>JAMXBC010000007.1:15254581-16717081 GCA_024138005.1 Lumnitzera racemosa | reverse complement strand
ACCCGAAGCCCTACATCTACAAAGCTAACCCACATGCACTTATAAGTCCAGCCCTCCTGTAATTTGATTTGTTGTTGTTGTTATTTTGTTTTATTTTTTATTTTCTTGATCATTATTATAGTTTGTAATAAAAAAAAGGAGAAAAAAGAAGAAGAAAAGAATGAAAAAAAATGGAAATAGATAAAACAAAGAAAAAAAAAGAAAAGAAAAGAAAAAGAGAAAAGCTTAGTTTTATTGATTTATTTTTTTTAGAGAATAAAAAATAAGTATAAAACAAAATACATTAAAATTAAAAAAGTAAAGTTATTTTATCACTTACAAAATCAAATTTCCAATAAATAAATAAATAAAAATAAATGGATCATTTTCAAATTAGGACTACTTTAGAGTTTTCAAGAATAAAACCCTAATTAGAACCCTTAGAGAATTTCTTTAAATAAATTGAAATAGATAAAAACGTACACCTGATTTGTTTTCAAAAATTAAAATTAATCAACTCACTAAAGTTTTCATAAAATAACTATGGAAGTCTAATCCCAAATATCAAGTACGTAAGCACACGTATACATAAGGAAACTTAAAAAATTTATTTTCTCCCTTTAATATTTAATTCTTTAAATCCTTATTTTTTGTAAATAGCCATAATGTCAATTATAGCTTGTAAATAAATATCATTATAAGGATATATTGAAATATAAATTTAAATTCAAAAAGATTAAAAGTAATACCCGTGTAAAGTTTAAAAATTAGCCCTTGGATCCAAATTTTTGGTTTTCAAAAATCGTTTTAACAAAAAATTAGTTTTATCAAAAAATCAGTAGCTAAGTTATAATCAATCTTTTCAATTGGTTATAACTTAACTTTTTTCCTAACTTCGGTTGAATGGCGACTCTTAAAACGTTTTTAAATATAAAAGAACCGATTTTCTCTAAACCTTAGTAAAGAGTCAGTATTAAATAGGTAAAGTTTAATATTCATTGGTTTAGAGAAGATTAATTTATATGAACTGAGAGGAAAAAAATGAGCTCGATAGCAAGAAGAGGATGGAGAGCAATTAGAAGAATAAGGGGAGGAGGTGTTGAAGAAGTTCCAATAATGGTGACAGAAGATTTAGTGGCCATCAATTATCATGCTCTGTTAGGTGAGTCCATTCCTCGTATACTTCATTTTAAGGGAAGTATTAGAGGACATGTGGTCACAATTTTGGTTAACTCAGGTTATACACATAACTTGTTCAAAGTAGATTAGCTAAACACTAAGGCCATAATTTTTCCTTCCCCTAAGTTCTAAGCTATGATAGGCAATGGTTAGAAATTATGTTGTGAAGAGAAATCTAGAGAAGGCATAGAAGACTATGAAGTATCATGCTAATAAAGCAGATCTAAGGTAGAGTTTGAAGTGGGTGACTTGGTATTTGTCAAGTTACAACCTTATTAATAGTTGTCTCTTACTTGATAGGGACATCATAAGTTGTCTAAGAGGTATTACATGCCTTTTCCTATTACTAGACGAGTAGGAGACTGTGTATATGAGCTTAAGCTTCTACCATACGCATGAATCCACAATGTTTTTCATGTTTCTTTACTCAAGTTAGCTCATGGGTCTCACATTCGTTCCTTAGATCTACCTCTGGATGCCTTACATAGTCATCCTCTCATTTGACCCATGACTATTTAGGCCATATGACAATTTTTTAGAGAAGGAGATTCGATGCATTAAGTACCAATTCAATGGCAAGGATTAGCACCAAAAGATGCCTCGTGGGAAAACTTTGACACATTTAAGGAACTTTATTCAAATTATGACCTAGTAAACAAGGTCATTTTTCAAGACCAAGAGAAAAATGTTATGATCGAAGGATGGAGACTAACTAGAAGACGCATCAAATTTAAGGATTTCATACTAGAACTATAGTTTGTATATAGAAAATGATGGTAAATGTAATAAACCAACATTACACTCATCAGTTAGCAAATTTAACATATCATAGTAGAAATAATAGGCTTACAATAGATTTGAACAAGATTAACAACTATACTAACAAAAGTGTAAAAAGAGTATAAATAGAGAATAAAGAGAAAGAAAAGGATCATTCTATTACAATGAAAATTGGTGCATCGCTTCTAGAGTCCCGATCCCCTCGAAGTGATGACCAAAATTACATACACATTACACAAAAACAAGTTAGGATCGATCTTTTGTTTAACATTTGAAAGAGAAAACAAAGAAGAAAAGTTCGGGTTTCAAGAGACTCATCTTAAAAAGGTCTAGAGAGAACAAATATCTACCGAATAGTAGTACCTCAATTAGGGTACTTAGGGTTGAGTTTGATAAAGTGGGTTGGGTTTAATTGTTAAAGCCCAACATAAATGTGTATAAAATAAATATAAAAGGGGAAATTTATCTAGAATTTTAGAAGGAAAAACAAATAGTTTCAAGATTGTGTCCATATATGAATATTTGACAGCTTTGGATCCGCTAGAGACGTATCATGAAGGATATTGAATCCAGTAACTTTTTTTTCTTGTTTGATTCCTCATGCGATATGCATATCTTTTTCAATGTAATATCATTTTCACATACGCATCTTCAATCTTCATGCACCCATCGTACTTGATCTTTATCATGGTTTACATGGCTTTTAAGTTAGGCACGCGTATTCCCCTAATACCTTAAAATTTTCAAACTAAACGCGTGTTGAAAAGGTAGAAATCCAACCATTGATCTCTTAGGATTACTTGTCATCAAGAAAGGCAAATTTGGTCTTCACTATCACAGTTCTACAGTGAGGGGGAAAAAATATACAAGGAAGAAAAAGTGGCATGGTCCCGAAAATATTAAAAACAAATGCTTCGATTACTTAAAAATCATCGAATAAATAATATTTGTGAACTATCTAAGAAAAATCATGCTGATTACTCAAAAAAGTACTAACACTATTGAGACAGTCCAATCTATTGAAACGTAATATTATACCCGCTATTATATTTGTGGCGTATAATTGCCATGCTAATAAAGTAGGCCTCACAATTGATAGGCGATGCAATGTTGTACTTCTCAAAATTGAGATGTATTTGATATTTTAATACTTAATAGAGATAAACTGATGAAGCCAAAGCCATAGCCATAGCCAAGCAGCCATGAAAAGATTGTCCCCATGACTTAGACCTCTCAACCACTTCAAATCTAAAATATATATATATATATATATAAACAGGAACAAAAACTGAAAAATGATGTGTATGCCAAATGGAAAAAATGGCCGGTGGCATAGGACGGCCGGTCACTTCCATTCATTTTAGAAAATTTCCATGCTTTGCATAAACGCCTTTTTGAAAGGTTAAGACACTAAAAGGAGAGAGGGGACTCCACCATTACTTTCTCTTCCTTACTCAAAAAGGTGACTGCGCTTTTTTGTCTCATTTTTTGACTCGGCTATTTTGTTGTCCACCCTCCATTGTGTTTATCCTAGTTTCGTCAAAGAAATTTTCCTTTCCCCATTTTCTTTTAAGGGAAAAAACTATGGTTTACTATATATACGTAAAGTAAAGAAAAAAAAATTATTTATTTTATGCTTTAACTAACTAATGAAAAATATTACATGGATTAGAGCTTTATAAATATTCCCACTTTCTAAAATTTTGATAAATTTTCTTATAACTAAAATGCGATAGCTTAATCGTATCCTAATGCTATCTAGATTGCTGAATACATGCATACATACTTATATATATACATGCTTATATCTTGTTAGTTAGAAGCAAATCAACTCAAATCAACTGTTTTTTTTTTTTTTTTTAAGGTCTCATTAACAAATGCTTTAAAAATACTTATTAAGGATATAAGAGGAAAACTTTTAACTTTCTCCGAAATCGATTGCAAACTTAACAGAAAAGCGATTACATGAAAAAGCAAAGACTCTATTGTGTATCATAGCAAGTACCCTAGAGCGTATAACAAAATTTTCTTTCTTCTTTTCTTAAAAGAAAGAAAAAAATCATCAACTACAATAATAATAATAATGATTACTTCATCTATTACTGATAAAAAAGTATGTAGGTCCCGATCCGATTACCTAAACCCAGGAAAAAGAAGATACTTGTCCTGAAAGCAATACCAAATCCATTATTAAATCTTTCCTCTTAATTTCAAGTGGAAGAAAAACAACTGGGAAGTGGAACAGTTGAATCTACGAATATTCTACTTATTTCAGTGATACTTTAGCATGTTGCTTTCTTGAAGAAAGTTTGGAAATAAATTTTTAAGCTGTGGCATATTAAAAAATTGGAGATTAGTTTGAATATAATATTAGTGGAATGTGAGGGCAATAGTGCAAGTACATGACAAAGCAGAACATGCCTTTTTCCATATCTTTTTGGTCATTTTATTTTAGTTGAATTTCTGACAGATATGTAGGGCTTTTGAGATGACCATGCTTACCTGTTCCCTTTCCACCACATTTAATTGTTATTAGTCAATCAGCTTTAATTTTTATGAGTATTTTTGTATACTTTACATTTATTATCTTCATTATTGGAGAACCCCGTGATTTTAACATTGCAGAAAAGTTCTCATTGGTCGAGCTGTAATCTCAGTGGATTATTTGTTATTTATAGTTGCGTATTTTGGTATTAAGTGTTCATTGAGAGAAAAAAAATTGTAGTAGTCAAAGCTATTATAAATTAGTTGTACCATCATTTGTTTTTCATTAAAATAGTTCACGATTCAAATTTTTTCTTTTTTAAATTATAATATAGTTGAAACAAAAACCGTAAGAAAGGGATAGAAAATAGAGGAAGGTAGACAATCTATCCATACGCTAATTATTTTTAGAGATTAAAAGAGAGAGAGAAAAAAAAAAAGATAGGGAAAAGATTCCATCATGTAGAATTATCTTAAAAGGTAACTATATTGCTTGCGTTTACACACATTTTCAGGTATATCACCTAGTATGCCTATATCTTTATCTTTAGTCATTCACTTATTGCATTTATTTTATTTATATCATTTGTCTTAAACACAACTTTATTATATTTATAAGGAATTTATGACAAGAAAAATGGAATTGATACTTTGTACATTTAAAAATTCATGAACAACAGATGCACAACGGTACACAAATATCAAATTTATCCATGTAAATATCACATTAAAGAAAAAGAAATTGTGAGATATTTACACACATAAACTTGTTATCTACATATTGACCTAAAAAAAAAAAAGAAGCAAAATCGTACACATTCATTTTTCTTTACTTTTTTTTTTCCATAATTTTTCTTTACTGACAGTCAATAAAGCATCAATAAAAATGGAAAGAAGCATGATTTTGTGAGTAAATTAATGGGAAAATGTGATATTGATTTGCATGAGGCAATGATCTGTGGGTAAATAAAACTCTGTTTTTTTCTTTTTTAATTATTCGGTTTTATCAACTTGAAAAGGAATATTTTGTGAAGAGGACACACAAGTTCACCTATATTTAAATAATAATTAATAAACAATAAAATAAATGAATCATGGATCTCAAGTTATTATCTCAATCTCAACTAAACTTGATTATTGAGGTATCTGAAAAAGGTGGAATATCTAAATGAAGGAAACATAAAACAACATAAGCAACAATAGCAAGAAGAAGAGGTACATATACAATCTTCTCAATGTGTTAGTTGTCAAATCTCGAGTTCGATGATAACAATAATAATATTTAAGAACACATGATGATGATGAGGCAGCAACAGAATCTGATGCAACACCTTCTGGTTTCAAAACGTCATTGCATTAATAATGTGTCTCAAAACCACCTTATGAGAAGGTCCATTTGCATCCACCCAGAGGAATCGAAGCTGGCATGGTTTGACCTAATCCGTCCACTCGTGCAGCCACGAGCAAGCTAACCCCTTGTATGTTCATGTGGCCGTTGACGTCACCACTACAAATTTTATTTTTTTCAACCGGCCAATTGTTTTGTTTTAGGTTTTTTCTTATTGTTTTTTTATCGCTAACGTGATATGTGAAATAAGCGGTGAGCAATCACCAATGAAATAGATTGTACACTTAATAAGTCATATGCACTAAATCTAAGTAAAAAGTTTGATTAGTTTATTTGTTACTTAAATTAATTTTTACTCAAACTTTATGTTATTTAGAGATTTTATTTATTTATTTTTTGGTAATTGTTGATATAAAAGATAGGTAGAATTGGAAAAGTACACGCACAAGCATCTATACAGTACAGTTACAAAAGATACACAAGAAAAGGAAGTCCATTAGCCCAAGATCGTAGCTGAGCCGGTCCGATTAATCCGAAGAAAGGCAGCATACTTGCCAGAATTTTTGTTTAATTTATTATTATCATTTCTTTTTATTCTTTTTCTTCGAAGCTTTTTTTTTTTTTTAATTTATTTGCCCGGAATCATGAAGAATGCAGAAGACACAATATATCCCTTAACTTTTGATGGGCCTTTGTCCTATTGAAAGGAAGACAAGTGGGTTTCAGAGAGAGAGACAGATTTGGGCCCAGATTAATTTATTTGGAGGTCCATATTAGATACTGGAGGGGGATTGGGTTTTAATCTTTTGAGCTGTCTGAGGCCAACATATATATATTTTCGCAATAACAACAATTTCATTCAGGTTTTATTCCTCGTAAAATGGGATTTAGTTATATTTTAAACCCATAATCATAATTCTATAAGAAACCTGTAATACAAAAAATATTAAATACGATTCTTTTCTTAAACTTCTAAATAGTTATTCGATATTAGAGTTGATTTTTCACTAAAATAATGTCATCGAAACAAAAGTCAACAAATGACATTCTTATTACAACTCTATTCCATATCTCCACAATAACTATTGCATCACGGCAAAATAAATGGGCAATTAGTATGTAACCAGTTTTTAGGAGTTTAAGCTAGAAGATTCCAGGCTGAGGACCATGCGTACAACGATTTAAGGCACGGAAACTTCATAATCGCTTACCATGATTAGGTTTTCATATTGCTTTTCCTATTCTTGTTATGTACTGTGTTAAATATGTGGAATGTGATCTTTTCTTTTTCTACTTTGAATCGTAGAATTGGTCGTTATGAATCATTGAGCATTTGTTATGATGAATTTGAAATGCATGTTAATTTAGGCTTGCATTTGAAAGAATCTTATCTACAAACTAGTTACATTGTCTTTCTTTCAACATGTATCTTATTTATGTCATATTTATATCTATTCTATATCTAATATGCATTCGTTTGAAATCCAGTAATTGAAAAACTATTTTATCTGTATCTTATTGATTTTTGTTTTATAATTATAATGGAAGTGTGAATTGGAGAATGAGAATTAAGAAGTGATAATTTACATGATTTTAAGAGAAAAGATTTTTTTTTTTTTTCTGGGCCAACTATTACATATTATAATTGAGGATAGTGAGATTCAAACCTAATCTATCCTAATAGGGAATAAGTGCTCATGCCATTAAGCTATAAAAGGTTTAACAAGAGAAAAGATTTAGGAAACATATTTTATGTAAGTTAAGTTTTATACAATTTATTTTGTTATAGTGAGAAGTTCAAAATTTATGGTTTTAATGATTATTATTCTTGTCATTTTTCATTAGTATGTGTTAGAAGATGCCTACAATGCTATAAATGAAAGAAAGCAGGTGTTGTTGAGGGTATTAGGAATGATATTCCTAATGATTGCCTACTTAGTAGGATTATAAAATAAGGATAGAGGCTAAGCAAGTCTTTTGTCAAACTAATTACAGTTTGAAAATATAGATTTCCAATAGGTATAAAGGGCTATGCAATTGTCCTAGCAACTCTAACTGGAGTTTTATCCTAAACATTGTGTAGAGAGCTCTTTTTACATCAAGGGACTAGAAAGGAAAACTTCTAAGGTTATTTCACCAAAATTCATCATAATGTTATGGTAATTATTGATGGTGAATTCTTAATAAGGACTTGGGCATATGTTTAGCTCTATGTTGTGCCTATTTAAACCTACAAAAGTAGCAAATGTAAATGATTAAGGGATGATGCAATTAACACTCAAGTCAATAAGATGGTAAAAAATAAACTAATAAAGAGCAATGGGGAGGTAGTGGATAGATATCAGTCTCCTTACCTGCAAGGGGTCTAAAGGTATTTATAGGGAAGAGAAGAAATAAAAAGATTACGTAGATAAGATTTTAAAAGCCTTTGTATCTTAGATGGGAAAAAAGCTCGAATTAAATAAAGGAGTCAAGTAGATAGGAAGAAGCCTAAATTGAATAGAGGAGACGACCTACTAAGATGGGTGTACTTAGGAAGTTTGAGAAGGGGCAGCCATTAGGAAGGAAAAATAAATGAAGTTAAGTGTTTCAAATGTTAGGGTTTTGAATGTACAGCCGCTTTGTGTCCAAACTAATGTACCATTGTCATCAAGGGAGAAGCCTCGACCATTGAAGTAGATAATATCAATGAAGAGCCTAAGGAGATGATTAAAGAACAAGATGTTAGCCTTGTTGTTGAGGAAGTGTTTGTCGAGGACTTGGACAAACTAACCTTAGTGGCCTAATATGTTATGAACATGGAACCATTAGTAGAAGACAAGTAGAGAGAAATCTTGTTCCACATCATTTGCAAAGTTAGGAAATAAGTATGTGCACTCATTATGGATAATAGAAGTTGCACTGATATTATTTTAGATAACCTAGTCCAAAAGCTCAAGCTACCTACTTTATCGCATCTAAAACCGTATAAGTTGCACTAGCTAAATGAAAATGGGGCACTTCACTTAGCTTAATGAGTGCTCTTGTCGATCACTATTGGAAACTATTCCAACAAGATCCTATGTAATGTATTACCTATGTATGCCTTGTACATGTTATTAGGTTAACCTTAGCTATTTGATTAGAAGGTCATACACGGTGGGTACAAGAACACTTATTCTTTTGAGAAAGATGGAAAGAAAATCACCTTGTACCTGATGACCCTAGCCAAGTGCGTAAGTTGCTGGCTAAGCTAGCTTGAGGTTCTAAGAAGACTTTGATGTTAAGCCAATCTGAGTTGAGGAAAGTTGTGGAGTCTGATATGCTGACCTTTTTGTTGATACGAAGATTAATAGAGTTGAGGGAGCTACTAATTTGCTTGAGGAAGTCAAGGTGTTGATTAAGGAGTTTGTTGACCTACTCCCTAAAGAACTACACAAGGGATTACCTGCATTCCATGGTATAAAACATTGTATTCACTTAGTAACCAATGCCATCGTACCAAACAAACTAGCTTATTAGATGAACTACCCTAAACAAGCCATAGAACTACAAAGACAAGTCAATGAGTTGATGGAGAGATGATATTTGAGAGAGATCCTTAAGCTATGAGTAGTCTTAGCATTGTTTGTACCAAAGAAGGATAGGACTTGGATAATGTGTGTAGACAATAAATCTATCACAAAATTATGATCAAGTACCGATACCCCATTCCGTGACTTAATGACATGTCAGATGAGTTGCATGGAGCATAGGTTTTCACCAAGATTGACCTCAAGTCTAAATATCACTAGGTTATAAGGCCAAGAAATGAATGGAAACAACATTTAAAAATTAACATAGATTGTATAAGTGATTGGTTATGTAGGTTGACCTATCTAACGCCTCGAGTATCTTTATGAGGTTGATGAGCCATGTGTTGAAGGACTTGATCAAAAAGTTTGTCATGGTTTATTTCGATGATATTCTGGTGTATAATTCCAACTTGTCTAGCCATGTTAACCAGCTCTAAGCTATCTTTGAGGTTCTCTAAATTGAGAAACTCTTTGGAAATTTGAAGAATGTAGTTTCTAGCAAGATGAGGTTATCCTTTTGGGATTTATAATGAGTGGATTAGAGTTGATGAGGAGAAAATCGAAGGTATTGCTGAGTAGTCAATCCCCAATTTGTTGTACTGATGCAAGAAATTTCCATGGCTTGGCATCCATTGATAAAAGGTTCATACAAGGCTTCAATACAATTGTAACTTTACTAACCAAGCTTATAAAGAGGAATGTCAAGTTCAAATGGGGAGAAAAAGAGCGAAGGAGCTTCGAAGAGATCAAAGCTAAATTAACCTCTACCTCCATACTAGTTCTATTAGATTTCGACAAATTCTTCAAGCTTGAATATGAAGCAATAAGCATAGGCATTGGAGTATTGCTCATGGAAGAAGGTCGGCTTATTTCATACTATAGCAAGAAGTTCAAAGGAGCCACCTTGAACTACTACTATATGGCAAAGAATTATGTGCCCTCATTTGAGCTCTAACCATTTGGCAACATTACTTGTTGCCCTAAGAGTTTATCACATACATTAACCATGAGTGATTGAGATGCTTAAGGAACCAACCCAAACTATCAAAATAACATGCAAAGTAGGTTAAATTCTTAAAAGGATCTTCTTATCTCATCAAGTACAAGCACAATAAGACAAATGTAGTCGCTGACACCTTTTCCCGAAGATATACTCTTATTTCTAACCTTTAAACCATATTACTTAGTTTTGAAAGCATAAAGGAGCAATAATATAAAGATCCTCATTTCAGTCTTGTTTATACCTAGGGTATTGATGGATGAAGGATAAGTGATTACTTTATAGAGGATGGGCATTTGTTTTAAGGTGGCAAGCTATGTGTGCTAATGTATTCCATACAAGAATTGTTAGTGAACGAAGCCATAGTATAGGACTCTCTAAACACTTCGAAGATAAGAGAACATTTGAGCTATTAAGAACTTGGTTCTTTTAGCCTAAGATGAGAAGAGATATCTACCATGTTATGAAGAGGTGCGTAACCTATTGGTGAACAAAGAGCCAAGCTGAATAAGGGATAGCAATGCCCTTATCCATCCTAACCAAACCTTAGGTTGAAATGAGTATAGACCTTATTCTTGACCTCCCCAAAATGACACAAGGTAAAGATTATATAATGGTTATCATAGATAAATTTAGTAAGATAGCACATTTCATGCTCCGTACTAAAATTCATGCTCCGTACTAAAATTAACAACACTCTAGCTATCTCTTTTCTCTTTTTTGTGTGAAATCGTCAAGTTACATGGTACATTGAAAAGTATAGTCTCTAATAGGAACCAAAAGTTTCTAAGCTATTTTTGAAAGACTCTCTAGCATCAATTAGGAACTAAATTGCTTTTCAATACATCTTGTCACCCATTAATTGACTGTCAGACAGAGGTTGTCAATTGTATATTAGATTCACTACTCTGAGCTGCCATGGGAAGCAACTTAATTGATTGGGATGCCTATTTGCTCATGCTCAAGTTTGCCTACAACACATCTATTCACAACACTATGGGACAAACTCCATATGAAGTTGTCTATGGTTTTAACCTTAAGCTATCTCTTGACCATTTGCCAATACCCACACCCGATTAAGAAGACTCCATAGCCAAAGATCAAACGTAAGCCCTCTATAGGATCTACTAAAGGGTTACCAAACAGTTGGATCAAGTTATGCAAAGATTAGAACAGAAGGGACAAGGAAGGAAGATAAGGCACTTTTTAGCCTTACAATTTAGTTTGGTTACACTTGAGCCAAGAATGATTCATGAAAAAAGGAATGATAAGTAGTTCGCCTGAGTTGAAAGGCCATTCAAGGTATACCAAAAGGTCTATGACAATGCATATTAGATAAAATTACTCAAGGACTATGGAGTATTCGATGTATTTAACATCAGCAACTTGAATCAGAAAAAACTTTGACTTTTTTAATACTAACTTTTATTGCTAGTTTAAGTCTAGTAATTAGATCTTCATACTTGGTTTCATTATTACTGGCCACAAACCCAAATTTCAATGTATAGTAAACTTTCACGTTGTGAGGCCCTTGTAAAATGAATCTCGCACTACATCCTTCTTTTGTAGAGGAGTCGTCAACATATAAGTTTCATGTTGGTTTCTCTGCCATCTCAATGCTATCTTCTTTTCTAGTGAACTCTGCAATAAAATCTACCGATACTTGAGCTTTTAATATCGTTCTGGGTTTATATTGTACATCATAAGCACTTAACTCCATAGCATACTTCATCATCCTCCTTGTAGAATTTGGTCATTGTAAAGCTTGTCGTAGAGGTTGATCAGTATAAAAAATTATTTGATATGCCTCGAAATACGGCCTTAACTTTCTTGCCGAGAGGACCATTGCCAAGAAAAACTTCTCAATCTTTATATATCGCCATTCTGGCCCTTATAAGATATGGCTCACGTAATAAATTAACTAATGCTTCCTGCCTTCTAATCAAACTAAGATTAATGAAATAGCTCGGTTGCTAACTGATAAATAAAAAAAGAAATCTTCTTCAGGGATAGGACTCAAGAGTATTGAAGGTGAAGCGAGAAATTCTTTCAACTTGTTAAATGCTACCTCACACTCATCAACCCACCGAAATTCCTTCTAGTTCTTCAATACTATGAAAAATTCCATGCATATGCTTACACTTCTCAACACAAATCTATCTAGAGCGACTATCCACCCAATTAACTATCCAACTTCTTCCTTAACTATGCTAAGGGACTTCATATTCTGAATAGCATCAATCTTCCTAAGGTTTGCTTCAATGTCGTACCGAGTGACCATATATCTCAAAAATTTTCTTGAGATAGTACCAAAAACACACTTTTGTAAGTTTATTTTCATGTTGTATCTCCTCAAGGTATCGAATGTCTCCTCAAGATCAATAAGATGCCAACTTTCTATCTTACTCTTCACTATCATATGATCGATTCAATGGATTTGGGGCTTGAACATCTTGGTTACAAGCCTCTGATAGGTTACATCAACATTTTTTAGCCTAAAGGGAATCACCGTATAATAATATGTCCTAAAGTTTGTGATAAAGGACATGTAGACTTCATCATCCTTTTCCATTTTAATTTGATTGTAATTGAAAAGTGCATCCATGAAAGAGAGTAAAGCATGTTCAGTAGTTAAGTCAACCATCTTATCTATTCTTGGTAAGGGGAAACAATCTTTAGGATAGGCCTTATTCAAATCCATAAAGTCTATGCACATGTGCCATTTGCCGTTCAACCTCTTGACTAGCACACAATTAGCTGACCAAGTCGAATAAAGCACTTCCTTTATGAACCTTGCTTTTAATAGCTTTTAAAATCTTCTTCAATGGCAACTCGTCGTTCAGGGGAAAAATGCATTTTCCATTATTGAATTATCTTTACAATGGGATCAATTTAAAGTTTATGTGTAATCACTTCTCTAAGGATGCCTAGCATACCCAAAGGAGACCAAGCGAATACATCAGCATGATCCTATAGAAAGTTAATTAAACTTTTATGGATATTTCTCAACAATGGTTGCCTTATCTTTGTTTTCTTCCTAGGATCATTTCCTAATGAGACTTCCTCTATCTCTTCCTCGGCATTTTCGATGCCACTTAACTTCTGTCCCGAACCAGTTTCAACTTGAAAAATTTCCTTACGCTATAATGCTCTTAAATATAGGGATCTAGCTAATTGCTGGTCCCTTTTACATACACTCACTCTAGTAGGATTGGGAAATTTCTCCTTAAGATGCATGGTTGAAGGGACCATGCCAAACAAATGTTGACATGGCTTGCCCATGATCATATTATATGGGGACCAACTCTTAACAACAAAGAAATCCACCTTGTCCTTTGCAACATAATCATTGTCTCTAATCTGAATTGGGAGAGATCTATCTCCGATAACCTAAATGGATTGATTATTAAAAGCATATAAATTATAATTGTAAGATCTCTGCTATGCTTTGATCTTGGACTTCATTTGATCAAAAGCATGTTGAAAAATAATGTATGCCAAACTCCCAATGTCAACTAAAATCTTTTTTACCTCAAAGTTGGAAATCTTTGCACTAATTGCAAGTGCATCATTGTAAGGCCTTTGAATGCCTTCAAAATCCTCCTTTGTGAAAGAAATAGAATTATCAACCTTAACCTTCTTACCTTACACATTTAAAACATAGTGTATGGAGTTAGTTGAGCTTGAAGAGCTGGATTAACCTAAGGCAGAATGATAGGAATCAACTCCTCGAACTAGTTATACACAGCTAAGATAGAGGACTACAAGAACTCATACAAAGAATAGTAACTCAAAAACCTATGTGGGGTGAGGATTCCTATTCTAATCTCCATCTTTTATGCTACTGCCAACCCGCACATCGAGCTCTTGTAAGTTCCAGCACACTTTCTAAGTTGCCAAGCAATTGTGCCAACCTGCTTAGCATGTATGCCTACCAATCGAGCAACCATAACCATTGCTAAGCTTATGCCATGATCTATACAGCTCTTAAGCTTACCAACATTAAACCTCTATTCGAGTCAAGTTGCCTAGATACTGACCTATAAAGAATCAAAATGTTTTTCAGCACCCAAATTCTGACTTGAACTAGTTCAGGTTTGCTCTGATGTCTAACTCTTTCTTTTATCGTCATCTAAATTGTATTATTAAACTGAGCCACCTTAAGGCACACCTTAGCAAGACTAGTTGCATTACGAATCGCTATCCACCATGTAACACGTGTCTTTTGGTACAACATTTTAAAATGATTCCTTACTTTTTCCATATAAAATATTCTTTATCTCTTTTATTCTTTAGTATATTTCATGTATTCTATTTACAAATTACCCTTTTTTGTCTTTCATGTATGTATTGTAACCTTAGTAAGGTGAGTATAAAAACCCTCATTTGTTTGTATACAGACATCATCACTCTTCATTATTAGATATAGACATTATCCCTTTGAGAGCACTTAGTCATATCTTCTCTCTTTTATTCCTCTACTCTTATTTAGCTCCTTTAGCAAGCATTAGTGGCAAGTAGGCTAATACTATATTCGTGTATCATATCGAATGTTAGGATTAGGCTAGGTTGGATTTGTTCGTATGTCATATCCAATTAATCTAATTAATAGCCATTCGGATTTGCTAAACCCTTTTTTACTTTCTTTAGTTCTCGTTCGTTGTGGTGCTTATTCATATGTATGACCCTGAAGACAACTCACTAGTATCAGAGTACGGTTTCGAGAGGGAGTGTGTAAAGTTACAGTGAAGTTTTGGTTCGTGTTTGCTGTTAGTAGCTATTGTGCTCATTCTGTAGCTACCATAGTGTATTCAAATGAAGTAAGTTTCTGCTGTAACTTTGTTTTACTCTATTTCCCACCGCAAAAACAAAGTAAGTCCATTTCTATGATATTCGTGTGAATGTCGAGTGTTGAAGTTGTTAGAGCAAGTTCGTAAGATTCTGGGTAGTAAGTAGAAGTGTTTGCTGTGTATTCAGTTGTCAACCTACTAGAGATGTATTACACTATGTTGAATTCAAGTGTTCAAGGTATTATTGGTGACATGAGTAGTATTGCTTGTGCTGGTCAAGGTCAAAATGGTAGTAATACCCCTAGGGTTGATGATAAACTTAACCGACTCACCAATCTTGTTGAGAGTCTAGTTACGGCTATGCAAGTCAACAGGTAGCAACTACAAGGTATATCTCATTATAACCCACCTGAAAACGTTCCTAAGAGACAATATGGCCAAGGTAGCCAAGCTAATCACCCTATTCAACCCCATTGACCTGAAAGAGTTACAGGTTGAGTTATTATATGAAGGCTAGAGTTAGAAGAGATTGAAGAGGATATAGATGTAGATTTAAAGAATGATGGAGAAGAAGAAGAGGTTAAATATTATTAGGTACAAGAGCGAGGATGCCGAGCTTCTTAAGGGCTTGATAATTTCAAGGTCTAAATCTTACCCTTCAATGGCAGTAGAGATTTAGATGAATATTTAGAGTGGGAAGAGAAGGTAAAAAAAGTATTTGACTGTCATATGTGTACATATGCAGTTATGGTTCGACTTGTTGCACTTTAGTTCTCTACATATGCTACCATGTAGTGGAAGAATCTGAATGCGGCTAGAGCAAGAGAGGTATACAGACTTGGGAAGAGATGAAGAGATTGTTAAGAGGAAGATTTATGCCTAAGACCTACTTGTAGAATACATTTGCAAAGTTGCAGGAACTTCACCAAGGAAGTCAATCTATTGATGATTATGTGAGAGAATTTCAAATAATAATGATCCGAACAAACGTGGATGAACCTGAGGTTCGCACAATATCGAGATTAATTTCTAGACTTAAATACGAGATTCGAACTATTGTGAAAGTACAAAGGTTCTATACATTGGAAGAGACCATTAAAGTAATGCAAAGGGTTGCAAAGTAGAAGAAAAATGTTTTGATCCAACCTAGGCCGAACTTTTCTAGAGCTAATGTTCAATGTTAACCTGCTTATGTTAAGCTTGTGAGACCCTCCTAAGGCAAGGAAAAACATGACAAACCTGATGATAACCGAGTAGGCTAGAAGAGTCAAGCTAAAGATAGGCCGATCTTAAGGACATATGAGAAGGGATAGACCTCTAGATGTAAGACAAGTGAGGTAAAGTTCTTCAAATGCTTATGTTTTGGATACATGGCTACTGAGTGTTTGAACCAACATACCATGGTGCTCTAAGGAGATGTAGTGAATAACACCGAGAAGAGCAAGCCAAAAGAGGAGGAGAATGCTAAATGAGTTGAAGTTGAAGAGGAAGAGGAGACCTATATCTATGTTGACTAGTGAGAAGTGATGACATTGGTACTGAGACGAGTTTTAAGCTCCTTGTTAAGCTCCAAGGAAGACTAAAGGGAAAACTTATTCCACACCAAGTGTACCACTAAAGGAAAGTTGTCCACCATCATTATGGATGGAGGGAGCAGTACTAATGTTATTGTACAGTCCTTCATGCAGAGGTTAGGACTACCGACTTCTAAGCACCCTAACCTTATAAGCTACACTAGCTTTATGATAAGAGTGCTCTATACATCACAGAACAAGTATCTATGCCTTTTAGTGCCGGGAATGTATATAGGGATGAAGTGGTATATGATGTTATCCCTATGGGAGCTTCACATCTATTATATGGACAAACCTTGATTGTTTGACAGACATATTACTCACAATGGATATAAGAACACTTATGCCTTTGTTAAGGATAGAAAAAAGATTGTGTTACAACCCATGACACTAACTTAAGTGAATGAGACCCATAACTAGCTTACCTAAGCAAGTAAAAAGAAAGCTTTAGTGATGAGTCAAAAAAAGCTTTGAGTTATTGAGAAGGCTGATGAACCTATGTTTCAATTGATTAGATACCTGCTAAATATGAGAAATCTGGAAGAAGTACCTTAAGAGATTCGAAGGTTGATTGATGAGTTTTCTAACTTGTTTCTTAAAGAGTTGCCTAAGGGACTACCCCTAGTTCAAGGCATAGAACACTATATTTATCTATAACCAGGCACAGCCTTGCCAAACCAACCTACTTACGAAATGAATCCTAAGCAGGCTATTGACCTAAAAAGGCAAGTTGATGAGTTAATAGAATAAGGATATATGAGCGAAAGCATAAGTCCTTGTGCTATACCAACTCTGCTTGTCATAAGGAAAGGTGGTTCATGGTACATGTACATTAACAACCAAGATATCAATTGTATCACTGTCAAGTATAGATATCCAATATAAGGCTTGATGACATGTTAGTTTAGTTACATAATGCTCGAATAATCATGAAGATTGCCTTGCAAAGTGAATACCACCAAATTTGCATGAGGCTTGATGATGAATAGAAGATTACTTTCAAGACAAGGCATGGTCTCTATCAGTGGTTGGTTATGTCATTCAAACTTACAAATGCACTGAGCACATTTATGTAGCTTATAAACCATGTGATGCATTCACTAATCAAAAGATGTGCGGTTGTATACTTTGATGACATATTAGTATACAGTGCCAACGTGAACAACTATGTTCAACATCTTCGAGCTATTTTTGACATTTTACATGTCGAGAAATTGTATAGGAAACTAAAGAAGTGTATGCTCTGTCAAGGTGAAGTTGTCTTGCTTAATACATAGTATTTGAAGAAGTAATCTAAGCAGATAAGGAAAAGGTCGAAGCTATTTTAGAATGGCCAACACTAAAGAATATTACTAAACTACAAAGTTTTCAAGGTCTTGCTTCTTCCTATAAGCGGTTCATTAAACTTTAATACAATTGTAGCCCTATTAATTAAACTAACAAAGAAGAATGATGGATTCCAATAGAATGACTGAGCTGAATAGGGCTTTAGGGAAATCAAAGAGAAGCTCATTGCTGCCATTGTCTTGTCTCTACTAGATTTTGACAAACTATTGAATTGAAATGCAATGTGTTAGGCATTGGCATTGGCACTGGTGTAATCTTGATGCAAGAACGACGACCAGTTGCTTACCACAGTAAAAAGCTCAGTAGTACCATGCTAAACTACTCTGTGTATGAGAAAGAATAATGCTCACTCTTCTAAGTTCTTACTATGTAACAACGTTATGTATTACCACGAAAGTTTGTAATCTATACCGACCATGAATCTTTGAAGCATCTTGGGAATCGAGACAAACTTTTGAACAAGCAAGCAAAGTGGTTAGAATTTATGGAAGCGTTTTCTAATGTGATCCCATACAAGAAGGATAGTGCTAAAGTAGTTGTAGATGCCCTATCACATCGGTAGATCTTACTGATCACCCTATAGATGAAATTACGAGGATTTTCCCTTATCATTGAGTAGTATTTATACAGCTCCCATTTTGGTCCTATTCTTGAGCAATGTAAAGAAGGAGTTCTTGTTGGAGGATATTACCTTTAAGATGGCTATCTATTTAAAGAAAGAAGGTTATATATACTGAGCTATTCTACACATGAGCTATTAGTGAGAGAAGCTCATAATAGTAGATTATCTATTCATTTTGGCGAGACTAAAGCAACCAACCTGTCAAAAGAAAACTTTTACTGGCTTGGTTTAGCCAAGAATGTCCATAAGGTAGTCGATAGTTAGAAAGTGTGCAAGAGGGCCAAGGGAAAGAGAAAGCCACATGAAGAGTATATGCTTCTACCTACACCAACCTTACCTTGGCTAGACCTCAACATGGACCTCATTCTAAGGTTACCTCAGACATCTAAAGGAAAAGATTCAATCTTTGTTGTGGTAAGTCATTTCAGCAAAATAGCACACTTCATTCCATGCCATCAAATTAACAATGCTTTATATATTACTAATTTGTTTTTGCAAGAAGTTGTCAGATTACATGGAGTACGGAAGACAATTGTTTCCTTTCCAAACACCAAATTCTTAAGTTATTTTTGGAAGACTCTTTAGAGAAGACTTGGAACTAAACTTATGTTCAGCTTTAATAACCATCTGCAAACTGATGGTCAGAATGAAGCAATGAACATGACACTAGACAATCTACTCCGAATTGTCATAGGAAAGAGTTTAAAAGATTGGGATTTGTGTCTACTAGTTGCAAAGTTCACATACAATCGAACTGTTTATAGTTCCATTGGGAAGACCCAATTCGAGGTCATCTATAGCCTCAATCCCACCATTCCCCTTAATCTAATTGATACCCCCGTAGCTACTGAAGAGAGTCAATTTGAAGTCACCCGAGCGTAAGAATTGCATCAGTCCATGGTAAGGAAGATTACCAAGTTCAACCAAAGACAACAAGAGATCAATAGTCATGGCTACCCAAGTGTCTCCTTCAAACCAAGTGACTTAGTATGGAGTTACCTCAACCAAGAATAATTTCCGCACATGAGACAAAGTAAGCTATGTCCACAAGCTGATGGTCCATTCAAAGTCTTAAAAAGATCAACCACAAGGCCTACCAAATTAAATTGCCTAGGAACTATGGTATTTCCTCCACATTCAATGTATCTAACCTAATTCCCTACCAAGTAGAAGAAGGTTAACAGATGCTAAGATAGAACAAGAGCAAGAAATCACCTTGGATTTGAAGACAAATCTTTCTAACTCCCAAGTAGATGATAGGAATCAACTCCTTGAACCAATCACGCACAGTCAAGCTAGAGGACTATAAGGACTCATATGAATAATACTTACTCAAAGCCCCATTTAAGACAAGGATTCATATTCGAATCTCCATCTTTTACACTACTACCGACCTAAGCACTAAGCTCTCATAAGTTCTAGCACAGTTTCCAAGTTGTCAAGCAATCGTGCCAACCTTCTTAGCGTACATGTTGACCAGTCAAGCAACCATAACTATTACTAAGCTTGTCCTATGATCCAAATAACTCCTGAGCCTACCAACGTCAAACCTCCATTGGAGCCAAGCTACCTAAACACCCAACCTATAAAGGATTATAATGTCTTCCAGCACCTGAGTTTCAACCTGAACCACATCAAGTCTACTTCGATGACTAACTCTTTCTTTTATCCTCAACCAAATTATATTATTAAAGCTAAGCCACCTCAAGGTACACCTAAGCAAGATCGGTTGCATTCCAGACCGCCATCTACCATATTACACATGTCTTATGGCACGACATTCCAAAAGGATTCCTTACCTTTTCCATACAGAATATTCTTTACCTCTTTTACCGTTTTTAGTATATTTCATGTATTATATTAGCAAGCTACCCTTTTTTATCTTTTCATGTATGCATTGTAACCTTAGTAAGGCAAGTATAAAAACCCCTATGAGCTTATATTTAGACATCATCTCTCTTCATTATCCCTTTGAGAGCACTTAGTCGTATCTTCTCTCTTTTATCCTTCAACTCTTATGTAGCTCCTTTAACAAGACTTAATGGAAAGTGAGCCAAATGCTACATTTGTGTATCATATCTAGTGTTAAGATTAAGCTGAGTAGGATCTACTGGGGTGTCATATCTAGTTGGTAACCATTCAGATTTGCTAAACCCCTTTTTACTTTCTTTAGTTCTCGTTTGTTATGGTACTTCTCAATGTATACAACCCCAAAGACGTATCATGGAAGGTCTGTTGACAATAGTATTTATTATACCATTCAATACTCTGTTATTACTTCCATCTCTTCCAACCGGAGAAGGCCTTATTATATTTTCTTACTAGTTACATCTTCTTTGAGTTGACGATTCAATATTCTTAGCATCATGGGCAAGGAACTTACTCATAGGTATTATAACCTCTGCTACAATGAAAATTGTAATTTTTATTAGAATTTTTGCGTAACAGATTTCCTCTCATTCTTTCTAACCACTACAATATCCACCCCCCCCCCCTAAACCCTTCTTCTTTTGGTTGTGTACTTCCATCAATATGTCCACGATTAGGCGATTGAGTAGTGTATGATCAAAATAAGTTGGGATGCGTGGCCTCTTTCTCTTACCACTATTTCCTTCAAAATATTGATCATTGCATGTACCAAGGCGATCTTTCACATTCTTCTTCTTATCACTCTTTCAATCCTATTGACTATTGATTTTTGTTTCCAATATGCTAGTACCTACAAAATAACAAATGGCTATGAGGAGCACCAGAAGATGCTCCAGTACAGCCACTTCAATGCCTAAGTCAATCATCTTATTATAAGAGTTCATTATAAAATGATAATAAGAGTGAAAGAATGAAGAGAGAGAGAAAGAGAGAGAGAGAGCCCCTTACCTAGGGGTCTTGTCTAGTATTTATAATAGGTGACTAGATATGTATACCCAGACGAGCCCTAAGAGTCGGGTTTAAGTCTCAATATTACTTATTTAGGCCTTCAGCCTATTACTAAAAAACGCTATCAACAAGTCCCCTCTACTTTGGTCAACCTTACATTAAGCTTTAATATTGTCTTCTTAGCAAGTACAAGTTGTTGACTTAGCCTTAAACTCGACAAAAGTTTTTGGCTTGTTTTTGGCTAAAGACTTAAAAAAGTCTCCATGGGGTTTAACTCCATCAATCACCACATTGAGAGTAACACTCATGTCTAATTCCAGAATTTGGACCATTTCAGCCATAAATCAAGCCAAATAGTCCCTAATAGACTCGTTTGATCTTTATTTTATGGTGTTAATGATTGAAGAATTGATAACTCTAATTTCAAACATATTTCATAAGGTGATTTTATAGTATTTTCCGCACATTTTTTGTTTTCTTTAAAAAAATTAATACTTAATTGGGTAAAATTTTGATTTCTAGGTTTGAACGCGTTCTAGGATCGAAAACGAAAAAAAGGAATCAAATTTCACTCAAATCGGAGTTCAAATGAAGAAGTTTTGAAGTTGTGCAAAAAATTTTGCCTTAGTGCAGAAAGTTACACGATCTGAGGACACAGCCGTGTCCCAGGCCGTATCGAGTGACGAAAACAGAATCTTTGTAATACACATATAAAAGGATAACTTAGGGTGTCAAGAGAAACAAGAGACATTACAAAAACAAGAGACACAAGAGACGAGAGGAGATTTAGAACATTAATCAAGAAGCGAGAACAACATCGATTTCAAGATTAGAGAGATTGTTCATCAAATCAAGAGGGGTTTTTATGCTTTATTTTATGTTTTTAATTCAACTCATTTTTAGATTCATTATGATAGCTTAGAATTCGAGTATTTAGGATTATGGAACCTAGGGTTTCATGTAACCCTTGGATTGAATTATAATTTCAATAAATTTTCTATCTTTTCTTGATTCAATTATGTTATTTAATTGTGAATTGATAATTCTAGAGTATCAATATATGATATTATGCATGTTGATTGAGAAATTGCATGTGTAATTAGATCTAGGCATAATTGGAGAGAATTACATGTATACTTAAAGATAAGATACATGTTTCTTTCGGAAAGTTGATTGTTTGTGTGGAAATTCATTACACATTAATGCAATTCTAAATTATATTACTAAGTGAAGAGATTCCGGTAAATAATTTAGGATTAGGGTTAATATGCTTGAGAAAGATATTAGCTTTAATTGTGAATCCCTCCGGTCAAGAATAATAGAAATTGAATTGGATATATTTTAAAAAGGTTGCATGTTAAACACTAGGAGAAATAATTCCTAAATACATTATTGCATACTTGAAGTCGTTCGTAGTTTATTGCTTCCTAATTTGCGTAATTAAGTCTCATAAGTAGTTTAGTTGTTAATTTCAGTATTTTTAATTCATTCAACTCATCACAATTTTCTGGTTAGATAATAAAGCTAAAGTTAATATTAGTACTTAAAATCTCTAAGGGATCGACTTGGACTTACATCCGCTATATTAAAACCGATAGGTGCACTTGCCTCATATCAAGAATCCTTAACTAGAAGCTTACTCACAAGGAAATGCTATAAGAACACATCTGCTAAATCTTCGAAGCATGAAATTGTATTTAGCTTCAAATGTTTAAACCATATATTTAACACATTCCTTAATGTTGAGGGGAATGCTTGATAAGCCATGGCATCGCTTATGTCGTGAAGCTTAGCCAAGGTGTAATAATAGTCAAGATGATCTTTTGGGTCCTTTGTTCATCATAAGTCTCAAACTATGACAACATAATGTGCCGTGGCAATACTTCTTCAAGAATTTTAGGAATAACAAGACTCCTCTTTATTTGAAATTGTTTAATCGTCGAAGCGAGGGTGCTAACATGCAATAATCCCATATAGTGCACTTGTTGTAGTTGCTTTCCTTTGTCACCTTTTCTAAGAGCATGGGCCAAAGGTCTAAGTGTAAGTTAAACCTACTTCTTAGGCAATTCAGGGGAATAAACTGAATCATCAGAATTCTTGGCATTGTTGTTGCCATGCCCCTGGTTTCAATCTCATTAAATATCCTTATGAGGAAGACTAAGAATCTTGTTGTGTTTCTTATTAAGCTCTTGATTTTCTTTGGCTAGATCAGCGCAAAGTTAATCCAATTTAGCCTAACATTGTTCATCAATATTCCTATTCCCACCCCCACCCCCCCAAATGGGGTTGGGGTGAAGAGTAAACACCTGTAAGTTTTTGTCAATCTTATCTTAGCCATGTAGGTAGGTTATGGAAAATAGACAACACCAAATGTTGTTGGTGATTTTAACCTTTGATCTTGCAAAAGCATGAATAAAAGACTAAAGTGATGCTAAGGCTAGTCTGGTATGGCTACTATAATGCCTAAGTAAGTTATTATTTTTATGGAAAAGTAGGTAAATAAGTAAACAGAGCATTAAAGGGCGTAAGAGCGTTCTTACAATGTTTTCTTTCCCTTATTTATAAGGGAATACTAAATATCTGTAATAGCATATAATCATTAGTCATGGACCACATGGTAATCCCGTAATTAAGCACATGCTTAAAAGATAGGAGTAACGGGTGGTTTGGTAATGAGATTGCACAAAGTTGCGATTGCTTGCACCATTTTCCAAATTCAAACCAAATTTATAAGTAGGCTAAGCTTTAAGGCCCATCGGATGGATTGAGCCATTATTGGCCTTAACTAAAAATAACATCAAGGAACATGTTAAAGTGAAATCCAACTATCAACATTTCTCACTCTAGCTTTCACAATAATAGTAATCATCTAATGTCCTACATCCCTTAAATTCAGAGTTGATAATTTAATGTTATCTAATTTGTTCAGCTATTGGTTCCTTTTACTTCTATGACCATTGCTAAAATATCATCTTCACCTTCATTCATTCCATCATCATCCCTTCATTTGTCATGGACCTTAGCTTGTCTATTACCATTTCTAACTTTATGTCCATCGTTCAATGTCTCATTCAACGTATTGAGTTGGTTATTGATATATTTGCATCATGATTTACATCAACTCCCTTTATTGAATCAGCATGCCCTAAAACATCTTCATTAGATTGGTCACTTAATCATTGTTAAATGCACCGTACACATTTCTTCCTCTATTGTTGTTACCATAATTTTCTCACCTACATTGGCACTGCTATCATCACTCATCTTCCTCTCTCTCTCTCTCTCTCTCTCTCTCTCTCTCTCTCTCTCTCTCTCTCTCTCTCTCTCTTTTCCTTCAAATCAATGTCACTACCCACAACACAACACCAACTTCGAACACCTAATCCCATATGCCATTACAAAACAATAACTAACAATTTTTTCTTTTAATATATCAAAAACAACAATGAACCTAAATCAACTATGCAACACAATAATCCTACAAACTCCAATCAATTGAACCACACACCCCATAACAAAAAAAAAAAAAAATCTAATCTCCCATTAATAATAGAAAGAATGAAATGTTCAATACAATTAATGTCTCACCTGTACCTTTACTTTGATACCAAATTAAATATGATATGTCTAGATCAACGGTTCTTAAGCAATATTGCAGGATAACACATAGGGATCTTAAATGAAAATGGGAAGGAGCATTATTATGCCTTTTATGATATGGAAATTGAAAAAAATAATGGATATAGATGAATATTGAAAAGAAAATCAATTAATATTCTACCTAGGTTTTTATTATAGTTCCTAAACCAATATGACACATGATTTTCAGAAAACAATGGGTTTAACATTAATATCTCGATATAAATCACAAGATAAAAGAGTCAAGAATCGCCCCAATTAACTACAAGAGAATTGATTGATAAGATTCAATAAAAATCTAGCAACAATATTGCTTAGGTTTTGATTTTGAAGAAGAAAAGTAAATTCAATATTCAAAGAGACAAAAGTCCATTAATTTGCATTACATTGAGCAATAAAAGACTTAAATATGTCTAAAGCCCTAAGGGTAAAAGAGTAAATAAAATAAGTTTGCAAAATACAGGAAAATAAAAAAAAAAATAGAGAACTCGCGTGTTCAATACAACCCCAACGCGAACATGTTATTAGGTCATATATCTCTCTACCATTGGCTTCCATTCAACATGGTCATCTTATGGTCATGTTGCCAACATGTCCTTAAGACAATCGTGTTGAGTGGTCGAGTATCTCTTCACTGTCTAATTCCAACACCATTGCTATGCTTCTAATAAGTGGAACCACAACAATACTAACATGTAAGCTATCCTACAATAAAAGTCGACCTTATAGCTACTATCACAAACCTAATTCACATTAAGCATACTTAACTCAACAACTTTAAAGCATCCAATTTAGTACTTGTTTATTATAAACCTGAGGTGTAATCCTTTTAAAACAACTATTCAAGCAAGCCTTTAGATAAATCATTCAAACAAATCAAACTTTGTAAGATTAGAGAAATAACACCCACTCTAATCCAAGTTGAGAAGTTTGATATCTCATAGAAAAATCAAAACTAAACCAAAGCTTATGTAATAGAGAACACCCCTTGCCTAAAACTACCTTTGAACTATAGTTTCTAACCTTGCTTTCCTATCACTTAGTTCGATTAAGAGTAGGGAAAGGACATTTTCAACTATCATTATCAAAGGGTCCATTTTTGGTCCGAGAAATCTTAGTTGTTCCCTTAATGGATTGCGATGTATGTTTGGTTAGAAGTGAAGTCTAGTTAAAGTTAGTTTGTTTTTAAGGTGATCAACCAATTTCAGACATTCCAATCAAAGTAGAAATCAAAAAACAAGTAATACATAAAGCAGAGATCCACAATAGTATAACAATATTCAATCATATACGTTGTACACATACAACCATCTGTTAACCTACAACTACAAACAAATACATGCTAAGGCCTCTAAGTATTCTAAAATAATACTTTGAAATGCAGTAAAGCATTGATTCTACTTACCTAAACACATGACACTCGATAATCTTGTACATTAGTCTCATCCACTTCAACTCATTCTATTGAAGTCTTTACCTAAGGTTTTGAAAGTATGTATAATATAAAGTTTTGGTGTAAGAACCTTCTAACAAAGTCTTTAACATAGGTCTCCCTACACTCGTAACTCTCTAACCAAGTCTCTATTATTATTATAGCTAAGCTTCTTGCTCCAACCAACTCTCTAAAAAGTCTTTCAAGTTATTTCAACTAAGCCACCCATACCAACTAACCCTCTGAACAAGTCTTTGACACTATTATAGTTTAGCTTCTATCACCAACCAATCCTTTGGTTAAACCTTTGAAACTATTTCAACTAAGCTTCATTCACCAAATAACCTTCTAAATAAGTCTCCAATGTGGTTCTAGTTAAGTTCCTTTCATCAGCCAACCTTCTGAGTAAGTCTCTGACTCTAGGGTTAAATCCCTCTTTTTCCAAATCAATCCTTTGATAAACCTTCTAACTAGATTAAAATTACATATTTACACTAATTGACCTACCACAACATCTTACTTCCAGTTATAAACACATTAATACATATCTATTCAACCAGTTTTCCATCCTTACTAACACTTTATCACTTAAATTCTAAAACTCTCGTATTTTCTTTTTATTAAGACAAATCCAAAACTACCCCTCATGGTACATCTTCACTTCAATTCAGATCCATCTAACTCCACATCATTCGATACAATAGGATATAACTTAAATGAACTCTAGAACATGTGTAAATTACTTTGCTCAAAGATAATTACCTAAAAATTTTGAACAATAGCATTTTTCTCTTAATAAAAGGGCCAAAAAAATCATGAAAATTATAGAAAATATTTTTGGATGAAATGTATTCATAACATTTCTTCATAAAATATGGTGATATCCTAAAAAAATTTCAATTTGAAACTATGTCAACAAAGGTATTTAAAACAACTTTAAAATCGATGTAGGTTTAGGTGATTTTTGAAGGGAAATGTATATCCACTTAAAATTTTTATAAATTGATAATTTTTGTCAAATTATACCACGCAAAAATAATCTAGAATAAAATTTTCCAAAATTTTTAGACTTGATTTAGCATTTTTAGAAAATAGAATAAAATCAAGTGAAATTTGGAGTTCAACAAAAGTTAGCCATCTGTTCACCAACAATCATCATCTATCAAATAATTATACGAATGCATGATTTGATTATGTAATCAAGGCTCAATCTAAATGTCTATTCCTAAATGATACATGATTCTTAGAATACAATGGGTTTAATGCCAACACAACTTTCGAAATAATTCAAAATTCATAAAAGTCAATTAGTCTATGACGAGGAATAAGAGAGTCAAATATGCCTAAAACCCTAAGGATAAAAGAAATAAAAGGAATAGACAACTTGTGCATTCGACACAACTCCACCATAGTCGTGTTGTTCAATCATGTATCTTTCCACCATCTATTTCCATTCAACATGGTTATGTTGTGCTCATGTTGCCAACTCACCCTCAACATGATCGTATTGAGTGGTTGTGTATCTCTCTACCATCTAATTCCAATATCAACACTTAATACGTCCTCAAAGTGGTCGTATTGCTTGACATGTTTCGAACACGATCGCATCGCCTGGTCATGTAACTCTCTATCTTATGTTTTTAGTCAACACAATTATGTCTCCCAATAACTCTCTATTGTGCATTCTTAGTTAATATGATCATCTCACCTAGTGTTGTATCTCTTCCTATGGCTCTTACCTTTTCTCCAATTTTTTATACTATAGCTTCCTTACAAACTCAAACCTTAATGGTAAGGGCCCAATGCCTATCAACCTGCCAGCCCCATATTACTACAATTAGTTAATGAATTTTAATACTACTTTCATACATAATAGTCAGAATGTTAAACACTACACCATAGATTTTTTTGCACCTTGACTTATTTATACTAACTATTTTATCAATTTTTTGTTTACCATATGTTAACTCGATCAAATGGTTTTATATTTTAGTTAGGTTCATTTTCATATAGTGATTATTTGATTAATTAATTTAAATATTAACATTATATTTTTGTATTTTTATTAATGATATATTATTTTTAAATATTAATCTTGTCATAGGCCACAAGGAATCATTATTATCAATTTACACAATATTATTTTTATTAGGATTAATTTTTACATAATTTTTTGTAATAAAATAAAGAAGTACCATATTTTAAAGAAAATTCCTTTGTAATTGGTTGCTTTCTATGTTGAATGCTCATATGGTAAGTAGGGATGCTCATCACACCCTTTTAGGGGCAAGTAATAACCGGTGACTTGCAGCAACAACTTTTTTTTTCCTTTTTTTTTTTTTGGTATCCCATCATCCGATGATTTTTTTTTTCCTTCCTACGACCCATTCCTATTATGTCAATTTAGGCAATTCGTACTCAATGCTATGACTTCTTATAATTGTCTTTGTTAATTTTATTCGCTCATGTCTATTATATAGATATATAAAGAAAAATGTACAATGTAATCAGGTTAGTTGAAATCCATTTGTCATGAGAAAATATTGTTCATTGAGACGCTTTTTCGTTTGGTAGTATTGTCATATGGATAATTGACAATATAAGCAATGGCAAATTGTTAAAACTATCTTGTTTATGTGTTGATAAATACAAGAGAAAACAAAACAATTGACAAATTTTTCCCATAATCTTATCTATTTTAATCATATTATTCCAACAAAATAATAATATTCAACTCAACATTCTTTTATAGTATAGTTTAAAGTTTTATTCCTATGCTAAACACAGGGAATCACAAATTTTATAATCGAATTTTCAAAACACAAAATGTTTAAACTTCTTTTACTTTTGGATACATATATTTGAAGACATATAAAATTGAATTGAACACCAACAAAATTAAAAAAAAAAAAAATAATTCTAATAAATTATTTCAGTCAAAGTTGCTACACATGAAACTAATTTTTAAGAGGCTTGGAATGTCTCAAATATTTTTTTTTTTAATTTTTCCCCAAACTTATATACACTTATATACAAATGGATTCACCACATTTCTCTTCCATTACATTCTAATAGAGAAAAATGAAGCAATCATATAGTTGCATGTTATTTATCACACCTGTATATGTGTGATTTTATATCAAGAAACACCATAAAAGAATATTTTCAAGAAATTTAAACAAATCATTCATTGTGAAGAGTTAAAGCGTTGACACTTCTTAGATTTAATTGTTTGGTTATATTAGGTGTCTAATATTTATTGATTTGGTTGCTTTAATTTAGAGATATTAATTGACAATAAAAATATATTAACACATATAGATACTATGAGTTCAGTCAAATCATTCCTCTATCTTGCTTTTAGCCTACAAAGTGGAATTATTAACACTATATTTGGAAAGAAAGAAATAATTGAAAAAGAAAGAAAATAAAAAGAAAAAGTTAGAGTGGAAAAAAAAAAGTAAGTAAAAGGTTTTTATTTAGATAAAAACAAAAAGATTGTGAAAGATAGTTCTAAGAAAAGTTAATTATACCTATTTTTAAATTTTTCAGAATACTAAAAAAGTTTTTGAAATTTGGTTTTCCATTTAAAGGGTTTCTAGTAATTTTGTTGATTTTCCTTTCCATATAATATTGATAATGGCTTTTTAGAAGTTTTAGGAAAACTTTCTATCATACCTTAAGGGAATCCTTATTACAATGGTATACGTTGCACAAAGATCAATTATCAATTCCCTTATTAATTAGAGACATTCCATATAATATACAAGGTGTACTTCCCACTTCAAGTTACTCCTGATATGTACTTAATCTCAATGATATGAAAAGCAACTAGAACATAAGATGTAGGTACCACATTATAAAGTCTAGCTAATACAGTCATAATAATATAATGATCGTGATAGTAATCTTTAGGCTACTACTAAATTGTCACAATAAAACTAAGAGAATCTAGATACTTTAAAAGATTCTACCATACTCTTAACTTCTACAAACTTCCTGCAATCTCAAGTATCACCCATCCGAGTACTAGCCAAAGGTCAGCATCAATAAACCACTATAATGATGTAAGGTACATCTAGCTTAATTAATAATCCCCATACCATACCATACCATACCATATAAGCAATTACAAGCAAGTTAATTAACAATGATATGAATACATGATCAAACATATACAATACAACAATACATATAGTTATCAGAAAATCATACATGACATAGTTTAATGCCCAATGTTCTTGGGGTTACAAAATAAATTCAATACACATTAGCACCAAGTTCTCACTACCCTAGCCCACAAATCCACCAAAGATCAAGAAGCACCATGTTGTACTGTGAATCTCAATCTAATTTGATTTCGTGGCTCTTCCATATCACTATGTAGTATTAATGACCTTCTAAATTATGCAAATATTATGTTATGCAAGAATTTTGCTTTTAATTCTACTAGCCAAATATAGTTAAAGTCCATTTAATCAGGTGATCAACCAATTCCATAAACAACTAACATACACAACAAATTTATACTAATGCAACATCCAATTGGATTTTCATATATTAAGTTATTTTGGCATACAAGTCAAATAATTTCAATTACAAGCATGTTCCCAAACATTCCCATCAATTTATTATTAATAATCATATCAATTGATAGTATAGTATAATATAAATACAAACAAGTATAACAGTCATCAAATACTTATTTGGCCATGTCACCTAAGCATGGTAATAGTTCCCAAGCAAGTTTAGATTAATATCAAAGTCATCTGATAAAAGGATAGTAAAGATACTACTAATTACATGATAACTATCTAAGTAATTATCCTAAATAGCAATAATTCTTAGTTATAGTTAATTCTTATTTTGATTGTAACATTTTCTTTGTAGCTCCATTTTTCACATCCTTATAGTTGTTTTCATAGGTTTTCAAACATACTTTCTCATGGTGGGATCCATTTTGGTTTTTAGGATCCGAATTTATGGAATGATCAGATTCGTGTTTTATGTATCCATGGGCTTGATTCTTTTGGGCTCATTTGTGAGATTAAAGGTAAAGTCTTTACTTTAAACTAAACTTTTACCTTTTACTAGGCCTTACCTTATATTTGAGCTTTAGAAAAACAAATAGCACCATCTATTTTAGCCTAAGATTACTTTGAAGTTTATTAGTACTTTTTGGGCTTATTTTTAGGTTTAAGGCATGTAGTTTCAACTTAAGCCCATAATAGGCTTCCCATTCACCTATTGAACTTTATTGGGCTTTTACTTAATATTTTTATAGTAATCAATTGATATTATTAGGCCTAAATCATATTTTTATAGCCTTTTAGTGAGTTTTAAGTCCATCCTTCCATTTAAGACCCTAAACTAAGGTTTAACCCAATTGTTTGCCCTCTACTCTTTCATGCATTGTAAGGACACCAATTAGCTAGCATAAGTATACCTTCCTAAAACTGAAGACCCCTAAAAACTAGTTTAATTCCTAACCTGACCCTTGAATGACATCAATACATAGGAAACACCGACCAACTATAAAATTAGAAGCTATAAATACAATAATGAAAAATCTAGATAAGAATAATATGGATTTTTAGCAATAATTTACCCAATTAGGAAAAGAAGAAAAACTATGGGAACCAAAATAATAAAATCCAATAATTTTGGAAAAATAAAATAAGTAGTTAAATTAATTAGATAGATTATAGAAAATAGAACATCAATTATACACAAAGAATAGTAAAGAGACTAGTTCCTAAAAGGTAAAAGATAAAAATTACACCTTAAAGCATCTACAAAAGATAAAATAACTAGAAGAGAGAAAAAGATCAATTTGCTCCTAAAAGTAAAAATAAGTTGTAAAAAATAAAAATAGAATGATAAAAAAAGTAAATTAGTAATAAAGTAATGTAAATAAGTAATAAGCAAAGGTAAGAAGAATGACAATGGCCCATGCCACTTGCATGTAAAAATGATCATAACATTCCATAATCAAAAAGTAAAGAATATACTTCCAAAAAAATAATAAACTATTAAAATAATAGGGTAAAGAGCTAAAATATGACAAAATAACCTATAAAATAACTCTAAATTGCTAAAAATTAACCAAACCACTTTTACAACATGCTTGAAAATTTTCTAAAAATCTATGAAAAGGGAGAAACAAATCTGCAAAATTCAATTTTAAATAGAAAAATTGAAAGATAACCCAATAACTTTATTAATAATTAACCAAAAATCCACCAAGTGTCCAAAAATTATGAAAAACTAATCCAACATGTATAACATGTCAATAACATCTAGTAAATTTATTGAGATTTTATAGCCAAAAAAAAAAAAAAAATTGAGCAAGGTTGTTTCCTCTGTTATAAATAATGCCTTAGGCTTCTCCCTACTCCCATGTTCAATTATTGGCTCCCAAAATTCATAAGAAGGTTACTTGCTATTGTTTTACACTCCTCCAAGGTGTGTCACTACTAGGTTGGTGGTTTGTGGTTGGTGGTTGGTGGTTGGTGGAAACTCGTATTTTCGTTATTTAGGTGGTTTTGCATTCAAAATTTGTAAAAATTTCAATTCTTATTCTTTTGAAGAGCCCCGTTATTATATCTATGTATGATAATTTGCGTAAATTAAGTTTTACATGTTTAGTACTTTTTTTTATATTTTTTGGAAGTTTCTGCTCATTATGTTGCAAAATATTCTTTTAAAACAAAAATCACAAAACGTTATCTCTTAACTTCCTAAAATCCCCTAAATTTTTCTTCTAATTTCTTATGTTCAATATGATTTTTATATGCATGATTACAAATTGTTGAATTATTTTCTAATTTTCTTGCTTTTTGAACCATATTTTATACTTAAATATTGAATTTGTAGTAAATATTATCGTTTATTATTTTTCTAGAATAATAGCTATTATTTAGCCCCTTTCATTTTGATTGTTCTCATGTTAATTATCTGACATTTGTATAAATCTTAGTTTGATTTCTTATTATTTTAGCCATTTCCTATATATGTTAACTATATTATATTATATTATATTCTAAACCTTGACTTTTATATACTAATCATTTCGCCTACTTCTAAATAATCTATTACTTCCTCCTCGAATTAGTATCCTTCGAATACATGTCTTACTACTTTGTCTACACCAAACTCCTTGTTGAAATGATAACTAACCAACATTTGTGTTAAACTAAAAAATTATCATTTAACCACAATCAAGATATCAATAACTATAAAACTTATCCTTAATTCGTATAAAACTTTACATCATGCTGTAAAATTATGACTAAAGTAAAAATAATTTCTAGGATTTCTATACAAATATAAGGAATTTCAAGCACACACACCGTCTAAGTAAGTGGCTTGCTTCACAACAATCATAATTACGTTAAAAAGGGATTATAAGTCATTATATAATATGTGCTTATAAGTAGCTGCTTATGTACATGTAGAGTATGTAGTTGACATGTTTGTGGTAGCTGAGCCTACCTACTTGATATGAATTGCTTATGTTTACTATTAAAATGTTGTGGAATGATTATATTGCTTGATTACCCTTTTAAGTTGACTAAATACATATTTGTCCTTGATAATCACTACATGCATTATACCCCTACATTATTGCATGACTCCCATCATAACCACCCATACCATAAGAAAACACAGTGGTATCCTTCTTTTTAACCTTGTGGAAATAAGTAATAGGAGAGAAGATTGTTGTTAAGATTAAGAAGCTATCACCATCAGATGGTCCAAAATGATCATAAAGCGAATAAAAAGGTAGTACATTGCACAACATCAGATTGGTAGAATAAAGGATTGATGGAAAATGGCCATGAGATGTCAAACTCCTTGGGATCTAAGCTAAAGTGAGTTATTTTCTCTAGTCTTGTGACATATCAGTCAACATTATATTAATGACACTTAACCAAAGCAAACACTCTAAAAGGAATTGTTCTATCTTACTTGTTCATGTATAACACATATCCCTTGCCACTTATTAAGTGGTTGTTTTACCCACTTCTTTATAGATTTTGCAATGCTTAACCAAAACTCATCACTGAAATGGCTGTTACATCCATCTAGATAAGCAAGCAAGAATTCAAGGTTAGGAAATGTATAAGGAAGATGCTACAAAGATGGACCTTACCTTACCCTTATGGGTTTTATTTAAAATGTGTAAATGTAAATAACAAGTGAATAAAAGCATGATTCTTCAAGTAATGGCATTCTTCTAGAAAACCTTGTATATATTAACTACTTATGATAGCAAGCATTACCCTAAGTGATCATGGATAGTCAATATGCATGGCGGGACTATTTGTTTACGGCCTACAAGGCATAACATTAACTATCCTTAATCATGGTTTTAAGTTTAGAGTTCAGACTAGTGGGTTTGGTTTCATGTGTTCCAAGTCATATTTTCTTAGCCTAATGGTCATTATAGGCTCGATTTTGCATTTAAGCCCTTAAATTGGTCTTTAGCCTATATGTCTAAGTCCAAATCCTTCATTAATCATCTTTAAACATGATTAGAAAACAAGGGATGACCAAATCTATACACTATGTTTGGCATGAGCTTTTAGGGTCATCTTTTGGGTTGTTTTTTCTATTTTATTGATTTAACTACACTTAGTCATTCTTAAGTAAGTTTCTAATCTGATGACAATCACACATCAAAACTTAAAAAACAAGGCCAACATTACCACCTATTAGGTTTAGCCAAGGGAAGTACTCCATGATAAGGTAGCTTCTTATTTACAAATTTGAAAACATACTTAGCTTATATTACACCTTCAAGGTAACTATAACACTTTCTATGTACAACATGTTGGAAGACTTATATTCAAATCACATACTTTAATCTAAACCTACATAAGCTAGCCTATAAGTACATGATACTCTTCTATTACATTTCAATACAAGAAAAACTATAAAAAAAAAGGAGTACATTATAATATCACTAGAGTGTTCTAGTTTGAAAACTCCTTAAAACTCCCTTACTCTTTTTCCCTTTCATGCTTCACTTAACCTAAATGTAAGGGGAAGTTAGGGTGTTTTTGTTGGGGAAATGGGTACAAGGAGGTGGTTTTCTAGATAGTAGCTTGGGTAGAGAGTGAAGGTAGCAGTCTTAGTAGTGTTTAGAAGGGGTTCATAATAATAATGTGGGTAGTGGTTAAATGGTCAACATAGGAGTTTTTTTGGCATTGGTTTAAGAGGAAATGAAAGGTAGAAAAAAAAAAAAGAAAAGTGAGAGTGAAGGAGAGGATAGGGTACCAATTATAAGGGGAAAACAAATAGGGATTTGCTCTTCTAGTTATTGCTCATTGTGGATGCTAAGACAAAATGCTTTATTTCTATCATTATAAAAGTAAGCTAAGGATGGAGATTTCCAAGTCAAAGATACATAAACAAGTCCTTTTCACCTAGGACCTTGTTTGTACTTAGTTGGTTTTCAGCTAAATGAGTTGGCATTTGTTTAAGCAAAAGGGAACTAATTCATTCATGCAGCTAAATATCTAAAAGGTGAATAAATTAATATATTTCCTATGGTGCCAATGGCACCATTCATGGCTTGTAATTAGGGGTATGGTTGTTAAAATTACGATTTTACCTATGCAATTTTACGAGTTTACGTAGCTCTTCTGAGTTAACTCGGGTATAGAATCTTTTTTTTTTTTGTATAAAAACTTACATTTTCAACCTAGTTTCTATATAAACTCAGTAGAAACATACATTTTTAACCGAGTTTACTAATTCTACATATCTAATTTAACTAGACTAAAAAATTAAACAAAAAAAATATATAACTAGCCTTTTACAAGCCATCAACTAATAAGGCATTATAACGTCTATCTTATCCTATTTTAATTTTTTACCTCTTTTTTTCTCTCTCAATCTCTTATTTTATATTCATAGTTTTTATCCAAGTTTTAGCTCCAATAACAAAGTTTATAAAGAAAACCATATACTTTATTTTATACCGTCAATAACTTAAAATGAGTTGAAATCCTTAGTTCATTTTAATTTACAACTTTTTTTAAAAAAAAAATGGGCAAAAGTTTAATTTCAACTCTATTTGTCCCTTCTTCCGTATATGTTAGATTATATATTAAGAATTTTTATGGGAAAAAAAAAACTTACTTTTTTCTTTTTTCTTTCCATCATGTATTTCAAGTTTTAAATAACTATTATAAGTGTATCAGTAAGTTTTTTAAGTTATTTTACATAAGTTATAAAAACTTACATTTTTACATTTCGATTTTACATTTTAATTTTACAGATACTCTAATAATTCTAAATAGAATCGCAAATTTGACAACTCTGATTAGTGGTTATTTTGTTTTCTCAATTTAGTTAAGGATGTTAGTTAATCTAGTTAGTCAATTGACATTACTTAGTAATTGACATTGATTGTTGATAATTAATTATGTAGATTAGGTCATTTAGGGGTTAAGATTGATAAAGTGAATTGTTTAATAGTATTAAATAGTTATAAGTAGTTATGTAACATCCCAGAACTTAGGAAATTACAGCTTGCCACATATCCTTCTAATCTATTGACATGCCAAGCATCTAAAATCTACCTATTCATATCCTAACATACTTTAATAATCACATGTCACTTGTATTAATTCCTATGCAATAATTTAGGGATGTCTTGATTACATCCACAATTCACTAATAAATACAACAAGGTCAGATTCTAACATTCTTTTATTCAAAGGAAAGAAATTCATCATAATTCAATTACATTTGTCTCAAAATACTAATTATCAAAACTTAATATCTCATAACTTCAATTCTTGACAACTAAATATTGCTAATAAACATGGACTAGAGAAGTCTCAAGACCTAAGTAATAACAAACAATGAAAATAAACTAAGTTTAATAACTTATTCAACAAGTTTCATAGCCCTAACTAACTATGCCAAACCATATCCAAAATCATAATAATAGTCATAAAAATCAGCTTCATCACTGTAGTACTCATAATCATTATAATACTCTTCGTAATCACCCAAACCAATGCCTGCATCTAAAAACATAAAAACCTAGGGGGTAAGCAAAGCTCAGTATAAGGTGCAACCACAAGCACATGAACACACATTATATGCACAAGTACATACAAAATCTAATTTGATATCTATATGCAACAACCATCATTTATTATCTGATTTAGTTCCATCAAGCAACACAATTCTGGTGTCCCGAAACTTAGAGTAACTCATGACTCCTGTACATAAATATATAATACATATAAGTATTGGTGTTAAGTCCTCCTTAATACCCTAGTAACCATAGAATATCGTAAATCTATCCGGATCATTTTCAAGTGAAACTCTAATCCAACACCGTCATGCAAGGATCATCAAGGTATCATCCTAAGGACTGGTCTTCCCAGTCCCTTAGGCCTAGCCAAACATAAGTAACACACTTATTTAAGTCAAGTTTTTATTAAGTCCATTTAGCAATACTAATCTTACACGCACAAACAACATACAACCTCGTACCTAATTATAACATATACTTAGAAACTGAATCAAATACCTCACAACCTGTTCATAAGAGAAACACGATACTTACTCAAATTCAAAACCAAACTAACAATATTCTCTAACACAACAACTCAACTAACTCATGTTTTCTTAAGAACTTTAAATGAAACCTAGGATTGCTAAGAAGTTAGTTTGACTTGTACTATGTTTCGGGTAACGATTCCTGATTAGAAAAGTTTAGAAAGGGGTTTAAGATAGCAAAACAACTTTGAAAAAATGTTTTCTTACAGTCCCTAAATGCAACATTAATATTTTAAGGAACTCTTTTTCTTACAAACCTCTCTATATTTTCCGTAATCTTCATAAAAGTTACTTAAAATGTTTTCTAGAACCTAACAACATGCTTTAACCAATCAAAGATCAATAAAAGAAAAAAGAAAAAGCAGTTTTATAAGTTTCTTGTTCGAAGAACCTGCTACTTGGAAATTATTTTAAGGTCCAGTGTCAAAGGAAAATGACTCTTACTTGGCATAGGGTTCCATAAGAAGGAACTTACATTAAATATGCTCTTATAACATGTAAAGGAGATGAAAGCAAAAACCACATAACAAATAATGTTACCTTTCTTTTTATCTAGTGATCACATATGTGTGTTTTCATAACTTTTTACTCAATTCCAGTACTCTCTCTACAATTTTAGAGAGAATTAATTTGGCTTTAAAAGTGAAAAATTTTATACCATTTCTATCACTTCTTTATATCTCCACTCTTTTTTATTTTAATGAATAACAAAACACAAATTTCTACTCTCTTTAATTTATTTATCTTCATTTTTTTTTTTTTTTGCACTTTCTTCCATCCAAACACAGTCTCATACAAAGTAAAATTAACTTTCTCATTCAATCTCCTTTTAACTTTAAACCTAGATCTATTTGGTTTATCTCTTTTAATTTACTATTAGCGAGATCTTATACCAATGATACGTGCATTTACTAAAACACCATATATATTAATGTAACTCACCTTTAGGATAAGAGTAAGAAGATAGGAAAGGAGATTTTACTTTAGACTAGATAGATAAAGGTAATCATTAGGTGAAGCATAATGGGAAACGTGGAAATTTAGTGGGCATTTTAAGTAACTATGACTTTATGGGCTGATGTTGATAGGAGATTTTGGACATGGGTCTTATAAACCCATATTGACCTCTTTAGACCTTAGGCCAACCTATTTGGACCTAAAACTGACATGTTTCCCCATCAACCCACCTATCCTACCTATTAATCGACTTGCTTAAGGAGCTTCTAGACAAAGACTAAATACCATCTAGTATCTAACCTCACGCCAAGATAGTCGTAACGGTCACAAACCAAGTAGATAAGGCTCTAAGACTTGGTCAACAACAGAGCTCCTATCTTCTAGGAACATGATGATTAGCATGATCCTTGTTAGTAGACTTAGTGGATGTATCAACATGCTATACATGTTCTTGCATTTGTGGTAGTCCTTCTTTATAAATAGTCCAAGCACTTCGATAGTAAGCCATCTTGACTCTTTGGTATACTTAGCTTACTTTAAGCTCTCTAGCTTCCTTGCTTTCTTACCTATAAACTCTTACTGACTTAAGCACCTAATTACATCAAACCCTACTAGCAGAGTCCTAATGATGATGTTTGGCATCATCTATAGGAATCAAGCTCTTACACTCATTAAAATTCCCTACTGCCTTACTTCTTTTCCTAACATACTCTAATCATTAATCTCGTCATGCCAAGGATTAGAAACCAACCTGATGACTAACCCCCAACAACCAAAGCCAACTTAAATATCTTAAGAAGACCTATGAGATGCAAAAATTGCTAAGTATGGGCCTAAAATAAGGAGTTAAAGGCCAAACTAGGGGAATTGGACAAGCAGAGAAAAATGCCTTCCCTCATAAACACCTTAGATGTTTGAGGAGACTAAAACCATCACCTTTGTCAAGAAGAGAATCAGACACCTCAACTATGCCATGCTATACAAAATCAATAAGCACAATCTGCAGCAATTCACAACAATGCCCTTATTAACAACAAGTAAGTGGCTAACTGTCATAAGGGTGCCACCCAATCTATTGCCTATAGATGCCATTCAACTAATAACGCCAACTTGAATGAGCTACACAAAATGGTAAAGAGGCTCTCTAAGAAGTAGGAGAGCAAGGCTATTAAAGGTGCTGGCTAAGTTACCACAACAAAACTCCCTTCATTAAGGTGGTCCGAGAGAAAGTCCTTCCCCCTAACTCTAAGTTACCGACCTTGGACTAGTATGATTGGATAGGTGACTCGAACAACCACTTACTTCACTTCCATACCCTCATGAACCTTCATGGTCATGGGGACGCTATTATGTGCAAAGCCTTCCCAAGCACTCAAAGGAAGGTATCTTGAATGTTGTTCAACTACCTCCCTAAGAACTCTATTTCATCCTTCAACAAACCTGTTCATTGCTTTGGTTTGCACCCAGGTTAATAAGCCCCTATCTAAGGACATGTTGTCCTTGTATCTAATTAACAAAAAGAAGAGGAAACTCTTTGTAAATTTGTGATACAGTTCAACAATATCGTAGTTGAGATCCCTCAACCGGATTAGTTGTTCACATCTCCCATCTTAGCATTCGACCGTCCGGCGACTTCTTTCACTTTATATATAAGAGCAAGCTAAAGACCCTAGCTAAATTCTAGTAGAAGGCTTAGAAATACATTAACTAGGAGGATAACATCTTCGCTAGGCACGAACCCAGCCTAGAGTGGTTGAGATGAAAAAAGGAGAAAGATAAGGGGTTCATTAAGGGTCGTCTTAATGGTAACCCTAGCCGTAGGAACTCCGATAAATATTGTTAATTCTACAAAGACTACAATCATACTATGGACGAATGCTTCTAGTTGAAGAATGCTATAGAAGATGCTATCAAAAGGGGTTTCTTTAAAGAATACATCACTGGTACTAACCATCATGGTGAGCAACTCCTCAAAGACGAAAAACTAAGGAAGCCCAAGAAGAAGACAATAATGACCATTGTAATAACTAAACCCCTAACAGCATCATCAACATTATAATTAAAGGACCTCTCGCAAGGAGTCGACCGAGCTCTATAACTCAACTAACACTCCATTGTGAGAAGTTATGTCAATAAGGGAGAAGAAGCAAAGGAGCGATACCCTTATCTCCTTCTTTGACAAAGATCTTGAGAGAGTAGATATCCCCAATCAAGATGCCTTAATAATAGGGGCAAGGATCTCAAGATGAGATCCTAAAAATAATGGTTCATACTAATAACTCTATCGATATCCTTTCAAGCATACATATGATAAGATGTAGAAGAAGATACCTGTACAGATGAAGCCATACTACTACAATCTGATCAGCTTCAGTGGGAGTACGATCTAACCTAAGTGCATTATCACCTTCAATATGGAGATTAGCAACAACGATAATATCTCCAAGTAACTTATGGAGTTTGTGGTAGTGGACTGCCTATCCCCTTATAATGTAATATTTGGATGATTTAGCATCATAAGCTTCAAGGTTATTATGTTGACCCTCTATGTCAAGGCTGAATTCCTTACTCCAACCAGGCTGGGAATTTGCCAATGTGATCAAAAGCTCTTTAAGGAGCTTTATGTAAAGGTGGCTAGAGAAGACGATATCTTCATCCTTGAAACCAAGCCATAAGAGAAGCTACCTAACAAAGGCGACCCACGAGAGAAGACCAAAGAGGTGCAAATCGATGACAATCCTAACTAAACCATGAAGGTAGGGATCTCAACACCTCCCAAACTGAAAGAAGCAATTGTTTAGCTTCTACGGTCCAATGCTAATGGGTTTTCTTGGTCATTGTCAAATATAGCCTGCATATCAATCAACCTAGCAACCCACAGCTTTAGGATTGATGAGAGTATCCGGCATATCAAGTAGAAAAAGAGACATTTCACCCCATAGCAATAGGTCATGACTAAAGAGGAAGCACAAAAGCTACTAAAGGCCGACTTTGCACGGGAGGAAACATATTCAATTTGGCTAGCAAATGTCGTACTAGTCAAAAAGAAAAAAATAGGAAGTGATAAATGTGTGTTGATTACACCTAAGCTTACCCAAAAGATTGCTTTCCCCTCCTTAGAATTGACTAATTGGTCTCCTTTGTGAGGCCCGAACTTTATGTAGTTTCTCTGAGTAGATAATTTAGGGCATACACAAAGATAACTTGATTAAGCCAATATTTCATAAGTTTTAGGAACTAGTCAAGGAAACTTTGTGGTTCTAAAATATAAAAATATAATAAAATAATAATCTTACAATTAAAAATAGTTAATTTTACTATATTACACTATATTATATATACCAATAACACGTAGCTTAGATAATAAAATTAACTAAAGCTTAAAGATAAATTATTTAAACTATAAAATTTTGGAATGGCATAAAATAATATGTAAAACTAGTAAATGCACCTCAAGTATAATTATTATATAAAAATATATACTCGCAAATACTTCAAATACCCAAAATTACATAAAAATTACCTAAAAATTTCTAAAGAAAAACATTTAAAATGATTAAAAAAATCACCATCAACATATTACAATAGTTTGGACATGGTTTACTCCACATTAGGCCACATGCTCCGAAGCTTTATAAATGCCTTCTCAAGTTAGAACCAAATTAGGATGGATCGAAAGGACGAAGTTTTCACCTCCATCATCACCAATTTTAGCACTTACTACTATACAATAATTCCTTTCTACCTCAAAAAGGTCAAGGCGATATACTAGCGAATGGTGACTAACCTTTTTAAGCCTCAACTAAGATACAATGTGGAGATTTATGTAGACAACATGATTGTAAAAAAAAAAAAAAAAAATAGCCAACAACCACATTAAAGATTTGCAAAAGGCCTTTGATTACACAAAGAAGTACAATATGAAACTTAACCCTGAAAAATGTATCCTTTGGGGTGGTCTCTAACAAATTCCTTAGCTTTACGATCATCTAGCATGGCATAAAAGCCAATCTAGAGAAGATCGGCACAATATGGGATATGAAGCCCCCTTCCATTGTAAAGGAAGTGCAAAAGCTCATCAGCATAGTAGTTGCACTAAGTAGATTCATCTCTCAAAGTGCAGATCGATGAGCAGAGTTCTTGAAAATCCTAAAGAACCCTAAAAGATTTGAATGGACTACCCAATGCAAGATCACCTTTATGGAATCGTAAGACTTCTCAGAGAATCCACCAATTTTGTTAAAGTTAATTTCACAAGAAGACTTGTATCTTTACCCAACTATCAGAAACCGAGTGTTGTCTTCCATGCTAGTTAAGGCTAAAGGAAGGGAACATAGGCCCATATATTATATCACCCATATTCTATAAGGGCTCCAGGTTAGGTACTATAAAATTGAGAAGTTTGCCTTAACAGTGGTGATCTTGGCAAGGTAGCTTTACGTATACTTCCAAGCGCATCAGGTCATAGTATTGACCAATCAACTACTGTGAACCATACTCTAGAAGCTTGGTGCATCTGGACAAATGGGTGAAATATGTGCTAAATCTCAACACATACAAGTTTTAGTACCTACCACGTTGGCTTCTAAGGTACAAGTCTTTGCCAACTTCATCGTGGAATATACAAGTATGGAGGAAGTCGTGCTAGGAGAAGACAAGCTAATATGGACTCTCTATGTCGAGGGCTCATCTACCGTGAGGGGAGGAAGTGCAAAACTAATACCCATTGGGCCACACAAGATAACAATTTGTTATGCCCTCAAGTTCAATTTTGATACAAGTAATAATGAATCTGAATACAAAGCCTTGATTGCTGGCCTTAAGCTAGCCAAAAAGATTAGAGCCAAGTGTTTAGAGTTCTTCTCAAACTCAATGCTCATCTTCCAATAGGCCTAAGGTAAATATGAGGCTAGGGGAGAATCCATGGTGTAGTACCTAGAGAAAGTGAAGGCCATTTTGGCCAAGTTCCCTTTGTGGAATATTATTAAAATTCCCTACTAGGCTAAGTTGGATAGACCCTATAAAGGAATACCTAGAGCATGGTACTGTACTGGCCAACAAGAAGGAGGTTAAGAAGTTGTGGTATCACACCACCAACTATAACCTAGTTGACAAAATCCTATCAAAGAAGGGTTAGCCTCCTACTCTTAGGGTGCTTCTATCCTGATTAGGGCTTACATGTTATGGAAGAGTTACACGCTAACGTGTGTAGTAACCATATCTAATCCCAAGCCCTCTACATTCGAGCTCTTGAGCTTGAATATTACTGGCCAACAGTACAGCAAGATGCGAAGGCAGTAGCTTAAAAACGCCAAATTGCTAAAAGCATACGCCAATCACATATGCTTCTAGCTCTAACCTTTAGCTATAAACGAGCTCATGGCCTTTCACCAAATGGGGCATTAACATTTTGGATGCTTTCCCTAAAGCACTAGGAGGGTGACAATTCATAATCATAGCAATCAACTACTTCACAAAGTAGGTCGAGGCCAAAGCTATGGCCAAGATTACAGAAAGGAGCATAAAGTCATTCGTCTACAACAACATCCTCTCCATATTCAGAGTTACCTATGCTCTTATAATGGATAATGGACATCGATTCCACAATCCAAAGTTCAAGGAGTTCTATGCTAAACACCACATTAATACCCGCTTCACTTTAGTTGTATACCCACAATCAAATAGTAAAGTTGAGGTGACCAATAGATCATCCTCGAGAGCATCAAGAAGAGGGTAGACCAAACATAGGGTAGATGGGTAAACAGGTAAATGAGCCTTTGAATATCCTATGGGGATACAAACTATAAACCAAACGTCAATAAGCGAAACCCCCTTCCACCTAGCTTTTGGTTCAAAGATCGTTCGGCACATAAAATCAGAACTCCCCAACATTAAAATGAAATCCTTCAATGCATTTACAACTAAGTCTATCCTACAAGCTAGCATAAACACAATAGAAGAGATATGTGACCTAGCAGTAGATCGTATAATTGCCTACCAACACAAGTTAGCTTGATAAAATGATAAGAAGGTCAGACATAAGGAGTTTAAGGTCGAAAACCCTGTCTATAAAAGACTACAAGCTACAGGCTCTTACGAAGGGTAAGGCAAATTAGTCCCCAATTGGGAAGATCCAATCAAAGTGAGGGAAAGTGATGAGTGTAAAATTACACTTATCTAACTTGACATTTTCCTAAATATTTTAAGCTATTTTAATATAAATTGGTTAAATTTGCTATTGTATTAAGTTATTTTTTGTTTCAGGACTCAATTGAAGAAATTTGATGAAAAGATGAGAATTTAGGGTATTTTTAAGAAGGATTTTATCAATTTTGAAGGATAAATTGAAGATGGCAAGAATTGAAGAAAATTTGTTAAACAAACGAGTAAAGAAGATGACCACTGGTATGCTTCACAACCGTATACCTTGGCTATAGAGCTCTCATCTTTAAATTGTAAATTGAAGTTCGAAGGTTTTTTTACAATGGCATAACCACAATCACTCACCACTAGCATGTTCCCTAGCCATATTCCTTTTGTAATTAATTTTAAAACTATTTTCACAAGAATTATTACAAAGATGTCTTCATGCCCAACCATTACGGCCATATTCTAGGCTATATATACCCAATTTATTATTATATACCTGCCATTTGAAGATTACTCTTTCCAAACATTATAAATAGACAATAGACAATAGACAATTGTAGAAAGGGAGAAAGAGCCTAAGCCAAAAAGAATAAGGAATAGAAATATTCTTGAAACCATGTAAGTTATCATCTTTTTCATGATTATAACTTATAAGTAGCAATATCTACATCTATAAGCCATTGAGGTAACAATGTAGTGTATGAGAATCGTTTTGTTTTAATGCAATCTTTTATTTTTTATTAGTTCAATCATGTGGTTAATTTGAATTAAGTTGTTATTTCTAGAGTCTTAGCTCAGTTTATTTGATATTATGTATTGAAGTCGCAAGGCTAATATATAATTAGATTTACTACAATTGATGAGATTCACCATAAGTTAGAAATAAGTTATAAGTTTCTTCTGGAATCAATTTAATATTTTCTTATGTGCAGGATTCCTACTCTTAAAGTTGTTTTAAGGAGTCCTATTCGAGAGGCAATTCAAGTAGGATGTAATTAAAATTAGAATCTAGTAGAGAAACGATTCCTATTAGATTAATATTTGAATCCCCTCGTTAATAAAAATAAGAGATTCATTAAAATACCTAAAGATTCTACATGTTACACTCACGGTGATCAGCATCTAGGTATTCAAATTTATGTTTGTTTGGTTTTATTTTATTATTGCTTTATTAGTTACTCTTTTATCAATTTTCTATTTCTAAACTTGTCCAATTCTTCACTAATATTGTTATTCAAATTAATTAAGAGTAATTAAAATGACTAAGTAAGTGTACAATTCTCATAGGATCGATAACCTAAGGCTCTTATAATTCTCTATATTATACTTGACAAGTGTACTTACCTAATAGAAGTTATACACACGGGATCAAGTTTTTGGCACCATTGTTGGTGACTGTTGATCAAGAAAGCTTATTCCTTTATTAATCTATCATCGTTAATTTTTGCAAATTTTTCTATTCATCTCTATTAAGTAACCCAATTCTGACTTGAAACATTTCTTGTTTTGTGCTGAGGAAATTTGCTACGATGGCCAATAACGATGAAGCACACAAAACTCTATTCGATTACATTAAGCCATCAACTAGTGGATCTAACTTTACTGTTGCAAAACCAACTATCACTGAAAACGAATTTATGATCTCACCAATCATTATCCAAATGGTACAACAATAGTTATGATTTGAAGGCTTTATAGAAGAGGACTTACATGTACACCTTGTAAGCTTTTTGGACATTTGTGCAACTTTCAAAATAAAAGGAGCCATAAATGATGCGATAAGATTGAGGTTGTTTCCATTTTCTTTGTAGGGAAAAGCTAGGCAATGGTTAGCCTCACTACAAAAAGATCCCATCACTTCTTAGGATTTACTAGTAGAAAGATTTTTAGAAAAATATTTTCCTCCCACTAGGACAAGTAAGCTTAGCAGTGGTATCTCATCATTTATTCAGCTTGACTAAGAGACAATTATGATTGATGGGATCATTTCAAGGAGTTGCTAGAAAAATTTCTGAATTACGCTCTACTACTCTGGATGTAGGTACAAATTTTTTATAATGGATTGAATTTTAGAACTAAACAATTTGCTGATGCGTCTGTAGGTGGAACATTAAACTAAAAGATACCTAGTGAAGCATACTCATTGTTAGAAAGCTTAGCCATGAACAGCTATCACTGGGAAGGTAATAAACTCAATAAGAAGAAATCACCCATAAAGGATGCAGTGTCTACTACAACCACAGTGGCATAACTAGATGTACCACACAAAAGGTTAGATTTTATTCCTACGTTTAATGCAGCAATCTACAATGCCCAATGTAGTGAGCTCATGAGGATATATGCCATGTTACTACCAAAAACCACCTTATTATGGTAAAAACTAATGGGGTTTTCAAGGTTTACCGATTAATGACCATTAAGAAAGGGGCAGGAAGTGTTTTCCTTATACAGATGATTCTTTTTATGCAAATTTACCTAGAAATGTCAATGTTCCTTATGGATTTCAATCTTACCCTCTGAAAGAGGATAACTCGAAATTGGAAGGAATATTAACTAAGTATATACAAAGTAGTAATGCTAGATTATTGAGTATCAAGAAGCGCATTGAACAGCTTGCGAAGGTTTCAATTGAAGGGCAACCAAAATCTTCACCAAAAGCTTAAGTAGAAGCTGTAACTTTTAGAAGCAGTCAAACTCAAGGAATATAAACCGTCCATTTTGTATCCTTAGAGATTAAGGAAAGAGCACACAGATGAATAATGCAGTAGGTTCTTAGACTTGTTCAAACAATTGCATATTAATTTACCCTTCATGGAAGCATTATTGCAGATGCCTAAATATGCGAAATTTTTAAAGAAGCTGCTCTTCAACAAAAAGAAGCTAAAAGAATTTTCTACAATCACGCTTAGTGAGGAATGCTCAGCCATTCTATAAAATAAGCTTCTCAAAAAGCTAAAAGATTCAGGGAGCCTTACTATTCCTTATCTTATTGGAAATATATCTATTAAACAAGCTTTAGCTGATTTAGGCGCTAGCATAAATTTAATGTCTTATAAGTTATTCAAATAACTAAGCCTAGGTGAACCTAAACCAACTAAGATGAACTTATAGTTAGCTAATAGATCTGTGACATATCCTAGGAGTATAATAAAAGACGTGCTTGCTAAAATAGATAGATTTATATTTTCTGTTGATTTTTTCATATTAGACATCAACGAAGATATTGAGGTACCTCTCATCTAAGAAGACCCTTTTAACAACAACTAAAGTTATTATAGATGTTAGAGATGGTAAGCTTACATTAAAGGTAGGAGAAAAAGATATGGTAATTAAAATTAAAGAAGCAATGAGAAAATGTATTGAATAAGATGATAGATGTTTTAGTCTTGATTCTACTTATTACTCTATATTTGGTATTTTGCAAGAGCTATTATCTAAGGATCTCTTGAAAAATGTTTGATGTGAGGAATATCTAAGGAAGAATCTAGCAATGTAAAGGTAATTAAAGCCAAAGCTCAACTAGAAATTAACCCTCTAACCTAAGCGCTAAGGATTAAACACTTTGAACATGCAAAGGAAGCCAAATTTAAGCCTTCCATTAATGAGTAACCGAATTTAGAGCTGAAGCAGCTTCCAGACTATTTCGAATATCCATTCCTAAAGGAAAACTCAAAACCGCTAGTGATATTTTCCTTAGGATGGACTAACCAGTAGAAGAATAAATTCCATAACATACTTAAGGAGTACAAAATAGCAATCGCATGGAAGATTTCTAACATTAAGGGAATCAGTCCTTTATTCTGTACATATAAGATGTTGCTTGAAGAAGGTTACAAACCAGTAGTACAATCATAGAGACATTTGAATCTGAACATGAAGGAAGTAGTCAAGGTGGAAGCAATCAAGCTTCTAGACACAAGTATGATTTATCCTATTTCTAACAGTTTTGAGTTAATCCTATACAAGTTGTACCAAAGAAGGGAGGAATGACAGTAGTACCAAATGAGCGAAATGAGCCAATTCCAATGAGAGCAATTATAAGCTTACGAGTTCATATTGACTACCGAAAGCATAATGATACCATAAGGAAAGATCCTTTTCCCTTATTATTCACCGACTAAATGTTGGAATGTCTATCAAGTCATATGTTTTATTGCTTTCTAGTTGGTTTATCTAGTTACTTTTAAATTCCTATTACCCTAGAGGATCAAGAGAAAACTACTTTTACATGTCCTTATGGTACATTTTCGTACAAGAGAATGCCTTTTGACCTCTATAATCCACTTATAACTTTTCAATGGTGCATGATGGCAATATTTGATGCATTTATAAAAGATATAATGACAGTTTTCATGGATTATTTTTTTTGTTTTTGGTAATTCATTCAATAATTACCTTAGGAATCTAGAGAAAGTATTAGCTATATGTAAAGAGACTAATTTAGTCCTAAATTAGGAAACGTATCATTTCATGGTACAAGAGATGATAGTTCTAAGGCATAAGGTGTCTTAAAGAGGCATAGAAGTCGATAATGCTAAAATTGATACTATTGCCAAGTTAACCCCACCTATGTCTATCAAACCCATACATAGTTTCTTGGGACATGGTAGGTTTCACCAAAGGTTTATTAAATATTTTTCTAAAATAGCTAGACCTTTGGCCTAGTTAATAGAAAAAGACACTCCATTTATATTTTCTCAGGATTGCTTGGATGCATTTAATGTATTAAAAGATAAATTGACTAATTCCCCTATTATGCTAGCGCCTAATTAGAGCTTATCATTTGAATTAATGTGCGATGCTAGTGACTATGCCGTATGGGGTAGTATTAAGTTAAAGGCAGGAAAAGTACTTCCAGCCAATATATTATGTGAGCATGACTCTGACTAAGACACAAGAGAACTACACTACTACAAAAAAAAAGGAACTCTTAACAATAGTCTTTACTTTTGATAAATTCATAGTTAGATCTAAAAATTAGAGATAAAAAGAGAGTAGAGAATTTAGCAATCAACCATTGATGAGTTCCTAATTATACATATTTTATTTAGTGATTTTTCATGATTTTCCCTTAATATTTGAGGTTATTTTTAGATAATGATACTTAATTGAGTAAAATTTTATTTTATAGGTTTTGAAACAATCTACGAGAAAATGAGAAGATAGAAACAAGTTTTACTCAAATCGAAGCTAAATGAACAAGTTAAGAAGGTTTGAAGATTGACACAACTAATCAATATGACTGTATCATTACTAGGCAAATTTGGAGCTTATTTTCAAGTATCACAACCCAATATATAACCAAACAACATGACCATGTCCTCGGTCTTATCATTCCCAATTTAAAGAGAGAGAGAGAACATATATCAAAGTGAAGTACACGAACAGAGGATACAATCGTATCTTTTCCAGCCGAATCATTTTTTTATCACTTCCTAAATAAGCCTTATTAAGGTTTTCTAGATAGATTTTTTTGTACAATTTTTTTGAAGATTTTTCAAGCTAAGAATACTTAAGAAAGCAAGGCAAAAAGAAGAATTCAATATTCAACTTTTGAAGATTTTCATGATTCTTTCATTTCTTTTCTACTATTCCTTGATTTTAGTTTGTTGTTTCATGATGTATAAAGAGTAGGTTTATAATATCTAGGTCTTATGAACCTAGATCTCACATATGATGATTGATTTTATTTAGATCTAATAAAGATCTTTATTCTTTTTTAATCAATTATCTGCACTTGCATGTTTTAAGTTAATAATTTTGCAGATTATTAATTTAAATTTGATATTATACAAGAAGATCGAGAGATTTCTTGTATTAGATCCGGCATAATTGATGAAGGTTTGTACAATGTTAAAGATAAATTACAAAACTTTTTTGAATTTCTTTGACATTATTTTTAAGAAAATTCATTGAACAATTAATGCAATCTTAGATTATGCTATGGGGAAGAGATTCTATTAGGTAAACTAGAGATTAAGGTTAATAAGCTTGAAAAAGTTATTAACTTTAGAAGAGAGTTCTCTCAATCAAATGGAAATTAAGGATTAGATTATATTATTTTTAGGAAAAGTTACATGTGTAGATCTAAGGAATGAAGATCTAGGTACGTCATTAAGTCTTAAAGTTAATCTTTAATAATTTGTTTTCTCATTCAATTCTTGATTACCTATTAAATTAATTAATTGCTTCAAATTTTAGTTTAAAGAATTTAGTTCTTGAATTGAATTTATTGATTAAATAATAGAGCTAAGGTTAGTACTAATATTCGAGGTTTTTGAGGAATCAACTCAGCCTCACATCTGTTATATTAGAATTTGATAAGTGCACTTACCTTATATCAACCATCTCTTGTACCTAAAAAATCCATTATTGGAGAAACTCGATGAACAGAGGATTAATGATGAGTTTCCTGACAAGAAGCTATACCAGGTAAGTTCTTGGGAAACTCCTTCGTTTACCGATAGAGCTAATTATCTAGTAGTCAGAATCATTCCTTCAAGATTAGATTTTAAACAAAACAAAATGTTTTTCCATGATGTAAGGAGTCAATTCTAGGAAGACTCCTATTTATTTAAAATCAATGTAGATCGAATATTCCATAGAGTGTTTCTCATTTGTAAGGTTGGCATATTCTAGAAAATTGTCATTCAAGACCAATTGGAGCACATTTAAGTGCTAATAAAATGACTCATAAAGTCCTCGAATATAGTTTTTATTAGCCAACACTATTTATAGATGCCTGTAAGTTCATTAAGCTTTATGATAGGTGTCAAAGAGCTAGAAATATATCTAAAAGGGATGAAATGCAACAAAACTCAATTTTAATTTGCAAAATTTTTTATATTTAGGGTATAGATTTGATAGGGCCATTTCCAAATTTGAATGGGAATAAGTATATCCCAATAGTTACAAACTACGTTTCTAAATGGGTAAAAGGACAAGCTTTACGTATTAATGACTCTATGGTAGTAAGACAGTTCCTAAAGGGTTTATTTTGTAGATTCAATATGCCTAGAGCACTAATAAGTGAAAAGGAACCCATTTCTACAATGTCCAACTAGAAAAAAGTTTTGAAGCATTATGAACTAAAGTATCAAATCGTAACTCTATACCATCCACAAACTAATAGGTATGTGGAAATGACAAATAGGGACCTTAAATGAATCTTAGAAAAGACCATTAAGCATAATCATAGAAATTGGTCCAAAAAGCTAGACGATATTCTTTGGGCTTTTAAAACCACGTATACGACACCAATTGGGATAACCTCATATCAACATGTCTATGGAATGGTATGCCACTTACCAATAAGAATTGAATATAAAGCCTGCGAGGCCATAAAACGTATTAACCTTGATCTTAAGCATGTAAGTGATTACAAAGACCTCAACTCAATGAGTGAGAAGAATGGAAAGATATAGCCTATGGGAACTTAAGGATATTTAAGGATAGAACCAAGCAATTTCATCAAGGAAAGCAATCCCAAGTAAGGGATAAGTCTTGCTATACCAGTCCTGGTTGAAGATCTTCCCAGGTAAGCTTAGATCTCAATAGTCAGGACCTTATACTGTGACATAAATATTTCCATATGAAGTGGTGGAAATCTCAAGTCTCAAGAATAAAACCTTTAAGGTAAATGGACATCGACTCAAAATATACTAAGGTGGAGAATTCATAAGGGAGAACAACCTTGAATATGACCTCCACCTAATAAAAAAAAAAACCGGGTAACCTTGTTATTAACCCATCAAGCAAATGATATTAACCAAAAGCGCTTCTTAAGAGGCAACCTAAGCATTTTGGATTTCTATCATGATTTTGTCTTCATCTTATGGCTTTTGATTCTATACTAAGCTAATGCAATTGGTTTATGGATGTTTCTTGAGTGTTTTAGGACAAACCAAGGGAAACAAAAGTGGTTGTGATGACTAAGGAAGAGACCAGAACAAATCGTAATTATGAATTAAGGATTAGAACTTATGGAAAGGAGGTAAGTTTAAGTCCAGTAAGGACCACGACCCTAGACCATGCCCAATGTCTTACCTATGTTCCTCTTGTCTTAAATTAAAATCTAAATTGAAATTGTATTTGTAAATTTACAAGAAGATTACGGCCATGTTCTTGGCCATGTACTTTTAGGTAGTAGAAAGTGCAAAGTTAGGATTGAAAATAATTACAAGATGACCACGGTCAATGACCACACCCGTGGCTACGCCCTTGTTTCTCTAGAAAAAAAAATTACATTATGAAAATGTGAAGGAGTCAACCCTAGTGGTAAACACAACCATTCACCACAACCATGGTAGGCTTCCATGTACCCCATTTGCCAACAAGATAGGATGTACTTGAATTTTATTTATAAGGAAATATGATGCACTTACCTATTTTTCGTCTCTTTCACTTAAAATCTACCTTCTTCATCATAATTCACTTCCCTATTATCAAGATACAATGAATATTATTAGATATCTCCTAATTTGTTACTTACTTAGACTTAAGATATTATTGCAACTTTCTTATAAAAAAAAATTAGTTGCTTCATTAATATTATAGTAATAGTATAGGAAACTAATATTTAAAGTTTAGTTGCATCTTAAATAACTCTATGGCCTCCTAACCATCCCTAAACACTAGTCCATTAACTAAGTGTGGGGAAAGAGAAAACACACAAACCAACCCAACAAACATCAATGGCACCATGAAACACCAAATGAGCTAACCACTAGAACTCCTCCAACACCAACTTGGAAGAGGATCCTCTAACTACCCTACTACTACACCCTAAACACATATTGCAATTTGATGATCTCAACTACAAAACTCATTATGAAACTTTTTCCAAAAGACTTTTGCCCAATTAGGCTCAATATATTGGGAAGTCCTTAAACTTGCCAACATGGAACTTGAAATCTATGCTATGGTTGAGAGAAGGGTTGGGATAGATTGCTCACTATCCAATAACCGGTCTACAAAGAGTTAACACTTAAATTCCTAACCACCATGTAGTTGGAACACGACTAAGTCCTTTGTGAAGCTTGGAACACAATTTCTTTTTGCCTCTAAAACACTGAATTCAACCTTTCCATCACTGAATTTAGGGTCTTAATGGGAACTTATGATAAGGACTTTGTTCATTAACCGAAATTTTACATGCTTTAGTGCAAATTGCCTCACAGTGTTGCCCTCACATCATATTAGCTTAAATTGAGTGGAGCAAAAACTTACAATCCTAAGTTTATGAGAGGATTACACCTAATTAATCCAACCCATAGAATCATCCGTTAGCTTCTCACCCACACAATTAGCAGGAGAGAGAAAAGCACTAAAGTAGTAGTTATACATGAGGTCTTCTACTTCTATAGCCTTATAGAGGATTTCCAATTGACCTCGCAATCACTTTTGCATTTTACATTTGACAACAAATGACAAACTCCAAGTGAATCAATTAGGTTGTAAACCTTATGTGATAGGAATCAAGCCCCTGGACCAGTCACTCATAACTAAGCTACAGGACTCGAAAGACTCACATAGAGAATACTAGGTCAAAACCAAAGTCGAGATAGGGATCCCTATGCTAAATTAATCTCCTGCCAACCTATTTGTTAGATCCTCACATATGTTAGATCTACTGTTGCCTAACAACAATGCCTTACTCCAAAAGACAGCCTAATACTATCCAAGCTAAATTGCTATATCAACCATAAACACCTGACGCTAATACAGCTAACTTCTCTATAGGATTGATTGACCCTTAACCTGATCCCAATCAAGTCGGCCCTTGACTACAAGCATTACTCTACTTCCGCTTACCTTATATCATTTCTCCCATCCAGCCATCAAGCAATACGTGTCTTCTAACACAATATTCCAGAATGATTCTTTCTTTTCTACACTAAATACTATTTGCCCTTTTTACCCCTTTTAGTATGATTTATATAATCTAATTGTAGAATACCCTTTAGTCTTTTCATGCATGTAAAGTAACCCTAGTAGATGGGTATATAAATCCCCACTTTTGTACATGTAAAGAATCAACAAAATCAATACAAAGTTATTCACATTAAGTGACCTTAGTGTTCTCATTATAATTTAACTCTTATCTATGTCCTTTAGCAAGGAGTAGTGGTGAGTAATCCTTCAGTTCGGACCGATGCGTCATATTCGACGGATTGTAAGCTGAGTAGGATTGAGTGGTGCGTTATATCTATTCAGTAACTATTTGGACTTTGCTAACTTTTTCCTTAGTTGTTTTTGGTTTTCTTCGTTGAGGTGCTTCTCTATCTGTTCGATCCTAGAGATGCATCAACTTCACTGGTATCAGAACACGATTTTGCGAGGAAATATGTGAAGTTGTAGTGAAGTTTTAGTTCTCTTTGCTGTTAGTGGCTACTGTATTCCCTCCATAGCTACTGTAGTGTGTTTAAGTGGAAGTAAGTGTAGTTTCATTGTTACTCTATTTTTCATTACAAAAATAGAGTAAGTTCGCTACCATTTTGTTTAAGTGATTATTGGGTATTGAAGTTGTTCGTAAGTTATTAATCTGTCCAAGAAGTATATCATCATTTGATATTCGAGTGTTTAGGGAGTTATTGGTGACTAGATTAGTGTTGTTCAACCTAGTCATGGTCATAATGATAGTAACACCCTAGGGTCAGTTGATGACAAACTTAACTAATTGACCAACCTTGTTAAAAGTTTAGTCACAGCAATACAAGCTAATAAACAACAACCCATTGGAATACAACACCATAACCCATAAAAAAATGCCCCTAAAAGATACCATAGCCAAGGTAATCAAATCAATCACCTAGTTCAACCACAACAAGCGGGCAGAGTAGTAAATCGGGTTGCTAGACAAAGACTAGAGTTAGAGGAGATTGAGGAAGAAGATGAGGAGCTAAATGTTGAAGAATTTGGGGAGGAAGAAGAAGGAGCTGACTATCACCAAGCGTATGGATGAAGATGCTAAGTTCCTCGAAGGTTAGATAATGTTAAGGTTCAAATCCTATGCTTTAGTGGAAGTGGAGATGTAGATAAATACTTGGAATGAAGAGAAGGTCGAGAAAGTGTTTGAATGTTATGGGTATACAGATGGCATCAAAGTCCAACTTAATGCACTGGAGTTTACTGGGTATGCTTTTATGTGTTAGAAAAATTTGAATGCAGCTAGAACAAAAGATAAAAGACGAGGTGTTAGAACTAAGGATGAGATGAAAAGGTTGTTGAAAGGTAGATTTGTACTTGAGACTTACCTACAAGATATGCTTGCAAAGTTGCAAGAGCTTAATGCTTATGTCAAAGAGTTCTAGATGCTAATTATTCGAGCCAAAGTGGAAGAACTAGAGGCCCATACAGTATCAAGGTTCATTTTTAGACTCAAGTACAAGATTTGTAACATCATGGAAGTACAGAGGTTTTATACCTTAGAAGAGGCAATAAAGTTAATGTAGAGGGTTGAAAAACAAAGAAGAAGTACTTCGAGCTAACTTAGGCCAACATTTTCCTAACCTGTAGTTCTGCACAGACCTGTTCAAGTTGAGCCGAAGAGGCCATACAGGGTTGAAGATAAGAATGCCTAATCTGATGACAACTAAGTAAGCTATAAGCCCCACAACTAGCCACTTAAGGTTCCGATCAGTTGAAAAATCCGATTAAGACTAAATTATAAAGTAAAGCTAAAAATATTAGTAAAAATGATCCAGTAAGTTCGAATTTAAGAAAATAAGCAACAAAATAAAATAATATAAAATTTTCAGATTTTAAGTATATAACTCGTTATTTATCGAAAATGCATTCCGATAATTAACGAATCGCTAGAAATAAATTATATGTATACTAAAAATCATGGAATGACCTAAATAATATTTAGAAATATTTATTTTTACTATATATAAATTTACATTTAGATAGAAATACACGTAATTACTTAAAATATGCGAAATGTGCTAAAATAATACTAAATAATTAAAGAAAATTCATAATTAATTAAGGAAAAAATAAAGAAAATCATAAAAAAAATAAGAAATGATACAGATTTGGGTCATGGCAACTGGTGAAAATAAGAAAAAAATTAGCCAACTAAATTAAAACAACACAAAAAGAAAATTGGAAGAAGGTAAGGCAATTGTGTAATCAAATTAATATACAATAATTCCTTAAGATCTCTATAAATACCTTAAATTTTTTAGAAACTCATTTTGAATGTTAGGAAGCTTAGAAAATTAGAGAGGCAAAATTGACAATAAATTAAGGTTTTACAAAAATTTAGCAAAAATCTGTATAGTTGAGGCTTCTAAGGAAAACCCAGACCCAACGAGCAACTGAGAGTGAACGATTACCAACACTATACGGTGGTGATAACGCCTAGGTAGGTCGACATGCCCATGGCCACTAATGGTACCCAAAGCCACCCAAATCAGTGAGTTCAATTTTCAACCTCATTTTGTGTAATTTTATAAAAATAGTAAATATTCTTAAAAAATTATGAGTTTTGTTATTCTAGAATATTGTAGTATGTAGTTTTTAGAAAAAAAAATTATTTTCATGAAAATATGTCTCGTGATATACAATCCCTAAAAAATCATGCAAAATCGAACATATTTTGGTTTAGAAATAAATGACCTTAGGAGAGTATTTTTGAGCCCAAAATTTTTTTGTAGACTACTTAGATGATATAAAATAGTGTTATGAAACCCATTTTCAAAAATTAATTTTCTAAATTTTTAGATAATTTTTAGGCCTTAAAATGATGCATAAAATGGATAATTTATGGTTAATTAAGTAATTAAATAGTTAATTACCAATTTAGTGAATAATTATATGTTTTAGGATGTTGAAATCTAATGAAGTATAATACTTGTAGCATTTAGGGTGTTAGATGTAATTATTAGGCTAATTATGTAGTAAATAAGTAATAGGGAAAAATAGTAAATTTTAAGTTTATTTTGTAAATTAGGGTAATTAGGTGTAAAATCTGATTTAGGATGAATTTAGACATTTTGAAATGATAATTGATATTGAGAGATGGTAATTAGAGTGATAGAAATATTAAATATATATTATATACATAATAAGTGATAGTGCATAATATGCAATTATTGGAAATATAATAAATAGAAGATATTAGAGTAAAAATTGATATTATATAAATAATAGGAATATATAATAAATCTAATAGAAAACTTAAATTTATGTAATAATATAAAAAATACAAAAATTTCTCACATCAAGAGTGAATTCGATACACTAATAAGGATTTAAGTGTACTGAATGAAATAAAATACTGACTAGGACTAATTATGGTATTTAGGATATCTAGAAGTAATGTAATTAATTTCACATCATGAGTTGAAATGAGTTTCTAAGGTTCGGGTATAAAACGGTACTTAGAAATCAAATTAGAACCTAATTTAGAAATCGATACGGAAACTGAACCCGAACTTAGCCCCAAACCTAAAATAATTGTAAGAGATTTAAGAACCTAGATAATTAGACGTATTAAACTCTAAACAAAAGATAACAATAAGCGTTATAGGATAAAACCAACCTATAATAGTTTTATGAACAACTGAAACCACGTTTGTATTATCGAGATAATCGATGATGGCCTAAGCGAGTCGGACCTTGAGTGAATGGGCAAAGAGTCGAAGTAAGTTGGGATTAATATAGTATTGTAATTTGGAGGCTTGAAATTGTACTTAATTGTGCTTGTTTTGAGCTGATGATATGATTTTTTATTTGCTGCTTGACTTGTATTGTATGATTTATATGAAATGATTGATCACCCTAAACTGAACTTAACAAGGATATGACCTGTAAACATAAATCGAACCTGCATAGCAACCCATTAAGGGAAACCTAGGATTATCTAGCCAAATACCGACCCCTTCAAAAGGGATAGTGCTACATAGCATAATGGATCCCTTCTTTATCCTTAGTCAAACTAAGTGACAAGTGAAGAGGTCGCGATAAGGGTGAAGTCAATAGTTCAAAGGTAGTTGCGAGAAGAGCGGTGTCTCCATTGCACAAGCCTGAGTTTGGTCATGAGCTGTCGCATTAACGACAACTCCTCAACCTGGATTAGAGCGAGCGCAATTTCTCTAATCTCACAACGAGCTACTCAACGTCATATGATGGCATTTGTTTAAACATGCATTGCACCAAATGATTTGGTTGATAACCTTATTTATGTTTGTGGTATAGTTTTAAGTCCTCCATCCTAGCTTACTAAGCTGTAGTTGCTCAGATCCCTATAGACGTTGTTGCAGGTAGTGGCCAAGAAGCGAAGAAAAACATTTAAAGAACAGATATATATTTTTAAAGTCTAAGCTCTTATCTTAGAATTTTTCATTTCTGAATAATGTATTAACTAGGAAATAGATTATAGTGAAATGTTGTAAACGTTAATTGTAATAACTGAATTCTAATGTATATATATATTCTTACTTTCTTAGGTAAATGATTTATTTAAATTACAAACTGTTTACTTCAAAGCGGGTCAGTCATGGACGCCTTGTATAGATCAGGTCTAAGATAGCGGTTGTAAGGCTAACTTTTATCTTAAAATGGTTTACACGGTGGGACTGTTACGATTCTACTGCTTCGGGACATGACATAGGCCAACAAGGTTAAGCCAATCAAATAGGTTAATTCAAGGTTAAGCTGACCTCCAGATGGAAGACCAGCGAAGTAAAATAATTTAAATACTTGGGCTTCTGACATATGGCTACTAAGTATCCAAACCTACACATCATGGTACTCTGAAGAGATATAGTAGATAGCACCAACGAGAGTAAGCCTAAGAAAGAAGAAGATGTTGGAAAACCCAAAGCCAAAGAGAAAGAGGATACCTGTGTCTATGCTGACTAAGGAGAAGTAATGACTCTAGTCCTAAGACGAATACTAAGTTCCTTGCCAAACTCTGAGAAGGACTAGAAGGAGAATCTGTTCCATACCAAATGTACCGTCAAAGGCCAATTGTGCATAATCATTATAGATGGGGGAAGTTGTACTAATGTCACTGTAAAGTCCGTTATGTAGAGGTTTAGTCTGTTGACCTCAAAGCATCCTCGACCTTATGAGCTGCACTGGCTTCACGATAAGGGTGCTTTGTAGGTGACTGAACAAGTAACCGAACAAGTGACCATACCGTTCAATGTTGGGAGTGTATATAGGGACGAAGTAGTATGCGATGTCATCCCCATAGGAGCTTCACATCTACTGCTTGGATGACCTTGGTTGTTTAACTAACATATTATTTACAATGGGTATAAGAATACCTATGCCTTTATTAAGGATTAAAAGAAGATTATACCGTAACCCTTGACCTCATCCCAAGCAAATGAAACCCACAATTAGCTCATCCGAGTTAGTAAGAAGAATGCCTTAGTGATGAGCCGAAGAGAGCTTCAAGCTGTTGAAAAAGCTAAAGAATCTATGTTCTTATTGATCAGAAGATTGTTGGAAATGAGAGATTTAAAGGATATCCCTAATGAAATCTATAGCTTCCTAAATGAGTTTTCTAATCTATTCCCTAAAGAACTGCCTTTTTTACTACCCCTAGTTTGAAGCATTAAGCACTATAGTAAACTACAGCCAGGCGCCACCTTGCCAAACCAACCTACATATAGAATGAACCTTGAGCAAGCTATCAAGTTGAAAAGACAGGTAAACGAACCCATAGGGCAAGGATATGTCAGGGAAAACATGAGCCCTTGTGTTGTAGTGGCTTTGCTCGTCCTTAAGAAAGATGGTTCATAGCACATGTACATGAACAACCGAGTAATCAACCAAATTACTATCAAGTATAAATACCTAATACCGAAGCTCTACGACGTGTTAGATGAGCTTTATGGGGCTAAGATATTTTCAAAGATTGATTTACAAAGTGGTTACCACCAAATTCGCATGAGGCTAGGCAATGAATGGAAGACTGCCTTCAAGACTAAGCATGGAGTCTACAAATGGTTGGTTATGCCATTCGGACTTACTAATGCACCGAGCTTAGTCGTAAGGTTAATGAACCATGTAATGCGCCCTCTAATTAGAAGATGCGTGGTCGTGTACTTTGATAATATATTGGTATATAATACTAACCTGAATGACCATGTTCGACATCTTCGCGAAGTATTTGACATTTTGTGAACTAAGAAGTTGTATGGGAATGCAAAGAATTGTATGTTCTACCAAAAAGAGTTGATCTTCCTACGGTTTGTAGTGTTAGGGGAAGGACTCTGGGCAGATGAAGAAAAGATCCGAACTATTCTTGAGTGGCCGATGCCAAAGAATGTCACTAAGGTTCAAAGCTGTCAGGCCTAGCTTCTTTTTATAGACGATTTATCAAAAACTTCAATACCATAGCCACCTTCTTGACCAAGCTATCAAAAAAGAATGAAGGGTTTAGGTAAAATGATCAAGCTAAGCAAAACCTTAGGGAGATCAAAGAGAAGCTCACCTCGACACCTATCCTTTAACTACTCGATTTTGACAACCCTTCAAATTGAAACCTAATGCATTAGGAGTAAGAATTAGAGCTGTTCTAATGCAGGAGCGACAACCTATCACCTACCATAGCTAGAAGCTTAGTGGTCCTGCCCTAAACTATTCTATGTATAAGAAAGAGTTGTACTCTCTTTACCGAGCCCTTACTGTTTGATAACACTATTTGCTGCCATGAAAAAGTTTGTTATTTATAAAAACCATAAGTCTCTAAAGCATCTAGGAAGTCAGAATAAGCTTTTGAAGAGGCAAGTCAAGTGGTTAGAGTTTATGGAAGGGTTCTCATACGTAATCCAACATAAGAAGAGAAGCGCAAATGTAGTCGCCGAATCTATGTCATAACGATAAACCTTGCTAACCACTTTATAGACCAAATTATTGGGATTCTCACTCATTACAAAGCAGTATGCTCATGATCCTCATTTCGGTCCTATCCTAGAACAATACAAGGATGGAATTGTTGTTAAGGGATATTATCTTAAGGAAGACCATTTGTTCAAGAACCAAAAACTGTGCATACCGAATCATTCCACGTGTAAGCTATTGATCAGGGAAGCTCATAGTAACGGATTATTAGATCACTTTGGGAAGACCAATATAGCCAATCTATTGAGGGAGAATTTTTACTAACTAGGGTTAGCTAAGGATGTCCATACGATAATTAGTAGTTGTAAAGCGTGCAAGCAAGCTAAGGGGAAGAGAGAACCCCATGGAGAATACATACCCGCTGCTAACACCAACCTTACCTTAGGCCAACCTCAGCATGGACTTTATCCTAAGGTTACCCCATACATCTAGAGGAAAAGATTCTATCTTTGTTGTAGTAGACTGCTTCAGCAAGATGGTGTAGGTGCTAAAGTTAAGCCAAATGACCGTAGGATTGAACTTAGTTCATAAAGTTTAAGACGATTGGATTAAAGGATCTGATTAAACCTAAATTATAAACTATAGATAGAAATATTAGTAAAAATGACCCCGTAAACTTAAATTTAAGAAAATAAATAATAAAATAGGAGACTATAAAATTTTCAAATTTTAAATATAATAATTGTTGATTATCGAAAAGGCGAAAAGTGTAATCTAATAACTAAAAATTGCTAGAGATAGATTATATGTATATTAAAAATCATAGAATGACCTAAATAATAATTAGGAATGTTCACATATACCCTACATATATTTACGTGTAGATAAAAATACACGAAATTTACTTAAATTAACTAGAAACTTATTAAATAATTAAATAAATTATTAATTAATTAAGAAAAAATCAGAAAAAAAAAATCAGAAGAATAAGGAATGGTGTAGATTTGGTCGTGGCAAGTTAGGAAGTGAAAAAGAAAATTAACCAATCAAAATTAAGCAACACGAAAGGAAAAAATTAAGAGATTTAGGCAATGTTTTATCTAATTAAATGCTTAATAATTACTACAAAACTCTATAAATAGGGAGAAAAATTACAAAACTCATTTGGACAGTTAGAAGTTAAAAAAAATTGAGAGCACCGAAAATTGAAGAAGAAAATTAGGGTTTAGGAAAATATTAAGAAAATCTGTATAGTAAAGATTGGTGAACTGAACCCACACACCACCACCACCTTGGACTGAGCCACCACCACCAACCCACTCCAAACCCATTGCCTAGACCAGCAGACACACCTGGACTGATGTTAGAAGCCCAAAAGTCATCGAATCGGGTGAGTCTCCTATCTATACTGATTTTATGCAATTTCTTGAAATTATTTATTTTACCTAGAAAATTATGAAATTTATTATTCTAAGGTTTTATTGTATATAGAATTAAGAAAAAATAGTGATTAAGTTTAATCACATCTGAAAATATAGGGTTCTTAAGAAATTAAGTAAAACCAAGCATAATTAGAACTAGAAATAAATAAGCTTAGGAGTGTAGTTTGGAGCTCAAAATTTTTTTGTAGAATGATTAAGTGATATAGAACAATGCTATGAAGCCATTTTTTTAAATTTAATTTTTGAAATTTTTAAGTAAATTTTTAGCCCTAAAATGATGGGAAAATTGGGTAATTTTAGGTTAATTAGGTGATTAAATGATTAATTACTGATTTAGATAGTAATTAGATGCTTAGAGATATTAATCTCTGATGTGAAAATCTAATCTTAACCTTTGGAGTGTTAAGTGTAATTAATATAGGAATTATATAGTAATTATAGGAAATTACGAATATGTAGAATTGGAAATTTAATAAATATGAAAAATTAGGGTTATTTAGATAATATAATAATAAAAATCAGCATATATTAAATCTGAAACAAAATTTAATTTTAGGTATTTGTATAAAAAATGTAAGATTTTCTCACATTGGAAATAAATCCGATACCCCAATTAGGATTAGAGTGTACTAAACAGTTTAGAACACTAAATTAAAACCCAATATGATATTAGAATACTCAGGCTTAATGTGATTAATTTCACATTAGAATTCGAGAATACTTAAGATTCCAGAATCAAAACTGAAAGCTAATTTAGAAACCAAATCCTGAAATAAGGTAAAATGAATCATTAGTAAATAATAGGTATACATGAAGACATATGAATCATTAAAGTATAAGTACTAAAAAAAACCTATTTGTATTATAGGATACTTAGAGACGAACCAACTTGCAATTAAGTGATCGGGTGACTAAGAATTCCAAGTAAGTCAGGTTATTACTTACTGTATTGGAGTACTATTTTATGGTACTCGGAGACTTAAGATTGTGTATGATTGCGATTGTAAGTAGTTTATGCATGTGTTTGAGTATCTGAATTCGTGTTAAAATTTGTAATGTGATTGATTTTGTATTATGACTCGATTGGTGTGAAATTGTTTAAACACCCTAAATGGAATTTAATCTAATTCGACTCCAATGACCTAAATTGTCATACATTCCAACCCTTTAAGTAATCATTGGGATTCTCCAACCAAACACCGACATCTTCGATAAAGATAACGCTAGATAGCAATTGGTCTTTTTCTCATCCTTAACCGAACTAAGTGATGGGAGAGGAAGTCGCAGTGAGGATGAAGGCATTGGTTCGAAGGATAGTCTTAGGAAGAGTAGTGTCTCTATTGCACAAACTTGGGTTTGGTTGTGAGTTGTTGCATAACATGAAAACTCCTCAACCCGGATTAGAGTAGGTGAAATATCTCTGATTTCGCAACGGACCAGATTACGTTATGTAATAACACTTGCTTGTTGCATTGCATGAAAATAATTGCTTGATAATCTTGTTTGTGTTTGTGTTTGTGTTTGTATACATTCATAAACCTCCAATTTAACTTACTGAGCTGTAGTTGCTCATACCTGTATAGATCCTTTTGCAGGTCCTGATTTCTGAATACTTTGAGTATTATGCCGCCCTACAACTATCTAGAGATTAGTTCTTTTGAAGTTTAGGGTATGAGGATCAATTCACTTAGTAATTGATGTATAGTTAGAATATCCTTTATAGCTTAAGAATGAAAGACTGATAGTCGTTATGTAAATTAGTAAACTGTTATGTTAATGTAAAGTTTCTTGGGAAGTTCTGTAGAATGTACATATAATTATGTATGTTGATCTAAAATTCTTAATAATTACTGTAACTTTAACTAAACTTTTAATTGAACTATTTACTTCAAAGCGAGGAGTTGTTGATGCCTTGTATAGATCGTATCTATGGTAAGTACTGTAAAGCCAGTTACTATCATAGAATGTTTTACACGGCGGAATTATTGCGACTCTGTGACTTCAGGGCGTAACAGATGGTACACTTCATTTTGTGCCGTAGAACTAATTATGCCTTATATATTACTGATTTGTTTTTACAGGAGGTTTTCCGACTACATGAGATACCAAAGACTATTGTCTCAAATTGAGACACAAAATTTTTGAGTTATTTTTTAAAGACTCTTTAGAGAAGACTTGGAACTAAACTTGTATTCAACTCTAGTAGTAACCCTTAAACTAATGACTAAACTAAAGTGGTAAACAAGACGCTGAGCAATCTGCTCAAAGCTGTCGTGGGAAAGAACTTAAGGGATTAGGATCTATGCGTACCATTTGTAGAGTTTACATATAACTGAACTGTCTATAGCACTATTGGGAAGACCCCATTGGAGGTCATCTATGGCCTTAACCCTAGTATTCTCCTAGATATGATCGGGGCTCTAGCAGGTACTGAAGAGAGTCAATCTAGAGTTGACCAAGCCTAAGAAATGCATGAGCTACACTAGTCTATAACCAAGAAGATGACCAAATTCAATCAGAGACAGCACAAAATTAGTAGTTGAGGCCGCCGAACTGTATCCTTCCACCCAGGAGACTTGGTATGGATATACCTCAACCGAGAACAATTTCCCACACTTGAGACGAAACAAGCTATCTCCTCAAACTGATGGCCCATTCAAAATCTTGATATAGATCAACAATAATGCTTACCAAATCAAGTTACCTAATGATTACGATGTTTCTTCTACCTTCAATGTGTCCAATCCGATTCCTTACTAACCAGCAGAAGAAGAACACCGCATATGCCCCAGAAGAAGAAGCAAAAACCCCTCCAAATTTAAAGGCAAATCTTTCCGACCCCCAGGCAGATGATAGGATAAGACCCTTAGACTAGTCACTCATAGCCAATCTAAAGGACTCCAAGGACTCACGTGGATAATACTAGCTCAAAACCAAAGCCAAGACAAGGATCCCTATTCCAAACTAATCTCCTATCGACCTGTCTATTAGATCCTCATACGTATCGGATCTAATCTTACCCAACGACGATGCCTTACTCCAAAAGATAGCCCAAGACTATCCAAACCGACCATAGAGACCTGACGCCAATACAGCTAACTTCCCTATAAGAGTGATTAACCCCTGACCTAATTCAGATCAGGTCGGCCCTTGACTACAAGTGTTATTCTACTTCTGCCTACCTTTTATCATTTCTCCCATCCAGCCACCAAGCGACGCATATCTTCTAACAAAATATTCCAAAATGATTCTTCTTTTTTATATTGAATATTCTTTACCATTTTTACCCCTTTTAGTATGATTTATGTAACCTAATTGAAGAATACCCTTTAGTCTTTTCATACATGTAATGTTACCGTAGTAGATAGGTATATAAACATCTGCTTTCTTGTATGCAAATAATCAACAAATCAATACAAAATTATTTATATTAAGCAATCTTAGTGTTCTCATTATTATTTAACTCTTATCTATTCCCTTTAGCAAAGAGTAATGGCGAGTGACTCTTCAGTTTGAACCGGTGTATCATATTCAACGAATTGTAGGCCGAGTTTGTTTTTGGTTTTTGGTTTGCTTTATTGAGATGCTTCTCCGTGTGTCCGACCTTGGAGACACATTATTATGTTACTATTTTAGCTAAACAATTGAAGCTTATGGTGAACAACCCTCAACTTACTAAGATCTAGAATGCTACTCCCATGAACCTCTCTACATTCTATCAGATGGGACTTTTTCCAAATGAGGTCGACAAGTCACCTCCTAAAAGAAAAGTTGAAACCTCCTCCAACTATGAACTTATTAGGGAATTTAAGAAACTAAAAACACAAAGTCCAAAAGTTGGTTAAATTTCAAGAGATTATGGAACAATCCTTAAAATGATTGTTCTAGAGACAAAACCCAATGATGGAGTTTTATAGCAACCTCACTAATCAAGTTAAGATGAAAATCCCTTTACCTACGAATGAGGAATTAATCGACATGGCAAGAAGGATGAATTTAGGAGATGATAAGGAAGAGGAGGAAGTAACATTAAAAGCCAAAGAGGAAGAACCTTCCAAAGGCAATGAAGGAACCGAGCAAACCAACGTGGATTAGGACAAAGAGACCGTTGCAAAAGATCAGATTTTTGCAATTTTGAATCATTGTTTAGTTAGGCCAAATCTTGAATTTCTTTGAAATTTTCATGTTTTTGTTAGTTTCTTGAATTAATAAAAGTTTTATTTTCCCTTATGCTCTTATCTTTTCTTTTAAGTTTGTTGAATAGATCTTAAGCATTGATAAAATCCAACAAAAGTCTCGATGGGCAATTGAAACAAATTCCACACATTCAAGGGTGTATTATCTTTTCCATATCTTCTCTACAGTATTGTTGCAATGAATTTTTTTTTTTTATGATTTAGAATTCAGTACATTGGGGACAATGTACTCAATTAAGTATGGAGAAAGGTTATGCTATTATTTAGACACTATTATTCAAGAATCATTATAAAAATTATTTTGCATCAATTATTGTGACACCCCCTGCAAAAAAATTTTGTAATTCCCATTATTTAGGAAATAGTGGCTGTACTAAGTTTTCCTTTGTCACTATTGCATAAGGATCATAATTTTGGGATTAAGTAGTGAATTTTTTGTAGAACGAGAGTTGCATTTTATTTAGCTTAGGAATCCAGGATATTAATTAATCACTAAAGTTGAGCTTTAGTCATGTGCTACTTCTAAAAATTTACTTAAATGTATGCTTATCCCTTTTGATTTCTAAAAATCTATAATCTTCAGTAAGTAAGTAAATGAAACTTGTTACTTGTAAATTTTCCTTTAAATTTCATTTTTCATTGAGGGAATAATTAAAAATAAATTGATGAATAATTATTAGTAAGGATAGGTCTTGGTCCCTCAAAAGGGCAAGATTCTCTCCTACCACCAATTTACTGAAGGTAAGGATAGGTCTTACTCCCTCAAAAGAGTAAGATTTTTTCCCGCTGCTAATTTACTAAAGATGTATATATTTAATTATGAAAAAATTGATGAAGATCGGCCTTAATCCCTCAGAAGAGTGAGGTTCTTTCCCATTGTCAATGTTGATTATGTGAATCAAAGATCAGCCTTGATTCCTCAGAAGAGTAAGGTTCTTTTCTCCCTGCTAATGAAGCTTAGGTGATCAATTAAATTTAGAAGCCTATCAGCAATGCATTATGCTAGGGGGATGAGCAAGGGATGAGTGAATACAACATATATTTACTCTTGCCTATGGTGTTTAATGGAGTTAGGAGAGATTTGTATACATCTCAACTCAATGGAAGGAAGTTGTATATGGTTTTTGCCTAACTAAATAAAAATTGGAGTAATTCAGGAAGAGAATCCTTGGTTAAATCATATGATCAAACATTAGTTTACAGGAATTAGCTACTGAATTCTAGTATTGATGTCTAATGTGCATCGAAAAGTAAATGAGAAGAAGTATGCAAGTGACTAGAAATTTTTAAAGAGGGTGCAATTCTATTTGTAGGGACAATTCATTTTTATTGCTATTCCGGAATTATAGTGGTCAACATAGAAAATTCTTGTCTTTATTTTTATTAATCCTTGTTAAGGATTGATTTATTTACTTAAGAACAAGCAAATGTTTTAAGTATTGGGAAATTTGATGTGTAAAATTATACTCATCTAGCTTAAAATGTCCCTACACCCAGTCATCACAGCCATGTTCTTGACCATGTACATCCAATTTGTTATTATATACTTGCCATTTGAAGATTATTTTTTCCAGACATCATAAAAGACAATAGACAATTGTAGAAAGGGAGAGGGAGCCCAAGCTAAAAATAATAGGGAACAAAAGTATCCTTGTAACCATACAAATTATCATCTTTTTCGTAATTATAGCTTAGAAGCAGTGGTACCTAAATCTGTAAGCCATTAAGGTAACAATGTAGTGTATGAGAATCATTTTATTTTAATGCAATCATTTTATTTTTTCAATTGTGTGTTTAATCTAAATTAAGTTGTTATTTCTAAAGTCTTAGCTTAATTTATCCGATATTATGTATTGACGTTGCAACACTAATACATAATTAGATCTACCACAATTGATGAGATTTGCTATAAGCTTAGATATAAATTATAGGTTTCTTCCTAAATCGATTTAATATTTTCTTAGGTGCGAGATTCCTATTCTTAATGTTGTTCTAAGGGGTCCTATCCGATAAGCGATTTAAATAGTATGTAATTAGGATTAGAATCTAGTAGAGAAGTGATTGCGACTGCGATTATGATTGCGATTGCAATTAAATTAATGTTTGAATCCCTCGATTAATAAAAACAAGAGATTCACTTACCTAATTATGCATGTGAATAGAAAGCTTAGGGAATAGGGCATAATGACTTAAAAGGCTTGACGATGATATCATCCCACAAACATGGAATGTTAATAACCTTAGACTATATTTTGAGTAACTCATGTATTTGCAATTCATGTATTCATTCGTTATTAATAAATCAAAGCTTACTCCCCCAACACCTTATGTTTACTTTTTACTTAAGGGTTATCTTTATTTTAGTTTCTCTATCTAAGCCCACAATAGGTGAGCGGACATGCACTAGTCAAGTCCTTATAAGGACTCTTGACCACCCCACCTATTTAGGCTTCGATAGGTTGAAACACCACTGACCTGACCCCACCAAATAACCTTGACAATAGAGTATTCCCTCGTATAACCAAGGAACTCCCACTATGCCAGTTGGAACACCACCAAATCGACCCTCCAAAGTGATCTAGGTTACTCACGATTGAATGGTCCCATTAAAGAGCAATACCCAACTCTTCAACAAACAAAGTAACTTAAGGTCACAGGTGGCCAAAAAAATCCCTCAATGATATATTAAGTGCTATAAATAAGATAGGAAAATGACAAAAAGGATAGAAAAGAAGCAATAAGCTTTTCATTATTCTTGAGCAAGTACAAAAGATAAACCTAACATACCAATATAGGAGTTGAACGAGTATACATCTTTACGAAAAAAACATGAAGAAAAAACAACAGGAAAAAGATAGAAATAGCTGAGCCTTTCACTTTGGACCAGCCAACTCTAGCAGTTTTGAGAAGCCTAAGGCCTCGATCTACTCAAAAGACTGATCCAAGGAAGCCTGATCTAAAGAGGCCTGAGGAGGAGGAAAAGTGTCTATGCCTTTGTCTTCGCTAATAGGGAGCTTGAATTTACCTTGGCCCTCCATTTGATTATCTCCAAGTGCAGCCTCTCAAGGGGTATCCTTGGCAAGAGAAGGTGGGCAAACGTCATCCCGGATGACCCGTTAAGGACATACTCTTTGGAGACCTACTCTTCGTCCTTTAAGGACAGCTCGACCTTCACTTTGGAGACCTCCACGCTCGACTCTCAATTGCACTCATTAAATTTAGTTCGGGCTTACCATTCTTCCTCCTGCTACTTCATAAGCTTAGCCCCAGACTTCTGCTCCTCTTCAAGCTGCTTCTAGAGCTCGGCGTTCTCTACAACGGCTTTTCTGAAAGCCTTGCCTTCCTCCAACCAAATCTTCTCTAAGTCGACTTCCAAGCTCTTGCCTTACTGCGACACAAATTTAAACTTCTTGTTAGTTTTCCTATACTTTCGATGATAACATCAAAATTTAAAGTACGTCTCAATGCGCTTGTATCTCTCGTCTTTTAGCTCTACGTGAGCATGCCTTACCTTCTCACAAGTGTCTTCAAAATGCTTAAAGCGTTTGAGCATTAGTCTATTGTACTGCAAAAATGAAAATACCACCAAAATTAGACAGTCGGAAAAGAAAATACTATTAAGGACAAAACGTTCTATGGAACTATGGTTTACCTCATGGGATAAGGCGTACAAGTGTCCTCGGATGACAAGGACATCGATGAACTTCGTCTTAAAGTCCTTCTCAAGGGTATCCCAATCCCCTAGAGTATTGGACCCTAGCAGAGCTTGGTAGTTGAGATCCCGGTGAGACAGAGTTAAGTCGCCTGCTTGAACAGACTACTATGACCGTAGAATCTTGCCTCGAAGCCGCCTGGTTGTGAGCTCGTCCTCCTCGGTAAGGTTATTGTCTTGGGAAGTATACACCACCTTGTTAACCTACTCAGGTATAGCTCCTACCCAAGCGTACTCCTCCAATTTAGCCTAGAGGTTCTCCTCCATCTAGTTAGTAGCCCTATATGGATGGGCTTAGGGGAGGTTTTCCACCTTCACTATTCGCGCCTCACTGGTGCTCTTCTCCACCTCCAGCAAGGTGAATTCGTGGACCCCCTTTTGAAGCTGCATGCTCACCTCGGCCATATTAAGAGCCATCCGCTTCTGCTCGACTTAGGCTTCCTTCGTGACTGCAGGAGTCTCCTTAGTAACGTCGATCGTGGAAGAAGATGGCGCCACTACCTCCTCTTGTATCGCAGGCGGCACCAGTTGGACTACAGGAGCAATTGGAGGGGATGACATTAGCTCTATGATGGGAACAACCAAAGGAATGGCATCCAGAACCAGTTGCCCCACCCGGCCTGTTTCTTTAACACTAGACTTCAGCTTGGCTGGCTTAACCTTCTATAAGGCAGTCTGCCTCTCCGGCTTCACTCTTGCCTCCCGACGCCTCAGGAGTTCAAGTCCCCCAAGTCGGGGTAGCTCTCTAGACGTGGCCAACTTTTCACTTGCAAGTAAACAGTCAGAAACACTAACAAACTCGGCCATGTCCAGCACGAGTAAGGGGGAATCCTCATTCCTCAGTAACGATGGCCATGGAGCAATTTCCAGCAAGCCTGTACCGACACAACGGACGATCCAAACATATTAGGTTTCAAGTCAATACCTCATCGCCACTTCTTTATCATGGCCTTCGCTATACCGAGGAACAGCTTAGAAACCGGCCTGGTGATATACTTCTCTACTCTGTCCTTTGATGAGATCGGCTCCCAATGCTTCAGTGCTATAAAGGCAACAATCTTCATCATTGCCTCGATATCACTTTAATGGATGTGTAAATATACATGTTTTATATGATTAATTTGTAATGCTTTGTAGGTGTTTACTTTGAAATTGAGACTTAATTTATTTATATTTGATTATTGGCTCTATTTGATTGATTTAGATCGATGATTTTAGACTAAGTTTTGGAAGGTTTCAAAATGCTTTAGATGAATTTTGAAGTCTTGAAAAGGAACATACCCATGAACAATGACCGTACATTGAAATCGCAAGCAAAAGAGAGAGAAATGAAGTAGAAATTGAAGTCCAGGAAAGATTATGACCATAGACTTTGGGCGTAATTCTCCTATTTCATTATTTTGTGATTTTTTAGGTCCAATAAGGACTATGGCCGTAGTCCCCACCCGTTTTCCCTATGATGACCAATTTCATCAATTTCAAAGTTTAGCAAAAACATGGCTACACTCCACAACCATTTACCTAAGGCATGGTCACCTTGTGACAAGTGAATCTTCTATTTTTTAACATGCAATATTCAATGAATCTTCTATTTTATTAAGTCTCTCTTTATAAACCTATCTCTACTCCTTATAAATAGATCCTTAAACTTAAGTTTTCATACAGAGCCCCTTTTGATAAAATTATAGCTTAGAATATTGTTGAAGGTCTCAATTTATTTCTCTTCCTCTTTTAAGTATGTTGTACTTTTAAATTATTCTTAATAAATTATTATTGAAATCTAGTTCTCTTTGCAACAACTCTTCTTTCAATCTATGATATTATTCTTTGATGACCTAATTATGTAGAGTTTATTGTCTTCAATCAGCATTTTCCCGAAATGCTAATTTAATGTCTAAGTTTGCTATAGAGTCGTAAGCTTATAGTAAATAAACAAGTGTAATTAGAAGAGATTGAGTACACTAAGAGGTTAGGTATTGAATCTTCAGGAATAAGAAAACCTCATAGTGGGATCCAAGTACTTCAAGAAATCTTAGGACACTTTATTTAGAAGTAATTTGAGTAAAGAAGGTCTCGAGGTTATGATTTAGCTATAAACGTGAGTTTAACTAATTTACAATCTGATTTCCATCGGAATAGGATTAAGAATCTCTACAGTCTAAGGAATAATTAAGATTGAAATGTTGTATGGAACTACTTAGTAAATAATAACAATTTACTAAAGATCATGTTTATTCTCTTACTTGATTCATGTTTGATTGTTATAATTAGTTTTGCTTAATTTAGTTCAGTTTATTTAATTGTTCTTATTTTGTTTACTGTTCTTTACTCATGTTTCTTATTTAATCAAAATCATGTCCCTATTGATAAGTTGGATAATTGAAAGTTTAAGTAAATTGCTAGTAATTAAGTTCTTACACATATGGTTCCTTATAAAATCGACACTCGAACTCGTGTTCCCTTTAATCCATACAATAACTTAAGCAAGTGCAATTACTTGGTAATACAGTATACATTCGATCAAGTTTTAGGTGCCATTACCAGGGAAGCAAAACAAGTAACTTAGTTAGAACTAGCAAAATTGTAATTTCCAATTATTTTAACGTTTTTTGTAATCAACCCTCCCTATTGCTTCTTTTCGTATTTTCTTTATTAGCATGCATTTTCAACTAATTAAGAGTTACAGATATTAGCCATGGAATTGCATAAAGGGATGGATTCAACAATCGAGTCAATGACATAAAACAACGGTGCTATTTAAGAGGCAACCCAAGTTCAGTTTAATTTATTTCATTTTCAACTATTTTTGTTGTTTTCTTTATTTTTACTATCTTATCTTAGGTTAATTCAATTATCGAGCTCTAGAACATCAAAAAGTGCTTTCCCTACCTAAACAATTCATTCTTAACATGGTTATTGATTTGCTTATACAATAGTGGAAATTTAAGTTGTCATCCAATTGAAGGTGCTCTTTGATTTGTCCTAGTAATTTAATGCATACTAATTTTGAGTTTTTAAAGGGAAATTTCAGGAATTGAGTCACAGGAATTAAAATCGCACAAATTTGAAGCTCTAGAAAAGAACACAACTAAAGTCTACGCTCGTAGACTTGGTCCACCTTCCCCACTTAATTGTTTACAAATAATATTGTAAGGGAATCACGGATGAGAGAACCACAACCAGCGACTACACTCAAGGTTGTGACTAAGTATGCAAAAATTAAGAGAACACAAACCACGGCTAAATTATACAACTGTGGATCATACATATGGTCACGTATAATTCAAAGACCATGAGATAAACTCTTGATCTCTATTCTCAAACACACACTCTCCCTCTGCATGTCACTTTTCTTCTATTTCTCTCTCTATACACCCCCCAAATCATCACAAAACATCATAATCCAACACTACACATTACGACATCAAGGTACATACATCATCTTTCCTTAGTTATTTTCTTAAATTTGCATTATATTATGTAAAAATGTAATATTTGATAAGGGTTTCATCCTTAAATACATGTGTTGAGATCTTGATTTTTAGGAGTGATTTAGGAATTTCAGTGTGATGAATTCTATTTTCCATGGATTATTTGCTAGCAATTCCATGAAAGATACATGCTTGTTAAGGATTGCGGATAAGAAAGTGAGAGAAAATTGACGAAAGTGAGAGAAAGTGTGAGAAAGTGATGAGAAATAAAGGATAGTGATGGGATTTGTGATTGATGTTATTCTTGCTATGTGATATACATGTTGAAATTGTTGAAGCTTGTTAATATTGAATTTCTTGTGTAATTAGAAAATTCATGAATTTTTTTTAGAAATTATTAACATGGATTTTAGCACATATCCTAAATTCATATTAGAATCAGGAATTTTAGTGTTAGTAATTGCACAATAAGACTGTGTAAAACAAGTTTCAATCATTGAATGCTAATGTTCATTGTCAAAGGTTTAATTTAAGATTAAAAATTAACATCTTATTAGCCTATTAATTTCACTAATCCGTGTTTTGAGAAATTAGTATGTAGTGTTATGCTATTTCAAGAATTTTTTATATTAAGCAAGATTAGAGGAATTTGTATATGCTAATATTTTTGTCAACAAGATTATGCTACTAAGACTTGACTAACCCTATAAGTACATTAACCCATGACTTTATGTAAGAATTAGCATTACCTTATACAAATCTTTTTGTTGGTTTAATCATTGCCTATGTTATTTAGTTGGGAAAATGGGCAATTAACTAGGGATGACAGTTCAGTTTTATTATATTCTTGAATTAGCTATTATTTATGTAGCATGAATTACTTCCTTTTTTATCACAATAGAATTCTTTTGACTGTATTTTTCTCAAAAAGACTCGGTTTTGGTATTTTTTTTCTATTTTTCTTAGTTTTTCAATACAAGGAAAGCATTTTGGTTTCAGATTTTTCTTACATTAGATGATTTTGGTATTTTTATATTTTTGGTGTTATTGGTAGTTCAATCATGAAAGTTCTTTCTGTATTTCTAGAATATGTCCTCTTTTTTCTCATTTTCCTTTGTCTTTTCCACCATATAATCCAAAATTATCAAGGTCTCTGAAACTAACCAATAAATGACCTAAAAATTTACGAGTAGACTCGAAGTATTAGATGATGACACCCCGTAGAATCGAATATTGGACATATAATAAAATAAAAATAATATAACTAAATTAGTGTAATTTAGCTATATAGATATTATTTATCATAAATGAGTGAAATAGGTTTCGATAGTTCATAAACTTTTAAAGATAAAAAATATATATAATAAAATTATTATGTGACATAGTGTAAATATATACTCAAAATTAGTTAAAATGTCCAAATAATAGCATTTTAAGCTAAATTAGGCTAAATAAATTTATAAGAAATTAATTTTAAAAAACATAATTAAGTTTGGTCAACCGGATGTAATTCATTTAGGCATGTAGAGTTGAATATGATAGGTGTTAATGATTTAAGTGAGGTTAAACGTACATTTAGACATAAAAGCTCCAATTTTAAAAAAGAGAGAGAGTAAAATCATTTTAACACTCTAGATAGTTTTTAAAAATCTAAAAACACTCTCAAAAGTTTCATCTAGGTAAAGGAGGATTTGGAAAAATTAAACATGGGGTTTAAAGATTTAAGGAAGAAATTAAGCAAAATTTATAGTTCAAAGTCAACTTAGAGGAGTACAAGTATCTAAGGAGTAACTAGAAGTCAACCGCCACCACTAGGTAACAAAGCACCTAGGGGGTAGGCCAATCAACAAGGGGTTGACCGTCAGCAGTGGCAGGAGAAGTCAACTTCGGTAAGGGTCTTATTTCATCTGATTTTACAAATTTTAATAAAAATATTAAAAATAACTAGAAAATTTTGGAAAATTTTATTCTTACATATTTTTGTGTATAGATTATAGGAAAAATATTATTTTGTAAAAATTTAATATATATAGTATATGTGCTTAAAAAATCAATGAAATAGAACAATTTTTTATGTTGAAATAAATAACTCTAATGATGTAGTTTTTAGCTCCGATTTTTTCTATAAACCATCCACTATTAATACTAAAATTCTATGTAAAGATTTTCAACAAAAATATTTCCTAAATTTTTATTTGATTTTTTTACCCTAAATTATGTTTAAGATAGTGATTTTAGAGGAAAATAACCTATTTCTCTTAATGACCTCACTTAGATTCTGAGCTCAACTAGTTATTAAAGTATTTTATAGTGTATGGGTATTGTTGAAAGAGGTTCTATTGAGAGAAGTTAACAAAATTGAGTATAAGCCACTTGTATGAATAATTTGGTGATTTGGGGAAATTGGCGAGTGATGATGCGATATACTAAGAATTTGGATGTAATGAAGCTAAGAAGTATGGATTAGATTGTTATTTTGGTTATTCTTGAGTGGATTTAGCAATAAATGGACCAATAAATTGATTATAAGGGAATTAAGTGAAGGTCTATGATAACTCAAAGGATTCTGTAAATTAGTTTGCACTAGAATGATATTTAAAGGGTAACTCAGAAGCAAAGCTTATGAATAAAAAGTAAAGACAAGGGATTAAAATGTTTGATTAGAGGACAATTTTCTTAAAAACTTTATAGATAACAGAGTCAAAAGGTATCTCAAAGGAAGTTAGGAAGCAAATGTTCTACTTGATAATCACTCAGAAGTTTGATCAAAGGCAAAAACTCGAAGAGAAGTATAGTCAAGAAGGCTCAGAGGCTGAGTTAGAAGGTGAACTCTTACGGAATTTGAAGTTTACTAAGCTCAAAGGATAGCTGATAGGATGTTCTACCAAAAGATCTAAAAGTTAAGTATATTACATGGTTGGTTTAAAAGGTGCCTTAGAGGATACTTGAAATGAAAATATATGAGTGAGCACTTAAAAGTTGTTTCAAAAGGTAATTTGTACAAGATCTTGGATAGTTATCAAACTTAAAGGATGATTCAAAGAAGAATCCTATTAAAACCTTAACTTTGATATGGCTCAAGAGATAACTCAGAAGCTCTCCAGTTGAAGAACTTCAATGGTGATCTAATTTAAAGGGTGTTTATTAAACAATCTTAAGTATTTACCAATCTCAGAGATTGACTCAGAGGCGAAATTGGTTTCAAACCTCAATATCCATGTAGTGCAAAGGACAACTTAGAAGCTTCCATAATTGAATACATTGAAGGAATGATGAATCAAGATGTAGCTCTAAAGGTAATAAAGGTCAAATATACTTATAGTATCGTATTAAACTTTCAATACTTAATGCATAAGACAATAAACTAGTAACTAAATAACTTAATACTTACATAGACACATAAATTGGTAATATTTCATAATTTTCATGCAAATAAAGTACTATATCGGTGTAAATATCGAAGGATCATTAACAAAGATAAGTTAACAAACATAGTAGCGACTGATTAAGTTACAGGTATGTAGGATTAGTGCTTCATTGCACTTTAAAGTATTACTTAAGAATACTTGAAGACCTTAGTATATGCCATGCTTATAGTTGGAAGTTAGTAGCCTATACTTGTGCAGCGCATGTATTTAAATATTGTACTATTGTTATGGAGTACTAGATTATATATGTTGGTTATTTTATGGTATTACCTACTTTGGATTATATGAAATTGCTTGATTACCCTAAAAGTAATCTAACACATACTTGACTTAACTACTAACCAGACTTACATCACAACCTATTAGGAGAAATGATTAAGATTCTCGGGCCAAATATAGACCGTTTGATAAAGATAGCAGAAATGGTCATTTCCATACCCTTAGTCAAACTGAGTGACAGGAGAGGAAGTCGTGGCAAAGCTAAGGATCATAGTTTGAAGTGAAGCTTAGACAAAGCATATTTCTCCATTACATGAGCCTAGGTTTGGTTCTTATTCGTGAAGTGTGCAACGTCAAACTCCTCAAAATCCAAATTAGAGCGAGCATAATGTCTCTAATCTCACAACGACTGATCAACATCATGCAATGACATTTACTTGAGCATGCATAGCATCTAATTAACCTTACTTAAAAATCGTGGTTGCTTGATGATTGATATGTGCTATTGTCTCCATCCTACTTACTAAGTAAGTTGTTTCTAGGTTTCTAGTAGACTCACCAATATTATGCCAAGTTCTAGAAGACTAGAAAATGGGGTCGAGGAGTGAGATTTAAGACTAATGGTCTATGTTCTTAATTATTTAACGATTTTACTAATTTATAGGGAAACTAGTAGGGTCTCTATTAGTAACCCTCTAGTTTTCAATTATGGATAATGTTACCATTATCTATTTACTTGTAATCTTTTATAAACCCTTTACTAATCACTCTATTTTCTCAAATCAATTTACTTTTAGAAATTTTTTCTTGAAATTGAGATTGTATACTGTAAATGATTTGCAAAGCTTAATTTTCTTGATTATTTTGAGCCATAAGTTTATTTTCTAAAGCTATTTTGAAAAATTACATCACGGGTTGATATCTATTAGACTCAGAATTGGATAGCTCGAAGCGAGGAAGTGGTAAATGCATTGCATAAGCTATACCTATGTTAGCAACTAAGTGGCTAGCTTTTAACTTAAATTAGTTTGCATAGTAGGGCTATTATGACTCTCTAGTTCAGGGCGTGATAAAATCTTTGCCTCGGGCAGTTTGGGATGATCCAATAACAAAATCCATACTCAAGTCAACCCTTGGTTTACTCAAGACAGGTATAGGTGCTGCTCTCCTTTACTCAACGCAAGTCTTTGCTTTTCTGCAAGTTACACAACTCTCAATCGTACAATTTATGTCTCACCTCATCTTAAGCTAAAGGAACCTCGCATTCAATAGCTCAAATGTCCTCTTCTCTCTAAAATGTTCAAAGAGCCCTTTACCATAAGCTTCCTTCACTAACAACTCTCATATAAAATAGGTCGACACACATAGCTTACCACTTTGAAATAGATAACCATCTTCTACATGTAGTCATCTATCGTTCTCCCTTGTTCATAACGTCTATATATCGGACCAAAGTGAGAATTAGATTGATATTATTTTTTAATGCTTACGAACCCTAACAGTCTAGTTTGCAACTTAATAAGAAGAATATGTCTTCTTGATAATGCATTAGCAATTACATTATTCTTGCCTTGCTTGTATTTGATGACGAAATTAAATCCTTCCAAAAATTCAATCCATCGAGCATGGTGTTTAGAAAGCTTTAATTAGCTCCGCAAATACCTTAAGGACTCATGATCTATGTCTATGACAAATTCATTTGATAGAAGGTAATGTTGCCATACTCGAAGAGCCTAGATTAATGCCAATAACTCTTTTTCATATAGGGAATAGTTCAATTGTGCTTCTTTAAACTTCTTACTATGGTAGGTAACAAGTCAGCCTTCTTACATCAACATAACTCCGATGCTAACACCTGATGCATTGCATTTGAGCTTAAACACTTTCTTGAAGTCTAATAAAGCTAAGACAAGGGCAAAGGTTAATCTTTCCTTAAACTAGACAAAGCTTCTCTCTTCTTTATCTCCCTACTAAAACTTTATGTTCGTCTTTGTTAACTTAGTCAAGGTGTAACTATAGTACTAAACCTTGGATAAAGTGTCGATGGAAGGATGCCAATCCTTAGAAACTTTTCACCTCGTGGGGTTAACTACTCAACAATGGCCCAAACTTTCTCCTTATCAACTTTTAATCCTCTTCCACTAAGTACGTAGCCTAGGAAAACCACTTTCTCTTAGCAAAAACAACATTTCTTCATGTTACCAAACAATCTTTCTACCCAAAGAACATCAAAGACTACTTGGAGACATTCGATCTGGTTATGTAGGTTAGTACTATATTTGACGATGTCATTAAAGTAGACAACAACAAACTTATCAATTAGATTTCTCAAAACATGAGTTTTATTTTCCACCCAGGTCCCTGGTTTCACTGGCGATGATACCAATTAGCTGAGACACCAAAGGCATATGTTTCATCAACCTCATAAAAGTACTTAGGGCACTTAGTAGTCCAAAGGGCATGACCATCTACTCCTACAAATCATATCAGGTCTTAAAGGCAATTTTCCATTCATCCCCTTGTTTCATTCGAATTTGGTGTTATCTTGACTTCAGGTTAATCTTACTAAGCATTCTAACACCACTTAGTTCATCTAATATATCATCTAGCCTTGTAATGGGGTACCTATACTTGATCGTGATCTTGTTCATAGCTTTACTGTCTATACACATTCTCCAAGTACTATCCTTCTTAGGCACTAGTAATACAAGCACAACACAAAGGCTAAGACTCTCTCTCATATGCTCTTTTTCCAGCAACTCATTGACTTGTCTTTAGAGCTCAACAACTTGTTTGAGATTCATCTAATAAGTTGGTTTGTTCGATAGTGCAACATCAGGTATCAAGTCAATGCAATGTTCTATGCCTCAAAAAGGGGGTAACCCTTCTAGTAACTACTCTGGAATCAAGTCAAAATACTCAAGCAATAGCTCTTTGATCTCTACAGGTAATTCAACCTGTTCCTTCAGCTCTAATAGTTACCTAATCAACAAAAAGGTTGACATGTTGTCTTTAATAGCTTCTCGAAGCTCAGCAAGGCTCAAAACCAAGGCCTTCTTTGATTTTCAAACAAGTTTAGCTTACAGCTTGCTAACTTGGCTTAGTGTCATAAGGTTCAAGATTATTTTTCTCCTATCTTTTTCAAACATATGTATTCAAAAACCCATCATAAATAACCCTCCGATCAAAAAGCCAACATCAACTTAATAATACATGAGACGTACACATGGGCAGCATGTTATAGAGAATTTTATCACAATGGTTCTCAATTGAGATTGGTAGCAATACTTACTGAGTGACGTATATAATGTTCCCTTCTTATTTAACTGATGTAATTTTTATGGCCTTAGCTGTAAGATAGTTGACAATTTAAGCTTCTTAACCAGTTCAGTAAATGCTACATTAGTACAGGTCCTATTATCTACTATGAGTGTAAATACTTGCCCATTCACCTTAGATGCGACATTAAATAGGTTCTCTCTCTAATTCTCCTCAGCAGAGGGTTTAATACTCATTGCACATTACATAACCCAAGTTACCTTATCCAAATCCTTAACAAACATATCTTCCTCAACTAATTTGTCATTAACCTCAACTTCCCCCTCCAACTCTCTTATTTCTTCCGATCCTCATCCGTGCTATCTACTTCAATCTTAAGGGCATCTCCCTTGATGATCATAGCTCTTCTATTTAGACATTAGGCAGCCATGTGTCCAAACTCTTGACACTTAAAGCACTTGGTTTAACTCATTTTCCTCCTTGATCCTTGTCCCTTCTCATAAGTTCTCTTTAGCAACTCCTGGTCGATAGGGTAACTCTTCAGCTTAATTACTATCTCAGCTCTTCTACTAAGGTTAAAACTCTAGGAAGCTCGACTACCACTCTAAGCAAGCCAATATACTTAGCCAAGTCAACTCGACCTATTTTTCCTCTATCTCTTTACTCATTGGGCAATTTTGATGGTTTTATCTAACATAGTAAAATGCTATAATTCTATTTTGTCTCAAATATCATATCTCGATCCAATAAGGAATCTGGAAACTATTTGGGCTAAAGGCTCATCAACTTTACATCAAATCATAAGTATCTAGAACTCTTAAACATACTCATCAACGGTTTAGTTTCCTTGCCTCAGCTCTTAAAGTCAAGCAAAGGTGTCCTATAAATAAGTATTTAGTACAAATCTATTTCTAAATATTCTTTTCATCTTGAGCTAGGTGCAAACCTCTCTATATCATTCTCTCCTTTTCATGGTTTAGAAGTTTATCCACCACATCATAGCATATCTTGAGAACTCTACAACAGTAGCTCTCATTTTCTCTCAGTCCTCATACTAGTAGTAGTCAAAGGCTCACTCTACTTTCTCCCCTTAGTCAACATAGTCATTAACATCTCTAAAACCATTAAGAATGGGATTTGAAGCTTCACAAGGTTGGTAGCTCAGTATACTCGAGCTCATTTTTCTACTTCAACATACTCTTCTTCCTCATCCTCTTTTACCTCAATTTTATTAAGTGGATATCTGTCGTCTGGTAGGCTAAACAACTCGAGGAGTGTTTTGAATAGTATCAACAAGTCAAAAGGCTAATGCATGAACAACTCTGGTTAGGTCGCTATAAAATTAGCCATTTCATCAAATCGCTCATTAGTACCTCTAGGAGTATTTTAAGCTTATCAACCATTATAGACAATGTTACTATTATCATCCCCAATACCAACGTTCACACTCTAGTCAGTCATTCTTTTACAAAAATTTCAATTAACACTCGAAACTTTGATAATCAAGAAATAAGTAAGAAAATTTTTTAATCAACCAACTTACACACTTACTGTTTCTACTCACTCAACTCATTATGTTATAGAGAACACACAACTACTACTTGCTCTATTTTCTTGATTCAAAACAGAGTATAATAGGGTACATGCAACAGCAAACCACTACGCCTTCTACTAACTCAAACACTCATAGTTAACTCTAACACAACTACGACATGATCTAGTACAAGCAATACTACACACTATACGATAATAATCATAACCGAATATCAACTTCCCCACTACAAACCTCTGCTCTAATACCAAAATGATAGGGCAATACCAAGAGCAGACAAGAGCGAAAGTATTAAGGTGAGTCGAAGCTTGTAAAAAGCTTGAAAATGAGGGTAAAAATGCATGAGAACAAGAAGTAAACCAGCAAAGCCCACAAACGTGTTCTCAGGATATGACACACAAGCAACTTAGTACGGTCACTCACCACCTAGCCTTGCTTAAGGATTAAGATAAGAGTAGAGAAAGAGAATAAGCACACCTTGCTCATGAAAAGAACAAGTAGTATATTCAATACTTATAAACATATTTGTACTTAGATATAGAAAGGTTAAGGGAAACTACTATAAATGTAAATGACTAAAAAGGGTACTATCCAAAATAAGTAATGTATAAGGAATATTAAGGGTATCTATGAAAGATCAAGAAAAGCATCCATCATGTCTAGAAGATCTCGTCACATAGGTACTTGGATACATGGCTGATAGCTAAAGGAAGGACTTCAAACAAAAAAAGACAAAACTGTACGATTAACTTGGTTATGGTTGAGTTGAGATGAAAAATCTTTCCACATGAGTTCAACTTAATCAGGCTCTAAGCAGTTTAGATTCAAGTTAGTTAAGCTAGCGGTCAAGCGGGTCAAGTTGTTGTCCGAGTACGTCTCAAGTTGACAATCAATGACTATTGATAAGCACAAGAGAGTTCGGCTTGGATAAAGTAGTAGGTTAGCAGACTGTAGCAATTCGGGCTCTTCAGATGTTGGTGGCAAAGAGAGAATCTACCTTGCCATACTTTTAAGTCCTCGAGCTAGGGCTCAAATCAAAGGTCTAGCGACTTAATTCCTATCATCTAACCTCATCCTCTTCATTACTGTCGTTATGTTCATAGCGTTGAGACGATGTTAGATGTTGCTATATGCAATTGGAGTTTTTGCGTGAATTCTGGTCAAAGTCAATACAAGTGGCCAAGACTCAGGTGATAGACTGGCTGCTGTTAGCTTCTGTAGTACTGAAGAATTCTGTAGTAGTAGTTGTTGGTCATATGCAGTCTTGAAGGGTGTTATAATAATAGCCTATTTGTGGGATTGTGTTTAGTCGCTAAATTATTGTTATATCAAGGTAGTCTTTTTTCTGCTATGTCTCTTCTTTTTTTATGCACGTATATATATGTTTTTAAGGTTCAAATCAAATCATATCTAGTTATACATATTGTATCTGATTCGATAACAATTAAACTATATCCAAATTAATTCAAATCTAATTTAACAATATCAAACTAAATTCAAATGATTTAATTAAATATGAATCCCGTTTTCATCTTGCTTTTGCAAAGATAGAAAAATAAAAGACATAGGTGCCTAGCGAGACCAAACCCAAGACTTCGAATTAAATTCAATCCTATACTTCAATACTTATCCGTTAGGCCATTGGCCTGCGCCTTAATTTTTAATATAAATAAATTATACTTAAAATACCCGATTCCCTAAAATAAATTTTTTGACTAAGCTAAAACTAAAACTATTTGTTCCTAATCTACAAATTTTTTTATAATTTTTTCCTTTTCTTATTTTTTTGGTATTGTCATCATTTGTTAACTTTTTTATTATTTTTATATTTTATTTCATTTTTTATTTTTTTTAATTAAGACCCTTTTTGTAAAATAAAATCAAATCAAATAAATAAAAAAAATTAAAATTACAAAGGCGCAAAAATTAAGTGTCTACAAATACTAGTTTAGAGTTACTTAAGTGCCTACTGCTCATAACTCTTTACAATAAGTTCATCATTTCAAACTTCTTCTTTAACTGCCTAAAGTGTATTCCTATCCATTTTCAAGTCAATCGGACTCCTATAGTTGAGGGAGCTTCTACCTCTTCTATACATTAGGGACCTTGTTGAGCATCATTTGACTTTCAACTTTCTTCCAAACTAGTCAAGCGTTCAGTCAATATTGCTAATTGAGTCTCTAGTTTATGGACAATGAATTCTTACTTTTCAAAACTTTCAACCCACTTCTACTCTAACCCCTTCAATAACTCTTCCATTCTTTACTCTCTATCATAACTTAGGGTTGCCAAAGTTACAAATGGGCTTGTAGCATTTTTTTTTTACTTATCAACTCATCTTATTGGTGGCACCACTCTCCATTATAGTCATTTAGACTTGATTCCTAGCTATTTTGTCAACATTCATAACTCTCATATGGTCTACCATAGCTTGAACATACTATTGAATGAAGTATGTAAGGGTCATTACCTAAGCTTCCAGCTAAATCCTCAATCATTGAAAATGCAATTTCTACTTGCATGCTCATTAATGGCCTTCCAACAACAGATAGGAACATCATCTTATCATGGTCTCCTAATCCATTAAAGAATACTCCATTTGTGCCCAATTTGAGGTTCATGATAAGGACATCTACCATTAAGTCCCTATATCTCATCCATATCTCACCTAATGATTCACAATCATACCAATAAATGATTGTATTTCCCATCTCAACTCATCAAAATAACAATAAGGAAAGACTTATCCATACTATCACCCATGCTACTTATCAGCTCAAAGTTCAATCCCAATGTTTGGTATCTTGACATTAAAGTTCTAAGATTCACCACTTTCAAATCCAATTGATCCTTCAAACTACAACTTGCAAATTAAGCAATATATCCATCACTATCCTAGCTCGATATCAAATCAGCTAGGGATAATTCTAGCAAAAACAATCAATCTCAACAAGAAAGTTTGAAACTCTATCAATTCAGCAATTTAATAATAGCCCAAACTTACAAAGATACAATCAAAGATTCAAACTTTAATAACTAAATTGCACGAAATAAGTAAGAACTATACTAAAATATTTTATTAACTAAAATTAGCAATTAAAGCTTAGTCTCAAACTCCTTAGTTTATTCAATATTAGCTTGACTTACTTCTCCCCAACAATAGTGCTAAAAACTTGACTCACTTTTTAACACTTGAAAAATTGAACTAAAAATGTACACTTTCGTAAATCATAGAATTTAAGCAAAGTTCAATCAACAAGAGCATTGGGTTACGTTGGTAGTACAAAAAGTGAATCAAAGTCGTTTCCACAGGGAGAAAGATTAGAGCTAAGTACTAAACGTGACTTATTACTCTAATATAGTTGAGACAATTAAGTTTTGGTGTTTATATAATTACAACAAAGAATTAACATATTTACTCTAAACATGGGATTTCAACTCTTGAAATGACTATGATTATAAACCAATCACTCAAATTACCAAATCGCAATCTAGTTGTGTTATTTCACTAATATGAATTGCAAATGAGTTGTTAATCGGTCAATAATATAAAACTTAATCGAATTAGAATGTGTCAAATCTCAATCCATATTGGCTAGTCAAAGGAATTATTAGAATCAATGTTTTAGCACACAATCCTAATCTATAAGCATTCTCAATACATGAAATACTTGCTCTTTAACTAAGAACTAACAATGCATGAACAATACATGAAAACAACACAATAAGCCAAAAGATAATTTGTAATAAATTCATAATCTTATGAAACACAGCAAGAATATCAAGTATAGACAACATTCAACAACATCCTAAATGAAGGAAATCAATAGAAAGGAGAAAAATATCGAGACAAAGAGTGATTCTTAGCTCCGATCCAAAGCTTAAATGATGTTTCTTTAACATTCGAGTTGAAATCCATAAAAAATAACTAAATCTAACCTAAGGTTATCCTAAACTATGAAATCTTAATTTAAGGGAAAAAAATGGGTTGAAAAATGTAGAGTACGGTGTCCTATTTCCTAAGCTACAGAGTGCAACTTTTTATAGCAGTCCCCTATTGATTGATTGGTAACAACACCAACTAATCGACCAAAAGGTATAAAATTCTCAAATGCTGTGTTTCTTTCTTACGAACCTAGGGTTTGCATTACTAATCGATCGGTAAAAGGAACACCAATTGATTGGTTGGAGAGAATCCTTCTTAAACATTTTGTGCTTGCTCCCATCCTCTCTTGGCATTCAATCGGTGGTTAAGCTGGTACAACCCTCACACTTCGATCGGTAACATGGCTATTGATCTATCGATAGGCTAAATTCTTGCATTCCTTAACCTCTTGATCGAATGATGGGGCTACCAAGACCATGGCAACCTTATGCACTTGCATATATAGAATAAATTTAGTGAAATTATATCAAAACATAATCATTTTCATATATTTTTATCAACTTTGTTCACGTTGGTCCACTTTGTGTATAAACTCCATTTTTACGTAAAATATATCAATTTTTCCTAAATTTATACATAAGTGCGGGTTTTAAAGTTAGAAAAAATTGTGTATTTTAACCGTGATCAAGTTTCTTCTTCTATATGTATCGATGCCGTTGAAGGTTACCCTTCCGTTGTTGTGGGGGGAATGGGTTCCCTCTCCACCTTGAACTTAAAGGAAGTGAGTTCCTAGTTACCTGAACCTAAGTTGCTAGAATTTGACATTTTACTTTAAAGAAAAGAATGTGTAGCAAGAAGTTGTGTAGAGAGATAGAGATTTCATAAAGAGGACTAATTTGCAAAGAGAATCAAAGCATGAAGTGTGTAAAGTGTAAAAAATGCCAACCCAATAAGTATTTATAGGCTTCACACCTAGAAAAAACCAATCGACGATTATTGGAAACCGAAGTGGTATAATTACCCATTGTTAGGATCTTTCCATGTAGTGATGGTTTGAATTAAACGGCTATGATTCCCTCAATAAGACAACTTTAACTGTACATGCAATGTACAAATGTAACAACTATAGTGTCAAGTCATATTAATTACGCTACAGGAATGAGCACTAAAGCTTAGAATTTGAAAGGTCTAGCTTTCCCAATAAGCTTCATAAGTAATTCCTTGCCTTCTCCATGAATAGGACATCCATTCATTAGATGGCTTAGAAGCAGAAACTTACCATCTAGCCTAGAGGACTTAAAGTTACTTAGGGGGGGAAAGGGGTGCATACATGACCTTAGTCATCATGAATATAATCATGCATCCCATTCGATAGACGGGACAACACTTTCTCAAGATGACACCCTATCTTGTCCAACGAGCTCGACACTTAACCTTACAACCCTACTTCGTGCTTACCCTAAGCTAAGTAACACCTAAATAGCTCAGCATGCACAAATAACCATTCCAGGATGAATCTTAACCCTAACACAATGGCTTTATTACCATCCTCACTAGGATGGCTTCTGACCTATTTGGTCTGACCACTCTACTCATGCTAGCTAGGCAGATCTTCTAACTACTCTTCCAACACTAACCACTGCATTAACAGGGTATGAAGCTCTAATGTCCATGGTTAACTCAGCCATGTACTTAAAGAAACTATCTAACCTCTAACTCTCCTTGCCACCTTATTAGTAATGAGACTATAAGTGACATAGGGGAGGGCAAGTGTTTATCAGAGATTTTAGACATGAGTCCATTAGGCCGATATTAACCTTTTTAGACCTTATGCTAACCTATCTAGGCCCAAGACCAACATATTTCCCCATCAATTGACTTACCCTACCTATTGACCGACCTGCCTAAGAAGTTTCCAAATAGGGATTAAACACCATCTAGTGTCCAGTCTCACACCAAGACAATTGTAACTGTCATAAACCAAGTGAATAAGGCTCAAAGACTCAATAAACAATAAAGCTCCCATATTCTTGAAACATGATGGTTAACATGATCACACTTACCAAACTTAGTGAATGTGTCAACATACTGTACATGTTCCTGGATTTGCAATAGTCCTTCTCTATAAATAAACTAAACACTTTAACAATAAACCATCTTAACTCCTTGGTGTACTTGGCGTGCTTTAAGCTCTCTAGCTTCCTTGCTTTCTTACTTGCAAACTCTCACTTACTTAAACATTAGAGTGGCTACTCTGAATAACACCCCAATGCCCCTCACTGTGCTTTCTTTTACAAGCCCATAAACACACTAGCATAAGACCCAACCACATCAAACTTTATCGGTAGAATCCTATTAACGACAGGCTAACATTATGGAACATGTAAAAGAGTAGTTTACATTTGCTTCAATTGCATCTCTTTATTAAAAAAAAATGAAAAATAAAACCTTTACATTTAAATTGAAACTCATTGATTTATAAACAAACAAAGAGGAAAGTTAATTGTGAACTTTTACCCTTTTATCTACAACCTTATTTCCCTTAATAGGAAATTAAAAGATGCAAAATACAAATGGTGATTAAGAAAGCCATTGGGTTTAAATATTGCTAGCCAGCGGTACACCCGTACTGTAGTTGCAAAAAGTATATGTAAAATTATTAATAGAATAATAACATAATACATTTATAAGACATAAGTTTGAAAAGTACACTATAGTTATGAAATTAAAAGTTAAATATTTATTCCCATAACATATATAAACTTTCAAGTAATGAAATTAAATAAAAAGAAAAAGAAATTCATGATTATTTTTCAATTTGAATTATGAAATTGGTAATTAATTAATTATTTTTTGACACAACCACCACATGTATTGGTGTAAACCTTCCAAATATATAGTAATCAAAAATGGCATAGAAAATAAAAAGAATTAAAAGTCGGGACAACAAGTAATAAGAATTAAAGAGAAGGGGTAAATGAGTCTTTTCACACTTTAGGTATAAAAGACCTTGTTAACCTAGAGTCCCTCACTTATTCTTTTAGCTTTCTACAACCTTTCCCTTGATAGATCAATGTTGAGAGAAGAGAGCAAGCGAGATCTAGAACTTTTCTTATTATCCTATATTTTGATAAGTAGGAATCAATTCCAACTAAGTATTTTTGCAATCTAGCAAGGAGAAAGTTGTCCTTATAAGGAGAAAGTAATAGGCTTTGTACTCAAGGGAATACTAAATTGGTAAGCCAAGCTTTTTCATGTTAAAAAGAGAATAAAAGAAAGAAAACCTTTTTATTAATATTAGATGTGATTAGGTTGTAATTGGATCAATTGATTAAGCAAACATCTCAAGAGTCACAAGATTCAAGTATTCAAGGTAACATTGTCGTTTATTTCTTTTTTATGGAATTGGTATTATGAATTAGTTATGATTGTTATAAAGAGGAGAGTTGAAGTTTAATAATTGATAGTAACTGAATGTTAAACATGAAGAGAAATTGTATTTAATTGAATTAGAGATTTTGACAAATTTGATTCAAAGGATGGGTTTGTGTTAGTGATAGAGTTTTGGTGTGAGAAGTGGTGTTTTGGAGTAATGAAATTTCAAAGTAAGAGGAACATGACCTAGTATCATGAGTGTGATCTTAGTCGTGATCCTCACTAATGTATTGGAATAAAAGTATGAATGGAGAATTGAAGGCATTAGTGACTGAGATGATTATGACTAAGTCCGCGATATTGATATGGGGTGTATTCTTGTTGTTCTCAAAGGGGGACCATAACCAAGGTTCATGACTATAATCTAGGGTGTAAACTTGTACCTTCTCTTTTTCTTTCTATTTCTTATTTCTTATCTTCCTAAACCATAACATAACCGTTTCTAAACTTGTTTAGGAGTCTAAGTTAGCTCTCAAACCTTAGGCTATGTTGAACTTTGGATTAAAAAATCTAGTAAGTTAAATAAGAGAATCTAGCCAGGATAAGAAAACTCGAAAATAAATTCTAAAAGTTATTGATCTTGCATGTAGGGCTTATAGCGCAGGCAAGTGCACCTAGTCAAGTTAGTATGGATTTGAATTGAGTCCGAATGTCGATCCCACAAGAAACCATATTTGGGAGTAAGATTTGATTAATTAGTAATTATATCTCTAAATTAAAGATAGAAAAGTGAAGATTGTAATAAAAAATTTTAAATATAAATAAGATAAATAGAAATAAAAATAAGAACAAGAAGAAGAACAATAAATAAGAATGATTAAAATAAAGGAATACAAGTTCCTTAGTAAATCTTTATTATTATTTACTATCTAGTTCTAAGTGATTTATGCAATCCCAATTGCAATATTAGATCATGGGGAATCTTATTAAGAACCAACCGAACTTGTGTCTCTTAGCCAATTCTTAATCTTAAAACCCTCTCTACCTTAATCCCTTCTAAATAGAGTATCATAAAATCGTATGACACTCTTGAATCCCACTATTAGATAGCCCTAATCTAGAAAAACCAAACTATTAAATGTTTTAGTCAACTAGTTTTTTTCTAATTGTATCAATTAATCATATTAGATGCTTTCATGAACTTTTTAATAGACTTTAGCAATAAATCAACCAACGATATATTGAATTAAAGACAATAATAAATACAATTCAATTAGATCACAATATGCAAATATCATATATTGAATATCGATATCAATAAAAAAAAAGTCACCCCAGAATGTAAGGTTCAATAACGATTTACTAAGAAAATTAAAGTAAACACATGATAATAAAAGAAAAGAAAAGAATAGAGGAACCCCTGTAATTCTTTACCTTACTGACTCTTACACAAAAGGGGCCTTCTCTGGAAACCTAGCCTAGACATCTATTAATAAGAGTTAGACCTAGATTACAAAGAAAACTTAATAAAAATAGAAAATTCGTAAATCATTACATGTCCATAGGCATTAACACGAGCGTAAAGCATATGCATAGACTTGTACTTGGTCTAAAATCTTCAAAATTCGATAGAAATTGATGACGAGGGTTGCACAACCACAGGCTATGGCCATGTCCTTCAACCATATCCTCTCGTAGACTTTTTTTCTTACTTGAAATCTTTTCACTCTAACTCCTCGATCAATGCTTTTGTTCCAAAATGCTTCAAAACTTGATAAAAGTCTTCAAAAGCTCATCAAATCCACACCCAAAGTCCTTGAAAATAAAAATTAAATGAATTGAGCACTAAATCACTATAGAATTAGCTAAATTAATACACAAAATTACTATAGAATATGTATGCTAATTTTACATTATCAAATTCCCTCACACTTAAGTTTTTGCTTACGCTCAAGCAAAACAATCAAAAACAAAAATATCTTAAGGACAAGGCAATTAAAAATTATTCTTCAGAAAAGTACACCCTTAAGCTCAGTAGCTTCACCAATTATTTTTCAAAATCACCCTTTTCCCTTAACTTAATAACACCCTTAGAACACTTAAATAATAACTCCTAAGAACTACTGAATTTCAATAACCAATTCCAATAATTCAAATTTAACCTTATCACTTAAATAAAAACTAAACTAGAGATTAAAAAAAAGAATCAACAAGCTAAGAAAAAGTTATAGAAATTTCACCATTCTAACTCGAGATGAGGGAAATCCTCCCTTAACTAATTTTATTTTGAAATCTTAGAATAGATACATATTACTTCAACTCATCCTTTGATCGTATCTTTACTTATTTCAATTTCCATCAGGAGGCTTTTTAAGTTCAATTTAATTTCTTTATCAAAGCCGATTAGCATTGGAAAGAACTTTGCTTCCTTAACAGATTAAGTCCAATCCTTACTAATTTAGCCCTTTTTATTATTTAGTAATTGTTAGTGAGAAAGCTCATCGCTCTTCTAAGAGATTGAGATCGATCCTTAACAACTTTAATTAAATTTCCTTTTACAATTGGTAAGAGGAAAGAGTTTTGCTCTTTTGAGGGACTAGGATGGATCTTTACCAATCTTTAGCATTTTTTCTTAATTCAATTAATACCTCTAATTACTTTAATTTTTCAAAAGACTTTCAAAAAACAAATCTCCTTTATTCATCTAATCTAAAAAAAATTTTAAAAAGAAGGATAGATGACTATCCTCTAAAATTAAGCCTAAAAATCAAAATAACTAGTCTTAATTTATCTATATCTATCCTAATCCTGCATCTAAGTCAAACTTAAGTAACAAGGAACTCTAAATCATAAGGATTTAATCACTTAAATTCAACAAAGTGTCCTAAAGTTATAAAGGATTGTAGGTTTGCTTGCTTAATATAAAAGGTGAAAATTTCTAGGATTTATAATTCAAGAAAAATTCAAAAGCTTAAGAGTATATCTTCAATTTATTAAAATACATAACCTATCATTCCCCCCTCCCCACCCTATACTTAAGTTATATATGGTCCTCAATGTATATTATAACAATACCATTCAAAATAAAAGTGGGACAAAAATAAAAAGAGAAAGAACTAAGACTTCCTTGGTTTTTTGCATTGATCTTTGAAAAATTCTGAAGTCCAAGATCCAAATTCCATCGATCTAATTAAGCTCGAGGTTTTCTTTGTATCTAACAAAACAAACTAACTATAAAATGAAAGGACAAAGTTAACAAAATTAACTAAATAAAAGACTACTAATTTAAGTATGGAATCTTAACATCCTACATAACTTACAAAACATCAAAAGTTAAATAGTTATCTAAAGAAAAAGAGTACTAGCAAATAAGTTAATCGAGTACAGTCATCCAAATAGAAAAAATGAAACTGAGTCTTTGAAAAGAAAATAAAAAGTGCAAAAGAAAAATCATTTAGCATCCTCGTCCTTGTCCTTATCCTCTTCCTCTTCATCTTCGCCCTCCTCCTCAATCTCGCTTTCCTCAATCTCCACATCCGAGTTAGGCACTAGCATTAAATGGTGATGGTAGTAGCCAAATTCCATGGTAAGTAAAGAGTGCATCCATCTTTGCCTCTCTACTTTGTGTAATAAGATCTTATGTTTCTTCAGTAATTTCCTCATCATCCTCTTAATCTTACCAAATATGGAAGAGGATAATCCAAGTTACAACTGAGATGATGAAGATGTCCCTTCTCTAAAAGGCTCAGGAAGTGGATCCTCAAGTGCTGTAAGGAAGCCTTAATCAACTCATAGCTCAACAGGATAAGCGACTCCAATGTGTACATACGAGGAAGGCCATGAAAAATAGAAGTATTTCTCACTAACAGAGTCATGAAGGGACTAGCGAAAATGAAACCAAAATGGCCAAGCCATCCTAACACCCAGATTAATGCAGCATCATTTAGTTGCGCTATGTAGGTACAAAATATCCCTTTCATTCACTACTCCCCAACTATTTTTCCTCCCTATAAAACATTTGGCCAATACATAATGAATCATTCTAAGGGGCATATCTCTCATTTTAAAGGCTTTAGACCTCTTCAGTTGTAAGCTCTTCCTCTATTACTTAAATTTGCTCAGACCAAGGACTCAAAAACTCCCTAAGGCAATCCATAGGGGTAAGTCCCAATACTCTTGCATCCTAATATAGTCTAGAGAATACATGCCTATACGAACAAGTATTTCATCAAACGACATGGTCATGTCATAATCATTACACTTGAAATACAAGGCATTTCATCTACCATTTTAAACAGTATATGCTAACCTCAGGGTGCTAAGTACTTCCAACATCAATTCTTTATAAACCAACTCGTTAATCATCAACAATCAATCCCATCCACCAAATTCCATCGGCTGTCTAACTCTAGCATAATAGCCAACCTAAACTAGTGGTTCCAAACTCAAGCACGAGATATAACAAAACTCCTTCTTTGATAATCAAGGATATCTCTTAATTTGCAAGGATTCCCGATATGTCAATAGAGTGTGCATAGGAATGGCACTTAAAGAATTCTTGCAAACAAAGTGTTTAACTCTTGATATGTTTCTAAAATGAAAAATAAAGAAAATATTGCAAATTTCATAAACACAAACTCATGCTACATGAGTAATTGCTAATTCAAAAATCTAATAATATACAAAAGTAATTGCTAATTTATTCAATCATGTAACATACAAAATATCGAATCTGCAATAGATTGTATAATAAAATGCTAACTTTTCTAAAATCATCAATTAATAAAATGATATGACTAATTCATGATTTAAATCATATTTCTATTCATAATCTCTATTGATATAAATATTAGCACTCAATATACAATTGCTTGAGACATTTTTTTTTTTAACAATTTCTAACATTCTATCTTTATGTGCAATTGTGTTAATAACACGTTTCCATATTCTTAACTGAATTTTATAGCATGTTGAAATGGATTTGCACCAACAATTCGATCAATATTGAAAAATTCAACGATTCTATAGATTGCTTCAATTGTACAAAAAATTCGATAAACAACAAGTTTTTCATACTTCTGACATAATTTCACAAATCAATTATCAATACTATTTATAAAGCTTTTTTTATAACTATTCAGCAAGCTTATATTAGCTAGCATAATACTTAAACTTTATCCAATAATCTAATTCAAGTACAACTTCTACTAACTTACTATAAATACCATATAAGACCTTTAGGTAAGGGGACCCCTTTTCATTTCTTCTTACATTCCTTAACACTTTATAATTCTATTCATATAACAAGAGAGTTAACTTAGACATTGGAGCGGCTGCACTAAAATAGCCTCCCATAACCATTTTTTTGTTTTATATAAACACACATATCGAGACAAAAAAAAAACTATCTCTAACAATTTGTGCCGTCTATAGAAATCGAGGAAAAAAAATGCAACCCATTATCACAATTCTTATGATTCCCTAAAGTTGTGCAATTTGGATAGAATTATCCATGGTCTACTAGTTTGTTTTAGGCCCTTGAATTTCCTTTTTCCTCTAGAGTTTGAGTCTCGACATTGCTGTTTTCCTCTTTACATGCTCCTTCTAGCATACGTGCAAATAATAGTGGCAAAATCCCTCCATACTTTATGATTTCCACTTTTATGATTTTATACAAAGACTACTTGTAGTTCGTATTGTTATTTTTTCTGCAATCATGGGCAGATTTCTTCCACTTTTCAGCATATTTTCAAGACTTGCTTGTGCTATGAAAGGAGAAAACCGCCTTGGATAACTGTCATGATATTACATGCTAAAGAAATTTGCAATTTAAGATTAAAAACTGCCTTAAGTAATTACCAAAGTTTAAGTCAGCATGCTTTGAAAAGGAAAAATTGTCTCAGTAACTGCTACACTTTTTGGTTTTAGATGTAATCGGTGCATTAGGCTCGTGAGATTGGCAAGCGATATCGCTGGATTTGCAATAGAGATTTCTGAATGCCACTTGGATTCTCCACTTCAATATTAGGCCTTCAATGTAAAGTTCTCTACCAAGGTCCATCATTATCTCCAATGTAGGTATACAAACTAAGGAGGGAACAAGTAACAGGGGAGCATCTCATTACTGATCTACTTGATCTTCTTTGAGCGTTATCCAAAGTTAAGTCCAAGTTCTGTAGATGTACAAGCTGTGAATGCCAATAGTTCCGTAAATGCCAAGTTGTCTCCAAATGAAATTCAACAACCGAGCTTAATTCTAAACTGTGCTAAGGACTTGAGATTGCTGAACACATTGATGGGCCGAAATTCGAGCTTTCCTTTACGTTACTAAGTTACCTGGCTCCATGTCGCACATCCGAGAAAAGCAACAAAGAGCCGACCCATGATATGGTCAAGCTCATAAAACTGAGCAAATTTCCAGGGGGAGAAGTTTGAGCCACTCCGAGCAATAGCCGCAACGCTGAACTACTTCATCATCTTGCCGAGATATTTATGATCTAATGAGCAAAACTGACGAGCTCCTAGCTCGGCATAGGTGGGGAATGCACTTCCCAAGCACCAAGAGTAGGGCCATGCTTGACATAAGCCGAACCCCAAGCTTTATCTTCTTTAATAGCTCAAGTTTTGATCGGCCAAGGATGTCCCTGGCGACAACATTGTCACGTCTAAGTAAAACTGAACATCCAAGTGGAGAATCTGCGGGTACACGTCTCACCAGGTACCAACTAAGTTTTCTACCATGTATGCCCTTGTGGAATTAGCCAAGCTGTTGTAACTATAAATTACCAAGCTACATATAAGGTAAAATGCTGAACTCTAAGCTCGTTTTAATAGGTTTGTTTCATGGAGCTGACTTCTTTATTCCACAACAGCTATATATTAGCAAACAAAGTATAACCTACCATACCAACTTGAGTTCTATAGTAGCAACAACTAAATATATGTATTTCTACTGCAATCCATGACTAGACTATGGGAATTAGCCTCCAATCACATCCAAGCCAAGGCCTATCAATGCTTATTGAGGCAAAACTACAACCAGAAGGATGAGAGGAGAGAAAATGAACACTCGATATCTGGTCTATTGTTGACCAAAGTACCGAGAGATCACACAACCGAGTACTCAGAACCAAAGAACCACTCGACACATCAGAGAGAGACTTGTGCCGACTAATTCTATGGCTCAACAATTGTGAGCCGACCTTTCTGGTGTCTTGGCCAAGACACGCGAGACATCAAGAACCCCTTCTCAAACCCGGACATGCAACTGCCGATCCCATCTGGTTCGGATATAATAACTTTTATTTTAAATACATTTCACATGGTGATTTTATAGTATTTCCCTCACATCTTTAGTTTTTTTAAAATAAATTGATATTTAATTGAGTAAAATTTTGATTTCGAGGTTTGAACGCGTTCTAGGATCGAAAATGAAGAAAAGGAATCAAGTTTTACTCAATTTGGAATTCAAATGAATGAGTTATGAAGTTTTGAAGTTACATAAACAATAGAAGGAAGTGGCAAATTTTGGTCAGAAAGTTACACAATCTAGGATACAACTGTTTCCCCAGGCTGTATCCATATAAGAAGATTTTTTGTACTAAGGTTAGTAAATTACACAACCTGGGGACACAACTGTGTCCCAAGCTATGTTTAGTAACAAAAAAAAAAAACTTTATAATACATTATAAAAGAACATACTAGGGTTTCGCACATAACTTTGGACATTCAAAAGAGAAGAGTCTTGAAAAGAAGGAGGAGCAAAAGGTGAAAGTAACATCTAACTTCAGGATTAAAGAGATTTTTCATCAACAAAAAGGGTTTTTCATATTTTATTTCTTGATTTTGTTACAATTGGTTTTTAGTTTCACTATAATAACTTAAGATTCTTATATTTAGGATTGTAGAACTTAGAGTTTCATGTGACTATTAGATTTATTGATAATTTTCAACAAAGTTTCTATCTTTTCTTGATTCAATTATGTTATTTAATTGTTAATTGATATTTCTAGGGTATCAATCTATGATATTATGCATGATGATTAAGAAATCACATGTGTAATAAGATCTTGATATAATTAGAGAGAATTACATGTGTACTTAGAGGTAAGATACATGTTTCTTCCGAAAAGTTATTCTTTTGTGTAGGAATTCATTATATATTAATATGATTCTGAATTATATTACTAAGTGAAGTGATTTCGGTAAATAATCTAGGATTAAGGTTAATATGCTTGAGAAAGGTGTTAACTTTAATTGTGAATCCCTCCGATCAAGAATAATAGAGATTGAATTGGATACATTTTAAGCGGTCGCATGTTAAACACTAGGGAAAATAATTCTTAAATATGTTATTTGCCTTCTTGAAATCGTTCTTAATTTTATCGCTTTCTAAATTACTTAATTAAGTCTCATAATTAGGTTAGTTTGTTAATTTTAGTATTTTTAATTCATTCAACCCATCACAATTTTTCGGTTAGATAATAGAGCTAAGGTTAATATTAGTACTTGAGGTCTCTGAGGAATCGACTCGAACTCATATCCACTATATTAAAACTAATAGGTGCACTTGTCTTATATCAGGATACTACTCCTCTTAGAACATGTCGAGTGACTGCATGCTGAGTGACTGCATGCCGAGTTCTATAAAATGCACAGTTTTGTATTCTTGTATATGTTTTCCTTTATTTTATTTGTGGGCTCGATTCTTTTGGATTTAAGCCTTGTATATTATTTACAGTTTTGCCACTAGAGTTTAGGACTTACTATAAATAGCAACTGTTGTATATACATATACGAAAATAGATAGATATATAGAGATATATACAGAAAGTGAAACTTTTCTCTTTTGAGCAAGGTTATACTTGAGTTAGCATTTGCTAGATTATCGAGTGTTGATTATTCTCTTTAATCGTCCCCGCATTCTTATCAATCTTATTCTCAGATTGTAGTAAACCCCTTCATTTAAACCAGTTAATGAGTTATATCTGACCTTCATTTGAAACCCCGAGCAACATTTAGTGTTTGTAAGTTGTATCGAACTCTATTTCAAGCTCAAACCCCTAATTGTGTTTATGTCTTAGTAAGTTATATCCATTCATATTCACCATCAAAACTTTCCTGTTATTCGTACCCATTTTCTTTTGAATACCCATTCCTGTTCATTTTGAGATCCGTTGCCGTTTCTTTCTAGATCAATCCTTTGATTCCTTATCATATTGGTATCAGAGCTTCGATCCTTATCAAGACTTATCTACGTATGCCAAGTTGTAATTTTGTACTTCAAACAAGTATAATTGAACCATTCGTAGGTTTATATGTCGAGCTTTTAACTATTTGACAAGCTAACTAACTGCTAAGTAACAGTTGAAAACAAATTTCCAAGCTTCAATCATGTACGCTACTTGACTAAGCAATTCACATGCCAAGCCATCTTAGCACACCATGCTAGAGAAAAGACTTATGTAGCATTTAGTTTTAAGGATAAAACTGAATAAAGAGAGCTAGACAAAATAAGTATAAGATAGACTAAATAGTACAAACTTATTATACCATATTTAGTTTGTATAATATTGAATATAAAATTTATATTAAAATATTAATTATTTATATTATAAAATAATATTATTTTTAATATTTAATAAAAATAATATCCGTTAACTTAATATTATAATATATAGGAACTTTTTTAGAAATGCAAAATTTTTTTTTCCAATAAATTTCATTTTTATATCATAGTTCAAATAGAATAAAATTTAAACATTTTATATAATTTATCAATTTAGTTTTTATCTAATCACTAAGTAAATTTACAAATCAAATATAAAACAAAATTTTTTATTCAATTTAATACCACCAAAATTTCACAACTAAAATCTCTAAGCAGCGGTAACATGCCAACTCAACAGATTGGAGCTCAGATCGGTCGGATCTATCGAGATCGATTCTCATAACTAAACTGTCGACACGTAGATGTCCACTCAAACCGAGCTAGCATTTAAATCAAAGCATCGTACACAAGTTCGAGCTTCACATCTGATGCAAGCTAGCCCTTCCGAGCGGCCCTTGAACTGAGCTGCGGCCACATGTCCGATCTTCTCACGTGTGCAGCATACAATTTGTCTATGTGTGACTAAGTATAGAGCTAAGAGCCGAGCTTTTTTGAAGTGTGAATATTCATATTGCCAAGCTTATTCTTCCGAGGCTGAGCTCCGAGCTCTATGATTCGTGTTCGACATTCCTTTTCCGAGCTAGGTAAAAACATCGAATGTCGAACTGTACTTACAAGAACCAACTTTGCGACAAAGATGGAATCCCAACATTAAATCAAGCTATATTTCCAAGTTATATTTATGGAGCAGGAAAACGGTGGAAAGCCAAGCAAAATGTGACGGGGTCCAAGCTTTGTACATGAAAATTCAAGCTACTTCTTTTGACAAACACCAAGGATGAGCAATAACTCTAAGCTCAGAACACCTTGCCGAGGTATTCCTTATAAAGCTCCACAATGGCGAATCTGAGCTAGGGGCCAACACCAAGTCGTTTCTTTAACATATAAGAACTAATATTGATGACCAACTCCCGAGCGCGACAGCATATTTGTATTGAATTATGCTAGCCGAGCAAGCACCGAGCGGCTTCTCTAAGAATAAGGCTGCTTCAGATACTGCTCCAATATCTGGCAGCAGATTTGTACGAGCTCTACACGATCGATAAAATATTGTGTTGAAGGAAGAACAGCTTCAAGCTCCTATTTTTACTCTAATGGAGTATCACCTCTTCCACCACGAATCTTTCTCGGAAGTTCAGCAACGTCCGCAAGAGTCGCAATTGCACAATCATATATGGTAGTGAATTCACTGACACTTTGAAATTCGGCGTCTGATCGAGTTTCTCGACTCGAGCTGAAGATTACACGGAGATATCGGCGGCTCAGGAGACTTACAACTGAGCACATGCAGCAAGCGCTTAATCCAAAGCTTTGCGAAGCTATCACTGAACCACTAAGTTATGGTGCCACACTAAACTGATCGGTACAGACCACAAAAAGCCAGAGCGAGGGCCAATTTCTCCAAGAGCGTCAATACAATCCACATAGACAAATTTCAGCGTTGGTCCAACTCTTGACTCTACAGCACATCCCTTGACAACTTGCCCAACTCATAGGCTGTCGTATATCTCATGTTCAAGTTCTTGCGATTCTAGTGATCAATAACATCCCACAATAGTTCTTTTAAAGTCACTGAACATCGAGCCTCTACTGCAGCTTTGCTAACCTCTTCCATAGCAGAAATACTGGGCAATGGTGATAAGTCAAGACATGCACAGCCCATATGAGTTTAGGTCGGCACAATACACCTGTTGGTTGAAACTTCTTTAATGCGCTGGAATCTACTCAACTCATCTTGACTTGATTTTGGAATTTAAAGCTTCTACCATAATTCGAGTTGGGCTCGGCCAATTTTAATTGTCTCATAAAATCACATATTAATTACAATAAGACAATGGCAAGGCCAAGCTTCAAGAACTCGAAGCCAAGCAGACCTGTCTTTATATTAAAGTGATCGAGTTCCCGATTTGAGCTACTCAAGGAGAAGTGGATAGCCTAAAGCCAAGTATTGAAAATAAAGTTCAATATTATACATGTTGGCGGCCTATCTTTGTACTAAAGTGGCACACACTCGAGAACGTGGTGAACTTGAGTTGTTATTGCCCAAGTACAGCCTACGCAAAGCAGTTAATGTCCAAAAAGTCGTAAAGGAGCTCCAAATCTATTTGACTTCTCTTGAAAGCCACCGTCCGTATCAAGTATTAAAGCCAGTATACATACAACATAAACTACCAAGCTTCAAGTACTCACTCACACGTTGTTCGTGCTAATTGAAGATGAGTAAAATCTTACCACTGCTATTTATAATTTGGCTGTTATTTGTTTTTCAAGGTGCACATTTTACACTGTGCCTTATGTTGATACATTGTTAACATCCATACTTGATTCAATGTATTATTTACTTACATGTCGCTCTATGGTCTAAACTTTAACAAGCCTAATACCGAAACATGTCGACCATTCGGCACTTGTAGCAATTCATTCAAGTTTTGGTAAGTTTATTTCTATCTTCTTTTGAGATGAGTATGAGAACTCACGAATAAATCGAGCCTAGAAAATCCCTCCACCTTAAGCCCATAGAAATATAATATAATTTGCTAACGAGCTACTCTCCAATAGCTCTATACCTTACAAATTACGTATGACATGTAAATTATAGCACTCATCCTTAAGTCCTATTTGATGGACGATATGAAAGTGATATCCTTAAACCTCTAAGGGTACGTTCAATACATGAAATTGGAATTCCATTTTCTCCTAATTCCATTTTCTCCTAATTCCATCATCACTACGTTTAATTCGTTTTTTATAACGGAATTGCAATTCCACAGGAATCCCTATTACTTGATAAGGAATTACAATTCCTTACCACTACTACCACCTCCATTGTCATCGCCGCTATCGCTACCATCATTGACTACTGCTGCCGTCCCCACTGCCACTGGCCACCAATCACCACTACTACTACCGACCACTGTAACCACCTCCATCATTACCATTGGCTCCACCACTATTGTTACTGCCACCACCACTATTGTTACTGCCACCACCACCATCGCCACAGCCATTACTACCGTCGCCAACCACCACTACCACCACTTATTACTTTAAGATTAGTTGAGAAAGAAAATAGACCAAGGATAACTTAGTTATTAAAGTTATATTATATGTTTATTCCTAAATTGCTTATAAATCCAACTAAATAAAGTAATAAGTATTACGTCCTTATTCATTCCTTACAAAATTCCAATTCCATTCCTTTTTCATTCTATTCCATGAACTAAACGTGCCGTAAGTCCTATGAAAGGACAATAAGATATAAAACCTTAAAGTCTCTTAAGAGTGATAAACACGAGTGTTCTTAGTCTAATAAATAGACAACAAACCACCTAGAAGCTCTAAGCCATCAATTGGCAACTAGCACAACACTCTAAATATAATAAATAGATGACAAACAACTACAGACTTAATCGCTCAATGTCTAATGAATAGACAACTAACCACTCAATAGCCCTAAGCTATTAAATAGAGGCAGGTACAATGCTATAAGTCTAACTAATAAACAAAGAATAGATAAGTCAATTCCTATACATTAATGGACTAGACACCAACTAGCCTATCTTATGACTCTTCTTAGCATAAGTCATACCTAGCTTAGATGACTTGCATGCTTTTCTTGCCCTTTTAGGCCCATCCGCCTAATGAAGCCTTTGCCCCTTCTAGTACTCTAGCCTCTCCAAGCTCTTACCTTTTTAAGTGTGCCAACATCTACAAATGCTCTAACCATACCCTCGCCTCTTCAAGCTTTTACTTCTCTAAGCATTCTAGCTTATTCAAGCCTTAGATTTCAAACTTTTCTAAGTAACCCACAAAATCTACCTCCCTAAGTATTCATTTTACTAACCTTGTCACCAAAGAGAGTTGGGGGCAAGTGTTGATGGAGTTTTTTTTATAACTATTTTGTAAGCTTATATTAGCCGGTGCAATACTTATGCTCGATCCTATAATCTAGTTTATGTACAATTTCAACTGACTTGCTATAAATACTAAAATAAGACCCTTAGGTAAGGGGACCTTTTTTTCATTTTCTTCTTACATTCCTTATCACTTTATAATTCTATTCATATCATAAGAAGGCTGAGTTAGGCATTGGAGTAGCCATGCCGAAGCATCCCCTATCACCTCCAGTAATCATTTTTTGTTTTACACGAACATGCGTACTGAGACAAAAAACTATGGTCAACAAATACTATAGTCAACATGCCAATAGCATGAATTCTATCCATTTCCCTTCTTTTCCTTCAACGTGCAACACAACCCTCATGTTCTTTATGATTTCAATCTTTAGCAAGCTAGTGTTTTTTCAAGTGATTTATAATAAATAATGAGTAAACATCATGTTTTATCATATTATCTTTCCTAAATCACCTACAGAAACTAAAGTTTCTACGTACAAGGTACATTTTTCATCCTCAAACCACAAATAAAAATCTAATTTTTATGTAAAATAACAGTATATCAAAGGAAATAATTAGATATAGATGATGTGCGTACCTTAGATTTGAAGTACAAGAGATTGGATCTTGAAGATCTATGAAGATTAGCTGCTTGTGTAGTAATAGGATCAAGAGCAAAGTGTAGTTTTACAAAGAGAGTGAAAGTTTAGAATGAGATGGAAAACAATTACCTGTAATATTTAAATTTGTACTAGACCATAGTCAAGGATCAAAACTATGGAGTACAGCTATATTCCTTGTCTTTTCCACAATATCGCAACCATGGCATGACCACAATCAAGGATCACAAGCAAGGTCTTGACAGTAAACCTCTCATCTAAGAATTTTCAACTTCTTCTTGAAATAAAATTATGAATCCAAGTCCATGATCGTGTACTTTGGCTATATTCTTCCTTTGATTCTTAAATTCAAAGCTGCATCAGTTTCCTTTGACTTGGTTCCTAAAATTGCTTTGAAAAAATCAAAATTAAAGTAAATTGAGGCTCAAAAGTTAATCAAATAACAACTCGATTGGATGACAACTTCAATGTTACTATTGCATAAACAAAGTTCAATAACTGTTTTTTATAAAAAAAGAATCATTCAGAGTAAGGAAAAACAGTAACTAATGTCTTAAAAACCTAGTATTTAAATTGATTCATGACAAGATAACAAAATAAACAAAACAAGCTATGAAACCAATTGAAATCAAAATAAATCAAACTTAATCCGCTCTCTAAGGAGTGTTATTATTTAACGTTGTTGGCTTGACGGTTGATTTTGTTCCTTTAGTTTGATTCTAAACCCATTTATCTACGTTTCAGGTCAGTATTTCCAAGCAAACTTCCTTGTAGTCTCTAAGTAATGGTTTTAGCCAATTGACTTAGCTAATTCTCCAAATTCCTTAGCGAAGATTTAGAGTTCCTTAATGTTGCTTCATTAGCTTGAAACCAGGCATTTAAGCTTTAGATGAATCAATTTAGCAACTCTTCAGCATTAGGGCACTGTTCTGAGGTTATGTATTTTGGTTTTGTTACTATTGCTTGCCTCCCTAAGGAAATTTAGGTAATCTATCCTACCTAGATTATATATATTGCTGAAAGGTATTCTAAGCATGGTTAGCAATAAAATTGACATCCACAATTTCAGCTAAAGTCTTATCCTATCCTACACTAAATTCATTAGCTTCATCAATTCCTTAATTTTTTTTACTCAGATTCTCAACTTGAGCTATTAGTGCAATCATAGAATCAACTTCATACTTCCAGGACACCTTCACTTAGATCTCACATTATCCCACTGTGAATTGTTCATTGCTATGCCTTCATTAAGCTTCTAAGCCTCATCTAGTGTCTTAGCACGTATAGTGCCTCCAGTTATGGCATCAATCATTTGGTGCATAGGATAATAAAGCCATTATAGAAAGTTTGAATCTTCATCCATAGAGATAATCCATAATGCGAACATCGCCTCAATAACTCTTTGAATCTCTCTCATGTATCATAAAGGATCTCATCATCAATTTAAGCAAAAGTAGATACTGTTTCTAAATTTCACTATCCTATCGGATGAGAAATATTTTCCTAGAAATTTTTCAACTAAAGAATCCGAAGTAGTAATAGAACCTTTAAGTAATGAATTAAGCTACTACTTAGCCTTACCTCTTGGTCTCACCGCATCATATGTGACATTGTTAATCTCAAAAGTGTCACAGATATCCAAGAAACTCTAGATGTGGCTGTTGGGCTCCTTAACAACCAATCTATCAAATCGAACAAATTTTTAGACCATCTAGATTACATTTAGCTAGATTTGGACATTAGTTACTTGAATTATAGGTCTTGTGATGCTATACTCAGCTTTAGTGACCATTGGCTTAGCGAACTCTATAAGGGTTTTGTTGGCTTCATCATTATTATTCAATGCCATGGTTTCAATTTCTTGATCACTTTCTAAATCTTCTAACTCTCCTTTCAATTAGAGTGGTGAACCTTGATTGATTAAATCCAATGTTTCATGAACTCTCCTATAAAGATAACGCAAAGTCCTTTCAAATTCTAGATCGAATTCCACAAGCTTGCTACTGCTTCTCTTAGTCATAAATTGGAAAAAATTCAGACAATTTAAGGAAGAAAGATACCAAAATAACTAAAGGAAAGAAAATTACAGATGTGTTAAAATAATTGGAAATCTAGGGTTTTTGTTAAATTACTAATTAGTTTACTCTATTGGCTCCCCAGCAATGGCACCAAAAACTTAATCTCGTATATAGGGCTTATAGCGTAGGTTAGTGCACCTAGTCAAGCTGTAATATAGATTTAGATTGAGTTTAAGTGTCAATTCCATAAAGAACCATATATGAGAGCAATATCTAATTAATTAGCAATTATATCCCTAAATTATTCTAATTACCTAACTTTTACAATAAAAGATATAATTGCATAATTAAAGATAGAAAAGTGGAGATTATAATAGAAAAATATAAAAATAAACAAGATAAACAAAAATAAAAATAGGAATAAGAACGAGAACAAGAATAATAAATAAGAACAATTAAAATAGAGAGAAAACATGTTCCTTAGTAAATCTTTATTATCACTTACTGCCTAGTTCTGAATGAATTATTCAATCTCAATTGCAATATTGAACCATGAGAATTCCTATTACAAACTAACTGAGCTTGTATCTCTTGGCTGATTTCTAGTCCTAAGATTTTCTTTACTCGAATCGCTTTTGAATAAAGTATAGTAGAATCACATAACATTCTTGAATCCTACTATTATGTTGCCCTAATTTAGAAAAACCAAATTACAAAGTTTTTTAGTCAACTACTTTTATCCAATTATATTAATCAGTCGTCATATTACATGCTCTTATGCACTATAAAATAGTCTCTAGCAATAATTCAAACATCAATATACTAAATTAAAGACAACAATAAATACAATATAATTAGATCAAAATATACAAATATTATAGATTAAATTTCAATATCAATAATAATAAGTCATCCTAAAATGTGGGGTTAAATAATGATTTACTAAGAAAATTAAAGTAAAGACATAACAATAAAAGAAAAGAAAAGATTAAAGAAACTTTCGTAATTCTTTACCCTACTAACTCTTACTCAAAGGGGGCTCTCTCTCTGCAAATCTAGGCCTAGGCATCTATTTATAAGAGTTTTAACTAAATTTACAAGGAAAACCTAACAGAAAAAGAAAAAGAAAAAGAAGAAGATTCTTAAATCATTGCATATCAACAGGCACTAGCATGAGCGCGGAGCTTAGGCGTGAACTTATACTTAATCTAAAATCTTCAAAATTCAATGGAAATCAATAACGGGGAGTGTATGGCCATGGAGCACTATCATATTCTTCGATCGTATTCTCTCTTGGACTTTGTTTCTTGCTTAAAATTTTTCAGCTCTAACTTTTTTATCAATGCTTTTTTTTTAAAATGCTTCAAAACTTGACAAAAGTCTTCAAAAGTTCATCAAAGTACACCTAAAGTTACTAAAAATAAAAATTAAATGAATTAAGCAGTAAATCACCATAGAATTAGCTAAATTAATATATAAATTTGCACAAAATTACTATAGAATATGTATATTAATTTCATATTATCAATTGTTATCTTTACGTTGTACCTCAAATGTTGATCTTAAGAGAGCTTTTGATGTAAATAATACTTATCATTCTCAGGATTCATGTACAGGATACTTGTTTGTTTTTTGTATGTCTAGGTTAGTTGCATAATCGGATTAATCCATTATTGAACATTATTTAAACATGTATTGCATGTGCTTAGCTAAGCCTAAAGGATTAGGAGGACAAGTTATCTTAGGGTAGCACTCCGATGATCCTTATGTAACGATGTCCCGAATGGAGTCCTACATGGAAATGATATGGATAGATTTAAGATGATTCATGGTTTTTAAGGTGTTAGGAAGGACGCAACACCAATACTATATAGTATTATTATACATGTGTGTGTATGTGCGCGCGCGCACACTAAGGTCGTGGGCATCCTTATGTTGATTTTTGAATTAAAATAAAGCTAATTAAGTGGATAGTTGCTGCATCCTTACATTCTATACTCTTGTATGATTAGAAATTGTATGTTTATGTACATGTATTTGCATATTTTGTATTAAGATTCGCTCACTTGTTTTACATTTTTGAAGTGAAAGTATCTAAGAAAGAATTTCAAAATTTGTTAAATTATAAGATTTTCACTACCAGGTTACTAGATTAGGGATAAGTGATGATTAGAATTATAAATGTGAGGAAGCCTAAAAGTTAAGCAATTAAAATTTCACATTATTCATAATATTTCTTGTTCAAAGTTTCACGGAATTTACCTAGTTAGTAATCATCCTAATATTTATGTGGAGATTAATTTTGAGACTACGTAAAGACTATAATATGTATTTTTTGAGATTTTAATTGATTGTTTACACCTAGCGTATTAATAGATGATAGAAACACGTAGTGGACTATAACACTCCAAGTTTTATGTCATTACAATTGGCCATAAAAAATTTTCCTTGGGAAGGATGAGGAGGCTACTTGTACATTAGTCATTCATTAATATATATTGCAAAAACAAAAAAGAAAAAAAAGGGAAAACAAGTGCTACTATATATATATATATATATATATATATATATATATACATCAAGTAATCTATTATACTTTAGAATTTTTCTAACAAAACAAACTCTTTTTAATTTTATTTTCTTTTTATATTTTGATAAAAAAAATAATTTAAAAAATCCATTCTAAACTTATCAAAAAGAAAAAAACAATAGCTTAGAGTTGTGTTTGGTTTTGAGATGTCTTTAAATAAGAATAAAAATAGGAAAACGGTTTTCTAATGAGAACAAAATTAAATTGTTTTCAATTTTCAAATGAGTGATAGTGAAATTTTTGTAAATAAGTTAAACTCCTTCATAACATTACCTATGGATAAATTAAACTTAACTTTTATTTTGTAAATATCTTCGTTGGAAACAATTGCAAAATCCATTTTCCAAACACATAATCAAAATGAACTTTCCTTATGTATCCACACTTAAAAAATATTCATTTGTGGATTCTACTCTCTCCTATAGATTTAAGTCCAAATGGTGAATAATAACACATATAATAACACTAATGTCTTTGGCATAGATTCTATTCTAAATTTAAGTTGGATAAAGACTAATTATAAAATATGTATAAAATAACACATGAGAGAAAAAAAAGAAATTTATTAAACAAATAGATACCCAAAAATGAAATTACTTAAACAGAAAACTCAAAGACTCACCACTCAACCTGTTTACCTGATTTGAGATTAGAAAAAAAAAGATGAATATATTTTACAACAATTTACCATCCAGTCAAGGTTCATTACCAATTAGCACTTGCTTATGACTTCACCATGGTAGAAAGCTCTTAAATGATATTATTTCATTTAACTTTTCTTTTTCTTTTAATTGAAGAGAGTTCAGTAGGGAACAACGATTTTCATCATCCCATTTTCTTCATGTAACAAAACTTAATGACAACTAAAAGAAGTTCTAAGAAAACCATATTTAACAAAATGAACTTTATATACATTTTAAAGCTTATTTATAGTGTTTAAGCACAATTATTTAAGTACGCTAAGGAAAGAAGTAACATTCATGGTCTATAAGAACAATATGAGAATTTGAAGCCTAAAAAGGAGAAAAAAAAAAGGAAGAGATAACTCTTCTCAATATCTTCCTAAAAGCGTAAGAGTTAAATTTTATATTCCAATTAAAAATTGTTTTGTCCAAATTACTCCCTTTTTCTTCCATCTTTTCTCATGAATGAAGCAATCAAATTTAAACCAAAAGTCTATTTTCTAAAATTAAAGGTCTAAAGCAATAAACATAGACATTATTAATAGGTAGAGTAATTTTCTTAGAAGTATAATTAGTCTTGAAAATTAATTATAGAAAACACAAAGACAATACACACGTTGGTATTGAATAGCTGTATTTGATAGATTTACCAAAACTGAAATAAAATACAAAGTGACTTTGTAAAATGCTTACTCTAGAGTTGGCACCAAGTACTGCATAACCATCTTAAGTAACTCCAATGATTGTTGTGCCCATAGAGTGGGGAACTTCCAAATTCGTGTCCATTTTGGTAATCGTAAATAGATCAAACTAAGCTCCAAGCATCAGAAATAAATATGAAGGAAGAGAGCATGATTGATAGTAGTCTTGCTTCAAGAGTAAGTCATATATGCTCTATTATGATAATTTTAGAAAGGGTAAAAGGACTACAAATCTTTAATAAAATAATGTAAGTTTTATATAAAACCGTCATCAAGTATTGAATGCTTATAACATAAAAAATATTAGTGGTATCACATATCACCTGTTATATATACAATTGATGAGTGTGTGCATTTTGTTTCTATCTAAAAAGGAAAAGAGATTGTGAGAGATAGAAAAATGTAAAGAGAACATTTATTATATGGGGATAATCTTTTAAGAATGAAGGGAAATAAGAGGAAAGTGAGAAGGCCTTAGTGAAATTGATGACTGAAGTGAGAGAATGAAGAGAGGAAAAGACTGAGAGAGAGTTACAGCTTATTCTTTTTACCTAATGGAATATGCCTGTAGTGGAATTTTTGTTCTAAGGAATTGAATAGGCTGGTAATGTCTATTATAGTGTTTATTTGAATAAAAAAGATCATATAAGAATTAGATATGCAATATAATTAATATTATTGAATTATTCTCTTCTTCAACTTCCTCCATAAACCCTAACTCCACCATTGTGTACATAGAGAAGCTTATCCTCCTTAATTACTCAAACCTTAAGTCTACTACCAAAACTCTCTCTCTCTCTATAATTACCACTGACCTAAGATTGTATACTATAAACAACAAGAACTTATGTAAAATGGCGATAGCTTCTCTCTCCACTTGCCATTAAGATGCATCATTTAATATGTTAGATGTCATACTTGCTAGTATGTGGTTTCTTGGCAATCAATAAGTCTGAATAATAAATCTACGTTTTAGGAGATTATTTTAGGAATTTACAATATGTATCCAATCTAGTAGTTTTAGTATGGACTTGTAATTCCATACACAAAAAGCATGGCTTAGTTGAATGATTGTTTATTTAATCTTGTACGTAATCTAGATCTAATCCTAGTTAAAGAAATTGTAGTGTTTTGTCATTTCTGGTGACTTTTGATCTAATGGATTTGGTATGGTAGCTGTTGTATGGTTTATCATATCTGTTGTGTATAGAAGTTGCCTCATGATTGTTAATGGTTGAAGGAGAAGAAGGTGGCTCTGTTGGTCATGGTGCTAATGCGGTGGCTGTGTTGGCGATGATAGTAGTGTAGATGACTGTATTAGTGGAGGTCATTTTAGGAAAAAAAAAGCGATGTTATTGTAATGAACAATAATTCTTAGGTTGAATTAAGGAATCTCTATTATTAGAAATTACCAAATTGCAATTCAATAATAAAAAACAAAGTGAATAGCATAATAAGAAATGGAGAGTGGAATAGACATTTCCCTTAGTAAACAAGGTGTTGGAGATGGATATATAAGGTTATTAATGGCATTATTTAATAACAAAAAGTTATTTAAAAAGAAAATAAGGAAGATGAAGATATTAGATAGATAGGTTTTAAAGATGCAATGGTGTAATTGGTAATTAAAATTAGGGCAAACATGGGAAATCTAGAAAGATTAAGTGTGACATGTGGTATATTAAAAAAGTGAGGATAGTCTTTTAGAGTAGTTTTTTGAAAGTGAGGAGAATTAATTATGGAATATTAAATTTAAATTTATGATTTAAAACTATAGAATGAGGAAGTGGAGCTTAAAGAGATTTTTCCATGTTTATGTCCTTATTTTTTATAGATCCATCCAACCCTTTATCACATCCTTAATTTATATCTCTTTAAACCTAAAGTATTGAACTAATTATAAATTTAATGATTTATATTTAAAAATAGTATAAATCAATTGTAAGATGGAGGGTTAGATAAAAAGAAATCGAATTGTAGAAGCTCTTAGCTTAATATTAATAGATAAATATATTCGCAATGGATCTATCTATTAGAAATCGATGCGGTGAAATTAAAGTTAGTTTTCAATTTTATTACAGATTCTATACCGGCTATTATCATCCGTAATTGTGATAGCTTTTACAAAAGATAGGAAAAAAACCAATCAAATTGAACAAATTCGCAAATTTGAATTAAATCAAATCATAATATAATTTTTCTTATAATTTGATTTAGAAAATTCTCAATTCGAATTGAATTAAAAAATTATGGTTGGTTTAAAAGAAAAAATAGAACCATTCGTAAAATCAAATCAAACTGTTTTATAAAAAATATAATAATATTTTACTTTAACTCAAGAATGTCTTTTATTATAATATAACACTTAAAATTTTTTTTCTTTTTTTACATTTATTAAAATGTGTATGTAATTAACTTTTGATTACCATAACTTAAAAATTGTATATATAGTTTGCCTCAAAATGTATACTATATGTTATTTTTATAAATAGAAATTAACTATTAATAAACATTTAAAAAGTTTTAATCATATGAATATTAATTTTATTGAATTTTATTATGATAATACTTATTATTTTTAAATCAATTTAATATTTTTTATATTAGATTGTATATTTTGTAAGATACTTTTTTAGACTAGAAAATATAATTCAATCCGTAAATTATGTTTAAACAAACCTAAATTTTATAATTTAGAAAAATACTTTAGCTTGAAGAATACTAAATCGCATTTCTATAATTTGATTTGAATCTAATCGAAGAAAAATGGAAACAAAACTGATCCGCGTTCACTTCCTCGTAATCTTGTGAATTTAAATCATGCCTTCCCTCCGCTACATGTCTATCATGTGTCGCTCGATTCGATGGGGAGCCGAGGATCTAAAAACCAGTTATACTTTATTGTCCTTTCAATTTTATCCGAGTAGAGAAAAAACCATCTGAATTGAATCAAATTGCAAATTGTATCAATCTAAATTGAAATAGTATTTTTTTTAACAGTTCGAATTAGTACTCTCTAAATAATTTAGGGTTTGATTTACATATGATAATCCAAGCCAAATTATTTATTTTTTAATAATAAAGGCTAGTCATATGTTAATTTATTTTGTTTTAGTGATTAAGCATAAGGATACCATTTTATTTATCTAAAACTTTGCATAATATTATAATTCAATTAGTATTATAATTATATTTATAATTAAAAAAAAAACAAAAAATATTACCTTTCTACCCTTCCTTTTTATTCATTTACATGGATAAATAAAGAGTTATGATTAAATTTGTTTGTGGTATTTTAATTTCTTTCCGTACATATTTAAGTTAAAAAAGGATAAAATTAATTTTGATTAAATTTATGACCAAACCAAATTAAATCGTTATTTAAGAGTTTAAAAAATTTTCCAATCCAAAATTGTAAGATTTGATTTAAGAAAAAAAAAAAAAAAACCCTATATTAAGGAATCAATCCAATCACACCATGGCCATGGCTGCTTCAACTTCATCAAAATCTTTTCTGGGTCTCACTATCTCATTAGCTCTTGCTGCTCTATCTGCATCAACTGCCATTTCAGGTACTCTATCTTTGGAAGCTTAAATTCTGTCTTTCTTGTTTGGTGAGAAAGTTTCAATTTTTATTTCAGTTTATATCTTGAAGCGCAAAACCCAGAATTTGAAATCTAAAATAACACAACTTGAAGCATCGCTCAACTCTTATATTCAGAAATGTGCAGCTGAGAGACAAGGCCGTATTAGGGCTCAACAGGTTCAGTACAATATCGCTACTACTACATACCCTTTTCTTCTTTTTTAATTTGATCAATGTTTAGTGCGCTATTTGTGTATGGTGCCTGATAATTGATGCACCACATGTAGTGACTTATGAAGTTTGTTCCTTTACTCAGAAACTTCCCATTATAGATGTTCATGACGTAAATGTTTATGTTTATGATAGCTAAGCATGATGATGTTGGTTGAAAGTGGTGCTTTAACAAGCAACGTGAAGGTATGAGGTGGCTGGCCGGAAGTGGCCATAGTTGTGATGTTGTTGGTTGATATCATTGTTAACAATAGCAGTGAGATAGGAAATGTAATTTCTTATTAAAGAAAATTGTTATTTAGGAAAAAAGCTATAGTAGTGATTATATATAAGTAGTGAAGATAGCATGATTGCTATGGTTTGACCATGCTATGGGCACCATTAGCTGTTGTGATTTCAGAGTTACATAATTGGGAAAAAAATTTTACATATTGAGGGATTTGATAAGACACGATTCACAATGGAGCACAATGGTGAAAAAGTTCAATACCTGACTCCAAAATATAGCTTGAATGTTGTCTTAGTAGTTTGTTATTGTCAAGAATTTGTCAGTATATGTACCATTTCCCATCCAATGTCATGTTATATGAGCAAAAGTCCCAATTATTATTGTGTGGATTTCTTTTTTTCTTTCTTTTACAGGAAAAGGTTTATATTGGTTTTTAATTAAATAGTTAAATTTGTGTTATTGAGACTATATATTGTTTTAAGGTTTTACGGGCATCAATGTCGCGATCGGTGTGTCATGATTTGGACAGTACCTCATATCCCATGGCACCCATTGGTATTGTCAAGTCATGTTTCTCTACAAGGTAAAATGGAAATATGGACCCTCTCTACATGCATGTGAATTCAATAATTTGGAGTTGTTGCAATAAAATGAAAACACATTTTTATGAATTGTTGTTAGTGTATAAGTAAAAGGGTATGGACTCTTCATTCACTTGTGTGAAATCCTTAAAGAAATATCTTTCTTCCTTAAAATCATATTTTGCAGCTTCGATTTGTTGTCTAGAGATCCATTAGATTATATGCTAATGTGTCTGCTGATCCATGTAAAGTTTCTGTGAGATTTCTGTTAAATGATACTATGTGGTCGATTGATCTCTTTTTAAACTTAAAGGAATGGAACACCAAGGCAGCCTTTGCTAGTACCTATGGCTAGAGCATGTTTGGTATTTAGCGCATCTCGAGTTCCCCCAGCATCCCTTGAAGGTCTTGAAGGATATTCTCATTGTTGGATTTTGTATGTATTTCATCTGAATACAGATTTAGAGAAGCTGTGGAAGCATCCATCTCGATCAAAATTCAAGGCAAAGGTTTGTAGCTCAGTGTGTGGATATGTGGTTCACAAAACTTCTGCCCTGTTGTCTTATTTTTATATATGTTGGCTCTGTTCTTGAGCAGGTTAGAGTGCCTAGATTGGAAGGTGGAAGGGTAGGAGTGTTTGCCACAAGATCTCCACATCGCCCTTGCCCTATAGGACTTACTGTTGCAAAGGTTAGTGGAATCATTTTAATTAAAGAACATATCTTTATCACTGATGAATAAGCTGATAAACTAAGTTCATGCTTTTCCATGAGAACTTCCCCTAAAATTTTATTTGCTTAACCTAATGGCTTATGTATTTCAGGTGGAAGAAGTTCAAGGAAATATGGTTTTTCTATCTGGTGTAGATCTTGTTGATGGAACAGTAAGCTTTCTTTTGTCTTTGTATGTTGTAGTAAATTGTAGGAAATACACTTGATGTTTTGTGAAAGATCTTGCATATGAAGTTTGCTCTGGATGTTTTCGAGCAGTATAGTTGTAGGAAGGATACTGATATGGATTGCTAAATTGCTGAGACTATGTATTTGTTTGAACTGGTTTGCCTATCAGCTGATCTTCATCATCTAATCCAATGCTGAAGTCCCTTTATCACACCATTGTTTTAAAAAGCAATGCCTTGCATGCTTAATTATGTTATGTCCTGTGCATGGATGGTAGTGTCAGTATTCTACTTTGCTGTTCCACTTGGAAAAGTGTGACATGTTTTAAACTCTATGTGATGTGAACATCCATTGTTATATATCTATTATTTAGAGATTCTGTACATTGGCTCGTATTGAAAGAGAGTGTCTATCTTCTGCATATTAACTTACTCACAACTTGCTTGACGCCATTAGATGAAATTATGCCCAATTTTTGCCCTAATCTGATAGATATGCTGCTAATTGTCATGCTGCAGAGCATACTTGATAGTTTCATCATTTGTACTCTAACCTCTTGAAATAGTTACTTTTCTTTATTTGGAGTTTACTCTCTCCATATAGCTAGGAATGTAGCTCTATACGAGTAGAAGCTTTTCTTTTATTCTCATGAACATCAGAAAATGCAAAACAAGGTGATGTCCTTTTTTCTTCATGAAAATGGGGGAAAAATGCTGATTTCTCTTTCAGAACTTAAAAGTACTCTTTGATGGTTACATGACTCCTGACTTTTCCATTGAATTACATTTAACAGCCTGTACTAGATATCAAACCTTATCTTCCCTATTGTGACAGCATCCAAGGAGCATCAGTGCCTGCCTGGGTGATGGTATTGCCTCTGTGCTGTTGTACTTCTTACCATTATATAGAACTGCTGTAAAAAGCTGAAATGGCTGACAGCAAATGTTTTCCTTCTTTGTTCTGGCTGTAGCTTGTAGTGGCTGATGTCTTGATGGCTCATATGGTTGCTTGTCTTAGATTTCATGCTTGACATAACAGTGTTGTCAAAATTTTCAATAAAGAACTTGTTTTTACAATACAGAACTTTGGTAGTATTTGAAAGAGTTTAATTCATCCTCAATCAAATTTTAGAATAGCAGAATGCTAAGGTTCTACATATTGACAACAAGAAAGTTTAAGAAGCATTAAAGGACAATGAATTTAAGAAGTGTCCAATTTATGTACCTAAGTATAATGATTTTAATTATATGTTTTGAGTGAAAGCAAGAATAATGATGTTGTACTCATGATTTTTCCTCCCCCTATGTAATTGGTTTGTATTGGAACTGCTAAATTTATGTTATATTAACTTGGGATAATTGCACATACACTTACTAAACTATTGATTAGGTGCGGATGAACTTCTTAAATTCCTAAAATGTAACTTTAACTCTCCATAACTTTTGAAAATATACAAATAACACTCAAAGTCATTGTTGGAACCCAAAATCATCGCTAAAGGGCCATAAATAGCAACGATTGGTGATGTATGTACACATTTGAAAAAGCTATAGGAAGGTAGAGTCTCACTTTTTAAGAGTTCAAGCGGTCTATACTCACTTGACCAATCGTTTTGGGGGTGTATTTCAATTTGCCCTATTGTCTTTAGTGCCTCATTTGTCCCTTAGTATTTGTTATGATTTTTGGTGTAGGAACTAATCATGGGACGATTTGCCAATTATTTTGTTCTACTACCACCTTAAGCATATTGGAATTTATTGCTTTCTTAGGAAGCCTATGGTGTTTTAGGGTTTGAGGGCTCGTCAGAGAGAACCCTCCTATTTCATAAACAATGAAAAGAAAATAATTAATTATAATTCTTGCATGTATTATTTTTCTCAATGAGATTGGTATTTATACAATCTTGTAGACTCTTAACTATCCTAAAATAAAAGCAGCAGAAAATATTACATTTGCTCATTGACCTTAAGCTACTTGAAATGAATGTAGCAGAAAATAAGACATTCCTTCAATGAATACATTCCTAAATAAATGTATAAGACTCCAAAATAATAAAACTTGACTTAGTGACCCCAGTTATACCACTATTTCCTATAATAACCTCTGCCAATATTTGTGTCCATAACATTTACTCCCCTCTTACAGAAAAAAGCTTGTCCTCAAGCTTGAAGTGAGAAAATGCTTGTTTGAAATTACTAAGGAATTACAACCAAATATATATATATATATATATAGTAAGGAATTGCCAAGTTTGCTTCATCAAGTATAATGCCCTCCCTTTCCACAAAAACTTAAGGAGAGCTGCTATTAATTTGTGATGGCTGAATGGTCAGAGTCATTGAGATAGCCTTCCCCATCTGTAAGTGGAGCTAAGTGTGGAGGTGTAGAATGTGGCTTTCCAAAAAACTTCTTTGGTAATGAAATCTGAAGGACATCATGTGACTTACTTTTGACCAGAGGTGGAATCGATATGCCACCTGACCAATCTGAGGAAGTGCTTGAAATGGACCATAGAATTGAGGAACAAGCTTGTAATTATAATTCCCTACAATAGACAATTGGCAATAGATGTAGTTTGAGCCGAACTCAGTCTTCTTCAGCAAAAGACAATTCTAACAAGTGTCATCATTTTGTTGGTCCATTCTAGATTGAGCCTATTGGAGATGCCCCTGCACCACTTAGACAATGCATCTTGCTGGAACATGCATTGATCAACCACATCCAACTTAGCAGATTAAGCAACTTAAGATAGAAGACTCAGGGATCATGCCCATATACTGTGAAAGAGTGTCATCTGAAGCAAATAGTGAATGGAAGTATTGTCGCAGGGTTCAGCCCATAGTGGCTGGTGAATTCGGTTCTTCTACTAATTACTTTCAAAACACCTCAGATAGATCTCAATGGTACAGTTTCTGTCTTCTGTCTATTAACCGCTTTGTGGATAGCATGTTGAAGAAAAAGCTAATGTTGTACCACTCAAACTGAATATTTTCTGCCACAATTTACTAGGAAAATTGAATCCCAGTCATTGCCAATAGATTTAAGAAAACCAGCAAACACACTGTTTGTTCAAATGAGGCATGAGCATGCTCATAGTGGTATAAGGATGTGCCAAAGGAATGAAATGCGTGTATTTAGAGAAGCAACCCATTACTACCAACAAAACAACTTATCATGCACCTTGGGTGACTTGTCAACAATGTCCATAGAGATGTTTGACCAAATTTGTACTGAATTTCCAAGGGCTGCAATAATCCCGCTGGATGTAGATGGTCTAATTTATTTTGCTGGCAAATCTGATGCCCACAAATGTCCCACTAGGACAACCCGTGTCATGGAAATGGGACCCTTTACCATCTTTGTGCCACTCCTCCATCTAGTGTGCCGTCTCTCTACTTTGGTAATTAGAATTTTCCTTGCTTGTTTGTCAACTTCCCTTTCTTGTATGTCAGCTTTCCTTTCAAATTCTCATTCTAGTCGCTCCTCCTTTTTTAGCCAGTCAACAGGTTTGGTCGTCATTGTATTACAAATAAAGGCTAAGATTTGATCATTATTGTTTAACAAATCCCTCATAACAACCAGCTCTGATACCAACTAGTTCAGGAAGATTCACACCATAATCTTGTTCTACTACCACCTTGTGCTTATTGGAATTTCTTCCTTTCTTAAGAAAACCCATAGTGTTTTAGTTTTTGAAGGCTTATCAAATAGAACCCTTTGATCTAATAGACGATAAAAAGAAAACATTTGATAATAGCTCTTGCTTTTATTATTTCTCAATGAGATTGGTATTAAGCTTATTGACTCTTAACTTTCTTAAATGTAAAGTAGCGGAAAAATGTAATATTCCCTGACTCTTTAACCTACTTGAAATGAAAATAACAGAAAATAAAACATTCCTTTAATGGATACTTTACTCGATAAATGCAAACTCCTCTTTTTTTTTAATAAACAAAAGAAAAGATTCTGTGAAACACATTTTGTCGCCATTTTTTATAATAACCTCTACCAACAGATATGTTTATAACACTATTGCAGTACCTTTTTCTTTTCTTTTTTTTTGGTAATTGAATCGTTGTATTAAAAGGAGAAATATTTACAGCTTGCATTATGGCAAGGATACAGAAGATACACTGAACTCTTGATAGACTCTATAAAATAAAAGGTCAGAAGCGGAAATAGCTCTAGATAAGAAACTCTAGGAAACCAAACTATGGAAGCCAAATTAGGAAGTTATATTCATCCAAAAAAGAAAAAAAGGAAGATACACTTAAATTGGCATAAGTGAGAATCCTGTTTCTAGCAGAAGAGGTTGTAGACAAGGACCACCAAGTCTAACTTAATTTAGTTGTCAAATACGATAAGCTGCGGGAGGTAAGCAATGCACCAAGAAAATAATATGGACAAAGAAGAGTAAGAGACTAGCCCCTATCATACATCTCGAAAGATAAATAAAATCTGGAGATGGAGCAGCTTTCCTGAGGATTCCCAAAGGGAGCTTCAATCAGAAAACAAAGAGATCAGGATAAATAGGGTTACCATGAAGTAAACCTCTGGAGCTAGGGATAAACCCAGCAAGTTCACCATTGATATTTGTAGAAAAACAAGGGGTAGCTTACTATTGCAATATTGATAACAACTAACATGTCGCAAGCCCCAAATGATATTGAAATCATATTTAATATATGGCTAGTTTCATCTTATCTGGAAATACTGCCATGTTGTCTGGCTAGTCTTATTTGAATAAGTAAGTTTTCACAATGCTCACAAGCAATTCCTTTGGTGCTTGCTCAGGCTGACACTGCATTAACTGTTGCTTCAGTCACCTTCTCTGAGGTTTTCTATTCAGCACTTGCTGATTGTTGGGCAATGGCAGTAAGTTCCTTCATAATCCCATACCTGTTATGGAAGTTATTTAGGCTTACTTTTTTGGTGCTTGTACATCTTTTTCTTCTTGGGTTTTCTTGCTTTAATATTTTCTACTAAACATCCGCTTCTCAAGATTCCTCATGGAATTCAAATCTTTTGTTCGGTCTTCAACAGTGTGGAAATGTAGGTCCCAGAATATGCACTCAGAAATAGTTTCATTTTTTTACTAGCTGGAAAAAAGAATAATTTTTTCATTTTCATTCTTTTGAATCATTGGAGAAGCATCTATTTGGCAACTATCTTTGCCATCATCCTGAATAAAGTTTATTAGAACTTTTTCTGGTGAGATTGGATGATATCATGAAATTATAGATAATAGGTAGCTTGAGAAATTGCACAAATACATTGGAAGAGCCACTTGGTTTTCATGCTGTTTAATGCATGTATCATTTTCTTTTTCTGCTTACATAAAAAGTTACGAAGTCTATGACTTTTTATGTGCTTCCTCTATCATGCTGTCTCTATATCCTAATTTATCATCTTTCTTGTATTACCACGAGATACCATTTCGTGAGATATCGTGTCTTTCTTTCCTTCAAAAACTTTCTATTATATAATTATTTTAGGGTATGCTCTCATGAGAATATGTGACAAAAGGTGTCTCTACTTTTTCAGAGGAAGAAGGCGTAGATAAAATTCTTCAAGCCGAATAAGGATAAAAATAATTGTATTGCATGGAAATGGAATGAGCCTAGAGAGGAGTCTTTCTAGAGTGAGAGAATGCTCTCTCCTCTCTCTAGAAAACCACCCTAAACCCATCTTAAGAAACCACCTTTCATAAGGAACTGAATGTCCAAACATTGTAAACCCTTCCCTCCCTCTTCCTTCTCTGTTCTTTCCTTTTTTCCTATTTCCAATCACCTTCACCATGTTCTCATGAGAGGACGCTTGGCTTGCCAAAGCTCTAGGGTGGCCTATGCTCTCTAGGCTCCTTCTTTCCCCTGGTTATCTCTAAAACCAGGCTTTTGAAAGAGAAAATGAGTGTCTTAAGGTGGTATCTGAGGTTGCCATCTTGGGAAGTAAAGCAAGGAGCACCTTACTTGAAATTGTCATGTGGGTAGGAGCAACTCTCTTAGCCACATCCTACAGTTGTACTTATCTGGGTCTTGTTTTCTTATATCCCTTGTGAATTCCCTATTCTTAAATGGATAGGCTATGTTGCAAATGGTGTAGGGAAGCCACTACAAGTCAACTCATTTACAACCATGAGGAAAAGAGCTAACCAAGTTGGAGTCCTTAGGAAGTTTAATGCTCCAGAGGAACTTGCTTTGCAAGTTGAAGTAGAAAATAATGAAGGGCCATCAGCTTTTGTTGAAATCGATTATCAATGGATGCCACCTAGGTGTCCCTCTTGCAACTTAGACACTCTTGCAACCCTTTAGTGCAAATGAAAGAAACAGCCTCGACCTGCAACTCAAATGCCCAAAAGGAGAATGGAAACTGGTGAAAATAAATGGTAAAGAAAGGTAAAGAGTATATGCCAGAAGAAGGTGCAGTCTAGCCAAAGCACAAACACTACTCCAAAGCAGTACGTCCCTAGAGATGATAGTTTTGAAGTCTTATCTTAATATAAAAGGTGGATGAGGGCACAAGTCATGCCAACTTGGAGAAAAGGGATAATGAGGAACACTCCTTGTCTCCTTGTATTGAACCTTCTCAAGGAGATGTTCCCCTAAATGAGGTTTTTGTGGTGCCCCTTTCAATGTGGATTTTGACACTTAATCTCCCTAGTTGGAGGTGACATAGAGCAACAACTATTTGTCGAAGAAACTACTCCCCTTATCTTGAATGATCATGGTAAGAACAACAAAAGACACTTGGTTAATGGTACCAGTTTTGGTGGTGGGTGGAGTTCAGTTCCCCCAGTCGAAAGAAGAGGAAATTTTTCATGAGGAAGCATAGGTATACCTAGCTTTCTGCATTCACCCTTCCTTGTGTAAAAGCCTTATGATTTTGATGCCCCAAATGTAAAGGGTTTGAGCAACCTCATCAAGGTTGGTGATGTGAGGAAGATACACTTAGAATAAAATATTTCATTAGTGGGCCTTTGGAAACTAGAGTCAACTTTCAAATGAGCAAGTAGTAATGCAAAGAGTTTATCTATGTTGGCACTTTGCTGTCAACCCCTTAGTTCAAGATCAAGAATTTGAATTATTTATTTAACCAAACAACAACAACAACCCAGAAAAAAAAAAAAAAAAAGAAAGAAAGAAAGAAAGAAAGAAGGAAAGAAAAAGGGAGAGGGGGAGGGAGAGAAGAAGAAGATCAAGAATGTGGGACCCTAGGGCTTGGTAAATCTAAAATGTGAAGGAGCATTAGTAATGTACACACTGCATGTGCATAAGTCTAAGTTTGAATGCTGTGCTAGAGATTTCCTTTATATGTTGGTTGAATTGTGATCATGATCGAAAGCAGTTGTGGAGTTCCCTTTCATCCCTTCTCCCTTATTTGGCTGACAAATCACAGATTGTGCTAGGGGATTTTAATGTTACAAAGGAGTTAGACAAGAGACAAAGGGGTAATATGTGAAGAAGTCAAGCTATGGGCCCATGGATGACTTTCAAGCTTTCCTAGGCTAAGAAGAGCTGGAAGACTTGTGTTTTTCTGGAGACTACTTCTCTCGATCTAAAAAGAAAGCCTCTAATCCTATATTATGCAAGCTTAATCTCATTTAATCAAGCTTGTCTTGTTGCTTTTCCTTAACCACATACTATGTTGTTTGCTCCTCTTCTTTTTCATCGCTCTTTGGAGTTTGTCAACTTAGACCTAAGCATGAGCCAACAAAAGCTTCCTTTCAAGTTTTTTTGACTTTCAGTTTAAACCTGATGGTTTCAAAACTTTAGGTAGCTAAAGTCTGCAATGAGGAAATTGAAGCTCAAAATTTTTCAAGTGTAATGAAGCTCAAACCGCTGAAAAAGGAGTTGAACCCTTAACAGGTCTAGATTTCATACATCAAACAGGGTGTCAAATCTAAAGGAAAATTTGAGGAGAATCCAGATTGAAAGCAGTGTAGGGGGCAATGATTCTTTGTTTGGGAGGACTAAAAAGCTTCAAAAAAGTATTGTCAGTTGAGGGGAGCTGAGAGAGCTTTCTAAAGTGACATATGCTAAGTATAAGTGAAAATTGTCTGCAAAATTAGTTAGCATGCTTAACCTACTTATGTGCCAAATCGTATGTAGTAATGAAAGCTGATAAGTAACCAAGGTCACAATGAGGGAATAACCAAGTAGTAGATGACTACTTACTGCACTAATTTAGGTCTATCAAATTCAAGAGACTAATTTTAATTAAAGAAACTGGACTAAGATAACTATAAGCTGCTCGGGAAACTCTATGCATTAAAGATGCAGGATTGGAATATATCATCATTTGGGTTATCATGCTATTCATGTATCACAGCTATATGAATTATTGAATGTATGGTTTTTAACCAACCTCGTTAGAACCTGTCTTTGGTCTCATGCATCCTCCAGCTTATCTTCAAAACAGAAGTCATTAATATCCTCCATTCCTTTTGGAACTGTGATATCGCCTCCCATCTCATCATCAATGCTTCGGTGTTCTTTGAAATCCCTTAAGATTATCCATGGTTTGGACACACAACTCGTAAGTCACAATAAATCACTCCCAAGAGATTTTCTTATTGCTTCACTATTGACTCGATAGAGAAAATAAGTGAAATAAGAGAAACTTATTCCAATCAATGTACAAAAACAATGGATTACTTGGTCTGAAGAAACAAGAATTTGAACATTCCACAGATTTTGATTCCATCCAACCTATATACGATAACTTAGGTGATTTCCAACCACCAATCCGGTGAAATACAACCTTTTGAATGCTAGGAATTTTTGCTTTTGTTTCTTGAATACTCAAAAGGAGAAATTTTACGTTCTTTACAAGTTCTAACAATCTCTTAACATTTTTGAGAGTTATCAAGCCCCCTTATATTCCAAGATACAATCTTTATATATACAGATGGATGATCAAGAGAGAACATCATGCCACCTGTTGAAAAGAAAAGGAATTTGACGATCCCCTAGCCTTCTCCTTTGCCTCTTATCTTTAGCCCTACTCTTTCTTGATTTCTTTTTCTTCTTTACAAAACCTCTAAACCCCCCTTATTCCTAATCTAATGGATCATTAAAGGATTGTATAGCGAGAGAACCAAGAAACAATAATGGTGTCTCACTAACCACCATGGGAGAAAGGGAATCAACAAATGAAAAAGAAGAGCTAGACCTAGTCTCATAAGGTACATTTTTTGACCCATCTCCTAACTCCTCATAAGAACCTTAGGAGGTATCTAAACCAACAAGAACTTCAGAAGGACCTTCTTCACATCTTAGAGGGAGGAGAGTCAAACTACTAGAATTTACACAAGCATCTAAGGCTAAGGCCTTGGCCTTACCCTTATGCAAAGTTACTGAGATAGGAACTACAGTTGCTTTTGCCTTAGCCTTTTTGATCACGATACCTTTACTTTGCTTCAAAAGATCCCTGTTAACTTTTGCAGACTCTTTTAGCCTATCTTCATAAAGAGCTTTCAAAGGGCTCCTCTAAGGTACAACTTCTAGCATTGATATGAGGCCATCACTTTCTCCTTAAGCAGGACACTTAGTGTCGCCATGGTCGAAAACTTGACATATTGGGTCTTATGTTGCCTATGCTAGATTAATTGTATTCTAGGCTAAAAGTAATGAATTTATTTGACATGGCTCATTTTGTGCTAGAGAAGTCTCTGCATGAACAAGGATTGATTTTACTTCCTCATCTAGCTACTGTAAGTTGGAGAATAAGGCTTGTTGGGAAGTTATAAACACATTCCCATACTTTCTAGTAGGAGTACTTCATTTAAGTTTCTCAGCAGTGCTGAGCTTTGGCAGTATTTATCATGTACTTTTGAGCCTCAAGACTCCTGAAGAATCTTTTCTATTCTTTGGTTATGTATAAAAAGATGGAAACAAAATGACTATAATTTTAGATATTCATTTAATCTTGTTAAGTATAGGTGTTTTTCTTTTAGTATTCAAGACGCTTTATTTTAGAGGTGTATATAAATACTTGGGCTTCGAGAGGGAGAGATGTAAGAAAAGTTACCAACTTGAACGTTATCCCAAGTATTATATTTGGTTATTTACTAAAATTACCCTTTAGGGGAGAGAAATGGATTGTTAGTGTGGACGATTTTTAAGATATAATTGGAAGGCATGTTTGGTTAGGTTTCATTTTTTGCAACACCTAAGAGAAAGGATATGTTACTCTACATCTACCTTATAGAATGACCAATCTGTACATTCCTTGTCAAACTCCTTTAGGAATTTTTCATTAGCCTCCATTTCTACAAAAGTACAAACGTAGGAGATGTAAGGGCTTCTCTAAAGCACTTATTGCATACCCATATTACGCGTAAGGACTTGCGCTCACATTAAAAAAAAAAGTCCCCTAAGCAACTTTTTATTGTCGTTGATGTAGTGAAGTTAAGTCTTATGTGTGTTATTGTTTATGTGTATGGTTATCCTTTAGTTATGTAGTAAGTGCTGTGTTTGTACAAATTTGTTTTTTAGTGTAGTCTAGTGCTGGTGTCATTGGTCTATTCTGTTGTGGTCAATTGTGTCCATTTGTTGATTTTGTTGTTGAAAGGGTCAATATAGGATAGTTGGACGTGGGAAAAAATTTAATGATTGCCAAGTCTCATGTATTAAGTGAAGTTAATTCTAGAAATGAAGTTTACATTCTATTCTATACACTTTGTAGTTTACAAGCTGGAGATCTTGAGTTCTCTCTAACAAATCCGTATACCTAAGGCCTTAGTCAAGCCAAATATTGTTGCTAACCAATTTGATACAAGTTCTAATAATCAATCCTATAACAACCCAACGCCTTCATTGTGGAGAAACTCTGTAGGAACATCCTAAAGTCTCATCCAAATTGGCATTTTCCTTGGATGTATACGCAATAAGGCCAATCCAATCCTCCATCTTTCCAACATCAAAAGTCTATTGGCAACAACCATGGTCGCCTAAGTACCTTTAAAAGAAAATCCTCATCTAAAAATTTAAACAAATAGTACCCACACCCATTGGAGCACCTTAGTAAGCCCTTCACTTCCCCAAACAAGCTTTGCAATATACAGCACTATCAGAATAGCTAGGCTCCACCCAAAAATATGCCCAACAAGTGTACTTCTCTAAATGAGTTCTCTAACTTTTGAAATTGATTTTGGTGGTTTCACCTAAACCCTACCACTTAGATGCATGGTAATTGAGGGTGACATTCACCTTAGGAGCAAAAGGAGGAGGCTCAAAAGATAACCTATTGTTAGAAACCACCTTTGCAAAAGAGTGAAGTGGCTTTAGAGAAGTTTGGTTAAGAGAAATCTCCTTAACAGAGCAAATGGCCTGACTTTCAATTTCTTTGGCCACTTTTTCATTTCTTTTAAAGTGGAACCAAAAAAAGAATCTTAACTTTTAATAGAAGAGATAATATGTTTGATAAGTTTTTCCATCTTGTTTGGAATATCCATGCTAGGAGTGGAAAAAGCTCTTGGACAATCGGACAAAGGCTATTCTGCTAGCCTGCCATCTTGATCAACTAAACCATGAGAAGTCACACCAAAACTACCCTTAGAAACTACCTTAGCAAGATTCTTGGAAAATTTCCACATACCCCCATCAATAATGCCAAACACCCATAAATCCGATAGCTTCCTTTGGGTTAACTCTAGTTTAAGTACCTTCTTTATAAGTAAGAAGTATCGCACTAGACCTATCTAATCCTCACACCCAAAAATACCTTAGGCTAGAGTCATTTGGTGCAAAGGGTTTAGGTGTTAAGGTTTCATTTTTGTAACATACTTATATTAATAGAGGTCTATTCTTTTGTACATATTGTAACATAAAGGAGTTCCTTTTTTCATTTTAGTTAAGGCTTTACTATTATTACAAATTTCTACTTTCAGAATATTAATACTATTTTACCAGTTTTAATATCTCTTCTTGCCAGCCCCAAAATTATCCGTAAAGCCCTTTATGGGGGTATAAGTACTTTTTTGAATTAAAACTCTTATTCACCACGTTGGTTGATTACAATTGATAGCACTTATTACATATACATTGCTCCTGGACATACACATTGTAGCCTTATAATATTATTGAAATTAATAAATGTGTACTATTTATTTTTTTCATTCGTACTCATGTCCCTTATATTACTGTTAGGCTTGTTTGTTACTATAGAGGCAGAATAGTAAGTGCAGAACGATTTGTTTGTATACTAGAGAAAGCTCCATACTGTGATATTAGGCATGCATTTTTCTTTTGGCTTGCTTGGCAAGAGAAACTCTAGACCCCTGCTAGATTAGCAGAGTGGGGGTATCATTGCTTCCACCACCTGCTTCTTATGTAACTTGGCAAGATGAAACGCATAGGCATTTGTTCTTGGAGTGCCCCTTCTCATCCTCCTTTTGAAAACAAATTTACAACAGCCTTAAGAGTCCAGCTGGCTTTCTCTACGTTGTCTGGTACCTTCCTGGCACTTATAGCTTCAGCCCATCAGCCAACCCCAAGTTCAAGTTACAGAAGTGTGCACTTGCGGCTGCTGTACACTACGTTTGAAGACAAGGAATTTCATTCGCCTAGGGAAGCCTAGCACCCCTTCTTCACCCTTTGTGAGCCATATAGTAGCATATGCAAAAATTGCTTGCAACACTTTGTCTTAAGTTGTATTGCTTTGAGAGTTTACTGTAGTTCCCATTGACTTTTATATTCTCTTGTATTAAGAGTAGTTTCACCACCCACTTCATCTCTGGACGTTTTGTGTACAAATCTTCCTTTTAATGAAAATAACATATTATTTGACCCCCACCTCCCCCTAAAGCCACACAAAAAAAAAAAAAAAAGGAAAAGAAAAAGCTGTCGTGTGTGTATGGAACATTTATGGAATTGAAGAGAAATGTATGTTTTGGTTCACTCGATATTACATCTAAGCTAGTGGATGAACAAGTAGAAACTGGATTTGACATTTATATTCTGCATGCCCTTAGTGATGGATGCAATTGCAAATAGTTTGTCAGCCTTTGAGGTAGATGTGCTTCTGGTAATTAATTCTACAACCAGGTTTCATAAGATTGTGTTTGAAGATCTTCTGGAGATTGTGGTTTCAATCTGCTCTTTTTTGCTTGTTTACTGCAGTTTTTTTATCCCTAAATTTTTGCGACTGCACTCTTTTATTTCAGCAAAAGAAATCACTCTATGCATCAGCTGATGAACTTAAAACACTGATCACACAAGTTCTATCATGGGACATTCGGTCAGTATCTCAAAGGAATCATCCTCATGACAATCTTCTTACAAAGGTGAACAAGGATGATGACGACATCTCTGAGGGAGCTCCTGATGTTGGCCATGCCTTAGATAAAGAAGATTCAGATGGAAAAAAGCAGTTTTCTCCAGATTCCAGCTATGTAATCTACCACCTTCTTCTGGAAGGACTAGATATCTCATACAGAATTGACTCTTACGGCAATGTCTTTGTAGAGAGCATTGCATTTTCTCCAAACAACTTAAAAAGTAATCTATCAAATGTTATTTCCGAAGATGAAGAGGTGGACTTAGGTTGTTGAGTTCTGATTTGGGATTGGTTGAGTGATTCATTTCTTCATATGTTGGAATTTCATCCTAATTTTTTTTTTTACCGTGAAATCTGTTGATGATATGCAAGAGGTTCTTCACATCACCAGCACATTTGAAGTTGTTCCTACAGTTTGTCCCTTTCCGGTGAGTTTTCATTCCTGTCCATATTCGTGAATTGAATTGAATTAATTGTCACCTTCTTTAATTGACTTCACCTTCTCTTATGACTGCAGATTATTCGATCATCAAGGAACGAAGTGGAACTTCCATATGAAATTAGTATGCGTGTGTATCAAGGTTCCTGCCGAATGATAGTTTATGTATGGAAGAAGATTTCACGTGTCAAGCTATGTCTGCCCCGGCAATACATTCTGTTCTGGAACCGTATACAGGTAATGCTGATTGCTTGGGAAATTTCATGCATTCAATACTCAAGCACTAGTCACTTGGGATGGCCTTAATTATCGAGTCGAGTTTTAGCTAACGGGGGTGGAGCCATATGAGGCCTCCAGTTTCGTCTAGAGCGTGTGCAGGTGTACATTTAGAAGAAGTTGGGAAGTTTGTATTATTTTAGGTGAAACTACTTCAGGGACCACTCTAAACTTGAGGACAAAGGCAGTAATTTTTGGTTGAAAAGATGATAAAAATGACTCTTGATCTCCCAGAAGTGGTTTAATGATTTGGACCCTAAGGGTGGGGGAATTTAATTTTGGTAAAGTGGGGTAACTTTGGTTTTCATGATGGAAACTCGAATAGCTGTGTGGAACTGGAACTCCAATTCGTTTATAAGTTTCTCAATTTTGTTGGAAAAGAGTAGTTATTTGTCATTTACGGGTATATGTTTAAATTTTTTAAATGTGGTTTTATTTCCAGAAAACTTTCGCTACAGATTTTGGAAATTTGATGGTACGGTCTGAAAATATTGTCATATGTATATGCACATTGCAAAAGTGTATTTCTTTCTTTCTTTTTTGTTCTTTTTTTTTTTTTTCTCCATCTTTGGTAATCCCATCCTCAGGTGCAATCTTTTTTAGATTTATCGCAGACAAAAGAATAATAATAAGATCCAACATTCTTTAACTAAAAATGATTATCTAAACTACATTCTTGCACATTTGTCAAGACAAAACTAGCTGAAAGCAGAGAGCAAGAGTAAAGCAAATGAAATCTTTTGTGCGGGGTTTAGAAAGCTTTTGCTATTGTTTACACGTCAGTGTGTCGATAAATAATGAATAAGTTGTTTACTATAATTTAATATATGATAATGGTAGTGGGTGTATGTTTTTTCATTGATATTTTAAAAGAATTGTCACATGTTAAAACTTTCCTAATACTTGTACGTTACTAATTAGTCTATATAATGTGTTAGTATCATTAGAATCTTTCTTAGTATTACAATTTTTAAGTAGAATTTTTTTTCAATTTAACTTTTACTTTTGTCTTTGTATTTAAGATATAAATGAGTTAAATTACTCATAAGTTATTTAAGTTATATTCAATATTTATTGGAGTTTGAGATACTTCATGAATCGGATGAAAAATATGTTTACTACTTTTCAAAAAAAATTATATAAATATAAATTAAATGAAATATACTAAATAAATATAAATTTTAAATTACATTTAAGAAATACTATATTGGAAATAATAAAAGTATGGTATTTTATAAATGTGATTTAAAGTTTTGTTCACAATAGCTGTGTGCATTTAAAAGATGTAATATGATATTAATGAATTATATGATATAAATACAAATACTTATGTTGCATTTTAGGAATATAAGATATGCTTGCTAAATTGATAATATTTTTTGTATAATTAACAAATGAATAACATTTATTACATATAATAGTAAATAAGTAAAATTCTCAATATGAATCCCATAGTGTTAAGCTCATCTAGCTTGTTATTTTAATCAAGTTTAAGTCTAAGTATCAATACTACTCGAGTTTTTATATTAATATTATTATAATTAGAATAAAAAAATAATTTTCAGATAAATCAAGTACAAATGGGCCTAATAAAATCAAGCTCAAGTTTAGCATTGTATTGTGAGTGAATTTTAATTGAAATTATATCTTAAAAGCATGATTTTAGTGGTCGGAGAGCATAAGCATGACTTTATGTAATGATTTTAAGTGAGGTATTTTCAGAAACATTTTTTTTATACGCAAAGTACCTAGAGTTTTTTTTTTTTTTTAAGAAAAAAGTTAATATTTCTGAACTTTTCCCAACATACGACCCTTTTACAATATAAAATTAGACTTTACCTTTTAAATTATCTAGTTTTACAAAAAGAAAAATAGTTAAAAATTCTTCTCTCGATGAATAGAATGTACCTTCTGGACCTTTTTTCCATTTGTTAACTCTTATTTTTTAGTCACTCAGATCACTTACTGTGGGTGTGTACGGATAAAATAAAGAAAAAATTTCCAGAAAGGTATTAAGAAAATGTTAATAGGCGTTGCGGAACTACTAAGAGGCTAAGGAAAAAAAATTATCACACAAACCATATGATTAATTTTAAAAAATATGAAAAATGTTATATATGTCCGACCTACACAATTACACCAAAGATTTAGCCTTCACTCATCAACTTAAACTTTTAGCTATGATGCAATTGGGTGGGTTAATATAAGGTATCAGACTTGTTAGTCTAAATATTTTTAGAAGATTTTTATATAATTTTGCAACATAATTCAAAGCTCTATAACATTTAGATCTATTAAAAAATAATATATTAATAAAATATTTACTCTCAATCTATACACCATTTAATACCTTATATTAGATCTACACTATACAATATATTTAAATTTTAAATTTCATTTGTTTGTAAATCAGTAAGTGTAACCTTAATACAATCTAACTACTTTTTTTTCATTATTTTTTTTTATCTCATATAAACCTCATAAAAACCTGTTCATGTAGAGGTTAAATCCATCTAGATTGCATTTCTACTTTTAGCATCTTTTAATTTTGGTTTTTTATTCGTTTATTTGAAAAATTGTTATTTGCAATACCGTGTCTTCGTAAAATTGGCAAGAAAAAAATCCCATCATCATCATCATGGATACTGTTTTCTTTTTTTTCCAAAATATGAAAAGGTAAAAGTAAAATGCAGAATTTGGGTAACAAAATGAAGAGGGTAATCTTAACGTTGATGTAGTGAGGATCGCAATCATGAGAACGCACCTAAAGTAGCGGCACTTTATACCGAAGCAAATAATGAATATTGATTATTTACCCAAAAAAATAAAACAAAGAATATTGATTGTGCTCATGCCCCGATGGATGCCATCAAATTTGGTCCACCGAGTTTCATCCGACATAGGTAATGAACTTTGTCCAAATCAATGTCCCCATTCAGCTTTTTACGAAGTCAGTGCATCGATAAAACTTTTAAGGTAAATTTGCTATCACATTAAAAATAACTCTAATCTTTTATTTAAATTTTTTAATTGGTTAAGCTTCATTTTATGAATTATATAGATATACTCAAGAATTGATTTAGCAATAGAGAAAGGAAAAAGCCATAATATAACCATCCAAAAATATGTGAAATCATTTCACTGTTTTCTTTTTCTTTTTTCTCTTTAACAATCATATATTCAATAATATGATTATTACGTGCACAATGTCATGAAAGGAGTTATAATGTAGACATGAAAAGAACCCGTCACCCTATGTAATCCTCAGCACCAAAGCAAATTAAAAATCTAATTAAAAAAGAAGACATTTCATCTTCTTTAAGTATATACTTGTGTCGTGCAATCATTGTTGTAAAACACAAAAAATATAATATGTTTTAGATTTTAGCGAGTATATATTTTCAAAAGAAAGATAGACACCTACTTTAAAACTGGGCCGATAACACCAACTCCTACCGTCCTATCCACCACCTATAACGGTCATCTGTCACCAGAAAACTACACTGACCTGGCATTAAAACCTTTTCAAGCTCCATTAACCTATTCGACCGATATCCTTAGTTATTTCCTCGAACCATTTGAGTCCCTTGTTTCGTTTTTCATTTAAATGGGCCTTATTTATCCATAATTTTGTTCATTTTTTTAGAAAAATACCAATTAAAATTTCCCGTATCTTTTTAAACTTTTCTTTTATTAAAAGTATGTAAATTCTCATTTCTTAGTTTTTATACTCTAATTATCATCTTTATCATAATTATGAAATAAAAATATATAAAATGATTTTTCAAATATTAGGTTTTAAATAAATATAAATCAGATATAGAATAGTATAAATAGATTAAACAGATTTAAAAAGAGAAAAAAACAATATAGTTACTTTATTACAATTTAAGTTAATTTAGAATATACCACAGGAAAAGACCTAGTGCAAACTCAAGTATGTCCTTTCTAATGGACAATTCTACGATCTTTAATAGAACCTATTCGATCCTTCATCTAGTTGTTGACATAATATCTATTACATTCGAATAATTGAAAACATAATCAGATTAATAATTTAAATTTAATAAATATTATATTAATAATAGAATCGATCCCTTGAAAAACATAAACAGCACTATAAAAGAATTTTATTTCCAAATATCATATTTATGAGTATTATACGTTAAGTGTTATATTCATTTAGTATATATATACAAATAAAATGTTACTATATATGATAGATATAAATCATGGGTGATAATTAATTTAGAAACTATCTATATAATTATTATACGTATAAATTTTTATTGGTATTTACACATCATATATGCATAACACATGATGCGTAATATCTATTAAATCTTTTTTCCTTTGGTAAGAAATGAAGTTTATTAAGATTTTAATCATCATTTTTCTTGTTTTATTGATATCGTTTTGGTGCAATATCAAATCATATATACATTAAATAATATGTCAAGAGATTAAAAAATATATATTTTTTCATAAATAAGGTAACAGGGTCCTTGGCATTTATTAAAAAAATGGAAATCTAAGTAAAATAATCTTTATTTTTCTAAATATATCTATGTCTTGTTCTCACAATTGCAAATAGGTATGAGCAAATATAAGGTGAATAAGATATAGAGTTTACTCGTATTCTATCCAATAAATATAATGTTTTACATCTTTGGAACTAGAATCTCTCCTACAACATTTTAGAACTATCTTGTATCTTATACAATTTGCGAGGTATATAAAATATACCATGTGTAATCTGTAATTTTTTTAAAATATTCCTTATAAATTTCAACATGATACTTTTTTATCTTTCTTATAAATTTTAAAACTAATTTACATGAGGTTACACAATACAAGTTCACTTTCTCAAATATGTAAATTAAGAGGGGTTAGACTTAGTAAACGAGGAAAAAGCGGGCGAAAGATTAAACAATAGCATTTAATTTAAGGTTTTATTATAGGTTAAACTTTTTTGTTATATTTTTAAGGTTAAAAAAATATAGTGATATTATGCTTTTTATTTATTAATATTATTTAATTATTACTATAAGATGTGTATAAGTTTTAGATATAGTGTCTTACAATCTACATCTCATATAATTTAGAATACTGATTTTAAAATAAACACATAATATCCTAACTTTATATTTATAATAAAAGTAAATTTCAAAAAATTATTATTTAAATACTATCTTATAATTCTTATTCTTGGAACGGTGGTCTTAACTTTTAATGAGTGTCCAAAGAAGTTTTTTCTAAAAATTAAAATTAAAGAGCATATATTCTTACACTAACTTCTACCACACCGCCAATAACATTCATCTGTCACCATCACCAGACAATCATATATTGATCTGGCATTAAAACCTTTTCAATTCTTTTACCCCATTCGACCGATATGATTCGTTGGTTTCGATAAAGAGCTTTTTTTTTTTTTTTTTTTTTTTCTTCTTCGATAAAGAGCATCTATTCTTGCAAAATAACTTTTGATTGAAAAGGCTTTGGTGCCATTCTAGTCCTTTTTTTTCTTTTTCATCGTGCATCTTTTCGATATCTATTCAATTCGTGTCTTTCTCAATAAGAGGCTGCTAAAGGTTGGAAATATAAACATCAGCATTGAAGAGAGAGGAAAAAAAATAAATAAATAACTGTGACTCGAATCACATTAAACTAGATTGGACCGTAAATTATGTTTAACCACTCTGTAGGCTTGAAATGATTCCGGATAAAACCAAATTATTATTTTAAGGTTAAAAAAATTATGGATTGAATCAAGCCTATGAAGTAAAAAGGAAAAAGCTGTGGTTTGAACAGATAATGTATGAATAAAATTTAAATATTCCGAAAGGAATCTCTATTTGTTTACTCATAAAACTATTTTATCCCTGTTAAAACAGGACCTCAATGTATAACTAATTTCATGCTGTTGCACAATCACTGTGACATTAAAAATCTAAAGTTGCTTAATGCGAAGTTTTGTTATTGTAAAAGCATATCAATAATTCTGATTTTATTAGCATGATAAATATTTTTTCATATATTTGATTGAAAATTTATATTTTAAAGAAAGAAGTGGATACCATTAAAATTCGATACGTAAGTATTTGCCTTAAACAATTTGAGATTAGCTCATATCAAGAACCAAATTGGATCAAATTGTATTTTTTTTTAGGTTAGAAAAAATTATGAACCTAATTGTATGGTTAAGTAGGGGTTGAAAGAAATGAATATTAGATTCATTTTAATTTGGTTCAGGTGAGTCAACCTTATCGAATTGGATTGTGCCTGTCCTTTGTAAGCACATAAATATACCCCTTTTATAAAACTAAATACCTAATAGATCCCTTTGTATGATTGGACTCATTTTTTACTTTATTTATACCAATTAAAATTTTCATTTACAATACATAAAATATTGTTAGAACTTTCATGAAAAGAGTTTTGATGATAACAAAATATACATGCTTACAATTACTGATCATTAAGTTATTTATTGTATAGAATAATTTTAAATCAAATGAAACTTAAGATATTCAGAACTTGAAAAAGATGTTTAGAAAATGATAAAAGTAATCAAACCCGAAAAATAAGATTAAAACCTAGAATATATGATCTAAGTTAGAGTGTTAAAAGATCGAATCAGAATAACAAAGTTCAAAAATATCTACTGCTTAGAACTTAGAGAAGAATAATCACAAGATATAAGGAGATATTGTAGAACACAAGGTGAAGGAATAAAAGAAAAGCCAAAATTTGAATATAATCACAAAACCCATGAAAAGTATCAGAAAAGATGACAATCAAGAACTGAATTAAAAACATAAGAAAGTAGTTGCATTTAGAAGACAATACAAAGTTAAGATTAAAAGATAAGACAAAGAAATGTGAAAAAGACAGACAATGTTCAAATTGTATGTTTCGAAGCTATATAGAAGTAAGAGCTATTTCAAAAACTCATACAGAAAATAAAATAAAATAACAAGTAAAACCCAACATTGAAAAGAAAATATATTTGAGTAACATATTTGAAAAGGTCAAAGGATATTTCACCTATCAATATGCAAGTTCAAACAATAAGCAAATGATACAAGTATTAGAAAGAAAAGGGTATACTTTCTAAAAGGATCAAAATAAGTAAAGAATTATGGATATATTTCTTGGACAACAAAGTAGATTTGAAAGAAGAAACAAATACAAGGGTCATAAATATTTGAAGACAATGGCCATTATCAAAGATAAGCATTAATATTGCAGTCACATCTATTTAAAAAAATGAAGAGAACAAAAAAAAAAAAAATAGAAGAGAATAGACCAGAACAAACAATACGATTGAATATACAAAACAAGTTTTATGTAATCATAAGTTTTTAAAAAGTATATGTACTAAAGTGTAAAGACCTTTTGAGATAGAGAATTATGCTAAAGGGTGATGAATTATACTGTAATCCTCAAATATAATAATTAAACTTTTTAAACTTAATATAACATTATTTGAGATAATAATGAGAGGACTTTGTGAACTTGTAATTATTTTTGTGGTATGAATTAGGGAGATTAGGAAGAGCCAAGGAATTGTATACCTCATATTAATTTCTTTTAAATAGTAAATAGTATAAAAGACATGATCCTTGGCATTCAATACTGGAAGAGGATAATAATGTATAAGGTAGAACTACTATATATTGCTATTGATTCTTTTATTCCCTCTTTATTTATTTTTTTAGTACTTTATTTATATTACTTGTTTGATCGCACTTTATTAATTAATTAGAAACATATAATATTAAGACTAATGATCATATTAAGGAGTAAGATTAATTTTCCACACATAGATCTTTGATCTTAATTTGTTAAGTTTCTAATACATTAGAATAATAAATAAGTTTAGTGTTTTATGATTAAAATTAAACATTACATTAGAAATAAAGAATAGTTTAGTGATTTATGTTTAATCTTACACATCAAGAAGTTAAAATTGGAGTAGAATTTAAAGTTTGATTAACAACTAATTTAAATCTCCCTTCTTGATTGTTAATTAGGACCAACAAACATAATTTCATACCTTTTTTCTTTGAAAAGTAATTGTAACTTCTCAATTCTTATAGCTCAATCACTATTAATGAAATAGATCGGATAATATATAGATGAAATATTTTTTTAAATACTATATTTTTAAATAGATATAAATAAAACATAGAAAAAATATATAAAAAATATAATAGAGTTACTTAGATCATAAAAAATTTATTTAGAATGGGTGTAAATGGAACCATTGGGGTTTATTGAATCATTAAAACAGAGGCTTTGATTAAGTATGAAGGAATCAAAGAATTTAATACAAAAATTCCAATGTAAATAGATCAATTTATTTTTTTCATTCCCATCCATATTTTCCTTAAATCTTTTTCAATAATGGTATCTAATGATAGTCTTATTGGAGTAGATATATAAAGTACTACTAAGAATAGGAAAAACATATTTTATGGAAAAAAAATTGAAAAAGTGGATATATATTCAACAGATTACACCTACAATTTGATGTTTAGATTTTTGTCAATTTTTGAAATTAATTATATAAAATTTTAAAGTATTAATTTATCATCTATAAATTATTCGATAATTTATTGTGCCTAACTTAGGTAATTAATTGTAAAAGCGAACAGCCAGTTGGAGAGGGGAAGTACCATGTACAAACGGTCTCTGTCCTTTACAAACAAGAAACTAATTAAACTTTGCTGGACTTGGCAGGGTATGGAATTTATCACATTTATGATCCGTCCCTTTAATTAAACTTCGTTGTACATGCCAGGGGACGGAGCTTTATGATCTGTCCCTTGTTCCCACCATTTTAATGTCGTGCGACTGCAATCCTGTATTTATTAAGAATCGTAATATGGTAGTACAGCTAGACATGCGCACAGAGCGGGCCCGAAACCATTCATTTTCGGGATCCACCGCGTGACAGGTTTATAGAGGGCTGTTATAGGCCGCTTCGATCTTGAACTATTTTTTTTTATTAATTAATTTTTAGTAATTTTATTAATTTTTTTATTAGATATATTTATAAATTCTAATAATGTGATATATTTTTTAAAAATATTAATTCATTGATAATTTTTTACTTTTAATATTAATTTTCTATTTAATATGATTCTAACTTTTTTATTATTTTCTTTCAAATTTTATTTTTTCCTCATATTTAAGTCGTTAACATTTGATAAGATTTATAAAAAAGAACTTATATTAACTTAAATTAAATTTTTTATTTATTATTAATATATAATTAATTTATGATTACTCATGTAGCATTATTTTAATACATTATTTTTAAAAAATTATCTTCCACCATTACAAAATAAATAGTTTTGACATGGCATGACCTAATATATATTATCCAATTACTTTTTTTTTAACTTAATGGCTCTTCTTTTCTCTCTTTACTTTTTTTTTAAGTGAACTGACCGAGTCGGCTTAGCGATTCTATCCTTTTGAATTGCTTGAGCCTTTAGAACTCGACGGTTCATTCTAATCTTTTACAGGTCAAGCCGATTTACGGTTTAGAATCGGCCCTTGTATGGTTCTAAGTATAGGTATATATATTGTATTTATATAATTAAATAGTTTGCAAACTTTCGTAAAATTAAATTTACTTACTATTTACTTTATTTAGTTTAATAAAAAAAAAGAGAAAAAATCAGATAGAGTTTTTTTCCCCTATGAATAAATTATATGGTGAATTACAAAACGTTACCTATGCTTTCGCAATATACCAATATGTGTTTTGTTTTTCTACAAATGCATGATATATATCATTAAAGAATTGCCATCTGGTATAAAAAAAAACATTAAATAGGAGGATTTAAACCCTATTCATTTTACTTGAAAAACCAATATTTATATCACTAAATTACATAAGTTTTAACTTGCGTTTATCAAACATTATCATGATCAATATTACACCTTACTAGAAACTCAGAATCGGATAAGACAATCCAAACAGTTACCCCTAACACTAGTAATAGATTTGTAAAATGGAAAAAAAAAAGACACTAAATTGTAAAATTGTTAAAATGTAGGCTAAGCTTTCATAGTTTTTCGTAAGTTATATATATCTTAAGCCTTTTCCCTTAAGAATATGTAAAATTTCAGTTTTCAATTCTTATTTTGCAATTATCATCTTTACTATGATTATAATTTTTAAAAGAAGCAAAAAGACAATCTATTCATATATCACATTTGAAACTAAGATAGATCAAATAAATCATATAGTCTTCAAATGGTAAATTTTAAACAAATATAAATAAATACAAAATAGATCCATATAGAAATAAAAAAAATAATGCAAAAAAGGTATAATTGTAGACTTCTAAAATTGAGTAATGAATTTTTTTTTTTAATTTTCAATTTCTAAAATTACTATTAGTGGTGCAAGTTAGCGGTAGGTGTTGTCGCTTCGATACAATTAGCCCCCTTTAACCGTACTAAACTTGATATTACTATTTTTTTCCCCAATCAAACTTAATAACACAATTCAATTTATAATTTTTTTGAACTTAAAAAAATGGTTTATTCTGATTTAATTCTTAGTTTGAACCTTTTTATTTTATAATATATATTGTTCCCCTAGATTTCTTTAGTGAGCCATAAAGACAAGGGCTTTGATATTATGGAAGTTCAATTACTTTGGGAGTTATAAGACCTACTTGATTGTATGAATTACCAAAGGAAAAGGATTTTGATATTATTAAAGTTATGTCTAGAAATGAGGAGTTAACAAAATATCATCTATTGTTAGCATGGGGTAATGTACTACCCTTAGGATTATTTAGCTTGTTAATACTTTAAAAGAAGAAAGATAAAAAAACTTGTTCCATTATTTGTAGTAGACTGGCACCCCTCTTGTATCTCTTTATAGTAAATGCATATGTCCTTGTAGCACTGCCTCAGTTTTGAAATAAGCAATCATGATTTATAAGTGTTGGTGAATACTCTTTTATTGTTTCAATCATCTCAGAAAATATGAAATGATCATCATCCATTTCTTTTAATTTTAGTAGATAACCAGTTCGATTTGACTTAGATGTTTTTGCATTCAGTTCATTCATGATTTGTGTCGCGATTTCTTGCCCAACCTTAGCGGATGTGGTGTTTTATGTGAGGAGCATTGGATTGCAATTGAAAAGAAGCAAGTAAAAGTAATTGTCCCTCTTAATAAAAGGATGCATCTTAGAAACTTCTGATTGATTGGATAAAATATTATTAAAAAATATATTCAGTTAAATAATATAATAAAATATTTAAAATTACAAAGTAATTAAAATATTTTAGAAAAAGGAAAAGTAAAAAAAAAAAAAAAAAGGCCCATGCTAGTTGTGGCTAACCTAGGGTTAGGGCCTAAGGGTTGGCATCCCCTCATGTTAAAAATGGCTTGACGTTGATTGTCAAAAATAAAATCTATAATTTCCCGCTACAATCACTTAGTAAACATTTGAGATAGTATAAATTTGTTCACCATTATAAGGTGAACGGGGAAAATTACGTGTCATAAGATAAATATTTAGAAATAAATTTAAATAGAAAATTAAATATTTTAGTACTTTGAAATAATGATAAGTGTTATATACACAATGCAAATAAAAAATGATATTATATAAAATAGTATAAATAAAGGATTACATTACATTCAAAAATAGATAAAAATTATATATCAAGAGATGAACATTTTATGTATTAACGTGCTATATCACTAAAATCTAATGATATTATATTGAAAATGCAATCATCATGAAATAAATACGAAATAAAATCAAGATTCATTAGTAATTGAATAAGGGGAATACTAATTATAATGTTTAGTTTAACAAAAGGGATATTAAAAATAAGCTTGTAATTGAAATTAAAAGAATAAATTTATCCTTAACCTTTTCCTCTCTCTCTCTTTCTCTTACAAAATTTCCCATCTTTCTTACCATCCTCATCGTCTCTCTCTCTCTGGTCTTTGCCACCGCCATCTCCCATCATATCCTTTTTCCTAAAATCAAAATGCATATTGCGTTTTTTCTATAAATCAATAATTGATCTTTTTCTTGAAATCGAAACAACACATGCACTTAAAACCTTACCTTTTTCTCGAAATCAAAATGCGATCTTTCTTTTCTCTTAGTAATTATTTGGATTTTTGGATTTTTTTCTTTTTAAATTTAAACTTTTATTTAGATTTACAATAACAAATACACCTTCACTTTCTCTCTCTAGTTTTGGCCTCTCTAATCTCAATCCCTCTTTCTCTTAATTTAGTGGTAAGTAGATGGTGTATAGTAGAACTAGGTGATATGATGGTAGCAATGATAATAGGTAGTAAGAAGTGGTGATGGGTTTTATGTGATTTTGATTGTGCCTCCAATTCTCTGAAAGTGGATACGCTGTAACCTTTTTCAAAATTTGACATTATATATTCATGACAATACATTTCTTTTAACACTTTCTAGATATCTTGACTCCCTTCTTACACACTACTTTTTTAATTTTTATTTTATTATTATCATCTTCTAGATATCTTTGCGCGACCCTCATTGAAACACCATTAGCGTCAGAGCTAAAAGGGCACACATTTGATTTATCAAAATGTCCTCTATAAAGTCCGCTCCCACGAAATTTCTTCATCGGACAAATATACTATATACATGACTTCAGAAACAGGGTATGGAAAAAAAATGTCATTGACCTACAACATAGGTAAAGAATTTGTCCTATTCGCTTCCTTGAACAACAAGGTAGATATGCTGCAGAAAGGTGACGATGCCAGCAGTCTTTGAATATTCAAATATTCCAATTTTCTATGTCTCCAGCTCCGGTCGTATATCGGTTAATTATATTGTTTTGACTTTTGATTGAAGAAACCTCTGATTGATTGCGGTTACGGTTTCGATTCCATCGAAACCGAAATCAAATCTCATGGTCTGGGGATAATTTCTCGAAACCATGAAACCAATTCGATTTCAAATGATAAGCATTTGCTCAAATAATTAAAAGGTCCTATAACCGATCTATATTACTTTATTAGTTAATACTTATCATGTAACAATGATTTTATTTTAAATTGTACATAATTGTGATATTTTATTAATAAAACATTTGATATGCGAATAGCGTGTTATATTAAGAAAATGGAAAGTTGCGCATGTACATGATGTCCCAATGTGATGGTAGAAATTATATTCTCTCTTAAATATTCCGAGTAATGTGAATCCTGTTCCGAATAGAGCTAAACAATCAAAACACGGTGCTCCAATTATAAAAAATGATCGAAAGGTTTTCGATGCACTTATAAGAAGCTACATGGGAAAAGAAAAGATTTGATATATCGTCCATGTAATTGCTTTTTCATTAATATATAATCAAAGTTTTAAAATGTGAATAGTTTGCCACTTGTGTCACTTAGAGAAAGACCCGCAGATACTCGTTAACAATACCCATAATATTTTAAAAGAAAAATGGGAATAGAGAATAGAAGACAGGAACGCGGCAGTCATTGTGGAAGTTGATTCTGCCACGGGGTCATCAACCGCGTGGACAAAGTAATCCCCATTAATTATACTTTTCCCACATCTTTCTTACTTATATACGCTGTCTTAAAAGATAGACGAAAAATCATCATGTAATAAATGCCATGTGTCATATATACTTATTGTATAAAGAAAAATAATTTTTTTTTTATATATGGATATTTTGTGGAAAACATGAATAATAACTGTTTTAAAAATTACTCGTACTATTATTATAATGCATATTAAAAGTTTATTAATAATTACATATGGCGTGATCATAAGCGCAATTATAATTTCTCATAAAATTTTTTCTGTGTAAGGGTTCCATCACTTATCACTGGGTTCTCTTACTCCAGTGGATAATACAAAAGAATAAATCCCAACTGCAACAATTAAGTAATCTCATTAAATATTATTGTTGTCTCCGTGCATGTGTATACTTGCGACCAATAAATCTTTGACAGGATATGGTCGTGAATTGATTATTGCCCTTCTTTAAATTCTCATCCATGTGGATCATTGCCACTCGATATTGAGTTGGCAACTTATGCACCAGTCTCCAATTTGCAGACCTTAATGGCTTGGCTCATGAAATGATGTTTGTGAAAAATTCAAAGGAAAAAGACGCACTTTGTTTAATCAATATTTTTTTTTTAAAAAAAAATGCAATGACATTAATAAAATAAAAAAAATTGAAATAGGGTAGTAAATTGATCACTGCCCCCAATCTTCTTCCTAAACAATTTAAAAAAAAAATACAATATCTTTGTATGAAGTGTTACCACTCATTCATGTTCAGGACTTAGTTTTAAGTATTAGATAACTTGCAAGAAATTGATCCATCTAACTATCTTGATTATGATCTTTGTTATTATCGAAAGATTACGAAGAATAGAGAATTTAGTTTTATTGACAAAGATTTACAGAATTTTTATTTACTTTTACTATTAAAACTATTTATGGTAATAGCAAAATTAATAACTTTCTCTAAATATTTTGATTTAGATAATGATGATTAACGAACGAAGTTTATATTTTGAGAGGTTTGGAATTCATTAGTGGTTTTGAATCCTTTTACCCTCCTCTTCATGAGAAGAAACGATGGACCGTTCCCTCTTGGTTAACTGACCATATTTCAATAAGACAAATCAATTGGTTTAGAGGTAGTGATCATCGACATCCTCTTTGGTCAACCAATTTTGGGTTACAGTCATCCCCACTTAGTTCTACTGGTTAAAACTGGGTGTGTTGCCTCGATTTTGAAGGCACGTTGGTTTAGCTTTAAAAATTTGTTGATACAAGTGTTTTTCGTTTGTGCTGGTTAATATTTATAAATCATGTCAGCTTAAGCATTGTATGTATGTGTGGATTCATTAGTTATAAAGGTGTAATGGACTTCTTATATATGGTCTTATGTATATGTGCTTGGCAAACAATTATAATGGAATTCATTGAATACAGAACATTGGGACTGATTATTTCTTTCAATCGTTTTTTTGGAATTTTATCTATTTATAGTTTCATCGGTCGATATTTTTTTGTTGTGGTAAACTATGGTTTATAAAATAATGATTGTATCATATCAATAGTTCTGCCAACTCCTTTTTCATTATACCTTTAACCGTGAGTAATGTTGGTCATAACGAGTTTTCAACCGTAGTGTATTGTTATATATATATATATATATATATATATATATATAATCATGGGGCAATTGTAATGACAAAAAAAGCTGGCACAATTAACATGTTTTTTATTTTTTTTTTAAGTTTTCTTATAATAGAAAAACAACGCGATTCAATTATTATTTAGAGTTTCGTCGAAAGATCTTTAAATAGCAATGTAATATTATTATATATCTTTTAAGATTTACTTTTTTCTTATTTTATAAAGTTTTATAGATACTTTTACCGATCTTCATTCTTTTTAATTAACTTTATCAATTAGAAAAAAGGGAATTGAAAATATGCACGGCCATTAGAAGTCCTAAAAATATATAAGAGTAAAGGATTGGCAGTGGAGGAATTTAAAGGTTTTTTTTTTCTCTTATCTAGAATAGCATGAAAAGGGGATATAATGTATTTAGGTGGAAAAATCAATCCTTAAAACTCATTATGGTTAGGGAGAATGGAAAGGCAAAGAAATCAATTAATAGGATGCCTTTAAGTGAAATAACAATTCATTTCTTTTTCTCAATGGAAATTCGGATTTTTTAAAGACCTTTTTATGCATTAACAAATTTAAAAATATATATAAGTAACATTCCTCCCAATTCCTTTTTCTTCACATTTCAGTCTTATTAAAAAGAGAAAATTCCAAACATAGCGTTAATGGCTTCAGTACCTTGAACAGGCGATAGGATTAAACGGAAAAGAAAAAAAAAATAAAAAGACGAAAAGGGACAGCGACGTGGACAGAATAACCGCAACATAAATTCAAAATCGGCATCCGTACATGGATCTCTCTCTCTCTCTTTCTGTGAAACCCAACTCACGCGCAACTCAACTCTTGACATCTTGAAACACCAATTGGAAAAGAAAACCCACCCCCTCTTGACATCTTGAAACACCAATTGGAAAAGAAAACCCACCCCCGTCTGCACCATTGTCTCTTTCCTCTCCCTCGAATCAAAAGATGCCCCCATTTTCCCACTCTTTCTCTCTCTATATGATCCCTATCACTCCTACCGTTACTCCTTCAACATCATCCATTTCCCCTTTACATTTCATATTTTAATCAATCAATTGATTACATAATTCATATCATTATCTATTCCATGTAATTGTCAGTTCAAACTTTGTTTGTCCTCTACTCAAACCCATTAAACCTCAAAACCACCCTACTTCTTCTTCTTCATTCATCAATCTCTTTCTCTCTCTCTCTCTCTCTCTCTCTCTCTCTCTCTCTCTATATCATCCGTCTCTATAGCTCTCTGTGTGTGTGAGTCAGTCTGTCTTCCTCATGGACACGTCACCGGGAAACTCCACGCGAATCGTGGCCCGGACGTCGATGGTCGACTCATTCAAGGGCTGTGGTTTAACCGGAATGAAAATCGACAAGGAAGAGCTAAGACAGAGACTTATTATGCCTAAGTACTTACGAATCGCGATGAGGAATTCGATCCGGTTCGAGGATCCGAATGTTACTGCTGATATTGGTGGTGGTGCTACTTCTACTGATAGTGTTGACAACTCGCCGGTGCCGGAGGCTCCCATGGTGGTGTTTATTAACGCCAGGAGTGGTGGTAGGCATGGCCCTAAGCTTAAGGTTCGGTTGCAGCACTTGATTGCTGAGGAACAGGTCTGAGTCCGAATCCGAGTTAGAACTTTTGATTTCTTTTTCGGATTTTAACTCCTTGTATTTTATATTTAAAAACATAGAACTTTTAATCCGAGTCCGAATCCGATGGTTTTGAGGATAGATGTAAAATCGAAAAGTTTAGCGGTGAAAGTTTCGATATTTTGGTTCCATTGGAGGCTGTGTAAGGAACTTAGTCCGCCATTTTTTTTTTTTTTTTTTGTGTGTGTGTGTGTTTTGGGGGTGGGGTGGCGGGGGGGTGGGGTTTGGTGGGTGGGGGTGGTGGGGTGGGGTGGTTGGGGGTGTGTGGTGGAGGGTTTTGGTTGAGTTAGTTACGCGGTTGTTTTTAGGGTCTGTCTCGTGGTGATTATAGTGTTAGCGTTGGCAGTTATGATTTTGTTACCATGGTAAATTTTTAGAGTATATGAGGGAAAAGTAGATGTAATTGTCTCTTCATGAAATGTGCTGTCAACCTTAGAATAGGGTGAAAAGTTTTTGTCCTTTTGGGCATCCTAACAAGTGCATGCATGTTTGTTGAAAAAAGAAAAATAGAGGTACTTGCATGCGCTAACGAAATCCTTATATGAATAGTTATGCTGATGATTTGGTTCAGTTTGCACGTGTCGAAAAGACCCTTTGACTATTTCTGCTCATGGTTTAGTTCTATTGTTCAATTGATAATGACTTTGTTGATTTATTGTGAACTTTTAGCTTGAGAATATTAGATTGAGGTGAAAAAAGTTTCTTTTCGTATTTTAGAATGGGAAATGCTGTTTATAAGTGTATGTAAAATGTGTTTTTAGATAACGATTTTAAGATTGCTTTTGAAGGTTTCCCTTTCCAAAGATGATTGAATTGCATATATTAAAACAAAAAGATAAAGAGGGATTATGTCCCAAGTTTTTTGTTTTCCTTGGTCAATTTGTCTTTCGGGTAAATTGTTACGGTGATGAAATAGGTTAATCTTGACTGAAAAAAATTCCTGTGGCACAAGGATATGTTCTGGGCATGGTTGATCAGTGTGGTTGCGACTGTGATTGCTCATAGCTTGCAGGAATTGCAGCTGTGGGTCATTGAGACCTATCTGTGGTATTTTATTTTGTTAGGGTAAATGGCTTTTTCTGCAAGAAAATTATTATTGGGAAGTTTGGACCGAAGTCGTTGAAGTTTCTCATTCAGTAGCTTATAAGCTGCAAGAATGCGGTGCAGCTGAGATTGTTTTGTAATCATTGGGTATCTTGAATCATTGTCTCTGTGCTGACTACTGTATCAGTTTGTTCTATAAGGACTCATTTACCAAAGCACAGTCCACCATTTCTGGTGCTACACTAGATTATCAATGTATTAAGATTCATTTACTAGACTTTTTGGTGAAAAACACTATGAAAGATGAATTAAGAACTACGTTTTTCTTCTGCTGAATGCGTTTCAGTTGTGTCACAACCATTAACATATTGCTATAATTAATGCAGGTTCCTTTATTTGCCTCGTACTTAGATGTAGCAGCATTTAATAGCCAGGACATAAATCGAGACATGTAATGGAGACAAAGAAATTGCGTCCATTAATACTACTTGAGAAGTTTTTAAGTTTATGCTAAAATTTAAATTGAGTGAAATCTTGTTTGGCTGAGATATAGGAGCTATCTTTTGGCTGTCATTTGTAAGGTGGGATTTGTTAATTAGACTGTTAGATCTATCTTTTCTATGATATAGATGAGTAGAGTGTGTGCTATCTTCTTTTGCTAATTTATATCCTCATGAAAGTGTTTCTTAATAACTCATCAACTTTGTTTGCTTGGCTAATTGGAAAAATAAGCACAAGCATGATGGGGCACAGATTTAGGAAAGTAAATTGTGATTGGTGGTACTGACGCAAATTTGGTTTATTCTTGTCTGGCACACATGAAAGATCTCATGCTTTCTTCTTTCCTTTTCCTTCAAATATTTAAATGGAAGTCTCAGATTGGATTCAGCTAAATTGCAGGTTTTTGATATGAAAGATGTGAAGCCTCATCAATTTGTTTTGTATGGATTGGGTTGTTTGGAGAACTTGGCTAGCCTTGGTGATGAACGTGCCAGGGAGATACGAAGAAATATGAGAGTTGTGGTATGTCCGTGGGCCTAGTTAAGTTGAAGCTCATTTTTATACATCATGCTGCATCAGCTTCAAGTTTATATGATAATGGAATGAAGCAGTATCTTGTTATTCTTCTAATTGTCAACAACAATCTGATTGTAATGGCATGGTAATAAATCACTGGACAGGTTGCTGGGGGTGATGGGACAGTTGGTTGGGTACTAGGATGTCTTGGAGAGCTTAACAAGCTGAAGAGGGAGCCTGTACCTCCAGTAGGAATTATCCCACTTGGTACAGGCAATGACCTGGCAAGGAGTTTTGGCTGGGTATTCTTCTTCTCTTCTTCAACTTCAGATTTTAGAATTTTTGTCTGCTTTTTTGAGGTTTGATTTCAAGTTCAGGGTGGTTCTTTTCCTTTTGCCTGGAAATCAGCTGTCAAAAGATCTCTTGATAGGGCAAGTACAGGTCCAATGTGTAATCTAGATAGGTAAGATGCTTGTCACTTCATACTGGTTGATTGCAGGTATTTGATAAGCAATTTGTTAAAATTTCTTTGTATATGCATCTGTAACTTCAATATAATATTTCATCTCTTATGCAATCTTAAACAATTGCTTCTTTTGACCATGCAAGCATTTTCATGTAATTTTTATTGAAGTATTCATCCACATGCCTACTTTTCTGTGATACTGCAGTTGGTACATGGTCATGTCTATGCCAGATGGGATAAAAATTGAAGCACCTTATTGTTTAAAGGCTATTGATGACTGTGCCTTGGATGAGGTTTGCTCTCCTTTCTGTTATATTCTTGATTATCTGCATTACTTTCAGTGACATCTGATTTTTCTGGCAACATTATTAGGTTCCATGTCTTTGTAATTTAAGGATAAATATTCAATGAGAGTACGTAAGGATAATATCTAACGAGAGTTATGTTCCTGATAATTGATAGCTTCTGATGATGCTTTCCTTTTCCATCTGGCTTTTCATAAAGATAGCATGTGGTTTCAAGAAGGTTTATGATGGATGTGCACAAAAATATATCACACGTGCAAGTTCTTGCTTCTTGAATGAGAAGTCAAAACATTATATAGTTTCATACTTATCGGAGAAGTGGAGAAAACATTAAGTGAGATTTTTTTCAACCCAATTACTCCATAAATGGAAAAATTTCTGGGTCTATTGGAGTTGCATCGATGTTTTTTGGTAAACTATGTATAATTTAAGTGAGTTTTTGAAGAATATTTTCTTTATTTGCTACAACCATAGAAATACAAATTTTATTATTTTTTTGGGTAAGGACAAGTTTTATAATTTTATTTGTCTACGAAAAGTCTTGTTTAATCAACAACATGCTATGGAGGAAGACTTAATTAACAAAAAGCTAGTAATGCATTAGAGTAGATGATATGTGCTAAGCCCCAGTTATTACACATGAAAATTGTATGTGTTTGAGTTTTAACATTTTGGATTAACTATAATAAAAGTCCTTGACAACAATCACTCCACACCAATAAGTCGTGTGAGGATGTCACTGGGTGCATTCTTATAGGGTACTTAACTCATCCAACCCATTAAAAGCTCTATAGTGTTAGATCTTATAGGGTTTTGGGAAGGAGTTCAAAACTCTATAGGGTGTTTGGATGGGTTTTAGGACCCACAGAAAACCCAATAGGAAAACCTGAAGCTGGTTAAATTAATAATATATATTGCAATTATGTTTAATTAATGATTAAAAATAGAAGAAAAATAAATTAAATAATTGTTAATAGAAAAACCCTAGCCTTTTAGTCTTTACTCCTCCTCTCTCCTCATTCAACACTCAACTCAGTAGTTAATGGCTTACATATATAGCTGCGATGCCTCCCTTCTGCCTTACAGCCCTTGCCTTTGTCCTGCGGTCCATGACTCTACACTACAGTCAACACTCAATAGATTATAGATATAGTTGTAATACCTCTACCTCACGGTCCTTACCCCCAGTTCATGACTCCACACTTCATCACTCATTAATCGTCTCCACACTCATGAATTGTGAATCATACACTTAGACTCAGCCCTCACTTTGTCACTGGCATTGTTGTTGTTGCCTCACCGTTCTTATGACTTACTTAGATTTTTACTTGTGAGTTCTATTTTGAATTTCAAATCTTCATGCCTAATGGGTATATCATCTTTATTCTTTATTTCTTATAATTAGCAAGTTTAAAAAAGAAACATATTTAGTCTTTGCTGTAATTTGCAGGTTTGTTTGATTCTAGACTCCACATATTGGTTTGATTGGTTTTTTTTTTTTTTACTTAGTTTCACTAATTCTCATGTAAAATAGTGGTTGGTCTTGTTGATTATGGAAAACATTGGTGAATATGCATAATTGGTACATGTGATGGGGAAAGATAAAGTTTGAGATGTGATGCTGTTTTGATATTTTTGTCCCCCCGCATGGTGAGTTAGGTTGTGTTTTAATGAGTCTTACAAAACCCTATAAGAGTGTGCTTTGGAAACAAGGTAGAAACTTTCTAGAGTTTTGGGATGGGTTTTGAGATACCCTATAAGGCAATGGGATGATTTTGGCAAAACTTGTCTCGTACCTACCCCAATGGCATCCCTAAAGTTGTGGGTGCACACTGGGCATAATTAGTGATTCACTACAATCTATTAGATGAACCTGAGTTGATAAGAATTGTGAATACAAGTTATCATGGTAGAATTAGCAATAAGAAATGTGTTCGAGGTTTCAAAATTGTATAAGAGGACTCCTCACTCTGTTTATGCGTACTTCTAGAGAATTTAAGTGTTTGTAATCAATAAAATTTTGTGAAACATCACAAATGTACTTAAACTGCTAAAAAATGAAGAGCTTACAAGCTTTCTTTCGTACTTGGATCTCATTGCAACACTTTATGAAATGGATTAGTCACTAATCTAAACAATGCCTAAAGCTTTGTTGATTTAAAGATACTGAAACAACACTAAAATTGCACATAAGAGTCTTCTAGAGTGAAATAAAAAATGAAAAGACTTCAAAAACAACTAGTGGGACTCAAACCGATGTGACTGTAAAATTCTGTATACAAATACTCCAAAGCTTTTATAAAAAGTTTGGACCTTTCTGTTTTTCCTTGTAACCTTTTGGTTGAATTTCTAAAGGTGTTGCCCTCGACATGACAAGGTTCTGAGTATGCCATAAAAGGTTTGAACCTTTTTTTTCTTTTTGTGTGGATCTCCCCTGTATTTTCTGACCTTGTAATCAAACCAACATCTCCATGCTCACTCCCAAACTTCACAACACCTCTTCCAACACACTCCAACGCTCTACTCATCCTATCTTCCAGTAACAATACCATGTAGATCACTTCATGTGACTCTACACTCCCCCAATCTTTCTCACTGACTCTACAAATGCTTAACGCTTGCTTTAATGACTTGGGCCGGTTTCTTAAGGTTGATTCTTGTTGCACATCGTTCCCCCCAACTTCTTTTAGATTTGCCTGCAAATCCAAGCCCTGACTTGCAATATGTTCTGCCACCACCATTCCATGTTTGCGCTTGATAGTCACCCCAATCTTCATTTGTTCACCAAAATGACTCTGTGTAACAAGAAAAACTTCACCAAGCCTAAGGGGTGGAGGAACTAATTCCATAAACAACCTTAAACTTTGTCAGGTTAGTAACATGGGGCACGTTTCTATCAACATATACAAAGCATGCTAATCAAAGTTCTTAGCAAATCAGTTAATCCTTTAGCTTGTGGTTGGCTTAGCAAATTGTGGAGTAAATATACACACATGTCCTTCCATAATTCATTCCTTAAGGGGAGGTCTGGAGCAGGTATTGAAAGTACTTTTCCACTAAACTCCTAAAGGTGTTGCTCTTGGCATGATAAGGTCCGGAGCGTGCAATAAAAGGTCTGGACCTGTTGTATCTTTCTGCAAATTTCCTCTGAATTTTCCAACCCTATCATCAAGCTAACACTTCCATACTCACTCGCAAACTTCACAACACCTCTTCTAAGTTCTACCCTACTTATCCTATCTTCAAGTAGCAATACCCTAGAAATTACTCTATGCAACCCAACAATCTTCCAATCCTTCTGACCAACTCCTCAAACACTTAACACTTACTTTCATGACTTGGACCAAGTTTTTGACACCAGCCCTTCATGCATATCAGTGGAGGTATTATAAGGTTTGTGGATATTGTGGGAAATAAGAAGACTGAAGTTAAGTTTATTTAGAGATGTTGATTGAAACAGTAAACTTAAGAAAGTTTGCTGTTAGATAAAGCAAGAATTCATAGGATCATTTAACTGATGCATTGAGAAACTTCATCTTTTGACCTGTGACCCATCATGTTATAACTGTCCAAGAAAATCAATGCAGTTGCCTTTTTTGTTGGGTATGTGCAGCACATGTACCATTTTAGTCTTAAGAAGATTGGTGTAGTGTGGAGCTCAGTTTAGTGCAATGAGGAAGGAAACTGGGAAATCTTCTAATTGATGACCTTCCATGATTTTCCTTATGCCCAATTGTCTTATGACAGTTTGTCCATTGTATTGCTTTTGCTGGTAGAGGATGTATCAAGAGCTTTCTGCCTAAGGCAGTTATTAATTAGAGCTGATTGTTTTAACTGTTTCTCCATCAATTTTTGATTCATTTCTCACCATTAGTTTGGTCAGTAAATAAGGTTCTAGATATTTGCGATATCTTATAGAAATTGTGTTTGAGAAGTTGACTGAATTTGGCATAACTGGTCATGTTATGTTGACCCTGTGTCTCCACTGCTCTGTACGAGTATTGATGAGTAATTTAGCTAAAATACAAAGTACTAGCTATATGACAGAATGTGTTAATGCTTTTGTGGAAATTTATGCATTTCTCTGTGTTGTTGTTGTTTCTTCTTTTTTTTGGTGGGGGTGGGGGGCAGCTTCTAAGGTTTTTATTTTGGCTGATAATTTTGCACTTTTGGTTGGTTATAATGATTGTAGGATATATCTTTACATTATCATGGTAATCCATTATTTTCTCTTTGTTTCTCCAGGGTTTAGAAATGGAGGGGCAACAGCCTGAGAAAGTTAGTTGCCATGGAGGAGTGTTCTATAATTACTTTAGCATAGGTAAGAAGTTTCATTTATTGTGTGGATAGAACCAATATGATTACTATTGAGTTATTTTATCTGTGATTGTTTTGTGCTGTTCACTTAAGATTGGAAAGCAAAGAGGCATAAGACATGAGTTGAATAGGCATAATAGTCCACCTTCTGTCAGTAATAGTCAAGCTTGCTAGCTGGTTTCGCCAAGGATTGGTTTATACCTATGTGAACCACTATAATTATACCTTTATTTACTCCTGTTGTTTTTGAGCTTACCTTTCTTGTTTCTAGTTACTGTCCCAATACAAGAGCCTTGTCTTGCAAGAAAATTTTGAGAAGCTGGCCAACAAGCAAATCCAAATTGAAGGTTACTCATTTTGTCTCTTCAAAAGCAAGAGCCACAGCAATTAGAACCTTCTCTTCTCTTGCATTCATCAGATTTTTTATGCTAGCAACATGAACTATTGTAGTTTCTATCCAACCTCAGTCCCGTTACCTGCGTACCTTGTCATTACTTGCCAGATATAGTTGTCTTGGTGTCAGAACCTTTCTTTGCATCTCACTGTTGCTATTCTTGCAGGAATGGATGCTCAAGTTGCGTATGGCTTCCATCATTTACGTAATGAAAAACCTTATCTTGCCCAAGGTCCAATTGCCAATAAGGTCTTAACTCTTTCCTATGCTCTTTTGATGTAAGCTTTATTCATGGCTAGTTGATTAACAATGTCAGTTTGAAGCTAAAATAATTTATTTAGTGCTTTTTCTGCAGCCCTACTGATTGGATCTGTATTTTTTCTCCTTTTCTGCAGCTAATTTACTCGAGTTACACTTGCGCTCAGGGTTGGTTTTTTACTCCCTGCACCAGCGATCCGAGTTTAAGGTGTGCTGCAAAATCAGCCAACTTCATTTTACATTTTCAACCAGCATTCTTTTCTCTTTTGTGTAGTTTATAACAATCAACAGAAAGTGTCAATGATGTAGTGCCTATCCTTAGATACCAGCATCATCATTGTTTATCTTTTTCTGTTTTGAATTACTTGAAAAATTTCTTAACCCAAAATAGCAGGGAAAGTTTCCTTTGCAAGTGTGGCCACTTTGATGTTGCTTAGAGATCTTGTTGGATATATTTGTTTGATATTGAAAAAATGCCACTTAGGGCATTAGATTTTTATAAATGATTTATTGATGATAATAGATAGGACTTTCCATCATTCTAATTCATGATTGAAATGCATGTCTCTCTGTCAAGTTAGATTTAGGCTTGAGTTTTCTTCTTGTGTTGTATGATTTCAAATGCTTAAGACTAAAATGTTGATCAATAAGAAATTTGAGATTTGGAATATTTTTTCAAACTGTAGATACCTTTAGTTTGCCATTGTCATTTGCTTATCGTGATTGATGTCATCTCATATGGGCATTTCTATTCCACATTAATTTGTATATCTAACTTGTAATGGTTGCTTATGGCAGGGGATTGAAGAACATTTTAAGGATGCATGTTAAAAAGGGTGATTCCTCACAGTGGGAGCAGATTCCAGTTCCTTCCAAGTAGGATTTTCTATGTACTTATATCTAAAGTATCATTCATATCTGTGCATACCTCGTACTTGTAAGGTGTTTAAAAAAAAGTTTCTTACGATTCATTGAATTGATAATGGAGTCAAGTTTTAGGTGAAGGATCAGTGGAAGAATTTTGGAGTATTTGTTTCTTTTGTAGAAGTTAAGATAATTTATTAAGAATTCTTTCAGCTCACTTTCTTTTCTTACCTTCCTTTCCTTTTAATTTATTTTTACTTTAATTTCCTGTAAGAGGATTATAGTAATAATGCTGTATGTTGTCATGAAATTGTCAATATTTAATAGACTTTCTGTTTAATCTTGCTATATTTCTGACTTTTCCCTTTAGTATTCTCTTCCCCAAGCTCTTCTTTATCCTCTCACTGTGTTTCTTTGGTTGCCTGAGAGCTTTTCTCTTAGAAGTGTATTCCCTAAAATAGAGAGCTGAATCTTAGTCCTAGAGAAGAGAGCTTTTCTCTTAGAAGTGTATTCCCTAAAATAGAGAGCTGAATCTTAGTCCTAGAGAAACCCTTTTTTATTATTTATAAATTGATGCTTATTTAGCATTGTAAACCAAGTAATTCCAATTGTGATGGCATAGCAAGCTTTAGTTCATCCCAGAAACTTGAAAACTTAATGGGGTTGTATATTTTGAGTTTAGGATGCCAGGTTTATTTTCAAAGGTTTGACTAGAAAGCTTGAGTTGATTTCACATTCAACTCAAAATACAATGAAGCTTAAGCGATCTGATCAGGCTTCATAGACCTGTAAGCCCTTCAAATGGATATTTTGATGTGCTAGCTTGACTATGTAAGATACCACATAATGGGAGCTGGAGTGGGTTGCAAATGTGATTTACTTGCTCATGCCATCAAAGTTGGTGGAAGTTTTTGTAGGATTAGCCAAAATATTCATTTTTGGGTATCTGTGGAAGACCCAATATACAAGAGTGGTAGGTTAAGGTCAAATGGGAATTAGTCGAAGCATTTTTTTAGTATAACTCTAATTTAGTATAATTCATTATTTGTGAGAATTGATGCTATAATCGGTCATTGAGGGTGCTGGTGTTTGCTAGTGGCTGATGTTGGTTGGAGGTGAGTGTGGGGCTGATGATTTACTTTTGAACATTGCAGGTACTAAGAGAAAAATGACTTCTATTTATTTTTGTAAAAAGAAATTAATAATCACTGAAAAAAAAAAGGCCTCCATAACTTTTCAACTAATTCTTCATTACTTCCTACAGTGGTGTAATTGTACACAGCTATTAAGGCATGTATCTTTTGATGCTCATATTTTGGGCAATAAATATATTTTTGGTGAAAGTAGGCACATAGAGTAGCTGATTTTCGTATCTACCACTCTCATTCTGCATTTCTTTTTTGCATAACGTACTCTAATTGCTACTTTTGTCTTTCATACTTCTAGTGTCCGGGCAATAGTAGCTCTAAATCTTCACAACTATGCAAGTGGAAGAAATCCATGGGGAAATTTGAAGCCACACTATTTAGAGAAGGTATTCTTTTTAGATTGCCATCCAAAAGGGTCAACTTTCTGGTTCTTCTTGCTAATGTTTGTTAAAATTAGCATGACAATTGTCTGATATAAATGCTTAAACCTATAGATATAGTATGGGTTTTCATAGTTATTACTCAATGCCCCTCTCCCTTCTGAGCTGTGACTTTGACTGAACTCAATCAAGCAGATGGTTTAATCATATGGCGATGAATAGATTGCATAGAAATTTTAACTCTTGATTTCTTTCTCTAATACCATATCAAGGTTAGCACTACAGCTGTTAGATCTGAATACTTAATGCTTATAGATATAGTATGGGCTATTATTAGTATGGGCTATTATTTCTATTACTTAAGAGGTGCTATCTCTGGGATTTATTGTTGGTCAATCAGTTTTCATTAGAGCCCACAAAATAGAAACCATACATATTCAGCTTCTGGCAATTAAATCGTATGATTCTATTTCTTTTTTTCTTCAAAAATAGAAACTGTATAATTTGATTGCCACATGTGGAATTTACATTTTGGATATGGTTGTCTGAGTTTTCCCCTACACTAGTGTTGAATTTTTATTGAATTAAGGTTGCTCAAGAATTATTCATGTTCTTGTGACTTTGTTTTTTACGTGTTGATACTCAATAATGTGAATTGTTGGGTTGCCTGCATTGGTGGCATCTGATTTAAATGTCAGCATAATAATTTTCTTCGGCCTTGGTAAACCAACATTACTTCATTTGATTGAATTTATTTATGTGGTTATGTTGGAGTACATAATATTATTTCTGGAGGACTTTGGTTGCTTTTCCTTCCATGTTCTGCTCTTTCCAATTAGTCTCAGGGGATCCATTTCTGATGATTCCTGTTGCGTGCGTGTTCCTTAAGATGCTCTGTATAGTGGATATCTTGTGTTTAGTTTATGGATGGTTGCATTGGCTATCGTGCAGAGAGGTTTTGTTGAGGCGCATTCAGATGATGGTCTTCTTGAGATATTTGGTCTAAAACAAGGATGGCATGCATCATTTGTAATGGTTGAACTGATCTCTGCGAAGCATATTGCTCAGGTATGTTGCTACCAGAAGAATTACTTTTCACGAGGGATGGTATTTTTGAGGACCTTGTTTGAATTTTTTTCAAATTAAATAAACGGCTGCATTTGATGATCTTCCAACCCTTGTAATAATTGAATCTTGGAATGCCAGTGGTCTGACTGCATTCGAATTAGCTTGTCTGGAGTTGGCATTAGCCTGTTGACCATGCAAAATCCCGGGTCTTCTTTGTAACATGATTCTTCATTGATTAAATCTCTGTATACCTTCCTTTAATTTCTTGGAGGAAATCCTGCATGTAGTATGCATTTGCTTCTTCTAGATTTTCCCAACATCTTAACAGTTTTAGATACAATTTAATGGTCTTGGTTTCATTTGTATAGACAATCAAATGGTCCTTACTAAGATGGATGAAAAGTAAACACTGCCCTGAATCTCTTGTCCTTTTGCTTAAATAAAGAGGACAAGTTATGGCGCGCTCCTACATTACTGGTGCTACATGACGTTTATTTCTTAACTAGAATTGACATGATGAAGAAAAGAAAAGAAGATTTCAACCAAATAGTTGTGACGGGAGAGTCTTATCAGTTGTCTGACAATGACTGATAAAGACTACATTGTGTATACTAGATATTGCAACAAGTTATTGCCTCCGGTCAAAGTCTAAGGAAGCATAAGAGGCATGGAAAAACTTTTGAAGGAGGATCTTTATAGTTTTAGTATGGACCTTGGGGAACATTGTTCAATGAGAAGTTTAATGCCATGTTGGTCTAGCTGACATAGTTTTCTAAATGCAGGCAACAGTCATAAATGCTATCGAATAATGTCTGTTATTGATGAAACCTAAAGATTGTGATCTTTACTATATCTGCACAAAAATTTGATTGGATAAACTGTCCAGGAAAAGAAATGCTGTTTTCAAGAAATTTTTCCTGATTCCTTCTTTTAAATTGATGCCTAGCCTTCATCCGATAGATAAATACCGATGTGCTTTTTGGGCACTTTTGACATAGGTAAGTATTAGAGGGGGAAAAAAAAAAAAATCTCAGGAGTGAGAAGTCCTGTGTGCTTTCTAGCAAATAGCGTACAATCATTGCGGGGTGGATTCTTTAGGTCCTCTTCTACCCTGCCTGTTTCTTGCATTGTGATATTATCTACAGTAACATCTTACAGCTTTATTATTATTTATTAATGTCTTTGAAACATTGATATTGTTGTGTCAATCCTTATTTCCTTTGATTTTGTTGATTTCGTGCCCATAAATTTTCATCTGCTAGGCCTCAGCAATTCGGCTAGAAATCCGGGGTGGGGAATGGAAGAATGCTTACCTGCAGATGGATGGGGAGCCATGGAAACAGCCGTTGAACATGGATTACTCAACCTTTGTGGAAATCAAGAGGGTTCCGTTTCACTCACTTATGATCCATGGAGATTGAGGTACTGCTGGTTAGGATCTTTGTGACAGTTCACTGTATATTGGGAAAATGTATTCATGTCGTTTGTAGAATATATATTATTTTGTGTTTTATTATAGAGGGCAAAGCTAGCTTGTGCTATAAGTTGTAATTTATAACCCATGGGTCCAAATTGGAGAATTTCAGCCAGTTGTACTTGCAAGCATAATGATTCAATTTGTATCATGCCGTTTGAGAGGTCTCTTTCCCCGGGGTCATTCACGAGAACAGTCCCTTTATTTTCCTCTGCTATTGAGACTGTATTTAATCCAAGAAATGAATTGATGGAAATTTGTGTCTAGATGCACTAAAGGAAGCTGTACTTATCTGGCTTTTAGGCTTCGTAGCTGTTATGTGCATTAAGTTTGTTATTACCAGCTCAATATCAATGTAAAACAATCTGCCATGAGGAAAAAGTCATAAGATCGCTAATTGCCCCTTGTCCGTTAAATCTATGAGCTCCCTCAATTTTTTTTTTTTGGTGGATTCTGCAGAACCTTGATGTCTGTCGACCATGTTTCATCCTAGAATTTGTGTTTACAATGGCTAGAGGTTGTTATCTTCCGTTTGCCAGTTCACTTCAGATTAGAGGTAAAAAGCTCAGTGTCAGCTGGTCTGTTCCTAATTCTTCCTTTATCTGGGGTTGATACATTTGTGTTGAATATTATGATCTTTTTGCTAACATGCTTCCACCATTTAGAATTCGAGATAATCAGAGTGTTAAGACCATGGATTTTTCTTTTCATTATTGTTGATTAATCTCCTTGGAGCATAATTGCTTTGGTTAAGCTATTTGCTTGCTTGCTTGTAAGCCCACAATCTAGAGGGTTGTCTCTGATAGACCAAGAATCCTCTCTTTCTCGAAACCATTTAATATGCAATTACGTAAGAAAATATAGTTGAACTTGTAAAGATTCGTTGTGCTCGAGTACAGTGGAGGCCAGAAGCTCATGAAGAACGCCCTTAGTATTTGATACTCAACTCAAAGTGTTACCAGTTTCATTTGGCTGCTTCTGCGATGTCCTCATCATTCATCTACTCCTATGTCATAATTGCTTTATGTGCCGTTTCCCAATGAGGATAAAAGCTGTACCGAGAACCAGTAAGCAAAGAGAAAAGAAGAAGGAAAAAGAATGTAAAAAAGATGTAAGAATATGACAGGCTCTTTCTGCTGTCGTATTTTAGTGGAAGAGGCTTTTATTGTGATAGGAACATACCGGTAGAGCCAGGCTATAGGAAGACAATGGCAATGGGACGAATATAAGAAGCCACACTAGAGGAATTCAATAAACCTATTCCACGACTTTTTGGGTCAACGTTGTCGGGTACATATTAGAAAAGTATATGAAGAAACTTATTATATTGTTAAGGTAGATTATGCATTTTCCTAAAACTTAAGTGTATGAAAAGGTTTATTCTTTTGGTCTTTTACCATATGGGAGGATCATAGCACTTGTTAGAAAAATTTTATATGGTTTCTACAAATTAGGAGTATTTATTGTTTGGCTAAGTTTGGTTTGGTTTGGTTTGGTTTGGTTTAGGGGTTAAATTGAACCGAACTACATGTGAGATTATTCGGTTTAAATCCTTAATGAATCTAACTACTTTTAATGGTTTAAGATGTAGTTTGGTCTGGTTTGAATACGGATTGCTTTTTATATATACTTATTTTACTGGATAATACTAATAGTTATTAGAGTTTTCAATCATACATTGATGTTCAAATTGAGAAATATTATATGAGTTAAAGTTATATTATTGTATATCATGATGATATTACATCTTGAGTGATAATGAAAATGCTTGAAGATGCTTGACAATGATAAATGATAGTTAAGATAGATACAGTTAAGTTTTATTTAGTTTTCTCTTCGAACATAAAAATACAGTTTTTCTCTAAAATTTTTTTATTTAACTTTAGACTAAACCATATAGTTTGGATCCGATAAAACTTTGGTTCACGGTTTGGTCTTGGCTTGGTTCAACAAAGATCCCTCCTATGAAATTAAGTTCATGGAATATCATGTGTCCACCAAAGTGCTTTGACCTCTTGCGGTTTATTTGTGGCCACTACCAATATGATTACTGACTCATACTCCACAAAGGTCATACTCTCACTTTTAGTATTAAAGATATAATTCTCAACTTTTCGACCTTGCGTGCAACTCCAAGTAAAAGAAAATCCTTAAACTCAAAACCTCCTCGGCAATTTCATTTGAATATATATATGCACACATACATACACACGATTTTTGTTTCTGTATAAGTCTTTTTCTTTTATGTGAAAGGATAAAGAGTATAGTTAGTCTACGACCTCAAAAAGCAAGAAGTAGAGATGCAGAAATTTTTGGGAATCAAGTGAAATCTAGTTAAAACTTTCTTAATTTCCAAATTGCCATTTTTGTTCCATTAGAACTTTTTATATTCAACTCTTCAAAGCGCTCCTAAAAATCTCAAATACAGCCTTAAAGAAAGGTTTGGACAGTTAGATGCATCAGAAAGTTTAGGGGAACAAAAAAAAAATCTCATTTTGGGATCTCAGAGATTGTTCTGTATGCATGACAAATAGTTATTTTGTGGCTTTCATGCAATTTTCTGCATATTCCTTCTTCTTATTATTATATAATGAAACAATCATTCTTATATTTTTGTTAAATTTGTATCTAATTACTCAAGTTTCGTTAATTTCTATATTACGTAATAGAGCATAAAAAATTGATTATACAACTTAATTGCGTATAGTTCCAAATGCAATAGAAACACGATAGAGACGAATGCAAAAACATATCATTGGACTGAAGAGAAGAGAGAAGGGGGGAGGAGGCGGATCTTCTTTATTGCAGACAGTATTAGAATTATTCTTCAAAATATTTACTTATTATTGTAATTATAGAGCATACAATGATTTCGTTAAAAAATGTGCCCGCGCGACATTTGCTAATATTTAATATGATGAAATATTAAATTTTACTATGAAATTACAGGTATCAATGTACTTAGAAAAAAATAAAAGGAATAAGCTTTTTACCTTTTTATAGGATTCATATATTGATTGAAATTTAATTATTAATCAATTGGAAAATATAATATATAAAATTATGTAAATTTTATTATCCACAAAATTACATAACAAGATGTTATATTTGAAAAGCTTATAAGTAGGATAAAAAAAATGATACAATAATAACATAGTAATTGTAAGATTGTTTAATTAGCAACTCAATGAGAAAAAGTTTCATTTTCAATGCAATTAATTAGACAATTAGTTGTTAATTATGCCTATTAGTTTTGATAATATTGATTCTGAAAAGAAATCAGCAATTCATCAAATAATATCACTGTTATTATTTACGAATATTTGTGTGGTAAGAATAAAAAACTTATAGCATTGATTATATAATTATTACTTACGATATAACTATAAAAAGATTATCCAAAGAGAATTTATTTAACTATCTATTATTCTTTTATGAGAGAAATATAGTATTTTAAAAAAATATAATGACTCTAATAAGAATTGAATCTATGACCTCGGGTTTGCAAAACGAAACACTTAATCAATTATCTATATTTATTATTATGATAACTCTTACTCTTTAAAAAAAATATATAATATTTTTTGTTTCTTTCTTTTTTTTTTGATAATTCTATTAATTAATTTATTCTAGGTCTAGAGGAAAATTGTGTTTTCTCATTGTATTAAGGGAAATAAGTGAAGCCAACCATTCGCCGCATTTGGGATAAGGTTGTCATGGTATTTCAAGATTTTGCCCGAGAGAATTCGACGCCAGCACATCCACTAATCATGACTCATCTGCAGTCGTTTCACAAGAAAATTCCATATAGGTAGAGCATCCATTAGATGAGCAAAGAAGATAGCAATGTCGTAAACATGCGAAGCAAGAACAAACGCCTCATGTCAACATCGACACGCCATTACATCGACATAATATGCTTAAAAATGATTCTCGATGATGGAGTCTTGAAAGGGTGGGAACCACAAGTGTGCTCAAGTTGAAAATCTGTACAAATTAGTGTACATTATGGATGGACAATCCTTTTCAAGGATTATGAAGTTGGTAAATTACTTTCGAACAGCAATGGTCGGAACTATTTGTGATGCGTACGCTGAGGGTTAAAGCAACGTGTGATTTCGTGGATGTTTATTCAGGTTGTCGCCACAGCTTCACTAGAGTAGATGCGTTTCAAGTTGGGATAATGAATCAAATAGCGTTTATAAATAAGAATTCGATACATGGTAGCTTTTGTCTCTCTGATTAGTCGGGAAAAAATCATGAATTGGATTTACTTGTACGGTAAGGGAGAATCATATTTGCTTCCTCGCCATAGGAGAGCAATATTCATACGCTTAACGAATTAAATTTAGTTCACAAAAGCCTACTACACCAATTTTTGTGTATTTGTAATTTTGCGAAAATCGTCAAAACTTAGTGGATCCCCCCTCCCCAAAGTGTAATGTTGTTTAGCCAAAAAAAAAAAAAAAAAGAAAAAAAAAGAAAAAGAAGTTATTTTCTCTAAAATTTCTTAAAATTATCCTTTTGAGATGCTGTCAAGTGTAATATGGTTGATATTAGATTAAATAAGATTATGTCATAATAATATTATAATATATTTAAAAAAATCTATATAATTTCAACTATCAAATATGTAACTCTACCAAAATTATTCTAGAGAATTGCATTTCCGTGTGTTTGATTTCCAAATGTAACGTAGGGTTTACTCCAAATCACCCTTAGGAAACTCTAGCCTAGTTTGTCTTGTACTTTATAAGAATGACTTGAAAAATGGAAAAAGAAAAAGAGAAAAAAGAAAAAAAAAAAAACAAAGAAAAGAAAACTTCCGGAATATATTACTATTATATAAACTGATTTGCTTCAACTTTTGCTAATAATTTTCCTACTCAATTATTCTCTTGAAAAGATAATTGCATGTTGATACATCAATATATAAATATGCTAATCATGAAAAAAAGTTTGTGGTACACGTATAGTACAGTCAAGGCTGTTGCATGACCTTGTGTCTCGATACATAACTAATGCAAAGAGATATTACACTAGCTTTTGTAGGTTAGCAAGGGCCGAAGATTAGGGAAATCTTTATCTTTTGCACTTTTGTGCCCTAATAACCTTTGTTTGAATGGTAAGTTGCTGCACGAATGTTGGGTCGTCGGCCCCTTTCACTCGTGGTGCATCTTGGATGATGGAGCCACACCCGACACCCTAACGCTTTTTCAGGGGCAAAAGCACATGCTCATGGTGGTTGATTGTATTCATTTGCCTACATATTTGTGTTACCTTATCAGATGGGCCAGATTTGTGTAGCTTTTTCTTCCTCTTTCCTGTCTCTCGTCAAAACCGAAGTATTACCCCTAAACTTTTTTTTTCCCTTTTTTAAGTGAAATATTACTAATAACTTACAATTATTAAAATACTAGAAACTTTTTCACTAATTTACCTTTTAGTAAAATTTATGATCAATGTTAGAGTATGAATGCTCTTATCAAATGTCTTAAGGGCACCTATAGATAGAACCTAATTTTCTTAATGCACAATTTGGATTTACATTAACTACAATTGAATCTTTTATTATATATTAAGGTCCAACTAGAACTTAGTTCTGTTGATGAGACATTTTGAATATGACCCCCCTTAAGCCCAAATTAACTTATTTATGTTTTGGATTGACCTATTTGAGTTGACAAAATTATGGTCGACCTGTTTTTGATTTAGCACAAGCCATCAAAGTTCTCAACCGCACTTTCCCCTATCACCTAAGTTGCCCTTAGCTTGGTCTTGCAATCAAAGCTAAGATCACCTCCACAAGGAATATGCTTGGCCTCCAATAGGTCGGTGGACTTATTCGAAGTACTCGACTAAAAACAGAAGCATAGTAACAAAATGAGTGACACCCAAAATGGAAAGACGGTTACCTTTACCTCACTCCTGTGGACTTTGAGATTTACCTTAATGAGTATATATGCTTTCCTAATATATCAAGATCCACTTATCCTTAATGTTTATCCACATGTAGGATTTATCTCCAAAGCCTCCACTATACATAAGTTCTCAAGACCATTGATAGCACTCTCTATGACCACTTTCATATTCTTTTCCTACCATTTTGTTTTTACTTTACTACTTTCGCTTTACGTACTATTTGATTTAAGCATCAGAATAATCTCATCAAATAGCCTCTCAACTATTCCACTTGCATTTGTTTGTTTTGTAAACCTTGTATTACACTCTCAAAGGCCTATGTGATTCAATCCTCTACTAATAAGAATGATAAGACGACATGTTCAATATTTCAAGTGAATCCCTTAAATCATTTATATTAATATCTTCGTACATGATTGTAAAATACTCAGTTTACTTGAGATACCAATACAATTCATTTGTAAGTCATTTCAAATGCCCATTGGGAAGGTTCTAAATGAATATGTTTAATTACATTAATGTAAATACGCGGGAGGTTTTATGTATTCAATAGATAAAAGTTTTATTTGTGAACAAAGACATGTCCAAGGGGGTCAAGGAGGGGGTCTCAACCACCGGCTCAGAAAAAATTAATTTTTAAAGTTATGTTATAAGCACGAATGTAGAAAGTATATCGGGTTAGAGCTTGTATGAAGCTATAATACTGTGGAAGTAAAAAGAGGAAAAATCCCAATCTGTCCTTTACATTCTTCCTTCTAGCCCTACAAATTTGTCTCTATTTACACGTCACGGCTAGGTTATAATTGTACTTTTGCCGAACTTCAAACACTAATAATGACATATGTAGCTTGTGAGGTGAGTGTACTCTTTCCCTCTTTCTTACTCATGATTCTGCTCATAGTTTTACTCTGAGTCTTGAGAGCATGCAAAGTACATGTATGGCCAAAAATCTAATAGTTAGGGATTTACTAAATAAATAAGATAAGGATAAGAAAAAGACATTCCAATACAACCATTCGTGCCCTTTAATATCATTAATTTGACTCAATTTAATCTTCGGATTGAATGATGATAAATCTCTCTCATCTACAAGAAAGTTAGTCTAATAACCGTCCAATTTGTAATAAATATGATCTATATGCCTTTAAAAGCTTACATGGGTGCCTTGGAAAGTAAACAAGTTCCAACTTTTATTTCCCCCTAAATATACGAGTCATAGTTAGACTACTCGCAGACTTTTAAGGAGCAAATATTAAATCATTTTGCATGCTTTATGGGCAAGCCAAAACTAAGTTTTTGGAGTTACCTGTACTTTGAAGAATTACAACTCATGAGCAAAGATCATTGAATGATTAGTCCCCTCTGAAGTTTTCTTTGGATTTTAAATTCTCAATTTGTTGAGGCTACAGATGACGTTGCTAACCCTGTAGTACAACAATTTTGAGCTAACTCGACAAAATCTATCCAGTGGACAATTGGGTTTAGTTGATCTTTTCAGATATTAGCATTTAATTTTTATTAATATCTTGCTGCTATGAAGGATTCGCCAATTAATACTTTAGAGTCTTTTTAGATTAGGTCTTTTATGTGGAGAGTAGCGTGAGAACGAGTTTTTTTTTTTTTTTTAATCTTTTATCACTCGATAAATTATCTGCTAGACCTTTTTTTTTTTTCTTATAATTGTGGACCGGCCTAGATTAGCTTTTCAACAACTCGTGTGAAATTACCAGTAGATTATTACAAATCGGATGATAAGTAACGAGTTTCATTAATTTTCAGTCAAAAGTTCCTCCTGAAATTGACGTGCTATCTTCTCCTTTTGGTTCACGTTTCCTTTTTCCAGCTAAATCATCAAGAGGGAAATAAGTGGATTTCCCTTTTTCTTTTGTGCCCATGCCTTTGAGATCAAATAATCCTGCTGTATGATAATATTTGATCAATGGATCTCCAGTCCAGTATGATTATGCGTAATCATTAAATAATGTCTCGAGAATGGCCATTACGTAATCCAATTGTTAAAGAAAGTCATTACACATAAAAAGGATGTTAAATCATTACCTCTCATAGTCTCCATAGACTATATGCATATTATACTGCCTATTATTGATAAGGTGGGGGTAATCAACAAATGGCATTATTAACCACCATTAAGTCACTAACACTATATACACTCGGTACATGTATTGGATACCTCAAATTGTTACACAACAAGTCTTTTTCCAATTGTGCTTCACTCACCCCGTTGGTTTTCTCTCACACTTGACGGAAGATACTTTATCTAACAAATGGTTTTCTCTCACACTTGACTCAAAATGTTTTATCTAACCAACGGTTTTAAAAGGGTGTATTTATAATCATCCCATAGCATTAAGATATTTTAGTTTGTTTGTAGGCATGTTTCTTTCAAATTAATTTATTATAATTACATCTTTTTCTTCTTTTTTTTTTTTTTTTTAGATCATCATGAGTTTTGAGAATTCTCTCCGTCTCTGTCTCTATCTCTATCTCTATCTCTTTTAAATATTACCGTGATGGGTTTATCTTAAGTTTCTTATAAAACACTTGTTTTTAACTGGGATTAGATATCTCCCTATGCTTTCTATCGTGTCGCTGATTTTTTTTTTTTCCATACAGTAGCCGACAGAGTATGAACGAGTCATATCTTCCATAAGATTTATAATGTGGAATCCACTTTTGCCTATTCTTCTTAGAGAGAGAACCTACGGCTCCTAAATCTTTGAAATTTGCCTCCACCTTCCCCACAATTATTACTTGATCATGAGATCCTAATTCTTTCATCTTGACCTAGATAGCATTACTAGTAAATTTTTCTCACCATCTATGTTGGAGTTGAATAGAGAGAATCGGAACTGATTTATCCCCCTAAAAAAAGAATAGTGATTGTACTATATACGAGCCATAATGAATCTTGACTATTAAAAATCATTTTAAAAGATTGGCTTTGGTGATATCATCTAGATGAGACTAAGGACTAATTTCCTTTCGAGTTGCGCGGCGTCTACTTTCATACTCCAAACTTATAAATCTTTTTGACTATATATTTTCAAGATCCTTAGGCCAATAAAGCTGTAGTGTAGTGTTCGATCAATGTGGGCAAGAGAAAGTGCATCGATTTATCTTAATTTTTTTTTTTGATAAATTTCAAATATTTGAAGTAACAAAAAATGAAAGCAAATTTGAGGAGTAATTTGCAAAAAAGACGCAGCTAACGTAAATCGGAAAACATGAATTAAACCTGCCCCCGGAGCATCCTGGGTGAAATGTGCTTCGGTCTTAATTAGTCCAACCTGCACTTACTTCATGTACATGTGAACCCGTCCATTCCCAATTCTTCTTTAGTTTGACAAGTACGTCTCCTTGTATTTTGCTTGACTCATATGTGCTTAACTTTTTTGTCTTTAAAATTAAGTATTGAAGTCCCCGAATATTTGAAAAAAAAAAAACCACTTTCTAAGCCATATTTACTATTTTTTTCTTCAATAAAATCGTAAAAAGAGCCTAAAATAAAAAAAGAACTCAAGGGCACAATGGTCATTGAAATTCTCAACACACCTCTTTTAAAAATTTAGGTCTAAATATTTTATTCAGTGATGGTTAAAGAATCTATTTTCAGTTGCCATGAAAAAATTAGAAAATTCTTTAGAAGAAATACAACATGCTATGGACTCCTGACGTATATGATTTGATAGTTAAAGAAATTATCTCATTGGCTAACCTTGACTCTTATTATTTCAAAATCATATCTAGTATTCAGAGTTTGCCTCGATTTGGTACTGTTTTTGTAGTCTGCACCGAAATAATGCTTTACTCCTAAATGTCCAGTCAACTATTGCGCCTTAATGCATTTCGGGGAGAACTAGCTGGCTTTGAGCTCAAGTGGCATTTCACCCTTAGCCACAACTTATCCGATGATTCTTCCATTTTCAATTGTGCTTATATTCATTTTTGTAGGAATTGGATTCAAGCTTTCTCCAGCCCCTTCTCATCAATAGACTCCCGACGTATATGAAGGAGTGCAATTTGTTCGATAAATTCTTATCTCTCTATCTATCTCTAAGCTGTTTGGAATTTTCAAAACTCCATGGACATGCAGAAGAGAAATGTTATCTCCACTCGAACCAAGATAGAACTTTTACTTGTTCAAATAACAATTAAAGTAAAATAAGGTTAGGAACAACGAATCTCTTTATGATAAACAGATCTATTTTGCAAGTTGGTTATTATGGGTAGTTTCTATAAAGGATTGAATTAATGATGTATACAATACTTGAATTCTCGATGTAGATGCTACATAGCTATTTCTCATTCTTTAGAGACTATAAGTGTAATAGGAGCATCCATCGACAAAAGGATTACCTTAAGATGATCATCTCATGGCTATTGAGTTAAGGCCACCATTTGCTTGGGTTGGATTATTTGGGATAGATGACATGTAGGTCTATAATTGGGATGACTTATGACGATTTAACTTGGTGGGCTTTAAAAGATGATTGTTGGATTGGTCTATTTACTTTCAATCTGTCCTAAATAGGCTCATATATTCAATAAGTTATGTTATTGGCTTTGAGCTTTGTGCAAGCTCATCAGGACAAATTTGAACGAGTGATTTTAATTGTGTATGTTGAGCATCAATATGATTTGATGGTTGTCATAGAGCCTAAGAGTCCATAAATACTTAGTCATGTCTTCTTATTTAGCTCACTTAAGAGGTTTTAGAGATTGGAGAAACAATATATGTTATATTGCTACAAATGTGTTTAAGTCATTAAGATTGCTTGTTTTCTTTCTCAATCGATTTTTCTGTAAATCTACTTTGCAAGTGTCATTCACACATCATTTTTCTTAAGTTACATGCAATACTAGATTCACAACTCACACAACACTTATGTGGCAACATTAACTAGCAACATTAACTAGTTACTTACATGTGTACATTCCAAGGATAGATGTTTAAGCATACGTATCGAGCAAACATAAGAGGATATATTTACAATTTATCAAATTTTTATAGTAGTTTAGTAATATATATTGAATTCATAGGATTCAATAATTAAGTACTTCTAAATCATTTTAAAGATTATTTTCATTTTGATTTATGTTCTTTCCTCAACTTTGACACATTCAATACGCTATATATATAATGTCACACTCCAAACCATGTATGAGACAGTTCCACTAGATATTCATATAATAGTATAAGCACATAAGACTTATAAACCAACTAAATTGCGCAATCATCGAATTCTTTAATCGAGCGAATCTCCATAAATTCTTTTAATACTAGTTGTAGCCTCCACAAGAAAAACAAATTGTTTATCCACTCATAGTCTTCATATTAAAGGAAAGTTCCAAAGCAAAATCGAAAATCTGCTAAGCTTCAAATCTCCACTATAATTCATACTAATAATGCATGTCATCACTAGCATCAAGCTCAGCACTAAAATAGAGATCATATCTCAAATAATTAGAGGTGTCAATGTCTTAATACTTATTTCTTGAAATCAATGCCCAAAATGGTAAAACCAAGCGTAGAATTCCAACGGGAAGGCAATAGATATGGCAAATCACATGACTTTTTGTTTATTTTTATTTTTTTCGTGTGCACAATTTTTATTTATTTTTTCCTATTTTCTTTCGTGGTTGGGATTTTGGAAGAGGGGTATTCTAACTTAGCTTTCCAATCAGGAGACTAGCTTAATCATTAGGCTATAAGATTCTTAATAAACCACATACAGCTTAATTAATCTGAACGCAACATTGCAGAATAAACTAGTTTACTGTAAGAGTCTTAACAAACCACATACAACTGAGTTAATTTAAATGCAACAATACAATACAAACTAACACCTCCACTTAAATTAATTATATCAATCACAAAAAAAGTTTAGGAAATAGACCTCGCGAGTCATTTTTGAAAATGTAAAATGCTCATGTGAACCTATACACTGCCATGAGTCCATAAAACTTGTAAGATTTTCCTTGAGTACGTGGAATCCATTTTATTCTCATAGGAATCCGAACCTTACCGTTCTTTTGTATAGATCATCTTCTCTTTTATTTTCTCACTAGATCCCTTCTTCGCGTGAGATATAAAAATATACTGATAGCTAGCCTTATCAGTTTCTCCTCAATTCATAAGTAGATCGAGAAAGTGGAAAGGGATCAAGGGCTTGAAATCTAATCGGAAGGAGTAGAGGCGGCAAAGTTTCTCAATTGATGTTCTTGTTCGTATCATGTACAGTAACCCTTAATTCCATGAGAACACTGATGTCTATACTATATTCATCATATATAATGCGTAATTGGGCGAAATAATACAAATGATATGAAAAACTTTCTCATCGACAAATAAATGTGACAATAAGGAACCTAATCTTAGCCCGCCTATGTCAATGGGAGATGCAATACATCGGGGAGTATTCCTTAATTCCTAGTTCGCTTCCCCAAGCTAGTCCAATCAATTAATTCCCTCCCCCCCCCACCCCTTCTATAAGTTGCTTCAAAACAAGATATATCATATTGGAGTTTAGTTTATTTTCTTTTTTTTCCCTAGACTTTAAAAGATAAAAGTATTTTAGGATAATTACAAAGCAACCATGGGTATGATAAATTCTTGAACTGCTCCATCTCTTTCAATAACACACACACACACATATATATATATACATATATATATAGACCCTAAAATTGTTACTAAGAAAAGTATTAATAATGATAAGGGGGGTTTAACGATAATTGATGGGGATATAAATACTTTCAAAAGATTATGGATAAACGAAAATACGCTATAAAAAATCTATTTATATCTAATTATAGTTTTTTAGTTGTTGCAATTTTCCCCATTTACTTTTCAATGAATTAAACTTGGATAACCTAAACCCTTTAATTGATTAATCATCGACAAGCATAGACTTAAAGCAAAGGAAAAAGCTAGTTTTACAGTTTCCTTACCTAGAAGGGGATCCTATCATTGGCGTACGCATCTTCTTTGTCTGTCTGATCTTAGCAATATAATCTTTCACATTTTTTCATGTTGCTGCTTTGTGACTATATAGATTCCGACATCATCCAACTCAACCTAACGTTCGATTCCCCCACTCACATTATACAGATTATTATTCAGCAAATATAACCTTTCCTTAAAGTAAACACACAAAGTCGTATACAAAATAATTGGATCCCCCACTTCAATGTCTTCTCTATCCACCATATCGTAATCTTCCTTTCCAATAGGCGAATATAATACAAAGTGGTCTGATCCGTTTAGGATGATGATTCTTCTTCTTTAATTTAATTAATCAATTGTTGATTAATGTTAGTTCAAGAGAAACGGAATAATTATAAGAAGGGTTGTTTCAGGTGTTAGACACAAATGAGGAAATTAAACGAAAGAAAGTAGTTAGTAAACCACTTCATTTACTTGTGGGCAACAAAAAGCAAACCCCACTATGTATTTAATTAATCAGTCATTTTATGAGAGATCGATTCCATGAAAAATTAGTCATAAAACTGCCTAATGCGTGACATCCATACCAATACTTGTAGGTCGATATCTTAATTTTTGTTACGTATTGATCATATTACACGTATCATGCGGATTGTTATTTGGTTGTATACACCCGGTTCAACTATATATTTTTCTCCAACTGGATAGTGAACCTGCCACTTAATTAAAATAACTAGTTGCTTTATTAATTTGCTATTATACATACAATTAATAAATTGTACTCCAAGTGTCTCATCACCATTTAAATTCTTTCTGTATGTAGATTTGCTAACTTATCTTCATGCTATATATGCTAATCTTATGTATCTTCATGCTAATATGTTTATAAACACGAGGAATTTTCACTATCCATGGTTTTTCGATGATGTTTTTATATGTACCCGCTAAGGTTCCACTTATTAAAAGGTTGTAGTAGTGCGTGTGCTTTTTTCGTATGAAAAAATCCGAAACCAGGTGCTACACTTCCATATAATAACCTTTGAGTGAGCAGTGGCAACATTATTGATTTAAATATATAAAGCTATAATTTAATATTAAATACCACACTTTGCTCAATGGCTCCATAACCAAAACCCTCGCCAGGAAATTGACTTCTATGTCCTAGTAATATTGGTCAATTTCCTCTTACAAGTAGCTTTAGAATAATTTATGACGTACATAATTATCCATTTATTTTCTAATTGAAGATGGATCGCTAATTAAAGGAGTAATAGACAACACTACCACATTATAATTGCATTGAACTTTTTCTGATGAGGGTCAATGGAAATATTTGTTGTAGGATTACATTGTTAGATTTGGATTGATCCGTCCAATCCAACTATATTCAATCTGATCCCTTCATAAAATTAGTCTGAATAATCTATTTGATACTTATTGTTAGTGACCTTGGTTCAATTTAATTGACCTAATTAGCTTAACCCAATTTTTTATAAGAGCTCATTAGGGTTTTTCTAAATTAAAATATATCATTTTCTCTTATATTTTCTAGAAAACATGTTTATTTGCTAATGAAAATAAATATAGATTAAAGAAAAATAAAATATAATTTGTAGAAAGCTTTCAATTTTAATTACATTATAAATAAATATAAATTATATTATAATATTTTTATTGATTTTGGTTCTCTTTAATTTGTTTCGGATTGATCCTCTCAACCCTTGATCCCTTCTTATCATCCGATTAACTTTCTAGTGTTGGCTTGACAACATTGATAAAAACTCTTTAAGAAAATATTTAAGAAACATAATATGTCACATGAAATTCTTAGTTAAGTAATAACATTTAATACATTATTAGCATGTTAGGAAAATCTCTAATTATGAATAGTTATAAAAACTTTAATGCATCAATATTTCATTAATCTGTTTTGCATAATTAAACGATCAACACAAAATATCACTTTTAGTAAAACCCTTTTTCTTCCTTTCAAATGTGGTTTGTTTAAAGTTACGGATAAAGCCGGATTCTTAGTTACCAAAAAGACTCGCTAGGCTCTACCTAATAGAAAAGACTCTTGTTTTCTCCATTATCTCCTTTAAGATGAGTATGATTCACTTGGATAAGAACCTCCATTCCGCAATAAAAAATGAGAACAACTTCATCAAAAGAAATTTCGTCAACATTGTTTTAACTTTCCATGCAGTGTCCTATGCTTTTAGGAGACCGTGTAAGACCAGTTGATGTGAATATATAATTTATTATTACTAGAAACAAACCTGTGTCAACTTTAGAGAGAATACCTGCCTATAAGAGTCATGGCCACTCAAATAATTAAAAATTAATGATTAGCTAGAAGAAAATGAAAGATAAAAGGAAAGTGTTAAATTACCAACTAAGAACAAAGAGAGAGACGTTTAGAGGTTAAACATAATTTAAAAATAAAATAATCAAAGATTCATTAGTGTGATTTGGTTCATATATGTGTTTGTTCACATGTATTCTTTTTTTAATATTGAGTGATTATTTTATCTATATATAATTGATAAAAAATGTAATCTTAGTGGAGAAAATTGACAACACTAGCATCGATCATTATATATACTTTTTTGGATTTGTGCTGGACGGATCATATGCATGAAAGGAATATCCAATTGTCCTTTGCGTGTACGTTTGGTGGTGGAAGGTGACGATGAGAGAGAGAGAGACTCCTTTGAGCGGAGAGGGACCCTCCCTACTCATTATGGGAACCTGCTTCAAATGGGACCTATGCACCCACCTGGCCACCAGAAATTCACGAATTCTTTAGTTTGATAAGCGACAAGTAGTACCAATAGTTTAGCCCATTTGAATTTACAGTTACTTTGTTACATAAAATGATATAAAATATGTGTATAAGCTGAAATTTGTTGCGGTTATATTATATTTGGATCAAATTTGATTTCTATGCCCGTGATTTTATGTTTTCCCTTTGCAAATCTATTGTGTCGGTTTTAACATTTTCTATACCCACGTTCAATTTATAATTATCACTATTTATCAATGGGTATGTATCAACTTTTAATTAGTGTATGATCATAACTTTAATTAGATAATATTATTAAGTATATTTGATTAAAGAATGTTATAGAAAATAAAAATATATTTAAAACATGCTAAAAAGATAAAAGTATTTAGAGGAGGGATGGTGGGCCAGAGTTGTTTTTGCATAACTTGACAATAACCTATACATAGGATGTCAAAAATAAAAGTACAAATATAAAAAAAGTTGAAGGATGAAAGCATAGATATGTAAAATAACTTATTCATTGCATTCTTAGCTTGTGAATATATATTTAGAGTAAATAACAAATCTCAAAATAGTTGAAGAACTACGACCTTGATACGTGCAAAGTTTTAATTTATCATAATTTCTATTTTCTATTGTTACCTCTTAGAAAATTTCTAGATTGGGATTTTGTGTTTATTGGATTGCTACTCCAAAACTATGGTAAATAAGGATCTAGTTGAATTTTACTTTGATTTTTGCAAGCAAGATTGCAGTGTTCCATAATGATTTTGTATATTACTCTTTCATATACTCTCTAGTCTTTTGTGATATTTATAGTGGCTTATCACTTTTAATTTGCTTATATTTTATTACCTCACACTTAGGTTTTCCATACAAATCTCTATATTGATGTCCTTTTCTCTATCTCTCTTTTTTCTATCATTGTTTAGTATGATTTGATTTGGTTACTTCTATTATGTACAAAATCTAATTGTAATCATAATTAAAGGTTATGTTCCTAGAGATTTTAGTGAAAGGAGTTATTTTTGGTAAATTATAACATAGCTTCAGAGCATGCTTAGGAAATCGAATTGTAATAGAAACCAAAGGTTGTGTTTCTAGAATTTTAGTGCAAGGCATTATTTTTGGTAAATTAGTCCATAGTTTTATAGCGTGCTCAAGAAATTGAATTGTAATCAAAATGAAAGGTTGTATTCTTAGATATATTTTAGTGCAAGGCATTATTTTGCTAAATCGTAGCATAGCCTTATAAGGTGGTTACATTTGAACCTATCCTTTTGATGGTTACTAAAATGTTTTATACAAGTTTTTATGCTTGACTTAGTAACCATGGTTAGTTATATGGGAGAAAGGGGACTGTTGGCATCTAAGTACGTAGCTAAGCTCATGAATAATGAGAATATTTTTAGTATCTTTGGTAGAATTCAATTGAACGTATATATTTGTCATGTCGGTTTGAATTTTTTGTGATTTTGTAAAGAAATCTATGTGAACAAAATGAATGTGTTTCTCTTTATCTTTACTAATTTGTTGTACACTACTATATATATATGATACCACTAAAATCTCAACCATATCAACATAATCTCCTACTTAAATTAACACATGCTATATATGGTAGCATATGAATATTAGCTCCTATATAAATTTGGGAACATATTAAGATTACCTCCTACCTAAACTTAAGCACCTTATACGTGATAATTACCAAAATATACGTATTTACAGTATTCTTGCCCCTTTAAGTTGGAGCATGAAGATCATGATTGCCCACTAGCGAAGGATATGCTCAAAAGGCTACTGATGAAGCACCTTAGTAAAAATATCTGCAAGCTATTTAGAAGTGTGCACATGAGTAGTTGTAATATTGCTAGTTTTTACATAATGATAATCAATTTTGATATACTTCATGTGCTCATGAAATACAAAATTAGCATCAATGTGAAGAGTAGCTTAGCTATCATAGTAGAGATGCATTGGAGGACGATGATGAAGTCTAAGAGATTTTAAAAGAGCTTTGAGCCATGTTAACTTACAATATGTGATAGCTGTGGAATGATGTACAACTTTGACCAAACAGTAGGAGATAGTTGGTTGTTTCTTTGTTTTTTAGGAAATAGGAGAACTAACCTAAAGAATAAAATAACCTTTAAGAGAAGGATGAGTAAGAGGATAACTCGCCAAATCGAAATCATAATAAGCAACAAGTTGAAGTGCACTATCCTTACGAAAAAGTATTCCCTGTGCAAGATGTCCTTTAAGATATGGAAGAACACAAAGTGTAGTGTCTTAGTGAGCTTCTTGAGGATTATGCATAAACTAAGTAGGAACATGAACTTGTAACACAATCTAAGATGAGTAATTTTCAATTAAATTAAGCAATCAATAAGATAACAATATCTTGCTAGATTAGAAAATAGCGATCCTTTATCAAGAGTAAGATAATGATTTTTCTTAATAGGAAATTTAGTAGGTTTAACACCAAGAAATCAAGCTTCAATCAAAATATTGACGTAAATTTCCACTGAGACAAAAATATACCATTTGATCCTTAAGAAATCTCAATGCCAAGAGAATACACTTCTGACTTTGAGATTTAAACTTGTTTTTATCATGAGAAACATGGTGTACATAGCATAAGCATGTAAAAGTTCAAAAATGAGTTTATGGCAAAGGCTTATCATTGAGCAACTCACATGGAGTTTTCCCTTTATGTAAAGGGGTGGGAGTTCAATTGATAAGATAAGTAGTAGTTAAAATATATTCACCCTAGAAATGAAGAGGTAAGTTTGCTTGGAAACGCAATGTATGTGAAACATTCAAAATGTGTCTATGTTTTCTTTCGATACTCTCATTTTGTTGAGGTATATCCATGCATGATGATTGAAAAACAATTCCATTTTTAGCAAAATATGGTTCCAAAACTTGAAATTCCAATCATTGTCGCAATGCATTGCTTTAACTTGCTTATTAAATTAAGTTTTAGCTATGGCACTGAAGTTGTTGAATATTTGGGTTACTTCAAATTTTTAAGCCATCAAATAAACCTAAACACCTCTTAAAAAATCATCAACTATAGTCAAGAAACAATGAGCTCCATAAGAAGAAGGAATACTATAGGCACTCTATATGTCATAGTGAACAAATCAAATAAATCATTAGCTTTATTCATATTAATTAGAAAAACTTCTTAAGTTAGCTTTACCTTAAAATGAACATCAAATGGTTCATTACGAAACTTATAACAATTTGTCTTGCTTATATTAGAAAGTAAAGAAATGATCTTATTTGAGGCATGACCTAAGTGCGGATGTCACAAAAGATAGTTTTCTTCTACAGAAAGATGGTAAGACTTTGCTAGTGCCACACTCCAAACCTAAACCAATCAAAGTCCTTATAGTGTAGTCTTGTACCGCAATAGTTTGTCAGTTAATGTGACTAAGTACAAATCATTAATTAAGCAAGATAAGGAAATCAACTTGCAATTTAAGTTTGGCATAAACAAAACATGCTACAATTCCGAGTTTCTCCAAAACAACTATCCCTTCAAGTTAGGTGTACATACATGTCCATTTTGAAGACTAATAGGTGGTGATGGAATATGACGTAATTCGATCAACAATTCTTTGTTTCTTGTCATATGATGTGAAGTCCCCTTTTCAAGAATCCACTTACTAGAGAGCTTTTCTTTTGAACCTTCTTAATTTTGAGAGTTAATCATGTCATGATCATTACCCATTGTTCATTGGATAAAGTGTAATGAGTGTAGCCTTATCCTGTCTCATGAATCCAGTACTCACCCTAGTCTAATTCGAATTTCCATTGCTTATCTATTGTATCGTATTAACCATTTCATGTGTTGAGTTACCATTATTTTTGCTATCATTGCTTCTTATCATAGTGATAACCTTTGATCACTATATGAACAATGGCTTTGATACCATAAAGAAATCAATGTGAACAAAATGAATTTGTGTTTTTCTCTCTATCTTTACTAATTTGTTGTACACTGCTATATATAGATGATATCGCTAAAATCTTAACCATATCAACATATTCTCTTACCAAAATTAAGACATACTATATATGATAACATATTAATATTATCTCCTACATAAATTAAGAACATATCAAGATTATCTCCTACCTAAATTTGAGCACCCTATATGATAAGGATCGAAGAAACAACAAAAGATCTCAACAAGGTCAGAATGGGTCGAATGGGTTTAACGGATAGGAAGTGAGATGGTTGGTTTCAACGGTAAATGTAAATAGATATCATACATTAAGACATAAACACGAAATAGGGTTCAAGCTTGAAATAGGGTTCGATACAACTCACGAACACTAAATATTACTCGGGATTCAAATGAAAGTTAGATGCAACTCACTAACTAGTTCAAATAAAGGGGTTCACCACAATCTCAAGGTTAAGATCGATAAGAATGCGGGAGAGATTAAAGAGCTTAATCTATACTCGATAATCCAGTAAATGTTAATTTAAGAGTAGCCTTACTCAAAAAGGAAAAGATTCTAATTGCAAGAATATACTTTTCTATTTGATTTCGCATATTGATGCTTAGATGTCACCTCTTTGATGTTTACTGATGTTGTGATATGTATATGGCAGTGGACCTCGAAACCCAGAATGAGGGCAAACTAAGTTTGAATGAAAATGTGAAACAGGGAATGAGGAGGGGGTTTTGACAGTGAATATGTACGGATGTCACACACCAAGACACAAAAACAATCAGGGGTTGAGCTCAAAATAGGGTTCAATACAACTCACTAGCACTAAATGTCACTTATGTGTTAAATGAGAGGTTAGATGCAACTTACTAACTCGTTCAAATGAAGGGTTCACTACAATCTTAAAGGCAAGATTGATAAGAACATGAAAGATTAAGGAGTACAATACACTCAATAATCTGAAAAGCCAGCTCAAAGGGCTCAAGAATGTCCTTACTTTCAAAAGGGATGTTCAAGTGTAAATTCTCTATCTAAACATTCTTCATTGTCTTTGATAATTACAACACTTGCTATTTATAGCAAGTCCTAAAACCCTAGTGGTAAAACTGTAAATAATATATAAAGTCTTAAACATTAAAGAATGGCTTACAATTAAAATAAGAAAAACATTTACAAAGTATACAAAACTGTGCATTTAATAAAGTGGTCAGCATGTACTCATCCGAGCTGTTTGTGGGTTCGGGTAGAGGTTGGTTAGTAGTTAGGTGTTCGACCAGGGTCGAGCTCCCAGTGAGGTCGACCTACAGTTGTTGCACTCGTGGATTACTTGGCACTAGCTTTACCAAGCTACGTTGCGCTGTTCTTTGGCTTATGGGTTTCGATCATTTGGTTTCTTATCATCCCGGCAGATGACAAGCTCGATGCTAGATGGTTCCTTTTCCTCCCTTCGATCTTTGGTCATTAATTCGGCCTCGGTAAGAGCAGGTCATCCTTAGGTTAGGACAGGTCGGCTTCGGCTTCTAGTTGGTTGATCTCGGCTTCTAACAGCTCAACCTTAATAAGAGGGTCATCGCAAGCTGATTCTTATCATGTTGCTATTTATAGAAAGTCCTAAACTCTAATGGCAAAATTATAAATAATGTACAAGACTTTAAACCCTAAAGAATTGGGCTCATAAATGAAATAAAGGAAAACATACATAAGAATACAAAACTGTACGTTTTATAAGGGAAGTAACTCGGTATGTCCTGAAAGGAGTAATATCTAAATCGGATGGGGTCAGTAGTTGGATGTACGGGTTCGGGAAGGAGTCCTCGAAGTCTTGTAGTGTTTAGCTGAGATACTAGAAAGGTCGGCCCATAATTGCCGAGTTCTATAATCAGTTGACACGAGTCTCTTGGTGCTGTACTAAGTGTTTCTTTGGTCTCGAGTACTTAATCTTGTGGTATCTCGGCACCTCGGCTAATGACATACTTGATGCTAAGTGTTTATCTTCTTACCTCTCATTAATCTAGCTTCAGTTCGTCTCGATAAGCATTGACGGGCCTCAGCTTTGGGAAGGTTTACCTCGGCTTTGGGAAGGTTTACCTTGGCTTGGATATCATTGGAGGTTGATTCCCATCATTACTACGACGTTAAGTGTTGAGCATGGGCCAAGATGTCAAATAAGCTCCTTCTCCCTATTTGTTTCACCATAGGTATCGAGTGTCTCTGGATTTCCTCAATGCTTATTGAGGTTAAGAGATAGCTCTTCCCATCCTTCCAAACAGTGTAGGTGTTGAGGAATCCATCATGGATCACTTTCCAATCAAACTCCCATGGTCACCCAAGAAGTAAATTTGTAGCATTCATTGGGACCACATCGAAGTTAATCACATCCTCGTATTGTCCTGCCTTGAATGCAATTCGAGCTTGCTTATGCACATGGACTATACCTTTGTCATTAAACCACTTCAATCCAAAAGGTCAGGGGTATGGGTAGGTCGACGATTTTATCTTTTTTACTAATTTGACAGAGATGATATTGGTGCAGCTTCCTCCATTGACAATTAGGAAATAGGTCTGCTCATTCGCTAAACACTGCATATGGAATAAATTTCCCTTTTGTCCAGGATCTGCCTTAAGGTAAGCTCGTGTGGCCATAGCTAAGAGTTTATCCAGGTCCTTGGGATAGACATCTTCTTCTATCAATTAGTCTTCCAAACTCTTATCACTTTGACTCCCGACTTAAGCCTCAAGCCCCTCACCCTTTAAGACCATAACCCATTTATTCGGGCATTAGGACTTAATATGTCTGTAACTTAAGCATTTGAAACACTTTACTTCTTGGGCCTTATTGCCGGGTGCCTTTTCTTTCTCGATAATCCTTTTCTTGGCATGAACTGGTCGGCTAGGCTCTCTTTTCTCCATCTTCTTTTCTTACCTTCTTTCGGCATACCTCTCGAGCTCAGGGTTGCCTTGTTGAGGTAAGCCAGTCAGCCTCTGGTGCCTTCTTCTCTTCTGTCTCTCTACTCTTAATGCCAAATTAATTAGCTCGTTCAAAGAGTTAAATAGTTGCAATTCAACTATGTCAGTAATATCATCTTGGAGTCCACTTAAGAACCTAGCAATGGTGCGGTCCTATGGCTTGGCAGTCTTACATCTCGTCATCAAGGTCTCAAACTCTTGCAAATACTCTTTAATAGTATTTCAACCTTATCTTAAGTGTTGAAAAGCATAAACCATCTCTTACTTGAAGTAAGTCGACACGAAGCATTGATTTATCAACCTCTTCATAAGTCTCCATGTTCTAATTGGCTCTTTTCCTTCAGTATCTCGCTTGGCAACCAACTTATCCCACCAAAGGTGATAGGAATCAGCTCGTGATGATCCTCTTATTGAAGCTGAACTGTTAGAAGCCAAGATTGACTAACCAGAAGCTGAAGCCGACTTATCCTAACTTGAGGATGACCTGCTTTTGCTGAGGTCGAACTGATGACTAAAGGTTAAAGAGAGGAAAAGGAACCATCTGGAATCAAGCTTATTGTCTGCTGAGACGACAAGAAACTAAATGATTGAAACCCCTAAGCCAAAGAACAACTTAGCATAGCTCGGTAAAGCTAGCGCCAAGCAATCTACTAGTGCAGCAATTGTGGGCCGACCTTACTAAGAGCTCGGGCAAGCATAATAAGACTTCTAAATATCCTACCCCTATTCGGACATCCAACTACCAACCAACCACTGCTCGAGCCCACAGATAGCTCGGATGACTACATGTTGACCATTCCGTTAAATGTACAATTTTGTATACTTTGTAAATGTTTTTCTTATTTCAATTGTAGGCCATTCTTTAAGGTTTAAGACCTTGCATATTATTTATAGTTTTGCCACTAGGATTTTAGGACTTGCTATAAACAACAAGTGTTGTAATTATTAAAGACAATGAAGAATGTTCAAATAGAGAATTTATACTTGAATGTCCCTTCTAGAAGTAAGGACATTCTTGAGCCCTTTAAGCTGGATTTTCAGATTATTGAGTATACTTTACTCCTTAATCTTTCGTGTCCTTATTAATTTTACCTTTAAGATTGTGGTGAACCCTTCATTTGAGTGAGTTAGTGAGTTGTATCTAACCTTTCATTTGACACCCAAGTGACATTTAGTATTCGTGAGTTGTATTGAACCCTATTTCGAGCTCAACCCTTGATTGTGTTTGTGTCTTGGCATGTGATATTCGTGCTCATTCGCTATCAAAACCCCTTCCTCATTCCCTATTTCCTATTTTCATTGAACTCAGATTACCCTCATTCCAGGTTTTGAGGTCCGCTACCGTATACGCAGCAAAAGGCTTGCATACTCAACAAGGGATACTGAAGTCAGCTTAACCTTTGTTCGTTCATCACCTTCGTAGTACTCGAACAACTTCTTAACTTGGGGAACCCAGTTAAGGAATTCTTCAGGTTGACTACTTCCACTGAAGGTCAGTAGTTTCAGCTTTACAATGTCAAGTCCTCAACCAAGTGCTCAGGGTTCATCCCTTGCATTTCGAGCTTGTTGATTCACCTTGGTTCAGCCACTTCTACTAGAGCTCTACTCGGTCACATCTCTTCTTAGCCTTAGTTATCTTCTCCGAGCTCCTTGGTTCAACTCGAAGTCAATACTCTTATCACTACCTCTCTTAGTATTAGATGGTATTCTCTTCTTCTCGGCTTAGCAGCTCTTTTTGGCTATTGTTTATCATTATCAAGCTCGTTGGAACAGCTTCTACTGGTAGGTGTTCGTTCCCTTCTTTCATCTCGGCCATTACATTTGCGACCTTTGACTAAACTAGTAAGCTCTTGGATGGAATCAGTGAGAGTTTGGATTTGATATTCTAAGTTGTCAACTTGTCACCTCAAGCTTTCACAAGGGCTATTTGCAGTATTGTTGACATTATTCTCTAACATTCTTGTTCATACAATAATTTTCCAGAAAAATCGAACAAATAACAAAACATAATTACAGTAACTTAGAAATAACCACTACTTGGCTTTTGCAACTATTACGAATAGCTCACTACACTATAGAACAATGATTAACAGAGAGGTACAAACCACGAATCAAACTCTGAAGAACACTAGCGTGCATGTGTTATGCCCTGAAGTCGCAACAGTTCCGTTGTGTAAACCATTCTATGATAGTAACTGGCCTCACAGTGCCTACCATAGAGATAATCTACACAAGGCGTCGACGACTCCTCACTTTGAAGTAAATAGTTCGATTAATAATTATACTACAATTATGATAATTATCACAAAGTTCTATAAAACATAGATAATTATAAATAAGTCCACAGAGCTTCCTAGGAAGTTTTACACAAACACAACAGTTCACTAGATTACATAATAACTATTAGTCTTTCCTTCCTAATTACATGGTTATTCTAGTCACACATTATATTAAGTAACTTGATCCTCACACCCCTAGCTTCAAATGGACTAACCTCTGGGTAATTGTAGGGCGGCATAGTACTTGAAGTGTTCACAAATCAGAACCTGCAAAAGGATCTATAAGGGTATGAGCAACTAAAGCCCAGTAAGTTGAATTGGAGACTCATGAATGCATACAAGCACAAACAGGGTTATCAAACAATTATTTTCATGCAATGCAACAATTAAGTGTCATCGCACAACGTAGTTCGGTCCGTTGTGAAATTAGAGAAATTTCACCTGCTCCAATCCGGGTTGAGGAGTTCCATGTTATACAGCAGCTCACAACCAAACCCAGGCTTGTGCAATGGAGACCTCGCTCCTCCTGTGACTACCTTCGAACCATTGACTTCACCCCCGCTGCGACCTCCTCTCCTGTCATTTAGTTCGACTGAAGATGAAGAAGGGACCATTTTGCAATCCTGTGCTATCCCTTTCGAAGGGACCGGTATTTGGTTGGAGAGTCCTATGATTCCCTAACGGGTTGCAATGCATGACATTTTCGATTATTAGGGTCGACTAAGATTAAATACCGGTTAGGGTATTCAACAAGTTCATACCAATTCAATCAGTCAAAAAATCATTCACAGTACAAATTCCAGCACGAATTCAGATACATCAAGCACATGCGCAAACTATTTACAATCACAATCATATACAAGCCTAAGTCTCCGAGTACTACGAAACTAGTACTCTATTACAATAAGCAATAACCCAACTTACTTGAATTTGCTCGATCGCTCGATCCTCTAGTTGCGAGCTGATTTGTTTCTGGGTGTCCTATAATATAAATAAGTTCTTTTAGTACTTATATTTTATGAATTCTTATTCTAATTCATAATATAACTCATTTTCCTCATGTATACCTATAACGTATTAACGATTCGTTGTGTTCTATTTCGGGGTTCGGCTCCTAAACTAGATTCTAGTTTTAAGTCCTAAGTCGTAATTAAGCTTGAATCCCAATGTGATATTAATCACATTATGCTCGGGTATTCAAATATCCTATTGGGTCGTAATTTTTGTATTCTAAACTATTCAGTACACACTAACCCTAATTGAGGTATTGGATTTATTCTCGGTGTGTAAAAATCTTACATTTTGAGATATTTACTTAAAATTAAATGTCATTTCAGATTTATTATTTTTCTGATTTCTATTATAATATTATCTAATAACCTTATTTTTTTTAGATTTATTAATTTACATTTTCACATATTACTAATTTATTATATTACTTACCTAATTGCCCTAATTAACCATACTTAGTACCTAAAGGCTATGATTAAGGTTCTACTGCAGAGATTAAATTCCCTAAACCTCTAATTAAGATCCAAATCAGTAATTAATATCCTAATCACTTAATTAACCCTAAATCACCCAATTTTACCATCATTTTAGGGCTAAAAATTAACTTAAAAATTTCGAAAATTAATTTTAAAAAAATGGCTTCATAGCACTGTTATACATCATATGAGCATCCTACAGAAAAATTTTGAACTCCAAACTACATCCCTAAGCCTATTTATTTTCCGGTTTACTAATACTTGGTTTTGAACAATTTGTTAGGGACCCTATATTTCCAGACATAATTAAACTAAATCAATATTTTTTCCTAAATCTAAATACAATAAAACCTCATAATAACAAGTTTCATAATTTTCTGAGCAAAATAAATAATTTTACAAAATTATACAAAAATCGGGTGAATAAATGACTAACCGGTCCGAAGCTTTTGGGCCGTCCAAACCTGGTCCAATGTTGTCGGCCGGTCCAGGCGGTGGGTCTACTATAGGGTGGTGGTGGTGGTTTGGTCCCAGGTGGTGGTGAGTGGTGGGTTTAGCTTACTTGCCTAATCTGCACAATTTTCCCATTTTTTTTTTATTTTTCTGGATTTTCTCTCGATTTTTTCGATGTTTTGATTTTTTTCAGATCTTAAACTGACCAAAGGACTTCTGGAATTTTTTTTTCCTATTTATAGACAATTGTAGAATTTAATGTGCATTAATTTGATTGGATTTTACTCATTTCCCTAAGTTTTTGGCTTTTAGGTTGTCCAAATTTGATTGGTTAATTTTTCTTTTTCTAATTTGAAGTAGCCACGACCTGATCTTACTTCATCTTATCCTCTTCTGATTTTTTTTCTAATTATTTTATAATTTTCTTTAATTATTTGCTTAGTTTTTGGCCAATTTAGGTAATTACGCGTATTTTTATCTACACGTAAATACATGTGGTGTACACATGAACATTCCTAAATATTATTTTGGTCATTCTAAAATTTTTAGTATACATATAATCTATCTCTAGTAATTTATTAGTTATTTCATTACATTTTTCGCATTTTCGATAATTAATACCTATTATGCTTAAAATTTGAAAATTTTATAGTTTCCTATTTTATTACTTATTTTCTTAAATTCAAGTTTACGGGGTCAGTTTTACTAATATTCTTCTCAATAGTTTATAATTTGGGTTTGATCGGATCCTTTAACCGATCGCCCTAAACCTTGGGTTCTAAGTTCAATCCTACGGTTACTTGACTTGACTTTTGGGCTTACAGCGTGTCTCCCTAAAGCTTTGATACCAAGATAATAAGGATCGAAGAAACAACAGCGGATCTCAACAAGGTCAGAATGGGTTTAACGGACAAGAAGTGAGATGGTTGGTTTCGACAGTAAATGTGAATGGATATTAAGCACCAAGACATAAATACAATCAAGGGTTTGAGCTCAAAATAGGATTCAATACAATTCACGAACACTAAATGTTGCTCAGGATTCAAATGAAGGTTAGATGCAACTTACTAATTGGTTCAAATGAAAGAGTTCACCACAATCTCGAGGTTAAGATCGATAAGAATGAGGGAGAGATTATAGAGCTTAATCTATACTCGATAATCCGAAAAATGCTAGCTCAAGAGTAGCCTTGCTCAAAAAGGAAAAGATTCTAATCCCAGGAATATACTTTTCTATCTGGTTTCGTATATTGACATCTATATGTTACCTCTTCGATGTTTACAAGTGTTGCTATTTATAGTAAATCTTAAACCTTAGTGGCAAAACTGTAAATAATGTATAAGGTCTTAAACCTTAAAAAATTGGGCCCATAAATGAAATAAAGGAAAACATACATAAGAGTACAAAATTGTATGTTTTATAAAGGAAGTCGGCATGTCTTAGAAGGAATAGTATCCGAATTGGATTGGGTCGGCAGTTAAATGTACTAGTTCGGGAAGGAGTCTTCGAAGTCTTGCAGTATTTGGTTGAGACACCAAAAAGGTTAGTCCATGATTGTTGAGTTCTAGAATCAATCAGCGCGAGTTTCTTAGTGCTGTGTTGAGTGGTTCTTTAGTCTTAAGTATTCGGTCTTGTGAAATCTCGATACCTTGGTTGACGAAAAACTTGATGTTAAGTGTTTATCTTCTGACCTCTTATCCTTCTGGCTTTAGTTCGGCTTCGGTAAGCACTAATAGGCCTCGGCTTCGAGAAGGCCTACTTCGGTTTGGATATAGTCAGAGACTGATTCCCATCACTATATATGAGAGTTACCAAAATATACACATTTACAATATTCTTACCTAATATTTTAAACAAAAAAATATGTAAAACTTGTAATGCAATAGTAACGTACCTTATGAGATTTGTGTAAAAGAATCAAATGTGACTTCATCATCTCATGAAAGAACAATTGACTAGACATAGCATGTTTGAGTATTTGCAATTGCTTATTATTATTATTGTTATTTTTTATTTTGTATTGTTATCACTTTTCAATCATTATATTTAGGCCTTTGCTATTTTCTTGACCTAGTTATATAGAAGTTGGGCCTTGTAAATGGGTGTTTACGAGTTTACATTAGAATTCACTGAAACTAAGAGAATCTTAATGTTATTGGTGAATGCATGTGTTTGTGATTGAGTCCTTTGTAAATTATGTTAAGATGGTCTTTTATCTAGTTATATGAGTAAGTCAAAATACCCCATAACAAGATTCTATTCAACTTCTTATACATATATAAAAAAATTGTTGTTGCTCTTCCCTTGCTCATGGCTTTTCTTAATTCATATAGGGTTTCTTATCATGGTTACATCAACTTATGATAGAAGTTGACCACCAATCACTATCGTAGAGTTTTCTACATAAGACACATACGACAAAACTACTTTGAGCATATAACTCAACACATATTCATAAATAAATACTTATAAGATAGTCCATTATTATATACATATAGTCTTGTATTTACATGGAGTTCATAGATAACATTCATGGTTTAACTAGTCTTATTATATTTTAAAAACTTGAATTAGACTGAGTTGCCTATGGTAGTCTCACTAATTCCTAAAAGACAAAAGAATGTCTAAAAATAAGCAAAAGCATGGCTTCAGCCTTATTTTATCCTCACTCCCCATCCACGCCATTTACTCGTTGCATTCAATTAGCAGGGGAGGCATCAGGCCAGTAGCCTAGGTGAAACTATGGATCTTACTTTCAAAGCTAATTTTTGTTTCTATTTTGATTTATCTAGTTTATTTTTGTGGAGGTTTTGATCACACTGATGATGTTGGAAGGAACATTGAAAAACCGTTAAGTAGGCAAGAGCTTCTGGAAATTGATGGAACATCATATCGATTGCAGAGGGAAATTGAGTTGTTAGAGCATCTTAATCGCATCCATTGTAAAATTTGTTAGGTAGGCTTTGGTCTAGGACTTCATTTGGTGTGTGGACTAGTGCATGTCCTCCTTCCTGATTGCTGCTTGTTTGATACTGGTTATGTTTGCTTCTCTTTCTTCCATACAGACTCTGATTGCAAATAGAAGTGACATGCTGGTGATGTCCAATGATGGCCCTCTTGGTGCCTATGTGAATCCAGCTAGGTATATCCATGAGACAATGATACTGTACAATGCAAATGGCCTCATTAGCTACTAACCTGAGGATAAGTGAACCACTACATATCCACTTAGTAGTTGCAAGAGAATTCATAGGAAGTTGGTAACCAGCAGCTAATAAAGGGATGTAGATAAAAGATACTGAACATAATTATAAGCAAGCATATCAAACAATTAATTAAATGTAATGCAACTAATAAATGCCATCAACATGAGGTGTCCAATTTGTTATAAAATTAGAGAAATTACACTTACTTTAATTCAGATTGAGGAGTTTTCAATACAATGAAATGATGTAGACTAAACATAAGTTATGCAATGGAGACAATGCTTCTCCTAAGATCATCTTTGAAGCAGCCCTAACCTTATCATAATCTTTTCTCTTGTCACTTATCTTAGTTAAAGGTGAGGAAGGACCAATTAACGTTATTTCTTTAAAGAGTCAGTATTTGATCCAAGAACCTTATTCATTTCCTAATGGGTTGTGATGTACGTCAAATTATGATTTACTCTAAGTTTATCTTAGTTTAGTTTTTGGGACAACTAATCAACTCCATACACTCTATCTAAAAGCGATATGTAAGAAAGCAACCACAATTCAAAGCTTAATGTCTCTAATAGCACTATTGTATCCAAAAACACAAATCACATGCATACAACTAACTACTTACAACCGTATGCAAGTGTGCACCTCTATCTCCAAGTAATTTAAAATAGTATTTTGAAATATGATTAAGCATTAACCTTACTTACTTAGAATTACTATTGCTCAAGCTAAATTGTAATATTAAGTTTCACATCCTTAAGAATTCTTATATTACATTTATACTTCAGTTTTCGTATAAGTTATGAAAAAGTAATAATTAAGTTATTATACTCTTGATTAGGGTTACTGTTCTTGTATTGGTAAGATATATTTAAATCTTAAGTGCTTAAGTAGTAAGAATTAGGATCATTAGCTTATATAAGTTTAGGGTTCTTCTATATTTCCTTCCACTATATGCTTTAATAAGTTCTTTACCCAAGAGACTCTCCAACTTACCTTTTATTTTGATTTAGGCTAATATTGGTGTCTAAACAACCTTCTATTTCACCATCCATCTTAAGTTAACCTTATTCTTTAGGCTAAATGAGGTTTTACATCACCCTCTATGTTTTATGTTTTACTCTAAACCTTTTACATTACCTTCTATCTAAGCTACGTATCTTGCAATCGACTGGTTCTTCACATTTTTCTCTACATTATTCCTTCATTTCGTTAATTAAATTAGCTTGGTATTACTTCCAATCCCTCATTCTCAACTCAAATTAAAATGTACAAGTTGTGGTTTTGGACACCTAATTGGAAACGGTCCAAATTAAACCAATTTAGTCAATTATTGTAACAATTTCCTCTTAGTTTGGCTATAACTAGCAATATTTGCATAAAACACCCTAGTCATTTAGAATTTGACATGGAATCAATTCAGCATACCAATTCAATAAAATCGATATACACATATAGTTGAAAATTAACGAACACCAATTTAATAAAATTGATTTATACATATAGTTAAAAATTAATGATTCCAACTTTGGAAACTCATTTTATTCATGAAATTAAGTCCTTTAACTTACAAAATTGACCATAGCCTAATGGCATATCATTACCTTAGTACATAATTTAAGATTAAATTTGACATTAATTTCTTGAAAATTCATTCTTTTTTTAGTACTTTCATTTTGGCATTTATTCATAAATTGAAAAATTAATAAAAAATTGAATATTTGTTGTAAAAAAATTTGAAAAAATAATAAATTAGAAATTATAAGAAGTATCTAGCAAAATTTTGAGGAGGAAACAATGTCGTTTAGGTTTCCGAGAATTAAATGGAAAATTCATTTGAAGCAAAGTGAATTTTATCAAAAGAACATTTTTACATAATAGTAGACCTAAACCAACCTAGAAATAAAATTATCTAGAATTTCTCATACAATTTAGTATTTTTATAAATTTACTGAAAATAACCGAGGAATATATATATATATATTAAATTTTGTACACTATTAAGTATTTTAAGAAATTTATTGAAAATTAGCTTAGAAATTGAACTCACTAGTATGAGTGTCTTTGGCTACCATTAGTGGCCAAGGGTGTGTTGGAACCTCTAATCATAGGGTGCTCCTTCCAATGGTGGGGGCGATTGTTGTTTGGTTATGTGTTACCGAATTACACACGTTTAGTTTAAGTTATAGTTTTTCTAATTGTCCTAAAATTTTCTCTAAATGCTATTTGCTCACTCTTAAATGTTTTTTAAAGCTTCCCAATTGTCTGAGATGCTAATGGAAAGTAAAGAAAGCTATTAATAGGTAATGAGTTGGTGGGAAATTTTTATGGTTATTACATGTGTTAGTTTCACAAAATTTCCCTAATTTTTGGTTATTATTGTGTGTCTAATACTCACCATTACACCCTAACATGCTAAACTACCTCTTGCCATGCCTAATTTATGCCAATTAACATGAATTTAGATTTCCTTTGTTATTTGTTTGTCAATCATCTAGTTAATTTAGGTGTAGTGTGTAAGTGTATGTATATGTATGTATATAGGGTTTTTTCTTTTTGTTTTATTAATCACGGGTATATATTTGCATACTATGTCGTCTTAAGGCTTTAGTTGGTAAAGCGCACTGGACTCATGAAGTTAAATGTGCTGAATTGTGGTACCTTCAAACTACCTATGTCGATTTGCGAGATAGACAAGAGTGAGTAGAACAGTTTAAGATTATTTGGTGGGACTACGTCGACGCTTTAGTTAGTAAGGCTTATAAGGGAGCAAATAACTTGATTAAAGAGAGCCAAAAAAGAGATTGGTGAGAGCAATAACTAAGCAGGGGTTTAAGTTTATTTGTCAAAGGCAAAGGCTAAATATTTATACATTTAACTCCTAAGCCCTTCTTTTGGTAGTAGCAAGAATGGTTGCTTCTAGGCTTTGCACTTGTCTTTTCCTCGTAAACACTTGATATTAGGTGAGTCATTAATAGTTACGTAGCATTCAATACGATGTGAATGCTATGGGCTAAGCCTTGTAAAAGTCTTGCTAACATAGATTCTAAAATTATTTGAGGAGGGTCTTCAAGGTTTCATTAAGGGCCAGTCAATAGACCATATGAGTTAACTTTGGTGATAGGGAACATTACTTGACCAAATCCTTTATTTTTTTAAGCCCCTTAGTTGAGATGGCATTGCTGCTCAACATAAGGCTTAGGATAGGTTAGCTAGCTAAGTCCTGTTGGGTTTGTTGAATAATGGGTAGACGTATTAGCCATGGTCTCATAGTGGTTGCATTGGCTCCTCCTGGACCGTAGTCTCAAGAGTTGGGATGTTTAGTCTTAGACCCAAAATAGTTGGCCTATATTCAAAAATTATTGTCAACATACTACATATATTTAGTGAATATATATTATTTTAAAATATTATTTAACATCATTTTATTAACTATATTAATCAAATGATTTATTACTAAGGTCTTGTTAATTTTTAAAACTCGAATTTTTTGGTATTAATAAACGACCAATAGTATTGATATATTTAGCTCTTTAATTATATTAATATTTTCTTAATCCGTTTCCAAAATCCAAACTCACGGAAGCATTCTAACTAATTTTTATCATCTATTGCGAATTTCAAGCTTGGACAAAGAATTTTTACAGATATTTTAAAAGCCTGACGTGTTTTAGGATTTCGGATTCAAAATGTAGAGTCATCATATTTTGCAACTAAACTGGTTCTTTCTGGATTTTTTACGTGAGAAACTACAAGACGATATCGTAACTTGACCTTAGGGAAGTTTCCAATGGAAGGAATCGTAATTCATATGAGCAACGCATTATTATTCAAAAGGATATAGTATATACATCTCCTAGCCTTTTTCATTTCCCTTTACGTTTGCGTGATAAAATTGCTAGTCTTTTAGGTAGATGCATCCATAACTCGACGCAACTGGAAGGCAAAACCACGGATAAGTGGTGGGCCAGTAATTTGATGGCAGGCCCCAATTAATTTTGGTTCCACTTCTTAAGTCCAATACCCCTTTTTCGACGTCCAGACCATTATTTTAAATTTTGTTTTCCTTTTTCTTTTTTATATTTAATATATCCAAAATTTACAATTATTAAATGTTATACATAATCAAACTTTTACTTGTTAAATTTATTACCTTATTTCTAATTTTTGTTCTTCTATCAAGGAATATTTATCATGCTGTTGTATTAAGGTGGTCAATTGGAGAAACAAAAATTTAATTAGGCATGATATTTAGCAAAATTTAACTTCATGTATGAAATTTGATAAGAAAAAATTTAATTGATTATAACATTTAACAATTTTAAGCTTTAGTTGTGTAAAATTAAAAGACCACTAAAAGTTCGGTAGTGGTTTCAATATTATATAGTAGTTTAATAATAAAGATAATGATTATTTGATAACAGTCTTAACTGAATTCGAATTTTGCAAGTGGGAACACGCCCATTTTAGTTATTAGGTCGTTTCTCTTGTCTTGTACAAGTTGTTACGTAATGTCGGTTTATGGATTATATAACTATTAGCAGGATAAAAAGTTTCTTAATTAATTGTATTATTTTGGAAAATCAGTTAGTTTTATTCAATACTCAAAGTATAAGAAAAGGAAAAAGGTACCCTCCCATCGTTTTCCTATAATCACAATGCTTTATGATTTTAAAATAAATTTCAGTTATACATGCTGATAAGTTAATGTCAATATTCCCTCAACTTTCCACCATATACACAAAATTATATTAATTGTCCGAGAACGAACTAACAGTATTTCAAGTTTTACAAATGAAAGCTATAGCATTGTGGAGTTTATTTTTTTCTGAAAGTACCATTATTACAATATATGTGGGAAAAAGGATAGAATTAGAAAGGAAAAAAGAAAAAAAAAATTAAAAGTGAAAGTATTATTATTATTTTTTGTGGTTATTTGAATAAATAAGGACTTATAAAGAGATGAATATTGGGTAAATTTTACCATATGCCATATACAATACTAACCGTTAAACTTTTGTTTTGACAGTTAAAATTACTAAAACTTAAAAAAAAAAAAAGAAAAAAAAAATCCATTTGTACCTCGCTCCATTTTCTTTCCAATCATATGGCGACCGTACGCCCTGTATAGCATTTTAACTTTTCTTTTCTCTAGTCAATGAAACTACGTATTACTCTACGTGTAAAGATGGTTAAAATATATTTTCCCTTTCTTCCAAAAACCAAATTATTTATTAAAAAACTCAAATTACTAAGTAAGTCCACATAGGCTGACACGTAGTCTTTTTCATTTTTTGGTAAGTAAGGACTTGAAAAGAAAAAAAAAAAGGAAAAGAATTATATATGTAAAACAACTTTCATTAAAATTGTTTTTGTTTTCCCTATCTTTCTTCGTAATTCCCTCCAAATAAGAGAAGTTTCTCTTAAGAATCCACCACCAATAAATTTTATTTCACTTCCCCAAAAAAAAAAAGAAAAAAAGAAAAAGAAAAAAGTGTCTTGAAGTTCTTGTTTTCCTTCCGCTTTTAAATGCTTTGTATTTTTAAATATAGTCTGGGAATTCATTCTTTAACAATTTGATTTTGATAATATAGATCTATATTTTTTTTAGTGATTATAATAAAGAAGAGAGATTAGAACCTAATTTAGTTTATTAAAAAACTAGTATTGATAATGTTCCAATCATAATTAATAAAACCGAGATAATATAAATACAAAAATAATATATCTTTTTCTAAGTTGGGAAGTAGACTACAAATCCCGAAAGACGAGGGAAACGACCACCCTTTTAGAGAGAAAATGGATACGTCAAACGTTTTCGACGTGAACGTCTTTAAAAATCGAGCACGAAACTGTTAACGCTAGTTCTTCAAAGAACCGTCTTTTGTGTGCTTGCATCGCCTTTTATGTCTTTCTCCATCTGTCTTTTTATTTGCCTTTTCCATCTTTGCGTAAGTTTCTTGTAAACACCCGTGAAATGTGTTGGACATGGAACTTTCATCCCATCTGGACTGCTGTCTACACTACCACCATTCCATGCAGAAAGCCCGGTTAATATTCGTTTTGAGCCTCGCTCGCTATCAACTCGATATCGGTTCATTTTAAATTTTTAATAATTTTTTAAATATATATATATTTTTTTTCTTATTGGTTATCGTTACTAATTTATAATATGAACATTTTTTAGTTGTTAATCAGGAGTTTACAACCATCGAAGATTAACTTCTATTATCGTTTCTCACGATTACTCATTGTTAAATATCAATTGCATTAGCAATATTTTAAGATTATTACGGTAATATAGAAAAAGAAATTACATCCCAATTTTTAAAGATTTATTGTCACCGGTCCAAGATTTCTGTAATTTTTTATACACGAGAGAGAAGATAAAGATTACGACGAAAAAATGTCAAGTCCTTGAGAGTGAAGTAAAGCGTCTTCTCAAGCATTATTTCTGAGTATGAAAAGATGGGAGGGAGTTTAATCTCATATAGGATTTATTCCTCCACGAATAATTGTTCCGGTAGGTTGATCAGATTCATAAATTGATGTTTATCCAAAGTAACCCTAGACATTAAATGGGACCAACGCGTTTTCATTGTACAGGAGGTCAGAGAGTACGAGACAATGCATAATCATCCAATATTATTGTCCCTCATAGATGACCTCAAAAAGCACATGATGGCATCAAAGAAGCCTCCTCTATTTAGCTTCAGCCGTTTAGCGTCCCTTTTGCTATTTAAATGCGCTTTATGCTAGTGGAGAGCCCCCATGTATTTATTAGGAAATCTATAATTAGATTAGCATTTTCATTTATTTTGGTTTCACGCATCTAAAATGCATCCCACCATTTTCTTTTTTGTTTTTAGAAGAAATAGATGTTTAACAAATAATATGACGATTGTTCATAAATAGATGAAGATGTGTATGTATGTATTTGATTTGTTTAACTTCAACTTTGGCAAAACCTACAGGCTAACATCTCTTCTTCTTAGTTTTTAATTACAATTTTCGGTTTATTAATTGCATAAAAACGTAATTTGAAGCTTCACTGGGAGTGATACACCAGCAGCATTTTGCATGATAGATAAGAATAAATGGAGCATTCGTATGTTTAACCAAATTTTTTTTTTTAAAAAAAAACAATATGATTGGAAGATAAAATTTTCCAAATGTAAAATTTTATATTACATGTTTTACCTTATACGTTAGGATAGAAATATCATATAACCTTATTATAATAGTGCAAGAAATTTTTTTATGTATATTTTTATACTATTACATTAGGTATTTCGATATTCCTATGTTAGTATATATGGTAAATTCATGCCCTAGAATTCGACCGTGTTTGGCAATGGTAGTATATGATGGAAATCCTTGTCCTAATGATGAGAAGACTTCTTGTAGTCCAAAGAAGTATGAATAAGAACGATAGCTTGTATATAGATAATGAGAAGAATAGTATTGCCCATAGATATCTAAACCTTTATTTGAGCTTCATTCAATATTTACTTAAATTTGGTTTAATATTATTCTAGTCAAATTTAAACTTGGATTACTTAAATAATTTGTCTAATAGAGCTTAAATTTCATGTATTTGGCTTAATTAACTTGCGAGTTTGATTGAAATTAAGTTGAGTTTACATTCAAGTTAAGTTTGGATTTTGATTTAAAAAAAAATCTTGTTGTGATAAATCTAGTCTAAAACAAGTTTGATTGAGTCGACTTTGTGATTTTTTAATATTGTATTGACTTGAGTTGAAGTGTAAATTTCTAAACTTAGCAAGTTTGAGATGAGAAATTTCGAATCGAGCTCTAACTCAACATTGTAATATCATTACGTGGCTCATTTATATTTATAGCCCTAATTTTCTTCTACCAAATATATTGTGAGTGACAAGATATGTGATAGAGATATAAAAGGATATAATTAATGGCACATTTGATTAGCAAAATAAGATAAGATAAAATAGAATTACAGTTAACGAGGACTATAGATTGATAATAACGATTTTTCCACCCAATATACTCTTATTGTAGCTCATGACTTTACTATTAGTTAATATTTCATGAATAAAATATGGAAATTTAGAAGGAAAAAAAGGGAATAGTTATCCTTTTCGTCATGAGAAGGAATTATAATTCCTTATCTAACAATAATAAGAAATTCGTATAATATAATTTTGCTAATCAAATGCAATAGCTTTACAAGAAAGGCATAACTACTCTATTACATTCACATAAATACTCAGGTGCGGGTCAAACTCGGGTTGAAACCAAAATTGGCTAGTTGGATCACGTTTCTCTAAAATGGAGAATTGTAACCGGCTCTATCGATCATGGTTTTAAGCTATATCTAAGACCTATTGGCGCATCGGTCTAGTTCTTAAACCTATGAATTGTAATATCCCCCAATTTTTTTATTTAAATTAAATCTTAAACTAAAAAAAAGTAAATTTAAAACTATCAAATTATGAGCCTAAAAACTATGTAGCTTTTAGCCCATCTTTTGAAGTAATTGCTGAGATGTGCCCTTATTTATGTATAATTACATCTAGCTTAGCTTGTAATATTAGTAATGTAGGGCAAAAATTCCGAGGTTGAAAAGAAGTTAAAATAAATAAATAAAAGCTAGTCTCACAGTTACATTGTTAAGAGTATGCATATACTAAACCTGATTTTTTTTTTTTGAAAGTACTTTTCTTTGTTCCTTATGATGATAACAACACATTAATTGTTGTAAATGAGAAATAAATTTTTTTTATTCACACCGAATTAGTTTAAATTTTTAATGTTATATATTTTTTCAAGTTTCAATTTTATTTTAACTTTTTTTAAATTTTTTTTCTTTAGTGTTTTTCATTTTTCATTTTTTCTTTATGTTATTAGATTAAGATTCACCAAGTTCATTAGTCTTATTCGCCAACCTAGCTTGGCCACCTCAGCAAGTCCCATGCATCGATATGTGTTCGGTTTTGAACCTGGTAGAGTAGCTTCGGGTCCTGTCCTACTTTGGACCAACTCCATACCCTTGTTTACTTTGTAAGTCAACCACATATGCTGTAAGAGAATTACATTTATAAAACTTTTATTAAGAAATGAAATTGAAGAATGATAAAAATGCATATCTTTCTACTAATGGCAAGATTATAAAGATTAGCGGAATAAAGTGTCTATAAGATGAAGAGTAGAATCATCAAAATGGTAGGTAGCAATAGAGGATGAAACTTAGCTTATATTGGGGAGACTAAGGTGGCTTGATAAGCATATGTATGGCTCCTATGTAGGAGTTATTTTATTTTATTTTATTTTTTGCCAAAGGACAATAAAGTAACTTTGACTTATTTATTGTTTGAATAAGAAAACCCAACTATAAAAACTTTAGCTCCTCTTTCATCATTATTACACCCATTACCATCACTATACTGTTTGAAGAAACCTTAACCTTGGCTTCCTATAGATAAAGAGAGTGTAACTTTCAACTTTGCCCCTTCTCTTTTCATGAACAAATTTCTTATATGGGTCGAGCAATAGGTAGTTCAAAATGGTGGTGATTTTCATTGTTACCTGTTAGTAGGTATAAACGGGGGGTTCTAATTGGTTGTGTACTTTTAGTTAATTGTGATGGTAAAATGATGGAGAAATTGGGATTAGGGCTTTTAAAGAAAGGTCCTGTATATATGGATAGATAGTTTACAAGAAGCTAAAACAATAATAATGAAGTAGAAGAAAAGAGAGATGAGATACAAAGATTTTTACATGGAAAGACCTAGAGAGACTAAGGTAAAAATATAAAGGGAATGAAGAGAAAAATTCACCATAACTTGGAATACAATATATGTAACGAAATCTACGTTAATGCACTTAATTTATTCAATTGAACTTTATATCTTTCAACCAAAACCTATTTTGGTCTACCAAAATGTCTTTAAACTAACTAAAATTCATCAAATTTAATTAATTTACCTTTTGTAGTTTCTCTATCAAATGATCATCTACCCTACCTTGTGCTGATTGAACGAACTCAACCAATAGCACCAAATTTCTCCTTTTCATGGTTTTAAATTCTCTCCCTTATGTTGTATCATGAGCCTTTACCCCTGCACCCCATCTTGCTTAATGTCTAATTGTATAGAATACTAACTTGCATTGGTTAATGTCTTCATTACACATTGTTCCACTCCACCCGTTATATGAGCCACATATTAGATATTTTAGTTAGTTTTCCCTTATTGATTTCTTATGATCTTTCAAATTCAAATGTTAGTTAGTGGAATAGATTGATCACAAGATTGCAACAATAATAATAGCAAAAAAGGTCGGATAGAGAAAGCAGAAGCAAACGATTAATGTCGACAACCCGAGATAAATTAAGGTGGAATCATTTCCTTAAAAAAAAAAAAATTCTATCATACAAAGTCTTAAAAAAATTGTAAAGAATGGAATCATTAATGAAATCTTTTTACATATATAAGATGTAACACATTTGCAATAATAATAAGTGGATATTTTTCTACATGTAATTCCAATATTGAATTGATTAAAGTAAATCTGGCCTCTCAACTGTGTGATATTACATCTATCTCTAGATAGTGATTTAGTGTTATTGTTTTATTGATGATAATAGTAATAGTAGTGATGGTGCTAATTATGGTGGTGATGGTGATAGTGTTAAGATGATGCTAAGATAGTAAAAAAAAAAAAAAGAGGTTGATAGTTTGGATTTATGGTTAAGGGTATTTTGTCATATTCTAAGACTTTCATACCATCAAATGGAAAGAATAAAAACATTGAAATTTGTCAGATATTATAAAACGAGTTTTATTCAATATCAGAATTAAGTTTTAAACGGTACCTGAAATAGCGTTTTACCGTATTTAGTACCTTAAAATATATAGTTTTGACTTTATTATAATGTGACTTACAACCGTAAAAGGAATTTTCCTCAAAAATATTAATTTTTGAGGTTGTTCTTGTGTTTTGTCATTTTTTAACCCTTCACAGCATCAGAGGCCAGTTGAGTCACACCTGCATGTATTATGCTTCCCTTTTATCCAAGCGTCTCCATTCTCAGGGACCTGTTCCTGTTCGCTTGCGCAGTACTCAATTAACTGTGCATACGTATAATCTATTGCAACGTATCTCAAGCTCCTAAAGTGCTGTTTCACTGTGATCTTCCCATATCCAAAATACTCAAAGCATCGTTTGGTCCCACAATACTTCCCTTCGACAACTACTTTATTAAGAAGAAAAAAAAAAACATACGTGACGACATAAACCACCAAAAAACCGAAAAAATATATGAAAATATTACAAATAAAACCAAACCCCCATCACCTTTTTCCTTCTATATAAACCTCGCTATATATTAAAACAACCATTCCCTTCTCACCCAAAATTTCCTTCCTTTCTCTTGCATATTTCTTGTTTTTGTAAACAGACCCTTTTAAGATAATCTTAAATGGATCACACTTCAATGAATAGCTTCAACTCATCGTCAAAAGCACCAACAGCTTCACATTCTCCATGGCATTCACCAGTTCCTTACCTCTTTGGTGGTTTAGCGGCCATGTTAGGCCTTATTGCTTTTGCTCTCCTAATCCTTGCATGTTCCTACTGGAAGCTTTCTGGTTACCTAGAAAGTGGAGGTGACAACAATCAGAACACGGACCTTGAAGCTGGTGAAGGCAAAAACCATGATGAAACAAACAACAAATCCAACGCCTTTGAAGAGAAAATCTTGGTCATCATGGCAGGTCAAGCGAAACCAACTTTCTTAGCCACACCGGTTTCCAGCAGACAATCTTCTTTCGGTGACAATAGTAACTGTGGAACATGTACTTGTGAAAACAATGGAAAAATGGAGACTGAAGAGACAGAGATGGTGAAACAGAGCAATGATGGGTTGGAAAACAACGAGAGATCTAATCGGACAAACTAGAGCCATTATCTGATTCCCTTTTGGGAATAAAGAGAAACCCAGATCTCAAGTTTCAAACTTTTCCCATATCTGAATTTTTTCTGGAGGCGCTTTGTAACTTGCGAATTGGGCTTGTATGTGTTAGAGGATTGGTCTCTTTTCTTTACTTTCCTCCTTTTCTTCGTTCTTCCTTCTTCTTCTTCTTCTTCTTCTTCTTTTCTTTTCTTTTCTTTTCCTCACTTGATTGATCTCTTTTCTTTACTTTCCTTTTTTTTTTTTCTCCTGATTCGGGAAATGTACATACTTTATTGAGATTGAATGAAACAACTAGTAGTACTGCATCTTATCAAACAACCATCTTTTTTCTTTTTGGTTTTAATTTATGTTAAAAAATTTCTTACAATAATCGATCATATTATCTCAGTGATTCAATTTAATCACGGATAAATATCTTTTTCCTTAATCACATAAGATTAGGGCTAAATACAGATAAACAAATTTATATAATTATATATATATATGTATGTATATTAATCCTTTATCTAGTTATTCCAATATGTCTAATCTATTCATATTCTATGTATATCACCACTCTTTTTTTCTTGGGTCCAGCCCCTTGAGTTATTACAAATTTTAGAATTTTTGTCAATCAATTCGAATTAAAATTTAATTTATAATAATAAAATGTAAGTGCAAGGCTGCCTATCCTAAAGGGGGCGTATTTTGTGCACAGGGGTAATAAAACTTGGAAACAAGTTTTAATCATATTCCGAGTAACGGCGGAATTTTTGAGAAAATTGTCATAATTTATATTCATAAGTTAGAAGGGCAACGTAATGGTGGTTTTGACAAATCCGGGGACTGTCGTGAGAATGACACCATGGGCTTATGTGTTGAGAAAAGATTAGGGACTTTATTGAACAATTTTGATGGTTAATTGAGTAGTTAACAATAGTAATTATTGCAGGGCTGTGATTTTTAGTTGGGGGATAGATGTACACGTGTACGGTTGTTGTGAGATGAAGATAAGAGGTCTACGTGTACTTGATGCGGCGAGGTGAAACTGCCCGAATACAATGTAGCAATGTGAAGTTTTTAAGGAGACTTTTCTGACACTATTTAATGTTTTCTTATTTTTTCCAAGTTTTATTGTGTGTCCAAAAGGGACATATGCAACAAACCGTTTCTGAGTTTTGTGCTCATGGCACATTCTACGATCATTAATTGCCCGGCCTATATTATATTCCTGTTCAATTCTTAAATTAGACAACATATTAGGATATAAAATTTGTTGCTCGTGTTCAATTCTTAAATTAGATAAGATATTAGGATATAAAATTTGTTACCTTAACCACAATGTTAAAGTCATTATAAATTAATAGTATAAATATTAATTTCTCAATATAATATAACGTATTGAAATTTTTCATTTTTAAGTTATAATAAAATATATATATATATTTATAACTATGCGGATCTCTGTAGGAGATGTTTATGTGAATAATGATATATATATTTTTATGTCCAGCATTTATATAGTCTTTATTTGGCATGAAAAATGATTTTTAACCTATTTTATGACTATAATCAATAAAGATATCGAATTAGCAGTATCTATTAGGCGAGATTTTATTACCATAGTAAATTGACAATTTGCGGATTTCCTTCATCAACCGGGAAACACAAAAAATTTCCAATATAAGATAATTATATGAGAGCATCTGGGTATTATTATAAAGTGTTTTAGGTATTTACCATAAATCTTATTTAATAAAGAATTATATGACTCTAAAAGCACCGATTATAATGTCTCTCAAGGAAAATATCCATAAATATGTAACGTTTTTTTTTTTTTTAATTTAACCTTGTTAGTATCTTCGAAATACTTGTTATCTAACAAATGCAGAAGTGGGCTAGTACAATGATATTGGAGGCGTTTGTCATGAATGGCGCATACTGCATTATGTTTGTCATTGGTTGGCCGGACACTCGATGACGCTAATCGCTACCATGCTATTTGTTCCAATATTTAGTGGCTTGAAATAAAAATTCATGCAAATAAACAACAATCAGCGTCAGACAATTAAATAAAATGATGTATGAGGTAAGCCACCAAAGGCATGATTGCATGTTGAAAAAAAACAATTCATTACTTTCAATGTGGGAAGGCTCCATCTTGCATTTTGAATAGTGACTTCCACAATACTTGAACCTGTACACATTAATCATTTGTTATACATCACATTGGAGTTGGTATAGATAAGGATATAAGGTTGTGTCATTGTGTTAATTCATAGTCGTTGTTTGTGAAAAGTATAAAATTAATGTAAAGACCAACATTATTACTGGCTCCTTTTTTATTTGCTCCTTATGACTAGATTGTCACCTATATTTTATCGTTTGGGCGTAAAAGTCAAATTAATTTACACCAATATAATATTCATATACAGCATACGCCCCCGGGTAAAACCCTATATTTAAGTTAATCAAGTTATAATAATGGTTTTGTTGCATGATTAGCAGCAGAGAATGGTACAGGTAGATAGCATGCAAGCTTTCATCATAGGTAGAATGATGGTCATCATAGGATTCCTCCGTTTCTTCCTCCTCATTTATTAGATGGTTTACAAATTTCGCATATGAGGATATGGGCGGCAAAAAGGAAGGGGTGAAAAAAATAAAAATAAAAACCAAAAACAACCAAACATATTGGGTTTGATCTAAGGTGTAAATAAATAAAACTATTTGTGTATTATTCGATTTCTTCCTCATATTCTCGAACTTGAGTTTGAGCTACTCAAGTACTTAATTGAGTTGATCTTAAACTTTATAGTGTTTAACTCAATTAGCTTATGAGCTTAATCAAACTCAAGTCAAGTGGAAATATTAATTGAGTTTGATTTGAGTTTAAGTATTAATATTATTATAATTGAAAAAAAAATGTTTTTATATTAGTCAAGTTTAAACAAGTTTAATTAAATAGAGTTCAAGCTCAATATTTTAAGTTTGATCAAGGTTGAGTATTAAAATTTTGAATTAAACTTGAGTTCGAGTTTAATACCGTATGTTCTCAACTTGACTCAATTATGCCTCTCTACCTTAATTTTTACCTCTCTCTCTCTTTTTTAAGTTAGTAACCAGATAATTCATTAATAAGTAAGACAAGAACAAGCGAAAATCCAGTAGCCACACTTGCCCTGGCAAAGCAAACTTTAGCGTAAGAAATAGATCAGCTGGCCAAGCCTATTAACATTCCGCCCTACGTAATCCCAAAGTAAAATAATAATGAAAAAAGAAAAAGAAAAAGAAAAAAAAAAACCCTTGCAAGCCAAACAGAGGGTTTTGAGAAAGCACAAGTCTTCCCTTTTATCTCTACTGTTGCACTAGCCAGACAGTCGGCAACAAAATTACATTGTCGTACCACATGCTTCAGTTAGACATCTCCAAAATTCAAGATTCTTTACTTGCATAAGGATGTAACCGGGTGATGAAGAAACAAGATCAGTTTCCTCATATTGCAGATGACAAATTGCTTTAGATAAGTTTCATTCGAGGACAATCTTTGTTTGTTTAAGATCATAAGCCGAATTGAGACCCCAAAAATACTCCAAAGTTCCATTTAAAGAGAAATTCCTCAACACCTCGAGACTGCCCTAATGGCTTGTTATGACACCCCTAACAACTCATATGCCAAGGGCCGTCCCAAAACATGTAATAATAATGATGATATCCCTAACAACTCATATGCCAAGGGCCGTCCCAAAACATGTAATAATAATGATGATGATGGATCCTCTAAATTTACTTTTTTTCCTAAAGTTATTTAAAATTACAAATCAATAATGATTGTTGTCTTAATTTTTAAAATATTATATGATATCATTATGATATTATATTTTTTAAAAATATCTAGATAACAACAATTTTTAATTAGTAATTTTAGAAAACTTTAGGAAAAGATTAACTTTATAGGATTCAAATCTAATTATAATAATAATATCATCATGTTATTTAATACTATTACTTAATAACTTTTAAAAAGTAAGTAAATGGTACTTAGAACCCATACCTTGTGTTCTATAGAGTATATGTTACAGGATGAGTAGAGAGTATGCAGTATATATACCTTATCCTTTGAGAGTAGGTTGGGAAAACATTAAGTAGGGTAAAATAGGATATAAGTTCAAATAAGATTATTTCCTTCATAATATTTATATTGACATAATTGAAAGAGGGGAGATTTGTTGTTATTAATGGTCACTTTTAGACATGAGCCCTTAGACCCAAGTTGACCTCCTTGATCCATAGGTTTAGCTCATTGAAGTCTAGGCTATCCTCCTTTGGAATTTATTTTCCTTAAGTGGCCTACAGACCTCTAAATATATCTCGACAACACTTACACATTTCGTGATAGAAAGCCATGTGCCTATTATTACAATACCTACAATTTATTAAATACAACACAATGGACAAAGCCTCCCTATGAAGGTCTATGTAGCCTAATTGTACAATATCCTGAAGCATTAAATGCAAGAAGATAAGCATAAGGCTCAAGAGTAATCATACCTTGACTACATTAAGAAATCTTACCAACTCGAATCCCTTAAAACCTTATCACTAGATGCCCTAAGTTTGTAGGCTAAGCTTTGAGTTGACTAAAGTTTAAGACCCTAACTATAAGTATCCCAATCCTTCCTCTCCAAAATATAAGAAAATATATCTTAATGGAATCATCATTTACTCTCTTATTATCTTCACTTTTTAAAACTAATTTAAGTATTGGAGCGACTCCATCAGATAACCTTACGGTTGTTCTACTCACCCATATTTGTTTTGTAAGCCATTGTAACTTAGTCTCTTGGACTCCTTAGGCTCAAGACCTCCTTGTCTTTTGGACTCATTGCATCCTCTTAGAGGCATAACGATTTAATTACTCTATCATCTAGAACCCTATATGATAGTTTTAACCCAGGAATAAAAGGGGAAAAAGAATAAAGAAGGAAACACAAAGGCCCTAATTGCTTTCTAAAGCTAGCTAACAAGCACATATCGATAAGGGAGGGAAGGACGCGGCAGCGAGAGAGAGTGCCATGTTTTTTTCTTTCTAAAGATGAATAGAATATTAATGTAAATAGATCAAGCATATTGTACGAGCAATAGAAAGCATCATGCCCAGAAAGAATAGGGAGCATTTTACTACCTCTTAGGAATGATAAGCCATAATGTTCTTCTTTACTTTAACGAGAATACAAGTGCATGCCAAGTGGATGACGTTTACCACCATTCGAATTTTTAATTATTTTCTGCTTTCATATCCCCAATTATTAATCTTCTATTCCTAATCTTTTCTTCTTCGATTAATAAACCTGAAACTTCCTTTTGGAAGGTCCTTTTTGTTTTTTTTTTTTTTTGGTTTACCTTCATGCGTAGTACTCCTGCAGAGATTCCTCTTTCTAAAACTATAAATAGAAGTAAACAGATGGAACAGAGTAAAATGCTAAAGTATAATATGTCAAGTCGAGACACTTCCTTGTTTTGTTGATTTGATACAATTCATCAAGGTGCAAATTGGTATCGTATCATGTGTATAAACCCCAAAGTAGATTAATAGTATCTTTCAGAGGTAATAATTTGGAAATGGTTGACAAAATAACATTAGATTTGATGAACTAATGATCGAAATATATTCAACTCAGATCAATTTATGACGAACTATATAAATAGCTGGAAATTTAACATGAGACCTTAACTAGTTAGGAATCGCCCCTTGAACATATTTCAGTTTTACATATTAGAGTTGCTAGACTTATATTACTATAGTTATAAATGACTGGCACTAGGGCCAAGGGCAGTTGCACTGGTAGGTAGCTATCAAACCGGTTATTTGTAGGTAAGCTTAATTTAGAGCACTAGGGCTAATATGATTTAGTGGTATGATTATTAGTCAATAGAATGGATAGATTTGGTTCTGTTTTAAATAGTTGTAATTGTCATATCTATATTAGTTGGAAAAACAAAAAGAAAATAATAAACAAAAGAATGAAATATAAATCTAGAGCCGTTGTTATTGTAAATCAAAGTTCAATTTTCCTTTTCAAAGTTCTAAATCCATGATTTACAAGTTGAGTTTACAGGTTTATATGTGTAACAACTTGACTTACATAATGAAATTAATTCTCAGGAACCTACTAATTCAAATTTACATGAAATCTCTTACTATTTCTTATAACTTTTTATTAAGAAAATTTATAAACTCAAATTCAGAAGCCAATCTACATTCTATAAATATCTAAGTCTAAACCAATACTAATACAGGTAATACTATGTTTATGTTTTCATACGAATCACTATCACTTATTTAGAAAATCTAATTAGTATTGTACTAACCCTTGTTGAGTGAGGTAACTCGTATGAAGTTGGTCAATTCAAAACCAGTTCCTTAGTAAAGTGGCCACATCCCCTAATTCAAAAGACTAAAAGCAGCCCTTATGGTGTAGGTTTGGAATTCCAACTTAGAGTTACCTTTACTTTATGTAGGTCCCAAAAGGAAAGGGGATGGGGTGGGGTGGGTTGGGGTAGGGTAGGTGTGATTGAGGTTTGTGGTTTGAAACTTTTTTTTGCAAAACTAAAGTTAAATACATTACTTTTGATTACTTGTTTAGATTTGGCTCAAAACGTAGACAATATAAACAAAACTTCAAAAAAGTAAAGAGAGGATCAGGATGAGAACATCAAGTAAAAGATTTAGAGTGCTTTGCCCTTATGCCTATTGTACTCTTCTAGATCCATTGCTAGGGATATGGTTATCCACACTAGTGTTATTCCACTATCTACATTTCATTAACTTCAATAAGAAAGAAATAATTATAAGCCTTTCTACTATAGCTCATTAGGCTACTATTTCCTACATACGAATATATAGAAATTTAGGTTTTTCCTTTAACACAAAACCTATCATATAAATAATTATGTTTATAGAAGCTATGAGAACAGAATACAAAGATTTTCTTAAATAAAGTACATGTTGAGATAAGAATATCTAAGTAGACTAAACAACATTGTCTTTGAATTAGATTCTGAATATGGTTCTGAATTCTCTTGAATATCAAGCTTTCAGAAAACAAATGCAGCTTTGAATTGATTTGATGATCTTTATCTTGAAAAATTTGAACTTTCTTCTTTTTATATCTTATAATGCAATGTCACTTTTCTATAATTTTGGATAACTGTTGATCAAATCTTGAATAACTTGAAAAATCTTGACTTAGCCATTAATAGATGTGATCCCTTAAAATGTAGAAGTCAAATCACACTCAAAGTTGAATTCAATTTGAATGTTATATTGTTGCTCTTTTATTTGAAGAAATCTAAAAGTATTTTTGAACAATTTCATTGGTTTCTCTTCATTTTTCTTCAATATAATTCTTGAAAACTGAATCATTTTTTAAAATAAATATCTCCTAAGATTTAGGAGCAAATCTTGATGGTTGATGCCTTCAAATTTTTTAATCTTAAAGTTTCTAGAGTAATCTTGCTATTATCTTGTTCATAAGTATTCCAGTAAGTTTAGTATAACTGGGTAAATATGCTTCGAAAATATTTGTACAATAGCTCCTTTGAATTTGATAAAAATTTGTATCAACAAAATAAAATTCATCCTTATCCCAATATATCTTCTCACACATGTCCTTATCCTTTCTTATTTTAAATTCAAATAAAGTTTAAATTGAACTCCTTACGATTCTCTATATATCTTAAGAATAGTCCTTCAATAATCTTGTGAAAACTTTGACAAAAATCCCTTTAATAAAATCTACCCACTGTCATAAGATATCATATGCAATCAAGCTTATCCTTAAAATAACTATTTTTATTCTAAATTAATCCTTATAGATTTAATTAACCAACTTAATGGAACGTGTTTGACATATTACCCAAATATATCCAATAAGTGGTGCTGGGCCTTCAAACACCAATAAGCCTAAAATACTTCTTGAAATATTCAGCTCTATAACTTCTAATACTATATTGGAGATTCTGAATTTGTTTTTGAATTTGGTTTTGATTTTCAAAATTAGTACTAAGATAAAATTCTTATCTCTTGTTCATTTACTTGTACACTTAATAAACCTATTAGATATATATATATATATTTTATTATCATCAAAACATTTATGAGAGAATTCAACATTCTCCCCCTTATTGATAATAACAAAACCCTTCTAAAAAAAATATTAAACAATTTATGAAAGGTTTTATAATACAAATTATATCAGTTCTTGACAAATTTAATTAGAGTGTTTTAAGTCCAAAAATTTCTAAATTCTTTTATGTCAGTTCTCATTCTTAATGAGTCATCAATATTTTTCTATATTTCTCCCCCCTTTTGTTATCATCACTTAGTTTTTACTCTCCTTGAATTTGACATGGGTAAAAGATTGATAACAATTTAGAGAAAGAAAAATTGATATTCCACAATCAAGATTGAATACATTAGTTTGATTTTAAATTAAACCCTAGAAATGATTATGAAAAGAAAGAATTAAAACACAACTTTAAACATTTGACCTTAAACATAACGTTAGGGAAAAAAAAAAATAGAAACAAACTTGAAACTAGCAAACAATTACACTTAAACACAAAATACTAAAATTAGATAACCTTCTTCTTTTTCTTCTTAAGGCAACTCTTCTTGATTCGAGGAGTGCTAGAAGAACTTGGTTGTTTAGGTGATAAAGGTAGGATATAATCCTTCCATGGTAGCATCATAATAGTTGTTGAAGGAATTTATGGTGGTAGTACCTTTGATGCTTCAGATTTTGGAGACAAGACTTTTGTAGTTGGAGGTGAAGGTTGTGGTTTTGATGCAATAGAATCAAGAGATTGTTGCTATTGTTTTGTTGAGTTGGAGGTTGTGATGATGTTGGATGATTAATTTGATCATAAGTTGGAGGATTAGAGAGTGGAATCTCAAGTTCCATAGATGGTTGAGGAGAGGATTTCTTTGGTGATGTAAAAAGTGTTGGAGAATGCTTGGACGATAGTTTTTTGGATTCTTCTTTTAGAGAAGCCTGGAGTTAACTCAGTAGCCAATCCATTTTTGAATCAACCATAAACGCAATCTCCTTCCTTGAAACTACTTTTATTTTGGAAGTTTCTCTAGGTCCTTCCTTTATAGTTGGTTTTGAAGCCAAATCATCTTCTAATTCAGGCATCTTCACTTTCTCCTTAATCTCAAATTTACCTCTTATGCTGATCTCATAATCTTATTGAAATTTCCTTGCCCTTTCTCTTCTTGGTGGTCTTCGTCAGTGGTTCTAAACCAGATTCGGCATCAGCTTTTGATAACTCCCCCTAAAATAGTGCTCTAGGCAACCTATTCTTCTTATGTCTATCATAGACATAGAATGCCCAATTATCTATGTACCAACTTTTGCTCCTTACATTAATACCCATGTGATGGTAATGATCTCCTCCTATCAAACGAATGGGTATTTTCTTACTTGTTACCTTAGGAATCTTGATTCCCTTAAATTTAAACAACTTCATTAGCAAATTCCCATATGGCTTTTATCTCCTTGTCATGAAAGCATGTTTGATTATTTATGCAGCAATGTCTAACTTCTTCCTCCTCAGTATGGCTAAGATAATCATGACATCTTCCTTTGAAATGTTAGTTGTACACCCCTTCTTTGGAAGTATACAACTAATGACTAACTTATGGAGCAAATGCATAATCAGCCTAAAATTAAAAATGCTAACCTCTTTTCTAGGCCAAATCTTTTCCCCCTTATTTAGCTCCCCAAAGACCTGTTTTCTAGACCATCTCATCAACTCCTTATTGTTATTCATTTTAGGAATTCCAAGACAATTTTGAATATCCTCTTTCAAAATTTCCAATTTCTATCCATTCACATTAGCAACCATAATTCCCTTTGTTCCATATCAAGACTATCATAAAATTCAATTAACATTTCACTATGCACAATAGTCTCAATTGTACTAATGTTCTTACATGTTAGAACATCTCAAAACTCATCCCAATAGAATCCATTCTTTTTTAAAAATTCAAATTCTATTATGCTTGGCTTTATAAACTATTTTTGTTTAGAAGATGAAATATATATAGTTCTAGGCCTTACCTTTTTCTTATCGGCTTTAATTTGCTTAAAACACTCAGGAATGGTCTTTGCTTCTGGTTCAAATTTTGGATCCAATTTTTCCTATAGTTTTGATTTTGATTCTGACTTCTTTCCTTTTTCCTTACTTGAAGATTTTCCTTCTTCTTCAATTTCCTCATTATCCTCGTACTTTTGTTTAGACCCTTCCTTAGTTTTAGCAATTTCTTCACTGACGAACTCTTAACCTTGTCAACATTTATCTTTTCAGGTTAGGGTTAGGGTTTCCAAAACTAGGATTTGGAGATTCTTGAACAGGGGTTTCTTCAAAATTTGAGGGTTCATCTATTGGTGAATATAGGTTCTCTTTTGTGTTCTTAGGATCCTTTTTGGTTTTAAGACCAAGATGTGAGGATTTTTTTGGAGCCATGATAGAAACGAGAAATAATGAGCTTCTTAAAGAAATTAGAGAATGTAAGAGAGAATGAGGAGATAGATTGCAGAGGAAGTGGTTTGCAATTGTGAGTGAGTGTAGATTTAAAGAGATTTAAAATAGGATCTGATGAGAAGAATGTGAAGAAATGGGGAAGTAGAAAAGAGGAAATAGGACTTAAAAGTGAATTAAACTGAGAGAGAGAGAAATATGGCCGTTACAAAATCTTATAGCTCACTGGACGTAGGAGAGGTGCATGCACAAAAATGAAAAAGTGGGAGAAGTGACTATTGAGAAGCTAACGTAGGATGAGCTTGAAAAATAGCTCATTTATTTCTTCCAATGTAAAAATTAAGACCTAATTAACTCTCCTTAATTTGACAAAAATTATTGTCCTAAGATTTTATATTAGGTGATTAATATTATTTTATTAGTTAAACATTTGGTAATTAAATATATAACATAAATTAATAAGCTACAAAAACAAAACAAAAAAAAAGTAACAAATCGCATAAATGTACATATGCACATGATTTACATAAATTTCAAAAATTAATTAAACTACATAAACATGTCAATAACATACATAATTTCTATAATGTACTGATTATTCAAATGTTCATGCAAATTGATAGCAAATAGCAATTTCATTTTCTTATAAACTTAAACTTAGTCTTATCAAGAGGCTTGATGAAAATATTAGCTAATTGATTCTTAGTTGACATAAATTCAATATTTATATCTCTATTGTGAACATGATCTCATATGAAATGATGTCTTACCTCAATATGCTTAGATCTAAAATGATGCACTGGATTTTTAGTCAAGTTAATTGCAATTGTATTATCACATTTTATTGGACTATTTTCCAAATTTAGCCCATAATCAAATAATTGCTGTTTAATCCATAGAATCTAAGCACAATAATTACCAATTGAAAGATACTTAACTTTAGTTGTAGATAAGGCAATAGAACTTTGCTTCTTGGATGACCAAAAAACTAATTTATCTCTTCGAAACCAACAAGTATTTGAGGTACTTTTCCTATCTATCTTACATCTAGCATAAATGCAGTCAAATACAATAGTAAACCAATTAAACTTCTATAAAGCTTTTCACTAATTTTCCATGCCAAACATCTTGAGGATCCACTTGGTGTATTTCTCTTGATATACAAAAATTCCAACATTAGCTTGTTTGATTTGAAATCCAAGAAAGAAGTTTAGCTCACTCATCAATGACATTTCAAATTCGACCTACATAAACTAAGAAAACTCCTTACAAAATATCTCATTAGTAGATCTAAAAATAATGTTATCAACATATATTAAGACTACTAAAATGTTATGATTATAGTGTTTAAGAAATAGGGTTGTATCTACTTAACCAACTTTAGAGTCTATTCTTGATTAGAAAGTCACTTAACCTTTTATACTAAGTTTTAGAAGCTTGTTATAATCTATATAAGGCTTTCCTTAATCTATACACATAGTCCTCTTTAATTGGATCTTTAAACCTTGGGGGTTGTTTAACATAAACTTCCTCTTTTATATATCCATTTAAAAATGCACTTTTAACATCCATTTGGAACAATTTAAAGCCTTTATAACTAGCAAAACCAAGTAGAAGTCTTATTGCTTATAACCTAGCAATTGGAGCATATGTTTCATCAAAGTCAATTCTTTCTTCTTGAAAATAGCCCTTGGCAACCAATCTTGCTTCATTCTTAACAATTTTATCATGTTCATCTAGTTTATTCTCGAATATCCACTTTGTTCCTATGATAGATTTATCTGTAGGCTTAGGAATAAGTGCCTTATACCTGGTTATTTTAAAACTGATTTAACTTTTCTTGCATAGCATTTATCTAACTATTGTCAAACAAAGCTTTATCAATAAAGTTAGGCTCAAGCTTAGATAATAAAGCAAAATGGTTTTTAATGTTTCTCAAACTAGCTTTTATTTTAACTTTAGTATTGATATTACCAATTATTTGTTCAGGTGAATAATAAGTTTTAAACTTGATAGTTCCATAAGACTTAGATATTACCTGGGTAGGTTTTGATTTAACCTCTGAATTTTCTTCTGCTCTTACTTCTGATTGTGATTTTGAATTTGACTTTGGTTTTAGTTCTAAAGATCCTTTTTGCCTTAGGTTTTGCCGCTTGATTTTGCTATACATTATCATTCTTACCTTTGGCTTTCTCATATGAATCACCATCAAAATCATCAACTTTAACTCATCAGCGAATTTAACATTTATGGATTCCTTAACCATTTTAGTAACCTTGTTAAACACACAATATGCTTTACTACTTTAGGAATATTCTACGAATATGCCTTCATCAACTCTTTCCTCAAACTTACGAAAGTTAATACTTGATTTCTTGAAGTAACATGTAAAACTAAATACATGAAAATATGATATCATGGGTTTTCTACCTCTATAAAGTTCATATGATGTTTTCTTAGTGAACAGTCTTATGTACACATGATTGATGATAGAGCATGATATAGATACTACTTTAGCCTAGAAGTATTGTGCTACATTACTTTCATTTAACTAAGTATATGTTATTTCTTGATAGATTGTTGACCTCTAGCCTCCTCACTCATGTATGCCTTTGAAGCCTACTGGTACGAACTTGTGGATGAACATATAAACCCAATATCACGCGTAACCAAAGGGGTGGGTCCAAGCCGTCAGATGGCTTGAAAAGTAAATGATAGTCGAGGGAGAGCAGGGGCTCGTCACTAATGATGGGTATAACGAGCCAACGCCTCACACGAGCTCAAGTTGCACTTAATATGACGCATAAGTGTGGCCAGTCATCACTCGCCACTAGTTCATACTCGAATGGGCTAGATAAAAGTAGCTTAAGAGTAAGTAGGAGAATACTCAACTCAAGAGAAAAAAAGGTTCAGTATATTCTTCTGTATGTCTCCCTTTTGTTGTTATATTATGTGTCTATTTAAAGTGCCTTGTTGGGGGCAAATTCTATGTTATAGAAAAGACAAAAGAAATACTATTTGCTAACTTAAAAGAAGGATAATGTATAGGAAATCGTGAATTCGTATGTGGTGAACACATTTTATCAGAAAGGATAGTACAGTTGTCAAAAAAGACATGGTGCGCGCGTTTGCTGTTTTTAATATGTGATTCTACCAACATTGTGGTCCAAGCAAGGGTAGAACTCTATTTAGGCCTGCTTAGCGTCAAAAGGGGTTGGATTGGGGTTGGTTCATGGATGGCTCATATTGGGGTTGGCCTCGGATGATCGGCTCCTAAAAGTTCTGCTAGGCCTCGGTACAGTGGAGATTGCTGCGTTTTGATTTAGCATTAGGACTACGGTTTAGTGGAGGGATTGGCTTAGCATGCTGGTTGATCACCTCGGCAACATCTTAGATGGTATGGAGAGCAAAGTAGCTTGGTAGATCAAATTGGGATAAGTGCTGCTCTTCGGCGCTTAACTCACCTGAGACAACTCGGTAGACCACCTAAGAGAGCCTTTGGGCTTGGGAACGTGTAATCGGTCCTTAATCCTTATCATCTCCTTCAGGTTGTTTGAGATTTAAGATCAAATCTGGTTTAGGCCCAGCTTGCTCATCTTTGGGAGTGTAAGGTTAGAGGTCGGCAATATTGAAAAAGTCTGAGACTCTATATTCTTCAGGCAATTCAATCCTATAGGTATTAAGATTAATCTTTTTAAGTACTTTGAAAGGTTTGTTAGTTAAGAGATAACTTGCTCTTTCTCAAGTTTGGAAATCGTTCCTTACTAAGGTATATCTAGACCAAATCTCCTGGTTGAAATTCTCTTTTGCTCTGTCCTCAGCTTTGCTTTTCAAGCTTAATAATAGGTTGACCTAGTTGCTCTATAACCTTCTAGTGTATGGTTTTGATGGCTTTAACTTTCTCAACGGCTGGCTGGTCATCATTAGTCCTCGGTTGGGGTACTTGATCTAATGAGAGCTCAAGGTTGAACTCGTAAGAAACTTTGAACAAAGACATGCTTATGATGCTGTAGGCGGTCCGATTGTAGACGAATTCGATGATTGGCAGACACAGATCCCAATCGGCCATGTTTCGTTTGATAGTGACCTGTAACAAAGTTCTCATAGTTCGATTGACAACTTCGGTTTGCTCATCAGTCTGTAGATGGCAAGACGTGTCGTATAGTAACTTGGTTCCCAATCACTTCCAAAGTGTCCTCCAAAAGTGGCTCATGAACTTAGGGTCTCGATCTGAAACTATGTTTCTGGGCATGTTGTGAAGCTTAATCACTTCCTATAAGAAAAGAAAAGAGATAGCCGAAGTATTGTTAGTCTTGGAACAGGGCACGAAATGTGCCATCTTGCTAAATTGATCCACAACCAAGTAGCAATTCGAACCATGGTTTGGTCCTTCCTTCAGGACATCCTACGCAATCATACTATGAAGTCCATACTCAATTTGGACCATGGTTTGGTCGGGATCAGCAAAAGTTGGTAGTGTTCCTGCTCGACTCGACTCTTTGCTCTTTGGCAGGTCACACATCTTTCCAGCATGGACTGGACATCTCTCTTCATCCTTGGCCAAAAGAATCTAGAGGATAATAACTCATAAGTTCGGCACTGGCCAAAATGTCCTATCAATCCCCCTCTATGCGCCTTGCGCACTAGCAGTTTCCGTGTGGAATAGGTCAGGATACATAGCCTCCTCTTCTTGAATAAGTATCGGTCTTCCCTGTAATAACATTCTAGTGTCCGTCCCTCTTTACAACGAGCGTAGATAGGACTAAAGTGTAGATCCTCAGTATATAAATTCTTGATGGTGGAAAAACCAAGTAGTCTCAACTATAGTTTGGTAGGAGGGTATGTCGTCTCGATAGGGTGTCGGCCACTACATTGTTCTTGTTGTTCTTATATTTTACGACATAAGAAAAAACCCCCATAAACTCAACCCACTTAGCTTATCTCCAAGATAACTTTAGTTGGCTCTTCAGATATCTTAAGGATTCATGATTGGTGTAGATCACAAATTCCTTAGGCAATAGATAGTGTTGCCACACCATTAGCATTCGGATTAAGGAGTAGAACTGTTTGTCATAGACAGTGTAGTTGAGTGTGGCTCCTCGAAGTTTCTCATTGAAGTAAGCGATAAGTCAGCTTTCTTACATTAGCATAGCACATATGCCTAGTCCAGACGCATCACACTCTACTTCAAATATCTTATTAAAGCTCGGCAGAGCTAAGATGAGGGCTGTAGTTAACCTTTCTTTCACTTTCTCAAAACTCTTCCTTTCTTTCTCTCCCAATCTAAATTCAACATTCTTCTTTGAGAGTTTGGTAAGTAGGGCCATAATCACACTGAAGTTCCTAATGAATCGACGATAGAATGACACCAAGCCGTGGAAGCTTCTCACATCTGCAGAACAGGTTAGCTTAGGCCATTCTATGATCGCTCTTATCTTCTCTTCATCGACTCGGATACTACCTCCACTCATAACAAATCCTAAGAAGATCACCTCGGAATAGCAAAAGTCACAGTTCTTTAGATTGGCGTAGAGCTGTTTAGCTCGAAGTTTTGCAAGCACTTGTTGGAGATGCTTTCGGTGCATCTCCAGGTCGGGACTATATACTAAAATGTTGTCAAAATAAACTACAACAAACCTTCCCAGTAACTCTCGGAGCATGTGATTCATAAGTCGCATGAATGTGCTTAGTGCATTGGTTAGCCTAAATGACATTACAGGCCATTCATACAAACCATGTCGTGTCTTGAAGACGGTCTTCCACTCATTGCCTTTATGCATTTGAATCTGATAGTATCCAGATTTGAGATTGATTTTGAAGAACACTCTTGCTCTACTTAACTCATTTAGCATATTATCAAGCCTAGGTATGGGATATCTGTACTTGATGATGATTTGATTGATGACTCAGCTATCCATATACATTTTCCAAGAACCATCCTTCTTCTGTTATAACAGAGCCGGCACAACATAAGGTCTCAGGGACTCGTATACATACTCTTTCTTCAATAGGTCATGTACCTGCCTCTGCAGCTCGGCAACCTGTTCAGGGTTTAGCCTATAGGCATGTTTGTTTGGCAATGCGACTCTTGGCTGTAGGTTAATCGCATGCTTGACGCCTCAAATTAGGGGTGGACCCTTAGTAGCTCCTTCGGAAACAGGTTGATAAAGTCTTTTAATAAGATTTTTACTTCGGTCGGTAGCTCTTCCTCTGCAGGTCTTATCTCCAGGAGTCTCCTGACAAGTAGATAAGTCAGTCCCTCCAACTCCATTTCTCTTTTCAGTTCGGCTTGGGTAAGTTCTAAAGCCTCCTTCTTCAGGGTTCGGCTAAGCTGAGATTACATGACTTTTACCTGCTCGGCAATCATGAGACTCAATTTCAATCTTCTTCCTTCATGCTCTACAAAACATGTGTTCCTCCTACTGTCATATATAACTGCTCGGTCGAACATCCATGGTTGTCTAAGTAAAAGGTAGGATGCACTCATGGGCAACACATCATAGAGCACTTCATCTCGATATCTCCCTATATAGATCGGTACGGACACTTTTTTGTTCACTTATATGGCTCCCTTATCATTGAGCTAATGAAGCTTGTAAGGTTTTAGGTGGGGCATGGTCGGCAATTTCAGTTGCTGGACCATAAATATAAAGGCTGCATTGGTGCAGCTCCTACTGTCCACAATCAATACGCATAGTGATTTATTTACCTTACACCCAATATGGAAGAGATTTTCCCTTTGCTTGTCTCCAAGCATAGCGCTAACACTTATTGTCCTCCTCAATATTAGAGCAGTCGGCATGAAGTTTCCTTCCTCACTATAGATAACTTCCTCCTCAGACAGCTTAATCTGTTTACCCTCCTTCGACTCTTCTACTTCCTCATCAATACTATCGACCTCAATGGTTGGTGCCTCGCCTCTGATCACCATGGCTTACCTATTCTGATAATGAGCGACCATATGTCTAAAGCTTTGGCATTTGAAACACTTGATCTCACTTGTCTTCCTCCCTGAACTCTGGCCTTTCTCAAACTTTCTTGGTAGTTCCTTCTCCTCTGCTTGGGTGGTTTGAGTAAGTCGGGTCTCAGTGACCTTACTTAGTTCCGTTTGTACAGGTCTGCTTGGAATAAGTTGGTTACTTCTAGGACGGTTGATGGGTGGTTGGAATCTTCCTGTTTGACGCCTTCTATTCTTTGTGCAACTCAGATTGCATCATCGAGCATTCTAATATAGGGTTTCTAGGACATCCCCAATCTCATACCTCAATCCACTAATGAATTGAGACACAGTTTGGTCTTGTGGCTACACAACTTTGCACTTGATCATTAGCATTTGGAACTCTTTAATATAAGTATCCACACTCGATCCTCGTTACCTCAGTTCTTGCAGTCTCTTGAAGGCAACCTGTAGAAAATAGCTCAGCACAAACCTCCTTTGCATAACTCTCTTCATTTCATTCCAACTCTTAATCTCTTGCTTTCCTTCCCTTCTTTTAGTAACTTATAGGTTCTTCTACCATAAGGTAGCATAACTAGTGAACTCCAACACAACTAACCTAATCTTTGCATTTTCGGGCACTTCATGGCATTTAAATTGCTTTTCAATCTGATCTACCCAATCAAGGTAGTCCTCAGCAAAACCACTTCCAAAGATACTTGGAATATGCATCTTCAATCCCTCAACCCTAAGGGCTCGTACATTCCTTTCCTCAGGTTCGTAGTACTCTTTTGCCTCGTTACCTCCTTCTACTTCCTCCCCAATTTCTTTAAGCTCTAGTCTTCGTTTAGCATCCCTACCAATTCCTTCAGCTCGGGGTGGTCAAGTTGCAACATTGTCTTAGCCAAATTGACCATTGCCTCGACTTTGTTGTTCGCATTCCCTAGTAGGGCTATTTCTAGCTCCCTGTCTATCTTCTTAGATGACAGTGACCAAACTAGCTACTAAATCGGTAAGCCTATCCAAGCGGTCACCCATTGATTGTAGTGAGGAGCTTTCTTCCCGTCCTTGACCATATCGAGTACCACTTTCTTGGTTTCCTAAAGTCTCTTGCACACTTGAATTCGACATTGATGTTTACTTTACAATGATGATTTCCCAACAAATACACAATCACCTACACTCTGTTTTGGCGTATCGAAAACAAGGGAAAAATAGAGTACAAAATATTTCTTATTATTAAACTTCAAAGCTAACAATAGAACCAATTTCACATGAGAGTAATGACAAATTATTAAAATAATACAGTAGTAGAATCCAGCTTCAAACGTAGCCAAGCTTTGATACCAAGATGATACGGGTTCATATATGAACATACAAACCCAATATCACCTGTAACCAAAGGAGGTAGGTCCAAGCCGCGAGATGGCTTGAAAAGTAAATAATAGTCAAAGGAGAATAGGGGTCTCCGTACACCGACGATGGATATGATGCACTAATGCCTCACACGAGCTCAGGTCACACTTGATTTGACGCACAAGTGTGTCTAGAGGTCACCGCCACTAGTCCATGCTCGAATAGGCTAAGGGAAAAAAGGTTCAATATATTCTTCTGTATGTCTCCCTTTTGTTGTTACATTATGTATATATTTAAAGTGCCTTATTAGGGCAAATTCTATGTTACAGAAAAGACAAAAGAAATACTATTTGCTAACTTAAAAGAAGGATAATGTATAGGAAATCGTGAATTTGTATGTGGCGAACGTATTCTATCAAAAAGGATAGTACAGTTGTCAGAAAGGACATGGTACAAATTTATATGTTTTTAATCTACGATTCTAGCAACATTGTGGTCCAAGCAGGGGTAGAACTCTATTCAGGCTTACTTGGCATTAGAAGGGGGTGGATTAGGGTGGGTTTAAGGATGGCTCAGATTGGGGTTAGTCTTAGATGGTCGGCTCCTGAATGTTATGCTCGGCCTTGATATAATGGAGATTGTTACGTTCTAATTTAGCACTTGGACGACGATTTAGTGGAGGGCTCGGTTCGGCATGCTAGTTGATTACCTCGACAACATCTTGGATGGTATGGAGAGCAAAGTAGCTCGACAGATCGAACTGAGACAAGCATTGCTCCTCGACGCTTAACTCACCTTAAACAGCTTGGCAAACCACTTGAGAGAGCCCTCAGGCTGAGGAACGTGTAATCGATCAATGATCCCTATTACCTATAGTCTTTCGCTAGAAAAATTCTCTCTCGTCAACCTGCCGAGGACAACCACTAATGTATGGAAGAACAGTGGGTGAACTCTTTGAAGTGCTAATTCAGATACACTCTTCTCTGCATAGACCCCTGCCTAATCACCGACTCACCTGCCAAGGCTAAGGTAATGACATGATGAGCCAAATTCCAATCTGCAAACATGACAAGTACCGAGGCCGAGGCCCTAACATGCCTAACCTTACTTATTCGACTTACATAACTGTAGCATCCCTCATTCATCTTGGCAACTCTAATTAACATTCGTTAGCAGCGGCCATAACGTCCTTATAACTCAACCACCATACCCCGAGATTCCTTGACACTAACCCATTGAAAGGATGCCACTTGTCCTTATTTTTTTGACACTTATACTATATTCCTTTTTGTCATTTATCTTATTCACCTTTTTAGTACAAATTAGGAACCTTTTTCTTCATTGTCTTTTATGTAATTTTCCTTATTTGTATTGTTACCCTAAATGACTTACAATAAATAGTCATTTCACTGTAGCTACAAGAGACATCTTACACCTTTTCTAATATTGAATATACTTAGTCTTATAAGATACCCTTCTTTAAGTACAATTCTTTTACACTCTTATCTAATCTTGTCAAGTAGTTCAAGATTAGTGGCGAGTGAACCTTAAAGTTAGCTTGTAAGTCATATCAAGAGAAGTGTTAAGTCGAATCATATTCATAGGTGTATCATATCGTGTTCATCGATGTGTCATATCCTCTGAGCAGCTTTACAAAAGCTATTGTGTTTCCCAACCCTTCCATTTTATTTTTCTTTGATATCTTGAAGGACTTGCTTGGTTATTATTCTCTACGGTAAGTTTTAGTGATAACATAGCTCCTAGGTACATCACTACTCCATTTTGTTGTGGAGTATAAGGTGCAGAAATGTTATGAATTATACCATTACTCTCACAAAATGTTATGAATTCTAAAATATCAAATTCTTTTCCATGATCTTTCTTAAGACTAATTACAGAAACTCCTTTTTCGTTATGAGCTTGTTTAGCAAAAACCTCAAAACTCTTAAATGCATCACTTTTATATCTAAAAAAAAGAACCCAAGCAAATCTAGAATAATTATCTACTATCACTAAGCCATACTTTTTTTTTACCTAAGCTCAATGTACGTGTAGGACCAAACAAATCAAGATGTAATAATTTTAAAGGTTCCTTAGCTAATATAATATTCTTTGGTTTATGTGAAACAGCACTCAATTTATTCTCAATAAATGTGGTATAATGAAAATCATCCTTAATATACAGTTTAGGCAAACCAAAAACAAGATTATTTTTAGACAAATTATCCAATTGATGGAAGTTAACATGACCAAGCTTTTTATGTCATAAAAATGCATTATCATAAATACTCTAGAAACAATTTTCAATTTTTACTTTAACTGGTTCAACAAGATATATGTTCTTTTTTCTATAGCCTTTAAACAACTTAGTACTATTTTTATCATATGCCTCAACTTTATCTTTATCAAAAACCATTTCATAGCCTTCAGTACACAATTGACTTATGCTCAACAAATGATGTTTTAAGCCTCTAATAAGACTAACACTTTCTATAGTATGAGGAGATAGACCAATTTTAGCAATTGCAATGATTTTGCTCTTACTATCATCTCTAAACTTTACATAGCCTCTTTCTTTCCATTCTAAACTTGTGGACAATGAAGCATCACTACTCATGTGATGTGAACACCTACTATCTAGGTACTATGTTCCTTTCAATCTTGCTCCATGTTCTTATAAGTATCAAAGTAGAGTTAATTTCTTTTTGGCTCCTAGACTATCTTGGGTCTACCAAAATTCAAGCTTGTATTATATAAAAACCTAGCTTGTTGTATACTAAGCTTGTTCATCTTATAGAAACAATGTTTTTCAATAAAACCGAGTTTATTGCAAAAGAAACAAGCATAAGAATTAAATGATCTATACTTGTTACTTATCCTTTTTTTTTCTTTCAAATTTTGACTTTTATAGCCTCTAAATCTGCTTCTGATGTATCCTCTAAATGGATACTTGTTATTTTAACTAGTATATCTTTTATTATATTGATTTCTTTACACATCAAACTTAGCCTTAACATGCACATTATTATTATCAATAGATTCCATACCAACTACTTTCTTAGCTTTGACAAATATGGTTTTGTTGTCAGACTTAGAAGTTTCACTATGTTCATAATTAAGTCCACTTTTAGAGCTATTTAGCCCTTGTGGTGATAACAATAATTGTAATTTTTTTGTCATTTTCATTGAACTTGTTAAAGGTCGTATCTATTATGCAAGATAGATCATTAATTCTATCCTTTAAGTTTTTTATTTTCTCTTTTAGCATCAAATTCTCCTTTTTCAAACTATCTTGTGTTGTCCTTACGTTTTCATTATCTATCTGTAAAACTTTAGTATCATTTTTCAATATACCATTTTTATCTACTAACAATGAGTTTGTTTATAACAATGGATCCTTTTCACTTTTTACAGCCTTAATCTCATGATCTTATTTATTTAACTTAGAGTTAGCCCTTTCAAGTGCTTTTAAAGATTCTTAATCTATTACCTAACACTCTTAGGCATAATATCATCATCATCATCATTAGAATTTACCTCTAAAAAAGCCATTAGACATAGATTGGCTTCATCATCTATTTCTGATTTTGATTTTGAATCAAGTTCTTATTCATCTAGGTTACTTCAAGTGGCTAATAAAGATTTTTGCTTCTTGTACTTTTCCAGTTTTTTCAATAACACTGGACATTCATACTTGACGTGCCTAAGCTTCTTGCATTCGTAGTACACCAATTCCTTTTTCTTCTTTTTCTCTTTCTTTTCCTTCTTTTCCTTTTTTCTCTTCTTTATAATTCTTTTCTGTATCATTCTTGGAATGATTAGTGGAAGAACATTTATTAAGGAACCTTTTCTTACCTTTATTCTTAAGAATCTTATTTGGTCTTTTTACCAGAAGTGCGATGTCCTCATCATCTTCTAGTTCTAAATCTGATTCCGATTCAGATTTTAAATCAGCTTCTTGAGCCTTGAATGCAATAATCTTCTTACTAGTCTCTAGTTCATTGACGTGCTTGATATGAGATTCATAAGTAAGCATCCTTTCTCTAAGTTGGCTAGTAGTCATCTTTGTCAAATCTCGGGCTTCTTTGATTGCTGTTTTCTTAGCACTCCATTATCTAGGTAAAATCTTTAGTATCTTGCAAACAAGGTAAGAGTCTTCAGTCTTTTTACCTTGCAAGTCCAATTCATCAGTAATAGTAGAAAAATGATTGAATACATCTCAAATATTTTCACTTGAATGAAATCTAAACATTTCATATTGTTGAAGCAATGAGTTGATTCGAGTATCCTTAATTGTGGTTATTCCTTCATAAGTTTTGCTTAAAGTATCCCAAATATCCTTTATAATCCTATAAGATGAAATAAGATAATATGTAGAAGGTGTTGTTGTCATTAATAATAGATGCTTCGCTTGATTGTCCTTTTCAATCTTTTTCTTCTCGACATTCATAAGTGTTGAATCTCCATCCGTAGTAATTTAAATGTTTCTGTATTCAATGATTTCCCATGATCCAAAATCAATTGCTTTTACATATGTCTCTATCACACGTTTCTAATATGCAAAGTTAGTACTATCAAAATAAGGAGCATGATTTATAGCAACAGATATATTGTTTTCTGCTATAGACCTTTGAGCTTTAGATAATTAAGAGCTAAGCTTTGATAACAATTGTAGGTTTCAAAAGCAATCAAAAGAGGGAGAAGGAGAAGGGTAAGGGTAGTGGGGTAGGGTAGCGACAGGGGTTATACGGTGGAGGTGGGTGTATGTGAATTGGTAGCTTAAAAGTTTAAAATTTTTTTGTAAAACTAAATTTAAAAGCACCCCTTTTGATTACTTATTCAAATTTGGCCCAAAACAGTATCTTCAAAAAGTAAAGAGAGAATAGGAATAAGAAGATCAGGCAAGAACTTTATAATGCTTCGACCTTATACCCATTGTAATCTTCTAACTCCACTGTTGAGGACTTGATTATCCACATCAATTTTGTTTCACTATCCATATTTCACTACCTTCAATAAGAGAGAAACGATTGCAAGTCTTTTGTTCTATCTTACTAAGCTAATCTTATCTATACATAGATCTATACAAATTTGAGTCTTTCCTCTAACACAAAACCTATGACACAAATAATTATGTTTATAGAAGCTATGAGGATAGAATATAAAGATTCTCTCAAATAAAGTACACAATGAAATTAGAATATGAAAGTAGACTAGATAGCATCGTCTCTAAATTAGATTTTGAATATGGTTCTGAATTATGTAGCTCTGATCTGATGAGCTCTATCTTGAAAAATTTGAACCTATCTTCATTTTATATCTTCTAATGCAATGTCTCTTTTCTATAATTTTGGATAATTCTTAATCAAATCTTGAATAACTTGAAAAATCTTGACTTAGCTGTTAATAGATGTGATCCCTTTAGATGTGGAAACCAAATCACACTCGAAGTTAAATTCAATTTGAATGTTGTATTGTTACTCTTTTATTTGAAGAAATTTGCAAGTATTTTTTTAACAATTGCCTTGGTTTCTCTTCATGTTTCTTCAATATAATTCTTAAAAATTGAATCCTTTATGGAAATACATATCTCCTAAGATTTTGAAGTAAATCTTGATGCTTAATGCCTTTAAATTTTTTAATCTTGAAGCTTCTGGAGTAATTTTGCTACTGTCTTGTTCATAAGCATTCTAGCAAGGCTAATATAATTAGGTAAATATGCTTTGAAAATATTTGTATAATAGCTTCTTTGAATTTAATAAAAATCTGTGTCAACAAAATAAAATTCATCCCTATACTAATATATCTTCTAGCATATGTCCTTATTCTTTCTTGTTTTGAATTCTAATAAAGTCTAAATTGAACTCCTTAAGATTCTCCATATATTTTGATAATAGTTCTTTAATAATCTCACGAAAACTCTGACAAAAATGCCTTAAATAAAATCTGGCCACTTTTATAAGATATCATATGCAATCAAGCTTATCCTTAAAATAAATATTTTTATTCCAACTTAATCCTTGTGGATTTAATTAACTAACTTTATGGAACGTGTTGAACATATTACCCGTGCTAGGCGTTTAAGCGCTTATAAATCTAAAATACTTTTGGAAATATTCAACTTTGTAACTTTTGATACTATACTCGGGGTTTTGAATTTTTCTCTAAATTTAGTTCTGATTTTCAAAATCTGTAATAAGACAAAATTCTTATTTCTTGTTTATTTACTTGCATACTTGATAAACTTGTTAGATATCTCTTTTTTTGTTATTATCAAAACATTTATGAGAAAACTTAATACCTTAAATATAGTTCTATGGACATTACCTACTAAGAAATTTTTCTTTTTTCTTTTTTCCTTCCTCTTTCTTTCTTTCTTTATTTTTTTCAAGAAGATGATGGGTACATTTTATGTGTGTTATGTTCTTCAAATGGACAATAACATTTTGAGAAAATCTATAGAGTATAAGTATCAAGGGTTGAAGTGCATTTAAATGTGCTAAATAAATAACTAGAGTCCTTGTTATGAAGGGGATCTATAATATAGTCACTTAAATTAAAATTAACGTCATTTTTGAGTTGTAGTAAGGTCTTGGTTCAAATTTTTCTTTTTCTATTTCTTATCTATATTTAATCTTCATTTATTTAATATATGATGTTTGCAAAACTATCTTTTTTTTTTGCATCTTGTTTGTTTTTATTTCATAATTACAATGAAAGTAGTAATTAGAGTATCAAAATTGGAAAGTGAAAATTTATATACTTTTAAGAGAAAAGATGAAAAAAATATATGCATTGGAAAGGGATAATTGAATTGGGATTTGTATAAAATGAATAAAATAAATGATAAATAAATTTAAAATTATAGGGATTTATCAAGCCTTTAATTTTTAAAATAAGGATATATATATATTTAATTATATTTTTTGTATCTTATTCTTATCAAACGTACTATTTAAATTTATGTAAAAAGACATCAAAAAAGGAGAGGAAAAGCTAAACCAAATAAACTCTAAATTTATCGGATTATTAGGAAGATCATTTGTAAGTTTGAAAGATATAATTTATTCTCATAGATAACTGTAAAATAATTAATCGTTCTTGTAGAACCATTAATTAGTAATTAGTTTATGCTACATTTAAGTTTGCATCATTTGGATAGAAATTTATCTATAGAACAACATAGGGGCTTCTCAAAGAAAGAATCATCAGAAGCGTGGCGGGCCATAATATATCGCACAGAAATTTCTAAGTAAAGTCTCTAGGGCTCTCACCTTATCTTCCAATAAAGCATAGAACACTTCAAGAAAAAACATTACATATATAATAGGACAAAGTAGGCGTGTACGATGAATTCAGGATTAACCAAATTTGATGTTGTGTGTTCGGATCTCTCTCTCTCTCTCTCTCAAGGCATTAATGTTACTAACATTTCACTTAATAACACATATAGTTGAAGTTTTGACATTTAATAGTTTTTATAGAATATGAATGGTAATTTTTAATATGGTCAAGTTGATGATATCCTATTATATCAGAGAAGTAGTCGTTTTCGGATGAAGTGCTGTTCCCCAATCTCTATGGTCTGTCACTCATTTAATCTTCTTATATGATTATTTCATGAGCTTCAACGAAACAAATTCTTCTTAATTCTTAATGGAAAAAGTAACTATTCATTTTCTTTTCTGAAAAAAATTAAACATGCACAGCCTTATTTGCATAAATCATACGATTCAAAAGCACAGAAAACAAATCCAAACATATAGTAATACCATTTTAATTTTCATACGAGCACAACTCCTCATTCGTGCTTTTATAAGCATGAGATCAGTAGAGATCATGGAACAGCAATCTTTGTGCTGTCAAGAAATGAAATAAACCTATTATCAGTAATTGAAGACACATTACGAGGAGATTCAAATGGACATAAGTGGTGTGTGTATTTCTGGATTTCTTTTCATAGACGCACTCCCAACTTTTTCGATCACAAAATGCTAGCTTACGCTTGAACAGCTCTAAGACGTGACAAGCAAGCCCAACAATAGAAACACCCATTAGAGTCTTTATCCAACTCAAAAACCTTCTCACAAATTGTGAGAGCTACTAAACGTAACACTGCACATTTTTGGCTGGCCTACTTGCTCAAGAAAAATGGATCAAAGATTGCATACGCACCTCATAGACTCGATTAGATTCATTGTTTTGTGAAGACATAAGGTAAAAGGACATTACTAAATTCTAATGATGAATTATTGAGACGTTTCAATGTGCCCAACTCTGGTTTTGCGTGGTAGATGTTTATCATGGCCATAAAGAGAGAGATAGGTTAGTTAGACCTAGCCTAGAACCGGCATGGTGAATCAAAAGCCCACCTGGACCATGAAATCCAGGCCTGAATTGGCTTGAGAACTGCTGATTGAAACCAGTCAATTTTTTTTTTTTTAAAAAAAAAGAAAGAAAAAAATATATAAATATGATATATTTATATATAAATATCTATGATAGATATATGCATATATTACATATAATATGATAATATGTACATATTGCATTACATATATATATATATACTCAATAAAAGAAATAAAAAACAGAAAAATTTGCTGACTCACTGGTCTGAAAACCAGCATGCCTCGTGAATTGGCTCAAAACCGGGCATAGTCGGCCGATGATAATATATTTATTTGTTTTTTTTTTTTATACATGTAAGAGACGTTTTACGGTATACCAATTTAAAAATATTAAATTTAAAACATTATTAAAGATCGAAAGAAAAGACAGATGAAATCAGTTGAGGATTAGGTTTATGGAGCCAATGATTGAGGGTGCGAGACGTGGCTTAATGTCAATAAACATTCTAATTATATGATAGAGAGGACCTTAGCCGTGCCTGTAGCTGAGTTTGCATTTACTATTTTTAGGAAAGTTACGAAAAATTACAAGTCGATCGTAAAGGGTTTTGTTTTTTTCATAGAGACTCTGACCAGCTGTCTATCAAAGGATATATGATCTTGAAATTATTTGTTTCTATTATTTGCAAACATTCTTGAAATTATCCCACGTTACAAGACAACTCATCAGCTCGAAGAACATACCGCAGATGCAATTAAGTGATCGTAATAGGATTTTCGATCAAAAACCTTATAAAGTAATTTTTGATAGGATTTTATAATGGATTTTAGGAAATATCTAAAAATCCTATACAGTTTGTGGACATGTTTTGAGTCTTTTAAAAAACTTATTAGAAAACTTATTACTCAGTAGGAAGTAAATAACTTTAGTATTATATATTATAAAAAATAAAAATTATCAGTAAGAAAAATAGCGAATTTCTAAATTTCAACTTTCGATTAAGTATGAACATAATATCATTTTATTTGATTATAATAAATCGAATATAATAAAGTAAAAGGTTGATCCTTTTGGGTTCACAATATTATGACTTGTTTGATATACGAGCATCCACATTATTTGGTGCTACTATATTTTGATATATAAGCATCAAATTTGCCTTATCTATAAAGTTTATTCTTATATTTACAACTTGTTTCTTTATTTTATTTTTTAGTAAGAAATAATTTTTCTCCTTTTATTGAAGAGTGAAACTATGTGAATGATAATTATAAAATTTTTCATATTATAATATATACCATTCTTTTGTTTACATAGTATGAAAGCATTTTTTTTTATAGGAAAGCAATGGAATTTAATTAGGAAATAATTTTAAAGGTTTTCTTTACTTATGACAAAAATGGGGAGCTTACTGTTTATAAAAATAAATTTTATGTAATTTTTAGTTCAATATTCTATTGCTAATTCATAGTATTGCTTTGCATCTATAGATTTTCAGTACTTTACTTTTTCTAATCTTTACATTTCATACCTATTTAATTTGTGCAATTAAATTTATATAACTTACTGTTAAGGAAAAAAAAGAAAAGAAAAATGGGTTCTAGGTTTAGGAGCTAGATTTTCTAATGGGCTTATTAAGTGAGTTTTGGGTAATACTCTCAAAACTTCATAAGATTTTAGGCGAGTTTTGGGATACCTTACAGATAACAGGATGAGTATTAAGATTATCAAATCCATCCCAAACCTACTCCGATTGCATCCCTACGCTTGACCAAAATGCCGGTATGGATTAGGAATGTAGCTTAGCTATTGGAAGGGTGTGCAATTTTGCATCCCAACTTGCTCTTTTTGCCTTATGTGTCGGCAATAGTTTTCTAATTAATGTAATTTCAAATGATGGTTTTAATCTCTATTTGCTTCTATAAACAAAGTAAGAAAGTTTATTAAATTATATGCACCAACAAAATGTGCACAATTACCTACTATAGGAAGGAAAATGAAAATAAATAAATAAATAAATTGCATAGACCACCATGAAAATTTTCAAAAATTATACTAACTTTTGGTTCTTTTATTTTTCCTAAAAATCAACACCTACCTACCTTGGAATAAGCATGGACCTCAATTTTATTCTCGATTAGGTTACCATGTGTGAAATAAATTCATGTAGATGCTTACATGATAATTTCCACGTTAATTTAATTAAATTTTATAAATATTTAGCTGGCTTCATTACATATTACAATTAAGTTGAGGAGAATTCGAACGTAAAATATTTCATATTTATACCACCAGTGCAAAATAGCTTTAGCCTATACATTTAAATTAATATAAGCTTTTTTAGTTATTTTTTAGCTTTAGTTTAATTAATTAATTGAGTGTATGAATAAATCATTATGTAAGCATCTATATAAGCTTATTTCACACATTACATTGTGGTTAGGAAAAGAAGGGGGCCCTTGCTTGTTTTAGAGATTACAAGTGTGGCATTTTGAAAAAGTTGGGGGCGGTACATTTTTTAAAGTTTTTACGTACACACAATTTACCCAAGAAAACCCCTGCTTTATATGGATATATATATGTATATATATATATATATTGCTATATGCACATAGTTCTTATATGGTCTTTAATAACTCAACTCAATTAAGATTATTGTAAACTAATGATATAAAAACCGATTTTTCAATGGGATGGATCGAGTTTAATTCCCCCATCCCCTGAAGTTATAGAATGTATACTAGTTGATATATGATTTTATGAGTTTATAATTTTATAATATTTTTCTCGATTAAAATAGATATGAAATCGTTTACATGCAAATGTTTGATAAAATTATAAATTTTGATGTATGATTCTATTAATTTACGATTTTACGTTCTGTACAATTTTATATGATTCTACTAACTATGTAAATTTAAAGTGATAGTGGAATTGCAATTTCAATAATCATGCTTCTCAATCTCATCTATGGATGTAATTGGGCAGGTTTTTATAAGGTATCCGACTTGCATAACTTGATATATACCTTATAGTGTTTAGGGTGGACAAACATATTTTTTCTAAAACTCTGTAAGGTATAGGGTTAGGTTTTTAGACAAATATAATATCTGATAAAGATTTCAAACTTAGTAAAATATTGAACACATTACCTAAGTATCTTATATATATATATATATATATATTTAAAACCTTAAAGCAACATATATAAAAAGAAAAAGAAGAAGAAGAAGCCAAAGCCCTAGTGTATCATCTTTATTTTACTTCATTGTCTTCTTTATTTAAAACAACAATACCGATACGCAACGCTAAGAAAAAATAAGGGCAACAGTATCGGAATGGATCCAAACTCACAAAAAGCTTGAAATGAAGGATGGCAAACACATGAAATAGAAAAAAGACAAGCGAAAACCACAAGTAACCTTAAGGATATGATGCATCAAGGGAATTACATAGACTCATGAGTTAGTTGATCCGATGTACAAATAGTTCAATGAGATCATTCGCCACCCAATCTTACTCAAGGGATAAAATAAGAGTAAGAAGAGAACAAGCTAATAGCTTATACTAAGAATTTAGTACATATAATGATAAGGATTGATTCTTGAGGCTACATGTAAGAAAGGTATTTATATCCAAAAAACTAGGGCAACTTTTTATATATGAAAGGATAAAAAGGGTATTATACAAAATAAGTTACATATAAGAAATAAGTAATTTTATAAAAGAAAATGCAAAAATAGAAGCTTCAAATGGTAGATTTTATCATGTGGGGTTAGGACCTGTGGCTGGTAGCTACTAAAGAGCTCTTAAGAAAATAGATAAAATAGTACGGTCAGATTAAATGGATGCCAAACTACACTACAGGTATACTTAGATGGCATGAGCCCTGATAAGACCTTCACAATACAAAGCAAAGATAGCCGAGCTAATGAGCAAGCTAGCCAATTTGAAGGGTGAGTAGTCTGGAATCCCTTTAGGTTAAAGTTCGGCAACTAATGATAATGGACAAGGTGGAGATCGGCTTGGTAGTTGTGGGTGGTTCGCAGTAAACAGGAGCTTAGACTCTTTTTTATCGGGTTTTAGTCGTGTTGTAGGTTTTCCGTTAGCTTAGCAAACAATTTTTGATAATGGGGTGAAAAACTGTATAGGACTTAGGATAGATTTAGGAGATCTTATAAGTTATCGAGATGGATTCTAATTTTACAAAATTATTCGAAATCTACCTAATTATATCTCAAATTTTAGCCTATTTGACATGTCATGTTAAGAGGCACCACCCTTCTCTTCTCATATAAAGCACATAAGTTACATTCGATGCACAAAACACTTATCCAACGAATGCCTGTAGTTACAACTCTCATTATTGCTTTGGCTAAACATTACCTTTTCAAAACAAAAAGAACAAATTACCTTTAACTGTTCAATTAAGATCCTAAAATTTGAAAAGTAATAAGAAATTATTAGAATGTTTCACTTGGAAAGGCCTCATCTATGAGAAAAGTTTTAATGGTACTAATAGACTATATAAATTAATGAGTGGTGTACAAGTAATAATAAAATTTTCACACGTAAAAATATAATTGGTACCTTTTTCAAAATATATATTCATTCATTATCACGTATCAGAATTTTATTGATACTTACAAGCTGCTCATCAATCCACGTAGCGTATTAGTGTTATTAAATCTTTTTTCCTCATCTACGCTAAATCTTAGGGTGAAACGGATAACTAATTGGAGTGGAACAAAAGCTCCTCACTCACATGAAGATGAATTTCTTATTATTTTTTTCCTCTCTCCAATTTTAGAGTTTAATTCAAACAAATTAATATATATATGTGTGTATGTATACATACATATGAACCATAGGCCATATTTAAGTGAGACAAAATCTTAAAGCTACATAGCATTGTAGCACCTGTATATTAGAGCTATGTAAGTGGGATGAATTAAAAAATTTTATCGTACTTAAATACTGGCTTTTCTAACCTGTCTCGCTTAACTCGTGGGTTAAGGTAAGCTAACCCATTATAAGGCGGGTTAGCCCATCAAACCACATAAAAGAAAAAAAAAAGAGAGAGAAAAATTGTAATACTCTATTCATGCATTTAATTTAGGTACATTTTGGGTTGTAAGATTGAGCCTTCACAAATGTAGTTGATATTATATTTCATTTCAAAATATATTCATTCATTGAAATCGAAGTAATCTTACATAATATGCTCATATCCAATTAAACATAATTATATTGTTTAATATATCATACGGTAATAATGTATTTATTATTAATTATTTGTAATAGAAAATAATAAATATAGTATATGGTTACCTTATATATTACTAACTTTTATGGAGCATTCAAAATAATTATATCAAACTATGTTTATAATTAGCTCTACTTAACAATATGATTATATACACTATAATATTGATATAATGATAAACTTTATTATAAAATTATTTTGAATGCTCCATAAAAGTTGGTAATATACAAGGTAACCATATGCTATATTTATTAGTTGCTATTATAAATAGCTAATAATAAACACATTATTGTTATGTAGAGCTAATTATAAGCATAGTTTGATATGTTATTAAATAAGTCTAAAAAACGATTTATTTCTTTTGTTTTTTCATCTTTATGTTTGACTTTTATAAAGTATATAAACGTTGATGCAAATGTATGTGTGTATGTTATCAATATATTTTTGTGGAAAGATTAGAACTTTATTTTTCTAAAAAGAAATAAAAATTAAATATTATAGTAAATAAAAGTTAAATATAAATATTGGAATCAATAGGATTGTGAATTTTGATCTATAATTTGTGAATATTCTATATAATGTTTTCATGGGAAATAAAGAACAGTATAATTCGTAGGTTGACTCGATGGCGGTTTGTCCCACTTGCATAACTCTATTCGTGATGTATGTATGTATGTATGTATGTATGTATGTATGTATGTATGTATGTATGTATATATATAGAGAGAGAGAGAGAGAGGTCGGGGGTGGGGGGCGCTTAAACCTGTTTTACAATTACTAAAAATTACATTTATAATTCTTTTCTAAGGAAGAGCAAATATATATTTTTATGTAATTACCATAAATGATTTCTCTTTTTTTTTATATAGCAAAATAATTATTTTATTGAAAAAATCTAACATGTTAATGTTTTCAATTTCTGGTTTATACTTTTGGTTGTTCACTTGTCGATGGTAGATAGGCAATGTAAGAAGATCTAGAAGTGGATTAGGGAGTAATTCTAGCAAAAATATGAAAAGAAAGTGATGTGGCGATTTGGTGTGATGACTTAGTAGGCAAAGTTGAAGAGAAAGTGTGGTATGGGCTTGATAATTATTTTACTAACTACCATCTTAGGAAAACTACAATATTTTCATTAATGAGTATCCAATATTTAAAGAGTACATGTTTTTAATTGGTGGACAATGCATGCAATATTACATAATTTACTTTTTTTTATTTGTTAAAGATACCAAAAAAGAGTTATAGGAAACCTTTTAACTTTGATAGTATAGATATATAAATATAATAACCAATCATATAGAGTTTTATGTTAGTTACATGGCCTATAACAATGGGAAAATGGATAAAAGTATTATTGTGATGGTTTGCATACAAATAGGATAAAGGAAAACTTATGGATACTTTTAGTTTTACTAGTATATTTAATCACATTATCACTTTATCAAAACTTTTAAAATATGAGGATAAGAACTATACACAAAATGTGGAGTAAATACTATTACAAAATATCAAATATACTTAAATCTTGATATCCTCTTTAATAATATAGATATAGATAGTAGAAAAGAGAAATAATGATAAACATAAATGCTATTGATAAATATTATTTGAATTAAAAAATAACATTAGAAACACAAAACATGCATTATTTGCTTTACTAATACACACACGGAGCCCCCTACACAAACATATATAATATAATATAATATAATATTGGGTTGTAACACATGTCTACCATTTCTATTAAAAAAATTACATCAATACAAATTACATAATTTTAATTACCTAAATATTAGCGTAGAATCTCACCTACTACATGTGATATCCGTACATAATAAATTAAATTAATGTAACTACTCTAATGTCATATTTTTAACGTGTGACAAACATTTACTCTAATGTTGCATCTTTCACTTGCAACAATCATACAAAATAAAAATACTCTAATATCACATCTTTAACATACTACAATCTAATTTTGCATGTATAACACACAATATATATACAAAGAGGTAAAATCGCATGTTTGTTGGCATTTGTATAATTATTTTTATATAATTACTTTTATATATTTGGTACTTGCGTAATTAAATCAATGGGGATAGGTAAAAATATAAATTATCTCTCCCATTTTTGTCGAACGGAAAGTTAAAAAAAAAAAAAAAAAATTGTAACTAAGGTGGTCGAACCCAGCCCATTCGATACATTGTCCATTCCTTGCTCATCATTTATAAGATACATGGCCCAGAAAGTTCAAAAGTTAATTCTTAAGCTCACTTCTGGGTACATAAAAAGATAATCCCGTGCGTAGTGATAAGGCTTTCAAGTAGGCATTTGAACTCGAAAACTAAGAACCAAAAACTGAATCACATCGAATTTTGGGTTCTGATTCTTGGATTTATTGGTAATAGCTTAAAAACTGTATTTAGCAAATAGGTAAGCCAAGCCTAAATCTTGTGTTGAATTCCTAGTTTTCGGTCATTTCGGGGCATGGTTCCTCTGTATTTTCTATTTTCTTCATTTTTCATGTTCGACTGGGACCGTTCTATTAGCAGCTCTAAATAAACCGACTTGTGAGGATCTATAGTTGGTTTTAGTTTTTGTTTGGCTTTAGAAATTATAAATAAGTGTATATATATAATCAGTATTGTCAAATTCTGTATGATTTATATAATCCAACTGGTGGTTTGACTTTAGTTCAATTCCAATTTGACTCATCAATTAAACCTATTTTTCCTCTTTAATCCTTTATTCTCTAACATGCTCAGATCAAACACTAGGATCGAATTTGGCAATACTGTATATAATCACGCATAAGTGTGTGGTAAATATTCCTAAAGATATATAGATAACAATGCCGTCCATAAGAAAATTGGTCCATTTGATGTTGTTAATCCGGAGATAGTCTATTATATTTTGCTTTGCAAAAGCCTCACGGGTTCCAAATTTGAAAACGAACATGTTCATGTTGATAGGATTTTCAATTCAATTTGGCCACCATTGACCCTACGTTGAACTTGAAGGTAGAACCAGTCTGTCATATATTCTTATCTGAACGAAAATATCGAAGACTCGTACCTATTCAATACTATACTCTTCAAATCTTTATGTCTATGTTTTATTTACCTAAAAAACAATTCCTTCAAATATGGTGAGTGAAAAATCTAGGAAATACTGTACAAATACACACAAATGTTAAACCAATTAAACACATGCATTCTATATTAATTAGATGTAACAAATAAATTTAATATATATATATATATATATATAGTCAAAGCAACATAACAACCACAATCATTGAAGGTTCCATTATCGAATGTGCTAGAACTATAGCTCAGCATCTGCAATCAAATTTTGTGATTGGACTTGCCACATGCAAAACATTTGCAGGGGTCAACTCTGTTATTGTTCATCAAAACTCAAATTGTCCCAAAATAAGGTTTTCAATTCTAACGTACCATGCCGCTAGGAGCATGATCCATCTACACCGTTCTAATCGATGTCTTACTCCACCCATTAGTACACTGCCGTAACATCCTTCCTGCTCATCTAGCTCACATGAATATGATGTCCTCTCATTGCAAGGATCTTAACACCTAATCTAAACACTTCAAAGAATGTGAGACCACTATCCCGTCGTCAGTGGTTGTTATTTATAACTTCAAATAATCAAAAAGCAAAACATGAACTTTAATGGTCCAATATTCAATGGTCAAGTTACAATTATCCCTTCACACTCTAACAACAAACAAACAAAACAGTAATCACCTTCATTTTCCTAAAAAGCCATCCTTGTTTCCTTGTCTTCAAGATATCCCTAAAATAATTATTTGAAACAATTAAATCCTTAATTATTATTGATTGCATTTTCTTATGGATTATATTTTTATAATTATTTCCTAACTCTTATGAGTCTTTTAGTTTTACAATAAGTTATTGATTTATTATATTTCTTTAATAATAATAACTTTAATTATTAGTATAATAGACATCGGGGAAAGAGAGGATAGTGGACTTACAAAATATACGTTGGTTATGGGTAATTGAGGAGGCTGACCACTCTATAAGGTGATTGGCCTTACTTCTCTTTTAGAGTTCTCCTCCAATTATCTTTATTCCTTTTTACATCTATTCTAAATTTTGATTTTAGAGTTTTTCATATTAATTATCTTTTTAATATTTTAATTCATACTTTGTATATAATCCTAATTATCTTTGAACCTAAATGGTTTTCTTTTTGTCAATGTCCCTTGGGGTTTGATTTTTATAACTTGTTGTTCCAAATTAGTTTTAGAGTTTTGCTAATGATTAACCAATACTTCCTACAGGTTTCATAATCAGTTCCTCTATTCTATTATATCCTACTTAATGTAATCTTAGTTTAATCATTTGCATCGTCTTTTACAACATTCTCACTCCTAAATTTATCATGCTCTTAATAAAAATTCTTAATATGTTCTTAATTTTATTATGAAATAGCTTCTAATTTTCTATTATTCATGAAAAAATTAGCCTTTAGATGCTTATTTCATTGCGTAATCTTAAGGTTTTCCTTCATCTTTTATCTTAGCTATTGGTTTCTTTCTAGAGAAAATTATGAGGAAGAGTATAAGATTTATAGAGTTTGTAATAGGATCTCTAAGGTAGTCATTTAGTATGTCAATTAAAAGATTTTAAAAAAAAAATTAGAGAGGGGTATTCCCTTTTAACAAATTGGAGTAACCATTTATTTTTTATGGTTAATCTTCCTTCTTTTTACCCTATAGGGTTTCTAAGTGAGTTATGAGCTTTGTTTCAAAACCTTAAAGGTTTCTTGGTTGGGTTTTGGGACTATGGTAATACCTAACAAGATAACTAATGCCAAATGAAAAAAATAAATAATAAATATATAAGCACATTCATTGTCAGATTGGTTAAATTTCTCAATAAAACTACTCATTTATTTCCAATAGAAAAAAATATTGACCAATGATTTGGATGTGATTAGACTCTGAAGAAGTATGTTTAAAATATTTCTTATTGAATCTTAACTAATCACTTCTTGCATGTGTGAAATTTTTTACATAGTGGTAGTTGGTTCTATCATATTTACCTCCTCATTTGACTTCACATCATGAATAGCTAATGCAAAATTATGGTTACAACCATTTCACTAGTCAAATTGAAAAATTCCCCAATGGTTTGATATTGAATTTTTTTTTTTATTGATCTCACAAAATGTCAAGGATAATACTACTAGATATATAGAAAAATCATTACATTGAACTTGTCTCATAAAAAAAATTGTCGCTCTATACAGATTGGTTATGAGTACAAAGCACATTATAAGAGCAGCTTTTAGGTATAGGATAACCTTATAAGGTTTTGGAGCGGTTTAAGGAAGCTCAACAGGGTATCGAGTCAGGTTTGGATTTTTCAAAACCAATCTCGTACTTGATTTAGTGGTATTTGTAACGCAAGTACCTTCGTATCCACTAGTTCAAATCAAACTTCATGTAATTTATTTTTTATTTCATAAAACTTTAATGCATTGGATTCATTTTAATTTCAAAAGAATTGTTCAAGTTTACATTCCTTTTTTCTTTCTTTTCTTATATGAGAAATCCTACATGTTCTAATTTAAAGTCACAACTTTTGAAAGTTCCAAATAATCTTAAGTAAACATAATTTGAAAAATATTTGGTCATTTTCTAAATTTATTTTTTTCTACAAAAGAAATCTCTTCTTCCTTTTCTTTTTCTTTTTATTTTTTTTGAAAATTTTTTTCCTAAAAAGATACTTTCTTTCTAAGAAAATGCAAAAAAAAAAGAAAAAGAAAAAAAAAACAATAAACTTTAAATTAGGTGCAGATTTATTCTTTAATTTTTAAATGTTACAAACTACCTCCATAAACTTTAATAAATTGGTAAATAATCCTTATAGATTCCAAATGAGCCCCTTAAACTTTTCACATTTGGAAACACTCCCGAAACTTATTAAAGTGTATTTTAAGATTTTCAAAACTTTGATCATAGTATGGCATTTTTTTAGGGAAAAATGTAAATATCCCTCCTAAATTTTAACTCAAGTATAAATTGGTCTCTTAAACTTTTAAAGTGTAGTTTTTTATTCCCCAAACTTTCATAAATTGACAAATAACTTCCATAGATCAAGAATAACTCCTTTAAACTTTGATTTTAGTATATAAACATTCCATAACCTTTGATTTTTGTTTGTAAAAACTCCATAGTTTAGAGAAAGTTTACATACCAAAATCAAAGTTCAAGGGGTTATTTTTTATCTATGAAAATTGTTTACTAATTTATGAAAATTGTTTACTAATTTACGAAAATTTAAAGATTAAAAACCATACTTTGAAAGTTCATGGAGACAATTTACACCTAAGTCAAACTTTAAAAGGGTTATTTATAATTTTCTCTTTTTTATCTTAAAAAAGAAACATCCTTTATTTTGCCCATTTACCAAATTTTAGAGGATTGATTTACAACATTTAAAAGTTTAGGGAATAAGTCTGCATCCAAATAAAATTTAGAGAGGTTATTTGCAATTTGTTCCTTTTTATCTCTATAATACTTTCTTTTATTGATTATTATCATTTACATTATAAGTAAAAGTATGAATAAAATGACCAAAATTAACTTAATTAAAGATGGTTGAATTGGACTTTGTGGTAGGATGGAGCTTAGCTAGATCAATGTGCTAAGTTGAGGAGTTAGACTGCAAGTGAGTTAAATCAAAGCAAGTTGTAAGTACGAGCCACTTAGTCAAATTAAGGTATAGGTTACATGGGTTAAATTGGGTTTAAGCTAAGAACGAACAATATTAGTTGCTCAACATTAACTGATGAGGTGATGATCGTTTACCACCAAGGGTATGTTGGACTTCCCTAAATTATCCACTAAAGGCTATTGCAAATTGAACCTAGGTAGCTTAGTTAGAGCTTCTTATGGTGCTTTACAACTGTTTGAGGGTGGTTGTAGAGTTATTGGAGGATGTATCATTATTTAGTGGTGTTTTCCTTCGATAAGTAGTGGTTTGCATTGAGACTATAGAGAGGGTTACAAACTCAACCTCGAGAGAGAAGCTGCATATATAAGCTCAATTTGTGGAATTGTCCAAGCTAATCAATCCCGAGATCTCTCTTTATATAAAGGAAAAGAAATCAAGTATTATTGAAGCTAGGAGATCAAAAGGCAAAGCCTTGAATTCAAATACATTTTGCCTTTAACGTTATCGATTTTTTTTTTAATGTGATTTTGTGATTCTAAAAGTTAAAAACTTCTAGAATTTACCTTTTCATTACACTTAAGCTCGATTCTTCTAAAAATAAAAGGAAACTTGATAGAATGCGCAGTCTAAAGATTGAAGACATTTTCTTTTAAACCTAAAAAAAAAAATTAAAATAGAAAATGAAAAAATAAATAACCTAAATCCTTCCTAAAGTAAATTTTGAACTATTAACCTATAACATGGAACTTAAAGTCTTATCCGCTAGACTGACAAGCCAATTCCATTTATTATTGTGATTGAAACTATACTTAAATAAGCATAGCTTGAGCCAATAAGGCCCAAAAGGGATTTGTTGCCAATAATTGGCCTAAGCTTATTGATTCATAAAAACTTGAGCATAATATGTATATTGTGAAATGTAATATTTAATATTGAGCCAATTTGATAGAAAATCAGACTCCAATTCATTACTCATCTAATCAATCCAAAAATTCATTTTTGCTTATTCTGATCATTTCATGTCTAGTTGATGCCAAGTTCAAAGCCATGGTTCACTTAAATTATCATTTTTCTTCCTTTCACGACCAATCGAACTCAACTTAAGTGAAAATCTTATTATTTTTGCAAAATAAAGCCTTTTTGATTGGAAACTTAGTTTCTACCAAATTGATATACACATTAAGGCTTGAAAATTCATTTTTGGCCTGATAAAATTCAAATTTTAATTAAAAAAATTTTTCTTGTTACATTTTTTAGATATTCTACAAGTTTTAGAAATTTTTTATTTTTTTCATACTTTTAATTTCTCAAAGAATTTGTAATTTTAGGGTTTTTCTATTTTTCCTATTTCTATACTTCTTCCACATTTTCTATTTTTTAAAATATTTTTTTCATTTGTTCATTTTTCTAAGGTTTTTTTTTCTGGTTTCTTAGGATTTTCACTTATTCTAAAATTTTAGTATTTTCTACTCTCTCAATTTTTTTATAATTTCTACTTTTATTATTTATGAAAAATTTTATTGTTTAGATGCTTATTTGGATAAGTAACATTAGGGCTTATCTTCTATTATAGCAAGCCACTTCTTATTTGAATAAATTATGAGAAGGTTGAGTCTTATCTATTGAGACTGTGCTTAGATTTTTGTGCATCCTATCTTTAGAAGTGATTTAATTATGTTTCCTTTTTAAATTATGTCATTAACATTTGTTTGTGTAAATTAATGATAATGATGCAACTGGCAAGTCATTATAGGGTATTTGTATCACTTGACTCAGTAAATACTTCATTGGGTAATTGCTTTAGGGTTTAGGACAAGTTGTGAGTATTGTTACAAAACCATGTGGAGTTTCACCTTAAAAAAATGAATGAGAAATTTGAACTTGATAAAAAATAATAATTTATAAAATAATATTAGTGGCTACTGCCTACACTTCATACAATAATAATAATTATAATATGTAATAGACAAGAGAAATAAAAGAAAATTATCATTTATTCATTTAATTAAAAAAATCAAACCCATAGCCTAGTTGCACATCTCTCTCATCTCATTGTCTCATCTTCATTGCACCATCACTCTTATCTTACTCTTACCTTCACCATAACTCAAAATCATAGCAACATGGCCTTACTGTTTGGTCAATCACTTTACTATTGCCTAACATCTCACTTGGTCATCCTTATCCCCCACCATCACTCTTGTTTACCCAATCACCTTCATCATCACGCTAATCTCGACTCTCATCTCAATGTTTAACTTTTACTATCTCAATCTCATCACAACAGCCATAATACCACCACTCATAGCCATACTTCTCTCTTACCCTCACCGTACTACTAATATTCCCTTTGTCTTATCTTCTTGCCAACAAGTAGTATCTCTCTTTTTTTATTCTTATTCTCTATCTTGTGATACATATGTATACGAATTGATAATGGAACTCTTTTATTTTTTTTTTCCTTATATAGTATCAATGAGTAAGTTTGTCTAATAATGAAAGGATATATGCTGTGTTTTGTTTTTCTCTGGTATCTATGAAGTTATATTATTGTTGTTATGTATGTATGACTTTGCATTAGATATATATTAATTTTAGCCAAATGTATGGGTTTTTCTTTTTCTTTGTTTATTTTTTTTTAACAACTAAGAAACTTCATTCAACATAAGTAAGAGTCATAAATCAAGAGGCCTAGAGGCATAATTAACAAATAGAAGGTGACTTAATTAGGATAGGGGTCTAGAGACTTAAAAGTTATAGTGCAACCTAAATTTTGCTTGAGTGGCAACCCAATAAGCATATGCATTTGCTTCCCTTGAAAAAAAAAAAGAAAATAAACAACTTGTAAAAAGAGCCTTCATCAATCTAATATCATGAAAAACACTATCAACTATCCAAGAAGTTGTTTTAGGCGTGGAGATAGTTTGGATAGTAGGTTATGAATCAGTTTTAATAATAATGTCTTACCATTCACGATCTAAAGCAATTTGCAAAGCTTCTCTCACTGCGAAGGCCTTTTTAAGTTGAACATCAGTTAACTAAACAAGTTGTGTAGTAGCTTGAAGCAAAGTCCCTGTACAGGCACGACAAATGTATGGTTTGATTTCATCTTAAACTGGAATAGAAATTAGAACATGTTGTAGTTTCAAAGGCACCTTAGTGTTTCGATTTTTTAAAGATAGAAAGATGAAGTAGCAGGGTTTTTTTTTTTTTCATCTTTCTTTTGTCTTTGGTTGTGAATTTCATGATCTTAATTTTTAAATTTGAATTCTAAAGTATCTTAAGAGGAAAAAAAAAAATAATAGATAAGCGGGGCAAATCAATCCGTTTTTGGATTCATGATTACACTTAGTGGGCAAGTTGAGGGTATAGGACGAAAAAACTTATAAGGTTTCTAGCAAGTTCCAAAAAACCCAATAAGGTGTCAACTTGGGTTTAGGCTTAAAACTTGTTCCAAACCCACCTTGGTTGCGTCCCCAATTAGAGGGTCTCTTAATTATTTTAGAGATGAATACTTCTTTTTATGGATCCCTTTTTTTTTTTGTTTTAATATGGTAAGATTAAATGTCATTGATTTTTGAGGTATTCCATATTTTTTCAACTTTTGAGACTTTTTATCTTCTTAAAATCAAGATTTAAGTAGGTTTAAATTGATAATTACAAATTATGTGATGTCTTGCATTGGTGGTTAGTTTTATTATTATACTTTCTATGGATCTAAGATTTAGCTAGGAGTTATATGTTTAATCATGTACTTATTATGACATTATCTTAGTATTGTTTCTTCCACTCATCTCAACAAGTGGTTTCTTACTTAAGTGGGTTGTGATGGAGCATGTAAGACCTTATTTATAATGTTCATGATGGGGTTTTGCCCCATCTCATCTTTTCTTATTAGTTGTTCGAAAACTTCCTATTTAATTTGATATAACATCTTTTGTTAAATTTGTAGTTCTTTATTTGGAAGTTGTATTTATATAATAATGTATTTCATTGTACTTTTTACTTATTGAAACGTGTACATATGTGTACGTGTATAGTTTTACGGTTTTATATACTTTGGTTATTTTGTATGTAGTTTACATGTTTGTTATATAATTTTGTGTGCATGAGTGAGTGTGTGTGTTTTGCATTGTATATAGCTGCATTGGACTTGTATGTTATAGTTAATATTGGAACATTTCATGTAACTTATACTACATGCATGCTGATGAATTAAACTTTCATAATATGTTATTTTATCTTATTAATTTCATTAAAGTGTATAAATCTTGTTGTTTCATTGTTATCATCATCATCATTATTACTTAGAAGATTCTATTTAAAGGTTATAAGTCAATAACATGCTAAGAAGTAACAGTAGTCTTGCGCCAATGGCTTGCAAGAAATAGAAGAAATCTCGAGTCAATGGCTCACATGCATATTTAAAAGCACGATATGTAGTAATAAAAAGACCAGCTAAACTAGGCTCTTTTCACAAGGACTAGACACTAATTACCAATAGTGTCAACAATACTTTTAGCTAGGTGATTGAATTCTAGTTTAAAAAAAAATTATCAAACTAAAAAGAGTAAAATCTAGTTGTACCAAATGATCCATAAGGGAAAATGAACAATGAACTAAACAAATGGGATATCAACTAGGCTTTTATCTTGAAGATTTTACATGCACCTAAATATATTGTGATTAATTATTTGAGTTTTTATTAAATTTACCAAGATCCTCTTCCCTCTTGAGACTTCCTTATTGTTTAGATCATATTTATCAACTATATAAAAGAATTCCTCACATGAATCCAAATATAATAATTAAAATCACTTAACCTATATATTCAAATGTCAAGATAACCAATCTTAATTGCATTAAGCACATGAATCTTAGATTTAATATAATATGCATGTGCCTATGTAATAGTTGAACTAGACTTACTTCAATTTTCATATAAACCTTTCAATATCTACTATGTTTTTCAGATTCTAATATATAAATAAGTGATAGGTTAAGTGATATATTCAATAAACCATGAAATTGACTTATAAAAACATTCAAGTAATTAACTAATAACATATAAGAGATTCATAATAAAACTAATCCATCAAACTATATAAATCTCACAAAATTACTTCATTCATAACAAGTAAAAGTACATCAGATAGGATAACAAGAAATATCGACGTAAATTTTATCATATAAGAAAAGAAGATGCTTCAATAGTTTTCTAATCCGCACTCGGTAATGTTGTTGATATTTTTTAAACCCTACATGGCCTTGGGATGTTCTCTCTCACAGCTACGAAAACAAAAGGAATTGAAACTGTGCAAATGCATGTGTAGTTGGTAGCGTTGTGGCGTGAATACATATATTCATTCCCGTGTTGTGCGTGCCGACTCTTCTTCACATGAATGGCTTCTTAGAGTGCATGACTCTCTGACCGTGGCTTCTTCATTTGCCGCTATGGGCTGTTAATTGGCGTGGATACAAAATATCAACAAATAGAGACAAGTGGGCCATGGCGTTGGATAATTGGTGCCGGGCCTTATTGTTGATTCCTTCCTGGACCACGAAAATGGGCTGATTATATATGAAATCATCTCTGGCTGGAAGTGTGTTTCAATGGAATGTCGTTCACTTGCTGTTATTATCTTGGTAAATGGCTACTGGACATGTGCATTAAGTTGACTTACTTGAGTGGTTTCAAATGTGAGCTTCTCATTTGACTAGACATCACGTAGACTTCAAGTCCTTTGATTTCAGAACTCTCGTACCTGAGTTAGCTTTTACGTAATCTTGAAGCCGCACAATTTTCCTAAAAGATGAAAGAACATTCATATCAAAGTAGCGTAAAGTGATGATAAGATATATAAACCTACAACTTGTTGATGGTTGAAATTTGAATGGAGGTTGAGAATGAAGCAACTTAAGCAAGTATCAAACATGAGGTAAAAATGGGCGTTGAAGGTCTTATGATACAACCACTTCAATCTTAAGTCAACAACAATCTCTAAGAAGAGAGAAAATGTGAGATAGTACAAGTTCAAGGATCCCAAACCTATTACCCTTATCTAGTATTTAGAAGCATGTATGTATGAAAGTGGATCATGATCCTAAGATTTGCACGGATTTATTGGAGTGAATCTAGAGAACATTTTTCATTTGCCTAAGAGCTCATTCAAGCTTTTTAAGAGGTTAGTCAAGCTTTTAGAGCTCGGGCCAAGCCTAACATGTTCACCATTCAAAATGAAGACTTATCACATGCTTAGAGATGGTTGAATCATGTAGTACATACTTATGTTACACATAGCCTCAAAGGAGTAACATAGCAATAAAACTTAGGGATAACTTGAAGAAGAAGAGGTAAGGAGGAAGAGAGATAGTGTGTTTTATGTTTTGAACTCTATTTGATATTACAGGGTAGTCGTTTGACATCACAATAGCTTTTCTCTGATATTTGGATTCTCTAAATTGTGCAAATGAGAAGGTCTTCTCAAGTAATTATAGAGTCAGGCTATTGATGATGTCTATTGGATCATGCTGATGTTTGACTAACAAGATGGGTTCTCTCACTAATAGATTCCTTCATGGCCTCCTGTTGAGTCTAAGCCAATGGCTAACCTTTTTGAATGCTAGAGCTTCCTTGAGAGAGAGTAAGAACAGACAAGTCTAGTGGTCTTTACTTTAAGCTCATTATGCCAAATTTCTCTAAGGCATCCTATATTCATGGATCTAACTCCATGAGACATGTCACTTAGCCTAAAAAGTGAACCTTAGTTATTAGCAGGCTTAAAGCCCAAAGACCCATTTTAGCCCTTGACAAAAATAAAACATAGATGGTGCATTCATTTCATTTTGTAATTTGATATTTAGAGCAACTATCTAAGTTTGCAAGGATAGTTTTATCGATTGATGATTTTAATTGGCAAACCATAGAGGAAGCAACGTAATGGTTAAGAGATAGGAACAGTGATTAATATAAAAATGAAGAGAAATGATAATCTATGACTCCTCCTTTTAAAATTAGGATAACAAATGAGTCAAATTGCTTATAAGTCGAGCTTAATCAAGCTTGGCTCGAGCTTAATTAGTAAAGAAGTCAAGTTTGAGCTCCAATTAAAGCTTATAAGCTGGCTTATTTAGGCGTACGAACAGGTTAACAAGCCTTATATATATTACATATATTATATATTATATACTATATATTATTAAAATTTAAAGGCTGATATCTATATGATATATATAAATATATAACATGTTATAAGATAATATATGATATATAATCTAATCCTTATCTATTATTAGTTAATCTATTTATTTATATACTTTTTCATTCTATATACTAAGGCTTATGTATAAGCTTGAGATTAGCTCACTTTAAGCTTGAGATTAGCTCACTTTAAGCTTGAGATTAGCTCACTTTAAGCTTGATTAGTAAACAAGCTAAAATTGAACTTAAGAATTTTTTTTTATCTAAATAAGTTAAGCTCGAGCCTCAATTGCGAGCTTAATAAAACGTTCGACTCGGGATGATTTTTAAACAAGTAAAGCCTGAGTCTTTAGAAGGTTATCTCGGCTTAACTCATTTGCAGAACTATTTAAAATCTTTTTCCATTTCTATTGATGACCTCCATTTTCACTAATTGGCACCATGCAAACCTATAGCTAATTTCTTTTACCATTAATTAGGGGTGGGCATAGTATGATTTAGTATATTCGCCCCCTCTTACTGAACAAAAAATCAACAATTTGCTTTTTTTTTTTTACATCAAACTTAATCATACGATTTGGTTTATAAATATTTCAAACCCAAAAAATGGTTCAACCCACGATTTGAATCTCTCTCTTTTGTTTAAATGAAATGTTACAAATTTAACAAATGGAAATGCAAAACAAACTGTCTCTATATCTCTTGAAGTAGAGAGTTGAATATTACTTTGTTCAATTAAAAAAGAAAACCCAGAAAAAAAAAAGATTTTTTTTTTTAAAATGAAGTACTTTGCTATTAGAAATAGCATATCATTTATGAAAGTATTGTTTGACAACTTGTTTGTCAAGCAAACCAAGTAGATTATGCATGTAATTACATTTTATTATTCTCATTGTCTTTGCTTTTCCCTAATCACCATGGGACTAAGATGCAACAAAAAATGAATAGATTTAATGAACAAGAACACCAAGAAGTTAAACAAAAATATAAATACATATTTCACGTCATACATTCTAAGATTCAACAAAAAATTAATAGATTTAATGAACAAGTCTTAAAGCATTAATTATAAACTCAACCATAGTCTCAAGTTAAAAAAAAAAAAAAAAACTCTTTATCAAGCTGTTGAGACTTGAGATAAGGGAAAGAGAAGCTATAGAGGAGCAATTGTGATTAAGTTTCAAGTTAAAAAAATAAAAACCTCTTTGTCAAGTTGTTAAGACTTGAGACAAGGGAAAAAGAGGCTATAGAGAAGCAATCGTGATCGAAAGCTAGACTAGAGCTGTTTAACACTTGAGATTAGAGGAACAAAGAGGACAAAGGACCTAAAAATTAACAGTTTGGTTTTTTTCTATATCGAACTTAACCATATGATTTAGTTAGTAAATATTTAAAGAAAAAAGATAATTGGCTTAAAGTGATTTGATTTGTGGTTTGAACATTTTTTTTTAATGAAATGTTACAAATTTAACGATCGAAAATGGAAAACAAGCTGTCATTATATCTCATGAAGTAGATAGCTTGATATTACTTTGTTCAGTTAAAAAAGAAAACCTAAAAAAAGAAAATTTTTTAAAAATGATGTACTTTGCTCTTAGAAATAGTATATCATCCATGAAAGCATCATTTGATGGCATGTTTATCAAGCAAACCAAGCAAATTATACATGTTTTTACTTTTTACCATTCTCATAGTATTTGCTTTTTCCTAATGACCATCTAATTAAGATTCAACAAGAAATTAACGGATTTAATGAACAAGAGCACCAAGAGATTAAACAAAAATAAAAATACATATTTCACCTCATATATTCTAAGATTCAACAAAAAATTAATAGATTTAATGAACAAGTCTTAAAGTGTGAATTTTAAACTTAATCACAAAGTCTCAAGTTAAAAAAGGAAAAAAAAAAAAAAAAACCTCTTTATCGGGCTATTAAGACTTAAGACAAGAGGAAGCATGATCAAAAGCTACACTAAGAGTAAGAGGGAAGTTATTTGACACTTGAGATGAGAGGAAGAGAGAGAACAGAGGATCTAAAAATTAATGGTTCCATTTTTTTCTAAATCAAATTTAACTATACGATTCAGTTCGTAAATATTTCTAACATAAAAAAAAGGTTTGGAGTAGTTCGATTTGTGGTTTGAACTTTTTCTTTAAATGACATGTTACAAATTTAACAATTGGAAATGGAAAACAAGCTATCTTTATCTCTCATAAAGTAGGGAGCTTAATAGTGCTTTGTTCAGTTAAAAAAGAAAACTTTCTAAAAATGAAGTACTTAGCATATCATCTATGAAAGCATTGTTTGACAACATGTTTGTCAAGCAAACCTAATAGATTATGCATGTGATTATGTTTTATCATTCTCATATTTTTCGCTTTTCCCTAATCACCATAGGACTAAGAATCAATAAAAAATTAATAGATTTAATGAACAAATCTTAAAGCGTTAATTACAAACTTAACCATAAAGTCTCAAGTAAAAAAAAAAAAAAAACCCTTATGATAAGTTGTTAAGACTTGAGATGAGAGGAAGAGAGGTGATAGAGGTGTGACCATGATCGAAAGCTAGACTAAGAGCCAGAGGGGAGCTATTTGACACTTGACAAGAGAGTGAGAGAGGATAGAGGAGTGATAGAGAGAGAGACTGCTATTGAGTGTTGAGAAATTAGGTTTAGGGTGCAGCAGATGCGTCTTGACTCAATGCCTCTCTTTTTTTTGTGTTTTTGGTTTAATTACAACTAGTTCAGTTCAATAATTGGTTGGTCAATGCCAAACCAACCTATGTGAAAAATAAACACCTATTTTTCGGTTCGTGATTTTTTCATCCAGCCTTAAGTTAATAACTAATGTTATATTTGGGACCATTTTCTGTAGTACTACAAGTAATCATGCTAAGTGCCAATGTTCAATTAAGTTTCTGAGTTCATTGGCGAATCTTAGAGGACCCTGGAGTATTTTTGGTCCATGATAAAAATTTGAACATTTTTGGGCTACAACTTAAACTACTTCTGCAAATTGGCTTTCCCATCCTCTTTTGCCAAACAGCCAAGCCCATCTCCATTTGTTGGTTTAAGAAGTGATCATCTATTTTTACATTATTATTATGTCCTGGTCATTCATCTAAGAATTGCTCTTAGAATTTTCGTATGCCTTGCCTGAATCCTTATCGATTAAGGAATAGTAGACAACAATTATCTTGTAAATTAAGATTATACTTGTGAGAAGTTCTAAAATTATAAAGCCCTTCAATACAAATTCATTTTGCTATACACTTAAACCCTTTATTAGAATTGTTTGATGAATTAATTTTACACATCTTTACTAATATTGATGGTAAGAGACTGGTCTCATGGTATATACCATTTAAAAATTAACCTTTTACCAATAAATTCATTTAATTAGCCCTTAAAGTAAAATTATGACTTATATGATATTAACAGTTGAAAGTAAATTATAGCTAATATGTAAGTTATCTTGACAATTTTTATTTTCCTACATGCTACATTCTCCATGTGAATTAATTAGACTAAATTCCACCTAATTAAAGTGTCAAAATCGAACAAGATCCTCACTTTTATGATAACATCTATTTTTAATATATATTATGTTTAATCTCATTTATTTTAAGTGCACATATTTTGAATGCCTAAGCATGTAAAATCTAATTATGTATCTTAATGGACCACAAAATCAAAAATCTTCTTTTGTTGGGTTACAGATTAAGTGATTTTTTTCTTTTATTTTTTAATTTTTCTTTCTCAAGAATATTTCCTACATTAATTTAAGCTTTTCAGTTATTTAGATAAATTTTGATATATATTATATAAGGTGTCTGCATCATGGGATAATTCCACAAAATAGTACATTCGACACTTTAGATGAAGATATGTATAATAAATCAACATGAACACTAATATCACCTTTAGTATGGAGAAATGATATGAAATTCAATAGATATTGGAATTGAAAGGAATAAAACTGGAATAGAATGACCAATCTATTTCAGTGTTTGGAAATGTCGCTATAATTGTTGATTTCATTACAGTGTTATGTTTGATTCTATATATTTGGAATATAATGTACATATATGAATATTTGTAACAAGTTCATACAATTTATGAAGCCTATGAATATATATCATACATTGTTTAATATGGCTTAAACATTAGTTATGATGACATATATACAACTAATAACATACACCACAAAAACACTTAGATATATAGAAGCCAACAAATAGGGAACATCCTTTTTGCGATAAAGCAATATCTTATTTTTAAATTTTAGTTTACCTAGGAACAAGTTGTCTATGAAAATTAATAAATATATTTGATAGGCTTCTAATTGCCTATATTTTATAGAGTGATTTTTAATGATTTTCTCTTAAAATTTGAGTTTATTTTGAGAAAATGATATTTAATTAAGTAAAATCTTCTTTTATAGATTTTGGAACAATCTATGGAAGAAAATGAGAGAATTGAAACAAGTTTCATTCAATTCAAAGCTAAAATAAGCAAATTATGAAGTTTTGAAGATTAATATAACTAAACGATACGACTATGTCATTTTTAAGGGAATTTAAAGCAAAAATATGTGTGGTCAGTGGTAGACACGACCATGTCCTAAGTTATGTTACTCTCAAGCTTCATGAAGATGCAAAAATGATTTGGAAAAAAAAAAAAAGAAGATTTGATGGAGTGTATCAAAACAATACGACCAAGTAACATTGTCGTATCATCAGTTGTGAATCCTTTATTTTGTCCCTCCTATTTAAGGCTTCGGTAGGTTTTTTTTTTTTTTTAGAGAACTTTTGCATGTCTTTTAGAGAGAATTTCAAGAGCAAAACACTCAAAAAAGCATAGAGCTTCAAGAATTCAAGATTCAAGAGTCTTTTGATTACATCCATAGATCTTTCTTCTACTTTACTTTTAGTTTTATAAAGATTGTTCTCTTATCATAAGTAAGGAGTAGATATTTTGTATTTAGGTTTTGTGAAACCTAGATCTATCACGTGACAATTATTTTTATTAGATCTAATGAATTTTTTTAGTTTTTTTGAATTGATCATGTGTATTTAATTGTTTGGATTGATACTTCTATAGGTATTAATCTAAAAATCTAATATTATATAAGAAAATCGAGAGATTTCTTATATGATTAAATTTAAGCATAATTGATGAGGGTGTTTTCAATGTTAAAGATAAATTTTAAGATTCTTCCAGATCTTTAACATTGTCTTTAAAATATTTTATTATATGTTAATGTGATCTTCGGTTGTATTATTGAGAAGAAATTTCAATAGGAAATCTAAAGATTAAGATTGATAAGCTTGAGAAAACTATTAACTTTAATAGAGAATTCTCCCAATCAAAAAAATTAATGATTGAATTAGATTGTCTTTAGTGAAAGCCATACATATAATTTTAAGGGAAGCAAGATCTATATGCTTCATCAAGTCTTGAATTAAATATTAAGTTGATTGCTTTCTTGTTTTGGTTCTTGATTAGTTATTAAAATTATTAGTTGTTGCAATTTTAGTTTAAATATTTAAGTTCTTGCAATTGAATTTGCTGATTTAATAATAGAGTTAAGGTTGGTATTAGTATCCAAGATCTTTGAGGGATTAACCTAGACTCATATTCACTATATTAGAATTCGATTGGTACGTTTATCTCGTATCAATAGCTTTAAAGTTTCAACTAAAAATCTCACTTAAGTTGATGGAGAAAAAATCACTTAAGTTGAATTGAGAAAGCTACTACTTACAAAATTGTAAATTTATTTAAACTCTATATTCTAGGGGGGGAGGACTCCTTAAGGGTCACTTGTAGTGATCATCTTCTCCACCAGACAAGGGCGCGAGAAAGGGAGAGTAAGGTTTAAGCGAGACAAATTTGAACATATCTAAGAATTTGTACTTTCTAGCTTTTAGAAGTCATCAACTATTAGGATATTACATTATCTCCCTTATCATGTTTTAATTTTTTTTCCTCCTTCTCTCTCTCTCAATCCCTCATTTTGTGTTCATAACCTTCATCTAAGTTTCAACTCTAATATGAAAGATTATTAAAAAAAAAACTATATACTTTAATTTATACCATTAATAATTTAAAATGAATTGAAAGATTTGATTCTCTTTAATTCATTACTTTTTTCAACAAAAAAAAAAGAAAGAAACTTTTAGTTTTGACTTTACTTATATTTCTTCTATACATTTTTGATTATATATTATTAAGAATCAGTTATGAAAAAAGAGCTTAATTTCTTTATTTTCATCACGTATGAAGCTATTTTACATAGGTTTTAGAGACTTACATTTCTACGTTTTGATTTCACATTCTGTTTCTATTAACCCTCCAGTGATTTTAGATAAAATCGCGAGTTTGATAACATTGGTTCTAATGAAGGGTAAGGTGGTAAATTAAAACCCTGGAATATTATGAGCTCTATTATGTAAAAGATATTAAGGAAATGAGAGAATTAATTCTTTTGGATAAATTAGAAAGTAAAATATCACTCTTCCCTCCTTCCCTCGTGCTGTGACTTAAGAAGCCCAACTAATGGGTATTTGTTGAATTTTACAAGGTGAAAATAGAGATCTAAGTGAAAATTCAAGTAAATTAGAGAAAAGAATATGAAATCCAAGCTCTCAAAGGTATGAAATAAAAAAAAGTAATGATTAGATTGTCAATTTAGATTGAATTTATAGAAATACTAACTAGAAGAGTATTTTTATTGAATTGAAGTCGAAGAATTAAGAATTTAGAGTATTAAGAGCTTGAAGGTAGCGTAAACATCACTAAGGAAGGGTAAGTAGTTATTTTGATATTGGAAATTGAAGTTGAGATTTAAGTATGTTGAAAAGCATTTTCTTATCTATAATTTTTGTATAAATACAAAGTATAAATATTGTTGATTTATAAGTTAAATTGGTGTTTAGACTTGATTAGTAGGTATTTGGTGTTGATTAGAGTAATTTGGATATTTGGAATTTGAAAGAAGTAATTCTATTAGGATGTAAGTGTAATTGAGTATTTAATTGAAGTTTTGGATATGGATGTGTGTGTTTATTTATGTGATGAGGTAAATGGTAAGGAGATTAGGCGTTGATTTGTTGGTTTATGATAAATTGATGATTTAATAAGTTATATGGTAAGTGTTTGACGTTATAGAGGTGAAATTTGGAGAAATGGATTGTGGGTATGTATTGTGACATACATGTATTAAATTAGGCGTGATCTTGTGGATTCAAGTGTAATTGATGATGATTGGTAGTTTAGAATATTGATCTTAAGAGTTAGATATGAGAATTTGATCGAATTGTAAGAAAGATGAAATTGGATTGCATTTGATGTTGTAGCGTGATGTTCATTGATGAATTTGGGTTTGATTAATTTTGATTCTTGTTAATTTGATGTTTAGAGTGATATTTGGTTGACAAATTTGATAGATATTGAATTAGAAGCGATTTGGCGTTGATGAGTTAATTCAGGCTTTTGGAGCTTTAGAATTGACTTGATAAATGCTATGTAAATCTAGAAAATTTTGGATAATCTGGGTTTAAATTTATTAAGTAATTTGATAAAAGAAACAAGTTTGGATTGATTTGGAGTAAAAATGAGTAAGATAAAGTAATTATATAAAGTCATATTATATATTAATTAATGGGTAAATTAGACCATTCTTTAATTTGATGCAACACTACCATAAACCTAGAGTTTTTTGGAAATTTTGACTTCATGATGAGGTTTAATGAATAAATTGAAGATAGGATCAAGTTCGAAATGATTTGGAGTTAAAATGACCAAGTTATGATAATTTGAAGTTCAGTCATATTGAATTGAATTGAGCTAGAAGTATATTTAAGTTGCTGCACTTTAATGGTTAAATTTAATGCTTTAATGATTGTTAAAGATGAGTTTAATATTGCAAATTTCTAGAATTAAGTGTTCTTATGTTTGATTCCATGTTGTTTTGGTTGATTGAATACATTGTTTATGTTACCTATGGTAGGAATTGGTGGAATTGATTAGATACTTCAATATTCATTGATGTTCATCATTGGCAAATGTTCTTCATTGGATTCAAATGTTCGTCTTTAAGATAAAAGTGTTATTTCTAAAATTCAATTATTTGATTCAATTTAACTCCTAAAAATAATAAAAAAATGTGTTTTTTTTTTTTTGGCAATTTAAGCTAAGTAGTGAATCGAATAGATTTTGAGTCATTGAATTCAAATCTTTAATATGAATTAGCAAAATCAATACACATTATTCACAACATGATCTTGAAGATTTGAATCAAACTCCATTCAATAGTAGCTTCGATCTTCATGAACAAGTGTTAATGCATTCAACGATGTTATTGTAAATATTACGAATTTTATATGTAAGTTTGTGATTAATTATGTCATAATAGTATCTAATATTATAATTAGCATAACTAAATAATAAATGGACAAATTAATTAGATAATAATAAAACGAAGCATATAGCAACATTCCCCTTAGACCAAATTGGTCTAAACTCAGTTTATTATGAACTAAACTGATTTAAGCTCTGATTAGTTTAACCAAATAGATTTTAACCTAGTTTGACTAATTAATTAATTAATTGACTTTAGGTCTAAACCCCTAATATCGAATCGGATTCCAAATTATCCTAAGTCGATTCGATCAAACTTTTAGTTAGTTCATCACCTTATGAATTGGTTTAATTAACAAAGCTAAGGATATAACTAATAAATGGGTCATGATAATATAAAAAACTTAGACAACAAATTGGACTAATTCACTTGGCTAATTAAGTGGACTAATTCAATAAAACCTAAAAATGGGCATACTTAGTCAAATACTAAGTCAAAGTTCATTGAGCCTAATAAACATATTTAAGCTATAAGTCTAATTAATAACCAACAAATTAATAAAAGCTTCTAATTTACTAAACCTATAATAACACTTATCCTTTCCTTAACATGTATCTTGACTCATGCTTTAGTTTCAGCTTTTGGCTTTAGATTGTGTTGCTCACTGGTAGTTATGGGATGACCTTGCATGTTTTTTACTAATAGTAGGTCTAAAGTTGACTAGTACATAAGCTTAGCTTTAAAATATAATCATGTGCTATTTATGCGTAGTTACCCAATTAAAAGGTAACAAAAGTATTGAGTATTATGGAGAGAACAAGTTAAACAGCCTTTAAAAGCAAAGGGATGTTATATAGGGAGCAATCTAGAGGTATAGGACTCAATGACCTATACAATATGGATGGATTAAAATCAAATTGGGCTAATGACCTGTTAGGAGACTCTATAGAGGTTGTTTTATCTGATATCATTTCATATAGTATTGTTTGGTTTTGGATGCGGTAGCTAGATATGCTCATCAGCTCCTAACATATACTTTAGTATAGTTAGACCTCGTTGTTCCTCAAAGTGTTTGTAGTCATAAGTACTCATGTGCTGCTTGTTTATGATTAATATTGGTTATTACATTAAATTAGGCTTGCATGACATGCGGGCATGTGGTTGTAGTTTGTTTTGTGTTGAGTTTTTTTTTTTTGTGCTCATTCCCCTTTCCCCCTTGTTTTTCAAGTGATGATCAACTTGCCAATGACTACTATTATGATGCTTTCGATTTTGGTGATGATTTTGAGTGTTGGTTTGACAAGAGCTATATGTAGACTCATGATTATCGTATCTAAACTCTTATGGTTTACGTTTGGTTAGCTATACTTGGTTTTACTCTAAGACTGTATTGGCTTTTAGGCTTAGGTCATGTTACTTTGGTTTGGGATTTGTTTATGATACTTAATTCATACTACTAGTTTTGGTTTTAGGTCCCTTAACCCTAGTTTCGATACGAGGTTTATATGTTTATCAGTATTCTAAAATTTTCTCTTTGCAGAGTATTTTCAAAGAACCTAATCATCATAAATGTTCACAAAACTAATGAACGATAATTAAAACAAGTTAGGAACTCACTTTAGTGTCATAAGCCTTAGTGTGTAGCTTTTAGGATTACATGTGGTGGTGATCTATCACGTATCCAAGGTTTCGGGATGTGACATAATATGTGTTCCCTTCTTTTTAGTAGATTTTTTTTTTTAATTTTTTGGAAGAAAATTTTATCCATCAAGCCAACCAGCCTTTCTGAACAAGCAAGTCATACTTACTTATATATACATTATGTTGGAATTCTTTTAGGAATGAAATATAAAGTGTGCTTTTGGTTTTGAATATGTTGTGGTCCGAATAAATCAAGTATGTTATTATTTATGAATGTAGTGTCATATTCAATTGTATCACATATTAGACAAAATATTTTCTTAATGATATGTAATAGTTGGATTTTCCGTTTTTATCTACTTAATGAAACCTTTATATACTCGATATGAAAATAAATAACATACTTTATAAACATAGATTTGAATCTGTTAATAATCATTTTTAAGTCGCTTTTATAATTTACCAACGAGTAAAATAATATAGCCCATTTATAAAGATATATGACAGCATCTTCCAAATCTTAACATGTAAGAAGTTTTCATCAATTCCTTTAGCTATTTTAATGTAACGTTGAAACCATATTGAGTTGGCAAGTGGATAAATATGATTTTATATTTTTATGTATGTATACATCGTAGCATCATTCTCATCAATATAATGGATTTTTTTTTCCCTTTTTCTTTCCTACCGCTTGAAATTGCGTGACCCTGAAGAAGATTTTTGTAGCCATCCTTCGCTATTTAATAGGTAAGATCAGTAACGCGAGGGGAAATAGAAAAAATGGGCATATTCGCTAGAATACTCAACCGAACACGAAAATAAATAAATTTCTAACTTTTTTAGCTATACTATTTTATAAATTATGTAAAAAAATTTATTTTCGAATCATTTAGTAAATTGTTGAATTAAACTTGAGGCATTACTTAATTAACAAAAAAAGTGCTAATTTTTTCAAGAATTAAACAAACTTTGTTGGAAAAATTTATTTTTGAATTTTTATTGAAAATTTATTACGAAATATAGGTTCTTTCGAAATTTTCCTATATATTACTAAAGTAAACAAGAAGCATTTCTTAGTAAACGAAAAGTGTTTTATTTTTTTCAAAAAATAATAAATGAATTTTGTAAAATTTTTTTTTGGATTTCCAAAAAAAATATTTTTATTTTATCTTAAATATTAAATTATAAATAAAATCACAATCTCTTTCTTTTTTTTTCCATAAAAAAATTAAAAAATAATGTTGGAAAATCAACATGAAATTTATGATGTTAGAAAATTGCATAAAATAATACTTCTGTACCTAGTGTAATGGCCCCACTGTAACAAGCACAAGTTTGACTTCTAGAGATCATGGGGAAGGAAGGTGGATGGGTGGGGGTTAAGATTGCTTTATTACCTATTTCGCAAGGCGTTTCGAGCCTTAGCCTGTAAATGAACCTTTATGAGCTTCTAAAATATCTTTTAGAATATATTTACATTTTTTTCGAAACAAAATAAAAAAAATAGTTTATGGTAGTTTTGCTAAGAAAAAATTACTGAAATGAAATGATAAAAATACATTATTATATGATGTCGGAAAATTTTTTAGTATATTATATAATTTTTTAGTGTTTCTTTATTTACTTTTTGTTGTGTTTTTGTAAATAGAACTTTCATGTATAATATATAATTTTTCTACCTTTCATTATTATACTCATATGTTGTCATAAGGATAGTTCAATGTAGTTATTTATCGTATTTATTTATCATATTTATTCATTATTAAATTGTAAAAAATACGACCATAGTTTAGTATTTATTAGAATGTATGGGTAGACATAGCACTACACCGATGATCATTTCCTTTAGAAAATATGTTAAAAGGTTTAGTGGTTTTCTTCATGTAGTATCTCTATTCTTTTGAGAGTTAGATGGCTATATTTGATATCCTTGTTGAGATTGCTTAGACATAGAATGGTACCCATTATAGCTTATTAAACATCATTTGTTTTGTAGGGGCATAGAGTTATAATACTTAGCTTTATCATGGTGAATACTTATCATTTCCATCTGAGTTCGTTTAATATGAAGTCTTGATTATAGATAAGGATGTATGCAATGGTGATTAAGTGTTTGTAGATGAAGCAAAGAATGAGCTCTTGGAAAACGTAACTTGTGGTGTTACGGATGGTGATGATAACGATTCAAATAGTGAATGTTCATAAGAGAATAATTTAGATGATTAGAATAATGTATATAAAAGTACAAAGCATGAGGTGTCTTCAAAGTTTCACTTCTATTAATTGTTATTCAAATGATAAACTTAAAGATTAATAGTCAACGATCGATGAAGAGTTTCAATGGTTGGTTGTTATTTGGCTAAAACATGTTGATCAAAAGTAAGAACTTACTTGCATTTTACTAAAATACAAGATGCATGTAGAGAAATCTCAGAATTGTTGTAAACTTAATTAATGCATATATAAATGATTTTGTTTTGTATAAGTTTAAGGATTTAAGTTATTATCCAATATGTGATCGACCAAGGTGGAAAAAAAGAACTAGTACACATAAGAAGAAGGTTTTAGGGCTTTCCACTACTACCTTCCTTGCAACTCCTATTTATGTGTCAAAAGACAGCTCTAAAGATGGTGTGAAATAATAAGTTCCTACGGAAAACTTTCTTAGTTACCCACTTGACTCTTAAGAATGGAAGTGCTTAATAGTAAGTTTCCTAAGTTTGGAAAAGAGGCTCTAAATGTGTGGTTAAGGCTTGCAATCGATTGTTTCAATTCATTTAACAATTTTAGCACAACATACAATTTATGGCAAGTACTTGTATTTCCTTTTAACGTTCTATCTTGGAAATGCATGAAAGAGCCATTTTTGTTTATGTCCTTGCTAATTGTTGGATAGAGATCACCTATTAAAGATTTTGGCATTTTCCTCTAATCATTAGTTGATTAATTGATGCAATTATGGACATAAGGGATTCATGCATGCAATGTTGTAGCAACACTCATTTTGTATGTGAGTCATTTTTCTTTGGCTAATTCATGATTTTTCGATCTATGGTAATGTCTCTAGATGGACTACTAAAGGGTACAAAACATGTTCTATTTGTAACATAAATATGAGAAGTGGGTATAACTACGGTAAATTCTGGTCATGGGCCATTTACAATTCGCTCCAATGAGATAAGTCATGTACTGTAATACTAGGGAGTTTAATAGGCTAATAGAGTTAATACCTTAAGTGTTATCGACTAATGAGATTTCAATGCAGTTATCTAATTATGAAGATATGGTTTTTTAAGAAGCCATATTATAGTATAAAGAGAAGGTAAAATGATGATGGTACCAATTGGATTAAGGAAAGCATTTTTTTGCAATTAACATATTGGAAAGAGTTAAAAGTGGGTCATAACCTTGATGTGATGGACATTGTAAAGAGCATCCTTGATAGCTTGGTGAGTACATTGTTAAATATAAAGGATAACTCCAAAGATACCATGAGGTTAGAATAATATTATAAGAGATGGAGATTCAGGTCGAGTTGCATCTTAACATGATGGGAAGATGCTTAGTAAAACTGCCAACATAATATATATTGCGATTTGAGCATGTAAGGGAGGTGTGCAACTTAATAAAGAATGTGAGACTTTTAGATGAGTATGCTTCTAATATATCATTATGTTAGAGTTAATCAAAAGCAACATTGAAGAGCTTGAAGAGCCACGATCATCATGTGTTATTTCAAAGCATTCTACCAATAGTTCTCTAAAGGTTTATTCATAATGAAATTTATGATATGATTTATGAATTTTCTTATTTTATTAGGAAACCTTGTGTAAGTTCCTAAAATTGAGTTTAGGATAACCGAGCTTAGATTTAGAGCTTTTAGGAAAACTTATCCAATTGAGCCCAAACTTTACGATTAAAATAAAAAAGTTAGTCAAGATATTACAGTAAAGTTAGATTTTAGTAACAATCACCCAAAATCCCAATTTTTCCCTTAGAAGTTGGAGCACTAAAATGTTCGAATCTCCTAAAATCAAACTTAAATTGCAATGAGAATTTATAGATAAATTAATTGAGCTATAAAATGAGATAATATAGTATAATTTACTATATAAAAATACACGTAATTTTATGAGCATATTCGGTATAAATAATAATTATACCTGTAAATTAACCCTAAATTATATAATTATATATTTATTGTGTTGAATTTATGAAATTAACTTTAAAACATATCCTAAAATAAAAGATATGCTAGAAACTTAATTATATGAGTATAGTTATATATTACACGTGATATTCACAAGGAATATATACTCGTATATTAAGTAAATAATTAAGTATTAATAAAATATACTCAAAATACCTAAAAAATTGCAAAATATTATCCAAAAGCCTTCCAATTGCTGATTCACGCTTGGAAATTGCTGGAAAACATCAAAGATGGACAATTGCTTAATCAAAAGGTGAATTTACAAGCCAATGCCACTTCCTACTTGCAATTAATGAATGAAAAAGCAAGAAAAAAAATAAAAAAAAAAAAGTAATCGACCTAAACCACTATAAATCTGTTGAACAAATCACTTTACATCTTTTGGAACTAGAAACAACAGAAAGAAAAACTAGAAAAAAATCGTAGAAAATAAAAAGAAATTTAGAAAAAATAGAGGAAATTTCGTGAAAGTGAAGAACCATAACCTAGAGTGGTTCTGCTGTGAAACCTAGCCAACCCTACACGGTCTACCCACTGCACAGATCGTCCGACAACTTCCCAACCACCACCGGCCACCGGAGCACCCAAGAACAGCAAGATCAAATTCTTGCCCTATTTTTCAAGAATTTTTAAAAATTAGTAAATCTACCCAAAAAATTATGAAAGAAATGTACTTAGGTTATTTTAAGCATGCTTTCATGTGATATTTTTATTTTTGAAAAATTCGTAATATTTAATATACTTTATTAAGAAATCTACTGTTCACCCGAATGTATAATTATAAAATAAATGTACTAAATAATGTTGTTTCTAGCTGAAAATTTTTGTGTAGGATGTGCATTAATATAGGTAATTGCTATGTAGCCTGAATTTTGATTTAAATAATTTTAATATTTATTGAATTTTTAGGCCTTAAATTAGCTCGAAAATAGGCTGAAATTATGAATTTAATAGGAAATTATGAAATTAATTGATGAAATGGACATGTACTGATCTATAATAAATAGTAATAGTATTGAGTCAGATTGAAATTAATTTGGTGCTAAATGATTTATAATTGGATAATTTATCATAATTTAGGCGTAAAATCGTCAATATGAAAATATAAGCAATAGGTCGGAAACTTGAAACTAAGTAATAACTGAATTCCTTATATTTTTAGAAGTCTATAAAAATTTTCGGAAAATTATTTGGTAACCCGAACTATTTATTACGAATTTATTAAGTAAAATAGCTTAAATTACAAGTCGGGTTGTATTTGTAATATTAATAGGCTAAAATGAATTAAATAGTTAAATAAAAACTATGTATAGGATTGCTGATCAGATTGGATTAAATGGAGATTTTTATTATATTTATTAACATTTTCTAATCGGGATACACTTTATGTGTATTAGTATTGAATAATACTTATATTGTTACAATATAAGGACAAATTAGATAAAATATAATTTAAATCTGTAAATTACGCATAATACGATCATTTTTATATAATTATGTATAATTGTATTAAAAACTCAAACTACCCGTTAAAAGCCATCTCTAGAAACAGGGCTTATAAAACGTGTCGTTAGGTCTATACGAACTCAATGACACTAATTTTGTTGAAATCGGACAATCTTAAGTAATTTAGCCTATAACTATATCATATTCAAGAATATACACATTTCGGTAACCTTACCGGAATCAAAACGTGAATTAATAAATAAAAAGTATGTTTCGATACGATCAAAACGATATATAATACGTAATAGTATATATAATATACAGTATCAATAATTAATAATTTAATTCGATATATAGTAATAACATGACTGTATATTATGGAAATAATATATATATATATATATGTATAACAATTTTAGATTAAACCCTAATGTTTTCGTAATTATTATGAAAACTGAATTTGGGTCTTTTGTGTAATTAGGTACTTCCAATATAAAGACGGTTGACAATTCAAGTCAGCAATAACGAACGTCTAAACAAGTAAGTTGGGATTGTGGTTTCACCGCTTGTTTGAGTACTATTTAAAGTATCCGGGGACCCAAGAATACTTTTGGTTGTGTTTGTAATTAGATGATTATGCGCATGCTATGTATGTGAACGATACTCAGTTGTGACAGGAGTTCAACTCCTTGGTGTGCTGTTCTGCATATTTACATGGATTTTGTATTATGTGAACTTGTTGGTCACCCCTAATTAACACTAACAGTTATTTAACTAAAATGTAATTGAACATGCATAATTACCTGTTAGGGGAAACGATTAAGAGTGTTAGGCCAAATACCGACTTCCTTCAATGAGGATATCTGAAATGGTCCTTTCCCCATCCTTAGTCGAACTAAGTGACAGGCGAGGAGGTCATGGCAAGGTTGGGGGCCGTAGTTCAAAGGCGGTCATAGGAGGAGGGTGTTCTCCATTACACAAGCCCGGGTTTGGTCTGACTTGAGTCGCAATGAAACTCCTCAATCCGGGTTAGAGCGGATGTAATTTCTCTATCCTCACAGTGGACCGGATAATACTGTGCAATGTTTCATTTGAGTGATTGCATTGCATTTCATCATGATTATTAACTTTATTTGTGATTGTACAGTACTCTTCTGACTCCGTCCCACTTATTGAGTTAGTTGTGCTCATATCCCTATAGACCCTTTTATAGGTATTGAGTAAAGACAAGATGTTCAGGTACCACCGTTCCCAGGTTAGTGTGTTGCTGTATGGGAAAGTAAGGATCGAGGAATTAACTGAACTTGAGCTCTTGACTTTGTCTTTAAGTTTTGAGGAAAACTAATTGGGAATTCCCTAGGAGCCCACTAGTTTTCTAACTTATTATATATGGACCGTAAAACCTGTGGTTTTTAATAAACTCTTATTGTAAACTTTACCTTTGGACGTGAAATGTTTGTTTAAATACCGTTGTGGTACTAAACAGCAGGTTGTATAGAACAAGTATCTTGTAAAAGCTCTACCACAGGTTTGGTTATTAACAGGTATCAGAACAGACATTTCAAACTGGTTGAGTTGTGCGCCTTGTGTAAACTGCATCTATGATAGTAGCTGTGAGGTCAACTTCTATCTTAAATTAGTTTACATGGCGGGATTGTTATAACTCTTCTTGTTCGGGGCGTGACACCTTGTACAAAGAAGCTACTAGTAAACATCTTGCAGTCTATAGATTGGACCATTGTCCTAAAATTATGTAAGTCAAAGATCTTTCCATTAGTACTTTTTGACATCATGTTTTATTTAATAATTCACCTAACATGAGAAGCACATATGTGCAGTCTGTTGCGATATAAGTATATGTACCTTGTAAAGAGGTATCTAGACATTTTGAAATGGTATGTCAAGAATAGGGCTTGGTTAGAGGGCTTAATATAAGAAGTATATGTGACTTATCAAAGTATTCTATTTTACCTATATTTCAACAATATGGAATTAAGACTAAACAAGCCTAGTAGGTATTGGGACGGTGAAGATGTACCTTTAGAATTTTCAATGCAAGTATTCACACAACAAATACAACCTGTGGTGCAACTACCTATACAATATGGTTAAAGAAATGAATAAGATGCATTAAACCATAATAAACAATCACAATTAATCTTTCTCTAATTTCTATTCTTTCACTTTCTCATTATGTTGTTGTGAATTACATATAATCTAATACCTTAAGATCAGTTAATTCGAATTGAAAATACCTTGGTATAGTAGTAGAGATGTTATTCAAATACTTACAACACAATTTTTTTGGATAGTTCAAAAATAAGATAAGCATATTATATTCTAAAAATATTGAATACCTTCGAGAAAAATACAAATTTAAAAATCACTTGGCATCATTGTATGTAGATAATGCAACTCAAAGCTTATAGTTGATCATAGAAATCTAACCACTTAGAGGTATAGTCTTAGGGTATCAATTGTCCTGTTTGGGTTTTTAGTAGGTGTATAGTGAATAGGGTAAGATTTATTATGTTTTCTAAAGAGGATTGACTTGAAAATATAGAATAGTAAGGTCTTTATCATGGGAGAGGATGATGGAAGTCAAGTCTTCTTGTATGAGATATTAACTAATGTTATACAATTAAGATATACCGAAAATTGTATAATCCTCTTTAAGTGCAAGCAACTCGACACATATCATGACATAGTGCATTAATAAGAATATGATAAACATTATGACAACCAGTTAATGGTACAAGAATGATCTATATGTGTTTATTGACATATGCCAACAAGTTTTTTACTTAAAAAGATTAGAAAAAGCATAGAGATGATTTGAAAATTGTTTGAGAGGTAAACCATTGGCATTTATATGATCAAATGTTATTCCAAACAATAAAGATGGTGATGAAGACATAACATATAATTTCTAAATTGAGGAATGCTACAATAAGATATAAGTATACCTAGGTTGATACTTATTAGTCGTATCCTTATAGATCTTGGAACTTTAGTTTAACTTCCTAAACTAGATGAAAATATAAGTGTAACTAATAATAATATGGATCGTATATATGAAGATGGGTAAGAATATGAGTAATTTAATCAAATCTACAGCTGTTTTTCATTTTATGGTTTAAAAATTTAGATTATATTATGTTTCCTTTAAACTTACCACATTGAAAAAGTTGCTATAGGATAGCTAACAAAATAGTCTATTCAAACATTATGGATTAAGGGATACAGGGACCCAAAAGCAAGGCATTAGTGATGATGAGCAAAATAATGTTTAGTATGAGCATAATTAACAGGAGCAAGATGAGCATAATGCTGCATTGAACGCTGAGTTTAACAACCCTCATGAGAGAAGGCGAACACCGACGTTCACATAGAGGCAAAATTCTGGAGGAGTTTTATCACAAGCATAACCGATGGCCTTAACTGTAATTAGAGAGTGCTAGTAGTGGCAAGATTATAACAAGTGAATGTATAAATAATATGGCAAGTCAATTCAAGTTAACTGTATAGCATGACATCTCACTAAATGTTTCTAATAGGTTGAAGTAAGCATGACAGATAGGGAGACTTAAGGGATGGCTGTATGAAAAATCATGGTATTAATGTTCTTTTTCTTCCTTGAAAATTATCTTTTCTTCTAGATTACCATGTAATATAATTTAGCAATGACTTTTTTATTATAATGATAATGTTTTGACAATATGTGATTGGATGGTCAAGATCAATGATATAGGATAAACAAGAAGGGATATCATGCATCATAATAAGCGTGTTATGCACCTTTTGTAGATTTTATTTTAAGCATGATGGACTTGGAGGTGCTTACAATAATTTATGTGATTGTTTACTTCATCGTCTAGAAGATTAGCTCAAATTATATGATTTCCTTAAAACAAAGAAAATTAGGATAATGTTGATTTATTTTTACATATGTAATATATTGTCTACCATTAGTTTGTCTTCTCATTTAACTAATAGCACAAACTTATTGAAGTAGAAGTAAACTCATTCCTCAAGGACTTATTGTTTGATATATCAATTGAACAAGCATGCAAGTATCTTAATTGCTTTCCTATTTGTAAAATTTAAATCTCATAAACTAAAGGAAACATTAATTTGTAAGAATGCAATTTATTTGCTTTAACATATAAGCATCTAGACACTATCGAATGAATTAGTGAAATGGCATATGATATTCATGTAAGTATATTATTGATCAATTAAAAATTATTTCTTATTTTATTTGTATGATTGTTGCATTTACTAGTTATGACCGTTCTACCACCAACACTTACTAAATGTAGTTGAGGCCATCAATTATGCCTGTGGTAAAAGTACTTTCAACTTTATATGAACATTGTATCTGCCTTTTCTCACGAAGAGCATACAACTCACTACCGATAGCATGCTTATTCTTCAATAATATATTTTTTCTTGGTTAGCTAAAGAAAAAGAAAATATAAGCTTGTTTTTAACCTTAACATGAAAAATCACATGCTCATCTTACTTTAATAAGTTATGTTCATGCTCAGCATCATCCTGCTCATCATCACTAGGGCCTCACTCTTACCAGTAGCCTTCGATCCCTAAGTTTATCATGTCTGAGTAACTCGTTTTGTTGTCCATTTTGCAACAACTTTTTCAATATAGTAAGTTTAAAGGAAACCTAATATAATCTTAATTTTAAACCATAAATAATAAACAATAATGTATATAATTGAATTATTCCTACTCGTATCCATTTTCATCTACATCATTCTCATCATTATTGACAATACTTATATTTTTATTTGGTCAAGGAAGTAGAGTAAAACTTCTAAGAATGATAAATAACATGGTTAATAGGAATTGACTAAGGTACACTTATATCTTATTGAAGTGGTTCATCGATTCAAGGATAATTTGTGATGATCTTATTGAAGTGATTCTTCAATTTAAGGGTAATTTGTAATTTCACCATCAATGTTCTTGTTTGTTTGTAACAACCTTCAACCATATAAATGTTGATGATTGACCCTTTGGATAATTTTTCCATACCTCTATTTTTTATAATCCTTCAAATAGAATACTTGTTGGTACATATCATATGTATGAATCATTTTTGTACCATGTTCCTCTTATCCTATCATGTCCTCATTTACGCACTTTAGTTTGTCACAATGTATATCAACCATGTGCACTTAAAGAGAAACAATGTAATTTTCAATATACTTTAGTTGTATAACATTAGTTAATATCGCATAGAAGAAGACTTCCATCATGTTCTCCCATGACTGTAACTACACTATTTTATGTTTGGAAGACAACTTTTCTAAAAATAGCGATAAAAATTTCACCTTTATTCACTATACACCTATTATGAACTTGAATACAACTATTGATATCCTAAGACAATATCTCTAAGTCATTTAATATTTATGTCCCACTATAAATTTAAGCTGCATTATTTGCATACAATGAGGCTAAGTGATTTTTGAATGAATAATTTTCTTGAATGTATTTAACATATTTGGAGTATGATATGCTTACTTTATTTCTAAACTACCCATCAAATTGTATTATAGGTATTTGAATTACATCTTAACTACCAAGCAAAAGCATTTCCCATTCGAATTAGCTATGTATTAAGGTATTCAATTATAACTAACTCACTAGTTAGTAATGGCAAAATGAAAGAATGGAAAGTAGAGAACGATTACCTTATATAAGTTTGAAACTCTTTGTAATTATTTAGTATGGTCTAATGCAACTCATTTATTTTTACATCCACATTAGTATAGGTAGCTACATCCATAGAACATACTTATTGTGTAAATACTCATATTAAAAATTTTGAGAGTACATCTTTGCCATCCCCATACTTAATAGGCCTGTTTAGTCTTGATTTCATATTATCAAAATATATAAAGCAGAATAGAATACTTTCCAAAACTACATAACCTTTCATTATTGAGCCCTTTGTCCTTACCTTATTATTGGCATGCCCCTTCAAAATGCTTACATATTTCTCTACATAGTATTTCTACTTATATTGCACTAGACCACATAAATGTGGTTCTCTTGTGAAGTGAACAGTTAAGTGAATCATGATGTTAAAAAATGTAGATGGAAAGATCTTTTCTAGTTTACTTAACTAAGACAATGGTACACTCCATAAGCTCCAATATGTCTATACATAGCTCCTTTGCACATAGTTTTTCTGAAAAAATAAGATACTTAGAACACTGCATCATAAATTTTATTATGAATAAACCCTCATAGAACCATCAACCTACATGATAATCATAGCTCTTCAAGTACTTCAATGTTGCTTGTAATTGACCCAAACACGATGATATATTGGAAGCGTACCCATATGAAAGTCTCACATCCTTTATTAAACTACATACCTCCTTCACATGATCAGATTACAATGTATGTTGTACTAACACATTACTATGCATCCTTTCCCAATGGTATAATGCAACCTGACTTGAATCCTCATCTTCTGTAATGTCATTTAAGTCTCGTTGGCACCTTTAGACTTACCCTTCATATTTAACAATGTGCCCACCAAGTTATCATAGACATTCTTTTCAATGTGTATTACATCAAATGTTTCTAATATGGCAATTGCCAACAAATGCCTTTCTTAGTCTAATCGATACCATTGTCATTTCACCTCTTCTTTATACCATCAAATGACTTCCTATGAACCACATATGATAAATAAACAACTGCGTTAAAATTGCATCCATTGATAATATATGATATGTTAGTCTTAACTCCACTTTCCCATTAAACTCCTTAACATTGCAACACATGGCTTGTTTTATTGATAGGAATCACCTATACCTCATGAAGTGGAACATTTTCAGGCCATATCCACTTGTTGCATCTACAATACAAATAGGATAAGCTTTGTATCCTTTAGTAGTTTGCTTTGAGACATCACCGTAGGCAAGAAAATCATAAATTATCCAAAGCAAAGCAGCTCTTACATAGAATGAGTGTTGCTACAACATCAAATGTATAAATCTACTTTGTTCAAAATTGCATTCATCAACTAATGGCTGAAGGAAAAGATTAAAATCTTTACCATGTGATTTTACTTTAGGAATCGATAAGGATATAAATAAAAATGGCTTTTCAAGCATTTTTAGGGTAGAACATTAAAGAGAAATATAAGTACTAAGCATGACTTTATGTCGTGCTCAAATTACCAAATGGATTAAAACCATTAGTTATAAGCCCCAACCATACACTCAAAGCCTCTTTCCAATCTCAGGGGATTTGCGATCTAGGGGCTTCAATTCTTAAAATTTAGACGGGTACGTGAGAATGTTTTCCATAGGCACATGTCATTTTCTATGTTACATCATATCTAGAGCCGTCTTTCGACACATGAACAAGAGTTGCAACTAGGGTATTAGTAGAAAATACCCAAAAACCTTCACTACAACCTTCTTCTTATGTCAACTAGTCCCTTCTCTCCACCTTAGTTCATTTTATCCCAAACAATAATTTGAATCCTTAAGCTCATTTCTAAATAGAACATAATAATTTTATACATGCATCAATTAATTTTGCATTCATTCCAAGATTTTTAACATGTACTATGCTTCATAGTAAGACATAAGCAGGTTCTTACCTGCGGTTAATAGGCCATTTATAAATGACAATCAGCTATTAAAACTCTTCACTAATTGTCAACTATCAACCTTTAGGTTTCTCATTTGAATATCAATTGATAGAAGGAAAACTTTGGACATCTAAGGTACACTTCGTGCCTTACATTTTCAAGTACATTATTCCAACATCATAATAATTCTCCGATGACCCTTCATTATTTGAATCATTATCACCATTGTTTATATCATCATGAGCCATATCTTCCAAGAGTTTGTTCTCTGCTTCATCCACAAATACTTATTTGTTTTGTGTACATCCTCATCTATAGTCGGGATTTCATGTTTAATGAACTTAGATGGAAATGATGAGTACTCGCCATGATAAAGACAAGTATTATAACCCCAACGATACACTTACGGAATAACTTATGTTTAATAGGCCATAATGGGTATTATTCCACATTTAAGTAATCTTGACAATAATGATGAATGCAACCATTAGAACTCTGAACGAATTGAGCTGCTATTTGAAGAAAACCCCTAACCCCTTCAACATAGTCGTTAGAGGAGCACTCATGGTTGTGGTGTTGCATCCTCCTCGACATTCCAATAGACGCTAAATTATGCTTATAGTTTTCTACAATTCAATAATAAATAAATACAATAAGCAATTATACTAAAACAATATAATGACAACATACCAGTGAAGTAATGAAAAAGTAGAAAAATTACATAATGTACTTAAAAGTTCTATTTACAGAACACCATATAAAAGTAAATAAGAAACACAAAAAAATTATATAATTTAACTAAAAATGTTCCTGTCATATCATGATATATTTTTGTTGTTTCATTATTTTATGCAATTTTCCAACATTATTTTCAATTTTTTATGAAGATAATATATATATATATATATATATAGGGAGATTATGATTTTCATACTAATTTGGTTATTTAAGACAAATAACAATATTTTTCAAAAACATTTTTTTGAATCTCAAAATAATTTTTGACAAAGTTCATCTATCATTTTTTGAAAAAAAATGCATTTTTTTAACTAAGAAATTTCTCTTGTTTATTTCCTTAATATATAGGAAAATTTGGAAATAACTTAAAAAAAAAGGTAATAACTATGTGAAATAATTAGAAAGTAATTTTTTCAATAAAAATTCAAAAACAAAATTTTCCAATAGAGTTTGTTTAATTCTTGAAAAAAATTAATGATTTTTTTAATTAGGAAATGCCTCAAGTTTATTTCAACAATTTACTAAATGATTCAAAAATAAATTTTTGAAAAATGTCGTTTACATAATTTACAAGAACAACAAAACTCAAAAATTAGAAACTTACTTATTTTCTTGTTCATTGTAGTATTTGGTGAATATGTCCATCTTTATTCTATTTTCCCTCATATTATTGATCTTACCCATTTAAATAGTGAAGGATTATGGATACAATTTTAAAATTTTACCCACATAAATCAAGACGAAAAGTTAAATTTTCCCCAAACTAAATTAGATTCTTCGAAACACACAATAATTTTAAAAAGATCACAGTCAAACCCAATTACATATATTAATTGATGATTGTTAGGATTGCTCTATAACAAATTCAGCTTGTAATGAGCATTATTATTTAAGCTTCTTTATACTATGCTACTAATATTTCTGCTATAAAATTCCATAGGCAATACAAATTTTCACAAAATAAAGCAACTTGCAATAGTACATCCTCGAAAAACAGACTGAAAGTGTGGACACCTCGTGATGGAGTAGAACACAAAAGTACAAGACCCACAACATAAATAAAGGAAACTCCATTCTCTTACTGCATGCAAGGTTAGAAAGCTATTAAATTCGAGATTGCAAATCCACAATATATTCATTCTTGGACAGTAGTAAAACGGGTAAGAATAAAATAAAAGTATTGCTGACAGTTAATGATGATTATATGCTACTATTTGTTGTTCATGAAAACAGTGTCAAAATTTAAATGTAAAATAAAATAAAAAATGGAAATAGAGAACTGCAATCAATGGGGAAGAGAACTACGACTTCGTGGTAATTGTTGAAGCATGCAGGCAAATGATGGAAGCTCTAAAATGCATGGGTCGTGACCTTTTGATTGTGGCGAACACACTAGCACTGGTAGTTTGGTTTTAGAAACAACGGCTGCCGATGGTTCACGAGATTTACAGACAAATGATTTAGGTTTCGTAGATCTGGGCTACTTCAACTGATTCAACTTGAAACTTTGGGTTTATTGTAAATTTCAAACTCTAGAATCAATCAAGGCCACTTTCGAGGCTCAATTTTGCTTTTGGAATGTGAATTGTAGAGAGAAGTTCAAAGTAATTGCAGTAGGCTTAGAGAGAGAAAGTTACTTTTTGATTCGATTTATGGATTTTTCAATCAACTCTGTTTCTAAACTAATCTAAGATTCCTAATTTATGTTTATTAAGTTAGATTCAAATTAAGAGCTTAAAACTACCCATAATTCGATTCGGTCATATTTAAGTTTTAGCTTTCACTATCCATTTGAGGTGTAATCCGATTTTGAGTTTCTTTTTTAATGCCAATTCTTTTGATAAAATGAGTATAGATGATATATATATATATATCAAAAGTTTGTTAAAATTGAATTAAATTTACTGAATCCCCAGTTTTGCAAGTAGCATCTTTCTCCGTTCAACATCGAGACTTTTTATTTTTTATTTTTTTCCAAATAACTTGAGCAGGATTTTTAGCTAAAACATTAAAAATATATTTCTTACTTTTTTGCAAGAAGCATGTCCCTATGAAAATTAAAATTTAAAAAGAAGTATTATTTTGACACGAAAAGGATGATCTCTGTCTTTTGTTGGCTTGCTATATATGAAGGCTTTTTTGGCATTGTCATAGCTATACAGGGAACTCGGATCAGAGTTGTATATATTTGGAACTGTAACTCCCTTCCTTCTTAATTTTAGTGATGCGATATGGACGTAGACGAAATGTAGATTTTAATCCAGATGAGGTCGAGAAAGAGAAGAAGGCCCAAAATGGAGGCAATTGAGGACAACTCAGATGAATCAGGACAGGAGCCTTGTCTAAATACTGGTGGGTGGTGTTAGAAGATTAGATGAGAAAAAAGGGGCAAGGGCCCTTTCATGAGGCCCAGATCAGCAAAAATCGTTAGGATGGAAGAAAACTAGAAAAATAAAATCTAGCTTGCTGTCATTCCTATAAATGTTGAACATTGATCAGTGGACCCAAAAAGAACAACAGTAGCAAGGTTGGTCTATGAATTCCCTTGGACCAAACATTGTTAAGTTTCATCAATCGTTTGGCACTTATTTCTGTTGGTAGTTTCTCTCATCAACGGGTTCCTTTTCGTTCCTATTTCCATTTTCATCGATTTCCCCAATACAATATACCTCTTTTAGATACAGCTATATGTTTAATCAAATGGCTAATATATAGAATAGTTCAAGAGTATAAGTAATCTTAACCATTAATTTTAAAATTAAAGAAATTGATGAAAATGAAAATGGAGAGGACTCGAGTCCAGCTTGAAGAGATTCAATAGTTTGAATCACACTCTCACTTCTAAAAACTAAAAAATTTACTATATATATATTTTTTACCTCAAGTATAATTTAATTTTTCATCTATTGTTTTGGCCCTTTATTCTAAGCACTATGATATTTTATTTTATTAAGTTTTTAATGAAGGGTAGCAAGTGCTATGTGGATGCATCTTGGTTAACAAAGTGAAGCCCATCCAAATAATTTTTGACGGGTGCTTTAATTTACCATGATTGAAGAATGCATCCAATTGTTGCCTAGCTGGCATTTGGAGAAATTACGTAGTTATTGTTTTTTTTTTTTTATTATTATTATTATCGCTAGGTCATCCTTACATAGACCTGTTCATGCTGGGAATGTAAATCCATCTTTCTTATAGAGAAAGGACGAATAATTCCAAATGAATGTTAGTGTTCGAAAACTGCCGAGACATGATATTTCTGACATCTCAAGATGATTGATTTCTTGATGTGTTTTTCCTTTATTTTTTTTTCCCTAAAGTTGTTACAACTTGCTCGTAGTCATTTTCTAGCATTGGCATGGAGCGTTGCTTTGCGCTTTACTTTTTTTTTTTTTTTTTGAGGTATTTTTTTTTTCACGTTAATAGTTTGGAATATTGAGTAAATTGCACTTCTATTGTTGCTTTGGCAAAATGCAAGAAGGCGATGAGCTTGTCTATGTTTTGCTATGCAGTTTGATTAGAACTGTGTATTATAGCATTGCGATGATGAGAGTAAGATGATGTGTTACCCTTGCTCTAACAATAGCTAAAACATGGTTCAACATTCTGTAGCAGATCAATTTTGGAATAAAAACACATAAATTGTTTAGATATCTTATATATAAATCATTGTCTTATTTTCATAGCATGGTTTTTAGTATGCAAACAAATATGTGTAACCCGATGGATTTCTTCGTTAGTTTCTTGAACATGAAGGAAATTGTTCGTAAATTAGTATTTTGCTCTTTTTTTTTTTGGAACACATCACAAGCCTACCTCAAGATACTTTTCTTTTTGATTGTGAGAATTTACTTTTGTGTTACTTACAAGAAATAAAAGCTTCTTAATTGGAACTGGGAAAGTAATTATTAATTGTGTAACGAGGCACCTGAGAAACTAAAAGTGAAGAACAACAGCTATCATGAAAGCTAAATGGTGCCAAAACCGAATTGGAACCAATCCTCTTGGGTGGTGTTGAAATGTGGCATAAATCTTGAACCCCATAAATCACCGAGTAGGATGAGGTAAAGGCAATACCTTTTGATATGGTGCGAATGTTAGAGGTTGTCGAATTTAAAATCAAATTGAAATCCGTAGTTTCGTACAAGGAGAGATATGGAGTACTGACTGAGGTGCCTCAACTGACATGGCTATTGATAGTCAACCCGGAGGCGGTCGATTAAAATCTTTCTAGTAGTCTTGGGTTGTTTCCTTTTTTCTTTCCTCCATTGTGGATGTATATTTGCCAGAAGCTTATTGGAGGGCCTATATAGACGTATATAATGTTTATCATGAGAGAAAGAGAGAGAGAGAGAGAGAGAGAGAGAGAGAGTCTTTTTACGTTAAAACTATTATTCCGACATAGTGAATTCATTCCTCTTCCCTCGTGGTTTTTTCACCCTACATTCATATCGTCCTTTTCTCATAGTACTGTAACGCTATTGGTTTCTTCTTTCCCTCGTCTTCTTTTTTTTTTCTCACGAAGATGGGTTTTATTGTATCAACTTATTCATCTAAGCCGTCACATTGATGCACGATAGAGGGATCGCTTATAGTGTTTTCGTTATCCATTGAACAAGACAACATAAAACCAATAGAGTTACAGTACACAAAGATGAGGCATTGAATAAAGATGCGCGTCATTTTTAACTGAAGAGATAATAAGAAATGGGTAGCATTAAGAAAATAGAAGTCTTCATCAAGCTGTTGTCAATATTTAGGCGAACTTAAACCCTAATGATACTCGTCAAGTGGAATACTTCCACCGGAAACTTTTTCTATACTCAGGATGGCTACAAGAAGAGGCATTGGTGGATCTCTGCCCTTGGTTCATCAGCGTGTACTCGGTTGCGTATCGCCGAGCCCTCATTTTCAGCCGCTATATTAGGAAATTATTTTCCCCTTGGCAACCTTTTAGTGCAGATTGAAGCTGTTGATAAGGTCTTCCACTTCAATCGATTAAAGAAGGATGCATTTGAACAAACTCAATTGAAATGACTAGAAGGATCACTTTATGGTTGATACCTAATGAAGCAAATGAAAAATGCCGGTTGACGTTGCATAATGATGATGATAATGATGATATGTCTAAAACTAGCAATAATCTATTATATAGAATAATGTAGAGAACTAAAATTGTTAAATTAATATATTAGAGTCAGCTCACTATTAATTTGATTTGACTTTATGAGTTAGTTGTAAAGGTATAATAGGTTCATTTATTTTGCAAGATAGATTCAAGGAGAATTGACCTAATAAGCTCAAAATGGGGATTGTCAAATCATTCTATCCATATACTTGTGAGGAAGGCTATTAATTTTTAACCCTTAATAAACTTATTTAAGATTACTAGGAAATGAGTAAGTTTCATGTCATTCATCAATTGAGATAGCATCTTATAGATGTTATCAAGTTTAAGAGTGTAAAAATATTTAATCATTCCTTATTTGAAAATCATCAGATATAAGAAAAATTTGTGTTCTATTGTAAAGCTTGTACTCCTAAGGTTAAATAAGTAGTTTAGGGTAAAGAATGATCCCAATACTCAAGATGTAAGATTGATGCCCAGTGTACCTTAGACTCTTTCTTTCTTTCTTTCTCTCTTCTTCTTCTTTTTTTTTTTCTGTGTTCAAAATCTCAAGATTATCTATTTTTCCTCCCTACCATTCTTTCCGAGTCATTCCACCAAGTGTCATCTCCACATTATTATTCTAAAGCCATATATAATACGATATTGGTATGACTAGTATATGATTACTCCGATTAAAAACCTTTATCTACAAGTAACAATTAAATGGATCTCTAATTTTTTAAAATTAGCTTTTCTAACGGATGTTGGAAAAATCCTAGAAATTGATGAGGGCATTTAATTTAATCAAATTTCTTATCTTGAATTTTACACTCCTACAACACGAGATCTGAACAATGGATTATTATGGAATTGTATTCTTATTTAAACTAGATATATATATATATATATGTGTGTATGTTATGATTGAAAATACATCCCCTAAATTATTGGTAATGTGTAGAATGTAGATAAACTCTAAAATACAAACAGTTCCCACAGCTTTTAAAAAATATGACAATGACCCTAAACAGCTACTAGAATGCTAAAACCATCTTTAAAAGAACTATGGATAAAGACGCTTGTGGAGTTTTGCAGACAATAGGGGAATAGTATATGCATAAATTTTTGAAAGTAACGAGAATGCCATTATACTTTTAAGTGTTTAATAAATCATTTACGAGTCATCTATCCACATGTAATGTAATATTAAAATATAATTTTCCATTTTCGTAACTATCATGCTTAAAAAGGAGTTACTTATATTGAACATAGGAATCAGATTAAATAAATCCGCACGGCCGCACCCCTCTCCCTACCTCTGTTTTGCAAAAGCCTGTGCAGCCTTGCAAGCTAGATCCAAATTTTAGAGCATTTACCCCGATCATGACTCAAAATGATATTAAAGAAGATTGAAATTGAGTCAATTAAAATTGTTTAAAATAGATCTATTTAAAATGAATCTTTTTTCTTCTAATTAAAATAATGTCTATATTTTAATACTCAATTAAACTCGTAAATTAATTACGGTATGTATTTTAACTTGATTTAAAAATTGATTTGAATTGAATTTAAGTTCTAACTTAGACAATAATGAATATAATCTACATCCCTAGTTGCTCGGATACTGGACCTACTTGCTGGGGATAGTGGACATATGCACTATTTTCAACCTGAACAACCAATTCTAACTAGTAACCAGCCTCTCCCAGGAAATAAATAAGTAAATAAATAAAAAAACTAGTAACTAGCCTTTCTTGCTTGTGCGTCACTTTCTTTAATTAAGCTTTATATATCCAATATTAATACATTTTACGTGCAAGTAACGGTACCTAAAAGCACTTTTTCATCACTTATTAAAAATATCTCTTTTGGTTAAGCATTTTAGTGAATCGTTAATTGCTTGTACCCATTTAGTTCAAATGACACGATATCCCACAATAAATATCTAAAAAAGCAACGCATAGAATTTAATCCCAACAAAAAAGCGGGTCATAAATAAGCAACACTTTAAAGATATGAAGATACATGTCCTACACGCCCAAATAATTTTGACTCAGTACAGTGGGAGTGGCCAATCGAGGTGGTGAACCCCTTCGTGGAGTTGGGGTTCGTGCCTAGTGGACGTGGAAGGACCACATTGGACAAAGACCAGGTGGGTGGACAGGGGGAACCCACAACCTATGGCCCCCGTGGGTTTCGCACGTGAAGGACATGAGGTCTGGACCCACATTCGTTCCCCAACAAGTGGAGCCAGACACTGATTGACGCTCACTGCACAGTGCCACGCACATGCAGGCGGCCATGCTGCGTTTTTTCTCTCTTGCCTCATTATTGTTTTTGGGTGAGAAAAACATTTCAAAATATCCAAATAATAAAACAAAAGAAAAAAAAAAAAGGAAAAAGAAAGATGTGTAATGACAGATTTTTTTTATTGGCTAAAAACTAAATCCTAGATGACGCAAAGATTACGTAAACAGTCTCCTACTTCTTATATTCTCTTTCCTACAGCACTCGAAACCAAAAAATCGTCATAAATACAGCATAGCATCGAGTTGGAAAGTTTGGCTCCATTTCATCCATGTATAATAACAATTCCTATGTTTATACCTAATGGAGTAGAATATCTCTCTACTATATTCTATACGATAACACATACACCACATCTTCTGAGGAAGGAATGAATGCTTTTAGAAATCAATATCATTGAACCTATCATGTTTAGATTCAACAATGAATTAGTGGATAAGTTTCGTAGTGGATATTTCAACGTTGCAAGAAATGATGATGTTCTTAATTGTCAAAATCTCCTAACTTTTTTTTCTGCCTTCCAACAAAGATGAATTTTATTTAATAAAAAAAAATATTAGATCAATTGAATCAATTGATACAAAAAGAACTCGTAAAAAAAAAGATTTTGATATGAAAACCCAATCGGATAAACCAATGCGTATATCTAAAGTCAAATTGTATCACTTATGGAAAAATCAATTTTTCTTATAGGAACAAAACCACTCAACTAATAAATACAAAATTTTCCATGGAAGGGATGATATAATCCCGTATAAGAGATGGAAATAAGAAAAAATAACAGTACATAAGATAAAATTACTTATTAAAAAAATTGTAATAAACTAATATTATAATTTATTTTGGTTCGCCAGATTTGTAAAGGCGGCCTTATGAGGTCGATTTTAATGGATTGGTGGAAGTAAAAAATGCAGAAGAAGGAAGATATGAGAATTTTTATTTAATGAAAAAGTGTAGATATGTGAATCTGGAAATCAATTGTAGTGAATTTACTATTTCAAGATGGTAAAGGAAAGAAAGATCAACAGCTATAGTTTGTTAAGGAGGTCTAAAGGGCAGAGAGTGATTAACTTATAGAAGAATATGCTTCATAGAATTCGTCACCCATTCGAAAACCATTCTACAGGAGCAAATGTACCTTCGAGGAAATAAAAGTTCATTAAAGGTGCCTCTAACAAAGTCCAAAAGGAAGGTGTCTTAAAAAATTCCAAATGGATTCATTGATGTTGTGTATAAATCTCGTAAAAGGTGGTTGAGAGATTTATATAAGCAATGAGAGCCTACAAAACAGATTATAAATAAGTAAAGAAGGCCAAAGGATTGATGACATAACCATTCCAATACTTAAATGAGTAGATTATAAGAGAGAAAGAAATTAAATAAACCGTATAAATAAATGTGTAAAAATGTGTAGATGATATTACCCATAGGCCCCATTCTCTATTTATACGAGATGAGGTTAGGACATTTATGAAAGGTAGATCCATAGTAGTAAAGGTGCGCTATGAATCCTAAGAAGACTAGCTAGTGATAGTTGTTGAGTTGTCTTTTCCAATATCTTTTTTGTATGGTGCTATTAGAGATCCTTAGAGAATTGGAGACCTTCTAATGTGGTTAGGAGCTAAGCTGACCTCTTGAGATAGGTCCGTAAGGATTCTTCATGGTTTGGTTCTAAATCTGTTGGAGACGTCCGAGTTGCAAGGAGCTTAGCCCGGAAAGGTAAGTCGAAATGGGCTAATAGAGCTAAACCTAATACTAGAATTAGTCTGCCTCGGCCTAAGGGCTCATGTCAAAAATCACCTACAACAATAGCCAATCAAATACATACACAAAATGAAGGATAAGATTTAGTCCTTAATTTAACTTTATGGAATCAACGGTATTTAAGAACCCTAAATTTCTATTGACTTTATAATGAAGTTATTAAGGTCCTAACAATATAAGGGAGTGTTGAAAAAACTATGAAACTATTGCTCAAATTCCTTTAATATAAATCCTTCTCTCCACTCATACTCTTAAAACTTTATGCATTGAGGAGTTAATGACTTATAAGTAATTTTTATAATTCTACCACACAATCACATTAGGCTATTATAATAAAAGCGTATGTGTATGTGTTTGTATTATTTATATGTATATATGATAAATATGTACGTATACACATACATTATCATGCTTGGAGCTATATTTTAGTTGTAACAACTTATCATGTATAATATTATTTGCTATTCAATTGCTATCATAGACATAACTTATACAAAGTAATGAATGATTAAGCTACTTTAAAGCGTATCAATCCGTGGAAATGATCATATCAGTATATATAACATATAGCTCATAAGGCTATACATACTTCACCACTTATTATAAACCAAGTCTACATAGATCTCTTGGGTTTAACCTCTCAAACTTAAAAGGCAATGTCATAATACTAGATTTAGCTAACACTTGGTCTTTAATAAGTAAATTAAATGTTTGATCTCACTAATAACCCTTGATCTTACACATGAAAACCCAAGTTATATATTGGGTTCACATTCATCTTTCTTGAGGACTTATTTAAGTAAATGTCTCAACCTCATTATGGCATTCTCTATTGTCACTTATTTTACTATGGTTTAGAGAACATGAACTTTACACCTTCCATCTAGGCTAATTTTGATGACAATACCCTTGATGACTAAGTTTATGTAATGCATTCTCCTTTTAGATTTTAGCTTGGTGATTTTGTTAATCAATTATGTGAAAATAACCATATTAGAGACACTCAAGAAGAATTCAATATCAATATTACCATATCAAATCAGCCAATGTAATGTAGCCACTCAATCATCATTCAAAGTCAATTAAATCCTTTACTAACATATATTGAAATTTACTAACAATCACAAACAAATGTAACAATTACCTTTGGTGCTATATTCTTATATGCATTTACGCACAATAATCTAGGTTAGTCTATAGTATTTTGTAGGTTATGTCAAAGTTCCTAGATTCTTATTAACACACAATATATACCAAATCCTAATGATAATTTACTAATCTAACCTAATTCTCTTTCTTGGTTAACATTGTTAAGCCTCTTAAATGGTGTAGGTAATTAGAATTTAACTTAAAGATGTTGTTTTTTCTTTTTTGGCTAATAACTATCCATATTACAACTGTTGAAGAGGAGGAATCAAACCTGATCAATCTTAATAAAATATCAACATTCGTGCCACTAAGTTACAATAATAATGGTTAATTTAGAAAAGCTTAAGGACATTTAAGATATTAAAGTGTTGGTTTGGGTAATTGTTGTATTATACTCACTCAAGATTATTAAGTCAATTTTGCTAAAAGTAGTCCTAATCCTATTGACTGAAGCCCAAATTTATAGATAATTGTGTAAAATCATGGTCATAAACTGATAAACACAACACTAAAATCATGAAAGGCAAAAATGTCTCTGTGACTTACTTAACCCAATTAACTTTAAATATCACTATTTGGAAGGCTTAGTGGTGAAAAACATTGGGCTAAACTCGAGGGGGTGGTTTGAATTTAGTTCCTAGGATAAATTGCAATTCATTTCGAAATTATGTATTAAATACAATAATAAGAGTGATCAAGACAATGATAAACAAATAATAAATGTAGAAATTAAAAGAAATAAAGATAGAGAAGATTAAGCTCGAATATAATATGAACTTTAGACTGTCCCTTGTCTCTACGGACCTATAAACACTTCTAATTGAGGACTTCACACCATTTTATTTATTTCTCGATACAATGCTCAAAGAGCTACATAAGTTTACACAATCACTATTACATACAATAATCTCAAGTTTAGTGCTTTTCTCTCTCAAGATTGCAAATATAAAAACTCTCAAGTACTATACACAAATTCTCACTTATTTGATTGCAAGTAAAGAATATAAGAGACAAATAGTAAGTAATAAGGCTAAAGAATGTAAGAGAATATCTTTTGATTGTAGTAGAATATCAGTTCTTGATCCTCATTGATTAGGTTGTTGAGCATTTATATCAACTCATTCATTTCTTTCCATTATTGTACAATAAATGCCGTAATGCCTACTTTAAGCAAGCTTACTAACATGACAGTACTATCCTCTTATTGTAATGACCGTAAGCAAAACTACTAATGGCAAGAACTTTGGCATGCCAACATGAGGAAAGAATAAAATGCAATCCATCTTCTCATCTAAGGCACTTCACCGTCAAGCCGGTTCTTCCATACGTCATATTGCTAGTAAGGCAAAATTCTCCTAAAATTAACTTTAACACACAAAAAATAACCACACTTTGTAATCTAACTTGAAGAATGTTTGATCATCATTCAAAAACTAAATATCTTGTAGAGTTAATTAAAGTAATTAATCATTAAGTAGATTAATTGATCTTGTTCAATTAACTCAATATAATAATAAGTTTTATCATCTACTTTTTTTTCTCATCAAAATAAACATGTGAACCATTGGTTCAACAATCTCTCTCTTTTTATGAGGATAAAACTCTTATATAATAAATAACTCCCCCTCAATTTAGCAATCGATTTGAAGATATTTGGCATTTGAACAAGATTAAGGAAATGATTACAAAAAAAGAGTATTAATATATTAGGGTACCAAAATTCACTTCTCAATAACTTTACATATAAGATATATTAAACTTACTAAGACTCAAAATATGCCAAGGTTATAAGAAAAGTTCAATACCATCTTTTAAGTAACTATTATCAATTCCACTTAATATATGTTTTTTATGAATTCAACTTGATACACTTTTTTACTTCCTAATTTCTCCCCCTTTAGCCTTATAAATAAGAGAAGGATCTAAGCGGTGAAGTGAGAAGAGGATTCAAGTCAAAATTTCAACATAATCCTAGCTTAAGCCTTAGGATAAGCCCCCTAAAAAAAAAAAAAGAATAGAGAAGCTACAAAGAACCAATCTAATAATGAGGCAGCCAACAATAATTCCCCAAAGCATCGGAAGATAATGAAACTAAGAAAAAGGCATTCATGCCTAGGACAAAGAAGTCCATGTATCACAAAACATAAGAGATTGAAGTCACGAGTAACAAAGGTCTTCAAGGAACAAAACCCAACAAAAACATAAAAAGGAAAGATAAAGTGGCTAGAGGCTAAGTCCATAACATAACATGAAGTAAATATGAGAAATAAATTGAAGTTGGCAAATTAAGCATTAGGTACAACAACATCTAAAGGAGGAAAAGGGTAAGATGCGTAGTGATAATTCAACCAAAGTGACTGTAGAACCCTTGAAAGCTATTATGGATATGATCATGAAGGTCCCCTCAAAGTTGATTGAATCGCATCTTTGGGTATTGATAGAAGGGGTGCTGAGAAGACAAAGGAGCAACCGAATCAAAAGTGGGAAATCCAAAGTCAGGAGGAGGTTGATGAGAGGAGCCTTTAGGAGGAGGAGTAACAGCATGACCAGGAGACGTACTAGATGAAGTATGACAACTATGACTTCTTGGCTTATAAGAAGATTCAATCAGTTTTGATGGGTCGTGCTCAAAGCCCAGATTAAGTGGAGTAAGAGTTTTCTTTCTAACTTAATTATTGCCAATTTTCTTCTAAACCCCTTAATAGATGTCAACTAATTTAAGGTGCTTGACTCAAGTTACCTATAGAGGTATAGGGAACTGAACGCCCTTACAGATCAGTAATTGAGTAACCATCCTTCCAAACCTTAAGAAAGCTTGAGAGGGGTTATTTATGACGTGCTTAAAATACTAAACCATAAGGTTAAAGAAATTAATTTGTTTTTTCATGAGGAGATAACAGAGGATCCATAAATCTTGATAGGTAATATTTAACAGTTGGCCTTAGTGAAGATAGTAGTTATGGATCATAATGTAATGTAGGATCTTGGTCCTAAGGTTAAGTTGAATAGCAACTAACTTTTTTGCCTTCCCCTAGTTTCCTCTAATACCTTTACATCTAAAGACTCGTTCATAGAAACTAACACCATAGAAATTGACATTAACATTGGTTACCCCAACAAAAACCTCCATAAGATTACAAATATCCTTAGGAGTGATGGTTGCTAATGTTCCATAAACATAAGTATATAAGACAGTACGGTGCAAGTCATCACTAAGATTCATTTTCAACTTAGGCCAACCTTGATCATTTAAAGAATCCAACATATTACAGTAGAAATATTTAAGAGCGTCGTTATGAACCTCATTGGGAAGCTAAAGGATGTCAAGGACATGGTTAGAGATGACCTTAGGAATGGCCAGAATACGAAATTCATTAGGTACTTCTTAAGGATAAAATATACCAGTGTCTACTTCTAAGTTGCTAAACTTCTCAAATCTTTGAACATGTTAGTATGTTGGAAAGAGATGGTGGTCAAACACGGGGGATGTAAGACCATGGATGGTTCTTGGAGGTATGGTAGTTGGAAGTTTGTAAAGAGGAGAGAGATGGAAGATGATAAGGATCGAATATTTGATGCTAAGATGATATGGAACCAAAGGGTCAATCCAGAAAGAAACAACAGCGGATTTGGAAACAAATAGGAATGAGTATTTAAAGAAAACGGGTACGAAGAATAGGAAAGGTTTTGATAGTGAATGTGAATGGATATAACTCACTAAGACACAAATACGATCAGGGGTTTGAGCTCGAAATAGAGTTCAATATAACTCACAACCATTAAGTGTTGCTCGGAGTTTCAAATGAAGGCTAGATGCAATTCACTAACCGGTTCAAATGAAGGGGTTCACCACAATCCGAGAACTAGATTAATAAGAATGTGGGGTCGATTAAAAAGTCTAATCAACACTTGATAATTAGGCAAATGCTAACTAACTTAAGTATAGCCTTGCTTGAAAGAGGAAAGTTTTGCTCTGTATATCTATCTGTCTATATTTATGTATCTATCTCTATCTCTTTATCTGTTAGTACAAATATTGCTATTTATAGTAAGTCCTAAACCCTAGTGACAAAACTGGAAATAAAGTACATGGCCTTAAACCTTAAAGAATTGAGCCCATAGATAAAATAAAAGGGAAAACATATACAAGAATACAAAACTGTAAGCTTTACAGAACTTGGCATGTCTTAGCAGTAGTAGTATTTGAACTGGATGGGGTCGGCAGTTGGGTGTGCGAGTTCAAAAAGGAGTCCTTAACATCCCGCATGGCACGGTCAAGACATTAAAGAGATCAACTCATAATTGCCAAGTTTTGGAATTAGTCAACGCTAGTTTTTTAGGGTCGTGACGAGTGGTTCTTTGGTCTCAAGTATTCGGTCTTATGATTTCTTAATACCTCGGCTGACAACAGAGTTGGTGCCAAGTGTTTATTTTCCTTCCCCTCGTTCTTCTGGCTATTACTCGACATCGACAAGCATTGATAAGCCTTGGCTTGGATATGGTTGGAGGCCAATTCCCATCAAAAGAAGACAGGATGAGCAAAGAAGAAGAGAGTGTGTGTGATGGAAGCATGGTTGATGGTAAAGGCTTGAGAATGGTAGTGGTAGCATGACGATTAATAGGGGGTTTATAGAGAGAAAAGGTCATGTAAGGGAGAAGATGAGAGTGAGATGGGGCAAAGTGAGGAGATGGATGAGAGATTGAGTGAGTTTGGAAATGATTGATGAGAAAAAATAGGATTTTTGAGGGATGGGAGATGGTGGATTGAAGAGATAGGAGGAGGTTAGGGTTAGAAAATGAGAGAAAGAGGATTTTGGGAAAGGAGATGAAGGAGAGAGAAGGATTGGGCTTCTTTGTAGTTACACTTGGCATCATAGCAATGAGGGATGCCAACATAATGGTGAAGGAAACAGAATCAATTTCAACTTTTTATTTAAAATGGTACACTAGCATACTGATTATTATGGGTATCGTCATGCTGGTTCAATGATCAAAACCATTTTTAATTTCTTTTCGAGAAAAGTATACCGGCATGCTAGTTGTTATGGGTACCTTTATTCCAATATTTTTCAATTCTATAAAATCTTGGTTTTTATCCTTTCCATTGCCAAAATTGCCAACTCAAGTTTATTTTAAGTGATTTAATAAGTATTCTACTATTTCAAGTAAGTTTATTTGAGTCCGTTTAGGTGTAAAAAACTTAAATTTGAACTAGATTCTAAGGATTTAGCCAAATCAAATCCTAAAAGCTATGGAGTTCATGACTAAGTGAAAGTATGCATGTATGATCAAGTTATGTGCATAAGCATTGAGTTTTAACATACTTAAACTTAAAGCAAGTTTCAAATACACTAACATTAACACTTGAAGCAAGTTTCAAATACATGTTTGAGTATGGTTGGAATACAATATAACTTTAAGATTCAACAGATTGTAATATCACTACTTGAGTTCCTTAAGATCAAAAGTTAAGCATTCAAGTAGTTAGAAAGCAAGTAGGGATCTTTTCTCAAATTTAAGACAAGTTTATGCTTCAAGCATGTTTGAAAGATATTAAGAAGCATAAAGGAAGCATGATCAAACCAAGCAATATTCATATGGACACCAATAAACACGAGATGTTCCAAATAACACTTAATTCCTAATAAGGGTCTAGAGAGGTCAAATGTGCACAAAATTGAGATCAAGCTGTATTGACCATTTAAATATGATTTATGGATGAAAATAGACATGTAGAGCCTAGTTTTTGGGCAGGGAAACTAATGTATGATAAATTTATTCACATATGAACTAAAATAAGCATGAATAACCTCACATGTGCCTAAAGCATGTTAAACATCATGTTTTATACATGTAATCCATTTGATCATGTTTCTTAGTCCTCATGGTATGACTTTTGTTAGTTAACCCACTTAGTATATCATTTTTGCTCAAAAACACTATCTTGGTCCTTATGTGTCTAGCATTTATCGTGCATAATCATTTCTAATTTTCTCCTTAATGTGCAAAATCTATCCTCACTTAAGGGTTTTGTAAAGATATTAGCTATTTGATTGCTAGTGTCGACAAATTCTAAGCATATATAATTGTTTTACACAAGATCACGGATGAAATTATGCCTAATTTCTAAATGCTTAGTCGTTGAGTGTTGAATTGGATTTTTAGCTAGATTTATTGCACTTGTATTTTCACATCCTATTAGGATATTGAAAAATTTTAGGCCATAATCTTGCAAAGTTTGTTTCATCCATAAAGCTTGAGCACAACAACTACTAATGGTTACATATTTAGCCTTGACAGTTAAGAGTGCTATTAAGTTTTGCTTCTTTGAATGCCATGACACTAGTAAGTTAACAAAATTGTGACATGTGTCACTTGTGCCTTTCCAATCAACTTTACAACCATACGATGCCAACATCGGAGTATCCAATAGGATCAGATGAGGTGAACTTAGGATTATATAAGACGATTTCAGTAGTGCCCACAAGATATTTGAAGATGTATATGACCATATTCAAGTGAGAATTTTTAGGGAAAAATTGAAATCGTGCACATAGATATACAATAAACATAATTTCAGGCCTAGATGTAATTAAATATAGAAGACTTCCTATCATACCCATATATTTCTTTTCACAAATATTCTTTCCACTTTCTTCTTTGTCAAGTTTTAGAGTAGTGCTCATTGGAGTCAGCTTAATCTTACAATTTTCCATTTTGAACCTTTTTAAGAACTTCCTAATGTATTTGGCATAGTTGATAAAAGTTCCATTTTTGGTCTGTTTAACTTGAAGACTTAGGAAATAGTTGAGTTCTCCCATTATACTCATTTCAAACTCATCTTTCATACATTAGACAAACTCATTAACTAGATCCATATGAGTAGCACCAAATATAATATCATCTACGTATATTTAGACAATTGACATAGAGTATTATGTTGCTTAATGAATAAAGTTGTGTCAAGTTTCCCTCTAGTCAAGCCATTCTTTATCAAGAAGCTACTTAATCTTCAATACTAAGCTCTACAAGCTTTCCTAAGTACATACAAGATCTTATTGAGCTTATATACATGTTTTGGGAATTTACTATCCTCAAATCCTAGTGATTGCTCTACATATACTTCTTCCTAATATAACCATTTTGGAAGGCACTTTTAACATCCATTTGATATAATTTAAAGTCATTATATGTGGCAAATGTTAAAAACATCCTAATAACCTCTAATCTAACAACTAGAGCAAAAGTCTCATCGAAACCAATTCTATCTTCTTGGTTACAACCTTTAGCAACTGGGCATGCCTGATTTCTAGTTACTATTTCGGTTTCATTTAAGTTATTTTGAAATACCGTTTTGGTTCTAATTACTGGTCTATCATTTGGTTTAGGTACTAAGTCCCATACTTCATTTCTAGTAAATTGATTTAGCTCTTCTTGCATAACTTGAATCCAAAATTCATCCTTTAAAGCTTCATTTACGTTTTTTTAGTTCAAGTTGAGATAGAAATACTACATACTTAGGTTTTTAAGAGAGACTCTAGTTTGCACCCTATTAGATGGTTCTGCTATAATTAGATTCTTAAAGTGATGTTTTACAAACTTCCATTCTTTAGACCAAGAATGTCCAACTGAGTACCAATGTTCTCTATTTCATCATTAGACTCTTCTACAACAAGAGTTTTTTTGTTATACACTCTATAAGCCTCACAAGTAAGAGAATAACTAAGAAAGATGCCTTCATCTGATTTTGAATCAAATTTTCCAAGTTATTCCTTTCCATTATTAAGAATGTAACACTTTATACTAAAAGGAAGAAAATATGATATGTTAGGTCTTTTCCCTCTTTAAAGCTTATAAGGGGTTTTCTTGAGAATAAGTCTTATGAAAACTCGATTTGATATATAGCAAGCGGTATTAACGGCTTTAGCCTAATAATACTTAAGTAGATTATTGTCATAAAGTATAGTCCTAGTCATTTCTATAAGAATCCTATTTTTCCTTTCAGTAACTCCATTTTGTTGTGGAGTTCTAAGTATCGAAAAAGTGTGTTTTGTTCCATTTTTATTGCAAAAATCTTCCATAGCATGGTTTTCAAATTTTCTCCTATGATAACATCTTATAAATACAATAGAAAGACCTTTTTTCGTTTTGGACCTTTTTGTTATAATTTAAGAATACATGATATATTTCATCCTTGTTTGCAAGGAAGAAAGTATAAGTGCATCTAATGAAATCATCGACTATGACTAATGTACATTATTTCCCTTCTAAACTTAAGGGTTGGATTGGACCAAATAGATCCATGTGTAACAATTCGAGTAGCTTAGAAGTTGAGATGGCATCTTTTGATTTGAATGATGACTTTGCTGGTTTGCTATATTGACATGCTTGATATGTTCTATCTTTATTAAAACTAATCTTAAATAATCCTTGCACAAGATTCCTTTTGGCTACTTTTGATACGATATCCAAACTAACATGGCTTGGCTTAGCTTCCTATGCTACAACCAACTATCATTATTTTGAACGGAGAGACAAGTTTCAAGTGAACATAAAAACATATTGAAATCAATTTCGTAAATGTTTCTTAGTCTATACCCCTCAAAATGGATTTGGTCATTGTTAACGTTTTCAATAGAACTCTTTGGTGCATGAAATATTACTTTGTATCCTCTATCACACAATTAACTAATGCTAAGTAAATTATGCTTCAAATTATCAATAAGCAACACATGCTTGATGGTAAGATCATTGTAAATGCAAATGTTACCTTCTCCAATGACATGGGCCTTCCGGTTATCTCCGAAAGTCACACTTCATCCGTCCTCCAAGTTTATAGATGCGAACTTAGATACGTCTCCCATCATGGGTCTTGAGCAATAGCTATCCAAGATCCATTTGTTGTTTTTCCTTAAAGGACCCTATAAAACAAATGGTTATTTCTTTGGTACCTACTTTAGTTTTGGTCCTTTGGGATTAGTTGTTATAATGTACACATGTCCCTTCAAGACCTAAATCATTTTTCCTTTGTTACTTAAGGAGAGATTGCAATATGTTGCACAAGTATGAATCTTCCACAATAGTTGCAAGTTTTATTTAAAGCCTTCACAAAGTAACTTTTGTATGCCCTATACACATTTTCTTTAATATATTATATTCCAGTTTTATCTAACCCTTGCCTTTACGAGCCAAAGATCTTGTTTAAGTTTTTCTCCATCTACAAATTTCTCTTTTGTCTTTATTGAATCATCTAAGCTAGATTTTAAAATTGAATTTTCAATTTCAAGTCGACCTAACTTGTCAACCATACATTCATCATCTATTGCCTCAAGTTTAAGTCCTTTCACTTTGTTTTCTATATTTTTGTTAGCTTTCTTTAATTTGCTATTTTCTTCTATCAATTCATTATTTTTAATACTTAGCTCTTCATTTTCCTTTGTCAATTTTCCAACCTCGATTCTTAGATACTCATTATCTTCTACTCACTCTGTTTTTGCATCAACTACTTATTGTATTCATTCTTGATAATATCAAATTCATCACCTTCTTCACTTATCTTTTGTTTTGAGACTTTATTCTTCTTTTGCACTTTTATGAATTTATGAATTCTTTTAGTAATTCATCATACATACTTCTAAGTTCATTAAAAAAAGAGTCGTGTAAGGTGGAGCATACCTCATTATTGATAGCTATGAAATATGTTTCATTATCAGAGTTGCTAGAATCCCCATCACTCCAAGTAGCAGTCATAGCTTTTTTTCTTAACTCTTTATCAGCTTTTAATTTCTGAACCTTTGGTTCAACAATCTCCCTCTTTTTGAAGAGAACAAAACTCTTATATACTAAATAACTTCCCCTCAATTTAGTAATCGCTTTCAAGATATTTAGAATTTGAATAAGATTAAGGAAATGATTGAAAAAAAAAAGAGTATTAATGTGTTAGGGTACCAATATTCACTTCTTAATAACTTTACATATAGTATACATTAAACTTACAATGACTCAAAATATGCTAAGGTTATAAGATAAGTTTGAAACTATTTTTTGAGTAGCTATTATCAATTCCACTTAATACACGTTTTATCAATTCAACTTGATGTTGAACCAAATGTTCATGAATTGATTTTGATGAGAATAGAACAAAAGTGGATAATTAAACTTATTATTATATTGAGTTAATTGAATAAGATCGATTAATTTGCTTAATGATTAATTACTTCAATTGACTCTATAAGATATTTAGTTTTTGAATGATAATCAAATGATTTTGAAGTTAGATTATAAAAGTATGGTTGTTCTTTGTGTGTTAAAGTTGATCATACGAGAATTTTGGCATACCGACATGATGGTATAAGAAAGGATTAGCTTGAGAGAGAAAAAACTATACTTGAGATTATTGTGTGTGATAGTGACTGTGTAAACTTATGTAGCTTTTTCAATATTGTATTGAGAGATTAATAAAATGGTGTGAAGTTTTCGATTGGAGGCATTTATGGGTTCGTAGAGACTAGGAGCTGGTCCGAACTTTATGCTATATCCAAGCTTGTTCTTCTCTATCCTTATCTCTTCTATAGATACCTCATTTTTGTCATTTTTCATTATTTGTTAGTTGAGCCAGGTTAATAAAAAATAAGAAAATAATAAAAAATGAAAATTAAAGGAAAAAAAGGAAAAATGAAAAAATAAAAGAAATAAAAAAGAGAGTTGAGTCAAACTGAATTGAATTGTATCAAGTCGTATCAAATCGAATTATCTCGAAGTCAAGTGGTATCGTATCGAGTCGTATCGTATTGAGTCAAATCGTATTTAGTCAAGTCGTATCGTGTCAATTCAAGCTAAGTCGCGTCGGATCGTTTAATATTAAATTGGATAACAGTGTATAATAAATTTAATAAATCATTAAATTATTTGAGAGTTGGGTATTATTAAAATAATTTTGGTCCAGTCCAATTTAAAATAGATTTTTATCTAATTTATATTATATTGAAATAAGCTTAGGATTTATTAGATAAGTTATTAAGCTATATAAAATCGGATCGGACGTTGGAAATAGAAGCTAGGTTGAATCTCAAGAAATCATTATCATATCTTTTGTATCATTTGATCAAATCTATAATTAAAACGATACAAAAGATATGATTGAGAGTCTACAAATAGCTAGTTGATACGTGATGTTGGGGATGTTTTTTTACGCAATCCCATAATCACTTCGCAAATTTGCATTGCCCCTGAAACTTACCATCGCCCATAATTGCGAAGAAGACCTACACTCCAATTTCCAAACTCTACTGTACATCCCCAAAGATCCATGCAATAGCTATAAGTCCAAAGGTCTAATGCATGGCCCATCTTGACGCAACTGAGCAGCTAAACACAATTTCACCATCCTTCGCCTGATGCATGTTCCCTGATCCCTTGCTTCGTCTTCGCTTAAAGTCTTCAATTGTGCAACACGAAGCCGAAGTCCGTGTCAACTCCTTAACAACGCAAATAAAAAGCCTCACTCCCTTCATGCAATCCGAAGACACCTGACATGCCTTGCCATCTAAGATCACACGCTATAACCAACACATCAACCAAATCAACAACTACACTTAATCCAAGCCATATGTCCTACACTTCACACAACGATCGCTTAACGTCTACAAATCTGACAACTCCATCACACACCACTTTAACACTTAAGCACATGTGAAGTCTACATGTGAGATCTATGGTACACGATCACATACGCATGAAAATGCATGACTCGATTCAGTAAAAATTATTATTTATTTTATTAGTTAGTTCGATTATTTTTACTAATTAATTTTTTGTTTTAGTGTTGGTTTTTTCTATTAGTGTTTGCTTGATTTTTTATATAGTCTCGATTTTTAATAAAATTTAGTTCAATTACATTTTTTCAGTAAAATTGTGTTTTCTTAAAAAAAAAAGGGGGGGGGGGGGAAGATTCATGTTTAAATTGTATCTTGAATGTATCTTGTGGTTAAGATATGTATAAAAATACGTATCTAAATCGTATCTTCAACATATTTTACAGTCAGGATTTAGAAAAGATATCTTTTGACACGTAATGTTTTTATAAAAATAAAAAATCTTAACTGGGGTTTTTAAAAAAGATTTAGTTAGTTAGGGTTTTTTTTAATTTGGAAAAATTAGATTTCTTAGTTTTTTAAAAATAATAAATTGTTAAAAACGTAAACCTAGCTCAATTTTTGAAATAAAAAGAACCCACCTACTAAAAATTTTATAAAAAAGAATTACAGTCAATTTGATCCCAACTAGCAAGTATGTAAGCATCTTCGGGGTAATCACATAAAAAATAAAAAAATAAGAAAATTTCCCTTTTTCTTAGAAATTCGTAATAAAAAATTCACTTTAATTATCTTTTGTATATTTAGGTATATTTTAGTATTTTTAGAAAATTATAAAAATAAAAGCCCATCAATTTCTCTTTAGTTTCTACATGGTGACTTAATCTTAATAGGTTAGCCTCCGAATCCGATATTTTTTAGTTATTTATTCTAAAAATCGTTTTTTTAGAAAATACACAAATTAGTGGCCAAATGAGGGTTTTTCCAATCAAAAACCTTAATTTCATTTTTTACCAGTTGAACTGGTTAGCGACTCTAATTTTTATTTATTTTTTTTAAAAAAATATAGCCTTAATTTAATGTCAAGTAATTTATGTTAAGCAAGCTGAGCTTGATAGAGGTTAAATTAAGGAAATTGAAATAGGGTTCGACATCCTTTATTCTTATCTCTTTTAGTTTTTGCATTTATTTTTTGTTTGCCATTGTTTTGATCACTCTTGTTATTGTATTTAATACGTAATTTCGAAAAGAATTGCAATTTGTCCTAAAAACTTAATTTATCTCCACTCTTGAGTTTAGCCTAGTGTTATTCAATTGGTATCAAAGCTAGTTTGTAATCACTTGTTTAATCACATATTAGTGTAAAGATCATGACATCTAATGCATTAGGTTTTCTAGAAGGACAAGTAATTAATAAGCCTCATTTTCTAACTGGTAGCAACTATCCAAATTAGAAATGTAAGATGTTTATATTTTTGAAAGCACAAAATAGATTATCGTGGCATATAGTTAATTAAGAACCATTTAAGATAGAAGGAAAAGAAGAAAGAGATTACACAGATAATGATTCAAAATTACTTATTCTAAATGAAGTTTCTATGAACATCTTGCATTATGCTATAAATGAAAATGACTTCAATAGGGTATGTACATGTAAAAGTACTAAAAAAACATCGGATGAACTCTAATGTACATATGAAGGAATTAGTAGAGTAAAGGATACAAAGTTAAGCTTGTTATGTGGACAATTTGAAAATTTTAAAATGGATCCAAATAAAATTATTAATGAGATGCATAATAGATTTATCAATATCATTAATCCCTTGAGTGTTCTTAGAAAGATATTTACTAATCTTAAGATAAATTCTAAAATTCTTATAACTTTACTAAGAGATTGGGAAACCAAGTGAACTGCAATTGAGAAAGCCCATGATCTCAATGAAATATCAAAAGAGCAACTCCTTAGAACAGTTAAGACATAAGAGATGGTGAATAGACAAGGAAAGGACTTTAGAAAGAAGACAATTGCTCTAAAAGTCATGAAGGAGAGCACAAATGAAAATGATGATGATGAAGTAACAATGTTGGCAAAAAAATTTAGAAAGTTCATGAAATTTAATAAAAGGATTAAGAAGGATAAGGATGGATATAGATCACTTTCTAAGTTCAAGAAGGAAAAAAAAAGAAGTCATCAAATGCTATGATTATAAAAAAATTGGGACATATTCAACAATATTGCCCCTTACTTAAGAAGGCCAATTAAGAGCTAAGAAAGAAAGTTATGATTAATACTTGGAGCGATAGAGTTCTAGCAACTTCGATAATGAAATATGTTTCATGGCCATCAATGACGAGGTATACTCCACCTCACATGACTCTTCCTTTAATGAACTTAGAAGTATATATGATAAATTATTGAAAGAATTTATAAAAGTACAAAAGAAGAATAAAGTATTCAAACAAATGATGAGTGAAGTGGTTAATAAATTTAATATTATCAAGAATGAATACGATAAATTAGTTGATGCAAAAGAAGGTTTAGAAGAAGATAATGAGTATCTAAGAATCAAGGTTGAAAAATTAACAAAGGAAAATGAAGAGCTAAGTACTAGAAACAATAAATTGATAGATGAAAATAGCAAATCGAAGGAAGCTAATGAAAATTTTGAAAAGGAAGTGAAAGGACTAAAACTTGAGGCAATAGATGATGAATGTATGGTTGACAAGTTAGGTTGACTTGAAATCGAAAATTCAATTGTAAAATCTAGTTTAGATGATTCAAGAATAATAATAGTGAAATTTGTAGATGGAGAGAAAAACTTAAACAAGATCCTTGGCTTACAAAGACAAAGGTTAGATAGAATCGGAATATGATATATTAAGAAAAATGTTTATAGGGCATACAAAAGTTACTTTGTTAAGGCCTTAAAGAAGACTTGCACGTGTTGTAGAAGATATGGTCATATTGCTCATACTTATGCAATATGTCGCAATCTCTCTTTAAATGATAAAGGTGAAATGATTTAGGTTCATAAGGGATACGCTTAATTACAACAACTAATCCCAAACGATCCAAATTAAAATAGCTACCAAAGAAATAACCATTTGTATTGTAGGGGTCATTCAAGGCAAAACAATAAATGGATCTTGGATAGTGATTGCTTAGGACACAGAACAAGAGATGCATCCAAGTTCGCATCTATAGACTTAAAGGACATAAGAAGTGTGACTTTTAGGGATAATCGAAAGGCCCATGTCATTGGAGAAAGTAATATTTACATTAACAATGATTTTACTATCAAGCATGCGTTACTTGTTGATAATTTGAAGTATAATTTACTTAGCATTAATCAATTGTGTGATATTAGATACAAAGTAATATCTCATGCATCAAAGTGTTCTATTGAAAACATTAATTATGACCAAATCCATTTTGAGGGGTATAGATGAGGAAACATTTACAAAATTGACTTCAATATGTTTTCATGTTCACTTGAAACTTGTCTCTCTGCTTAAAACAATGATAGTTGGTTATGGCATAAGAAGTGAGGATATGCTACTATAGATATCTTATCAAAACTAATCAAAAGGAATCTTGTGAAATGATTACCTAATATTAGTTTTGATAAAGAAAGGACATGTCAAGCATGTTAATAGGGCAAAAAACAAAGTCGTCATTCAAATCAAAAGATACCATCTCAATTTCTAGGCTACTCTAACTATTATACATAGATCTATTTAGTTCAACCTAAACCTTAGGTTTTGGAGGGAAAAGATATACCTTAGTCAGAGTTTATGATTTCATTAGATACACTTAGACCTTCTTCTTTGCAAATAAGGATGAAACATTTCATATATTCTTGAATTATAGCAAGAAGGTCTAAAATAAAAAAAAAAAAAACTTTTTCTATTGTCTTTATAAGAACACAAGGAAAGATTTGAAAACCATGATATGGAAGATTTTTGCAATAAAAATGGAATAGAACATATCTTTTTGGTATGTAGAACTCTACAACAAAATGGAGTTACTAAAAGGAAAAATAGGACTCTTATAGAAATGGCTAAGACTATTCTTTGTGACAATAATCTACCTAAGTATTTTGGGGCCAAAGTTGTTAATACCGCATGCTACATATAAAATTGAGTTTTCATAAGACCTATTCTTAAAAAAGCCCCCTAGGAGCTTTGGAGAGGCAAAAGGCCGAACATATCATATTGATATCAGGCAAGTGCACATATCAGTTTTACTACAGCGAATGTGAGTTCGAATCGATCCCTCAAAGACTTCGAGTATTAATATTAACCTTAATTTTATTATCTAACCTGAAAATTATGAAAATTTGAATTAATTAAAAATACTAAAATTAACAAACTACTTTAATTAAAAGACTTAATTAAGCAATTGAAAAAGCAATAAAACTAAGAATGACTTCAAGAAAGTAATAACGTATTTAGGAATTATTTCCCTTAGAGTTAATCATGTGATCGCTTAAAATATATTCAATTTGGTTTCTATTTTTCTTGACCGGAGGGATTCACAACTAAAGTTAATACCTTTCTCAAGCATATTAACCCTAATCCTAAATTATTTATCGGAATCTCTTCACTTAGTAATATAATTTAGAATTGGATTAATGCATAATGAATTCCCACACAATTAATTAACTTTTCGGAAGAAACATGTATATTATCTCTAAGTATACATGTAATTCTCTTCAATTATGTAAAGATCTAATTACACATGCAATTTCTCAATCAACATGCATAATATCATATATTGATATTCTAGAAATATTATATATTGATATTCTAGAAATATCAATCAATAATTAAACGACATAATCGAATCAAGTAAAAATAGAAACTTTATTGAAATTTCTAAATCAATCCAAGAATCACATGAAACCCTAGGTTCCATAATCCTAAATACTCGAATTCTAAGCTATCATAATGAATCTAAAAATGAGTTTCATCAATAATATAAAATAAAACATGGAAACCCCTTTTGATTGATGAATAATCTCTCTAATCTTGAAGTTGATGTTGTTCCGCCTCTTTCTTGATATTGTTCCTTAAGTCACTTTCTCTTCTCTTGTGTCTCTCCGTTTCTGTAATGTCTCTTCTCTCTTTTGAAACCCTAAGATATCCTTTTATATGTGTATTACAAAGATTCTGTTTTCGTCACCAAACACGGTCTGGGATACGGCCGTATCCCCAGGTCATGTAACTTTCTGCACTAAGGTAAAATTTTCTCCACAACTTCAAAACTTCATAACTTTTTTATTTGAACTCTGATTTGAGTGAAATTTGATTCCTTTTCTTCGTTTTCTATCCTAGAACGCATTCAAACCTAGAAATCAAAATTTTACTCAATTAAGTATCAATTTCTTTAAAGAAAACCAGAAAATGTGAGAAAAATACTATAAAATCATTCTATGAAATATTTTTAAAATCCGAGTTATCAAATTTCCCCACACTTGAGCATTTGCTTGTCCTCAAGTAAATAAATCAAATCAAAACTTTTAGGACAAGAAACGCTAAACAAAATTTATCACTATTTAGGAAACCGATGAATGAATACACTTGACCCGTAGAAAAGTAAGAAAATCATTCTCAACTAACTTGTAATAATAAAGTTAACCAATTTCATCTGACCGTATTCGAATGCTCCAACAATACTTAATACTAGAGTTCACTAGTTAATTTATGAAAATCAAAGTTTACCCAAGTCATTTAACCAAGGATTCTTAAACTAAAAATTGGATTTAAGATCTCGCCAACCGAGAAAGAGTCATAAAAATTTTGTCCATTTGATTAAAGTGTATACAATTCTCTTTTTCATCTCACCAAGCACCATAATCTAAAACAAACACATTTTACATCCACTCATCCTCTGATCATCCCCCTAGTTCATGCTTTTGTTGAGAGGTCTTTTTAAATTTACCTTATTTAAGCAATTGTATTGGTAGCGGGAAAGAATCTCGCTCTTCTGACGGACCAAGACCGATCCATACTAACTTATTCCTTATATTGATAGTTGGAAAGAACCTTGCTCTTCTGATGGACTAAGGCCGATCCATATCAATTTTTTTTTTTTTCATTTGAATTGGCATTGGGACTCAATCTCACTCTTCTGACGGACCAAGATGAATCCTTACCAATTTTTTCTATTCATACACTTGTTATTACGTTTGACCTCCATTCATTATGATTTTTCAGGGGTTTTTCAAAAGAAGAATTTCATTTGTTTGTTTGCTAAAAATTATAGGACTCTTAAAAATTTCTAAGAGAAAGGTATACATAAAAGTAAATTTTAAAAATAATCATGACAAACTCTCAACTAGTGATGTTGCTCCAATCTCAAGTCCTAAAGTCCTAAGCTAAATAACTCGTAACTTTGCCTTTCACAAATTTGACTAATCAATTCTAGTAAAGTATCATAAGATCAATAATAATCAAGATGAAACAGTTAATTTGGCTTAATACCAGTTAATTACCTATTACAAGTTAACTTAAAAATTAATTGGGTCAAATGTGAATAATTGGTCTCCTAAACAGTAATAAATTCATATATATCCCTTTCCCACACTTAATAATGTATATTGTCCCCAATGTACGACTAAGAAAGCACAATAGCAAGATATCAAACAAGAAAAAAAACATCATAGGGAAAAAGGAAATACATGTATTGAAAAAGAAAGTAATACTTCCCTGCCTTGAAGCACAAGATATTCTAGTGGAGAAAGAGTGGCTAATAGCTCGATAATAGTGCCCTCATGATTAGAACATGATGTAACAGATGTGGACCTCCTTCAAACAATCTACTTTTCATGATTTTCCATTGACGACCTAAGAAGAAACATTGAATCGGGTTGGATTTGATGAAGAAATGTGTTGATGAAAAGTAAATCGTGAGGAGAAGAAGAAGAGAAGAGAAGAGAAAAGAAATATGTGTTGATTTGTGGAAGTGTGTGAGAGAGTATGTTTAATTTAAATAAAACGGGCATGTGCAAAAATCGTGTAAGTTTGGGTCGATACGGGCTTGGACACGACCGTGTCCATTGCCCGTGTAACAATCTGTATGAGTCATGTAGAGTCTGGTCGGACACGAGCTAGGACACGACCGTGTTCCACGCCCGTGTAACTCTTTGTACCTGTGTGTGAAAACTGGATGGATACGGGTGGAAAATTCTGGGCACACACGGGCTGGGGACACGACTGTGTCCCTTGCCTATGTAACTTTCTGTGCCCACGGAGTAGGATCAAAGTCTGGGCGGATACGGGCTGGGACACGACTGTATCCCTTGTCCGTGTAACTTTTTTTCCCTTTTTATTCAATCATGAATTTAATTTAAAAATAAAAGTAATTAAACTAGAAAAATAAGAAAAAGAAAACTAAAGAGAAGAATAAAAAATGAAATTAAAAGGGAAAAGCCTATGACTAAAATTAAAACAAATAAAAGAAGCAAAGCAAAGTTAGATAAAAATAAAATAAAATGAAATAAACTTAAAGAACTAAAGTGTAAGCAAAGTTAAACATGGGTTGCCTCCCAAGAAGCACTATAGTTAACGTCGATAGCTCGACGGGATATGTCTTGTAATTCATGATTCTTTATCCAGGTGGAAATAGAACTCCTCCTATATCTCGCTTTCGAACTCTCCATACAAGTGTAGATTTACCCTTTGGCCATCGACCTTGCCAATTCCATTTCATTGATGCATAACTTCCATAGTTTCTCTCCTTATCATGCCACTTATCAAATTCATGTAGCCTGAACTTCTTCGTTTTGTTTGCTTTTAACTTAGATGCGGTTGTCATTGGGGGTTTTGAACTTTTCACCACAAAGATATGTTCCAAATGATTTCTTGACAGTTTTGGTTCCAAAATTGGTGGCTTCTCTTTGAAATATTTTAACCTAAGATCCTTTGGCTTGTGGAGTGGATTAATCCCTTTCTTGTCCATACTGGATTCATGAACTTCTGTTTGAGCTGCCACTTCTGCATAATTGGGCTTAATCACCAAATTTTCATCTCCCTTTTGCAAGCAATAGCTTGAGGAATCTTTGGCAAGCGTTTCCTGCATACATGTAGATATAATAGCATTAGTGGCATTAACATTGCGACATGTGTCCTCTGAGTTAAGAAATCTGTTCGTTGCCTCTGGAGTTTTAAAAACTATTTCATCATCCCCAACCCGTAATATCAACTTATGCTCACTAACATCAAAAACAGCCTTAGCAGTGGCCAGGAAGGGTCGACCTAAAATGATTGGCACCTCAATATCTTCATCTATATCAAGTATAACAAAATCCACAGGAAAGATGAATTTGTCTACTTACACTAAAACATCCTCTATGATGCCTCTAAGGTATGTGATAGACCTATCGGTTAATTGAAAACTCATGCCCATTAATTTAGGTTCTCCTAACCCTAACTTTTTGAACACTTTATACGGCATCAAATTTATACTAACTCCTAAGTCTGCTAAAGCATTATCTACCAACAAATTGCCAAGCATACAAGGAATAGTGAAATTCCCTGGATCTTTTAATTTTTGTAGCAGCTTTTTCTGGAGAAGTGCCGAGCATTCCTCGTTCAATGTGACTATTGTAAGCTCCTCCAACTTCCTCTTGTTCAATAGAAGATCTTTAAAAATTTCGAATACTTTTGCATCTGTAAGATGACATCAACAAGAGGTAAGTTAATGTATAATTGTTTGAAAACATCAAGCAGTTTACCGAATTCCTTATTCTGATCGGTGTAACTTTGCTTAAGGCACTACGGGTAAGGGATAGGAGGCTTGTACTCCTTCACTTTCGGTGATTCCATACTTTCTTTTGATTTTAGTGGCTTTGCATCTTCCTTACGGTTGACTTCCACTTCTTTCTCAACCACTTCTTCACCATCCTTCTTCTCTACTTGCAGTTTTCGACCACTTCTCAAGGTCACTGCATTAACATGTTCCCTAGGATTGACCTCAGTATTCCTTGGGAGTGTTCCTTGTGGTCTTTCAGAGATCATTTTTGCAAGTTGACCAATTTGATTCTCAAGATTGCGATTGGAAGCCTCTTGATTTCTCAATGATGATTCAATGTTGGATAGCCGAACCTCATTGCCTTGAATATATTTTGTGAGAAGTTCTTCTACACTGGGCTTCTTTTCTTGAGGAGGAGGAGGTGGGAATGGTCTTTGAAATCCAAGTGGGCCAAAATTGGTCTTCTGCTAGCCTTGGTTTTGACTTCCCCATGAGAAATTGGGTTGATTCCTCCATCTGGGATTGTAAGTGTTGTTGTAGGGGTTATTTTGTTACATGGGTAGATTTCCTAGATAATCTACCTGTTCCAGTTGTTCTTGTACTCCATACCCCTACATACCAAAATCACTTACATCCGATTGCACTTATTGAGGGCCAACTGAGAGTGCATTAATCTTCTTACTCAATAGGTCTACCTTGGCTGCCAAAGCAATGGTCAAGTCCACATCATAAACTCCCATGGCCTTTTGCTTGGCTTTGGTGCTTTCCCATTGATAATTGTTCATCGCTATTCCTTCAATCAGGTATTGTGCTTGCTCAGGTGTCTTTATGTTCAAAGTACCTCCTGTGGATGCATCAATCATCTGTCTAGTGGATAAATTAAGACCATTGTAAAAGGTCTGAATCTGCATCCATAGTGGGAGGCCATGATGTGGGCACCTCCTGAACAAGTCCTTAAACCGCTCCCATGTATCATATAGCGTCTCTGCTTCCAATTGAGCAAAATAAGAAATATTATTCCGAAGTTTAGTGGTCTTTGCAGGTGGAAAATACTTTTCCAAAAATTTCTCTACCAATTCATTCCAAGTCGTGATTGAATTTCGTGGTAGAGAGTTCAATCACTGTTTTGCTCTACCCCTCAAGGAGAAAGGGAATAGCCGCAGTCGGATGACATCATCCGTGGCTCCGTTGATTTTAAAAGTATCACAAATCTCTGGAAAGCTAGAGATGTGGGCATTGGGATCTTCATCTTGGAGACCGTCAAACTGAACATATTGTTGCACCATCTGTATAATGTTAGGTGCAATTTGGAAGTTGTTAGCCGCGACTATTAGCCTTGCGATGCTAAAGTCAGCTCCAATAAGTGTAGGCCTTGAATAATCGGACATGGTCCGATTTGCTTCATTCCCGTTGTTAGCCATTTGTGGTGGATCTTCCTGTTCGATGAATTGAGTGTTGGTCTCTTCACCTTCTTCCTTGATTTCAACGATTGACTCGTCGTCAATGGTCGCCACAATTTGTCTAGGTCGTGATTTCAAATTTTGAAGAGCAGTTCTCTCAATTTCAGGATCAAGTTCTACTAAATCTTCTGGGTTACTTCTAGTCATGCACTGCAAGGATAAGAAATAGAGAATCAATTGCAACTCTAACTAATGAAAATAAATAGTGAAAACAAAAGAAAAAAAAATGGTTAAAGTAATAAAGCAACTAGTGTTCTTAATATCGAAAATCCCCAGCAACGGCGCTAAAAACTTGATATCAGGCAAGTGTACCTATCAGTTTTAATATAGCGGATGTGAGTTCGAGTCGATCCCTCAAAGACTTCGAGTACTAATATTAATCTTAGTTTTATTATTTAACCTGAAAATTATGAAAGTTTGAATTAATTAAAAATACTAAAATTAACAAACTACTTTAATTAAAAGACTTAATTAAGCAATTGAAAAGGCAATAAAACTAAGAACGACTTCAAGAAAGTAATAATGTATTTAGGAATTATTTCTCCTAGAGTTAATCATGTGATCGCTTAAAATATATTCAATTCGGTTTCTATTTTTCTTGATCGAAGGGATTCACAACTAAAGTGAATACCTTTCTCAAGCATATTAACTCTAATCCTAAATTATTTACCGGAATATTTTTACTTAGTAATATAATTTAGAATTGCATTAATGCATAATGAATTCTCACACAATTAATTAACTTTCCGGAAGAAACATGTATCTTATCTCTAAGTATATATGTAATTCTCTTCAATTATGTAAAGATCTAATTACACATACAATTTCTCAATCAACATGCATAATATCATATATTGATATTCTAGAAATATCAATCAATAATTAAACGGCATAATCGAATCAAGTAAAAATAGAAACTTTATTGAAATTTCTAAATCAATCCAAGAATCACATGAAACCCTAGGTTCCATAATCCTAAATACTCGAATTCTAAGCTATCATAATGAATCTAAAAACGAGTTTCATCAATAATATAAAATAAAACATGAAAACCCCTTTTGATTGATGAACAATCTCTCTAATCTTGAAGTTGATGTTGTTCCACCTCTTTCTTGATGTTGTTCCACCTCTTTCTTGATGTTGTTCCACCTCTTTCTTGATGTTGTTCCGCCTCTTTCTTGATGTTGTTCCTTAAGTCTCTTTCTCGATGTTCCTTAAGTCTCTTTCTCTTCTCTTGTGTCTCTCCGTTTTTGTAATGTCTCTCTTCTCTTTTGAAACCCTAAGATATCCTTTTATATGTATATTACAAAGATTCTGTTTTCATCACCAGACACAGCCTGGGACACGGCCGTGTCCCCAGGTCATGTAACTTTCTGCACTAAGGCAAAATTTTCTGCACAACTTCAAAATTTCATAACTTCTTTATTTGAACTTCGATTTGAGTGAAATTTGATTCCTTTTCTTCGTTTTCGATCCTAGAACGCGTTCAAACCTAGAAATCAAAATTTTACTCAATTGAGTATCAATTTATTTAAAGAAAACAAAAAAATGTGAGGAAAATACTATAAAATCATCCTATGAAATATGTTTAAAATCCGAGTTATCACATATCTTCATCCTTTTGGTACAAATTGCTACATTCTTAATAGTGGAAAGGAATAACTTGAAAAAATTGATTCAAAATTAGATGAAGGCATCTTTCTTGGTTACTCCGTTGGTAGTAAGGCTTATAAAGTACATAACAAAAGATCTCTTGTTGTAGAAGAGTCGATTCATGTTGCATTTGACAATACATATGCATATAGAGAGTCTAATATTGAAACAAAAAATATTGGTGCTTAATTAAATGGTCTTGGTCTTAACAAGGATCGATCCATTTCAAATGAGAAGGAATCCTCTAAGCAAGATAAAATTATTGACAATTTTATCATACTTACCTAAATAATGGAAGTTTATAAAACATCACCTTAAGAATCTAACTATAGGAGAACCATTTAATAGGATGCAAACTAAAGCCTCTCTTAAAAACCTAAGTAATGTAATATTCCTATCTCAACTTAAACAAAAAAAAAAACAAAAATAAAGGTCTAATGGACAAATTTTAGGTTCAAGCTACATAAAAAGAGCTAAATCAATTTATTAGAAATGAGGTATGGGACTTAGTACCTAAACCAAATGATAGACCGATAATTGGAACCAAATGGGTATTTTGAAGCAAGTTAGATAAAATTGGAATAGCAATAAGAAACAAGGCATGCCTAGTTGCTAAAGGTTACAACCAAGAAAAGAGAATTGATTTTTATGAGACTTTTGCTTCAATTGCTAGATTAGATGCCATTAGGATGCTTTTACCATTTGTCACATATAAAAACTTTAAACTATATTAAATGGATATTAAAAGTACCTTCCTAAGTGGTTATATTAAGGAGGAAGCATATGTAGAGCAACTACCAAGATTTGAGGATAGTAAATTTCTAAAACATATATATAAGCTCAATCAGGCCTTATATGGACTTAAGCAAGCTCTTAGAGCTTGGTATGAAAGATTAAGTAGCTTTTTGATAAAGAATGGCTTTACTAGAGGGAAACTTGACATAATGTTATTCATTAAGCAACCAAATGCTCATATGTTAATTGTTCAAATATAAATAGATGACATTATGTTTGGTGCTACTCACATAGATCTAGCTAATAAGTTTATTCAATGTATGAAAAATGAGTTTAAAATGAGTATGATAGGAGAACTCAACTATTTCCTAGGTCTTCAAGTTAAACAGACAAAAAAATGGAACCTTTATCAACCAAGCCAAATACATTAGGAAGCTCTTAAAATGGTTAAAAATGAAAAATTGTAAGATTAAGCCTACTCTAATGAGCACCACTCTAAAACTTAACAAAGACAAAAGTGGAAAGAAAATATGTGAAAAAGATATATATGGGCATGATAAAAGGTCTCCTATATTTAACTGCATCTAAGCTCGACATTATGTTTGTTGTGTGTCTATGTGCATAATTTCAATCTTACCATAAAGAATCTAACTTGAATGCAATCAAACCCATTTTTAAGTATCTTGCGGGTACTATTGAAATCAGTTTATGGTATCCTAAGTTCACCTCATTTGATCCTATTGGATACACCGATGCTAACTTCGTCGGTTGCAAAGTTGATTAGAAAAGCACAAGTGGTACATATTACTTTCTAAGTAACTCACTAGTATCATGACATTCAAAGAAGTAAAGCTCAGTAGCACTCTCAACCTTCGAGGCTAAATATGTGGTTGTTGGTAGTTGTTGTGCTCAAGTTTTATGAATATAACAAACTTTACATGATTATGGCCTAAAATTTACTAATGTCCCAATAAAATGTGGCAATACAAGCACAATAAATCTAAAAAAAAAATCCAATTCAACACTTAAGGATTAAACATATAGAAATTAGGCATCACTTCATTTGTGATGATGTGTAAAACAATGATATATGCTTAGAATTTGTTAACACTAGCAACCAAATAGTTGATATATTCACAAAACCCTTGTGTAGAGATAGATTTTGCATATTAAGGAGAGAATTGGGAATGATTATGCATGATGAATGCAAGGCACATAAGAACCAAGATAGTATTTTTGAGCAAAAATGATACACTAGGTAAGTTAACTAGCAAAAGTCATACCATGAGGACCAAGAAACATGATCATATGGCTTTCATATATAAAACATGGTATTTAACATGCTTTAGGTACACATGAAATCATTCATACTTATCTAAGTTCATATACACATAAATTTATCATGCATTGGTTTCTGTGCTCAAAACCAGGCTCCACATGTCTATTTTCATCCATAAATCATGTTTGAGTGGTCAATCTAGTTTGATCTCAATTTTGTGCAAATTTGACCTCTCTAAACCCGTCTTAAGAACTAAGTGTTATTTGTAACATCTCATGCTTATTTATGTCCATATGAATGTTGCTTGGTTTGATCATGCATCATTTATGCTTCTTAATATCTTTCAAACATGTTTGATGCATAAACTTGTCTTCAATTTGAGGAAGGATCCCTACTTACTTTCTAGCTACTTGCATACTTAACTTTTGTTCTTAAGGAACTTAAGTAGTGATTTTACAATTTGTAGAACTTTAAAGTTATATTGTGTTCCAATCATGCTTAAACATGTATTTAAAATTTGCTTTAAGTGTTAGTGTGTAAAAACTCAATGCCTATGTACATAACTTGCTCATACATGCATATTTTCACTTAGTTGAGAACTTTGTAGATTTTAGGATTTGATTTGGCTAAACCTTTGGAAACTAGTTCAAACTTAAGTTCTTCAAGCCTTAATAGAATCAAATAAACTTGCTTGAAGTGTTAAAACACTTATTAAATGACTTAAAATAAACTTGAGTTGGTAACTTAAACAAATGAAGTGAACTTAACCAAGATTTTACAGAATTGTAGAATACTAATGTAATGGTACCCATAACCACTGGTATGCTTGTATACTCCTCTAGAAAAGAAATCAAAAATGATTTTGATTATTGAAACAGTATGATGGTACCCATAATCACCAGCATGTTAGTATACCATTTTAAATAAAAACTTGAAATCGATTTTGTTCCCTTCACTGTCATACTGACATCCCTCATTGCCATCATGCAAGTACCCTTACTTCTGTGTACAATTGAAAAGGTACCCAAATATTTTCTCTCTCCTTCATCTTCTTCCTCCAAATCCTCTTTCTCTCATTTTCTAACCCTAACATCTTTCTCTTTCTTTGATCTACCATTTACCGTCCCTCGAAATCCCATTTTTCCCTCATTAATCTTCTCTAAACTCACCTAGTCTCTCATCTATCTCCTTACTTCACCCCATCTCACTCTCATCTTCTCCCTTACGTGACTCTCTCTCTTTACAAACCCTCATTTACTGTTACACCACCACCATTGTTCTCATACCTTTATCGTCAACATGGCTTCCATTACACGCTCCTCTTCCTTACCCATCCTCTCCTCTTTTATCTTCTTCATCTTTACACACGTCCATCCACCATTCCACCAAGAACCACCCATGGTCTAGCACCCCCTGTGTTTAACCACCGTCTCTTTCCAATATGATCAAAGATTTGAGAAGTTAGCTAACATAGAAATAGACACCAGCATATTCTATCCTCAGGAAGTGTTCAATGAATTTCACATTCCTACCATTCCCAAGGTCATCTCCAACCATGTGCTTAACATCCTTTGACTTCACCAATGAGGTACATGATTATGCTCTAAGTGTTTCTATTGTAATATGTTGGATTCTTTAGATTATTGGGATCGACCTAAGTTAAAAATGAATCCTACTGATGAATTGTGTTGTACTATCCTATATACTTATGTTTATGGAGCACTAGTAACCATCAATCTTGAGGATATAGTCTAATTGGGGCTTTTGTTGGGGGAATCGATGTTAATGCCAATTTCTATGGTGCTAAGTTCTATGAACAAGTCTTTAAATATAAGGGTATTGGAGGAAATTAGGGGAAGGCAAAAAATTTAACTGCTATTTGACTTAACCATAGGACTAAGATCCTACACCACATTGTGATCCATAGCTATTGTCCTTACCGAGGCCAACAGTTAAATATTACCTATCAAAACTTATAGATCTTCTATTATCTCCTCATGAACAAACAAATTAACTTCTTCAGGATTATCGTTCAGTGTTTTAAGTATGTCATAAATAACCCCTCTTAAGCTTTCCTAAGGTTTAGAAGGATGGTTACTCAATTGCTGATCCACAAGGGTATTCAATTTCCTGTACCTTATGGGTAGCTCGAGTTAGGCACCTTAAATTAGTTGACATCTGTCAGGGGGTTCGAAGAAAACTAGCAACAATTTGGTTTCTTCCACTTGATCTTGGCTCTAAGTATAGAATCGATTGAATCATTGATGAGCCAAGAAGTCATAGTGATCATACTTCATTTGGTGTGCCTCCTGGTCATATTGCTATCCTCTATTCGACTTTAGATTTCCTACTTTTGATCTAGCTACTCCCTTAGCATCTTAGCAACCCTTTTATCAATATATAGAGATACGGTTCAATCAACTCAGGGAGGATCTTTATGATCACATCTACAATAAGTTTCAAGGACTATACAGTCACTTTTAGTTGAATTATCACTGCCCATCTTTCTCCTTTCCTCCTTTCGCTCAAGATTATGATCCACCTGTTGTTTGGGTTACCGACTCCAGTTTAGTTCTTATATTGTTTTATGTTTTGTTTATGGAATTAGCCTTTGGCCACTTTATATTTCCATTATCTTATCTTTGATGGACTTTGGTCCTTGATGGCCTTTGTTGATGATACTTAACTCTTTGTACTAGGCTTCTTTTATTGACTTTTAGCGCTTTTAGACGTTATTGTTGGATAGCTCCTTTTGAGCCTTGTAACTTCTTTGTTCTTCTTCTTGCAAGGGACATATTTTAAGGCTTAAGTTGAGATTGCGTGGAAATTTTGACTCGAATCCTATTCCCTCTTCACTGCCTAGATCTTTCTCTTTTTTTTATGAGGCCAAATGAAGAGAAGACATTTAAGTTGTAAGAGGGTCAAAATGTATATTTTGTTTATTTAGTTTATTTGATAATAGTTGACTTATCTTGACACATTGGACCTATCTTATAACTTAGCATATCTTAAGTCCTTGTAAAATTGGTATATCCAATATGTGAAGTTATTGTGAAGAGAATTTTTTATGCTTTAACACATTAACACTCTCTTTTTGCAATAATTTTCTTAATCTTATTCAAATGCCAAATATCTCGAAACCAATTACTAAATTGAAGGGGAGTATTAGATTGAGCGGGAGTTATTTAGTATATAAAAGTTTTGTTTTTATCAAAAAGGGAGAGATTGTTGAACCAAAGGTTTATGAATTGATTTTGATGAGAACAAAACAAAAGTAGATTATTAAACTTATTATTATATTGAGTTAATTAAATAAGATTAATTAATTTACCTAATGATTAATTACTTCAATTAACTCTATAAGGTTTTTAGTTTTTGAAAGATGATAAAACATTCTTGAAGTTAGATTATAAAAGTATGATTATTCTTTGTGTGTTAAAGTTGATTTCAAGAGAATTTTGGCATGATGGCATAAGGAAGGACTGGCCTGACAGTATGAAGCCCTGGATAGCGAGAAGAAAAGCTTTCTGATTCCAATGAGCCAACATGCCACTATACATGCCGATGTTATTGTCGGTAGTAATCTTGCTTATCGGCATGATAGTAACGGTAAGAGGATGGTATCGTATGCTGGTAAGCTTGTTTAAAATAGCCGTTAGAACATTTAATGCATGATAATGAGAAGAATTGAATGATTTGATATAAATGCTTAATAACCTGACCAAAGAGGATTAAAGACTGATATTTTACTGCAATCAAAAGATATTCTCTTATACTATTTGGCCTTGTTACTTACTATTTATCTCTTGTATTCTTTATTTGCAATCAAACAAGTGAGACTTAATGTATAGTGCTTGAGAGGTCTTGTATTTATAATCTTGAGAGAAAAAAGCACTACACTTGAAATTATTGTATGTAAAACTAATTGTGTAAACTTGTATAACTCTAAGCATTGTATTGAAAGATTAATAAAGTGGTTTGAAGTTCTCGATTGGAAGCATTTGTGGGTTCATAGAGACTAATGGGTAGTCTAAACTCTACGTTATATCTAAGCTTAATCTTCCTTATGTCTTTTAATTTCCACATTTATTATTTGTTTATCTTTGTCTTCGTCACTCTCGTTATTGTATTTAATATGTAATTTTGAAAAGAACTACAATTTATCCTGAGAACACAGTTCACCTCCCTCTCGAGTTTAGTTTAGAGTTTTTCACTTAATACATTTTTTGACTTCCTAATGAATTGAATATTTATCTCCCTTTGGCCTCATTAAAATAAGGAAGATCCTAGAGATGAAGAGGGAAAAGGATTCAAGTCAAAATTTCAGCATAGTTTCGGCTCAAATATTAGGATATGCCCCCTATGAATAAAAGAACAGAGAAGCTTCATTGAAGGAATCCAGTAATGATGTAGTTTGTAATATTCCCAAAAGGATAAGAAGATAATGAAACTAAGAAAAAGGCATTCATGTCTAAGATAAAGAAGTCCATGTATCACAAAACATAAGAGATTGAAGTCACGAGTAACAAAGGTTATCAAGGACTAAAACCCAACAAAAAAATAAAAAGGAAAGATGAAGTGACTAGAGGCCAAATCCATAACATAACATGAAGCTGAAGTTGGCACATTAAGCATCAGGTGGAGCCACATCTAGAGGAAGAAAGGGGTAAGATAGGTAGTGATAATTCAGCTAGAAGTGATTATAGAGTCCTTAAAACCCAACGTGGATGTGATCATGAAGGTCCTCTCTAAGTTGATTGAATCACATCTCTAAGCATTGATAGAAAGGGTGTTAAGATGCTAAAGGAGTAGTCAGATCAAAAGTAGGAAATCTAAAGTCAAGAGGAGGCTAGTAAGAAGAGTCTTCAAGAGGAGGAGTAACACATGACCATGAAGCATACCGGATTGAGTATGACCACTATGACTTCTTAGCTCATCAAAAGATTCAATCGATTCTGGTAAGTTGTGCTCGGAGACAAGATCAAGTAGAGGAAGAGTTTTCTTTCTAACCTAATTATTGCTAGTTTTTTTCTAAACCCCTGGCAAATGTTAACTAATTTAAGGTGCTTGACTCGAGCGGCCTGTAGAGGTATAGGGAACTAAATGCCCCTGTCGATCAATAATTGAGTAATCGTCCTTCCAAAACTTAGGAAAGCTTGAGAGGGGTTATTTCTAACATGCGTAAAACGCTGAACCACAATGCTAAAGAAGTTAATTTGTTTGTTCATGAGGAGATAATAGAGGATCCATAAGTCTTTATATGTAATATTTGATAGTTGGCTTTGATGTAGGACCAAGATCAAGTTGAATAGCAACTAAATTTTTTGCCTCCCCCCACTTTTCTCCAATACTCTTATACCTAAAGATACGTTCATAGAAATTATCACCATAAAAATTGACATTAAAATCGATTCCCCCAACAAGACTACAAATATCCTTAATAGTGATGGTTACTAATGTTCCATAAATGTAAGTATACAAGACAGTATAGCACAATTCGTCACTAAGATTCATTTTTAACTTAGGCCAACCATGATCATCTAAAGAATCCAACATATTACGATAGAAATACTTGAGAGTGTCATCATGTACCTCATTAGGAAGTCAAAGGATGTCGAGGACATGGTTGGAAATGACCTTAGGAATGGTTGGAATGTGAAATCCATTAAGCAGTTCCTAAGGATAGATATGCCGGTGTTTATTTCTAAGTTGGCAAACTTTTCAAATCTTTGAGCATGTTGGTGTGTTGGAAAGAGATGGTGGTCAAACATGAGGGTTACTAGACTACAGCCGATTCTTGGAGGCATGGTGGTTGAAAGTGTGTGAAGGTGAGGGAAATGGAAGAGGAGAGTGTGTGTGTGTGTGATGGAAGTTGAGTTGACGATAGAGGCATGATAATGGTGGTGGTGACAGTATGACGATTGATGGGGGGTTTTATAGAGAGACAAAGTTGTGTGACGGAGAAGATGAGAGTTAGATGGGCAAAGTGAGGAGATGGATAAGAGATTAAATGAGTTTAGAGATTATTGATGAGAGAAAAATAGGATTTTGAGGGATAGGAGATGGTAGATTGAAGAGAGAGAAGGAGGCTAGGGTTAGAAAATGAGAGAAAGAGGATTTTAAGAAAGGAGACGAAGGAGAGAAAAGGATCGAACACCTTGTTAATTAAGCTTAAAAATGAAGGTACCGGGATGCCGACAAAGAGGGATACTAGCATGACAGTAAAGGGAACAAAATCGATTTCAAGTTTTTATTTAAAATGATACACTTACATTCCGATGGTTATGGGTACCATCATGCCGGTTTAATGATTGAACCATTTTTAATTCCCTTTCTAGAGAAGTATATCGGCATTCTGGTAGTTATGGGTACTGTTATGCCAGTATTCTGTAATTCTGCTGAATCTTGGTTTTTATCCATTCCATTGATGAAATTGCTAACTCAAGTTTATTTTAAGTGATTTAATGAGTATTCTAACATTTCAAGTAAGTTTATTTGATTCCACTAAGATGTGAAAAGCTTAAGTTTGAGCTAGATTCCATGGATTTAGCCAAATCAAATCCTAAAAGCTATGGAGTTCATAACTAAGTGAACGTGTGCATATATAATCAAGTTATGTATATGAACATTAAGTTTTAACACACTAACACTTGAAGCAAGTTTCAAATACATGTTTGAGCATAGTTAGGACACAATATAACTTTAAGGTTCAATAGATTATAAAATTACTACTTGAGTTCCTTAAGATCAAAAGTTAAGGATGTAAGTAGCTAGAAAGCAAGAAGGGATCCTTCCTCAAATTCAAGAAAAGTTTATGCTTCAAACATGTTTGAAAGACATCAAGAAGCATAAAGGATGCATGATCAAACCAAGTAACATTCATATGGCCACAAATAGGCATGAGATGTTCCAAATAATACTTAGTTTCTAATAAGGGTCTAGAGAGGTCAAATATGTACAAAACTGAGATTAAGCTAGATTGACCACTTAAACATGATTTATGGATAAAAATAGACATGTAGAGCTCGGTTTTGGGCAAGAAAACCAATACATGGTAAATTATGCATATATGAACTTAGATAAGCAAAAATGACTTCAAGTGTACCTAAAGCATGTTAAGTACCATGTTTTATACATTTAATCAATATGATCATGTCTCTTAGTCCTCAGGGTATGACTTTTGTTGGTCAACCCACTTAGTGTATCATTTTTAATCAAAAACATTATCTTGGTTCTTATGTGCCTAACATCCATCATACATAATCATTCCTAATTCTCTCCTTAATATGCAAACTCTATCCTCAATCAAGGGTTTTGTAAAGATGTCAACTATTTGATTGCTAGTGTCAATAAATTTTAAGCATATATCATTGCTTTGCACATCATCATGAATGAAGTGTTCCTTGATTTCTATATGCTTATTCCCTAATTGTTGAATTAGATTTTTTGTTAGATTTATTGCACTTGTATTATCACATCTTATTGGAGCATTAGTAAATTTTAGGCCATAATTATGTAAAGTTTGTTTCATCCATAAAGCTTGAGCACAACAACTACCAATAGCCACATATTCAGCCTTGGCAGTTGAGAGTGCTACTGAGGTTTGCTTCTTTGAATGTCATGATACTAATGAGTTACTTAGTAAGTGACATGTGCCGCTTATGCTTTTCTGATCAATTTTGCAACCAGTAAAGTTAGCATCGGAGTGTCCAACAAGATCAAATGAGGTGAACTTAAGATTATATAAGCCGATTTCAATAGTGCCCACGAGATATTTGAAGATGTGTATGACTGCATTCAAGTAAGAATTTTTAAGGAAAAATTGAAATCGTGCGCATAGATATACAATAAACATAATGTTGAGCTTATATGTAGTTAAATATAGAAGACTTCTTATCATGCCCCTATATATCTTTTCAAAAATGTTCTTTCCACTTTTGTCTTTATCAAGTTTTAGAGTAGTGCTCATTGAAGTAGGCTTAGTTGTACAATTTTCCATTTTGAACCTTTTTAAGAGCTCCCTCGTATATTTAGCTTGGTTGATAAAGGTTCTACTTTCGGTCTATTTAACTTAAGGACCTAGGAAATAGTTAACTTATATCATTATACTCATTTTAAATTCATTTTTCATACATTGGACAAACTTATTAACTAGATCCATATAAGTAGAACCAAACACAATGTCAACTACATATATTTAGACAATTAACATATGAGCATTGTATTGCTTAATGAATCACGTTATGTCAAGTTTCCATCTAGTAAAGCCATTCTTTATCAAGAAGCTACTCGATCTTTCATACTAAGCTTTAAGAGCTTGCTTAATTCCATACAAGGCCTTATTGAGCTTATATACATGTTTTAAGAATTTACTATCCTCAAATCCAAGTGGTTGCACTACATATATTTCCTCCTTAATAAAACCGTTTAGGAAGGTACTTTTAACATCCATTTGATATAGTTTAAAGTCTTTATATGTGACAAATGCTAAAAATATCCTAATGGCCTCTAATTTAGCAACCAGAGCAAAAGTCTCATCAAAATCAATTCCCTCTTTGTGGTTGCAACCTTTAGCAACTAGGCGTGCCTTGTTTGTCATTACTATTCATGTTTTATCTAAGTTGTTTTGAAATACTCATTTGGTTCCAATTATTGGTTCATTGTTTGGTTTAGGTATTGAGTCTCATACTGCATTTCTAGTAAATTGATTCAACTCTTCTTACATAACTTGAATCCAAAATTTATCCTTTAAAGCTTCATTTATGTTTTTTAGTTTAAGTTGAGATGGGAATACTACATTATTTAGGTTCTTAATTGAGGCTCTAGTTTGTACCCTATTAGATGGTTGTCCTATAATTAGATTCTTAGGGTGATATTTTACAAACTTCTATTCTTTAGGTAAGTCTTTATTAGAATTGTTAATAATCCATCTTACTTAAAGGATTCCTTCTTATTTGAAATGGATTGATCCTTGTTAAGACTAATACAATCTAATTGAGGTCCAATGTTTTCTATTTCATCATTAGGCTCTCTATATGTATATGTATCGTCAAATGTAACATGAATTGACTCTTCTGCAACAAGATTTCTTATGTTATATACTCTATAAGCCTTACTAGCAAGAGAATAACCAAGAAAGATGCCTTCATCTGATTTTGAATCAAAATTTCTAAGTTGTTCCTTTCCATTATTAAGAATGTAACACTGTATACCAAAATAATGAAAATATGATATGTTAGGTCTTTTACCTCTTTGAAGCTCATAAGAGGTTTTCTTAAGAATAGGTTTTATGAAAACTCGATTTAATATATAATAAGCAATATTAATGGCTATGGCCCAAAAATACTTTAGTAGATTATTGTCATAAAGTATAGTCCTAGCCATTTCTGAAAGTCCTATTTTCCCTTTCAACAACTCCATTTTATTATAGAGTTTTAGGTGTCGAAAAGGTATGTTCTATTACATTTACATTTTTATTGCAATAATCTTCCATATCATGGTTTTTAAATTCACTCCAATGATCACTTTTTATAGAGAAAATAGAAAGACCTCTTTCATTTTGGACGTTTTTGTTATAATTTAAGAATACATGATATGTTTCATTTTTATCTATAAGGAAGAAGGTCAAAGTATATTTAGTGAAATCATCAATTATAACCAAGATATATCTTTTCCCTCCCAAACTTATAGTTTAGGTTGGACTAAATAAATCTACATGTAATTGCTGGAATGACCAATAAATTCAGATGACATCTTTTTTATTTGAACAATGACTTTGTTTATTTGCCATATTAACATGCTTGATATATTTTATCTTTATCAAAACTAATCTTACGTAATCCTTTCACAAGATTCTTTTTGGTTAGTTTTAATAAGATATCTAAACTAGCATGTTCTAACTTCCTATACCATAACCAACTAACATTATTTTGAGTAGAGAGACGAGTTTCAAGTAAACATGAAAATATATTAAGGTCGATTTTGTAAATATTTCCTCATCTATACCCCTCAAAAGGAATTTGGTCGTTGTCAATATTTTCAATAGAATACTTTGATGCATGAAATATTACTTTGTATTCTACATCACACAATTGACTAATACTAAGTAAATTGTACTTTAAATTATCAATAAGTAACACATACTTGATAATAAGATAATTGATAATGCAAATGTTACCTTCTCCAATGATACGGGCCCTTCAGTTATCTCTGAAAGTTACACTTCCTCCATCTTTCAAGTTTATAGATGCAAACTTGGATGTATCTCCTGTCATGTATCTTAAGCAATTGCTATCTAAGATCCATTTGTTGTTTTAACTTGAAGGATCCTACAAAACAAATAGTTATTTCTTTTATACCCATTTTAGTTTGGAGCCTTTAGGTTTAATTGTTATAATGTAAGGTTGTTCCTTAAGGACCCAAACTATTTTGCCTTTATTACTTATGGAGAGATTGCAACGTATTGCATAAGTATGAGCAATATAACCATATCTTCCATAATAGTTGTAGGTGTTATTTGAGGCCTTAACAGAGTAACTTTTGTACGCCCTATATACATTTTCTTTTATATATCCTATTCCAATTTTGTATAACCCTTACCTTTAGAGCCATGGATCTTGTCTAAGTTTTTCTCTATATCTACAAATTTTGCTATTGTCTTTCTTGAATTATCTAAGCTAGAATTAAGAATTGAATTTTCAATAGTCGACCTAACTTATCAACCATACATTCATCATCTATTGCTTTAAGTTTGAGTCCTTTCACTTCCTTTTCAAAATTTTCATTAGCTTCCTTCAATTTGCTATTTTCATCTATCAATTCATTGTTTTTAGTACCTAGCTCTTCATTTTCCTTTGTCAATTTCCTAACCTCAATCCTTATATATTCATTATCTTCTTCTAAACCTTCTTTTGCATCAACTACTTTATTGTATTTATTCTTGATAATATTAAATTCATTACCTACTTCACTCATCATTTGTTTGAAGACTTTATTCTTCTTTTACACTTTTATGAATTCTATTAGTAATTCATCATACATACTTCTAATTTCATTAAAATAAGCGTCATGTGAGGTAAAGCATATCTCGTCATTGATAGCCATGAAACATGTTTCATCATCGAAGTTAGAAGAATCTCCATCAGTTAAAGTAGCAATCATAGCTTTCTTTCTTGCTCTTTATCAGCCTTCTTGAGTAAGGGGCAATATTGTTGAATATGTCCTAGTTTTTTTTATAATTATAGCATTTGATGATTTCTTTTTTTTTTTCTTTCTTGAACTTAGAAGGTGATCTATATCCATGCTTATCTTTCTTAATCATTTTGTTGAATTTTATGAACTTTCTAAACTTCTTTACCAACATTACTACTTCATCATTATCTTCACTTATATTCTTCTCCATGACTTTTAGAGCAATTGTCTTCTTTCTAAAGTCATCTCCTTGTCTTTTCACCATCTCATATGTCTTAAGTATTCCAAGGAGTTATTCTTTTGACATTTCATTAAGATCATGGCCTTCATCAATTACAGTTCTCTTAACTTTCCAATCTCTTGGCAAAGATCTAAGAATTTTAGAATTTATCTTAAGATTTGTAAATATCTTTCCAAGAACACTCAAGAGATTGATAATATTAATGAATCTGAATCTATTATGCATTTCATTAATCGCTTTATTTAGATCTATTCTAAAATTTTCAAATTATTGACATAACAAGCTTATCTCTATATCATTTACTTTACTAATTACTTCATATGTACTTTAGAGTTCATTCAATATTTTATTAGTACTTTTACATGTACATATCCTATTGAAGTCATTTTCATTTATAGCATAATGTAAGATGTTCGTAGCAACTTCATTTAGATCAAGTAATTTTGAATCATCATCTATGTAATCTCTTTCTTATTTTCCTTCTATCTTAAATGGTCCTTAGTTAACTATATGTCACAATAATCTATTTTGTGCTTTTAAAAATATAAACATCCTACATTTCCAATATGAATAGTTACTACCGGTTAGAAGAAGAGGCCTATTAACTGCTTATCCTTCTAGAAAGCCTAATGTATTAGATGCCATGATCTTTACCCTAATATATGATTAAGCAAGTGATAAGAGATTAGCTTTGATACCAATTGAAGAACATTATGCTAAACTTAAGAGAAGGGGGAGTAGATTGAGTTCTTATGATAAACTATAATTTTTTTTTTCGAAATTATGTATTAAATACGATAACAAGAATGATAAAGACAATGATAAACAAATAATAAATGCAAAAATTAAAAAAGATAGGGATATAGATGATTAAGCCTGAATATAACGTGGAGTTTGAACCACCCTTAAGTCTCCACGGATCCATAAATGCCTTCAATTGAGAACTTCACACCACTTTATTAATATCTCAATACAATGCTTAAAAAGCTACACAAGTTTACACAATCACTATCACACATAATAATCTCAAGTGTAATGCTTTTCTCTCTTAAGATTGTAAATACAAGAATTCTCCAGCACTATATACTAAGTCTAACTTGTTTAATTGCAATGAAAGAGTATAAGAAACAAATAGTAAATAATAAGGCCAAATAGTGAGTAATAAGGCTAAATAGTGAGTAATAAGGCTAAATAGTGTAAGAGAATGTTTTTTTTTTTACAATAAAATATCGATTCTTGATTCTCTTTAATCGAGTTGTTGAGCATTTATATTAACTCATTCAATTCTGTATTAAATGCTCCAATGGTTACTTTAAATAAGCTTACTGGCATGACGGTACCATCCTCTTACCATCATTAAGGCAAGTAATACTACTACCGACAAGAACACCAGTATGCTAGCTGAAGGAGAGAACGGAATGCAATCTATCTTCTTATCGAAGCAACTTCACTGTCAAGTCGGTTATTTCATGTGCCGTTTTGTTGATAGGCTAAAATTCTCATGAAATCAACTTTAACATGCAAAGAATAACTGTACTTTACAATCTAACTCCAAGATCGTTTGATTATTATTTAAAAACTAAATATCTTGTAGAGTTAATTGAAGTAATTAATTATTCAATAAATTAATCAATCTTATTTAATTAACTTAATATAATAATAAGTTTAATCATCCACTTTTTTTTTGTTCTCACCAAAATTAATTTGTGAACCTTTGATTCAACAAATGGTTGTTTCAAAGTTATTTCAATAAGGAAAAGAAAGGAAGTTGGCATGTGATGCAAATGCGGATTCTTTTTATTTTTGTGCAAATAAAAAGTTTTAATAATAGAGTTCTCTTTATAAAATGTCTCTTTCAAATAAAAATTCTTCTCACTTTTTTTCTTTTTGGGGGGAAGGGAGGGTGTGGGGGGCTAGGATTAAAAGACTAGTATTTTACATCCTTATCCAATTCATAATCTTTTAGTTATTTATTATTACTAGATTCAATTAAATTCAAATCATAAAGCGATATGAAAGTAAGTTGTGAAGTTAATAATATTCTTTCATTATAATAGATTCGTTTTTTCTTCAATTATGTGACTTTGATATTCTCATCCCTTTAATTTATTCATTCTGGAGAAAAAAACTTTGCAATTACTACATAAGTCTCTCTTAGATTTCTTATCAGAAAGCATTCGATAAACTAGTAAGAAAGATCTTAAACTAAAAAAATAAGTGCTAATAGGCTAAAAGATGATCATTTTCAACAATTGCAACACCGGGTAATCAATGTTCCCAATTGGGTCTCAAGGTTCTTTATGGCGATGCACCTAGCCACATACTGATGTTCAGGTAATGGTTGTTTGAATTTGTACCAATTATAATATTATTAACAAATAAAAGAGTATGAGTTATGAAGATAAATTTTTTCTTAATTTTCAAAATGTTCGTACTCAATTGTAGGTTTTGCAATCAAGGCACCTTTTACTTTTGCGTTCGACAGCTGATCTTTAGACAAACTTTACACACCTTTAAGTCATATTAAAGGGCTATGTCTCATCAAAACTCACCACTTAGGATTGTCCCTTGGCCTTAAATTTTTGGAACCAAGCTAATTTTAGAGCAGCATTGTGATAAGGGAACTAATTAGAAAACACGCATTAAGATTGCAAACACCAATGTGCTATTGAGGCACAACCTTTTAAAACTTTGATTGTTTAATTGTATAAATTTGATGTGATTCATCTGGGAAAAACTTTTTGTTCAATATTTAATTTGCAAATTTAACCTTGGATAGTAGACAATAAAAGGGTTTGAATGCAAGGATGCAATTGAGGCAAGTTTAATGTGGGTTTTATGAAAATTAAACTTGTCCCTATAGGGTTTGGCATTTTCTAAAATCCTTTAAAAACCTTTTAGGGTTTTACCTTTTATTTTCAAAACCTGACCTTATAGGAGATAGGTTTTTATAAGATTCAATAAACCCGTAGGTTTGTCAGTGGGTTTAGATGGGAATAAGAAGATAATAGAATAGATTTAGGAGAGAATAGAAGGGAAAGAAGTTAAGTATTATTAGGATTGCATTTATTAATTTATATAATAATAAAATTTGAGAATTAAATATATTATATAATTTAAAACTTATATAATGTATACATGTTGCATAAATTAGGAGTAAATATTTTTATTGATATATATATTTTTACTAAGTTGGGTTTCCCATCGAGGTTTTTTTTTTTTTTTTTGTAACACCAAAATTTAACCCTAAACCATATAGAGTTATGAATCATATCCTAAAACCCAAAACTACACCTTATAAGATTTTTATCAGGTTTGGTAAGTCAAGTATTCTTTAGCAACCTGCCCAGTTGCATTCTTATTTGAGTAACTAAATAAAATATTTAAAATTTGTTGAATGTGATATAAAGTTAATTTTATTGGACAAAATTACAATTATTGAGAATATAAACGTAATTAGATAAATATTAGATAATAATAATAGTAGAAATATTAATATTTCAATTTTGTACTTTTAAAATAATATAAGATTGTAATTAAATAAATATTAGATAATATTGAGAATATAAATGTTAAATAACAATATTGAGTCCAATAATTTTGTGTACCAAATAAAGAATATTACAAAAATTTATGCTCAAATTATGCAAATCAAACGTGGTACAATAATATTGTATTATCTTACACTCCTTGTATTTGTACTGTTTGATTCTTTTTATCCTAACTAGTTTTAATAACCAAATGTTACTTAAATGTTTATATATATATATTGAGGATTACAAAAATTGTCTGCATATTATAGCAAATAATATATATATATATATACACACAAGTACACCGTAAATTTTTTATATTTGTGTCAATACCATGTTAATTCATCTATGTTATAAGTGAATCATTTAATTCCTTCATGTTTGTAATTGAGTTAGTAATTGTGAGTTAGTTGAGTCGTCTATTTATTTTTCGTTACATCATTAAGTAATTTTTCTTGTGTATTGGGAGATACCAGAGGAGTTACATATGATGTAAAAAAATATAAATATAGAGCACTTAAAAAATTCATTTAAAACTACTGTCCAAAAACTTATTCTTTTTTGGGATTACAAAAACAACTATCTTTTAAAGTTGTTAATTTATTAATATTTATAAGCTATTAAAATATATTTTATAAAATACCCGTAATAAGATGAATGTTTAAAGGTTTATTTATGATTCCTCTCTCCCATTTTCTTTCTCATATCCCCACTATGTTATATTTTAGGGATGGCGTCAGTGTCGCCTAACATCATTGAGAAAGAAGTAACTATACATCCCGAGAAATCTTAATTATTAATATATAGAAACTAGGAAGCATATGATAATCACATGTTTATGCGGAGATTCATCCTAACATTTTCCCTCCACCCCCGTCCCAAAATCCCGGATATTTTGATGTCTATCCTTGTACTCTGTCTTCGAGGAGGTACGAAACCGTCCATCAATCCGTACAGAATAAGTAAGAAAATTCATATTACCTCTGCCCAGGCCAACGGGTCATGTCACTGAAGCGGTCCAGCTTGTCCTCGGTCGAAGAAATAATGGAGTAGTCATTTTCAGGGGTGGAAACGTCTACTTCTGTGGCTCTGTCTGGACCATCCCTTGATCTTATGATACAAAATTTTATATGAAAATTGCAACAGAATTTCTAATATTAATTTATAAAATTAGTGCAAATACCGAATAAAATTGTAAGTATCATAAATTGAATGGAAGGTATATATAAAATGTGGTATTTCTAAATTCATTAACCGAGTTCTCCATTTTCATAGTTCCAACGCTTTACCATCTATTTTAAAATAATCTAATCTTCATATTTCTCAATTTCCTTTTTGCTTCCATGGTTCATTAGTTATATACTAATGTCCGACTCATGATATTTATTGATAAATTGAGGCAAAGTTACATTCTTATGTTCTATTCTATCATCTTCAAAATTGTATAATGTGCTTTTTAATAATTCCATAATTTGTTGATAACAAATATACTTAAAGGAGTGCCTATTACACATTAATTGTTAGCAAGACATAATCTGTAGTAGATAAAAAAGCAAGCTTATTTAAATTAGAAAAGTTTTAATAATACAAATACGTTATTTAAATTGATAAGTAATATATAAATTTTAATAAAATTTTGATAAATAAAAATATTATTAATAATGTTTTAAATAATAAAAATTTTATATAATTATTTATTTAAATATTATTAATATCTATATATTATTCAATAATTAATATAATTGAATCTACGTACCTTGTTAATTTGAGTTTGTGACGAGAATAAAATTAATGCAGGTGTCTAAATATAAGATCTATAGACTGATAAGTCAATACTTGTGTCAGCCTATGACGTACGAGCGGGGAGTGATTCTGTATTAACAAGGAAAGATAATTCAGCAGATGAATAATGGAGTCACAGAAGACGGTACTTTTATGCTGGCATCACCGACTTTTTTGACTGAGTTTCCTCCATTGCTGGGAGCCTTGACGGATTAATATAGAGGTATAAAGGAGTCAGTCCTAAGATAGGGAAGGGTTCGTTGAATGGCCTCTTTTCTTTTTTATTTCTTTCTTTTGTTTTTTCAATTGCCTCTCCAGTTAGAAACTTTCGAATTTTTCTTTTTAAAGAAAAGAAGGATACACAATATAGAGATTTTAAGATAATAAAGCCAGAGGGATTTTCTTATGGATTTTAAAATATTGATATGTCATATTTAGAAATTTCGTGGATGCACTCAAATGTAACATTATCACGACTCAACAAGCACAAGAAAGTTATCTGCTATAAGGTGTTTGGCATAATCCAACCAGATTAAACCTTGATGAAATATTTCTCGATGGGACGAGTTTAGGATTTGATTTTAATATCCTACAAGGTTTGTTCTAGTATTTGAGATAGGAATTGAGCACTCGGAAAATGTAACTCAACAACAAAAGATAAATAACATCCTTAAAATAAATATATAAATTTCTAAAATAGAGTGAAAATGCGAATTTCCTTGTTACTATTCATTTTTATGTGTACGATAAGCATTTTCATATATTTTAATTAAAAATATATTAACTTTGTTAGTTGGGTCCAGGCAACTATCAACTACTTTATAAAGTGTTGGGTCAGCAATTAAACATATAATATGATACCATGGGTTTTGGTCAGTAATTGAATATTTCAAGTTTTACCTAACTAAACGAAACTTGAACTCATTGCATCCCCAAGCCTATTCACGGCCTTTTCCCAATTATATATTTTGTTTTTGTCACTAATAACACTTATTTAACATATATATTTTGGTATGGATTTGTATATTTGTAGATAATTTGAAGCATATTTGTTATTTATTTCTCTTGTAGGTTTTTGAAGAGTTTTTGATGAATTCATGAACAATTTGATGAAGATTTAGTGTTCTAGTAGAGGATGCATTAACCAAGACAATCAAGCACGGGCTTCGGATGAGAATCAAGGTAAAAAGAGATCAAAGCCATGCTTCTTGTCGTAATTCTTTTATTCAATGATTTCACAAATTTTAAGAAGATTTAAATGCACCGAAGAATCATGCCCTGAAATTATAATTGTGATTTTATGGCATGATCATGCTATTGATAAGAAAATCTCTTATTTTTAAAAGGTTTCTTTATAATCCTAGGTTTTAATTTTATAAATAGAAGTTTAGACTTAATTGTTATAGAGAGAGATCCTTGGAATAGCTGTATAGGATAAAGTAGATTAAGGGGTTTTTTCTTTTTTCTCTTTTCTTTTCTTCTCTTTCTTTTATTTAGTGTTATATTTTGATTCAATTGTTCTTAATGGATCTTTATCGAACCTTAGTTTCTTATGTGAAAATTATTATTTTTTATTCAGTCAGTAATATTACCTTTATGATCTGACTATATTATATAAATTATTTTTTTATTAAATATTGTAAGCTATTGAATTAATATATGTGCCTACTATAGAGTTTACAAGATATTATAGTAGAAGGATTGATGTAAGTGGAAATTATTAAATAGACTAAAATGGTTAGCTATTTAGTTTTTTTCGGATTATAGCAACCTAATAGTGCAATTCAAGATCTTAATGTGATTTTGAGATATTTTATTGTAGAAGCACTTTAGATAGAATATACTTAAGGTTAGGAGTTAATTAAGAGACACAAGTCCGGTTAATTCATATTAGAAATTCCTACGGTCTGATGAGTAATTAAGATTTGAAAGTTGCATTGAATTAAGTAATAAATAATAGATTTACTAAAGATTATGTCTATTCTAATTAATTATCTTGTCCATTTTCTTTTATTGTTGTTATTTTATTTATTCATTCTTACTTATTCTTTTTATCTTAATTAGGGTTATATTTTATTTTATTCACTTGTTCTTAACTGCTAAGATAGATAATTGGAAATTTAGGGAGGATTACTAGTAATCCAGGGTTTCCTCAATTAAATGATTCCTTATGGAATCGATAACTTAGACTCATAATTCGTTTTATATTATAAATTGATTAGGTATACTTGCTTATGCCCCCATTAACATTTAGCACCATTGCTAGGGAGCAAATTAAGTGAAATTATTAGGATACTAAGAAAATCCCTTCACTAATTATTGTAACTTATCTTAGACATGTTATATCCTTCTTATCTTGTGGTGTTTTACCTTATTTAGCGAAGAATAATCAAACCAAGTCCTAAATCTATGGGATCCGAGCAAAATTAGAAGCAAGAAGGATAAGTCTATTGAGCTAACAACATTAGCCAATAGCCCTCCTGTTTCCTTAGGAGATAGCCCAAGTTATTATTGTTTTCAATTTGTTTTTTTTTTTTTAAATTGTTACTTCATTTAATTTCTTTAGCTAGGTCGAGTCAATGTTTCTTGTTAGACATTGTTAGTTCCCCTTTACCTCCGCCCCCCAACCTAGCCTACATGGGTGATTTCTATCTCATAAGTTGTCAACTATTTTGCAATATAATTGACTTTATCTTAAAGGAATTATTAGTTTTTCCAATAAAACTATGTTTTAGTTGAAATTTGATCTTTAGCAATCTAATTGATCATGTCTTTTATACTTTAAGAAGTGATTTAAGGTTAAGGAACATAAGAATTTGACAAACTTTGGGTTTAGGAGTCAATGGGAGTCACAACATTCATGTTCGTAAACCTACTTGTGATCTCCTCGTAAATAAAAAGGTAAACAAGAGGCCAAGAGAATCATGGTTAGGGTCACGCATATGATTATGCCTTGAGGTAAGTACATATTAGGCTAGGAATCGTAGTCGAGAACCTCACTATGATCCTTTAGTAATTCAAAAATCATGAGCTTCTTTGTCATGCTTTAAATAGGAGGAGTAATAACAGTCCCATTATGCAAACTAACTTAAGATAGAAAATGATTTCATAACTACTACCATAGATATAGTTTACATAAGGCATACACGACTCAACCAGCTTGAAGTATCTGTTATGATATTCGTAAATGATCAAACCTGTGGTTTAACTGTGTAAAATACCTACTTTATATAACCTACTGTTTCATAACACAACAGTGCTTTCATAAAAATTTTATATGCAGAGTTATAATTTACAAATAAAGTTTATCAAAAACCATAAGTCTTGAAGTCTATTTACAATAAATTAGGAAACTAGTAAGCATCCTAGAGAATTCATAGTTAGTTTCTTTACAACTCAATAGAAAATCAAAAGCCCAGATTCAGTAGACTCCTTCTTCTTCAATTTCCTAGTCAACAACACACTAATCTGGGGTGACAATATCTGAACATTTTGGTCTTTACTCGGTACCTGCAAAAGAGTACTAAACAATCACAAATAAGGTTATTAATTATGATGAAATACAATGTAACCAATCACTTGAAACATCGCATAATGTTATCTAATCCATTGTAAAGTTAGAAAAATTACATGTGCTCTAAATTGGATCGAAGAGCTTCATTGCAACTCAAATCAGACCAAACCCGGACTTATATAATGGAAAACACTCTCCCCCCGTGATTACTTTCAAATCACAGCTCTTACCTTTGCTACAACCTTTTAACCTATCACTTAGTTCAACTAAGGATGGGGAAATGATCATTTTAGCTATCATCATTGACGGGAGTTGATATTTGGGCTGATACTCCTATTCGTTTCCCCTAACGGTTGTTGTATATGTCTAATTACATTATAGTCGAATCATTATTACTTATATTAAAAGTGACCAAACAAGTTCACATAATATAAAAATGATGTAATCATGCAGAATAGCATGCCAAGGAGTTCAATTCTTGTCACAACTAAATACCAAACACACATATGGCATGCGTACAGGCCACTAATTACAATCACAAATAGTAGTACTTTTAAGTCTCCAGATACTCTAATATAGAATCTCAACAAGCGATAAAGTTACGATCTCAAGTTACTTATTTGGATGTTCACTGTAAGAAACTCAAGTCGTCGACGGTCTGATCACCAGGGAATTTTATATACACTAAACCTAAATTTAGTTCTCGTAATAGTTACAAAAATATTAATATTTTATCTAAAACGTTTATATATATATATATAAATTATCATAATAATGTACAATTTTATTATATAAGTTGAGTTAAATTGTTAATTATTAATAATATACATAATTATACTATTATGTATAATATATCGTTTCAATCGTATCAAAACATACTTTTAATTGGTTAAATTACTTTTTAATTATAGTAGGGTTATCGTAATACGTAAATTCTAGTAATATTATAAAGATATATGTTATATTACCTAAAATTGTTCAATTTTAGTAAAAATAATATCGTTAGGTTCATACAGACTTAACAACACGTACTACGGATTCTATTTTATGTTATTAAACTATATTTTACACAATTTGTTAATATAACTCTATAATATGGATATTATCTAACCCTAACACACATATAATATATTCCAGTCATTAAAATATCATCAAATATATTAAAAACTCACTTTTTATCACATCTGACCAATATGTATATATGTAATTTTTATTTAATTATTTATCACATTTTAGCCTATTATTACTAAAAATACATCTTGGTTCGTAATTTAAGTTATTTTATTATATAAATTCGTAATAAATAGTTTAGGTTACCAAATAAGTCTCTGAAAATTTCTATAGACTCTTAAAAATATGGAAAATTCAGTTATCACTTACTTTTATGTTATCAATTGATCGCCTATATATTTGAATTTACAATTTTACTTATAAACTATACTTAATTACTCACATTTCATTCTTTTTACCTAAAATTATTTTCAACATTTCCTAACATCACTTTAATTCACCAAAAGTCAATATAGGTTAGTTTTCATAAGTTAATTTCTCAAAACCCATTTATTTCACATTTTCACCTTAATTATAGTTATTTTTAGGGCTAAAAATTACAATAAATATTAAAAATGCATTAATTAGAAATCGGTCTACATAGCAATTATTTATATATCCTATGTATCCTATACAAACATTTTGGGCTAAAAACTACATCATTTAATATGTTTATTTTGAAAGTTAAAATTTAGGTGAATAGCGACTTTCTTAAGTAAGTATATTAAATATTCAAAATTTTAGAAAAATAAAATATTGCACAAAAACATGTATGAAATAACTTAACTACAAATTTTTCCATCATTTTCTACGTGGATTTAGTATTTCTTAAAAATAGATGAAGAATAGGGCATAATTTTGACCTACCTATTCTTGAATGCTCCGGTAACCAATAATGGATAGGGGCTTGTCGAATAGACTGACTGTAGGGTGGACTAATATGGCTGGTCTAGTTGGTTGTCAGGTAGTCGTTTGGGTCTAGTACGGGTAAAGTACAGTGGGTTCCCCTGTTTCTATTATTTTTTTTCTTTTTATTTTCCCTAATTCCCTGAAGATTTCTATCATTCCCCTAAATCTTAATTTGCTAAAAGAGGTATGTCTGGAGTCACTTTCATTTTTATAGCATTGGGGTTGGTTGAAATTATATATATATATATATATAGTCTTTTTCCTCCCTAATTCCTAAGATGGAGGTATCCTTTTGTTATTCCTTTGTTGATGAATTATCTCTTTAGATTTCTATGGAGCTGCCACAGTAATTGTCTAACTAAATCCAAGGTTGATGCATCCATTTAGATAATTTTTTGATTTATTTAATAGTATTATATGTATATTATGCTAATATTTTGTATATTTATTAATAAACACACACACACACACACATATATATATCCTATATATGTATAACACATAACGTGTATTTGCACTAATATAATAATGTTTCTAACATATCTTTTATTTTTAAGATATATTTCTTATTTATTTTTATGAATTTAGCACATATTATATATAATTAAGTAATTTAGGGTTAATTTACGTATATAATTATTATTTATATTAAGCTAAATTAGAGGGGTCACACCTAAATTAGAACTAAATCCGAATCATCTACCTATAAGTAGAGGGGTCTACTCTAATACTATTTATAACACCTTCAGCCAAAAGTAGTGAATAACCAAGCCAACAAACACTAATGGGCCCATTTCAACTATGTGACCCAAAAATTTTAAGCTTGTATTGATAAGATATTTATAACCATGGTCTTATAAACTAGTATCACAACCTTCCATAATCTATGTAGGATACTTAACCATGGGATCTTACAATTTTACCTAATGGTTTGTCAATTATTGCAAAGCTTAGTTAGTGTTTGATCAATGATTCTAAGATGTATAGATGATGTAATCTTTAGCTTTAAGAGTGATTTTTGAATGTTTAAGTGATGATTATTGATGTTTCAACATAATTGTTATTAATCTCTCTTAAAGTTATAATCTTGAAGTTGAGGGTGAGGAAGAACATGTTAGGAATTAGTAGGAGATAATGAAGATGGGTTTATTTTGATGAATTGTTTGATTATATTAGGCTATTCGTGATAGAACCCATGTTGTTATTGTGTTGTTGCCATTAACATACTTACGAATTGCTACACTGAGCATGAATTGTGCTTATGATTCCTTTTGTAATAAGATGAATGCCCATTGCATGCTTAAATTTGTATCGTAGAAGATTATGAACTAGGATGAACCTCTTTGTGTTTTCTTTGATGGAAGCTAGTTTATGATTTTGGGTAGTTAAAACCAGTATTGCAATGTTGGAATTCTCTATTATGTTAAACTTATGAGGAGCATAATTTGCCTATAAGAAAAGCTTCTAACACGCGATCTCATAATAGCTTGATTTCTTTGTTTTCAGATATGGCTCGTGCTAAACAAACTTACAAGAAAACTAGCACTAGCATTGGAATTACTATGTCTAGTTACCTTCCAATACACTTGATGCTTTGATTTACTAAACTAGCTCACAAGAAGCGATGTAACAAGCTCAGTAAGAAGGGGTCTGATACCTCGGCTATTATTAGTTAGGAAAACTGAGCTAGAGCCTGAAATGAGGAATCGGTTAAAAGCTATTTGAAGTCTAGAGGATGGGACCGATTGTTAACCATTAATGAGCCAACCTATAAGGAACTTATGTTAGAGTTCCTCAGCACCTTCAACCTAGACTAAGACCACATTGAGAATGGTGTTAGGAACACCATGCACTTTAGGTAAATGGCCAAGAAATGATTATGCAATTCTTGAGACTTCTAATGGTGTCGAGAATATATCTTAAGGAGTTTTTTCATACTTAAGAGCTTGAGAGGTTGCCATTCAAGTTGCTACGAGGAGCTAATGATGTGTAGGTAAGGGATAGGCTAAGTACAAGTAGATTGGTCTATAGTTTGAAGCAATCTAAAGCTTAGAATTTAAGGGATCCTACCTTAAGAATCATTTATTGGATCTTAGTTGGGGTTATAAATTTGATGGAAATTGTTTTTCTTCACAATCTAGCTAAGAGACACTAGATAAATTTGGAGGTGAGGATAGCTTTCTTTTTTCATGAGCTAAGCTACAAAGGTTAGAGTCAAATATATTTTTGTTGGACCATTCATCGCCCACCTTGTGAAGAATTTGGGGCTATTTGATGAACTTTCAGAGATAGAGCTAGTCACTAAACCCACCCTTATGACTCTTGATTCCATCAGGGCTTTGAAGCTTCCACCTCTACTCTGAGCATCTAAATTAAAGGAGATCCAAGAAGCAACAGTTGGTGCAGATATGCCTAAGATACCTTGAGATGAGCATTCTATATCTTCCTAAAGGCCTAAGGCCATTATTGAGGCACTCTTGGAGCATCAGGGAATTCCCATACCATCACTACCACCTATTTCTGACTCTAACAATAGTGAGGCTAAGGAGATTGTAAAGGAAGACAATAAGGAGGAAGGTTATGAAGATTGACTTCTATTTTCTTTTTTTTTTCCCCCTTTATTTTGACAAAGAGCCATTTCATTCATTTTTCTATTTGGATAATTGTATAAATTGAGATTAATTTTCCTTTTGACTATTTGCTTAGATTTCATTTGAATTTTTCCTTAATCTATGTAAGGAGAATCCAATTGGCAATTAGATGCAATCGTAATTTAATAGTATAGTTTTTCTTTTTGGTTTAACTTCTTTCTTTTGTAGTTTTGTTTTGCTTTATCTATGTTGCAAGGAAACTTAGGATTGATTGAGAATGAATGGAATTCCTATAGAAGGATCGGGATAAACTTTCTATTTCAATGCCAACCAACCAACTCAAGGAAGTTTTAGTTCTCCCTACTTTTCTTTTTCCCTTTCATTTTGTGCTTCAATGATTGTGTATATTGGGAACAATGTACAATTTAAGTGTAAGGGAAAGATAAGAGATATTGAATCTGAAGAATAAGGAGACATTGAATTGTATGAGTATGTTATGATTGAGTACTTCAAAATTCAGTTTTTAAGCCTTTTTTTTAAAAATAAAATAGCTATAAAATTTTGCATCTTACTATATTTAAGAGCCAATTTCTTTTTTTTTTTAATTAAAAATTTCTAATGATTCTATTATAACCTTAGTTCACTTTACTAGAGTTAAATAGTTAAATCCTTATGATCTAAAAATTCCTTGTTACTTATGTTTAAATCGAGACTTAAGATAAAGATAGATATTGATAAATGAAGGACTAATTATCTATATTTCTAAGCTCAATATAAGAGGATAATGATCTATTCTTAAGTTTTCTTAAAATTTTTTAGATTTGATAAATAAATGAAATTTGTCTTTTGAAAGTCGCTTGAAAAATAAAAAAAAATGGTTGGAGGAAAATAAATAATAAAATAAAGTAAAGTGAATGAAAAAGGGTTCAAAGTTAAGCCTTATAGTGAGAAAAGTAAATGAAAATACTAAAAAGTCTAACTGTAAACCTCATTAACTTAAGAAATTCAACTTATGAGGTGTCTTTTTTCATATGGACTAACACTTATCAATTTAGATGAAAAGCTCAGAATTGTTGGATGAAAGCTCACTATAAAAATCAAGAGAAATGTCTATACGAAGGCTAGAACTGACATAAAAGTGAAAAGATCCAAATTGGGCCTAGCTTGTGGATGGTTTAAAGGAGAGTTTTAATACCTAATAGCTTAAGGTTGTTTGGCCTAGGACTTGCTAACTAAATGAAACTACTTCATTTCAATTGAAAAATAATGAAAAGAAAAATCCTTTAGTGAAAAAAATTAAAAGAAGTACGAAGACAATGAAAGAATAAGTTGATGAAACATGCATTTGGTTTGAGGTTTTTGCGGTTAAAATAAAAGCAAAAAATGATCTCTCTCCTCTTAAGTTACAGTGGTAAGATGCTTATAACTTTTTCTTATTTTGTAGATGTTTATTTTGATATTTAATTTAATTTTTGTTTAAGTGATAAGGCTAACTTTGAATTTTCTCAATTGATTGTTGAAATCTAGTAGGTTCTTAATGATAATATTTAAGTACTTTAAGGGTATTGTTTGATGAAAGCAGAAAAGGTGATTTCAAAGAAAATGGTGAAGCTCATGAATCAAGGATGCAATTTTCTGTGTTATGAGAAGAATTGATGACCTTAAGATGATCTTTAATTTTTATTATTTTGTGTAAGGACTAGCAAAAGCTTAAGTTAGGAGGAATTTGATGACACTTATTTTGGCATATATATTTTGGGATGGATTTGTATAGTTTTTCATTCTTTATGCATTATTTGTAGATAATTTGGAGCATGTTGTTAATTATATCTTTTATAGGTTTTTGAAGAGCTTTTTTATGAATTCTTAAAGAATTTGATAAAGATTTAGAGTTCTAATAGAGGATGCATTAACCAAGACATTCAAGCGTAGGTTTTAAATGAGAATTGAAGTCTAAAAGAGATCAAGTGTGAAGATCATGGTCATGCTTTTTGCCATGATCCTTTCATCCAACAATTTCATGAATTTTAAAAAGATTTAAGTGAAAAGGAGAGTTACGTTTAGAGATCACAGTCATGATCCTAAGGCATAATCATGCTATTGATGAGAATCTCTTATGTTTTGAAAGTTTCTTTGTAACCCTAGGTTATAATTTCATAAATAAGAGTTTAGACTTAGTTGTTATAGAGAGAGCTCCCTTATAAGAGTTATGTAAGGTAAAGTAGAGTAAGGGGTTTTTCTCTTTTCTCTTTTCTTTTTGTCTCTCTCATGATTTATTATTATGCTTTGATTCAATTGTATTTAATGAATCTTTATTAAACCTTGGTTTCTTATATAGCATTTTTTCTCTCATTCAATCAATGATGTTACTTTTGTAATCTGGTTACATTGTATTGATTATCTTTAATTCAATATTGCTAACTGTAGAATTAATATGCAAGTCTACAGTATAGCTCATAAGATCCTATAGTAGGTAGATTGATGTAATTGGAAGTAATTAAATATACTAAAACAGTTGGCTATTTAGTTTCTTTGGATTGTACAACCTAATGGTAGAATTCAAGATCTTAATACAATTTTGAGATATTTTATTGTAGAAGCGATTCAGATAGAAAATATTTAAGGTTAAGAGTTAACTAAGAGATGCGAGTCCAATTAATTCATATTAGGAATTCCAATGGTCCAATAAGTAATTAAAATTTGAAAATTACATAGAGTTAAGTAGAGTAATATATTTACTAAGAATTATCTCTTTTCTAATTAATCTTCTTATTTATTTTCTTTTATTATTCTTATTTTCTTTATTCGTTCTTGTTTATCTCAATTAGGGTTTTATTTTATTTTATTTTATTTACTTTTTTTTTAATTTCTAGGATATATAATTGGAAATTTAAAGAGGATTACTGGTAATCCAAGATTTCCTCGATTTAATTGTTCGCTATGGGATCAATAACTCATACTCATAATCCATTTTATACTATAACTTGATTAGATGGACTAATTTGTATCCCCATCAAGCACAAAACTATAACTTATTTGGTGTTTGCGTGTGTATATATATATATATATATGTATATGTATATGTAAAATCATTCATAACCATTTTTACATCATAAAGGTGTTGACTTTTCTATTAGGTAATATCAATTTATTAAATAATGCTTCTAGAGCACTTAATAAGAGTTGTATATTGTAGAGATATATTGAGACACATATTGGTAGAATAGTTTTTATTTATTCTCCTCTTATTAGTTAGTTTTATTAGTTACATTTTGTTACAAAAATGAAGTCCAACTCTTTGAGTTTTTTCCTTGATATTGCAATCATGAAGTTTTCTTTAATCTAGATAACTTTTCTTAATTTCAATTGCATTCGTTGCTTTCTTCATGGTATTAGAGCCAAAGTAAGGTGATTCTTCGATTAAGTCGATTCATTTCTTTATTTTTACAATAAAATGGGTACTCGAGTATAATAAAATCAGGATTTTCACATTAGTGATCCACTTCACTTGTCTAGTTCTTATAGTCTAGGTATGTGTATTGGAAATTTTGTGTTTAATGGAAACAATTACATAGTTTGGAATAAATCGACAAGGATGGGATTAGGAGCAAAGCTCAAATTGGGACTTACTAATGGAACCCCAGATAAACCGATGGAGGATTCACCTTATTATGTCAAATGGACTAATGTGATTATATGCCCCATTTACTAGGTGTTTAATTTAATGATAAGTGAACTTTAACATAATTTCTTATATTCCTAATTTGCTTTTGATATGTAGAATGAAATCAAGGAACAATATGGCATTGCTAATAAACCATTAATGTTTCAATTACAATATGAAATATGAAATTTGAAACAAAATAACATGACAATAGGAGCTTACTATAATGGACTTAGGAGGTATTGGGACGAGCTAAGTATAATGTATAACCATCCAAAATGTGATTATGGAAGGATGGATTTTTGCACCTATGGTTTAAAGGAGAGGATACAAGAGTTTGAATCGCATACTAAGTTGATGCAAATTTTTATAGCTTTCTTTGATTTTGATTATGGTGCTTGTGTTGATGATTGAAAGTTTATATCAAGATACTATGATTTCTTACGAACAACTCTTGCTTCTTGGAAAACTAAGAAACATACTACTATTTCAGCATCTTCTACTGAGGCCAAATATAGGAGTCTAGCCATGGCTATAAAGAACTCCTCTAGACTTTTTGAATATTACAAGATCTTGGTGTTCTAGTTAAGCAATCTATTTCCCTATTTTGTGATAATAAGTCGATATTGTTAATTGTGGCCAATTCATGTTTACATGGTAAGACCAAACACATTTCCTTTTACTAAAAATCAGGTTGCACATGGGTGGGGTTGGGTACGGTGATGGGGGGTAGGGTGGGTAGAGATATATAGAGACACGCATGTGGTGTATCAGTAACATCACTATTGGTCTAATATGTGGTAACTTGTATATATAATAGTCATGTTAGTAGTTAATTTTATTAGTTATATTTTATTACAAAATTAAAATCGAACTCTCTAAGCTTTCTCTTTATCCTTAATGTTGCAACCATGGAGTTTCTTAAATTTAAACAACGTTTCTTCATTTCAATTGCATTAGCTACTTCTTCATATATATACAAAACTTTCTATATTTTTTTTTATTCACTTAAAATTTTTACATGTAATGATACATAGTAGGAAAGTATCATACCATGAGACAAAAACTCAACTCAAAAAAGCTTATCAACACGAATGCAGGCAAAGAAAGATTCTCATGACCAGTGACATGACCACTATTCTCTTATTTAGATAGAATAGTATAAACGTTTCTTTCCTATAAAAATTAAATAAAATATATCTAGTGGAAAGAATGACACCTTATCATTGAATATCTTTAGAATTTTTTCTTTTAAGCTATTATGGAAAATATAACTAACCAAGGCTCTCAATGGCCCGTAATCAATATTATATACACAATTATATCTTATAAAATAGTTATTGAAAAATGGAAATGAATTTTCTAAAATTATCATTTTTACAAAAAATTATTGCAATGAAATGAATCGAGTTCATGTGTAGATTTTTAATCTTGTATGTTGTAACAATACGATATTGAATTCTCATTCATTGTTGTAGAATTAAAGCTAAAAAAAATGAATAATATTAGCAAAATGTAAACAAAGCTATTAAATTTAGGATAAATTACAAAAATTTAATCTACTTTTCGCCTTTTTACAAAAAAATTACCTATATGATTTTTTGAGAAAAAACTTACCTGTGCTTTCCATCATCTTGTTCCATCCAATTAGTCTATTAATGACATCGCATGCCTATCATGTGCTAAAAAAAAAGCACATTGAAATCACCTCTATTCACCATTCCTTCAATTGTTTTTACCCTTAATGTGATGTCATTAAGGGGCTAATTAAACAGAACAAGAAGGCTAAAAGCTCAATTGAAATATTTATTTGAAAAAAATGACACAAGTAATCGTTTTGTAAAATGATGAAAACACATGTCAAGTTTTATAAGTTTACACCTTAAATTTAGGGGTGTCTTTGATAGTCCAAAGACGGCAAATACAGGAAGTCACAGTGTATAAATTGATAATCCCGTGTATGATTATTCAATCAAAACTTGTCCATTGAACGGACTTTTGCATTGTCCAGGACGTTATATACTAATAGCATAAATATTATTTTCCAAACGGATGAATCGGTTTTAATTTTTCCTCTTAAAATTATACTATGTATGTTATCAGGGGAAGGTAAAAAAAAGAAAGAAAAGAAAGATCACGGAAATAAAGCCATTTAAATTCATGTTATGACGGTGATTATAACTTTTAACAAAAACAATATATAGTAACGAGTCGTACTAAAAATTCGAAATCTTCCCATCGTCTAGTACTCCAGTAGGTAAAAAGATGTGGAGTGTTCAAATTGCTAAGACGATTAAGGGGCCCTGTCTCTACCATTTTTCTAGATTTTGGAAAAAGTGTCTCAATGATTGACTTTCGTTTGTAACAATAGTCACTAGTGACCGCTAAGGGACGTGTAAAAATTATAATGTGGACTTATCTATTCACTAATTAACACTTGACGTATTAATTTACTTTTTATTTTTACTTTTTGCAAAAAATTTCAATTCATTTCCATGATGTAAGGGCTGTTTAAAGTCATTTTCAAAAGGAGAACTTAAGTTAGAAAAATTTAAAAGTGAAGAACTCAAAAAATGTGGATAATGTGGATGATTTGAGTAAAATAGTTCAATGGTGAGAACTTGAAATTGCCAAGGAGCATAAAAATGGACAAATTTTTCATCATAACTTTGGTGGGGTGAGGGGTGGTGGGGGTGGTGATGATGATTACGATGAACTCCATATTTTAGTGAACCGAAAATATTAAATTATGAAATTTAGCAAAAGAATTTATAATGAGGGCATAATCTTCTTATATAGCAAGAAAGAACCACAAACCAGCTTTACTACTTAAGTTATCTATTAGTAAGTGTGTATATGTGATGATAAAATTTTAAATATAATACAATTATTGAATCAAACTAGATATATGACTCATGATTTAAGAAGAAACTACCGTTACAGTTACTATATTGTAACAACCCTCAATTGCAATTTTTAGAAACCTTAGACTATACCATGTACTGGGATATATAGGTCCTTCTGCCTAAATAACATAGTAGATAAGAAGAAGAAGAAGATTTGTTGCTCATTAGTGAAATAAAATTTTATACCACAGCATACAAACTTCAACAATCATAGCACAAAAAATGAACTACCAATATGGACTCCATTTTGATATTTTAATAATGAAGAGGTCTGGAGAGTTATTAGATAGGCATTATTTTGTAGTGTTGATTTTGTACCGGAGTGATTAAAAGTTAGTAAGTAGGTGGTTATTTAATGAAAAGGTAAGATGTTATTGTGTGTTAATAGGGGGTTAATTTTGTAATATTATATAAAAAAATTGTTTTTATATGTCTAAAATATTAATGTGGCTAATAATTTTATAACTTAATAGTATGAATATTAGCCTCCTAAATGGGATAGATTAGATTGGAATCTCTCCTCCTTTATTACTATAATTATGGGGAAAAAAAGATATTAAAGTGGGCTCTCTCAATTTAACATTATAGATAAAAGAAAATGATAACAAGTTCATAAGTATACTTTTTAGGAAACAAGTAAGAGAATATTTTTTATGTACTTTTTTTCCTTAAAGTAATAATAGAAGTTTGAAAGTATGAAATTCTTTTAGATTCTAATATATGTTTTGAAGAACCTTATATAATTTTGTGGCAATTTCTCTAGCTTTATAAATGCGATCGAACATCTCATTTTAAAATTGCTTCGCTTGAAAGTTGTGTCCAAGTAAACATCTTTGCCTAATTTCTAATAGGTGAACAATCTTGATTGGATTGCTCTATTTCTTTATATTATTTTGTCTTGCTCTTTTTTCCACTACCCCTTTTGCGGGTCGAAATAACACTGTCAGAAAAAGAAAGTGAAAGCAAAGGAGACTATATTATGATGTTGTCCCTTGAAGTAAAAGGAATAATATAACATATAATATTTCTTTTGTGAGGGCTACTAGTCTTTGCCATGCCTTTTGACTTGGAAAATGGAAAACTTGACGACAAGAACCCATAAGCCCCTTGGGACAAACTAAAGCCACAAATTTTTCTATTGGGTAATTCAAGTGCAAAGGCTAAAGATAAAATTTTCCTTTTTAAAGGAGAAATGGAATTTTATTCAATGGCTCATCGTCGTGACAAATGTGAAATTAATGAGATAGGATCGAGAGCTCCAATTAAAAGTACATTTCTTCTATAGAAAAGGGTGCTTATGGCTGTGACATAAGAAAATTTTATATCGAGAATAAAAACCTAGCACTATGGTGAGTGAAAAACCAATATAAAGAACATAAGACAAAGCGATCATGCAAATGTAAACTTAAATAAGGATCAAGTGTTCATGCTTGTGAACCAGGCTTGAAATAAGGTGGTCTGCAAATGCCATAGCATAGGCTCGGCCATTCTTGCTTGTGAACCAAGGGGCTTGGTTCAACGATTGACCATCGGTTTTTGCAAAAATTTTTCTAAACATGGGCAGGGTGGTTTGTTTTTGTAAACTTAGGCATAAACCAAATAATTTACAGCCTAAAAGTATAAATAAAGTCAATGTTACATTTGTCATCTAAATTTTGCCTATTCTTACAATTAACTATCTTTTTTAAAGTGTTAATTTGATACTTAAACTTTATCCATTTTGTAGCTACTAACCTAAATTTTATCCATTTTTATAATTGGCTATGTGAACTTTATCTATTTTTTAAATTAACTACCTTATTTAAGTATTATGAATGACCTTGAAAAATTTAAAGATATTGAAGTGACTCTTTTAAAGTTCAAATAGTTAATTGAGAAAAAGGAACAAAATTTATGTACCGAATATAATATTTACCCTATATATAATTATGGGTTCACTTTCATGCAAGCAAGCGCTTATTAAATGGTTCACCGGTACGGTATATTTGGGAGAAGCATTGGTAAATTGAGGTTCTAGTGATCATGGGCTTTGAATGACTAATAGAATATTTTACTGATAATGATTCTAACCTTGTTCTTATTGCTTGGGCTATTTTCAATTCTATAAATTCATGGAATATGGTAGGAGCTGACCTTTCTCTCTATTAATAAATATTTATCGAATAGGAATTATTCTAAACCCTATTCAAATCCATAAAACAAATGTAGCATGAATGCTTAATATATATATATATATATATATATTTATTTGTTGAAAGTCCTCAATAAGAAAATATATAAATACTAAAAGTTAAATAAAAGTTTAAACGCTGCCCCCTCCCACAAAAAGCAAAAAAAAAAAAAAAGAAAAAGAAAGGAAGAGAACCCACACATTAAAACATATGTATATGTAAATATATAGCATTATTTGGTTGTTTTCACATAATCCGTTTTGCTATTATTTTCTAGGTAAATTGTAAAAAGACCTCTATAATTGAGGTGTTTGTGTAGTTTACCCCCTTTTACTTCTTAAATATAAGCTTAAACCCCCTGAAGTTCTAAAAAAGTGAACTTAAACCCCAATTTACTATTTTACCTTTAAATATTAGTGTAATAATAATAAAAGAAAAAACAAAATAATTTTAAGACAAAGAAAGAAATGAGGAACCAAAAAAAGAAAGGATATGAAAATTGTTATCTTCATCTTCTTTCCCTAATCCTAGCACCTCTTCAATTTACAATGTTAACTCCATTATTGTGATCATTATTATGATTGCCATCAACATTACTAGTAACCATATAATGCCATTACCAAATCTATCCCGTACTTCATCTGTATCCTTTTGTTTGAGCCAACTATCATTGTATCATCACAACTATGAATGCCAACCAAATTTGCAACTGAAGAGAATACAACTTTCTTTAAGACAATGGAGCTACCACTATTTATGCCATCATGACATTACATCCTCACCACCACTTCAACCTCAATTTTACCTTCAAATTCCACTCACATGAGCAATGATAATAGATGTCATGTTAAAAGTTTTATTAATATGATGTCGCAAGATAGTTGAAAATTTTAAATAATTTGAAGTATTGATTTGTAAAATTAATATAAATTGAGAGGATAAGATTGGATAGAATCCATTTTTGGTTGATAATTGTAATGATTAGTGTTAGGAGTAAGTTAGAGAAGAGGGAGAAATAGGAAGAATATGTGCTTTCTTCTCTTGAATTTTATTTAGGTTTTTTTCTTCCTTTCGCGATTATTTAATTTAGTATAAAATGCATTGATGGTGAAAGTTGGTATTGCAAATATTTAGACACTTGGCAAATGGTAACTCTACAAAAATAAGGAATTTAAGCTATAACAGTGCTGTGGTAACTTTGGTGTTGGCCCTTCAATGCTTAAGTTAAGTAAGAGACTAAATGAAAGGAAGAAAAGGGAAGTGAATTGTGTAAAAGTGTCTAAAAGAAGCCCGTTGTAGCCCTCTAAAGTCTATTTATGGCTGTAAATCCTCTCTTATCTAATAACTATTGCCTCCAAAATGTACATGCATGCCAAATTTGAATTTAAGACCATTCACCTATATTAAGGGATGTAGCTTAAGTAACGGTTGCTGCTAGATAGTTATTTCTACAAGAAACATAACTGCTTGCACCCTTTGATAGAATTTGAATTACTTGGGATTGATTGAGTCTTAACGAGCTATAGGCAGTTTCTTTAAGCTAACTAAGGCTAATCTGGCCTATTCAAGTTGAATTATTTTATACCATTCAGATACCTTTAGCTTGTTAGCTTTCCCAACCTGGTTGGTTATTCGAGAGTGGCTTAAAGGAGCTCAAAAATGCGATGAAAAAGGAACTAGAGGTGAGTAAGTAGACTAGATGTCCCTTGTTTCAAGTTAGTTTGAATCTTGGGGAAGAGTCACTATCAACATATGCCCTTTGACTCTACTTGATGGGTACTTCAAGGGGAGGACTAATACCACTTTGAATCAGTCTTTGAGTCCAACTTTTATTTTACCATAGAAAACCATCTTTGAACCTATGTCATCTCTTGAATACTAGTTGAATGTTTTGACTTTTTCTTTAGAGCTATGACGTATTCTATAGAGACTGACCTGCCTCTTTATTTGGTTTGTTGAGGAAGCTTCATGTTTGTTTAAGTGACGTTTCACATTCCATTATCGAAATATGTATAGTCATGTTAGAACCTATGGGTGCCCTCGATACTATAATTTAACATAGGTAATCAAATTCACAATGGATGTATACAATCGAATGGCTTACAATAATTGATAACTACACTTTACATGAATCTCGAAAGCCATAACCCTTCTATCATCTTTGTCCTTCTGATTTTATACTCTCCTTTCTTCGCATTTCTTCACATCCTATTCTTTTATTATCTTGTGTTTCAAATCTCTTTTTGCCTTCTTTGCCTTAAAAGTATCCATTTCTACACTATTTCACCTTTGATCAACTTTTCTTACTTTTTAATCACACCATTAAGGTAACCATGTCAATCATCAAATCTAACGACTCAACTTGTGTTCAGTGGTAGAGCTAAGAATTGATCATCGTGCTGTAGGTAGGTAACTCTCCTTCTTATGAAGAACCCACCAATATAGTAGGCTCAAATGACGATTACCCTTAAGACCGGTTTAGGCTTAAAGGTTTAGTGAAAATTTGTGTTCTTAGGTCTTGTGAAGAACCTACCAACATAGTAGGCTCAGATGACAATTACCCTTAAGATTGATTTAGGCTTACAGGTTTAGCGAAAATCTGTGTTCTTAGGCTGTGGAAAATTAGGAAACTCCCCATTTAACGAGTATCTACTAAATAATAAGGGTAATTCTCAAGCAATTCCACCATACTTGGGCATTGAATACGACATAAGTCCTAATGGAATGGCCAATACAATAATTAAACAAGAGTTGAATGCTTTAAGGCTTAACTTAGAGACCAAGAATTTGACATTTTCAAGAAATAATTTAAGGTTGGTTTGAGGTTTCAAAAATTTTACTCCACATATCATTACATTTTCCCATTTATGCTTACCCCAACTCATATAAATTGATAGTAGCCCTTTGAGTGCATTTGCAAAGACTTAGAAGTTAAGGCCACTGTAACCCTACTTTACTACTTTTTTACAGTAAAGAAAAGTGTTAATTGGTTTTACATATGCACCCAACCACATAGGAAAATTCTGATAGGGTTAAAGTCTTCCATACATGACTAGAAGAAAAAATGGGTAGTGGTTAAGTTGGAATCAAACTTAGAATTCCTTATAGCTTGGAGCAAATCGATCAAGCAATCTAACATTAAGCAGTTGCTTCCTAATGACAAGAAGGCCTATGACACTATTATGGAGGCTTACAACAACAATTAGTTCATTTGGGATATGAACACCATTATTTTTAAGCACCCTTGTGATGCTTCAATCTTACATAGAGATGAGGCAAGAGTGTTAGAGGGTGTCAGCGCCACTTGAGGTGAGGATATTGAGGGCACAAGGTACTATTATTAAACAAGGTATAAGCCATTTGTGGTCTTATCGTGTTGAGTAGGCTTATAAGAAGAAGGACCTTTGCATTTACTTTAGGAGTTAAGTGGTCTTCCTTGCCTGCGCTCGGCATGACATTTATAAGTTCTTCTATTTGTATTTTAACATCTTTTCGATCTAATCCTTTATTTATTTATTTTTTTGTAGATATGTTGCTCAAAGATTACTACTCTAAAGATTTGTTTACCTAGCTTAAAGCAAGCAGCTCCAAGAAAAAGGACAAAGTTAAGAAAGCTTCTTTTTACTACATGATTTCATCTAGTTAATGGTGAAATCGTGTAGTATGTATGGCCTACTTTTGAATTAAACCCAAAACCCGTCCAAATTCATCCAATTTCATAGCTAAAATTAAGCTTGAAAATTTAAAATAAAAAATCTTTTTCTAGTCAAAAGTTCATCTTTGAATTAATTTGTTTTCTAAACTTTCCAAGCTTAATCAGTAATAGAATGGTATAAAAGGGTTCTTGCAATCGAAGTGAACAGACCCCGAACATGAAAATAATCATTCAAGCTTACAATCTCTGTCTCTCTCTCTACACTACCGTTGCTCCCTTTATCTCTATAACTCTCTCTCTCTTCAACCACCTTTAAGCCGTACCACTACCGTAGCTAGACCCCCTTCAACTTAGACTCTCCAACACCACCAAGCCCATACATAATAACCCTTACCATAGCCATCCAATACTCAACCTTTTCCACCAAGTCCAATGACCACCTAAACAAGCTTTGAATGCTATGGCACCAAGTTTAGCCCCATCATTCCCAATACAAAACTCATAAAAACCCACTCTCCTATACTTTTTAGTGGTCAAATCAAGTTAAATCATCACATGTAACCGTTGCAGTTGAAGTTGGCAACACAACCGTCCAACCCGATGACCGAAGCTAACCTGCACCTACTACACTTTGGTTCGATTCCTTTATTTGTTTTTTTAAGTTGTATTATTTTTATTTTTATTCTTTGTTTTGTTTATTTATTTGTTTTATTTACTTAGTGTAAGCCATGTTATATTTGTAAACAAAAAAGAGAGAAAAAAAAAAGAAAAAGAAAAGAGATAGAATAGCTTAATTTTGTTATTTATTGATCTTTTGATTAAAAATTAAATAAGAAAAAATAAGCAAAAAAAAAATGTAAATGTTCCTTTTTTCCAAATTAGGACCTTGTTTCAAAACTTTCAATAAATAAAGTCTAGTTTAGAAAATTTCCTTTAAAGACATTAAATTGGGAAAAAAAATATAAACTCGATATTTTTTTTCAGAAATTAAAATCAACCTACCTATCTAATGTTTTCAAAAAGAACTACGTATGTCTGATCTCGATTAGCGAGTATGTAAATACCTGTTGGGCAATGTAAAAAATGAAAAAAGTTAATTTTTCCACTTTAGTCACTCAATTTAGTGGAGACAAAGATTTTCATTTATTTAGTGTCAATTTTTTGGTGATTTTGAAGAAGTTAAATCTTAATTTAAAAAGTTGATGGTACTTGTAAGAGTTTAGAAAACCTAACCTCTAAACTAAATCTTCTGGTTTTCAAAACCGTTTAATAAAATTAATTTTATCAAAATACTAGTAACTAAATTGTAACTAATTCACCCAATCGATTAATATTAAACTTGTAGGGTTTAATATTGATCAGTTTAAAGAAGACTAATTTACAAAATCGGAAAAATATCAGGCTCAACAACATGACGACTTCATTGGAGATGTTAAGAGGGTTAGCTATCTAACTTTTCAAATTTAGAATTAGTTCTTTGAAATCACCTTATTTATTTATTTGTTTGTTTGTTTGTTTATTTATTTACTCATTTGTATATGGTTTTACTTTCTTGCTTTATATATCATAATTGTATGGTAGAAACGGTCAAACTCGAACCATATTGGGACCCTACGATAAGGGAGCCATTATGTAAGCTCTGCGTGTTATGGTGTAACCACCGCTCAAGATTGATTAGGTTACCTTTACTTAAGCTTGATATAACCAATAAAAGCGTTTTCTAAAAACAAGTGAGGTCATAAAACTTAAGGATCTTTATGGCCTACCTTAATTGCACACATAAACTCTTTCTTAAAATTGGTAAATTGATACAATGCGGTAAGACCAATATATATATATCCAAAAATCAGAGAGACCTTTTCTCTTCTAGCTCTTTTTCTTCCAAGCCTCTCCATCCTTACTCTCATATCCCTCCCATTTCACTTCTATTTCCTCTTCTCTTTTCACCTCAATTATCAACCAGACCTTGTTTTCTATCATCCATATACCAACCATCAATCACCTTCTGAAACATAATTGTTTGCTTCTTTCTATCAGAGGTAGGACAATATTATCTCTCGATATTTTAATATCCATTTATGCTCTTGAATTTTATGTTTTGTAAAATCAAGTTTTAATCAATAAAATTTCTATTTAATTCTTCTTTTACATTACATCTTGTATGGAGAATCTCTAATTAAATTGGGTGTAATTCCACGAGATTATATTTGTCTGTCATATTCTATCATATTTCTGTTTATTTATCAAAACCCCATAATTGGCTGGTATTATCGCCTTTTGGAGATCTCATATTTGCATAAAACCCCACTAGCCTTGGCACTGCCGCCTGTGGAGGTTTTACCATATTATTACAAGCATATCTATGTCTCAAATTATCACTGAATATCATGTTTATAGTTATTTTCATATGTCTTATCCTGTAAATGTCTAAACAATATAATCTAGAAAATTAGGAAGAAGAAGCTGAAGTATTACAATATCTGTTTAGTGCTATAGTTTGGCTAGAGCACTTTCATAAAAATTATCTTTGGCTTGCATTCTCTGTAATCAACATTTTAGATCACTGATCATTATCCTTTGTCATTAATAAAATTAAGTATTGATCTGTTTTCTCTTTTATGTCTATAAATACAAAAGACAATAACGGAAAAGAATTAATTGAATATAATCAATACTTAGAAGACGCATTAGAATTCTTATTCTATCCATTTTCTTGAAGTGATTTGAACCAGATGCTTTAAATAATCATTAATCTTACTTGATGATGTTTCTTTTACTTCATTCGAAGTATCTGATTCATTTTCTTGGATTAGTTTTTGACTTAATTTAAGTAATTCTTTATGAATTTTTTTTTTGCATTAATTTTAATTCTTTTTATTTCTTGTTTTTGAATGTTGATTTCCTTTTGTAAATCACTGATTGTTATTATTTCTTTATTTTTTCTTTTATCTCTTCGAAGGATTTCATTGAGATTATATGGTAATTTTGGATTGGGAATTGTATTGATTCTAAAGTTATTAATACACTCAAATTTTTTATTATCATCAAACATTTGATCAATTTTTCTAAGAATTGCTTCTTTATTATCTGTTAATACATTAATTTCTTCCTTTTTTGATTCTGATGAAATGGAGTCCATGTCATTGACTTGGATCCCATCACTATCATTTTCTGATAATGATGATTCATTTTCACAAAATATTTATAAGATATTTTTCATTGTTTGTTCATCTAAGTTTAATTCATTAAGTCTATTATTTATTTTACAAAAATTTGTTGTATGACCAATTTTTTTACATTTATAACATCTTAATTGTTTATATGATTTATATTTTTTATTTTCAGGTTTTGCATGATTTTGTTTATTTTGAAATTTTTTAAATGTTTTTTTCTTAAAATTTCTTCGAGGTTTTTTATTTATACATTCAGGACAATTTTGTGATTTATGTGATAATTTTTTATGATTTTTTACTAACAAAAGAGGGATTATATTGAGCACAAAAATCTCCTAGACTCTGGTGTTTTAAGCGCTGTTCATTTTTCAATTGTTTTTGTAACTTGATTGTATTACACAAATTAGTTCCAATTTTATTAACATATGATGCTAATTCTCCATATGACAAATTATCATAGGGAATTTCACCATTGTTTTCTTCTCTGAGTAATTTTCTAACTTGGTCACCTATTAATTTTGGTAAGCTAGTTAGAAATTTTTCTTTCCAAAAAGGTTGATTACAATCATTTCTAAGAAATACTCTTTGAAAGAATATATCCTTGTACTGTCTGAATTCTCCTAATGATTTACATTTCATATTTGATAACAAATCTAAGGTTTTATCCCTAATAAAAGAAGGGTCTCCTATGAAATGGTGACTAATTGAAAATATCAAAGTATTAACCATATCTTGAATTGGGTCATTATTATCATCCCGAATTCTTCTATTATTTTCATCTATTTTACATGATATAAGAACGTTGATTCTTTGTTCTTCAGTGAGATAATTATCCCATTAACCTTTTAATTGTCCTGTAAAGCCAGAAATTAAAAGGAGTACAACTTGATAATCAGTAACATTTGGAACAGTTTTATTAGTATTTGAGAACATGATCATTTGATTAAGAATATTGAGGATTCTTTGCTCTGAATATCCATCTATATAATTATCATTCTGGATCCTACAGAATATTTATTTTGATAATTATCATTCTTTTCTTCAATTAATATATCAGGACGTGTTGCTCTCTGATAATATAATTTTTGAGGTTCTCTCCAATTGATCTTATTAATTTCATCCTTGTTTATATTAGTATTTAAAGAAATATTAAACATTAATTCATTTATTGATTCATTATTTGATTTATCTAATGTTTCATTGTTGATCGATTCATTATCCAAAACATGAATTTTTTTTGAGGGTGTATCTTCTATTACTATACCTTTTTTGATTAAAGTTGGAGCATCCATATTTAAGAAATTTTTTGTTAACGAAGACTCTTCTTTTATTGATTTATTTTTTAACACTCTTTTTCTATCTTCTAATGCTTTTAAAAATTCTTGACTAGGATTTTTACGCATTTCAAAAGGTTTGAACAAAGGAATATTTTTATTGATTGAAAGTTTTTCACTTGTTTTATTGATTTCAATATTAATTGTATTTCCATTGTATTTAGTTGTTTTCCTATGGTATGTAAATATTGATTGGTGTAATTATTTTGATTTATTATTTTGTTTATTCTTGATCCTTCTTCTTCTGATGTATTTTTAAATGGAGTAAGACTAATTTCTGTATTTTTATGAGTCATCTTTATATTACTTAATGGTGGATGATTTGATTCTATGATTTGTCCATCACTATGTTTCCATTTAAAATAATTATCGATTATATTGACTTCCTTAGGTTTTAAATAATAATTCTCAAACCATTCAAAGAAATATATTTCAGCACCTATTTCATCCATAAAATTATAATATTCATCTTTGATTTTCATTTTTATATGACCAAATGTTTTAAAATACCAATTTCTGATTTTTTTCATTTTCTGGAGAATTGAATTCATTATTTAAAAGAGATTTATTTGGTACAAATGATTCTTCTATGATATTTAACTCTAGATCTCCTATTTCCGATAATGAAGGTTCTCCATGTTCTGGTTCATTTGGTTGATAGACTGGTTGAGTTATGCCTGACCTATCATGGACAATTCTTGAAAGGGATGGATTTGGCTGCCTAAACTGCTGGTTATTAGATTGATTATGGTACGGAGTGTAAATAATAGGAGTAGGATTGGAAAGATCTACCGATCTTCTAGAAAAAAGATGTCATAGATCTTATTTCTAGTGATCTATTTGGCTGATCAAAGGATTTTCTATTGAATTGGATGGTGACCTTACCATCTGGGTATTGAATTACATTTGATGGTTCAGTATTGAATGCTGGCTTTTTAGGAAGTGGGTTTTCTACTTCCCAATGTTCTGGTAAATTAACATGGGACCATTGAATCATTTTTGAGACTAATACATTGGCTTTGGTTAAGTCAGTTTGAATAAGTAGAGTCTGACCTCTCTTATCCATTTTATATGCCTTAGAACCAAAAGCAGTTTTCATAAATTTGAAATATATTCTGTATATTACAACCATTGGTATTGATTCTTTTACCATTCTATAATTATGTGTTTTGATTTGAAGAATTAAAGAACTCATGATTGTTTTGTCTCTAAGAGCAAGGGTGATATTAGGATGACACTCAAATTGAATTGGTCCACTACTAAGGCTGGTTTTAATAGTGGCATGGATTGATATTTCATACATTAGTTCTCTAGCATCTTTGAGAACCATGAAAATTGATGTATCTAAGCCTAATTTAGTAAGAGGTTTTGTTCCTACTTGAACTAAGCCTAAATGCATATAATTCCAATCTTTTGCATATTTTTTAATTAATTCTTCATTTAAAAGCTTGATTGTTGTTAAACCATCAGAAACAGGAATATCCTTTTCTTCTGTAGCTATCACATAATCGTTTTTCCCAAAAATTTTCCATTTACCAATTTGATATATTTGATTGTATGATTTTTTTAGTATTTTCTATTCATCAATTGCTTTGTCAAAGTCTTTTATATGTATCTCATCTTTATTATTCAATATAAATTTCTCGGATTGCTTTGTGGGAGCAAAGCTAGAAGAGGCCATAGATCTTCTAAATAAATTCATATTTTCAAATGAGACTAATTTTTCTAAATCTTATAAATCTAAATCATGAAACTAAATTTAATCTAATATTGTGATTTCCAATTTATGACCTTTATGCAACCCTTAAGCAACAAAACGGGATTTACGCTAGGCCTCAGTAGGCTTATCACAATATTAAGACTTTCTACTAAGGATTTGTCTCAAGTGATTTAGGAAATATAAGTTTTAGATTGTCACCAAGACAATCATCTCAATAAGAAAATACAAAAATTCTTAGACTATCTATATACTCCCTGTGGCTCTGATACCAAAGGTCGCTGTCCCAGGGAATGCTTATTTGAAATCCTAAAGATAGAGGTTTAGCATTTGAAAAGTGATTTTTTAATGATTAAAATATATGTCAGCTAAATAAAACCTATCTCCAAGCAGAGAGTAGGCCCAAATTATATAGAATAAGAATAAAACACAGTATCTAAAAAAAGAAATTGTGTTTGAATTCGTAACAAAACCACAAACCAAATATATAAATCAGTTGGAAAATGATGAATTAAATTGTCTAATACAAAATAAAGAAAATCATTTAATGTATTTAAAAAATGATCTTGAATTCAAAAGAATTGAGGATAAACTCACAAATAAAAATTTGAAGTTAAGAATTTATTTTATAAACACTTGCTTTATTTGATACTGGTGCTGATTTGAATTGTATTAGAGAAGGCTTAATTCCAATAAAATATTTTGAGAAAACTAGCCAATCTCTAAGTTCTGCATCCAATAGCAAATTAAGCATCAAATATAAATTGTCAAATGTTGAAATATTGAAAGATCATGCTTCTTATAAAACATCATTTATATTACTAAAAAATTTGAATAAAAATGTCATTTTAGGAACACCATTTATAAATCAAATTTAACCATTTATGGTAGATAAAGATGGAAATGATTTTAATGAAAGAAATATTCCAACAAAGGCTAGACCTTCACAAATGAATCAAGAAGTTCTCAATCATTGTAAAAATTGAAATAAATGATTTGCTCAATAAAAAATTAATCAGAAAAAGTAGATCACCTTGGAGTTGTTTTGCTTTTTATGTTAATAAGAATGCTGAAATTGAAAGAGGTATACCAAGATTAGTAATCAATTACAAATCTCTTAATTATGCTCTTAAATGGATAAGATATCCAATTCCCAATAAAAAAGATTTACTTAATAGATTAAATCATGCTAAGATATTCTCAAAATTTGATATGAAATATGGATTTTGGCAAGTCCAGATCAAGGAAAGTGATAGATATAAGACTGCCTTCACAGTTCCTTTTGGTTAGTTCGAATGGAATGTTATGCCTTTCTGATTGAAAAAATGCTCCATCAGAATTCCAAAAAATCATGAATGATATTTTCAATAATTATGTCAATTTCATAATAGTGTATATTGACTATGTTTTAATTTTTTCATCTAATATTGATCAGCATTTTAAACATATAAAAATCTTTATAAATATAATAAAAAAGAATGGTTTAGTAGTTTCGCCTACTAAGATCAGTCTCTTTCAGACCAAAATAAGATTCCTAAGATTTAATATTCACAACGGAACCATAATACCCATTCAGAGATCAATTGAATTCATTGAAAAATTCCCCAATGGAATCATGGATAAAAATCAACTCCAAAGATTCTTAGGTAGTTTAAATTATGTTGCAGAATTTTTCCCAAATCTTAACATAATTTACAAACCATTATATCCGTGATTAAAAAAAAATCGTCCTCCATGGTCAAATGAACACACAGGCATCATCAAATTAATCAAACAAAGGATTAAAGAAATTCCTTGTTCACATATTGCAGATCCATCATTACTCAAAATTGTAGAAACTGATGCTTCTGATTTAAGATTCAGAGGAGTTCTAAAACAAAAGCAAAATAATAAAGAATGTGTTGTTCAATTTGTATCAAAAAAATAGAATAATTGTCAATCAAATTATTCAACAATCAAAAAAGAAATCTTAGCCATTGTCCTAACAATTTCTAAATTCCAAGGAGATTTATTAAATCAAAAATTTATTTTGCGAATTGATTGTAAAGCGGCAAAAAATGTCTTGTTAAAAGATGTTCAAAACATGGCATCAAAACAGATGGATCCTCCAATTCCCTTCTTGACTTCCTTACTCGTGAATTCTTGTAGGGAGATGCCTCCCAAAAAAGACAAGGATAAAAGTAAGGAGAAAATTTCTTCATCATCAGGAAAAGGATTAACCAATATATATATATAATTAACTGTGATGTTTCCTAATCATTTTCCCATAAATGTTTTCTTTTCTTTAGAATATCAATGTAATTCTCGTGTAAATAAGATAATTTTGATGTGATTTTCTTTTCATTTTTTTTTTTATAGAAATTGGTTAAGTCCTCTCTTATACTGACCCTTTTCAAAAAAGTCTATATTCACGAGCCTCAAAAGCCTAAGGGAGTACTCAAAAGATGGTTTCAATTTTTCAATCCAGACTAATAGAAAGTTATTGAAGACAAGATTAAGCTCGTCCTTTCACTACTTTAAGTCTAAACTAATAGCTTCGTGGTATTGGCATTGGTCTACTTTTGGGACCCTTAGAGTCAATCTTTTTGTTTTAGCCCATACTAACTGAGCCTAACTGTTAAAGAATACGCTTATTTGTTAGGAGTCCCCTTTGTTAGAAATAGAAGATATATCTCAATTATCACGACTAGTCTTACAAAAATTTTCAATAAATTCCTAGGCCTCCGTAAAGCTAAAATATGTAAAATATGGACAAATCCTCTCAAGAGAATCATTAGGGTAAATGATCTTTATACTTGGTTCATGACCTCGTCTAACTATAACCAGAAACTCTTCTATGGTAGCTTTGAAAATTGGTGGTAACATAGAATCAACACCTATATCTTGGCAACATTTGGGACAGTTTTATTTCCTAATGGGATATTTCACATACAGTACAAGATTGCAAATCTAGTAAGTGAATTTTAGGAGGGAAGTCTTATATCTTAAAGCTGCTAGCAACACAAGCCAAATCACTCAATTGTCTTTAAGAAGAAAGGAATGGAAAATTAAAAACCAATATGGCCTTACTCATGGTTTGGTTTATAAACCACACTTGAAGTCATAAACTTAACTTCCTTTATAGGAAAGATGCCCAAATGATGAATCCTATTGATGTGTTTATTGTAGTCCTAAAGATGTTGGTACCTATTATTGGGTTAAAGCTTTCCAAAAATTCCACGCTAAAGATATCTCCTAAGTTGCTAAACAGATCAAGGCAATTGAGTTGAAGAAGATTAAAGAGGAGCCGAGATATCATAAGAAGAAGAAGATATGGACTTTAGAGTACTTGTAATAAATTTTTGAATAATGTAATGGAAACTTCAAAGATGCAATAAAAATCTTTTTTGCTATATCATAGTCAATTTGCTAACTGCCCTCTCTACATCCATATGCCTTTATATTGCATTTTTTATTTTTCTTTGCTTATAAATATTCATTAGTTTCTGTTTGAATAACATCATGAGAGTCATGTCCTTAGGTTTCTAACTATTTGATTTTCTTACAAGTCTTTTTCTCTTTGCCTTCTACTTTAACTCTTTCCAATGTTTCCTCTTATATATCCTTACGATTATTTTTCTTGTAGGTTACCTTTTAAATACCTATAGATTATTGATGATTGATTGTAAATATTTAGGCTCTTGATCCCTTAAAAATGTTTTTCTACTCTTTCCTCACAGCTTGTAAATAAGTTTTATCCTTGTATTCCACTTTTCTTTAATAAGTCCTTTTTTCTATCTTAAAAAGAAGAGTGTTCTTTCGAAAAAAGAAAATAAAATCAAAAAGTTGCTAACAAGTGAGGATTCTTATCAAAAGTAATGGCCAGCAGTGGAAATAACGACAAACTTGATGGCACTAACCCTGTAGAAGGAAGGTTTCTTTCATTAGAGCAAATGGTAGGGAAAATAACTGAATAGATGAACTTTTTAGTTGACAACATCATCCTACTCAAAGCCACAATGTCATCAAATGAAGAGCACTTAGAAGCTTAGCAGGGGAAATCTATTCCCGAAGAGAAGATCAATCTCACTTTTTGGCCTAAGACTTATTATTTCCCAATTAACCTAAAGCCAAGTCAAGAAAGTATCAAAGAACTAGAAAAGAAGCTAACTCAATAGATAACTAAAAAGAGGATAGCACTTGGGAATGATCATGAATTCGAGCAGGATGGGACGACTGACTTTTCTTCACATGATGTTAAGGTTTACCCAGAAAAATTCAAAGTGCTAGAGTTTAAGAAGTACAATAAGATTGGATGCCTAAAGCTACATACTAGATTATACATCACTAAGATGGGTAGATATGTTCAACACAATCAACTTATGATACAAACTTTCTAAGATAGTCTAACAAGGCCTACATTAACCTAGTATGCCCAGCTCGTTCTCAGCCAGATCAATACCTAGGAGAAATTGGCTTAGGTTTTCTTTGAGCAGTACAAGTTCAACATTAAGAAAGCTCCTTGGATTTGGGACTTGTGTACAATGAGAAAGAAGAGAAATGAGTCATTTAAGGAATGTGGCCTAAGGTAGAGAGGCATGGTAGCTAGAATTATTCCTCTTCTCCTTAAAAAAGAATTAATATCTATCTTTGTTGACCTATTGGAGGAACCATATTATGAGGACTTATTGGGTAATACAATGGCCAATTTTGTGGACATTTTACTTGTTGGGAGTCGAATTGAAGAAGCCATAAGGATAAGGAGGCTGACCAAAAAAAGAAGTGCCCTACCAAATTTAGTGGCATATATAAATACTATAATGTCAGGATACAAACCAAGGAAATATGACCTAAACACATAATGTAAAAATCATATGGTTTAGTAGGGCTATTCTATTGACAATTGCTGGGAATTAAAAAATAGAGTTCAAGACTTAATAGATGTAGGGGTAATCTAATTGGACTCAATTCAAAGATAGGGACAGTTTTGCAATGACCTTTACAATGTTTGTAAAAGATAAGTGATTCGAATAAAGTACTTTGTATCTTATTAGTTAAAAGGTTTAGAAGGAACAAAGGTAAGATGACCCATATGATTTTTAAAGGTTAAGTGACATTACCATGAGACTATCGGACTCATTCCTAAAAAGAAGTCCATCTTGCATTTAATACATGAATCAAAATGAAGATAGGCATTCATTTTTTTTAATATCCTAAACACAAAATCCTTTGTGAGCCCCATTAAACCTTTTATTAGAGTATTTTCAAAATTAAAACCTATCAAGAATCACTCCACAATGGGGCAAATAGGATGTTAGGAGCATCTTTCCGAAGAAAAGGTTAAAAAATAATTTGTGCTTACTTTAGTCACATCAATTCAAGAGTAATTATTACTATTGATAACTAATTTCCTCTAAGATGAAGAAAGGCACCCATTTTAAACACTAAACACAAACCGCACATATATTCAAGCTGTAAACCAAAATAAGGAATGATCACCTTATCTTAAATGAAAAAAAAAATGAAGAAAAAGAAAAGGGGTAAGAAGAAACATAAGAAAATGAAAAGACATGGCCTAACACACAAAGACCTGATAGGGATGAGTAACTTAAAAAGCCTAATCCTCAAGTAGGGACCCTAAAACACGATTGAGATTATTAAAATTGAAAAGCAAGGACAAATGCCAAAGTTTCCCCAAAACTCATGACCCTTAAAGAAATTATAGTTGACACATGTCTCATAGCCCGCCCACAACTCCCCCCATCCAAAAAATCTTTTTGATTAAAGGAAATAACTTATCTTTAGTAAAAGTTACATTTGAAATTAGGGTAAGCATAATTTTAGTTTTACCAATAAGTTTCTTGACTTATAAACCTGGGTGAAGAGCAATTCTTTCATAAAAATCCATTTCATTAATATCCATTTTGAAACCAATGACAAAGGCCTTTATTACATCACAGTTTGAAAAAGACCTAATGAATTGATTAAAAGTATATTGCTTACAGGATAGATCATAATTTTTAGAATCGAGGTCAAGCGAGAGGAATTTAAGTTGAGAGTATGAAGAAGCCTTTTCAGACTAAACCTCTCTTTGTTAAGATATTTTTTTATCAAGAAGAAATTTGAAGAAGTCATGGAAAGTTATTTGTCTTGAAAGGAAAGAAAGGTTTCTCTTAGATAAAGGTAGCTTAGAAGATCAAGTTGTTATGTTGCTGAGAAGCCTACACATTACTAAGAGAATCCAAACCTGTTGGCAAGTCCAAAAAATTAAAAGAAATTCCCTCTCATTTTAGTCTTTTCTTTTTTTCGTATCAACTTAAGTGGTCCAAGTTTTTAAAAATTCAAAATTCATCTTTTCTAGAGTCAACCCTAGTGGTATACTTTTATCAATACATTAGCAACTATTGTTTTCAAAGGAGTTCACTTCCTTTTGTCTAAAGTTTGGGGATCTACTCTTGTGTAAAAATTGCTCTTAAGTTGGCCTTGGAGGCCAAAATCATCCTCTTTAACATGATCACCCTTAAGGTTGATATCATCTATTTCTCTTTGTATCAAGGGACTTTATCCCTAATGTCTACTCCATCTTATACGATTGCTAATCAACAAATCTATCTTTTTTTTAAGTCTTCCTAGAATGGTTATGTAAGCTCTTTTTGCTTTGGTCCCCATGTATTTTTTGCTATATAGAACATTTTTCATGTAGTAAAAATGTTAGTGATTGCATGCTTTTGGAGCATTATCTTGACCTAAATTAAAACTCTTAGATCACATGTTCTTGGAGCGCTATCTTGACCCAAGTCAAAACCCTTGGATCGCATGCTCTCAAAGTGCGATCCTAAACTAAGTTCAAACCCTTGGATTGCATGCTTACCTAGTATAAGCTTGCTCTTAGAGTGCATTAGGTCTTCTTATCTAACTCAGCCTTAAGATATAAACCTGTTTAGGTTAGTTAGCTTATAGATGCGTGACTAAGTTTCAATTTCTCATTTAGGGCCTTAGTGGGCTCAAAGAGTGCTTCACTTGTTCACTTAAGTTAATCAACTCATAGGCAGTATAATCAAGTCTTTAAAATTCTTTTAAGGTTCTTGCCAGCCCACAATGACGTTACACTCTTTTAGTTTCTCAACTAGCTCTTAGAATGCCTTTTCTCTCTTTTACCTTTCACCATTCACCAAATCTTTAATGGACTAAACCTAGGAAAACTAGCTAGTTTTAGTGCTTCTTAGGGAAAATCTATCTTGGAGCAAACATAGTGTTTCTTTTGTCTTTGTGTCAAAGTTTTACTTAAATTTCACTATAAAGAGAGGTAGCTGTAAATACCTTTTTTTATTTTTTGCCTCCTTTAATTCTAAAAAAGGTTCATAATTTTAAAAAAAGAAAAAAAAATATAAATATAAATAAAATAATAAGAAAATAATAAAAATAAAATGAAATACAAAAGAAAGAGAAATAATTTTTTAGGAATAATAGATTGTTAGTGTGTGTATGCAACTTAGAATTTAATTTTAGTGTTGGTTTATTTTAGTCAATTTATATAAAACAATAAATCAAATATATATAAAAAAGGGGAATGGGTTTAGTTTGGATTAGGTCCTATACATAGTCCACTTTGCCTTAAATAGGGCTTAAGGCCCTAATCATTGGTCAATAGGGGGTGGGCGTGGAACTGCGTACCCATGTTTTTTTCCAAAACGCGCATGCATTGCACCTTTTTCTAGAACCTTCGACAAATAAAGTCCGATTTAGAAAATTTTGTTTAAAAGACATTGAACTAGGTAAAAAAGTAAACCCGATTTTTTTTTTCTAGAAATTAAAACCAATCTACTCACCTAATTTTTTTTAAAAGAAAAAACTAGGTACGTCTAATCGCGATTAGTAAGTAGGTACGTAGACACTTCCAGGGCAATGTAAAAAACAAAAAAATTAATTGTTCCACTTTACTGACTCAATTTAGTAAAGATAAAGATTTTCATTTATTTAGTGTCAATTTTTTAATGATTTTGATGAAGTTAAATCTCAATTTGAAAAGTTGATGGTACTATAAGGATTTAAAAAACTTAACCCCTGGACTCAATTTTCTAGTTTTTAAAGAAATTTAATAAAATTGGTTTTGTTAAAATACTAGTAGCTAAGTTATAACTAATTAATCTAATTGATTATAATTTAACTCTTTTTCCTGACTCTAATTGGGTATAGACTTTAAAACATTTCAAAAATAGAAGAATCGCTTTTCTTTAAACCTTAATAAAGGATTAGTATTAAACGGGTAAGGTTTAATATTGATTTATTTAAAAAAGAATACAAAACTAGGAAAATATCAGGCTTGATAGGTACAATCAGGATGGGGGTATCGAGTAGAGCGAGGTCTGTTGAAGAAGAAGCGACTGAGATGTATGCTAGAGCTCTCAGCTTCTCAGCACCAATATTGCCAAGTTAGAGGTCAACTTGGTCATGGTTGAGCAAGTGCATAAGGGATTGAGTCATCGGTAGAGCATAAGTCGAGTTGACACTCGACTACTGAGAGATGAATAGTTACTCGGCTCAGCATAAGGAATTGGTCTTTAGCGAAGGTCAGCTCGACCTCAATATAAGCTGATTGGAACATGAGAATTCACCTTGTTAGTCCTTCTATGCCTTAGGCTTAGCTTTAGGTTCAAGGTCTAATGGTCTGATTCCTATCATTTGTCTCCTAAAGGATGTTTAGCTTTTAACAAATATTATTAAGTTTTGTCAAAATCCAGAATCTAACAATCTACCAAGATTAGTTGCCTCTAAAAACTATTATGTAAGGTTCTTTCAATCATTTATAAGTAAACTTTTTAGGTCATCATTTCAGATGACTTTTATTTTTTAGTTTTCCTAATGTTTGATGATGATTGTTGAAGCATTGGATGAGGAGAAAAAAGCCGTAAGCCTCTCACTTTATATTTTCCCATTTTCCTTTGACTCATTAGGTTTAAAGGATTTTGCCTCTTTCTTTTTAGATTGCTAAGGATGCCAAAAACTAAATTGCTTATGTAGAGACTAAACAAAGAAACTTCGAGAGAAGTGGGGTATAATGAAGGTAAAGTTAGAAGACAAGATAAAGAGTTGGAAGGAGAAGGCAAAGAAGGAAGCCAAGTCCAAGGAGGAGAAGGAGGCAAGTTGAAGAGCAAAAGAAGAGCTCTCAATTAATATCTAACCTATAAGAATCACAAAGTGAGGTGGAAACCCTCAAGAGCACGCATAGTGACAAGATTGCTCATCTACAAAGCTCGTATGAGGAGCTAAAAATCAAGATGGTTGACCTTAAGAAGGAGTAAAGTTTAAATTATCATAATTCTTATGATAAGGCTTAACAAGACATCCAAGAGAGTCAAGAGTATATAAACTTGATGTTATGGAAGATGCTTGATGGGGTGAATTTGGCTTTAGATGCGGTCCTTATCCACTACCTTAACTATGACTTGAGGTGGAAGACCAACCAAATGATTGTATTGACACCCCAATGGCTAATATTGCTAACACTCAAGAAGCATCTTATACTCTTAAGTTCTCTAAGGCTCCTGCTTTAAATCCTTCTTCCAATCCCCAGATCAATCTTGAACAAGTCCTAAACAACTAGACTCCTATCACCAATCAAGTTCTAGAGAAGTGAATTGTCCTTCTATTTACCTATCTTATTTCTTTTTAACTATTCTTAAGTCAAGATGCCGAACTTTATCAAATGTAACGATAATGTTAGACCTCTGCTAATGCCTTTGATGGACCTATATATCTTTACGTTTTCAATTTGAACTTTAGATTGTACTTGCTCTAATTTATATGTTCGTTTAGGGATCTCGACAATATATTTGATTTATGATATTTGTAAGCTCTTTTTAGTTTGTTATTAGATGATTTGGGCTTTTGTGCAGCTCATTTTCCTTATTTATTATAGGACTTAGAGCATCATCCTTATACTTAGCAGTTAAGAAGCTCCCAAGAATCCGGTATCAATGCAGTTGATTTAGAATGCTTAAGCTAATGGTACCCTACTTGTCTATTGATTAAACTTAGAACATTGCATTTGTATTTTAAGGCTTATAGGTAACTCATCGTCTATTTTATAGACTTAGAGTATTACGCCCATTGTTAATTGATGACTTAAGAGTTTAGAGATAGCTCATCATCCTTTGTCAGTGATACGGGGCAATGATCATGGATGAACACACAACCGTAGGTGTCACGCTAACTAGGGGATGGGTTTGAACCGCAAGATGGCTCAAAAGAACAAATTGAAGGTCGAAGGTTGAGCAAGGGTCCTTGTACGTCAATGATGGATGTTACGCTTTAAACAGTATGAGTCATAACAATTCTATCGTGCAAACTAACCTAAGATAGAAACTAACCTCACTACTACTACCGTAAATATAGTTCACATAAGGCATACATGACTCAATCAGCTTGAAGTATCCATTTTGATTCCTATGAATGATCAAACCTGTGATTTAGCTTTATAAAATACCTGTTTTATATAAACTGCTGTTTGTAACACAATAGTGCTTATATTAACATTTCAAATTCAGAGTTATAATTTAACAATCAGAGTTTACCAAAAACCATAGGTCTTGAAGTCCATTTACAATAAGTTAAGAAACTAGTGGGCTTCTCAAGGAATTTCCAATTAGTTTTCTCAAAACTTAAAAGAAAATCAAAAGTCTAGATTTAGTAGATTTCTTGTTCCTCACTTTCCCAGCTAACAGCACTCTAACCTAAGGGTGATGGTATTTAAACATTCCGGTTTTCACTCGGTACTTACAATAGAGTTTATGGGGATGTGAGCACAACTAGCTCAGTCAGTCAGATGGAGTTAGAAGAGTACTAAACAATTACAAGTAAGGTTATTAATTATGATGAAATGCAATGCAACTAATCACTTGAAACATCGCATAATGTTATCCGTTCTATTGTGAAGTTAGAGAAATTATACCTACTCCACCTGAATTAAGGAGTTTCATCACGACTCAAATTAGACATAACCTGAGCTTGTGCAATAGAGAATACCCTCCACTCGTGATCACCTTTGAATTATGGCCCCTACCCTTATTGCAACCTCTTTGCCTGTCACTTAGTTCGACTAAAGATGGGAAAATGACCATGTCAACTATCTTTATCAAAGAGAGTCAGTATTTAGTCTGATATTCCTAATCATTTCCCCTAACAGTTTTTATGTATGTCTAGTTTTGTTGTAATTGAATCACTATTAGTTGTGTTTGAGAGTGACCAAATAAGTTTATGTAATACAGAAATGATACAATCATGTAGAACAACATATCAAGGAGTTCAACTCCCGTCACAATTAAATACCAAACACACGTATGGTATGCGCACAAGTAACTAGTTACAATAACAAATAGTAGTACTCTTAAGTCGCCAAATACTCTAATACAGTATCTCAACAAGCGGTAAAGTTACAATCCTAACTTACTTATCTAAACACTTATTGCGGAAGACTCGTGTTTTTAATAGCCTGATCACTAGGAGATCCTATATATACAAAATCTAGATTTAGTTTTCACAAAGATTATGAAAACATTAGGGTTCTGTGAAAACATATTTCATTAAACGGTTATATATATAAGTACATATAAATTATATTATTGTTTTCCTTATATAATAATATATAGTTTTATTATATAAGTCAAGTTAAGTTATTAAATATTAATAATATATATAGTTATACTATTATGTATAATATATCATTTCGATTATATCAAAACGTACTTTTAATTGGTTAAATCACGTTTCAATTATGGTATAGTTATCATAATTACATAAATTTCTAGTAATATTATAAAAATATAGGTTATATTACCTAGGATTATCCAATTTTTTCCTTGTGGTTATTAAATTAATTAATTAGCCCTATAGTTAATAAAACTTTATTAAATATATATGTCATTCTATTATAGTTATATGTAGGCAAAATACTTACAATACTACTATATTACTTATTGTGTAACCTTTGTTATAAATGTGCTTATAATATAATGCAACATAATGATCATACATATTTACTGTATAATAGGGAGCACTTGTTATGTTAAATTAGTAAAAATAATATTTATAACCTATGTGTATATTTTCAAATAATACTAACTTAGTTTAAAATATATTACAATACATAATTTATCATGTACCTAAAATCATCATATGTATTACATGTGTCAAGGATGGAATTAATTAGACACTTTTTGATTGCATGGTTTAATTTTCTTTTCTTCTAGCATCACTCGTATAGATAAAGTTAGAGTATTACACCTTAATTAAACTGATTGGAGGAAGAACTGGCTTAAAGATAACTTGTTTGTCCGAGGCATTGAAAGTATCAAAACAATCCCACTAGTGGTGCTCCTTTAACCCTTGATCACTTACATTTTTAGGATTAGTTTATTATAAGGAATCGATAGTGTAAATTCTATCTTATGAATGTCATACTTTTCCTAGAAAACCCCCCAAAATGAATTCCTATGCTACTATTTATAATAACTAGGGTGGGCAGTTCCTTGCATTATAACAATTTCGATGTCTTCGTTTGTCATTTTATAAGTTACCCGACTCCAATATTAAGTAAACAACATAAGGTGCAGGTGATGTTTTATTTGTCTTGCGAAATGAAAAAATATATATTATTATTATTGTTATGCTCTTAGTTTGCATAGATGAGGAACCGGAGGAGAAAGAAGTAGAAGATGAGATTATTGTCAATGCCGACCTAATTGAAGATGATGTGTTTGTAGAGAATCTAGATAAGTTGACCCTAGTTGTTCGATGTGTAATGAGTTGGAGCCCTTTATCGAGGAGAAGTAGAGAGAGAACTTATTCTACATCACCTATAAAGTGAATGATTAGGTGTATGCACTCATAGTAGATAGTGGGAGCTATACCAATGTAGTATCTACCGATCTAATTAAAAAACTCAAGTTATCGATAATTCTAGAATCGAAATCATATAAGTTACATTGGCTAAACGAGAATGGAGCACTACATGTCACTCAGTAAGTTCTACCGCCAATCTCAATTAGAAATTATTCCAACGAGATTCTTTGTGATATGCTACCCATGTGTGCATCACATGTGCAATTACGTTGACTCTGGCTTTTTAATAGGAGAGTCATGTATAATGGATACCAGAACATTTATGTGCTCAAGAAAGATGGGAGGAAGATTATGTTAAACCCCATGACGCTGAGTTAAGTTAGCAATTTACAAGCTAAACTTGCTTAAGGTTTAAAGAAAGCTTTAGTGTTGAGTAAAGCCAAACTTTGAGAGGTTATTAAAACCTATATATCGACCTTCCTATTGGTCAGGCGATTACTAAAGTTGAAGGAGTAGGGTGAACTACCCTTAGAAGTCAAGGAGTTGTTGAATGAATATACCGATATGTTTCCTAAATAGTTGCTTGAGAGACTACCCCCTCTTCGAGGCATTGAACACTATATTGACTTGATACTCGACACTACCCTGTTGAACAAGCCAGCTTATTAGATGAATCTTGAGCAGGCTTTCAAGCTCTAAAGACAAGTTAATGAACTTCCAGAAAAAGGTTATGTAAAGGATAGTCTCAAGCCTTATGCTATGCTAACACTCTTAGTGCCAAAGAAGGATGGAATTTAGCGTATATATGTAAATAGTAAAGTTGTCAATAAGATTATGATTAAGTACATATACCCCATCCTGAGGCTAATTGATATGTTGGATAAACTAAGTAGTACGAGAGTATTCAACAAGATAACCCTAAAGTCAGGGTACCACCAAATCTAAATAAGATAAGGGGATGAGTAGAAAATTGCTTTTAAGACCTAACATGGCCTATATGAGTGGATGGTCATGCTTTTCGGGCTATCAAACGCGCCAGGTACTTTCATGAGGCTAATGAACCATGTTTTGAGAGATCTAATTTGGAAATTTGTTGTCATCTATTTTGACAACATCCTTGCCTATAGTGCCGACTTGACAATGCATACTAACCACCTCCACATTGTTTTTTATGTCCTTTGAGCCAAGAGGTTATTCGGGAACTTGAAGAAATGTTCTTTCTATCAAGAAGAAGTGATCTTCTTAGGATATATGGTTAGTAGGAGAAGATTGAGTGTGAATGAAGAGGAGATACAAGTCATTGTTGAGTAACTAATGCTTTATGCAAGGATTCAGTACCATTGTAGCGCCTATGATTGAACTTATGAAAAAGAATGTAGAGTTTAATAAAAACGAAGTTGAACTTTGTCCCAGTCTTAGTTTTACCAGACTTCGATAAAGTACTTGAGCTTGAATGTGAAGCATCAAGTGTCGACATTGGAGTTATGGTGATACAAGAAGATTGACCTATCGCTTATCATAGTAAGAAGCTCAGGATAGTGCAATTGAACTATTTTGTATATGACAAGGAGCTTTTAGCCCTAATTCGAGCCCTTTGTATGTAGCAGCATTATCTTCTACCAAAAGAGTTTATCATATATATGGATCATGAGTCCTTGAGATATTTGCAAAGTTAATCCAAACTTTCCAAATGCTAACCCCGATGGATTAAGTTTACGAAGGGATTTAACTTTATCATTAAGTATAAGCAAGGTAAGAACAACGTAGTTGCTGATTCTCTTTTAAGAAGACATGTTCTTTTGACTGAGCTGCAAACTAGATTGTTAAGGTTTGCCAGCATAAAAAAGCAGTATCAGAATGATCCTTATTTTAGCCTTATATATAAGAATTTTGGAGAGGGAAGAGTAGTAGATAAGTACCATGTGGAGGATGGTTATTTGTTTAGAGTTGGTAAGTTGTATGTGTTGACTTGTTCAATGAGATAGCTGTTAGTGAGAGAAGTCCATAATGGAGGACTCTCTAAATGCTTTGGAGAATGTAGGACTCTTTAGACACTTTAGAGAGCAAAAAACGTATGAGTTATTGAATGATAGATTCTTCTAGTCTAGAATGAAGCATGATGTACATTGTGTGGTTAAGAGATGTACCATTTGTAAAAGAGAATAAAGCCGAATAGAGCAATGGAAAGCAATGCCTCTGCTTATTTTAACCATACTACAGGCTTAACTAAGTATGAACTTCATCCTCAGATTACCTCAAATTTCTAGAGACAAAGATTCTATCATGGTTATCGTAGATAGATTTAGTAAAATAGCACATTTCATACCTTGCACTAAAACCAACAATGCTTCAACTATTACTTCTTCATTTTTGCAAGAAGTAGTTCTAGCTTACATGGAATACTGGGGAGTATGGTGTTAGATCAAGACCCAAAATTTCTAAGCCATTTATGGAGAACCCTTTGGCATTAGATTGGAACCAAACTATTGTTTAGTACCTTTTGCCATCCTTAAACTGATGGCTAAACTAAGGTGCTCAACTACACCCTAGGATCATTACTCCAAGTTGCAGTGGGGAAGAATTTAACCGATTAGGATGTTTGCCTACTCGTGGTCAAATTTGCTCACAACCTATGGTTTTAACGCCAAACTATCCCTTGATCACACCCCTATGCTATCGCTTATCCAGGAAGATCTAGAAGCAAGGGCCAGTCCATCTACCAAATCTATCAACGAGTCACCCAATTGATTGATTAAGCCATTAGAAAACTAAAGGAGAATGATAAGGGAAGGAAGACTAAATGGTTGCAGCCTAGAGACCAAGTGAGGTTACACTAAAGTAAGAAAAGATTCCCTAATGCGAGGAAGAACAAACTATCTACCCAAGTTGAAGGACTGTTTAAGATACCCTAGAAGATCAATGACATATGCATACTAACTTAAGCTTCTAGAAGACTTCAGAGTATCAAACATGTTCAATGTTGCCAACCTTAACCCTAACTGACCCTGAGAGAACTTGGACAAGGACTAGCCATATTTGATCCTAAATCCTAATAAGCCCGACGGGGATGATGGGAATCAGACCATTGGACCCTTAACCTGAGCCCAAGGGCTAGAAAGGATAGCCAAGCGAATTCTTTCCTTATGAGCCACCATCGAGGAGTTTGAGTTAGTATAATCTGCTGACTTGATGCCTTGGTCAAGCTAAACCCTCTCATATTCATCATTCGTCTCCAACCATTGACTTGAACTAAACTTAAACATCAGCTTAACTTATCCAAACATTAGCTTAGCTCATCTGAACATAAACTCAGTCGACTTGAATCCAACTAGATTGAAAGTGTCTGAGGTGAATTCATCTCAAAAGAATTATCTGCTCCGCTCAGCATAGTTGACCTATTACCCCTACTTGACACCTCAACTCGGTAGAAACTAAGTTGATAGTACAAAATTGTCTTTTCTACTAGAAAGCTATTACCCACAATAAGCTTCGTGTTTGAGTAACCATGTGACATAATCCTCCATACATTACTTCTTTTAGATAATACCCTTTTTAGTCTTTTCCATTTTTAGGTAGGTTGCTCGAGTTTTTTGGGTATAAATACCCATTGTACATGTAGTCGCAATAATCTTATTATCATCAATATATTGAATATACTTCTTCGTGAACATTTCTTTTCTTAGTTTGTTTGCTTACTTTACTTTTATCATAATCCTTAAGTAAGGTTATGTGGTGAGTAACCTCACTGGACTATCTTGTGCATTGTATTGAGTTGTGCTTCAGAAGTTCCTTGATTCATCATATCCTTGGAACTGTTCATGGGTTTGCTTATTTTACTTTTCCTATTGTTTTCGCACCTTTCCATCACCCTTTTCGAGCTTTTTGCAAGCTTAGACCCACCTTTAAGTCCATCCTTATCAGTCTTTAGCCTTTAGTTTGCAGCATCTCTAGTTTATGAGCATATCCATTCCCTATCGACTCCTTTACCTTAATAGGGTCTTCCAATGTAAGGGTAGAGTTCCCTTGACATTCTCTCATTCCTAATGCCTTTAGCTTCTTGCAGACCAAATCACCAGGTTGGAAATACATATGCTTGACATGCTTGTCATAGTACCAAGCAAGACGCTATTGATAAGTGTTAAGATGAACTTTGGCTAACACTCATATTTCATGGATAGTGTCCAAATTAGCTCATAGGCCCATGCCATTGTATTTAGTGCTATAAGTTCAGACTCTTGTACTCTCCATTTGGAGCTCAATTGGCAACACAGCTTCTAACCCAAAGGCTAACTGGTACAGAGTACAACCTATTGAGGTCCTTTGTACAGTCCTTTCCTCGTACAAAACACTCGGCAATTCATCTGCCCATTTAATGCTAACTTGATTCACCCTCTTTTTCAAACTTTAGAGAACAACTTTGTTCATAGCTTCCACCTAACCATTACTTTAAGCGTATATAACTGATATATAGCATAGTCTAATTTTTCAAGCTTTACAAAACTTGTGAAACTTATCATTGTCAAATTGCACCCATTTGTCTATAATAATAGTATAAGGTATCTTAAACTTGGTTAAAATGTTGCAAACCATAAATAACTTGACACTTTGCTTTGTTATGCTTGACATTACCTTAGCTTCGACCCATTTTGTGAGGTAATCCACCACAACAATGATGTTCTATCCCTATTTAGTAGTCTTCAGGAATGGATTGAACATGTTTAACCCCCATTAAACAATAGGCTAGAGATTGGTGAGTAGGATTAAATATGCACTCGAGGCCTTTTCTATTGGAGTATTTCTTTGACAGTGGTCACATGTGTAGACTAAGTGAAGTGAGTCTTTCTTCATTATGGGCTAGCAATATCCTAATCACAGAGCTCTTACATAAAAAGCTCTAACTCGATTGTGACTATTGTATACTCTAAAATGTTGGTTGAAAAGGATCTATTTCGCTTCCGAAGGTTACAAGCATCTTAAATAAGGCATACTCAATCCTCTCTTGTACAACTTCCCATCAATAATTGTAAAATTGATGGCCTTATACATAAGTCTTTGAGGACCACTTCCATTTGTTGAACCTCCAAACATTCTGCCAATTGGCTTTCTATACTCTTTTTTAGTAAGAATTCCATTAAATTTCTCTCCTCCAAATTCGACAAACCTATCGAAGCCAACTTAGACAACTTTTCTATTGCATAACTTTCTATCCTCAAGATCTTCATCAATTTCCAAGCCTCAAAGTTTGATGCGCACTCCTTAACCAGCTATAGATATTAGACCATGTTCTCATGCTTAGCCATGTTGTCTCCTTTAACTTGATTAATAACCAACTGGGAGTTAGAGTAAATGTCCAAACGCATAATTTCGACCTCTTTAGCCAGCTTTATCCTTGGTAATAATGCCTCATACATTGATTCATTATAGTTGGCTAAGAATCCAAACTTCAAAGTATAGGAAATTCGAGCTCCCACTAAGCCTTTTAGGATTAAACCGACCCCATTCCCGTTGCATGTAGATGATCCATTAATGTATAGCTTCTAGGTCAACTCCTCATATCCATGATAGGTCTCTCGATCCCAAAAAACTCAACTATAAAATCTATTAAAATTTGAGCCTCGTAGGACTCTTTATGTTGGTATGGAATCCTTAGAGCATTGAGTTCCAAAGCATACTTCACCATTTAACCTAAGGCGTCAAGCTTCTATAGAGCTTGGTTTAACAATTGATCAGTTAAGACCATAACTTGATGATAGGTCTAAGACAAACTTCTCCAACTTGGTATATCATAACTTTAGACCTTACAGAACATGACAAACATAGTAAACTGGTCTATGTATATGTCCGTCCATCCATATGAGTACAGATGAAAGAGCTTGATCACTCACTAATAGATACAAATAAAGAACTTCTCCCTCAACTGGCTTTGATAAGATTGTTGTTTGGTTAAGAACTGCTTTAGAACCTTAAAAGCGTACTTACATTCAAAAGTTTGCCAAAATCCGAAAGGATTTCTTAAAAACATGAAAAAATTCTACATATCTTCCTACACTTATGAAAACAAATCAATTTGATGCTAGTATTTGGTCGGTTGGTCAGCCTCTAAACTTCTATAAGGGACTTTGGTGAGTCCATATCTAATACATCTTGATCTTTTCAAGATTAGCCTCAATTCCTCTTTCTATCATCGTAAATCCTAAGAACTTTCCCGAAGATGCCCTAAACACCTTTTTCTAAGGGTTTAATTTCATATTGTATCGTCTAAGTATATCGAAGGTCTCTTAGAGGTTGATAAGATGCTCTTTGTTAGTCTTGCTTTTGACAATCATATTATTCATATAAACCTCAATGTTCCTGTGTATTTGAGGTTTAAATATCTTCGTGACCAACTTGTGATACATAGGACCCACATTTTTTAAACAAATGGCTTAACTTTGTTACGATAGGTCTTAAAATTAGTAATGAAAGAGGTATGTACTTAATTGGAGGGTACATCTTGATCTAGGCAAAGGAAAATATTCCTTTGGACATGCTTTATTTAGATATGTAAAATTGATGCACATTCTCCACTTTCCATTTGCCTTCTTGACTAAAACACAATTAGTTAGCCAAGTGGGATAAGATTGTTCCCCAATGAACCCTACCTTCAGTAATTTTTGGACTTCCTCCTCTATGGTTACTTGCCTCTTTAGGGAAAATTGTCTTTTCCTCTACTAGATGACCTTTGAAGTTAGATCAATGTTCAACTTGTGAGTAATCACCTCCTCGAGGATCTCAAGCATCTTAGAAGGGGACTAAACAAAAATATCCTTGTTAGATCAAAGAAATCATATAATACTCTCCCAGAGGTTAGCTGGCATGTTAGCCCCGACCTTAGTGACATGCTTGGGATTATCACTTTACCATATGGTCGATGTTTCCTTCAGTGGTTCCACTCTTACTTGTAAGCGATTACTCATACCTTGCTCAATGTAATAGACCTAATCTCTCTTCAGAGCTTTTAAGTACAAAGTTCTAACTAACTGCTGATCCCCATGACATATTCCTAATCCATTTGGAGTTGGAAATTTTACCTTCTAATGACCTTGGACTAGAATGAGAACATGTCATGGTAATGTCAACATGTCATCATAACAAAATCAATCTCCTTTTCCATAACATTCTCATCACCCCCAATCTATAAGGTTAGGGTAACTACACCTTGAGCATTCAATGGTTAGTTATTGAACCTGTACAAATTGTACTTATTTAGTTGCATCTTGTAATTCTCAAGCTTTGGTCTCATCTAATCAAACACATGCTTAAAGATGATGTCAGCTGAGCTTCCAATGTCAATCATAACTTTTCTAACTTCAAATTTAGCTACCTTGGTCATAATGACTAGTACGCCATCATGAGGGAATTGGACTCCTTACATATCTTTATCTAAAAATGACATTATGTCATCTACTCTATGCCTTTTTTCCCTTAGGTTCAGCATGTGGTCACCTTGTGCATCAGTTGAGCTTAATGCGGCTTAAGTGTTTCTCCCTGTTAGTTCACCAAAAATCACATTAATCACTCTCTTAAGAGCTTGGTTATCTCCTCTTTCATTATTCTAGATTGCCAGGTCTTGATTGTTAAGTTAAGTATCAGTGTCTCGAGGCTGTTGCTCGACCCTCATTCTTTGAGTGGGTCATTTAATCCTTTCCTCCTTATTTTCCAAAAATTTCCTCAAATAACCTCTTTGGATAACATCTTCCAGTGCATTCTTTAGGTGGATGCACTTGTCTATATTATGCCCTCTATCTCCATGGAAATCACAGTGCTTATTAAAATTCTTTCTCCTAGGATTATTCCTCATCTTCTCTAACTAAGCTAAAAGGCCTTAATTATGCACTTCCATCAAGATATCCGACATAGGTTGGTTTAGGGAGTATGTGGGGAAAAGGTTGGAATTGGACTTTTTTGATCTCCTAGAGGCCAGTTCAACTTATCTTGGATGTCAAACTTCTTCCTAAGTCGATCTTTTACAGGCCTTCTCTCTTTCTTCGACCTCCTCTTGCACTTCTCTTTTTCAAGCTCTCTCAAAGCTTGCATCTAATTTTTGGGTGTATAAACTTCTCTGATCTCTTAGTAAAGTCATCTAATGAGGTCGATAGGTACTTGGCAAGAGACTTGAAAAAGTTCAAATCTTTCTTAACTCTTTTACAAATGGTGTGAAGCGCTATAATTTTATCACAATTGGAGATCTTGATCATCAACTGGTTAAGCCTGTATACATAATCTCTAATAGTTTCCTTAAGTTTCTACCTAATCAAGGTCAGAAGTGAGAAATCCTTAGCAAGAGGTTTACTAGCCAGGAAGCATTAGAGGAATTCATTGGCTAATTGTTCAAAAGAAGAGATAGAGGCTACTTTCAATGAATTGAACCAATTGGTCGCAAACTTCCTCAAAGTAGAAGGAAAAACCTTACAGGCAATTGTGTCAAAAAGGTTATACAACTCTTTTAAGGTACGAAATGTGTTTAAGTGATCATTTGGATCCTTTTGTCCATTGTATGTGTCAAACTGGGGTAATCGAACACTCAATAGGAGGACCTCGTCTACAATGTGTTAAATGAAGTGGCTCAACTTTCTACCACTCACATTTACTTCTTTTCTAGAAGTTCCTTCTACCACCAACCTCTTTATGAATTCCTTTAAATCTTATAAGCTCATATTTGCTACTTCCTTCTACTGCAAATGAGCAGCCAAGTGCTCAATTTTTCCTTCTACATACATCTGGATGTGTGTTGCCATTGGAACTTATGCTAGTAACTACTGAAAGTTTTTCTTTGCATATGTTTCCTATCTTTACTACTATACAGTTTCCTCTACCATTGTAGCCTTGCCACATAGTTGTTTTATTGCTTCTTCACGACTGAGTTAGTTAGTTTCTTCCCCAACAAGCTGTAATGAAGAGGTAAAAGAAGTTCATTAAGTTTCTATCTTAATTCTCAATTATTGGCTTGAACTTCTTTAAGCCCTTTAGCAAACTTGGCGCATAGAATTTCCAATTACATTATGCCTGAGTTGTCATCATTCTGCTTGCACTTGAGTAAGTTGATCACAAACTTCCACTTAACACACCTGTAAGGTGCACTATTATGGAGATCTTTCTTCCTAAGTTGCTCAAAGGTAATTACTCCCTCCCTAGAGTGTTGCCGTCTTTTGATTTTGTCTTAATCACCACAAAGGAGTAAATGACGCCAAAATCTTGATGGTAAAAATTGGTATTGCAAAATATTTAGACACTTGGCAAATGGTAACTCTTCAAAAAAAAAAAAAATGTTAGGCTATGGGGGTGTTAAGGGACTCTGTCGTTATTACTCCGACATCTTAGTCAAGTGAGAGATAGAATGAAAGAAAGAAAATGTAAGTGAATTGTGTAAAAATCGCCTAAAAGAAACTTACTATAGCCCTTTTAGCTTTATTTATAGTTGCAGACACTCTCCTGTTTGATAATTGTTGTCTCTAAAATGCACACATATGTTGGATTTGAATTTAAGACCACTCTTTGATATTAAGGAATGTGGCTTAAGTAATAGTAGCTGGTCGATATTTATTTCTATAAGAACCCTAACTACTGTACCCTTTGTTTAAATTTGAATTCCCTATGGTTGATTGAGTCTTAACGAGCTATAGGCAATTTCTTCGAGTTGATTAGGGCTAATATGACCTATTCAAGTTGAATTATTCTATGTTGTTCTAATACCTTTAGCTTGTTAGCATTTTCAAGCTAGTTGATTCTTCAAGAGTAGCCTAAAGGAGCTCCAAAATGCAATGAAGAAGTAGCTAGAGGTAAGTAGATCACATGTCCTTTATTTTGGTCGATCTGTGTCTTAAGGAAGAGTCACAATCAACAAAATGGTTATTTGGGATTTAGTTACACTTTTTTAGTAAGTTAGAGAGTCTAGAATTATATTTTCAAAATAAAAGTGAAAGTGCATGAGCGATATATAAAACGGGTCCTATTATTTGAATGAACATGGTAATAACCATAACATAAGCTTATGCAAAATGATACTTTCCCACATGTAGATTAAATATTCTAATCACTTTAGCTAATATAATCTTTTTCACTTTCATTACTATTCTCCTTATATCAATTCTCACTATCAAAACCCCATGTCAAAGTATAAGCACATACAATTTAGAATGTGTGTTGATGGATAAAAGGAAAAAATAAAAAACCACATGAATAGATATGTATCTTTACATATATAGCTTCAAAAACTTTTTGATGAGTTCTCATTTTGTCAATCGGACTTTTCCTAATTAATTATATTTTCTTTTTGAGTAACTAATAATTGCAAGCTATTATATAGTTTAATATGAAATAACACAACCCTTTAGTGTTGCATTTGCATAATTTAAAAGATTTCAACTCTTTCTAAGTGACTTAATCTTCATATAAATTTAGAAAAAAGTTAATTAGTAGTCTTATACAACCAACATGTAGTATATATTTATATTAAATAGAATAATAACAACCACACCGTAATATGCTAATCAATTGTGTAGCTTTATCATATGATCTTATACTTAGTTCTTTCCTTTGAAGCTTAGATAATGCTGTTGAACTACTAATTAAAATGATTAGGCCTAAAGATCTGTATTATGCTATTGCTCTACCCAAATAAAAATGGCTTCCTTAACTACTTTAAGAAATTTGATCGTCCTAAAACTATAGGTGTTTGCTCTTAATCATCATCATCATTTTAGGTAAATCTGTTCATCTTCTTTTATATTGTATAAACAACAAAGCAAAACAAGTGCATAACATAGGGTTCTAACTAATTTAAGTACTTTACCACAAGTTAACTGACTTCCAGCGCATAATTGCTAGGATTGTCCGCATTATATATTACAGTATCTCACTTCTTAGAACTTTGCTCTTCCTGCGATCGTCGAAAGTCCCCCAAAAGGGTATTCAAATTCAAAGTTCCCCAACGAATGTATTTTACAATCTAAGAAGTTTCCAACTTAGGGTAGGTTCGTCAATTCCAAGATTGATCCGCAATCTTTCCGAAGTTTCTTTTCCCTTGCAAGATCCAATCTGCCAAGAAAAGCGAAACTATCCACCAGCCTTTGCAAACTCCTAGAAAACTGGAGAACTGGGATTTTTCAATTAAATTAATCAATCATTCACTATAAAAATAAAAATAAAAAGGAAAATTCAGTTTGCTTCCATCTTAATCATGTCGACTTTACTCGCGACCGACCATTGACCCACACCTACCTTATTATATAATATTATTTATTTTGACAATGATTTGAAAAGGACATATTATAAATTAAAGTAAGATATTGGACAAGAGCACCGGCCAATGGATAACTAGAAACAGATCCGTGACGATTTATGATAACACCACCTAAAAGAAGAAACAAAGATGAGCTGGAGAGGCTAAAAAGTTACATCGTAAATATGGGGAAAAAATTAAAATAAGCTTTTTTTCCCCCTTTCTTCTTCTAAGGAAAAAGAAGGTAAATGTTTTTTCATTTTTTCCTTCTTTGAGCTGGAAGAAATCTGTGACTCAGCAACTCAACATGTAGTCACCAGTCATAATCTTAAATTTTCATGCCCATCAAAAACACCGGCCTCTAATACCCTATCATACAAGGAAATTAAGTTAATAAAACAAAAACACGTACAACATAAAACATTATTAGGTGCAAAACCGGAAATAAATGTATAAAAACCCTAATAGCGAACAGGGGAATATTAACTAATACTAATTAACCCGGAGGTAGAATATTCTCCGACACAATTTTACTAAAACGTCGGGACAACACCATATTGAGCTTCGGAAACGAACACGCTATTATGAGAACCATAGATATTGTCCACTTCGGTGTCGAGATCGGTTCTTTTAGCAAACCGGCCCTTGATTCGGGGCCTGGTTTCAGCATAGGCTTTTCGCGAAGCGTAACGGATGGTTTTTTCAAATTTCCGGTTCTTTCTCTTCTCTCTATACCGGAGTACTCTAGCTTCCCGGTCCAGTCCACATAACTGAGTGGGTTGAGATGTTGGGTCGGTACTGTTATGACTACTCACGCTTTGAACAAATGGGTAGGAAATTTCTGACATGGTGTTTCCTTCTGGTACTACTCCAAAATCAAGAGACGATGATGATACCTGAAAATTCGAGTAACCCCTATCATTGATTGAATTCCAATTTCATAATTATGTACAATATACACGACTTTGATATTGTTTTTGTAATTACGTCCTATATTTATAACAGCCTCTAGACAATTTCATTAGGAGTAAGAATTGAACATACATCATCCTATTACGAGGACAATAGCTTTGGTGTAGAAACACTTATTAGCAATTCAATTTTTACGATTTTAATTGATTTTGTTTTTTTTTTTTTTTCAAAAGTATTAAAATCGTGAAAATCGAGCTGTTAAGTTGTTCTCCCAAAGCATAGAGCAAATCATAGACAAATTTCTTGCATACAAGGAAGTGAGTTTGAGAGTATTTACACTTTGGCTTATGGACTGAGTGAGATAGGTTAGAGGAGAAAGCTTTGATCTTCCAAAATTGATCTCGAAACAATTTTCCGAAATTGGATTGCTGACAATAGGTGCCGGGACCGGTTTGGTCTGAACCGGGACTAAACTGTCCATGCCGGAATTAGGAAACTTATCAACCGGATTCCCGAATTCAAATTCTAAGAACGTGTCCACATCATTGAAAAACGCATCTCCATTTTTCGCAGGATCACTTCCCTCCACTAGCTTATTCGTATTCGTGTTCGGGTTTGACAACAACCACGTTGTGGCTTCCACTTCAGCGTGTCCGTTACATACGCCACCGTACGTGCCCATACCCGTGTTGGTGGGCACCGGAAGGAAGTCCAAAGCGGGCGACTTAGCGATGGACTCTGCCGCGTCGACGAATGGCTCGATCGGCACGCGCTCGTGGCGAGAAGCCAGTGGATTCGCGGAGTGGATGTCGGCATCGCACGCAACACAAAGCGCGGCGGCATCCGCTTTGCACGTGACAGCGGCGGGGGCGTGCTCGCAGACCTCACACATCCACACGCGCTCGTGCCGGGTGGGGAACTTATTGGGAGAGTGAATTTTGGAATCACAAGTAAGGCAGAGAGATGCCGAATCGACCCTGCAGAACACGGCGGATGGTGCTGCTTTGCAGGAGTCGCAGGGCTTGGCGGAGACACTCCACGCGGCCCCCAAGCTCTTCAAGGTAGTCAAGCTTTCTCCTCGAAATCCCATGTCTCGGTCTCTCTGTTTCTCACTCGAGCGCGCGCGTCTCGCGAGTTTGCTGCAAGAAGGAAGTTAAAGGCTTGTTTGGCAAGAGGAAAACAAAACAGATTGTGTTGCCCAATACCAAGTATCGAGGGGGTTTTAGAGGAGCAGAGTTCAATGTATGAACCTTCGGGTTTTGGTCTTCTGTCATCTATCTAATCTCGTCGGACATAGAAAATCTGGTAGCAATCCAATGGAACGGGGACACGTGGGTGATTTATAGCCAAGTAAAAGATTTTATTGGCAATGCAGTGTAGTTGCCTAGTGTAGTGCTGTATTTGCCAAAATGTGGGTCCCATGGTTGGGTCACCCAACTGGGCCGGTGGTGGATTATCCGGCGAACCGGATATTAGTAAAAATTAGCAAATCAATGTGTGACGTGGTGATTGGTTCAAGTTTGGCATATCTCTTCATGGCCTGTCCAACTTCGGAAGGTTTTGTGCCCCCATTTTCATATATTTGGAAAAATATTTTGTTTTCTCTAATTAATCCCTTTTACCGAAATATGGAATTCATCAAAGTAGGATTTTTGCTTTTTTCCCCCTTTCTTTTTGCCAGTAATGTTTGGTACGACTCAGGATATTTGATCATGGGGTCCATCTGCAAATACATGTTGAATGTCCATCTAGTAATATAAATGGATTGATAAATGTTATACAAGGTTGAAAAATTATAATAAATGCACGTAGCTAATGAATGTTACACAAAATTACATATGCAACATGTTAATTTGATGTAAATTATATAATTGAGATGGATTGATTGGTGTAACATTCATCACATGTTTGGATTATTAACAATGCAGATTACTTCAATGCACCACTTTATATAATGTCTATTACCTATTTGTAATATTAAAGACATACATCGCATTTTTTAGTTAGGTCCAAAAGTATACAATCTTTCATGCCATTATTCCATTATGTTTTATAGAGGGAGGGGAATATGATTGTGCTCCATCCCACCAAGATAGCAACCACCATACAACCAGATCATGAAAGGCTTTGTAAAGTAGGACTCAAGTTAACTTTTTCTGTTTTTGTCATACATTTAGTTAAAATAACTATAGACTAAGTCAAGTTCTATTGTTGCAAAACGTTTCTAATCAAATAGCAATACAAAATTAGACAAAGAATAAAAGAAAAATCTATTATTATAAATAACTTATAAATAAATAACCAATAAAAACTTATAGTTGCATAAGTTCATGTTATCTATAAGTGCAATAATACATAACATATGTCCTAAATATGGTGTAATGCCCAAAAATAAGGACAATAAAGTTATTCTAAACATTCCTAAACCCCGTTATCCTACAACCCTCAACTATATTTTTCTAAAACTTTTACTAACACTTTCCTTATCTTCATTTCTCTTAAACTCACCTCTTTTTTTAGGAAATAGGAAACTCTACCTTTATCCACTCAAGTTAAGCTTAAGGAATCCATCATTTTTGCAAGATTAAGGTAAGAAGGTGAAAGAAAACCCATACTTACTTCACAATTCAATGAGATTCTAAGTTTCTTCAAGCTTTCCTAGTGTCCTTAGCTAAAAGTGAATCTGGAACTCCATCTTTTGCAACTTCTCTTTGTGGGTCAACTTCATTGCTCGGTTTTGAGGTTATCTCAACTGTCTAAGTGGGTTTTCTTTTCTTTTCTTGTCTATTTTTGTTACTTTGAGTTTAAGTAAAAGAGTTGGGTATGGGCTTATGAGTTGAGATTAAGTAACGTAGATTAGAAATTAGAGTATTAGAGCAACTAAGGTTATGGATAAATTTGTGCCTATAATTGTTGTGGAATTAGGATACGAGTAGAATATTGAAGTTAAGGTTTCTAAGTAGCATTGTTCTACAGAAATTATAGAACAGTAGGAACTAGTAGGCCAGTCTAAGAGTAACTAGTTGGCTAGTTCAGCATATTACGAGCCATAGAAGGTTGGTCCTAACCAACTGACTAGTTCAACTAAGGACCATTTAGTCAGTTCACCTTCACCTTATTTTATGACTTCTTTCCTCCATATTTCTTATGCAATTCATAAATTCATATTCTTTGCCCAAGTATTTTATTCATCTTCCCTTGTCAAGATCTAACATATTCCTAGTTTATCAATCACTTAAGTGCCTAGGATAGTAGGTTCTTATAATGCAATGGAAGGTGTTAGATATCAAGGAGTTATAGATTTCTTTAATTGTTGATTTGGATCTATTTGAGTAGAGGATTAAAATGAGTCAATGTCAAGTTGTATGATTTAAGTTCTATAATTGTTTTAATTCAACTTGTCAGGTATGTAATACTTGTTTGTTGAATGTGCTTGTTAGGTTAGTGAGTTATAACGAGACTAATTTAATAACTGGCTAATTAATTGATTAATGGTTATACTTGAGTCAACCTAGGGATCCGTAGTGGTAAACCTTTAAGAGGCAACTTATTGATTGGTATGTGACATTATCCCTTGTGGAGTCGTATACTAATAGGACATAGGTAAATTTAGGTGACTCATAGACTCATGGACTCACGAGTGCTAGGACTTATTGTGATAGTTCCCAACACCATACTATGTATGTATTAAGAATACAAGTATAAGTACGTACCTATATATAAACATAAGAGGTGTAATGGGGTCATGACTACCTTTTTACTGTTTGTAGGTTTAAATTAAAGATAATAAATTGGATGGTTGTTATCTTTTGCATTTAATGTATGTATATGACCTATATGGTACACGCATATGGTTGTGATTTACATACTAAGATACATTTCACTCTTTAACTTTTCTAGATGTAGGTACAAATAAGTAGGTTATTTATGAGAAGCGCTATGTTATACAGACTAGGAGGAGGATGGTGCAAATTATTTATATTACTATGATGATAAGAGATCGTAGCTGGACTTTAGAGCTAGTTGGTGAGACTTTCTTTTGATGATTGGTGGTTTTTAGCTGGATGTTGACTTTGTGGATCTCTTATGTTTGGTTAGTCGGTTTTTTTAAGGAATTTCTGCATATCTATGACTCATGGAATTTGCTTGACCCTTAGTTATTTGTTGAGGAGATGGATTCCTTCATGTGCTTAGGTGATGTTTTTGGACATTGCTAGTCTTGGAGTCCGTTAAACCTCTAATGATGTTACTTTTATGATATTTTGATATTTTGATGATTGTAGAGTGGATTAATTATTTTATAGTGGATTAGTTATCCCACACAAACTAATTATTAATGGATGTGTTATATGAGTTCTAATGATCATTACACAAATTTATGGGAGATAATGTTAGTTTTAAAGCCTTAACATCTTGCTAATTAGTAGCTTGACATGACGGGTTGTAGTACCTTAGGTTCTAAGAGTACATGTGGAATATACATCATGTTCTCTAAGTATAAGAAGTAAATATTGTATTTTAAATGAATTATCAAATAGGATTAGATGGAAAAAGATTATACAAGAGGAATACATTATCTTAATAAGCCAACATCTCATTATAAGAACATGGAGTACCTGTGACTATGATGTATGGATAATTATAATAACTACCAATTTATAGTATAAATTATATTTTATTATGTATCTGTTATAGCAATTTTTTCTTATTATAACAGTAACTTGCACATTTAGATACACTTTTTAAAATTTGCAATATTAAAGACCACCTATAAAGTATATGATGTGCCTCCGAGGTGTAACACACGAAGAGACATCATAACGAAGCAAAACAAAAAAAAAAAAAGAAGGTTAGCAAAGTTTAGGCAACTACCGAGTGGATATGACCCACCATTTTGATCCTACTTAACCTACAATCTATCGGATATGACACACCAGTCTACATTGAAGGGTCACTCACCACTATTCCTTACTAAAGGGAATAGATAAGAGTTGAAATATGAGAACACTAAGGTAGCTCAAATAAGTAAATTTCTACATTGAAAAGGATATGATTCTACATACAAGGAACGTAGGGGTTTATATACTTGCCTAATAGGATTATTTTACATGTATAAAAAGACAAAAGGGTATTTTACAATCAGGTTACATGAATTATACTAAAAAGGGGTAAAAACGATAAATAATATTTAGTACGGAAGAGAAAGAATGATTTTAGAATGTTGTGTTAGAAGATACGTGTCACTTAGTATGATATAACATAAGTAGAAACAAGAAGTGCCAGTAGTTAAGGGCCAACTTGATCTAAATTAGGTCGGAAGCTAATCAATCTGGTTAGGAAGTTAGCTGAATTGGAGTCAGGTGCTACTAATCGTTTGAAGAGCTTAGCTTGGTCAGCTTTTCCTAGGTTACCTTTAGATGAGGACTTCATAACTAGGTAGGAACATGTTGGACACAAGTAAGGATCTGAGAAATAAGTCAATAGGAGGTCGAATCGAAAAAGAAGTTCTTGTCTTGGCTATGGCTTAGAGCTAGTATTTTTTGTACGAGCTCTTGAAGTCCTCTAGCTCGGCTTTTTACGATCGGTCCAAGGAGTTGATACTTATCATCTACCTAAGGGTAAAAAAGATTTGTCTTCAAATCTGAAGTGGTTTCTACTTAGTCTTCTGGGGTACTCATAGTGTCTTGTTCAGTTGGTTGGTAGGGAATCAAATCAAATACATTGAAGGTAGAGGAGATACCATAGTCATCAGCTAACTTAATCTGGTAAGCGTTGCAGTTGATCTTCTTCAAGACCTTGAATGGACCATCAGCTTGGGGAGATGGTTTGTTCTATCTCAAGTATTAGAATGGTTCTCGACCGAGATATATCGATACTAGGTCTCTTGGCTGGAAAAAAATAGTTCGGCAGCCTCAACTGCCAATCTCTTATTGGCTTTGATTTAACTTGGTGATCTTCCTCACGATAGACTGGTGTAGCTCATGTAATTCTTGGGCTTAGTCAACTCCAGATTGACTCTGTTCAGTAGCTACTGGGGTGTTGATCATGTCTAGGGGAATGGTTAGGTTAAGGCCATAAACGTCTTTGAATGGGGTCTTCCTTGTAGTGTTGTGGACAATACGATTGCATGCGAACTCCATAACTAGTAGGCATAGATTCTAATCCTTCAAGTTCTTCCTTACAACAGTTTTGAGTAGATTGCCTAGCTTTCTGTTCACTACTTTAGTTTGGCTATTAGAGTTGAACATTAGTTTAGTCCTAAGTCTCCTCTAAAAAGTCTTCCAGAAATAGCTAAAAATTTTCGTGTCCCGATCTAAGACAATAGTCTTTGATACTCTATGTAGTCAAATAACCTCTTGTAAAAACAAATTAATAATATATAAAGCATCCTTAATCTGAACATCCTTAGCTAGACCTGGTTAGTAAAAATTATCTTTCAACAGATTGGTTGTCTTGATTACCACAAAGTGGCCTGAAAGTCTACTGTTGTAAGCTTCTCGGACCAACAGTTTATGTATGGAGCAATTTAGAATACATAGCTTACTGTCCTTGAATAAATAGCCATCTTTGAGATAATATCCCTTGATAGCAATTCCGTCCCTACATTATTCTATGATAGGGCTAAAATGAAAATCATGAGCATACTACTTGGTAATTAGTGAGAATCCCAATAATTTTGTCTGCAAAGTAGTTAGTAAGGTTTACCATTATGATAGAGCGTTGGCGATCACATTTGCACTTCCCTTTTTATGTCGGATGACGTAAGAAAAAATCTCCATGAACTCTAACCACTTGACTTGCCTTTTTGAAAGCTTGTTCTAATTCCCAAGATGCTTTAATGATTTATGGTTAGTGTAAAAAACCAACTCTTGCAGCAGCAAATAATGTTGCCAAATAGTAAGGGCTCGAAAAAGTGAGTACATCTCCTTCTCGTATACTGAATTGTTTAGGGTTGGGTTATTCAATTTCTTACTGTAGTAAGTAATGGGCTATCATTCTTGGATCAAGACAATACTAATTCCAACTTTCGAGGTGTCGTACTCTAGTTTGAAGGGCTTGTCAAAATTTGGTAGTAAAAGGACAGGTGTCGAGGTAAGCTTCTCCTTGATTTACCTGAAGCTTTGCTCAGCTTGATCATTCTATTCGAACCCTTCATTCTTCTTTGTCAGCTCGATCAATGGGGCAGCTATTGTACCGAAGTCCTTAATAAATCGCCTATAGAAAAAAGTTAAGCCATGTAAACTTCGAACTTAAGTGACATTCTTCGGCATAAGCTAATCCAGAATAGCTCGAATCTTCTCCTCATCTACTCGGATTCCTTCCCTTGATACTACAAACCCTAGGAACATCACCACCTTTTAGGAGAACATGCATTTCTTTACGTTCTCATACAGCTTCTCAGCTTGCAAAATGCCAAATACTTCATGAAGATTTTGAACATGGTTGTTCAGATCAGTACTATACACCAATATGCTATTGAAGTATACGGCCACACATCTCCCAAGAAGAAAGCGCATAACATGATTCATTAATCTCATGAATGTGCTTGGCGCATTAATAAGCTTGAATGGCATAACCAACCATTCGTAGAGCCCATACTTAGTCTTAAAGAAATCTTCCATTCATCACCTGACCTCATGCGAATTTAGTAGTAGCCACTTGACAGATCTATCTTTGAAAATATCTCTACACCATGAAGCTCATCTAATATGTCATCAAGCCTCGATATCAAATATCTGTACCTAATAGTAATTCGGTTAATTGCTCGGCTGTCGATGTACATGTGTCATGAACCATCCTTCTTCAAAATAAGCAGAGTTGATACAACACAAAGGATCACGCTCTCCTTCACATATCCTTGCTCAATGAGTTCGTCTCTATGTCTCTTTCGTTCGGTAACTTGCTTAGAGTTCATCCTATATACAGGTTGATTCGGTAGGGCGGTACCTGGCTGTAAATCAATACAATGCTCTATGCCTCAAACTAGTGGCAATTCTTCTGGAAATAGGTTGGAAAACTCATTTAGCAATCTTCAGATTTCTTTTGGGACATTCGGCAATTCCCTTATCTCCATCAAACTTCTAACCAATAAGAACAGTAGTTCATCAGCCTTCTTAGTAGATTGGAGCTTTTTATGGCTCATCATTAGGGCCTTTTTCTTACTAGCTCGAGTGAGCTGATTATGGGCTTCATTTACTTAGGTCAGGGTTAGAGATTGTAATACTATCCTCCTTCCATCCTTGACAAAGGCATAGGTATTCTTATACCCATTGTGCGTAACACATCAGTTGAACAACTAAAGTTATTCAAGCAGCAAATGTGAAGTTCCCATGGGGATGACATTGCACAGTACTTCATCCTTAGATACATTTCCGACATTGAATGGTACGGTCACTTATTTATTCATATGTAAAGCACTATTATCTTGAAGCCAATGTAGCTTATAGGATCGAGGATGCTTTGAGGTCGGCAGAGCCAACCTTTGTACAAAGGATTGTGCAATAACATTAGTACAACTTCCTCTATCCACAATGATTTTATACAATTGTCCTTTAAAGGTACACTTAGTATAGAACAGATTCTCTCTTTAGTCTTCTTTAGAGTTTGGTAAGGAACTCAAGACTCATCTCAAGACTAAGGTCATTATTTCTCCCTAGTCGGTATAGACATAGGTCTCCTCTTTCTCTTTAACCTTGGGCTTCCTAACATCTTCTTTGGGCTCACTCTTGTCAATGCTATCTACTACATCTCCTCAGAGCACCATGATGTGTAGGTTCGAATACTCAATAGCCATGTGTTTGAAGCCTAAGTATTTAAAACACTTCACCTCACTGGTCTTCTATTCGGATGGCCAGCTTTTCTCATAGGTTTTCGGGGTTGGCGTAACTTTTAGTTAGCTCGATTGTCCTGCTTGGCCATGTTGGTCTATTTAGTGCTCATTAGTTCGGTCATTCCTTTCCTCAGCTCAATATGGCCTCCTTAGTTTGGTGCGATATGAGAGCTCGAGAGAATGTTTATCCAAGTTGGCTTGGAACATTTATCCCTTACTTTTCAACCCTTTGCGTAATCTTGATCGCTTCATCTAAAGTATAAAACCTTTATACTTCCACAACATTACAAATCTCATACTTGAGTCAAAAAATGAACCTGGATACACTGTGGGCCTCTAGTTGTTCCACGACGGCTCAGATCATCAACATCTAGAATTCTCTAACATAGTCATCAACAAATCAGCCTCCTTGGCGACGCTCTTGCAACTTTGCAAATGTATCTTATAGGTACGTCTTGGGCACAAATCTACTTCTTAATAACCTTTTCATCTCATTCCAGGTTTTGACACCTCATCTTCCATCCTTGGCTTGTATTGCATTTAGATTTTTCCACCATATTGTTGCATACCAAGTAAACTCTAGTACAGCAAGTCAAACCTTGATAGCATTTGGATATCCATAATAGTCAAACACCTTCTTGACCTTCTCTTTCCACTCCAAGTATTCATCGGCATCTCCACTTCCATTGAAAGGCAGGATTTGAACCTTAACATTATTTGGCCTTCGAGAAGCTCAGCATCCTTATCTTGGAATGGGTAATAGTCAGCTTCATCTTCTTCCTCCCCAAATTCTTCAACATTCAGCTCTTCATCTTCTTCCTCAATCTCCTCTAAGTCCAATCTTTGTTTAGTAACTTGACCTACTACTCCTCTAACTTGTTATGGTCGAACTGGGCGATTGGTTCAGTTACCTTTACCATGGGTTCTCTTAAGGGCATTCTCTTGTGGGTTAGGTAGCTGAACTCTTTAGGGTTGTTGCCTGTTTACTTCCATGGCTGTGACTAGACTCTCAACAAGGTTTATGAGCCTATTAAGTCTGTCATTAACGGACCCTAGGGTGTTACTACTATTATGACTACAACCAGGTTTAGCGCCACTACCCTAGTCACCGATAACTCCCTGAACACTTGAATCTGCCATATTATAAAACTTTTTCGAACAGATTAACAAACTACTAACAACCTTAATACCTGATAGTCATTAAATAGAGTAAAAATAAACTTGCTTTGTTTTTGTGATGAAAAACAGAGTAAAATAGAGTAACAATAAAATCACACTAGCTATCACACTAACACACTGCAGTAGCTATGGAAAGAATACTGCAGTCATAAACAATAAGGCGAACCAAGATTTCATTGTAACTTCATACACTCTGATATGTATAAATCACTCTACACTTTTTAGGCACATTTAGGTATAAATTAACCATAATTATGTTTATTTCTCAAGTTCTTGGTAATTCATTATGTCATATATCAATTTTAGATGATTTAAAAGTAAAGGGGACGAAATTCGACAATAACAAGGAGATTTAGAGCTATTATGGCCATGATAAAGGAAGAATGCTAAAGGAAGATCAACTGAGACTCATTACAGGCATGATAAAAAAAATTTTGAGTGTTCAGTGCTCGTTACTCCCTCCATTATAGCCGTGATCAAGGGAGTGACCAAGGCAGAAGCTATTTTTCTACCTATTCATCATGGCTGTGACTCTGCTTTAGAAGGATGATCACACTCTTAATCACTAGTGTGATTAGGTGGAATGTTTGCGATGAAAAGATCAATCCCTGAAATTTTTTTGCACAAATTAGTACGTATAATGAGTTTAAATGCCAGGAGGTGTATTGAAGTGGTGTATTTTGAGCCTTTTGACGAGAAGAATATAAATACGCTATAATTTTCAAACAAAAAGGGGATTAGATCAAACATCCATTCACACATCTTCATACCCATTGTATTTTCAATTATATTCTTTTAGTATAGTTTCTAAGTGTTGTACCTTGTACCTTTCCCAAAATTACTCGAGAGAGACAACGGGAATTCATTGTTTGTGTATTTAACAGATTTTTACTATGGAATTCAAAATAAGGTTGTATTCTTCTACTTGTTCTATGTTAATTTCTTTGTTATTTCTACATTTTATTAATATGTTTTGTTTCTTCATTATGTATAAGTAGTGCATTAGGACTTGCTATATCATTTAGTATGATCAAGTGCATGAAATAGTGGTTTCTTGATAAATATTAATTCTGATGAATTGCACTTAATTAATTTAAGTATGGTGTAGTGCATGACATTGACTTAGGGTGTATTTTAATAGAATATGTTGGGAGATAATTTTATTGAATAGATTTAGTTCATTGGAACAACTTATTCCTGATAATAGAGATATTATTAGGAAAGTTGCTGTATCCTTAGGAGCATCGATACATTAACATAACATTAATGTGATCTAAGTTAGCTGTTAATTAGGAAGAGATTCCAATAGACACAATTAGGATTAGAAGTAAGTAGTTCTAAGAAAAATTCTTACATACTATAACTTCCCATAGATAATAAGTATTAGGACAAAAAATATTTTGGTAAGATCATACTATGTAGTGAATTAAGTCTGCATGTTAAATGTGTTGTTAGTAATAGTTTTGTAACCATTGTGTTAGTGGCATTAATTTGTGGATTAGTATAATTTAGTTAGAAATTTAAAGTTTTAATAATTAATTACTTGACAAATTGGATTGCTAGATAATAAGAAGATTAATTAGTACTAGTGTTTATAGTTGTTTCCAGTAGAAACGACCTTATACTCATCCGTACTATAAAACGATAGGTACATTATCTTATCAAACTGAGTTAAGGATAGGATATAGGTTTATAAATTATAAAACTAAGAAGCACTATTTAGGGGCAATCACACTCCCTCACAGAATCGTACTTTGATACCAGTGAAGTTGATACATCTCCGGGGTAAAACATATGGAAAGGCACCATAACAAAGCAAAACAAACAAAAAGAAAAAAAAAAGGTTAACAAAGTCCGGGTAGCTACCAAATAGATATGACTCACCAGTCGATCTTACTTAGCCTACAATCCACTGGATATGATACACCCGTCGAAATTGAAGAGTCATTTGCCACTACTTCTTACTAAAGGGAATAAATAAGAGTTGAAATACAAGAACATTAAGGTTGCTCAAATGAGTAATTTTTGTATTGAAAAGGATATGATTTTGCGTACAAGAAAAGTGAAGGTTCATATTCTTTATATACTTACTCATTAGGGTTATTTTACATGTATGAAAAGGAAAAAAAAGGTATTTTACAATCACGTTACATGAATCATACTAAAAAACGATAAAAAGGACAAAGAATATTCAATATGGAAGAGAAAAAATGATTTTGGAACGTTGTGTTAGAAGATACGTGTTGCTTAATGGCTGGGCGTTAGGAGCATGATACAACATACGCAGAAATAGGAAGTACTAGTAGTCAAGGGTCGACTTAATTTGGATTAGGTCGGGAGCCAATCAGTCTGGTTAAGAAGTTAGTTGAATTGGAGTAAGGCGCCAGTAGTCGATTGAAGAACTTAGCTCGGCCAGCCTTTCTTGGGTTACCTTCTGGATGAGGACTTCGCAACTGAGTAGGAGTATGTTGGACATACGTGAGGATCTGAGAAACAGGTTGGCAGGAGGCCAGATTGGAAAAGGAGTCGCAGTTTCGACTATAGCTTAGAGCTAATATTTTCCGTATGAGTGAAGTTCTTTAGCTTGGCTTCTTGTGATCGGTCCAAGGGATTAATTCCTATCAATATATCATGTTACTATTGTATTCCCAACACTTCAACAAAACCATTAGTATATAGTAGCAATTCAAAATGTTGTGCACATCATAGCAGCAAGCTAAATTTTATGAGGCTTTTTTTATATTGCAAATTTCAACAAATACCACGAATGTATAATTGATATGTTAGTCTTTGAATCTAAATGACATGATTAGTTTGCTATAATTTCTAGCTTAATAGTTATATGCAAGATAAGTATACTATGCTTTCCAATTCTTTAAGTCTAAAATATCAAATGTTTGGAGAAAAAAAAAATTCCGCTAATGAGATGGCGAAAAGTGATGCGGTTTAGGGCCATGGACAGACAAGGTTGACTATGGAGGTAAGTCCGCTCTTGTTGAAGGAACAAAAAGTAAATGGGAGTCAATGGTTTAGCAAACTCGTACACTAACTCTATGGATATGATACACCGTAAAACTACATACGGACCTAAGAATCCCTGGATGTGATGCATTGGTTTGAGTAATAGGACTGTCTGCTACAATTCTTACTAAAGGAATTGATAAGAGCTGGTAAGTAAAAGAGAACTTTCCGAGAGAAAAGACTCTAAAAGGGGGTTTTCATTAATCTTCTATCTATACCTTCATTGTTACAAAAGCTACTATTTATAACCGTAGTGACAAAACTGTAAATAATGTACAAGGCCTTAAACCTTAAAGAATTAGGCCCATAAATAAAAGAAAGACAAACATGTACAAAAATATAAAACTGTGCGTTTCACAAGGAGAAGTCAGCATGTGGTCATTCGGCATGCCATGGAGGTAGTTTAGTAGTGCTTGGCAAAGATACTAAGAGATCAGCTCGTTATTGTTGAGTTTTGAAGTTAGTTGGCAATAGTTTTTTAGGGTATGCTGAGTAGATCCAACACTCAAAGTGTTCTCTCGGTGGTTAAGTTGACAACAGACTTTAACCAAGTGAATGCAACTCTCGGAAACATGATACCTCGGCCTATCGGCAAGCATGATACTAAGTAGGTGATTACTCAAGCATAAGTAAGGATCGGTTGTTGTCTTATGCTTCTTGGTGCTCTATATGCAAGAAATAATGTTATTCGACTCGGCAGACAGAATGAGTCAGCAAGTAGAAGACCTTAGCTTTAGCAGTCGGCTTGGGTCGATACCGTGAAGCCTAATATTTCCTCTCCCTTACAGAAGTTTTGACCCGAAACTTGGTAATTGGTGGCTTCAAATCCCATTGGGATCAAATGCCAATTGACAAAATTTAAATGGAAACATAGTACACTACAGTTCTTACAACATGGGCATCACCAGCAGATGCTTTCTCCACTCGTCATGGGCTCTATCAATTATACCTTTTGTCTCGAATCTTTCCCACCACTCATTATGGATTTGATCAGCTACATCTTGGTAATCCCAGCAATTATCAATTACGTGAAGCAATAGAATCTTAGGGTTATACAAAAAATTAGGGCCTCACAGATATTGTCTCTGTAAGATGTAAGATGGCTCTTCAATGGCAAGTTCTTCCACCTCTTCAAGCTCGGCTAGCTTGGACATTATGATCTCCTCATCAAGTGTAATCAGCATTCCCCCTACTTCCTCAAAATTTGGCTCTTCCTTCTCTTTCCATCTACATATCTCAACTCTTTCCAACAGGAGAGTCCCAAGGGTTAACATGACGTATCCTCCGTATATGTATCCATCACCTCAGCTCTGATAAACTCCAATCCACAGTTAACAATAGCTCACAAGTGCGATGCTATATTCTCTCATATCAGTTCCATGTAAACCTATCAAATGACTTAGACACAAGATTCCAATATGAGGAAAGCAAACATAGTAATTCTTGGAGCTACCATCGGTGGCCTTTATAGTGGGTAATGGAATCAGTTCAGGAACAGGGGGGTTTAACCACAATTTAGCTCGACCTTTCTCTTCTTTACTACCTGTCTTTCCAACAACCTTCACCTCTTCCTTTTCTACTTCCTTTCTTCGGCCTTCCTTCTCATCTGCTTTCGCTATTTGAGTATTCCTTTGTTACTTCATTTCTTCTCTAAACAGCTCAAGCTGATCAAGTATAATCCCTAGCTATTCTTGTACATCATAATGGTTGGTATCAATGGTGGATTCTTCTCTTAAGACTAGTTGGATAACTTCGTTTAAGCTCCTTACTCCTAAGGGGTTAACACGTCGAGCAATCTTCGGCCGCAACCCTCTCATGAATCATAAGATAGTACATGAAAGAGATTCATATAATTCACATCGCCGTAGGAGCACTTTCTACTCCTAAGCAAATTCTTGGATACTCATTTGTCCCTACCTTAAGGTAGACAACTCCTCATATAAATTGTCTTGAAATGATGTAGGTACAAGTTTTTCTCTCATGGCAGGTCTCATTGAGTTTCATGTAGAACTTACTCCTCTAAGGATCCTTCGCCTTAATTCATTCTTCCCCCAAGTCCTGGCAAGACCTTGAAGTTGATCTTCTATGATACATTCCTTATCATGTTCAGGACACGGGTACTTTTCAAAACTTTGTTGACTCAGAACTCCCAATCTAAGTATTTGTATGGGGGTCCATAGCTATTAAACATGGGTATTCTCGACCTTATATTTTTATAGTCATAGTCATAATCGTATCTTCGTCGATGGTCACAAGCAATGTTAAATGGGAGTATTAATTCAGTAGACTAGCTTGACTTACAAGAAGCTTCATCGGTAATGACTAGAACTATCGAACATAGTGATTTCAAGGCTGCAACTTAGAGGCTTGCATAGTTCGGATCAAGAATTAGCTCGCCTATCTAGTTGAAGTTGGTCGAATGCTTGCATGACTCAACAGTTGAATAGGCAAACAACTCAGCTTGGAAACCTTAAGGGTATAACAGTATGATACTTCGCTTTGCTTCGGTACTTCAAATTGAAATAGCTCAAAAGCTCAGCAAAGTTCAAATCCGACACCACTATTCTTAGCAAATCATCTCGGTAAACAAAACAGTACTTTCTTGGCTACTATCGTAATACCCAAAAGCAGGATAACATATTAAATAGCTTGAAGAAGAGATATCTCGACAAACAACCCAGATTGGAATTCCCTAAAGGAATTACAATCCAAATTTTCACTAACCCAGCTAAAGGAAGTTCAATTGAAACCAAACTTATATCCAACAAACAAATCCTTGATATCCCAAACAAACCCAATAAGCAATCACGTCCTCAAACACAATATAGAACAGAAACAATGACTAAAACTCTTAACCCTATCTGGAACCTTAAGCTCTAATACCAAGATGATACGATTTAGGGCTAAGGACAGATAAGGCTGGCTGTGGAGGTGGGCCGACTCTTGCCGAAGGAATGAAAACTAAATAGGATTCGATGGTTTAGCAAACCCGCATACTAACTCTACGGATATGATACACCATAGAACCACATATGGACCTACAACTCGCTGGATGTGATGTACCGATCCGAGAAATAGGAATGTCCACCACAATCCTTGTTAAAGGGATTGATAAGAGCTAGTAAGGGAGAGAGAACTTTCCTAGAGAAAAGACTCCAAAAGGGGGTTTTTCATTAATCTTCTATCTATATCTTCATTGTTACAAAAGCTACTATTTATAGCACGTCTTAAACCCTAATGGAAAAATTGTAAATAATGTATAAGGCCTTAAACCCTAAAGAATTGGGCTCATAAATAAAATAAAGACAAACATGTACAAAAATATAAGACTGTGTGTTTCATAGGGAGAGATCAACATGTGGTCATTTGGCATACCTTGGAGGTAGTCTCGTAGTGCTTCGCTGAGACACTAGAGAGGTTGACCAGTAATTGCCTAATTCTGAAGTCAATCGACAAAAGTTCTCCGGGGTATGCCGAGTAGACCCAAGACTCAAAGTGATCTCTTGGCTGTTAAGTTGACGAAAGACTTTAGTCGAGTGAATGCAACTCTAGGAAACATGATACCTTGGCCTACTGGCAAGCATGATACTGAGTAAGTGATTGCTCAGGCATAGGTGAGGATTGGTTGTTGTCTTATGCTTCTTATCACTTTATCTACAAGAAATAGTGTTATTTGGCTTGGCAGACAGAATGAGTCAGCAAGTAGAAGACCTCGACTTTAGCAGTCGGCTTGGGTCGGTACCTCGAAGCTTATCAAAAAGCTTACTATATATTATACTATACTACATAATATACATATATAACATTTGCAAACAAGTTTACAATTTATTCTATATATCTATATAGATAATCATATACATATATATCAATCTATCATTTAATAAACAAAAAACACAATATCATCATTGAAATTCAAAACAATTAATTCCATTTCACACACAATTGAATTGTAGCTCAATGTCAACTTATCTTTACTCTACTCAATTTTGAGATATTCATCCTCAAACTCACAATATAATTTCTCAATTCTCAACCAATGAAATGTTATGGTTAGATTTGTTACTGTATGCCTCAAATGCACCTACACTCTCATATTGAGTTAATACTTATACCAATCATCAATAATCAAGCTAGTTGCGATGGTCCAATAATGTCCCATTCGACCAATTACTACTCCATTGTAGCGTCACTCCCTCTAAGTGATTGTATCAAATATGACTCACTTACATTGAAATTTACAAAGTTACATTACAATAAATCTTCCTATAAGATGTATAGCACACTATACACTTGTACATTATTATTGCATATAGGCCCTCATAGCCACATACAACATAATGTAATTGTTAAGCCCCAAAGGGTTAGAGTTACAATAGCTCACCATGTAAACCAACTATGAGCCCTATAGTTTCTCATGTCGGATTCTAATAGGAATCAACCCATCGGACCAATCACGTGTAGCTGAGCCAGAGGACTCTAAGGACTCATTCAAAGGATACTAGCTTTAGGCCATAGTTGAGACAGGGATTCCTATCCTGAGCTGATCTCATTTTGACCTAACTATTAGATCCTTACATACGTCAGATTTACCCCTATTCAACAGTAATGCTTTCTCCTAAGAGACAACCTAAGAGTAGCTGAGGTGAGCTCCCCAATCTGACCACAAGAATCTGACCCTAAATCAAACTAACTTTTCTTTAGAAGAACTAATTGGTCCCTGACCCGGTCTACATTAAGTCAACCCTCGACTATAAGCATTACTCTGTTTTTTCTTACCTTGTATCATATTTCTCCCATCTAGATGTTAAGTGATGCGTATCTTCTGATCTAACATTTCAAAATGATTCTTTCTTTTTCACATTGAATATTCTTTGTCGCTTTTACCCTTGTTAGTATGTCTTATGTAACCTAGTTGTAGAATACCCTTTTGTCTTTTCATATATATAAAGTAACCCTAGTGGACAAGTATATAAACCCCTATTTTCTTTTATCTGAACCATCATCTCTTCAACACATAAATTATTCCTTTGAGTAACTTTAGTGTTCTCGTTATCATTTAACTCTTATATATTCCCTTTAGCAAAGAGTGGTGGTGAGTAACCCTTCAGTTCGGACCAGTGCATCATATTTAGCAGATTATAGACTGAGTAGGATCGAGTGGTGCGTCATATCCACTTGTTAGCTGCCTGGACTTTCCTAACCTTTTTCATATTTGTTTAAATTTACTTCATTGTGGTGCCTCTCTATGTGTCCGACTTTGGAGATGCATCAGCTTCGCTGGTATCAAAGCACAGTTCTATAAAGGAGTGTGTGAGGTTGCAATGAAGTTTTGGTTTACTTTACTGTTACTGGCTGCTATGTTCCTTTTGTAGCTACTACAGTGTATTTGTGTGATAACAAATGTGGTCTCATTGTTACCCAGATCCTACTCTGTCTCTCATTGTGAAAACAAAGTAAGTTTGTTTCTATTCTATTTAAGTGGCTATTAGGTATTAAAGCTGTTAGTGAGCTGTTAATCTATTTGAGAAATACTATACCATATCAGATTCAAGTATTCAAGGAGTTATTAGTGACCAGGGCAGTGGTGCTTAACTTAGTCGTGGTCATAATGGTAGTAACACCCTATGGTCATAATGGTAGTAACACCCCATGTCGGTTGATGATAAACTTAACAGACTTATAAACTTTGTTAAGAGTTTATCCACCATAATGTAAGTTAACAGATAATAGCCCTAAGGTATGCAGCAACAAAACCAATAGGACGATGACCTTGAGAGACACTATGGCCAAGTCAATCGAACTAATCGCCCAGTTCAACCGCTACGAGCTAAAGGAGTAGCAGATAGAGCTGTTAGATGAAGACTGGAGTTAGAGGAGGATAGGGAAGATAACGGGGAGATGGATATTAAAAAGTTTGGTGAAAAAGAAGTAGACTACTACCAAGTACAGGAACAAGGATACCGAGTTCTTCAAGGGTTAGACAATGTTAAGGTGTAAATCCCATCCTTCAGTGGAAGTGGAGATGTAGATGAATACTTGGAGTAGGAAGAGAAGGTAAAGAAGGTATTTGAATGTTATGGGCATGAGGATACAATCAAAGTCCAACTTGTTGCATTGGAGTTTACTGGGTATGCCACTACGTGGTGGAAGAATCTGAGTACAGCTAGAGCAAGAGATGGAAGACGAAGTGTTAGAACTTAGGATGAGATGAAAAGGTTGTTAAGAGGCAGATTTGTAGCTAAAACTTACCTATAAGACACATTTGCTAAGTTGGAGGAGTCTCACTGAGGAAGTCGATCTATTTATGATTACATAAGAGAGTTCTAAATGTTAATGATTCAAGCCAACGTGGAAGAACTAAAGGCTTTATACATTGGAAGGGGCCATTAAGATAGTGTAGAGGGTCGAAAGGCAGAAGCAAAGCGTTCCCAGCTGACCTGAGCAAACACTCTTACGAGTCCCAATACCTCGACGACCTGTAGAAGTAGAGCCAAGTAGGCCACACAGGACTAAGGAGAGGAATGACCAATTTGAAGACAACTAAGGAAACCAGTAAGGTCGAGCTGATTGTCTAGGCCAAATCGAAAGTAGGCTGACTTACAGGACATGTGAGAAAGGGAAAACCTCTGGACAAAAGATTAGTGAGGTAAAGTGATTTAAATGTTTAGGCTTTGGACATATGGCTGTTAAATTTCTGAACTGACGCGTCATGGTGCTCTGAGGAGATGTAGTAGATAACACCGACGAAAGCGAGCCTAAGAAGGAAGAAGATGTTTGAAAACCCGAGGCTGAAGAGGAAGAGGAGACTGGTATTTATGCCAACCAGGGAGAAGTGATGACCTTAATCCTAAGGTGAGTATTGAGTTCCTTGCCGAACTATAAAGAGGACCAGAGGGAGAATTTGTTCCATACCAAATGTACCATCAAAGGCTAAGTACGTATGATCAAAGTGGATTGAGGAAGTTGTATTAATGCGATTGCGCAATCCTTTATGCAAAGGTTGAGTTCACTAATCTCAAAGCATCCCCAACCTTACAAGCTACATTGGCTTCATGATAAGGGTGCTTTGCATGTGACTAAATAAATGAACGTACCGTTCAGTGTAGGAAATATATATAGGGATGAAGTAGTGTACAGTGTCGTCCTTATAGGAGCTTCACATCTGTTGCTTAGACAACCTGGGTTATTCGACCGGCATATTACGCACAATAGGTATAAGAATACCTATGCTTTGTTAAGGATGGAAGGAGGATAGTGTTCCAACCCTTAACCCCATCCCAAGTAAATAAAACCTATAATCAGCTCATTCGAGCTACTAAGAAGAAAGCCTTGGTAATAAGCTATAGAGAGCTTCGATTTGCTAAGAAGGTTGATGAACTGCTGTTTCTATTAGTTAGGAGATTAAGGGAGATGAGGGAGTTATAGAATGTTCCAAAAGAGTTTGAAGCTTGCTAAATGAGTTTTCCGACCTATTTCCAAAAGAACTGTCTAGAGGACTACCACCAGTCTAAGGCATGAAGTACTGTATTGATTTACAGCCTAACACTACCTTGCCAAACCAACTTGTATATAAGATGAACCCTGAGTAGGCTACCGAGTTAAAAATACATGTGAATGAACTCATTGAGCAAAGATATGCGAAGGAGAGCACGAGCCCTTGTGTTGTACCAGCTTTACTCGTTCGGAAGAAGGATGGTTCATAGTACATGTACATTGATAGTCGAGCAATCAACCGAATTACTGTTAAGTACAAATACTCAATACCGAGGCTTGATGATATATTAGATGAGCTTCATGGCATTAAAATATTTTCAAAGATTGATCTACGAAGTGGCTACCTCCAAATTTGGATGAAGCTGGGCGATGAATGGAAGATTGCCTTTAAGACTAGGTACAAACACTATGAATGGTTAGTTATACCATTTGGACTTACCAATGCGCCAAGTACATTCATGAGATTAGTGAACCATGTAATGCGGCCCCTAATTGGAAGATGTGTGGTCTTATACTTTGATGATATATTGGTATACAGTATTAACCTAAATGACCATGTTCGACATTTTCGTGAAGTATTTAACATTTTACAAATCGAGAAGTTGTATGGGAATGTAAAGAAATGCATGTTTTACCAAAGAGAAGTGATATTCTTAGGATTTGTAGTGTCAGGGGAAGGAATTTGAGTATATGAGGACAAGATTTGAGCTATTTTGGAATGACCAACATTGAAGAATGTCACTGAGGTTTGAGGTTTTCACGGCTTAGCTTCCTTAAGTGGAGTGAAGGATTTAAGTAGAATAATCGAGCTGAACAGAGCTTTAAGAAAATCAAGGAGAAGCTTACCTTGGCACCTATCTTATCACTATCAGATTTTGATAAGCCCTTCGAATTAGAATGTGACTCATTGAGAGTTGAAATTGGTATTGTCTTGATGTAGGAGCGACAACCAGTCGCCTATCACATTGAGAAACTTAGTGGCCCTGCCCTGAACTATTCTGTATACGAGAACGAGTTGTACTTCCTTTTCTGAGCTCTCATTATTAGGAAACACTATCTGCTACTACAAGAGTTTGTTATCTATACTGACCAAGAATCATTGAAGTATCTTGGGAGTTAAAATAAACTCTCAAAGAGATTAGCCAAGTGGTTGGAGTTTTTGGAGGGGTTCTCGTATGTCATTCAGCACAAGAAGGGAAGCACAAATGTGGTTACTGAAGCTCTATCATGCTGACAAACTTTGTTAACTACTTTGTAAACAAAAACTATTGGGATTCTTACTCATCATTAAGTAGTATGCTGCTGACCCCCACTTTGGTCCCGTTGTTGAACAATGCTAAAAAGGGATAGTAGTTGGAGAATATTATCTTAAGGATGGCTTTCTGTTTAAGGACCAGAGGTTATATATTCAAAACTACTCAACGTGTGAGCTATTGATCATAGAAGCTCATAGCGAACGATTATCTAATCATTTTAAGGAGACCAAAACATCTAACCTATTGAAAGAAAACTTTTATTAGCCTGGTTTGGCCAATGATGTCAATAAGGTAGTCAGTAGTTGTGAAGTGTAAAAGCATGCTAAGGGGAAGAGAGAACCCCATAGAATATACATGCCACTGCCAACACTTACTTTACCTTAGGCCAACCTTAGCATGGACTTTATCCTAGGGTTGCCCCAAACATCTAGAGGGAAAGATTCTATTTTTGTTGATGTGGACTGCTTCAGCAAGATGTCATACTTCATTCCATGCCATTAAACTAATGATGCTATATATATTGTTGATTTTTTTTTTGTAAGAGATCATCCAACTACATGGAGTTTCGAAAAATATAGTCTTAGATCGAGACATAAAAATTTTAAGCTATTTTTGGAGGACTATTTGGAGAAGACTTGGAACTAAACTTATACTTAGCTCTAATAGCCACCCTCAGACTGATGGCTAGACTAAAGTGGTAAATAGAATGCTAAGTAATTTGTTCAGAGCTGTAGTAGGAAAGAACTTATGGGATTGGGATCTATGCCTACCAGTTGTGGAGTTCGCATACAACCGAACTATCTATAGCCTTAACTTTACCATTCCCCTAGATATGATTAGCACCCTAGTAGCTATTGAAGAGAGTCAATCTGGAATGGATCGAACCTAAGAATTGTATTAGCCACATTAGTCTATAACTAGGAAGATCACCAAGTTCAATTAAAAGTAGCATGAAATTGGTAGTCGAGGCCATCGAACTATTTCTTTCCACCCAAGAGACTTAGTATGGATACATCTCAACCGAGAATGATTCCCATACTTAAGATAGAACAAACTATCTTCTCGAGTCGACGGTCCATTCAAAGTCCTAAAGAAAATCAACTGTAACGCTTACCAAATCAAGTTGCCTAATGACTATGGAGTTTCCTCTACCTTCAATGTGTTTAATTTGATCCCTCACCAACCTACAAGAGAAGACCCTACGAACGCTCTAGAAGAAAGAGTAGAGATTGCTCTAGATTTATGGACAAATCTTTCCGACCCCAAAGTAGATAATAAGAATCAACCCCTCGAATCAATCACGCGTAGTTGAGCTAGAGGACTCCAAGGACTTGCTCGGAGGATACTAACTCTAAGCTATAGTTGATATAGGGATTCTTATCCCAAGCTGATCTCATGTCGACTTGACTATCAAATCCTTATATGCATCAGATTCACCCTTATTCAGCAGTAACCCTTTATCCCAAGTGATAGCCAAAGAGTAGCAGAGGTGAGCTCCTAATTTGACCACAAGAATCTGACCCCGAATCAAGCTAACTTCTCTTCAGAAGAACTAATTGGTCCCCGACCTAGTCCATATCAAGTTGGCTCCTGACCACAAGTGTTACTCTATTTCCGCTTACCTTATATCATATTTCTCCCATCTAAATGTCAAGTGACATGTGTCTTCTAATATAATATTCTAGAATGATTCTTTCTTTTTCGCACTAAATATTCTTTATCTCTTTTACCCTTTTTAGTATGTCTTTTGTAACCTAGTTATAGAATACCTTTTTGTCTTTTCGTACATACAAAGTAATCCTAATAGACAGGTATATAAACCTCTACTTTCTTATATGCAAACCATCATCTCTTCAACATAGAAATTATTCCTTTAAATAACCTTAGTGTTCTCATTATCATTTCAACTCTTATATATTCCCTTTAGCAAATAGTAATGGAGAGTAACTCTTTAATTCGAACCGGTGCGTTATATCTGGCAGATTGTAGGTTGAGTAGGATTGAGTGATGCATCATATCTATTCGGTAGGTACTCATAATTTGCTAACCTTTTCCTATTTGTTGTGGTTTGCATCATTGTACTGTCTCTCCGTGTGTCCAACCTTAAAGATGCATCAGATTCAGAGAGCCCCATAAGTTTATGAGCTAAATTCAAAGTAGGTAATTTATAGTATAAGTAAAAGTCAACCTATTAAGGTAATAACTCACGAGTGAGTCTTATGTGAGGTCTTACAAAAATTATTGATCAACTCATGATTGGTCATTTCGAAAACGGTTTGTAAAATTTAAGGTAATCATGTAAATTATCTAATTAAGCTTAAATTTTACAATAAAGTTAAAAAAATTAGTAAAAGTGAACCTATGAGTTTAGATTTAGGAAAATAAATAATAAAATAATTAATTATTGTAATATCAAATTATATGTATATTATCCGTTATTTATTAGAAACACGTAAAACGGGTTTAGATAACGAACAAATAGATAAAGATAAATTATATATATATTAAAAATTATAGAATAACCTAAATAATATTCACGAATATTTATTTGTACCATATATGTATTTATTTGTAAGTAAAAATACAAGAAACTTCTTAAAATATTCGAAATATACTTAAATAACGCTAAATAATTAAAGAAAATTATTAAAAAATCAAAGAAAAATAAAAAGAATAAGAAAAAGTGAAGAAAATTCTAGAATAGAGGCATGGCACGGCATGTTGTGATCTAAAGAAAAAAAATTAACCAATAATAGTGAGCCATTTAGAAAGTAAAAAAGAAAAAGTAAAGGGACATTTATCACCCATAAAATTAAAAAAAAAAAGCCTTAACCACTTCTATAAATTCAAACCAATTCTTCCATAATTCGTTTTGGTAAGTTTAAAGTCTAGAAAAATTAGAGAGAGAGAGAGTGAGAACAAGGTAGAGCGCATTTTTACAAAAATTTAGCAAATTAATATGTATTTAGGGTTTATAAAGGGAACCCACACTCAACGGCCACTTGGAAATGAACGGTCATCACCACAAGACAAAGGACCCTAAGCCTAGAGCTGCTAACAAGGCTGGAGTCACCACTTGTAGTTGGAAGTTTATCTAATGGTGAGTTTTCATTTCTCTTTTGAATTTGTTTAATGTAGTAAAAATATCACATATGCATGAAAAATTATGGAATTTGGTTTCTCAAGGTACTTTTTCATGTATAATTATAATATCAAACTAGATTTTTAAAATTACAAATGATTATATAGGTTCTTTAAGAATAAGCTTAATTCTAATGAATTTTGTATGAATTTTCAAAAATAATAAATAATGTTATTTCAAGCTAATTTTTTGTGTACATATTACTCATATGATATATTTAATTAACATAAAAATTATTTTTGATTCAATATACGTTTACTATTTATTAAAATTATTTTTGTTAAATTTGTCATGTTTTTCATATGAAAGAAATAATAGGTTTTTATTTAAATTCCTTAATAAATATGATTTGTAATGAATTCTAAAGCTTATTTATGATTTTTGGAACATTTAGTGTGAATATTATAATTTTATTTGGTCATTTACCTAATTTAAGCTAATTTTTAGTAAAATCAGACCTAAAATCAATTTTTCCGAAAAATAATATATATTGAGCTGTCTTAGTAGATTTCATAATCATATTATAACAACCATAATTTACTGAGCATAATGTATTTTCCATAGCTTTAATGGAGCTTGGATACTAATTATTATATATTTATCTAGAGTTTATGCATAATATGTAATAAATCTGTAGGTAAAGGGGTATATTTATGTTAAATTTGTGATTTAGGATTAATTATGTATAAATTCTAATTTAGAATATAATTAGACTTCTTAACATGTTATTGGTAGTAAAAGATAATAGATATAGTATTAGATGTATTAAATAGATATATATAAGTATATAATATGTGTATATAGGAAATAAATGAATGAAAAATATTAGATAAAAAATTTATGGTATTATAATAATAGGAATATGATATAAACCTAATTTAGAATGAAAGTTTATGAAATTACATAGAAAATATAGGCTATTCTCATATTGGGAATAAATTTGTTAGTTAAATTAGGAATTTGGTATACCGTACGGACTATAATACTAGTTAGATGCTAAATGCGAGATTTAGAATACCCAAATCTAATGTAATTAATTTCACATGATGGATCAAAATTAGTTCCTAAGGTTCACATATAAAACCTGTAATTAGAAATTGAATTAGAACCTAATTTGAAAACTGATTTGGAAGCTGAATCAAAACCTAACACAAATTATGAATGATCGTAAGAGACTTAAAAACTTAAATAATTAAGTATAATAAAAATCTAAATTGAAGATAACAATAAGAATTACAGAATAAAACCTATCTATGGTAGTTATGTAGAAACTAAAACAACATTTATATTATAGGGTATTAGCGATGGCCCCTACGAGTTGCACCTTGAGTAAACATGTAGGAAGTCTAGGTAAGTTGGGATTAATACTTTACTGTATTTAAGAGTACTAATTTATAGTGCTTAGAAGCTTGAAATTATACTTGATTGTATTTATTAAATAGTTGACTATACGAATGCTTATATATGCTTGTTTTCGAGTTTAATAATATAATTCTAATTTACTGCTCTAGCTTATATTTGTGTGATTTGTTTGAAATAATTAAACACCTTAAACCAGATCTAATTAAATATATGACTTGTAATTCTAAATCAGACTTGCATAGCAACCTATTAGGGGAAATGTTTAGGGTTTCTAGCTAAATATCGACCCCTTCAAAATAAATAGTACTGGATAACATAATGGGTCTCTTCTTTATCCTTAGTTGAACTAAGTGGAGAGGAGGTCATAACAAAGGTGAAGTTAATGGTTCAAAGGTAATTGCAGGAGTAACAGTGTCTCCATTGCAGGAGTAACAGTGTCTCCATTGCATAAGCTTAGGTTTGGTCACAAGTTATTGCATAAACATGGAAACTCCTCGACTTGGATTATAGTAGATATGATTTCTTTAATCTCATGATAGACTAAATAACATCATGCAATGGCATTTACTTGTACATGCATTGCATCTAACGAATTTAATTGATAACCTTGTTTGTGTTTAATGCATAGTTTTAAGTCTCCGTCTTAACTTACTGAGCGATTGATTACTCATATCTCTATAGATATTGTTACAGGGGTTAGCTAAGAAACGGTCATATAACTATCCAAAAGCTAGCAATTGCTGGGTCATGGAGAGTGAGAATATAAACCTAAGGATCAATTACACCCTTAAGTTTGGATTATATCTTTAAAGCTTTTAGTATTAATTTATGTATTACTCAAGTCGATTATGATTAAGCTACTAAATCTTGTAAATATACTTAGATTATTTTAGTATAAATTTGTATTTTTTTCTTATGATTTCATAGATAAATGACATATCTAATTTATAAAATATTTACTTTAAAATGGGTTAACCATGGATGCTTTATGTAAATCAAGATTAAGATAGCGATTGTTAGGTTAGTTTCTATCTTAGAATGGTTTGCACGATGGAATTGTTATGACTCTACCATTTTGAGGCATGACATTCTAGATGTTAGACATAAGCACCCCGTAAGTCTGGATTATAAAAATATAATAAAATAATGGTATCATAGTTAAAAAAAGATTATTTCACTAAATTATATTATATTACAATTTACTTGCCGTAAACACACAATTTAGATAAACAAAAAAACAAAACAAAGCAAAACAAAACTTCAAAGATAAATTGTTTTTGCACTATAAAATCATAAAATAATATATATAAATAGTATATATATCTCAGGTATAATTATTATATATAAATATATACTTGAAAATGCCTAAAATATAAAAAAAGCTCATAATTAACTAAAAATTAGTAAGAAAAATGAAAAAAATTGATAAAATAAAAATCATTAAGCTATCATATTCCTTTTGCATTAGGTGTAGACAACTCCATGAATAGGTGTTGGTTAAATTTGCTATGGTTAGGACACCTATTAAGCACGTGATGAAGGGTATTTAAGTGAAAAATCGAGAGAATTCATTTTATACCCTACAAGCTTAGGAATAATCACTACCCCTCTTTAGTACCTTAATCAAGTTGTAAGGAAGTTAGGAAAAATATAAGAAAGAGAGGAATAATGAAGGAAAAATTATAGAAAAATTAGAAAGTGAAATTGCGCATATTGAGTTAATTCAAGGAACCCAAGTCTGAAGACTACCTGGAGGTGAACCACCACTACTACCATGCAATAGTGGTGGCAACACCCACTTGGACCAACAAGGAAGGGGTGTTCGATGGCCAAACATTAGTTTTCTAATAAGCTCAATATCCACCCAATTTTCTTGTACTTTCTAAAAATATTAAATTAGGTTCGAAAATTTAAGAAAAAAACTATTCTAGAATATTTTTGTACCTACTATTTGAGAAAAATATTAGATTACAAAAATTTTGAATGAATATATCACCTCTTTCACAAATTACACAAAACGAATAATCTTTGAAATCGTTTTACATAATCTTAATGTTGTTGTTTTCAAAACCTCACTTTTTCTAGGATAACCCTATATTGCATGTAAGAATCATATGAAATTTTTTTGGCCAAAAATATTTTCTATAATTTTTTTTGTAATTTTTTAGCTTCTAAAATTTGGTAAAAATGGTATTTTCTTATATTTTATGTAATAAATCCTAAAGAAACCTATTTATACCAGTTATGAAGCTCATTGGTATTATATATTACTGGTGATAGTGATTTGGAGTTGGTTAGATTAAATGGAATTTAGGATATGCACAAACCATTAGTTATGGCCTACATGCATTAAGGTGAAGGTATGTAGATTTAGAAGTTTAGGTAGTATGGTGATAATGGGTATGATAGACCTATTGTATGATCATGACTTATTATGTTTGTAACCTATAATAAGATATCGGAGTGATTTGTGTTATGCAAACTAGTGAATTTAATCTGCTTAGAAAGTTTTTCAGAAGGTTGATCTAGAATAAGAATTATTTAAATTCTTGGTTTAGATACTTTATTTAAGGGTTAGCTAGTGCAAGAATCTTGATTGTCACCATGTTAGAGTCTTGGTTAGGACATTACTTAGTAAAAGAAGCGTAGTTGTAATAACTTCACAGACATGCCAAAAAAGGTAGTGGATAAAAGTTTTTTAACTCTAAATATGCTGGAGCCTTGTTTATGAAGTTTTCTAGTAAAGGAAGTACGATTGTATTGATTTCAAAGACTTAACTAGATGGTTCGCTAGTTTAGACAATGCAAAGCGAAGAACCTTAGGGCTTAACATGCCATGAATCCATTTGAATTGAATGTGAAAAGGGATACAAATAGTCGAATTTGATTCCTTATAGGGATTGCTTTTGAAGTAGTAAGTATGGGTAAACAATATTTAATTGTTGGTACAAAAAATAAAGTAGCTGATTCAGTAATGTGTGCTGTAATAGAGGCTTAGTGTCATTGTGTTAATAAAAAGTGGCTCATTGGTATGTTAACGAATTGGTCCATAAGTTTGTAGAGGACCACAAGCTTATAGATAAGTAATTGTTTGATAATGAGTAAGGAATATTCTTCTTTCTGCGAAATAGGATATATCGAACTCATAATTCATTAGATACTTTTAGTAAAATTTGTAATATGAATACCTTTATGCTTTGCATAAATACAAGGTGCCAGTCTCTTAGTGTTAGTATCAGCCTAGTAGAGTGCTTTCACCATTGGTGTTCTTTTTGATCTCTGTATATTTCATCGTTAATAAACAAAAATTCTTTTTTTTTTTTTAGGATAGGCATGGATGAAATCACTTTAGGGGCATTTGTAGAAGGTTGGTCAATAAAGAAGAGGATCTGATTCTTTGATTCAAAAGCTTGATCAGAAGATTGGAAAATAAAAGGGACTTAACTACACCCCATCTTAGACTTGTTTAAAAGGTATTTAGTAAAGGAAATGTAATTGAAATGGCTTCGGGGACTTGATTAAAGGATTGAAAGCCATACCATAGAGTTGATTAGAGAAAAGAATATGTCTGGGATAACATCAGAGACTTGGTCAAAAGATTACTAGTTTAAGGACAAATGTTTAGAGACTTCATCAAGAGGTTTTGAGACCAAAACTTAGTATTAGGCTAGTTTTCAAAACCTTGTTTAGAGACTTCAATAGCAAGATGGAACTTAATACTAGCCTTAACTAACTTGCTAAAGATAAGCTATAACCATATTCAAATTATTTAAATAAACTCATTTACTTTATATTTAGTCAAATTAAAGTTATAATTAATATTTAGGTAATAATAGAAGTAAATGAGGTTAACCATTAAGACCGTCAAGCGTCATATGCCCAGGTAAGTGGGATCAGTGTCTCACTGCACTTTAAAGCATTATTTAAGAATACTTGGAGGCCTTAACATATGTCTTGATTGCGATTGTAAGTTAGCTATCTCTAAGTATGCAACATATGTGCTTAAAATATGTTTTTCTATTTGAAGTATTGGACTTTATGTATTAGTTGCTTTATGATGTTGCTTGATTGAATTATTTGAAATTGCTTGATCACCCCAATAAATAAACTAACTCAATCCTAACCTAACTTCTAACCTGACATGTATCTTAACCCACTAAGGTATGACTAGGATTCTTAAGCTAAACACAAACCCTTTGATAAGGATATCTAAAATGGTCCTTTTTCTACCTTTAATTGAATCAAGTGACAGGAGAAGAGGTTATGCTTAGATTAGGGACTTTAGTTCAAAGTGAAGTCTTGGATGGAATGTGTTCTCCATTGCATAAGCCTTAGTTTGGTTTCATTCATATGTGAAATGTCAAACTCCTCAATTTGGATTAGAACGTTTGCAATTTCTTTGATATCATGATAGACTAGACAATATCATGTGATGACACTTACTTGTACACACATAGCGTCTAATTAAACTTGAAAACCATGTTTTCTTTGCATTAGATATGTACCATGGTCTCCGTCTCACTTACTGAGGAAGTTGTCGCTCATTCTCTTATAGTTATTTTGCAAGCTTTTAATAGAATTACCAAACAACACTCTAAGTCGTAGAAAGTCATAAAAGATTAGAGAATAGGGTGGGGGAATAAGATTCAAGACTAATTAACTCTTGAGATTTTTTCTTGAACTTCATATGATTATAAAACTTGATTTCTTTTCAAGATTTTATATCACAAAATTGCTTTCAAAAGCTAATTTGGAAATTGCACTATAAGTTGATACCAAACAGGTACTGAATTAGATGAATTAAAGCTATAGAGTAGTAAACAACTTATGTAAGTTGCACCTACATTAGCGGTTAAGGTAGCTCACTTCTAACTTTGGTTGGTTAGCTTTTAATTTAGGTTAGTTTACACGGTGGGATTATTACGACTCTTTGGTTTGAGGTGTGACACCATTATAGATTAAAAGTTGTCCTTATAACTATTATCATAGACCTAATTTAGACAAGGTGAACCTAAATCAATCACTTTGAAGCATTTAATTATGTATTTGCTTGTTACAAACCTACGGTATAATCTTTAAAGATAATTAAAAAAAAAACATAGAATTTTGTAACCAAATATTTCCAAAATTCTTGAGTTAGGCCAAAAGTACTCAACAAAATAATCAAAATTTACTAATATTTTATAAGATTACATTTGTATGGAAAATAAAGAGGGCCTAAGAAGAGGATTATTAAAGTCTATAGGTTTACAAACTTAAGATACATGTTAGTAGTAGAAAACTAGAGGGCACTTAAAGAGATCCCAATAGTTTTTCTAAAAGTTAGTAAAATTGATGTTCAGGATACAGTTTAGCCAATTGTTTATAATCCTTACTTCTTAGCCCTGGTTTTTATCTTCTGGATTTACGTGGCATGCTCATAAATCTATCATGAACTTATGAGACAACCATAGGAAAATGAATGATAACTTGCTCAGAATGTGGGACCGTGATAGAAGCATACGTTTAGCACAAACAAATTCAGGGTTTTCAACTAAGTTAGTTAAATGCAATGTAGATACAAGAAAATGCCATCCCATGACGTTATCTGATTTGTAGTAAGACTAGAGAAATTGCACCTACTCTAATCCAAGTCAAGGAGTTTGAGGCTACGGACTCGTGAATCAAAACCAAATAGGAGCTTATGCAATGGAGATCGGCCTTCACCTAAGACTCGCTTCGAATCACAACCCCTAACATTACCGCATCCTTCTCTCTTATCACTTAGTTTGACTAAAAGTAGGGAAATGACCATTTCAGTTATCTTCATTGAAGGAGATCCATGTTATGCAAGTCAGGTTAAAAGTTAGGCAAGTTTAAATTAGTTCATTTTTGAGGTGACGATCAATCAATCCAAGCAATCCCATCAAAACAGTATATACAAAACAATCACAACATGAAGCTCAGCTCTTACAGTAATAACAAAGCAATATTCAAGCACATGAATAGTATGTACACACGAACAACTACATTAAAATCATAAGCCAAAAGCATATCAAAGCCTCCAAGTACTTTAAAATACTCTAAAATACTACGAAGCATTGATCCTACTTACTCGAATATTGATGCCTATTCTCTTCACATGTCGTTCTCATTCTCATCTTCCTTTATTATTCCTAAAATTTAATATAATCTCTTTAGTTTCCATCCAATATATAACATAAGAGTTTACTTTTATATTTAGACATGTTCCTTAGTTGAGTTAAGTAAGTTTTCCAATGTATTTATTAGGTATTAGTTAAGTAATATAAGTTTTAACCAAGGTTATAACTTAGTATTTTAGCATAGGTTACTGCCTAGTAAGTTTTTGACCCGGGTTCTAACTATAGTAAATTATTAAAGGTTATAAGTTGGTGACTTTTGGACCTACCCTCTGGTTTTGGGTAATCTAATATTCATTTCCCATCTTCCTTCTAGCCAAACTTCTAGCTACTCCTATTCTAGTAAAGCTTCTTGCATAAGAATTCATTCTGAGAGAATTCTTGACTTAGGTTTTGACCCAGCATTCCGATATAGGTTATTGCCTAAGAAGGTTCTCACTTATGTTCTGACTCTAATAAAGATATAGAATTCATACACAAACCACTTGTTGACCTACTATCTAACCCTCTTCTAACGAAGTTGCTAACCTATTATGCTAAATTAGGTTTTTATTTAGGAAGTTTCTCAATTACATTTTGTCTTTAGAAATAGTGTAAACTTCATTGATAAGCCACTTTCTAACCCAAATCTAATTTTTAGTGTATTTAACACCAGGTTACATTCTAATACACTTTGTGACCTTATAGCTACTTCCACATTTTACTACTTTACATATAATCTAACTTACCCTATAACTTACATATACAACATGTTAACAATTCAATGCACCACCACTACTACACCCCACCCCATGCCCCCCCACCCCCCTAATATTACACTTCCTATTTAGTTACCAATTCATTAGGATTTTTAGAATTGAGCTCATAATTACTAAATACTCATTTAAACTTGAAAATCATCATCCTAAAACTTAAAATAACTTACTTTTAACTGCTCCATGTGATTGATTAATATTTGTAACATGATTTTATAGAAATTCATTAAGTTCTTTTTAGTAAACAACATCATCAACACATTGTTTCCGCTAGAATAGGATTTTTCAAAATATCCAACGGTTCAATTTTGAAAATCCAACCACATAGAATCAAAATATAATATTTCATGAGTATACTCATAAAATTTTAGGTCAAAGCTACATTGATTATTATTTCAAAAATGCGATCAAAATTTGATGTGTGGGATCTTTTTTCTTAAGGACCCTATATTAATACTCAAAGCTTTGAAATTGTAGTTTGAAATTTGAATTCCTCATGAAAAAGTACTTGAGAAACCAAGTTTTAAAATTTTTGAAGATCGTTTGCTATGTTTTCTAAATTTAACTTGCAAACAAGGAAGTTCAATCACTTACCATAACTAGATACTCTATCCACTATTGAGGGAAGAGGTTTAACTACCAAGCTAAACGTAGGTTTTTCCTTCAAATCACAATCCTTGTTTTCTTTAAGAAGCACTCCTAGTATGGGAACTCCAAAACACCCTCAATTACACTATTTTTTTTCCTAAATTTCTCTTTTCCACTTCCTTTGTCTATTTCTCTTTTCTAGAATTTTTCTTAACTTTCATTAGGAAAGAAAATTGCATTTTTATAATAAGGTGTAAGGGTGATTTGATTTTTTTTTTTTATCCTTATCATACATGTGTTAATCACTAGCTTAGATGTCCAAAATGAGCTTTTCTCAAATTCCACAAATACTCTGGTTTTATTGCACATCAATAGAATGTATCTTGGTTGTCTAACATGTTTTAATAATTTTTCCTATATTTTATTTATTCATTTAGTAAAATTTACACATTTTCAGGTATTTTTAATAATTACAGGTACATATATTTATATATTAATTATACCTAACATATATGCATATCTTTCGCATATTATTTTATGTATATTAATAATTTTTTATTTCTATAATTTATCTCTAGGTGTTTGTTAATTAACGGAATCTAATACATGCATTATTGATACATATATAATAATATAGTAAATTTTCACTATTTTAGCCATTTTTTAATATTTTATTTTATTTTTGAATTTCGGACCTTCGGGGTCTCTTTGACTAATGTTAGTAAACTTCTCATAAATTTTTAACCTAATTGGATTACTTTCTTGAACACCCTAAATTGACCATCCAAAACCTCATTGCATAAGCATGAGGCTTATATTTCCACTCCCCTTAAAAAGGTTTCGTCCTCAAAACTATAACATCTTAAGCTACTATTGTGACATCTAGATCAATGAATGATTTCTCATCCTTATCATCATCCTTGATACTATAATTCATTTCCAACCTTATCTTCTCAACTACCTTTTAGTCAAGCTTCTAAGTCAACTCCTACGAATTATTCTTATATTATACTGCTATAGACTCATATTCTTCTAATCCACCAATTCCCTTTTTTGCCATTAATATTGCACTAAGGTCATTACCATAGTTTATCATTATTCCTTATATCCCTTCCTACATCCCCTACCCTTATCCTATTTCTTAGTTTTGAATTCAATTATCTTGTACTAATAAGTTATTCATTTTTATGGTTTTTCCTCTAAGTTAATGAACCTAAAGGTAATCGGCTCAATTGGCTAAGTTCATTAATAAAGATTTTTATGCTTGTCACATCTTAACATAGCATAGGAAGTACAAACATACAGGTAAACTTATTATAATTAGACATGAGTCTAACAAAAGATTATATTTTCATACATTTAGCACATAAAGGTGTCCAATTGTAGCCTTTCAAATTTCAAATATGTACAACATTTATAGATTTTTTATAACTCCAAAAGTTACAACTTCACTTGTTGAAGCTAGGCGTTTATGTCTCTATTATACTTCTTTTGTAAAATTTTCATTTCTTTAAAATAGTTGACTTTAACTAATGCTCTCAAAAGTCCACCCTCATCGATGATGGTGTACTAAAATCTGCTTCTTAACCTGAGGATAAAATGATTTATCTCCTCAACTTACTATAATCTAAGTAAGAGTGGATAAATAAGCAGCAATACAACAATGCACATAGCATAAACATATAGATATCATATTAAGTTAATCAGCCAACCAACAATTAAGATCATGCAATTAGTGTATGCTATGCTAATGCATGTGGCATGCATCGGTACCAATATCCTAACTAGTTTAGTAACTTGTCCAGTTTGGTTGACTTCAAATTCGAGCATTTAGATAATATATCCAAGAACCTAGCAATAATTTAGCTTAGCAAAACCACAGAATGTGGTCAGAATTATTGGTCAATGCAAATTTATATGCACAAAACACCAGCTTTGAAAACTTGTCCCAATAAGTTCATAAGTTTCATAAATCTAACCATAGGTCCTTTTCATGTCATGTCATGAATACATCAACCCAATCTTAGATGAATACTAAGTAAAGCAAACAAGCTTATTCGTCTAGCCTCTTAGCCAAGCCTTTGTGTTATTTTCTTTTCCTTCTTTATTTCTAAAACTCAGTGTTAGGTTCACTTAAGTGAATAACTTAGGAGGTAAAGTTAGTCCCTAGATTCTCTTCCAAGTTATTGCAAATCCTAACAATGTCACATAAGCACTTAGCATACAATTACAGTAACTAAGTCCAATTATCATAATATCATTCAATCAACAACTTGTAATAAAGAGAAGCTCGACATCACTTGTCAATTAGCACATCAAACTCATCACCAAGCTTAGTAGCATGCAAAGTTAGGAGTAGACATAAGTCTACTCAGGGCACACATATATCTATTTACCTGGACTTATTAGTGGCTTTGAGCCTATGCTTTAATGCGGAGTTCCTCTTTACCTATGTTGCCTAAGAAAGATGCAAACAGCGTCTCAATCATCTACATGTCAAATTCATACACATTTAGTAACTTATTTATGTTTGAGGTTTAAGATTGGAGGTCATCCCCAAGAAATTATTCGTTCTAGATATCTGCTGACTTAACCACTAATTTATCTTCTGATTCATATATGTACATTTTTTTTTCCATAATACTTTTTTCTTAATAGGTTATATTTATGAATATAACATACTAGATATTTATAAAACTTTATCTGTGACTTGCATACTTAAAATCTAATAGAAGGGATTGTCAAGTGCTTATGAAATCTAATTAGCAATATAACATCTTGATGGTCATGTGAAAATGGAAATAATTTTAGTACCATGAATAGATTTTTAATTATAGACTAAATCATCTTAAATATCATATAACATCAAAAAGCTTCAATAAAATTATGGAATACCATATCATATATTGTTGATAGGCATTTTTGGATAATGGTTATGTGGGCTTATATTTCTTGGACTAATATCTAAACCTAGTCCAATGATTCAGTCCAAGGACAATTCCCATAGATTTGCTATAAATACCAACCAAGACCCTAAGTAAGAGGATCTTTTCCATTCTCTTATTTTTCATAACTACTCAACATTTCTCTCTACATGATAAGAGGGTTGGCTTAGGCATTAGAGTGACTATACCAGAACCTCCTCTGGCACCTCCATAGCTGTTTTTATGTTTTGCAGGTGTTCATACACCGGGACAAAAATCAATCGCTAGCAATTAGCGCCATCTGTGGGAACGAGTAATCTATTCCCCACGTTTTTTAGAATTTATCCAAATTTGGTGTTGGGCTATTTGTCCCTTCCGATGGATTTTTTTTTTTTTTTTTGGATTCAGTTTTTCATCATTTCCTTTCTTTAGTCTTTAAATTCAATACTGTTTCTTGGAGTGGTTTCATCACTCCTTGATTTGTATTGTAAAAGTATAAGAAACCGCCATGTAAACGTCATAGTGTCGCTCAGCTAAGAGGCAACCATTTGATGTTTTCTTTGACAATTGTCAATGCTTCTCCAATTATGTTGTTGGATTCAAAACAATAGTAGGATTATCAATACTGAAGAATCATCTATACAGAGCTGTACACTTTCCTGAGTTTGAAATGTCAACCTATAACTCAATCTTGCCGGATCTACAAGCGGTTACCATATTATTCATGCATTCGAAAACCGCCACTTAACCATTGTTGTATCACACCATGGAGGAATTCAAATTTCTTTCAAATAAAATTAGGCGATGCCCATTGTTGCTATGGTGATTAACCGTAACAAAGTCATTGGTCTCAAGACATTATGTCCATGAATTATCTATAATGTGCTAAGTCCAATAGCAAGTGGGAATTTTTTCTCCCAAGTTCTCAACTAAGTTGCGACCAAGTCACCATTTCACAAGCCACATAACATGGCCGAACAATCACGTGCTCATGTCGAGTTTCTTACTCGGCAATCGCCTTCTACTTCAATACAACAAAGTTGTTTTTAACTTAATGAGAAGAAATCAAGCTCCTTGATGATGGTCGAGTGTGTTTTTGAGCTTCTCGGTCAAAAGGTTGAATTGCCATGCTGTCCGATCTTGAAGTGCCGAATATTTTAAGTTACTATAGCTATACCGAACAGTGCAAATGTGTGTTGTTCTTTTATGAGCATTCACGCCAAAATGCTAAAATTTCAGCTACATGACATAACTATCAATGTCCATGTCCAAGCTCTAACATGGACCAAAGCTATTGGTATGATCCGAGTAAGCTCCAACTCCGAGCTACTCCAAGTGTGCCGACTAGGAAGCTTTCGCTGAGTGGTTCATCCTTTCATGACTGAATGCCGAGAGTACTTTATGCCAAGTAGCAATTGTTGCCAACTATTGAATGGTCATAAGCCATTATCGAGTGGCATTATGGCTATAAGCTACGCCGAGTAATAGAACTCGCATGAATGATTGCCGAGTGATAGAGATTCATCTTTTTAGAATCTGTTGAGTGGCATTATGGCTGAGAAACTTTGTTGTTAAGTGGCTCGCAAAGTGGTTGAGAAGCCAAGGAGTAGAATATTAAAAGTGTAGAGCTTCTTATTACCGGCCAATCATTCAAGTTTGCTACTGTGCTATGGTGAAGTGACACTCAACCAGCCAAATTCTTAAGGCAATTCCGACTAGAAATGCTCTAATATAGTTTATGCTTTTAAGTTGAGCCACACTTTTCGAATGTGAAGCTCTTTATGTACCGAGTAGTTATCTATCTCCTTGCCGAATAAGTGTTGCTGACTTAGCGACCAGCTTCATAAGCCGTGCTGACTCAAAATGTTCGTCACATGGCATGCCAAACGACTCTAAAATAAATATAGATAGCTACACATTAAAGCATACAAACATTCTTGTGCTTTACTTTTGAGAATCGAACTCATGACTATTGCTTAACGTGCTAATGCCCCCCTTCTAGCGCCAAACATTCATATGGGTCTACTCTGAGAATGACAAGTCCAAACTTTGATCTCGCTTGGAAATCGCCTTAAACTTCAAAGAAACCAAGTTGAGTGGTTTTCAATTGACACAAAGTTGCTGACAATGAAGCATTCAAGCTACTCCTCGTAATAACTGAGCTATTGCTGTATACAATAACCAGCATATAATGTCCAATCACCTCTTACAGCCACAGTATAAGCTCTTAATAAGAGCCTAAGGTATGCTTTTTGTGAAGATTATTTGTTAAAGTTGAAGAGCTTAAGGACGAGAATACATACAAAACTTTCTACAAAGGCTTTAAAGACACAAATTTCTCTATTGGATCATTGATTTTTGTTAAGGAGCTTACTTTTCAAGTGATGGCTATTATAAAGGTGGGGGGGATAGACTTAACACGGTCTTCGTTTTCCCTTCAATGTTGGAAGTTACGAAATTGAATAAATAAAGAATTTTACTTGAGCTTATGCGGGGGGCAAGGTACCAAGCATATTCTTAGGAGTACATCTTGGTTTGTGATGAGTAGTTTTAGACCCCACCTCAAATGCTGTTAACAGCTCTAGGATATTGGATTAGAGCGAACAAGATGCTACGTATGAAGCTATGCAATTTTCGAGCTATCCATCGCATTGCCAACCCATTTCCATAGTCAAACATGCTTATTCTTGTATGCTAGCCATATCTTTGGCTCTCACATTTATATCTAATTATATTCGGAAAAGCTTATTTACTTCTTAGCGAGTTCATTTCAACTCCCCTTTGGGATGAGTATGATAACTTAAAATTAAAGTTGAGGCTAAAGAAATGCCCCTCATTTTGAGCCAATGCAAGTATAATTTGCCAATGAGTAATTCTCCAATAGCTTTAAGCCTTACATGCAATAGACAAAACAAGCCTACAGTCCCATACATTAACAGATTAGAGGCTAACTAGCTTATTTTATGGCTTTACTTAGCATAGGTCCTACTCAACTTAGACAGCCTGCATGCTTCCTTAGCCTTTTTGGCCATATTGGCCTCTTTATGCTTTCGTGACGCTCTCACCTTTTTAGGTGCTTTCGCCTCTTTAAGCCTTTGCCTCTTTTGGCATTCCGGCCTCTTCAGGGGCCCTTACCTCTTCAGGTACCGGCGGCTCTTTAAGCATATAAGACTCTTTGGGCCTTTGCCTCTTCTAGCATTTTGGCCTCTTTAGGGGCTCTTGCTTCCTCAGGCGCTCCTTACCTCTTCAAGCAAACTCATCTCTTTAGGTGCTCTTTGTCTCTTCAGGCGCCTTAGCCTTTTCAAGCACACTAGCCTCTTTAGGCTTTAGCCTCTTTAAGCACTCCTTACCTCTTCAAGCATACTCGCCTCTTCAGGCGCTCTTCGCCTCTTCAGGCGCTCTTCGCCTCTTCAAATACATTAGCCTCTTCAGCCTTTAACCTCTTCAGGTACTCCTTACCTCTTCAAGCATACTCACCTCTTCAATCACTCTTTGCTTCTTCAAGCCCCCAGTCTCTTAAGACACATTAGCCTCTTTAGGTTTTTGCCCCTTTAAGCGTTCCTTGACTCTTCAAGCACCTTCGCCTCTTTAGGCACTCTGACCTCTTTAGGTTTTCACCTTTCTAGGCACACCAATATTTATAAGTGCTTTGGCCACTCCTACCTTTTGCCTCTTCAAGCACTCTAGCCTCATTAGGCTAGGATTGCAAACTTGTTTTGAAATTCCATAAAATCAACTTGCCTGAATTCTCTCTTTTTTGACTTGATCACCAAAGAGAGTGGGAGGGCAAGTATTGATAGGCATTTTTAGACAATTATTATGTGGGCTTATATTACTTGGTCTAATATTTAAGCTCGATCCAATGACTCAGTCTAAGAACAATCCTCATAGACTTACTATAAATACCAGCCAAGACCCCAAGTAAGGGGATCTCTTCCATTCTCTTATTTTTCATAACAACTCAACATTTTTCTCTATATGATAAGAGGACTAACTTAGGCATCAAAATGACTATTGTCGCGACCCGAGGGGGCTAGTCGTGGCAGTCGCCGTATACTGTACAAAGGATTGTAGATTGAGTTCCCTTACAATCGACGACCCTTTTATACGATACACAAGGCTACAACTACTACTAACTACCAAGAGTGCGCAAGCTTAAGCAATAGCATTTCATGACGAATAATAATATAGAAAACATATCACATAATTTAAGTGTATAAAAGTTTACAAATATAGAGTTTGAAACATGACTAAAGTCAGACTAATATAAAAATTACATATTCATCTCTACATTTAAGTCAAAAGTACTCTCTGTCCTCAAAACAGCTCCCACATTGATCCTGTAGAGAAAGCTAACCTCGGGCATACAACGGCCTGACTCCATGAATAAGTCGGCCTGCAAAAGGAGTCTACAAGGGTATAAGCTTACTAACTTAGTGAGATATTTTCCCTCAACCATACAGCAGTCAAGTTATACTACAGTTAAATTCAACTAAATGAATGCATGATCAAGCAGTATGCCAAACAAATACATGTAGGTGACCAGGTACTACATGTAACTCAGATTTAACACCCTCCGAAGTCAGGGTTGGAGATTCTTCGGTACGGTCAGATCCGGGTATCATATTAGAACTTATTTCATAACGAAACTCCGCGTTTCGTATTTAAAATGTAATGGTACATCCATTACCAGCTTTATCAAAACGAGTTCTACATATGAGTGTGAGTAGGTTCACGCAGCCCTCACTCACCCCTAAACGAAGGCCTCTGGACTCGACCCATAGCCAGGTGGTTGGCGCCTCCAACGCCTAGTCATCCCGCGGGCGAGGGTAAGGTCATATCGCACGTGTGCACCGTACGAACTCAATAACATTCAATAATCAACCCAAGTATGGCCTCTCGCTACCTTCGTGTAATGTGACTGTCCGGAAATAGTTATGCAGTGCATGATTTATCAATGATCCAAATTAACTTTTTCTAGTCAAATAAAAGTTAAGTCATATTTAATTAGTGATCATTCCAAGTCACAACCAATCACTCTATTGAATCTACTATGCATCAAACATTATATTATTGAACTTTAAAGTAGATTCACAATTCACAACAATTATCATGCACAAGCATAACCCAACCCCATACACATTCATTTATACATCATAATTTAGATTCACTACTTACAAACACAAACAAGTACGGAATCATAAGGAAAAACTCACTCGGCCATGGCTAGTTCAGGGATCGTAATAATCGGTGGGCAGCTCAGGGTCGATATCGTGATCACCTGAGAATAAGGAAGAATAAGGAAAATTTGTAAGATAGGGAATTTTAAAACTAGCTAGAGTTATAATGTATAAGGTTTATTTCACTTAGTTACGTGAAACTGTCGATTCGAGCTTTTTATCGAATCGCGTATAACTTTTTCGCTTTAGCTCGGATCGTTATGAACTTATAGTCCATTTTGATCGTTTTCGAGCGTATTTTCCCGTACTGAGGTCTGTTTTGGACGTTGTGACTCGTAACTTATATTGTGATACAAAAATATCACAAAATTTATTATTTAAATTTAAAATTTATAAAATATTGATTTTCTCTTTTTCGTAACATATTTATAAGTTACTAATTATTTAAATCCTATATTTGTTATTTTGGGTATATTTCCTATTTTTCTCCTTTTCCTATTTTCTTCTTATGTACCTTACGGTTATACGTATATATGTATTCCAATAATTATAACATATAGTTTATAGTTTATGTTATTGTAAAATCATGAATTATGGTATTATATATATGCATATATACTATATATATTACACATATGTATTACACGTATGATATATGTATATGTATTTATTTAAAACATACTCATATTCATATATTTATATATATACGTATAATATATGTATATGTATTTATTTATTGATACGTCTTACATGTATATATATACCTAAAATGACATACATATATGTTCGGCATACATACCTATAAATATATATACTATACATGTCATACATAATATACCGTATACTATTATATATTTATACATACTTATAAAAATACTACTCCACTATATACAACTATACACACATATATATAATCATTTATGTAGACCCATATATATATATATATATATATATAAAGTTACGGTACACATACATATATCTTTATACTATAATTATGTAAATTACTAATTAGAGGTATATAAAAAAAACAAATACATAATATATACTATATACCTCGGTACATACATGTAGACATACTTAATCTTATATTTATACATGTAAGTAAATTTAGGTATTTATACATATAAACATATACCATTAGTATAAGATGGACAAATACCATAAAACAAAAATCATAAAATACCATAAAAATACCATAAAAGTACTATAGCTCTACACATGCATACTATCATATACATATATATTCCTTAAAATAAATTACTTACAAATTAAATTGGATTTTTCTTCTTCTTTTCCTTCTTCTTTTTCTCTTTTCTTTCTTCTTTTTTTCTCTCCTTTCTCCTCACGGTTTGCAAATTGTGTGTGTGTATTTGTGCAGAATTTTCTTTCTTTTTTTCCATATTTATACAATCTTTCCTTTGCTCACGTGATGGAGGCTTAGTTTTTAAGCTAAGTTCACTTTTTATTAATTGAAATAAGACAAAAACATAACATTACGTGGCTACTTGTGTTGGCTTTCAATTTGTTAACTTTTGTTCTTTTCTTTCTTACGTTTTGTGCAGGTGAAGGATTTGAATGTGGAAATGAAAAGAAGATTTGAGATAAATTGAAATTAGTAGAGAAGGAAAATGATATTTATTAAAAATTATGTCTAATTTTTCGAATCATATAAATTATAACGAATTTCCTTGTAGATTAGTTTTCAAAATTCTGTGAAATTTTATCAATTTAACTGGTACCCGTTACAATTATAATTTTTACAAGTTATTATGAAAATTTTATTATAATGTCGTGCAAATAGTCGCTTTAGTCGAAAATTACATTCGACTATAATTTTATTGTTATTGTGTAATATTTAACTATTTTATAGGTTTACGTTTATGATTTTAGGGTCTCGAGCAATTTTGAGCTTGGTTTCGATTAATGATGCATAAACGAGTTTTAGAGTTTTAGTAAGCGACTTAGGGTTTTGATAAGTTCCGAAGGTTTTGTTATCGGTGTTATATTTGATTCATTAAACTTCATATTCTTTTATTATCATTCGCCTTATCGATTTATTGTACAGTTTAGAACACTCGGACTCGAGTTTAGGTTCAACTATTGTTTTTCCTAGGGTTTACATTCTTCCCCCCTTCAAATAAGTTTTGTCCTCAAAACTTGAGTTGCGTACCTGATTCTACGAACAAGTGTGGATATTTCTTCTTTACTTCATCTTCTGCTTCCCATGTAGCTGATTCTCGTTCGTGGTTTCTCCATAATATCTTGACATAACGAATCTGTTTATTCCTCAACTGTTGTACTTTACTGTCTATAATCTGCATTGGGTGTTCTTCGTATGTCAAGTTTTCTTGTAATCTTATTGGTTCCAATGCAATGATTCGGTTGGGGTCAGAAATGTGTTTCCTCAAAACTGACACATGGAAAACGTTATGAATTCCCGATAGATTAGGTGGCAATGCGAGTCGGTAAGCTAAATTCCCAACTCGTTCCAAAATCTCAAATGGGCCGATAAATCTTGGACTTAGTTTTCCTTGGGATTTAGCATGATGAATACTCTTGATCGGTTTTACTCTTAAATACACATGCTCTCCCACTTGGAATTCTACTTCTCTTCTTTTCAGATCAGCCCAGCTCTTTTGTCTATCTTGGGATTCTTTCATCTTTTGTCTGATTACTATGATTTTATCTGCAACTTCTTGAATCAGATCGGGTCCTATTACAGCTTTCTCTACATCATCCCAAAATAATGGAGATCGGCACTTCCTTCCATATAAAGCTTCATAAGGTGGCATGTGTATGGTCGAGTGATAACTGTTATTATAAGCAAACTCAACTAAAGGCAAATGTGCATCCCAACTTCCTTTAAATTCTATAATACATGCCCTCAACATATCTTCTAAGGTCTGAATAGTTCTCTCAGTCTGTCCATCTGTTTGGGGATGATATGCTGTACTAAACTGTAGCTTCGTTCCCATCACTTTCTGTAAACTTCCCCAAAATTTTGATACAAATCTTGGATCTCTATCCGATACAATTCCTGCTGGGACACCATGTAGTCTTACTATCTCCTTGATATATATCCTTGCCAATTTCTCCAAGGAAAAGGTCTTATTAATTGGCAAAAAGTGAGCTGATTTAGTAAGTCGATCTATGATTACCCAAATTGCATCAAAACCAGTAGTTGTTCTCGGTAATCCACTCACAAAATCCATAGATATTTGATCCCATTTCCATTCTGGAACAGATAAAGGTTGGAGTAATCCTCCTGGTCGTTGATGTTCAGCTTTCACTCTTTGACAAGTTTCACACTTAAGCACAAAATCAGCCACGTCTTGTTTCATTCCATTCCACCAGAAATTCTTCTTCAAGTCTTGGTACATCTTCATTCCTCCTGGATGTACAGTATAGCCTGAATAATGAGCTTCACTTAAAATTTCTTTTCGCAGCTCTTCATTATCAGGTACACACAAGCGGTTATTCATACGAAGTGTACCATGTTCATCCATTAGAAAATCAATATATTTCCCATTTCCGATTTCTTCTTTAATCCGATTAACCACGACATCACCTTGTTGAGCCATTCTAATTCTTTGTATCAGTGTTGGCTCTATCACCAAATTGGATAACTCAATATTTTCTGTGTGCCATGAAAACTCCAAACTTAACCTTTCAAACTCTTTAATGAGTTCTCTTTTATCAGTCAAAAGAGAAGCAACTTCACCATAATTCTTCCTGCTTAATGCATCAGCAACGGCATTTACTCTACCTGGGCAATAGTTAATCCCCAAATCATAATCTTTGATCAATTCAAGCCATCTTCTTTGTCTCATGTTCAACTCCTTTTGAGTAAACAAATACTTAAGGCTTTTATGATCAGTAAAAATTTCGCATCTCTGTCCATACAGATAGTGTCGCCACAACTTTAATGCAAACACTACAGCCGCAAGTTCTAAATCATGAGCTGGATAGTTTTGCTCATGTGGTTTCAATTGTCTTGAAGCATATGCAATCACTTTTCCACTTTGCATAAGTACACATCCCAATCCATTTTTAGAAGCGTCACTATATACAGTGAAAGGCTCTTTATTATTTGGCAATACAAGGATCGAGGCGGATACTAATCTCTTCTTTAACTCTTGGTAACTTTTTTCTTGTTTTTCACCCCACTCAAATTTTACATTCTTTTGTGTCAATTGGGTAAGTGATCTTGAAATCTTTGAAAAGTCCTTAACGAACTTCCTATAATACCCAGCCAACCCAAGAAAACTTCGAATCTCTGTAACCGTCTCTGGTCTTTTCCATTCCACTATAGCCTTAATCTTTTCAGGATCAACCGATATACCATCTCCTGTTATGACATGTCCAAGAAAAGATATTTCCTTTAACCAGAAATCGCACTTAGACAACTTTGCATATAACTCGTGTTCTCGTAAAGTTTGCAACACCATTCTCAAATGTTCCTCATGTTGCTTAGATGTAGCAGAATATACCAAAATATCATCAATGAACACAATTACACATTTATCCAATAAAGGTCGGAACACACGGTTCATCAAATCCATGAATGCAGCAGGGGCATTTGTCAAACCAAAAGGCATCACCATAAATTCATAGTGTCCATATCTCGTCTGAAACGCCGTCTTTGGAACATCCTCCAACTTAATCCTCAATTGATGATAACCTGATCTTAAGTCAATTCTAGAGAAAACACTTGCACCTTGTAATTGATCAAATAAATCATCAATTCTTGGAAGTGGATATTTGTTCTTGATAGTCACCTTATTCAACTCTCTGTAATCGATACAAAGCCTAAGTGATCCATCTTTCTTCTTAACAAACAATACTGGTGCTCCCCAAGGTGAAACACTTGGCCTTATAAAGCCTTGATCCAATAAGTCTTGTAATTGCTTTTTCAACTCTTGTAACTTAATTGGAGCCATTCTATATGGAGCTTTAGATATCGGCTCGGTTCCGGGAATTAAATCAATAACAAAGTTGATCTCTCTTTTCGGTGGCAGTCCAGGTAATTCATTTGGAAATACATCCGAAAATTCATTCACCACTAAAATTTCTTCTACATTTGACTTTTTAGACTCAATCTCCAAAGTATTCAACCAACCTACCTCCGTGATCAATTCTAGAGTACTTAGCTCTGGTACTCTTGCTGTTGCATAACTCCCTTGAAATACAGCTTTATTTCCTCCTGAATCTTCAAACAACACTTGCTTTTCTTTACAATCAACAGTAGCTTTCACACTCGCCATCCAATTCATCCCCAATATAGCATCATACCTATCCATATCTAAAATAATCATATCTACCTTACTGTCAAAGTTTTGAATCTTCAAAGGACACTTTTTCACCATTTCTCTTGTAATTACAATACTTCCAGTAGGTGTTCTCACTCCCAAACTCGAATTAGTAGCAGTTGCAACTAAACCAGTTTGCTTTACTATCCTTGGAGCTATGAAAGAATGTGTAGCTCCCGTATCAAATAAGGTATAAACTGAATGTCCAAATATGTCGATATTCCCTGAATCACAAAATTTTTAAGTCTTATTCTCATGTTATCGCTTTATAAGTTTTCATTTACAACGTCCATTTACTTATTATTACTCAATGCTTCATATACTATTCATAATAGCTAAAGCAATTTAACAATGAAAATTTAGGATACATACCCGCTATCAGCTCATAATTCACGAATTCTTCAGTTCCTTCGGGTACTTCCAAATCTTCTTCTACATAGTCCTCATAACTCCAATTACCTTCCAAATTGTACACTCTGGCAGCATTTGTTGCACTTGGACGTATATTTCTCGCATTTGGTCCTCCAATTGCTCTTCCAACAACAGGACGTCCAACAACTGGTGGTGGTTTGGTAATTTGAGCATTTGTAGTTGTGCGTTGGGGACAAGTTGTAGAATAATGTCCAACTTTGTTGCAGATGAAACAAGTAACAGCATTCTTTTTAGGGCAATCTGTCACTCGATGTGAGCTTTCACAGCAGTAAAAGCATTTTCCTTGTAACTGGGGACATTCTCTAGGGTAATGAGTCCCTTTACACTTCCAACACTTTGGTGGTTCATTACTCCTTCTTTGAAATTTTCCTGGTAGTCTTACAAATCTTCTTATCTTGTTACTACTACTTCCACCAGGTCCTTCAAACGATCTCTTTCCAAATACATTGATCTTACATTTTCCTACATCCTCACTTTGCCTCTTTGCATTATCCAATACTCGTGCTTTTTCTACCATATCAGCAAAGTTTCTTGGTTCAAACTCCATAAGTCTCCTTTTCATATCAGCATCAAATCCCCTAGAAAAGATCTGCATCTTCAACCTATCACTCGTTTGATATTCAAGTGGTGCAAATTGCAACAACCTACTAAATTCTGCTTCGTACTGCTCCACAGTACGCGTACCTTTTGTAAGGTCCAACAAATCTTCACTATACTTCAACCTTAAACTTCCAGGAAAATAATACTCCAAAAATTCATGTCGGAAAACTTCCCAAGTTATTGGTCCTCTTAAACTCCTCTGTTTTGATTCCCACCAAGTTCGTGCTCTCATTTTCAACATATATGTACCATAAATAAGTCTAAGATGTGGTGCAATTTCGAAAGCCTCGAATGATCTCTCAATCTAGTGTAACCAATCTTCTGCTTCATCAGGCCTACTGGCTACACCCTCAAAAGACTTGTTACACCGTATGAATTCTGGTAAAAGACTACGTTGTTGCCTAAGATCCATAGGTGCTTGAGGCATCACTCCTGCTGGTACAACTGGTGGTGGTGGAGGTAAAGGAATCTCTGGGTTTACTAGGGGAGGTGGTGCTTGTACAGGTGGTACTGGCTCTCGAGTTAGATATGTTCTTAATAATTCATTTTGCGCATGGATAGCCACGAGAATCTCATCTGTTCTATCTCGAGGTCTTCCCGGTGGTCTCCCTTGTACAGGTTGTTCCCTTTCCTGAGCAGGTTGAGCTTGCTCATTCGGTTGCCTTCTTCTACGTTTACCTTGACTGTGAAGTTCATTACCAATTTTTCAATTATTTGGCTATAATGGTCGACTTAGTCTATATAATTGTAGAAACCATCAGTACGAAATGAAGATAACACACATATATATACGCATCATAACAATAGCTATAATCTTTCATTTTTAGTCCATATAGTGGGGTTACATCCATGTAGTGGTCACTTCTAACGAGTGAAACTCCACTGATATATATACAGACCTCATCAAAATACAAAGGTTTCAAAGTACATAAGAACTCCCACAATACACAAGTCCTCACCATACATAAGGCTCTCAAGTACATCAAAACTCTCAAAATACAAATAACCTCACTACATGAAAACTCTCGAAGTATAATATGATCAGTCATAATCCAAATATGTACAACAAAAAGAACATACATGATCAGTCTAATACTAACAATCAAGTCAAAATATAACCTATTTATCCTAAGCATCTCTCAACGTCGAGTAGAGGGTCCTGCAGTCGTATCCTCCTCCTGTCTACATCTAGAAACAGTTAAACCAATACTAGAATATATACCAGACTCCTCACTAGGGGTCCGTCGAGCCCACTCTCTCGGTAACAAAAAATCCAGTGAATCTGGGGTAATACCAAGTATATCAGATGTATCATCTCCTACCAAAACTATAGGTGGAAGTCCAGGGTCCATCTGGTAATACTTAAACTCGTCAACTGGGGGTATCTGCTGTAATGGCTCATCCTGTATGACAGGGGTATCCAATCGTGAACTAAGTCCATCAAATCCAATCCTCGGCTCATCCATACCATGGGTAAGAGCATACCACGGCTCCCTACCAGTCCTTACGTCAATCATAGCTCTAGCCTGATCCTGTGCAATGACAGAAAAATGATCAGCACAATGGTCTATAGCTAGGGCAATCCCATGTCCTACTATCCTACTGTGGCTAAAGGATGGTGGTAGTGGAAGGGAATCAGCATCAACCAGAAATACAATCTCCTGAATACGGTCCGTACTCTCCTCCGACTCCAAATAATACATCATCTCCTCCTGAGTAGGGAAAGGACCATCTGCGGTAAAAACCCAATAAATCCTCCTATCAATCCAATAGGGGCTCAGTCCTCGATACTATGTAGTTAACACCTCCTCGATCATACGAGGTCGACCTACCAACGCTAAATCTTCGCAAGCAATCCTAAGTCGACGCCGATAATCACATAAACTCTCTCCCTCTCGAAGACGAAACAGAGCGAAAGATGTCCGTAGCTCTAACTCAGTCCTCTAAATCAATAAGGCATAAAGTTAGAATTACAATTTATTATCATAGCTTTTAGTATGTACATTAAAGCTTCAACTCTTAACCCAGTTCTACCCCTCTCAATCTTCCCAGGTAAGGTATCCTATTGTCTAAGGTTAGGTTTTAATTAACCTAGTTTGAGTCATGCTCTGATACCACCTAACTGTCGCGACCCGAGGGGGCTAGTCGTGGCAGTCGCCGTATACCGTACAAAGGATTGTAGATTGAGTTCCCTTACAATCGACGACCCTTTTATACGATACACAAGGCTACAACTACTACTAACTACCAAGAGTGCGCAAGCTTAAGCAATAGCATTTCATGATGAATAATAATATAGAAAACATATCACATAATTTAAGTGTATAAAAGTTTACAAATATAGAGTTTGAAACATGACTAAAGTCAGACTAATATAAAAATTACATATTCATCTCTACATTTAAGTCAAAAGTACTCTCTGTCCTCAAAACAGCTCCCACATTGATCCCGTAGAGAAAGCTAACCTCGGGCATACAACGGCCTGACTCCATGAATAAGTCGGCCTGCAAAAGGAGTCTACAAGGGTATAAGCTTACTAACTTAGTGAGATATTTTCCCTCAACCATACAGCAGTCAAGTTATACTACAGTTAAATTCAACTAAATGAATGCATGATCAAGCAGTGTGCCAAACAAATACATGTAGGTGACCAGGTACTACATGTAACTCAGATTTAACACCCTCCGAAGTCAGGGTTGGAGATTCTTCGGTACAGTCAGATCCGGGTATCATATTAGAACTTATTTCATAACGAAACTCCGCGTTTCGTATTTAAAATGTAATGGTACATCCATTACCAGCTTTATCAAAACGAGTTCTACATATGAGTGTGAGTAGGTTCACGCAGCCCTCACTCACCCCTAAACGAAGGCCTCTGGACTCGACCCATAGCCAGGCGGTTGGCGCCTCCAACGCCTAGTCATCCCGCGGGCGAGGGTAAGGTCATATCGCACGTGTGCACCGTACGAACTCAATAACATTCAATAATCAACCCAAGTATGGCCTCTCGCTACCTTCGTGTAATGTGACTGTCCGGAAATAGTTATGCAGTGCATGATTTATCAATGATCCAAATTAACTTTTTCTAGTCAAATAAAAGTTAAGTCATATTTAATTAGTGATCATTCCAAGTCACAACCAATCACTCTATTGAATCTACTATGCATCAAACATTATATTATTGAACTTTAAAGTAGATTCACAATTCACAACAATTATCATGCACAAGCATAACCCAACCCCATACACATTCATTTATACATCATAATTTAGATTCACTACTTACAAACACAAACAAGTACGGAATCATAAGGAAAAACTCACTCGGCCATGGCTAGTTCAGGGATCGTAATAATCGGTGGGCAGCTCAGGGTCGATATCGTGATCACCTGAGAATAAGGAAGAATAAGGAAAATTTGTAAGATAGGGAATTTTAAAACTAGCTAGAGTTATAATGTATAAGGTTTATTTCACTTAGTTACGTGAAACTGTCGATTCGAGCTTTTTATCGAATCGCGTATAACTTTTTCGCTTTAGCTCGGATCGTTATGAACTTATAGTCCATTTTGATCGTTTTCGAGCGTATTTTCCCGTACTAAGGTCTGTTTTGGACGTTGTGACTCGTAACTTATATTGTGATACAAAAATATCACAAAATTTATTATTTAAATTTAAAATTTATAAAATATTGATTTTCTCTTTTTCGTAACATATTTATAAGTTACTAATTATTTAAATCCTATATTTGTTATTTTGGGTATATTTCCTATTTTTCTCCTTTTCCTATTTTCTTCTTATGTACCTTACGGTTATACGTATATATGTATTCCAATAATTATAACATATAGTTTATAGTTTATGTTATTGTAAAATCATGAATTATGGTATTATATATATGCATATATACTATATATATTACACATATGTATTACACGTATGATATATGTATATGTATTTATTTAAAACATACTCATATTCATATATTTATATATATACGTATAATATATGTATATGTATTTATTTATTGATACGTCTTACATGTATATATATACCTAAAATGACATACATATATGTTCGGCATACATACCTATAAATATATATACTATACATGTCATACATAATATACCGTATACTATTATATATTTATACATACTTATAAAAATACTACTCCACTATATACAACTATACACACATATATATAATCATTTATGTAGACCCATATATATATATATATATATATATATATATAAAGTTACGGTACACATACATATATCTTTATACTATAATTATGTAAATTACTAATTAGAGGTATATAAAAAAAACAAATACATAATATATACTATATACCTCGGTACATACATGTAGACATACTTAATCTTATATTTATACATGTAAGTAAATTTAGGTATTTATACATATAAACATATACCATTAGTATAAGATGGACAAATACCATAAAACAAAAATCATAAAATACCATAAAAATACCATAAAAGTACTATAGCTCTACACATGCATACTATCATATACATATATATTCCTTAAAATAAATTACTTACAAATTAAATTGGATTTTTCTTCTTCTTTTCCTTCTTCTTTTTCTCTTTTCTTTCTTCTTTTTTTCTCTCCTTTCTCCTCACGGTTTGCAAATTGTGTGTGTGTATTTGTGCAGAATTTTCTTTCTTTTTTTCCATATTTATACAATCTTTCCTTTGCTCACGTGATGGAGGCTTAGTTTTTAAGCTAAGTTCACTTTTTATTAATTGAAATAAGACAAAAACATAACATTACGTGGCTACTTGTGTTGGCTTTCAATTTGTTAACTTTTGTTCTTTTCTTTCTTACGTTTTGTGCAGGTGAAGGATTTGAATGTGGAAATGAAAAGAAGATTTGAGATAAAATGAAATTAGTAGAGAAGGAAAATGATATTTATTAAAAATTATGTCTAATTTTTCGAATCATATAAATTATAACGAATTTCCTTGTAGATTAGTTTTCAAAATTCTGTGAAATTTTATCAATTTAACTGGTACCCGTTACAATTATAATTTTTACAAGTTATTATGAAAATTTTATTATAATGTCGTGCAAATAGTCGCTTTAGTCGAAAATTACATTCGACTATAATTTTATTGTTATTGTGTAATATTTAACTATTTTATAGGTTTACGTTTATGATTTTAGGGTCTCGAGCAATTTTGAGCTTGGTTTCGATTAATGATGCATAAACGAGTTTTAAAGTTTTAGTAAGCGACTTAGGGTTTTGATAAGTTCCGAAGGTTTTGTTATCGGTGTTATATTTGATTCATTAAACTTCATATTCTTTTATTATCATTCGCCTTATCGATTTATTGTACAGTTTAGAACACTCGGACTCGAGTTTAGGTTCAACTATTGTTTTTCCTAGGGTTTACAACTATACTGGAGTACTCTTTGATGCCTCCCATAGCTATTTTCATATTTTGCAGGTGTTCGCATATCGGGATGAAAATCAATCATTAACATATATTAACCAATAATAATAGTAATTTTGTATACACATATATAACCTATGGTATCTATGTACAAAGATATGTATTACTTTACATGCTATACACATATATTACATACTAGCTTATGTAGAACTAACAGTCAAACACTATCTTATATGTTGTATTCCATCTATAGAATATAATTGTATAGTGATAGCACTATCATAAGATGTATAACTACAATATATATATATATATAAATATATATATATATATTAATGGACTTACAACAGCATTATAAGCCATATTATAATTTTATATGTAATAATAGAATAAGTATAACTATAATATATATATAGAGAGACCAATAGTATACCTATAAACCATGGGGATGATTTATCTTGGTTATAATCGTCGAGCAGCTATTCTTAACGTACCATTCACGTAGCTCTATTTGTGATAAGTTGATGTACGAGAGTATATATTTGAGAGGGTGAGTTACCTATTCCATAGATTTTTGTTTCTCTCTTTCTCTTACTCTTTTTTTTTTTTTTTTCCAAGTAAAAAGTTTGTTGTATAGTTCAAGCTTATAATTTATACACATATCCTCATATTAAAGCGGTCTAATAGATTGAGAAAAACTTAGCAACTTCTACATGTCAAACAAACTTACCAATACGCATGCCACATTTGCTTTAATTGAATGAAATAGAAGTTTATGTTTCCAACTATGTGTGGTAACTCTTAGTCGAATAGGAGTTTGACGCTAAGTCCTCTTGTGAATGTTAACATTCGGTGGAGTCATGGATTCTTACATACTAAAGTGGAAATCATGGTTACTAAAATAATAATGTTCTCTATCATTTAACCCATCAGGTGAACCATGTCCCAATTCATCTAGCATATAAAGTGTTGAAAATAAAGGTCAAGTGTTCTTTATTAAGTTAACAAGTCCCATATATAAATTTAATAATAATAATAATATCAAATTATTGGAGTCTCTTTCATTTACTGATAAATAGGCTAAGTAAGTGTCCAATTCCTATCGATGAATTTTCCATTGGTGCTGCACGTAAAATGTTATGTCCATATTATTTTTTTAAAGTTTTATTGTAACAAATACTAAGGGATGGTGCTATATATATATTCTTTCCCATATATCTACATTATCTTTAAATATTATCTCACATCAAATCATTAATTTTATTGCTCAAATAATTTATTTCTAAAGTCTATACATAACAACTATTATATTTATATCTAGATTTTAGCTATAAGCGGGTACATCCCTTACTTTCTAACTATATATCCAAAATTCCTCCTTTTTATAAAAACAAAATATTTCTTTGAGTCCAAGTGAGTTGCTTGTAGAGTGGAGGTCTCACTTTAATTTGGAAAATTGACCTTATTAGGACTCTTTTTCTAAATTTTATGACCTTAAACTAAAATTTGACTCAATTTAGATACAATTTGACAAAAGCACTAAATCGTATCAAACACTCTAAATTGTGTTAGTAGTTGAGTAACTAAGCTCTTACAATGCTAAATATTTAAGGTTCAAAAGTTGGTTGAATAGGCTTTTTAAAATGTTACTTTTTGAGTAAATTTCCGAATTCACTTTTGAGTCTAATGAATCCTAAGTTTTTAGTGAGATGAGATTTTCTAATTCAGTTTCTAAGTAAGTTATCGAATAAAGATTATTACGCATCAAAATTTTATTTATCTTAAATTTTATCCAAATCTAGTTAGTTATCTAGATTATATATGATCTTGATGTTAAAAGTTAGCCTTAGGTTTATTATCTCAGTATATTCTTCTTCATTATAACTCTTGCACATGTTACAATCATCTCTTATTTCTATCTATTAACCATGGTGTTTATATGCTTACTACCATCACTCAAGTATAGTTTTGTTAGGTATGTATCCATTTACTATCTTAGAAGCTTTCGCTATTTCTATCCTTCAGCTATCTAGCTTTATGTAATAACATTATATTTAATGAATATTTATCTCTACTTATCAATCGGCTATGTCCTTGTCATACTAATCTTTTATTTATTTAATTTATATGTGAAATATTCCAATCATCTTGTTGCAATTATTTGGTTTTCTCATCGTGCGTTAAATGGATTATTATTTAGATTAGTATACTCAAACTCTTTCTCTTTTTGTTATGTCTAATACATTTTGAATTATTTAATTAAGGAATCCTCTTATACTATCATATATTCTATCACAATTTCTGTAGGAATTTTTAACTTATCCAAATTCCACCTAAGGTTGTTTATAACTAGATTGTTTCTTTTATGATTATTAAATTTGATTTATTCTTATCTCATTTGTGCTATTCGTTCTACAATTGTTGTTCATTTTCTTTAACTATACATTTTATATATTATGTCACTAGCACGAATGTCAACATTAATGAGGTTGACAAATCTTGACTCTTTTCTATCTCAAGTTCAAATGTGATAATTGATGACTCAAATGGGCTGGTCTTTAATGTAACTTGATAAGAGCTAATACAACTCTTAACTAAGCAGACTCATGAAACATCCATCATTGATTTGTCCTGGACTTAATAAAACATGACATGACTCAAAAAAAACTAAAAACAGAAGACTTAATCAAAGAGACTCGAGGACCATCGATTTGCTAATCCCTTTATGTTTACTAAGATTGACCAATGTATATACGAGGAATATTATCTCAAAAGGTTTTAACTATATTTTGTGTTATAATTATTATTTTCCACTTCTTGTAGAGTAGTTGGCTAGAGGTCATGGATTTGCTTTGTGTTTTCATTATTTTTCTCGTTAGTTTCTTACTATAAGGAATGAATGTTAACAAATGGTTATTTGGTAATCCTTTTGTGTATTTGATATTAATAATATATACCCTGTTCATGCATAGTACAAGTGCTCTACTATCTACTTATGGTAAGTTTATATTGATTACACTTATTATGCAAGTTGAGAGGAACATATTTAATATTCACCTAATTATATACATCAAAATAATTATATCACAAAGAAATACAAATCTAATCCACTTATGTTTACTATCATTCTTAATTCTTAGATATGCTAAATCTGTTATAACCTTATCATACAAAGCTAGCAAACACTCATTTAACCATTTTGTACTAAGAGTCAAAATACATTATAAATCATTAAATATCTCAAGAGATTAGAAATTTTATCAAAAGTCAAAAGAGTTTCTAATATTTTTAGACATCAAAACTAATAAACTTGTTATGTTCAGAAACAATTATATACTATTAGGTTTTCCAACCCGAATTCATTCTCCTCACAGCATTAACTATACAATCTCCATTATCAACATAAATTGACATTTTCTTAATAAAATCCAAATTCAATCATTTTTTTTTCAACTTTTAGCCTCACTTTTAGCTTCTAAATCTACATCTAATAATACACTTCTGTAAGTTGTTGGAATATCTTTCACCTCATACATAATGTTCTTGATAAGTCTTTTATTTAGTCTTACCCCCTGACTTTCTAAATTAGATATTATCTAACTTTCTCACTCAACTTTACATCGTTATAATCTTACTAACTTCCTATATTTTGAACCTAAATTCCAATATTTTCTTACCATAGCTAATACGTAACTTTGTGTTTACCTTCCTAATTTAGGTTAAGATAACCAAGTCAAAATCTCTTTTCCTCAATTACATATACCTCTAACTATCTCAATTTAATCACTATTCTCGACCATTTCCATTTTAACTCAATATAACCAATAGTTATCAGTACATTACACCATTGATATACTAATGTCATTAATCAATCTACTTCACATATGTTAATATTCTTATACAGGTACAAGCATCTTAATCATACAACATACATACATACACAATCAATGTAAGGAGTTAGTGTTTAACATACCTATCACTTAAGAAGCCAATACATGTGTATAAGTTTCTTAATTATACTATTAACTTATAAATTACAATGTATCTTAATACAACACCTATTATTCTCACACATACATATATATATATATATATATATATTACTAACAATCTTCAAACTAATATGTTATATAACCATTTTGAACATGAGTCTAGCACTCATCTTTTAGTATTATAACCTAACATTTAATAACTTAAAATATGTATTCAATTTTCTGATAAAATTAAAAAATTCTCCTTTAACCATACGTATACTTCGTCCCTACAAGGGAATATACACCCTTGTTATAATATTCCTAAGAAAAGTTATATTAAAGTATAAATTCCTCGTATAACCTTTTTTTTTAATCTCGAAATGTGTGATTGATTTTTAGATTTTAAAGAAACTTTCTCTTTTATTCCTTAACAAGTGTATCAAATATACTTGCCAACACAACCCTATCTTTTATAAACTACCAATTCTTCTTGGATATAGATCCTTTAAAGTTCCATTTCCATAAAGTTCCTAAATTTGGCTTCTTAGATGTTGACATATGGCATATTAAAAATGAACAGCCTAGATTAAATCTTCTTAAAATTGTACATCATTTTTCTCTTCTCTCCCTTCTCTCTACTAACTCATGAAAAACAAATTTGTACAACTCTCTATTTTCTCTCTCTCTCTCTCTCCCTTTTCTTTTAGGAACCCATCTCAAAGAAGAATGCTTCCTAAGGTCATTATACTTGATGATAGCGGGTTGATTAATCTATCTAATAAGGATGCTATTTGTTGTCATGTGGCTTTAGTTGTGAAAGAAAATATTGCTAGCTGTCTATTTTATTATGTCATCAAAGACAAATTATAGATGAAGGTGTTTTGTCAAGATGTGTCATAGCAAAGAGTTTGTCAGAGGGAGGAGGGAAAAAAAAAGAAAACAAAAGGCACTATAGGAAGAAGATGAATAGTTTAACCATGATAAAGAGTGATTCAATCTAGACCCTTTTATTTTTAATCTACTACATGTCAACATTTGGAAAGGCTAGCTTTAGAAACTTTAGGGAAAGTGGAACTTTAGAAGATCTTTATTCTCATTCTCCCTTTCCCATAACCTAAAACCTTTAAAAAAAAAAAAGGTATGCTCCTTATAAAGTCAATTATGATATTTGGCTCTAAATTATTTGTTAATAACTAAGAAAAACAATTTTTTTTTTCATTTTCTTACACATTTTGTATCATCTAATATGTAATGAGTGGTTTAAAACTAGTTGTTTTTCAATTAGATTTCATTAATAGGTGCAATTTGAGCACTTCTTAAGTACCTAAGAAAAAAAAATTTATGCATTATAATGCTAATTATACAAATTATGAAAGAAGTAATTAAATGTAAAGGTGAAAAATTATTTTGTTTGATAATTGAACAAATGCCCCCAAAGTGTCTACTAACATTTTCCTATCCCATTAATGGGTATTACTTAAGGCTAGCAATTTGGCACCGACCTACCAACTAGCATATGATACGTCATGATTATAAATGGGTTTATATAAGCAAAACTTGACACAATTAATAAATGGGTCAGACGACTTTGGACCCATTTATAAATGTGTTAAGTTTTAGGTTTTGCATTTAAACCCATTTTTAAACTAATATATTATATACTTAGATCTAGGTCACACACCAATTTAAAATTTGACATTTGTCATATTTATAGTTTAATTTTCTCATAGCAATAATCTATTATCTAATAACCACTTACGTACCTCTCTTCCTCCCCTCACTCTCTCATCATCAACTACTACTTCTTTGTCATTGATCTCCTAATCGCCATTATTCTTTCTTTAAGTAAGCCCCCATCCCTCTTGACTCTAATTCTACAAGTGTAATACTCTTAAAATTTTATTCCTTTCTATAATCTAATTTCAAAAACTTTTAAAATCAAAAGGCATAATATAATATATATTTAAGGTTCTTTTTTTTTTGTATAATTCCATTTAAGCATACTTTATTGGTCACAATCTCATTAGTGGAACCACTTGATGTGTTTAATATAATTGAGTTGGATGTATAGGTTTTAATTTAAGTTAATCACATAATGTCATAGACTTAATTACAGAACATTTATGCAATGAACTTATGTTTAAGTTAATCATATGGTACTTAAATATGAATTGAATTTTTGAACCATAATTTTAAGATTGAACTTGTTCAAACATTTAGCTTAGAAATATAAAGTTACCCATTATAAGCATTGGTATGGTTCTTAATGCAATTTTTCATTATAAACATTATATGAGTAAGATAATACTAGGAATATGCCTTACAAAAAGAGATTCAATAGTCGTTATAGATATATTTTAGTATTTTCTTATAATAAATAGGTTCAACCTAAAGAGAAAGTACGTTAATTAAATGAGTAGGGATGATTGTTCTCAAACAAAACTTATTTAGACTCAAAGTATAGAATCCCATGTGAGTAAAGTCTCATATAAATTGTAGTAGAGGTTGAGTAGTGATATATAAGACTAAGGTAAATATGTTAAGATAATATTAGTTATAAACTTGCAAGCCAAGTGGTTGAAAAAAGCACATGTGTTTTGGTTAATTGATTATTGTTTACTTTTAGTTTAAAGCATTATAAATAGTATTAGAATGCCTCCTTACAATGCGTGGATGATTATGGGAAAAACAAAGGTGGAAGCTAGTAGGCCTATTTTGATTGGTTTAGAGAAGAGGTCCTACAAGGACAAGCAAATGTTGCTAGAATGTGATCCTAATATACTTCCTAAATGACCTACAGGTTGAAGATGGTAAATTGTACATCAAAATAGGGAAAGAACCAGGCCCAATTTTATGTTATGGCAATGAGGACTTTGCATGTTTAAAGGAGATGGGGGGAGAGAGGGAGAGGGGAGATTGTAGTACTCTAGGTGAATGAAGTCACGCAATAATTCTAAAGGAGATTGTCAAGATACTAACGGTTATAAACTTTTGGGTGATGTGGTTAAAAAAGGCTTGTTAGCTTAGTTATTAACTATTTTTGACCTAGAATAGTACTCATATACAAAATACGACATGTTAACATAGATTACCAACCTTAATATTATCCAAATTCTCATTAAGAGGGATTGATAAAATATAAGGTAAATTGCAAATATACATAATTTGTATTTGATTCATGGTCGCTTAGCTCCTACGATTAAAATGGGATTATTTCACCTTGAAAATCTTTAAAAAAGAAATAGAGTCCATTTGAACTCATGAGTGGCCATTGTACCTATGATATCAAATATAGTGCTTTCATATATAGTGGTTTGTCATTATTTTATTGCAGGCCAAAATGGTAAGTTAAGGTCTAAAAGCAAGAGCTTTAAAGATTTACAAATTAAAAAATAAAAAATAAAAACTTAAACACATAAAATTGTGAATGTTTAAAATTTATTCTAAAATTAAAATACAATAAATTATTGTAGAATATACTATAATGATTCTAGTAACTTTAGAACTCCAAATGTTGACTAAAAACATAGGAGGGTCGCCGGTTCGAAGTTCCAACAACCAATTCCATCAGCTTCCATGATTGAATTGTTTTCATATATCTCAGGATTTCATTTTATATTATCATTGAACGGAATTTCATGTTAAATGGGAGCATACACCATATGTCGTGTCATATTATTATGCGTGAGAAAATTACAAGAAGATCACTGTTTGAAAGCAATACCCTTCCCGACTTCTTTTTAAAAATATAATATGGATATGTCTTAGAAATCAAGAGTCAGACTTTATCAACTGCCAAGTATGGCAGACGACTTGATCGGCATATCGTATTACGCTCTTTGATGCACTGTAACGTCAATGGATATTTATTGAAACTCCATAGAGGCATAACAAATTTTAACACTATATTCCGAAAGATAAGAGAGCAAAGAAAGCGTCGAGAAAAATACAAGTATTTTTTATTGGAAGGATGGAAATGAAAAAGAAGTTAGTAACTGGATTATTTATTTTATTGAAATATTAAAAATATAGTTTTTTATTATAAAATAATTTCAAATATTTAGTATTGGAGACTTTAATAAGGTATTAAAGCATGGTTGAATAGCTGAACTTCTTGTTGTGAGTTTTCTTTTCTTTCTTCAATGAGTTCCTCGTGTTACTATTTGATAAATCAAGAAATTTCCTTTACTCATCCATTGTTTTTGTATGAATATGATAATCCTAGTACACAAATTACAAATGTTGTGTTCAATTGATTAAATTTTTTAGGTTAAAAATGGAATTGTTAGAATGGCACTTGGCGCTAAAGCTAAGGTAGGGTTTATTGATGGAAGCTTTGTTAAACTTGAAGCTAATTAAATGATTAGAAATGGACCTTGTTGATAGTCAGATTTTATCCTTTCCAAATTCACTCAACCATTTAGTTACCAAATTCACTCAGCCATTTAGTTAACAAAAAGCCGAGTAACTCTATTGTCAACAAATGCTAATTAAGATAGTTTCATAACTAGTTGAACTTAATAAAAAGTGGCACAAATGGTTATCATCTAGCATGGTTTCATTATATAACCGCCTACCATTTCTATATTTCAAGCATGTGCTTAATTATGAGGTCTCCACGTGTCTCGTGATCAATGATTAACTACTACTTTAAATACCTGACGTTCAACTATTAATATAGAGAAGAAGCACTATAAGAACTCTCTCATGATACATAACTATTCACTTATTTTCTCTCAAACGCATTTACTGGCTTAAGCATCAAAATAGCTATACAGAATTAGCTCTGATACCCTTTAGTTCTTTATGTTTTGCGGGGCTAAAATTTCATTCAAAAATTGCATAACAACATTTGGCACCGTCTGTTTTTTATTACACACCTACATGGCAAGAATTAGATTAATTAAGAGTGTAAATGTTGGTACTTCATCCTACCACCGTGAAAGGGGATGTAGGCACTTTCACAAACAACATTTGGCTAAACTGGAGTAACTTTGCTTCAACTTGGCCAAAGAAAAATAAGAATTGAGCAAAAACCATGAAGAGATCCTTGATCTCCTTCACAATAATGCCTACTTAAGTCAAAACAAATAACACGATGATCACAACGCTGAGAACAGTGATGATTCGATCTATTCTCCAAAATTAGTGAGAAAGGAAGCCAAAGTTACAATAGGATCTTTGGCCCCTACGCTTAAGAAAAATGACAAGGGGAAGCAGCATAATTATAAGCCCCACAACTAGTCATTTAGAGTTTTGATCGGCTGAAAGATTTAATCAAGCCTAAATTATAAGTAAAGTCAGAAATATTAGTAAAAATGATCCCATAAGTTCGAACTTAAGAAAATAAGCAATGAAATAAAAGAATATAAAAATTTCAAATTTTAAGTATATAACTCGTTATTTATCGAAAATGCATACAATGTATTCCAATAATTAACGAATAGCTAGAGATAAATTATATGTATACTAAAAATCATAGAATGACCTAAATAATATTTAGAAATATTCATTTGTACTATATATGAATTTACATGTAGGTAAAAATATACATAATTACTTAAAATAATACTAAATAATACTAAGAAAATTCATAATTAATTAAGTAAAAATTTAAAAAAATCATAAAAAATAATGAATGATCCAGATTTGGCTCGTGGCAGCTGGGGAAAATAAGAAAAAAATTAGATAATTAAATTAGAACAATACAAAAGTTAAATTGGAAGAAGATAAGGTAATTGTCTAATCAAATTAATGCACAATAATTTCCCTAAAACTCTATAAATACTCCAAATCTTTCAAAAGCTCATTTTGGATGTTATAAAGTTTATAAAAATAGAGAGAGGTGAAATTGAGAGTAAATTAGGGATTTAGAAAAAATCACAAAAATTCTGTGCAACTAGAGCTTCTAAGGAGAATCCAGACCCGACAAGCAGCTAGGAGTAGATGGCCACCACCACCACACGGTGATGGCAGCACTTAGGTGGGCCAACACACCCATGGCCATCAACGGTGGCTGAAACTACACAAATCGGTAAGTTCAATTTCCAACCTGATTTTGTGTAATTTTTAAAAAATAGTAAATATTCTTAGAAAATTATGAATTTTTTTATTCTAGAATATTTTTGCATGTAGTTTTTAGGAAAAATATTATTGATAAAAATATGTCTCGTGATATATACTGCTTAAGAAATCATGCAAAACCAAACATGTTTCGATTTAAAAATAAATGACCCTAGGAGTGTAGTTTTGATCCCAAAATTTTTGTGTAGACTACTTAGATGATATAGAATAGTGCTATGAAGCCCATTTTCAAAAATTAATTTTCAAAATCTTTAGATAAATTTTAGGTCTTAAAATGAGGTATAAAATGGGTAATTTAGGGTTAATTAAGTAATTAAATAGTTAATTATTAATTTAGTGAATAATTGTATGTTTTAAGATGTTGAAATCTGATGAAATATGATACTTGTAGCATTTAGGGTGTTAAATGTGATTATTAGGTTAATTATATAGTAAATAAGTAATAGGGAAAAATAGTAAATTTTAAGTCAATTTTGTAAATTAGAGTAATTAGGTGTGAAATCTAATTTAGGATGAATTTAGATATTTTGAAATGATAATTGATGTTGGGAGATGGTAATTAAAGTAATAAAAATATTAGATGTGTATTATGTACATAATAAGTAATAGTACATAATACATAATACATAATTATTAAAAATATAATAAATAAAAGATATTAGAACAAAAATTGATATTATGATAATAATAGAAATATACAATAAATTTGATAGGAAACTTAAATTAGGGTAATTATATGAAAAATGTAAGATTTTCTCATAACGAAGGTAAATTCGGTGATCAAACTAGAATCCGGGTGTATCACACGGACTAGAACACTAGTTAGAGACTAAAAACGATATGTAGGATATCCGAAGATAATGCGATTAATTTCACATTATGAGTTGGAATAATTTCTTAGGGTGTATGTATAAATCTTTAACCAAAAATTGAGTTAAAAACCTAATTTAAAAATCGACGCGAAAACTGAAACAGAATTTAACACGATTCAAGAAAAATTGTAAAAGACTTAAGACCTAGATAATTAGGTATATTAAACCCTAAACAAAAGATAACAATAAACGTTATAGGATAAAACGAGCCTATAATAGTTATATGAAAAACTGAAACCACGTTTGTGTTATAGGGATGATCGATGATAGCCTAAGCAAGTGGGACCTCGAGTAAGGGAGTAAGGATTCCAAGTAAGTTAGGATTAATACGATACTGTATTTTGGAGGCTTGAGACTATACTTGGTTATGTTTGTTAGATTGTTGATGTGTGTATGTGCTTAATTATGAGTGATACTATGATTCTGTTTGTTGTTCTGGCTTATATTTTAATTTGTATGAAATAATTAATCACTCTAAACTGGACCTAATCAAATATACCACCTATAATCATAATCGGATCTGCATGGTAACCCATTAGGAGAAACTTAGGATTCTCTGGCCAAATACCGACCCCTTCGAAAGAGATAGCACAGGATTGCATAATGGTTCCTTCTTCATCCTTAGTCGAACTAAGTGACAGGAGAGGAGGTCACGGCGAGGGTGAAGTCAATGGTTTGATGGTAGTCGTGGGAGGAGCGGTATCTCCATTGCACAAGCCTAAATTTGGTCGCGAGCTATTGCATTAACGACAACTCTTCAATCCGAATTAGAGCGGGCGCAATTTCTCTAATCTCACGACGGGCCAGACAATGACGTGCGATGGTATTTGCTTGAACATGAATTGCACTTAATAAGTTGGTTGATAACCTTGTTATGTTTATGGTATAGTTTTAAGTCCTCCATCCTAATTTACTAAGCTGTGGTTGCTCACATTCCTATAGATGTCGTGCAGGTACTGGCTAAGAAGCGGCTTATAACTACTCTAAAGTTAGCAACTGCTGGATCTTAAGGAGTGAGGAAAAACATTTGAAGAATAAACATATATTTTTAAGGTTTAAGCCTTTATTTTAGAATTTTTCATTTCTAAATAATGTAATAACTAGGAAATAGTTTATGGTGAAACATTATAAATGTTAATTGTAATAACTGAATTATAATGTATATATATATTTTCTCACTTTCTTAGTTAAATGATTTATTTAAATTACAAACTATTTGCTTTAAAGCGAGTTAGTCGTGGATGCCTTGTGTAGATCAGGTCTAAGATAGCAGTTGTAAGGCCAACTTCTATCTTAGAATGGTTTACATGGCAGGGCTGTTATGACTTTGCCACTTCAGGGTATGATAATAATAGATGCTCCATGCCAGACCCTCGCATGTTAGTACCCCTACTATAATAAGTAAACAATTTCAAATTAAGAAGAGCCTTTTCATCTCCAAGATTTTAGACAAGGTTACACTACGATACATTAAGTTGCCATAATTTGAAACCTATGATGGAATGAGAGATCTTGAAGATCTCCTTGAGTATTACTACACCTTAGCTTAGTTACATGACTTGAGCAATGAAATAACTTGCCAAACTTTTACTTCAACACTAAGGAACACAGCCTAAGGAATACGGTAAGCACATGGTTCAAACACCTAAAGTTGAACATAATTTCGTGTTTAGAGGATTTCACAGAAGTGTTTCTCTAATACTTCCTTGCGAGTAAGCTTCTTTTCAAGGATTCTTTTGTCCTTAACACAATAAAACAAAAATCAGATAAATTTATCAGAGATTATCTAGCCAGGTTTATGGCTAAAATGGTCTAGATTCCAAAGTTAGATATGAGCATTGCTCTCAACATAGTAATTGATGGCCGCATGGAGACTTTTTCGAGTTTCTCGCAAGAAATAAGCTGAGAACATTTGCTAAGTTTAAAGTCAAAGCTACGTCTTACATCCAACAGAAAGACAACACTGAGGCTTATCAAGAAGCCAATCAAAATAGAGGAGAAAAGAAAGGAAACAAAAAAAGAAGTGTAAAAGATCAACTCAGAACGGACAATGATCAATGTCCCAATGTCGAGAAAAAGCGGCTACATATCTCGACATATTCAGTCCACATACCACTCAATTATCCAATGACAAACATATTGATGAAGGTACACGGGTAAAGAGGCATTTTGTAGCAGCCAGAAAGGATGAGAGATAACTCTTTAAGGTGAAATTCCAATAAATATTGCGATTTTCATTGCGATAAGGGCTATAATATTAACTAGTGTATCCAACTTAAGAGTGCGATTGAGGATGCAATTCAGTGAGGGTACTTGAGCAAGTTTCTTACGCATGATGCTAAGAATATTAAGTGACTATCTCAAAAGAGATAAGAAAAGTAAGAGAATGTTACTCGACAAATTGATGTCAGGAAATATTTGAAAGATGAGAGCATTAGTAGAGCACCAAATGGAATAATTAACATTATTGTTAACGGGCCTTCCCCCATAGGTCGGTCAAGCTCTTCGAGCTCAATTAACGCTATTCATTATGTTTGTAATGTCTAAGGCAAGAAAGCTAAAATTGATAATACCATTTCCTTCAGAAAAGAAGATTTCGAAGGCATTCAAAGGCTCCATAATGACTCACTCATGATTAGTGTAAGAATTACCAACTTCAAGGTCAAGAAAATTCTTATTAACATTGGAAGTTTTGTAGACATTGTTTTCTAGCATGCTTTTGATTAGATGAGACCGAATAACAAGGCACAACTGAAATCCTACAACTATGATTTATATACTTTCAACAAGCAACTTATCTAGGTAATCGGAGTAATCTCCCTACCAATTTAGATTAGAGATGATGAGCATGTTGTAGAAGATAAAGTGGAGTTCCTCATTGTCAAATGTCGGTCCCTATACAATATGATCATGGGACAGCTGTCTCAGCATTTATTCAGCATCGTCCCTTCCATTACCCATCTTAAGGCTAAATTTCCCACACCTACTAAAGTTGGTGTGTGTAAAGAGGATCAACAATTGGCAAAATCATTGTTTACGAGGGCATTAAGGTGAGAAGAAATTTTTCAAGTTGAAAATTGCCCAAAAGGAAAGTTAGTTGATATAGATAATGCCAAAGATGAAACAGAAGAAATTTTGCTGGGAGATGACCTTGAGAAAACGATAAGGATAGGAAAACCTTTGCTTGCAGACATCTACCAAAGTTTAATCAACTTTTTACAAGATAATGCAGATGTATTCACATAGTCCCTTTCATATATACCAAGTATCCCTAGAGATGTTATGGTACACAAGCTTCAAATAGATTCAAGCTCTAAGGTGATTCAATAAAGGAAAAGACATTTCACCCTTGAGAGGTAAGCAGCCATAAAAGAAGAAGTTCAAAAAATCTTAAAGGTAGGATTCACTCGGGAAGAGCTTTATCTAACTTAGCTAAGCAATTGTGTGTTAGTCAAGAAGTCTAATGGCAACTGGAGAATGTGTATAGACTTTATGGATCTGATCAAGGCCTCTCCCAAAGATTGCTTTCCTTTGCCAAGAATAGATTAGATGGTTGACTCTATTATTGAGCATGCTTTACTCTCTTTCATGGATGCACTTTCCAACTACAATCAAATCAAAATGGATGAGGAAGATAAAGTTCACACATCATTCGTCACTAACTTTAGAACATATTGTTATATGGTGATAACCTTTGGGTTAAAAAATGCTAGTGCAACTTATCAATGGCTTGTCACCATGATGTTCAAGCCATAGATCCATCGAAATGTTGAAGTGTAAGTTGACAATATGATTATAAAAAGCATAATAAAGGATCGACATCTTACCAATCTTAAGGAGACATTCAACACTCTAAGGAGATACGATATGAAACTGAATTTGCAAAAGTTTGTTTTTGGTACTACTTCCAGAAAGTTCTTATGACACATGGTCACTCAGTACGGTATTGAAGTAAATCTAAAAAAGATTGATTCGATCAGAAATATGAAGTCTCCTCATACTGTCAAGGAGGTTCAAGAGCTAACTGGATGAACAGTTGCCCTTAAAAAGTTTCGTGTTGAGAAGTATGGATAGGTGTGCATAATTCTTTAAAATCTTATAGAATCTGAAAGATTTTAAGTAGATGGATGAATGCGAAAGAGCATTCAGCAAGCTTAAAGAATTTCTCGTGTTGCTACCAATACTCTTGATACCTATTTTATGGGAGAATTTATATTTATACTTGTCAATTAGTTGCCAAGCGCTTTCCTCTATATTAGTCCTAATCGAAGGTAAGGGGCATCGACCAATTTATTATATGAGCCATATCTTGTAAGGACTGGAACATCAATATACTAAAATTGAGAAATTTGTGTTAACAATTGTTCTCTTAGCAAGGAAGTGGAAACTATATTTCGAGGCTCATTAAATTGTAATCCTTACTAATCAACTTTTACGGCAACCATTCCAATGGCCAAATTCCTCAAGAAAGATGATGAAGTATGCCTTGGAGCTAGGTGCTTATGGCGTACAATATAAACCCAGAATGGCATTAAAAGCTCAAGTGTTAGTGGATTTTTTAGCTAAGTTCACGGGTGAAGAAGACAGCATAGAAATTGTAAAGAAGCCAATATAGAATCTTTATATTAATGGTTCTTTGATTAAAGAAAGAAGTGGCATGTGTTTTATCCTACAAGGACCCCATAATGTCAAGGTTAATTATGCCTTAAAGTTTAGATTTCTAGCCAAGAATAATAAAGTGGAATATGAAGCCTTAATAGCTGGACTCAGATTGGCAAAGGAATTTGGTACCAAGAAAGTTGAAGTTTTCTTTGATTCACAACTTGTTGTGAATCAAGTAAAAGGGAGTTATGTGGTATAAGTGGAAGAAATGAGTATGTACTTATTGATAGTATGAATGCTCATGGAGGAATTTCAATCCATTTTGATTCATAAGATACCAAGGAACAAGAACATCGCAGCTAATAAGCTGTCAAAGTTGGCCAGTATGGTACTCCTCCATTTGAACGGTAAACTCTTCATCGAGTTTCTCCTACATAAGAGTTTAGTAATAGTTCAATAAAGCATTGAATTGGCTCCCTACTTGAAGAGAGGTCCTAGATGGATCCAATTGTAGATTATCTGAAGGACAGTGTCCTTCCTAACAATAGGAAAGAGGCTTGAAGGTTGATTTATGAAGCTATAAATTACATACTAATAGGTAATTAGCTCTACAAACATAATATTTCCCAACCTTATCTTTAATGCCTTCCTCTGAAAGATGCACAATGAGTATTATCCGAGTTATACAATAGTGTGTGCAACAACCATGTGAAAGGACAAACATTGTATATATGTGCCCTAGACTTGGCTATTACTGGCCGATAATGAAAGATGATATGAGAACATTCATTCGATAGTATCCATAATGTTGGACACATCAGGTGTCGAGTTATGTGCCTTCTACTAAATTGTGTTACCTAAACAGTCCCTAGCCTTTTGCTCAATGGGGATTAAACATACTTAGACTATTTCCAAAGTCCATGACTCAACGATAATTCGTCATTGTTGCCATGGATTACTTTACTAAGTGGGCAAAGGCCAAGGCATTGGTTAGGATCACCGAATAGAAGGTTGAGGCTTTTGTTTTCAACTTTATTATATTAAGATTTAAGGTCTCATTTATGACAATCATGGATAATGGACCACAATTTAATAATGACAAAATTTGGGAAACATGATATCCATCTGAATTACACATCTGTAACACATCCCTAAACCAATGGGCAAGTGGAAGCTGTTAATAAGATTATCTTACATGGCTTAAAGAGGAAAGTTAATTAAATCAAAGGAAAATGGGCTGACTAATTTCGGGATGTTTTATGGAGATATTGGACTACTCGTAGGACTGCAACAAGGGAAACTCCCTTCAAATTGGCGTATGGTATGAAGTAGTATTGCCAATTGAATTGGATCCACCTAATCTACGCATGAAAAATTTTGACATAATGACCAATTGGGTTGGTTTAACGACTAACTTGGATACTATCGAAGAGATTAGAGATGTCGTAAGAACAAGAGTTGCAATATACTAGCACAAGGTAGCCTGGTGTTATAATCAGAAGGTGAAACATAAAGTTTTTTGGCCTAGATTATGGTTTGTAGAAAATTAGGGGCTATTAGCGAGCAAGATAAATAAGGGAAACTCGATACAATTGGGAAGATCTTGTTAAGGTCCAAGAAGTTGTTAGTGAGAAGGCCTATTAGGTAGAGAGGTTAGATGGAATAACCATCCCTCGCTTATGGAATGCCTAGAACTTAAAGCTTTATTTTAATTAATCCCTTTCGTGTTATGAATTATTTCCACTTGCTTTGTAAGGCGATAGCTTAGTTGTTATTTCAAATGCAAACACTTATTCTAAGTTTCAATGTCAACTTGTTTTCCTTCTTGATCATTTCATGATTAATAGATCGTTACTAAGTTCAAACTGCATAATGAACGAACTAGTATTTAATATGTTTAGGCCTGTCAAGGTTAGTGAACATTATAATTTAGCCAAAAAGCCAAATAAAGAATGTATTCATTCTTATAAGTGATCTCACAGCTCAAATAAGGCAACTAGGCTACGTCTCAAATGACTAATGGCTATTGTCTTTAAAAAAGACACCCAACATATCACATGTGAAATAAAACAGGCCGAGGAAACTAAGTATGTGAAACAAAACATATCGAGAAAGTTAGACATGTTAAATAAAACATGCTAAGAAAAATAGGCATGTGAAATAAAATATGTCGAGAGACAAAGTACGTGAAATAAAGCATGCTAAAACTATTAAATTACATGAGATAGGAAATGTGGATAATATTAAACAATACTAATTATTTGACCACTCAGTCAAACCTTATCCATACAACTCCGTAAAAAAAAAAAAAAAAAAAAACAAGAATCCTAAGATTTTAAGTTGTTCTTTGATTGTCCAAAGGCATTCCCTTGATCGGAAGATGGGACCTTATTAAAGAATATTTCTTTCTCGATACTAGAGGTTTTGGAACAGGTGGATTTTTCTTTGCGTACATAGGGGATCTCCCTAGATAGTCGGTTTTCGTCATCGCTAAGATCTTCGGTGCAAACTCTATTGTTATTACCCAACTTTTGGACCTCAGCACTTGTATCTTCGTTAGCTTCTTCGTCATAACTGCTAACATTATCATCAAAATTGGTGAAATCTAAGCATGAAAGATCGTATCTAGGGTGAAACTTTAAAATTTCCTTTTGCATCGCTTAGACCCCCTCCAATAACTTCTTTCTCAGCAATCTCTCGTATTGCCGCCTTAGAGTCATGATCTCTAATGCTTCTTCAATAGATGGCCCAATCTTCGCTGCCTCATCCAATTCAGCAATATGACTTTGCAATTTAGAGTTATTGGTCTCTAATTCTTTTATTTACACCCTAAGCCTATCCATATCATCGCTCATTGAGCTAAGATTTCAACCTAACTCCCAGTACTCTTCCTTTTTCTTATGAAGCTCCTCTTTCAAGTCTTCAACCTCCTTATATTGCTCCTCACTCTTAGCTTTAAGGCTCGAAACTTCATCGGCCACTAATGAATGTGCCAATTTCTTGACAACTAGCTCCTTTTGATATTTTCTAGCCTTCATCTTAGCCTCGATTCTCGTACTTTTAGCTATTACAGTTGAAGCCTTCGATGAGTTGTATGCATCCTTAATTTCTATAATAAGTAGACAATAAAAATAATAAATTCGCTACATCACCCGAGAAAACAATAAAATATTATTACCTTCTTCATCTCCTTATCAGCTTTATCCAATGTCGTCAGAACGTAGCTACTAATTTGCATACAAACAAGATTATGTTAATAATAAAAAATGTGCCATAAGTGAATGGATTCAATTGATACATACATCATACAATTTAGCTGCAATGTGTGTCTTGTTACAACCGCCAACCCTATCGATGTCCTTCTTCACAATCTCCCTATCCTTAGGATGAATGATAGCTTCCATCAAAGCTAAGGATTTGGTCCTATCACTAAGGCCAAATCAGTATAGAGAATATTGTGGCCCCAGCATCGAACAAAGTACTTGCTAACCTTGCTATTAGGGATAAATTCAGCACTATTGATGCTAAGAGCTTTGTTCTACATGGCCTCCTTTATCCTTTCATCTAAAGTCTTAGATCTCTTAGACGAAGATTAGCCAGTAAGCTCCTTCCAACTTCTTTTACTAGTACTCAGTACAATATCCACTTAGAGCGACGACCCTTCAACAGCATCATGATGGGTGATTTCAACCCTACTGCAAATGCCAATTTCTTGGCCAAAATCTCTCAACTCTTTAGCTAAAGGAACATTTTTAGGAGGTAGTATCACTTCAAATTGTATGGCCTCAACGACCCTAGACTTTTCACTCCCTTAGCAGGATCTACATCGCCTACACCCATATTTGTAATGAAAAGTAAATGCATAAACAATAAAAAGAAAGAAATAAAGGACCTACATGTTCTGAACCAAGCAAGGCTCAAAGGCAACTATTCTTTCCATATGTCACACGAATGGCTTTCCTCTTATAGCTCTACTTAGCAAGACAACTACTCAATAGCATACATTCCTTTTCGGAGAAAATTGACTCCCCATTTTCATATTGCCTTATTATTCTCTTAGTGTCCTAGAAAAACATTTTGTTTTTTCTTCTTTCTTGAATCTCTTTTGCTGTGGCAGCATCATTCGGCATTAACTCAATATCTTTAGTGCGGATAGGTTTAGTCCATTGGGTCTAAAAGTCCAATTCTTTATCCAATATGATAGACACAAACTTTTCGTGCCACTTATGGATTTTGGACTCCAATCCATCAATGAATTTCCACCCATGCATAGCGGCTGCAAAGTACCAACCATTAAGCTACCTCCTTATTATAAAAAAGTATCTAAATAATTGAGACGTAGCCTTAACCTCAATCCCTTCACAAACTATATTGCAAGTTGTGAGAAGTCGATAGTTGTTTAGTGAGAACATGCTTAGCATAACTCAGAAATAGTTACAAAATTTCTAGATAAAAGCAAAAAATGGGAAGCACAATCTAAAGTCAACATATTGCAGATAAATGTGAAACTCGCACTCTCTTGGAAAGCATACCCTTTCCTCCTTTGTCGACCTTTTTAGATTGCATACTTTAGGATGATCTTACTAATATTTATTGTATTTCAAAACAAGAACTTTATCGACACCACTGGCCACTCCATCCATAGAATTGCTAAAGTAAAACACATTATTATACAAATAATTGGCTACATATCTTCCTTCTTTATCATCTGGATAGGTATTTGCTGCAAGAGAGTTAATTTAAGAAAGGTTGTCCCATTGCTCTACCATACTGTTGTCTAGCTACTTGAGGAACATGCCATCTCGTTCCTTTTTTGGGGGGTAGAAATAGCCTCGGTCTCAGTTGCCTAGGAATCTAAAAGAATAAATCGGGAAATTATATTTCGAACCATACCTGATTTTAGTTATATAATAAACATCATAGAACTTTTAAGAATTTTGAAGACAAGGATGAGATTTCATGAATAAGCAAAAGCTTATGGATACAGATAAAAATGAAATTAGGAAATGTGTTTTCAGTATTAAAATTTCCTTATATATGAACAATTTACTCTCATAACCCTAATACGTTTCTAATAGGAATGATACACTAATTAGATGGCATAGTGTAGATTATAGATATGTATTTTGAGATAGAGATCTAATGATTATTGTAGCTCTGACAATTGTTAGTACATGTAGTATAATTATAGCTAAAGTGACAGTTGTTATACGTGCTACAACTTAGTTTTTTGGATTAGCAGGAAATTTGAAAAGTTGCAAATTTTCGACCAAGATACGATCTATCGTGTTCTAAATGAAAATTAAAACTTCCTACATTACTCAACATTTGGGAAACTTGGTTCTTCACACTCCAAACTTACTAACAAAACACTAAGCTTTATTTACTCCTTCAATCGAGTTCTTGATCACTAGAGTTGGGGGGGTAGGGGGGGAAGGGGGGAGGGAGGGGGGTTAAGGTGTTCATCCTTCCTAAATTCACTCAACCATTCGGATGACGACTAGTCGAGTAACTTTATTGTTAGCTAATGCCAATTAAGACAATTTCACCATTAGTTTGATCTTAATAAAAAGTGGTATGAATGGTTATCGTATGATACAGTTTCATTACATAATTGCCCTTCATTTCTATATTTTAAGCATTATTATGAGGTCTCAATGTGTCTCATGATTAATGATTAACTACTACTTCAAACTCTTGACATTTGCTTATAAGTACAAAGAAGAAGCAGTATAAGAACACTCTCATGAACCATAATTATTCACTTATCTTCTCTTAAACACAGTTACTAATTTAAGCATTAGAGTAACTACAGTGAACTAGCCCCGATATCCTTTGGTTCTTTATGTTTTGCAGGAGTAAGATTTCAACCAAAATCACATAACAACAAACCTGTTGTGATTTGATGGTATGTTGTTGAATTCTAAATAGTACAGTAAAGGATTGATTTGAAGGTTTCATATATACTCACTCAACTAAAGAGATTTGAGATGACATTGATGAATGCACCTCTATTATATTAGTTGCAATTTGAAATAGTGAATTTGAGACAAGGAAATGCTAGCTTTATAGTATACTATAATAAATTAGAAAAACTTTGGGATAAGTTAGGAAGTTTGTCCTTACTGCCAACTTATACCTATAGTGTGATAGTTAACTACAAGTGTGAACTGGTTAAAAATTTTACTAATATGGATAGCAAGAACAAAATCATTCAATTTCTAATGGATCTTAGTAATATCTATGACAATACTAGATGCCAAATCTTGTCCATTGAGCCTTTACCTACTATGAATAAGGCTTGCTATCTTGTGTATCAAATCAAAAAACAAAAGCATATCACTTTTGTTAGTTGTTCTTCTAATGATTTGCATCATTTTTGCTAGAAGGACATAAGAAGTTTGTAAGTGATGAAAAGAAAGACAAGAAAGGAAGAGTTGCTTCTAAGTTGACATATGTTCATTGTAAAAGAAGTAGCCATATAATGGATCATTGTTTTAAGATTATTAGATATCTTGACTGGTTTAGAGGTGTAAAGGAGAGAAAGGGAGTGAAAATGGCTACACAAGTTCAAAGTGGTTCATTGTTTCTTGATGCTCCTTTAGATACTAATGCTACTATTTATATTGAGCTTCATTCTACAACTGGACATAATTTAATAAATGAACTATAGTTGGATTCAAAAGCGTGCAATGAAGTGTTATGCATGTTGAAAGGCAAAAATTATAAAGATAATCAACAAACATACTTCCTTAATGTCATATGTAAGGACTCCCTTTTGTTCTTTTGTTTTGGCTTCTCATATTATGAATGATAATGCATTAGGCTATGGATAGTGGACATAGGCATGTCAGGTCACATGACCCCATTCTTAAGCCTTTTACATAGAAACACACTTTATCCAATCCGATACCCATCAATTTGCTCAATGGAAAACGAATTTTGTTAATATAGTTACCCTAATTAAATTGCATGACAAGATAGTTTGGTTTACTATTTTCTATGTTCCAAAGTTTTCTTTTAACTTGCTATGTGTGAGTAAATTGACTTCAAACACCAATCTAGTCAACATTTTTTATTCTTCTAAATGTCAATTTCAGGATCGAGGCTCTAAAGCTATTATTGCTACAATCAGTAGCTTTCATAGATTTTACATAATGAATTTCAAGCCTTGTTATGTTCATTCTTGTATTTTCTTCTTCTTCTTTTTTTTTAACATTCTGTTGGTGATTCTTTTAAACATGTAAACACTCAAACTAAAGAATTGTCCTTAGTTTTTTTCCATAATAGACTAGGACATGCTTCACTATCCAAACTACAACAGTTACCTCAATTACATTGAAAAAATGTTAGCAAGTTACTATGTGATACATGTTTACTTGCAAAATTTCATTGTTTTCCTTTTCCACACATTTTTTCCACTTCTTTGCTCCCTTTTGACTTGATTCATATTGATGTATGGCATATGACACTAATTCTATTTTTGGTGCTAAGTACTTCCTTGCTATTGGCGATGATAAGACCAAAAGCCCTGAGACATTTTTAATGACATATAAACACCAAGTCCCTTAATTCTTGACAAACATCTTTGCTTATATTCAAACACATTTTAATACTTTACTTAAGACAATTAGATCCAACAATGTTACAGAATTTTTGTCAAGAGAGTGTCAATACTTGCTTGCAAACCATAGAGTCTTACATAAAAGAAGCGTTGTTTATACCCAATAACAACATGGGGTAGTTGAAAGGAAGCATAAATACTTACTTGATATAGGTACGATTTTATGGATTCATGCAAATTTTCCTAAGCTCTTTTAAGGAGAATGTATCCTAGCTACCACATACCTCGTTAATCTTATGCCCTCATAAAACCTTGGGTGTAGAACTCCATATCAAATTTTGTTTTACAAAGAACCATCCTTTGATGACCTTTAGACATTTGGGTGCTTGGCATATGCTTCAAATATACCTAAATTGTATGACAAGTTAATGATGAGATGAAAGTGTTGTGTATTTATGGGTTATCCATCTTGTTAAAAGGGGTATAAATTTTATTATTTGTGTTCACATAAATTGTTTATTAGCAAAAATGTATTCATAAGCATATTTTTGCATTCAAGCATGACTTTCCTTGTTGAAGGCACAAATTCCTTTGTTGATCCACACATTCCATTGTTTCCAAACTCTTCTATTCCTTGCTCTTTAAAAGATGCTCCTATTATTCATGTTCCTTATCAACTAGAACCTAATTCTGTAGTGCAAATGGAGCATTTTTCCACTTTATCTCAATGAGAAATCTCTCTTTACATATCCAATCACCTTAAAATGCCACCTTCTTCGTTCTGAGACTTCATTTGTAATGTGCAAGGTTGTAATTCAGCTGTAGTAAGACATAAATAGTAAATATCCTTTATTTCATTCACAGTACTTCACTAATTTGCCCTATGGCTATGTGATCTCACTTGCTATTGTGTTTGCTACACGTAAACCTAAGAATTATCATGAAACTACGGCAGATTCTAATTGGATAGATGTTATGAATAAATAAATCTTAGCTCTAAAATCTAACAAAACTTAGGAAATTACTTTATTACTTGTAGGGAAACAAACCATAGGTTCAAAATGGTTTATAAAATAAAATGGAACCATTGAGAAGTACAAGGTACAGTTGGTTGTTAAGGGATACACATAAGTTTAGGGAATAGACCACACTCATACTTTTTACTAGTGGCAAAGTTGACTTTTGTTAGATTGTTGCTTGTTGTTGCATTAATCAAGAATTGGTTTGTTTATCAATTAGATGTTAATAATGCATTTTTATATAGATTTCTTGATAAAGAGATATATATGTTACTCCCGAATGGTTTTGAAGTTCCGAAATGACAAGAGCATAAGCTTGTGAAATTTCTTTATAGCTTGAAACAAGTCATGCGGTAATGGAATGGAGAGTTCACAAAGTTTATTGTTTCACTTAGATTTAGTCAATCCAAGTTTGATTATTTTTTGTTATATGTAGATGATGTTTTGGCGGTAGGTGATTCCTTATTAGAGATTACTTGGGGTGAAACGTGAACTTAATAAAGCCTTCACCATAAATGATTTAGGTAAAGTTGGGTTTTTCCTTGGGATTGAGGTGTATCGATTATCTTTTGATTTCTTCTAAATTAGAGAAAACTTGTGCTAAATATTCTTTCTAATGTTGGGCTCACAATTGTAAAGGCCACCCAAACTTCTTGTCTATAGGTATTGCACCTTAGATCACATATATGGCTCTCCTCTAATGGACCCTGCTATTTATAGGTTTCTTGTGGGGAGACTATTATATCTTTCCATTACTACATTGGAACTTTCTTTTTCGATTCAATAATCGAGTCAATTTATTGCTTGTCCTCTAACTACACATCTCATTGCTGCCTTACATATCTCCAAGGTATTGCGAATAAAGATTTGTTATTTTCATCTTAAAGTTCAATCTCTTTACTTAACTATAGCGATATCGATTAGGGTGCTTGTAGGAAATTGATGGAAAATCTCTTTTGTGGTTTTATATATATATATATATATATATATATATATATATATATATTGGTTCCTCTTTGGTTTCATGGAAGACTAAAAACAAGCAACTATGTCAACTTCATCGATTGAAGCTGAATACCTAAACTTAGTTGCTTTAATCCAAGAATTATTATAGGTATCATATTTGTTACGTGATCTTGCTATTAATATCTCTTTACCGATTCATTTGTATACGAATAGTAGATTAGCAAAATGACCATAAAAAATATGTGCTTTAATTTAAGAACCAAACACATAAAGGTGAATATACATTTTATTAAGAATCATCTTAGTTCAGGATTTCTTCATGTGGAATTTATTCCTTGTCATCTCTAGTTAATAGATCCAATGACAAAGGTAGTGTCTAAGAGTAGATTATCATCTTTTTGGTCTAAGAATGGCCTGTTACAGTGGCCAACTTGAAGGAAGGGGGTGGGGCTGCTTTGGGGTGCTGTTGAAGTATTAGCCTTGTGTAAATTATTTTACTTTATTATTTTTTTCCCACATCCTGATTTGTACATATATATATATACTCTATACTCACAATTAGTTAGTAAGAGACACATCATATTCTTTTATTCTCGCTTCGGGGAGTAACAAATTTCCTATCCTTTGCTTTATCTGGTTTTATCTTCTACACAACAAGTAAGTCTTCTCTGCTAGATTCTTAACTAGAATAGCACTAGAAACTTCATCATACTTGACCCCCTAAAATATGCATGGACCTCACTTTTTTGCCGACATAGCTAAGCTGTGTAAATCTCAGCTAATGTGGACATTAACATGACAATTAGCCTTAAAAGAGAGAGAGAGAGAGAGAAGGAGCGTAGCATGATCCAAGATTTTTCTTCGTTTTCTTTACCTTGCTCGAGGTAATGTATGATTTAATCAAAATTTGCTATATAGGCTAAAAAGAATAAATAATCACAACTTGCTAGTTTCTACGGCAATAGCATTTTATGTAAAATAAGCGTCTGATCCGATATAAAGTACTATTTTTCGTGTGTACTAATGTGGGATGATTTGTTACGAGGTGTCATATGAAGTGTCCCGATTTAGATCAATTCCTTGTACGTGGCAATAGCCTAAGATGTCCTGACGTTGGAATTTGGAAAACGGACTTAAAATAGAAGGAATCGTGTGAGGGAACTTTTTTTATATTATCACTTCAACTTTATTTAATAAACGATGGATGTCAGAAAGAAAGGTGCACATAAGTAGTACTAACCGACACCCTCGCTGAAATATTAATTAAAAAAAAAAAAACACAAACAAACATAAATAAGAGAAGAATGAAATAAAAGAAAACTTAGACTTGGGGTCCTACGTCTCTTTTCGGTTTAGTGGATATATATATGGATCCCTCTTTTGGAGAGATAAGCTAGCTTGAACGCCGTACCATTTGATCTATGGGGAAAAAAATAGCTTGATTTTATGTTAAGTTGATTTAAATAATTAAGTTAAAGTAAATTTGAGATGTCTTTTTAGTGATAGCTCAAATATTATAATACATTTTTTAAGGTTTCATCGACACTAGATTAAGCTTGATATAAAATCTTACATTTAGTTAGAACGAGTTCGAATAAATTAGAGTTTAGTTTAAGGTAACTTATCTTTAAGGAAATAAAATAGCTAAATTCTACAAGTAAATGTTAAGTTTTACGTAATGGATTTTCACCATAAGATGAGTTTTGGCTAAATTTAAAGTTAACATTAAGATTCAAACTTTCGGATAATAATCAAGTTGGAAGTAATTTCCTAACCCAAAATGTAAGTTGGTATCCAATAAGGGCCTTATTAGGTTTAAAGATCCACTTGAACTATCTTTTTTATTTTTATTAAAAAGAAAAGCTTTATTTATGTACGGATATGCTTGAATGAAATGTGAAAAATCCCCTAATTTGTATCTAATCTATTATTATTACGAACTTGGTGCGTGGCTAACATAGGATTTAATAAAAGGAAACTATAAGATTGATCTAACGATTCTATTTTATTAATTTATTGTTTAATCTCCAATTTTCCAAACGCTTCATCAAGTCCTTTCTTTTGACCTAGAGGGATTTCACTAATCGGTCCACACTTAAGAATTCGGTAAAAAACAAAAAAACATTACTACAATTTTTTCTCTCGTAAAATGTACAATCACTTAATTTTATATTTTCTCATTGTACAAAATCACATAAAAGCTAAGCCACAATAACAAACAAGTCGTTTCTAGAACGCACCAACATGATCCTGCCATACATTAGGTAAGGGACTAAATTTTAGCCATTAAGGTGCAGAAATTAGAAATGTTTTGAGCTCCTATGCTTGTATCTGTTTTTAGTCTATATTATGCACGATCTTCTTGGGCATACATATGTACGTGCATGTCCATCTAATTTATTTTTGGGTAAAACCCCTTTATATTTATTTTACTTCATTAAACAAAGGGTTATTTATCACTTATAGAGAGTCTATCTTTTTATTCAATTGAATTCTATCCGTTCAATACAAATTCAGTTATTAGAATTTGTAGTCCTTAAACAACAGTTTTAGGTGGTTTAAATTGCTTTTGTAATCATCAAACTAAGCTCTCGTATTATGATCTCTTATTTCAATTATTGCCAAGCTTAATCAAAATGAAGCGGAATTTGAGCTTTACTTTAGTTAAAATCAAAATTAGTACTTTCTTTCGCAAAAGTAATCCATAGACATCCTACTTGAATTGTGCATTTGGACTCATCTAATATTACCTACATTTATGCCCTATAAATAGTCATAAATAACTTGCAATTATGAACTTTCCAGCGAAGCATTTAATTGGGCTTCTATTGGATACACAGAATCGATTTTGTTACGCTCTATTTTGAAGTGTTCAAATGATAAATCTAAAATATGACATTGTATGTGTTGTCATGAGAAATTGATCGGTAGAGATTCTCGATTTGGGCCTTCAAATAGGCCCGTGTTTGCAAAATAAAACATTGAAAAAGAACATTGAGGATTGTCTAGCATAGAAAGTGTCTTACTTTTAAGATTGAGCCCCTCTTTATAGAGTCCGGAGAGGAGATCTATATATATTATGAAAATGATATATAACTCATGCAATTAGCACCTATCTCTACTTGTTAATAATAGGGATATAATCGAATCAACTTGAATTAATACAGTATTAAGCTCGAATTAACTTAAATTTAATTAGAACTTAACTAAACTTCAAATTTTAAACTCGAACTTAATTTGAAAATATATACAGAAAACTTAAGCTCAATTCGATTGGTTAGATTAAACTCATATTTTGTTACAAATTTATATTAAATAAACCTAAACTCATTAGTATTTTAAAAAAAAAATTATACCAAGCTTAATTATGTTTATAAGTTTAACTAATTTAAAATTTTAAAACTCAAGTTTAACTTAATTGGATAATTGAGTAGTTCGAATTTGAATTCAACTAGATTGTTATCGAATTGTGTTGAAGTAAAACTCAAATCGAATTCAAATAATTTATTTATTCATTTATAATCTAATTATAAAAGAAGACAACAAAGATAAGCTTTAAAATTTAACGAAATACTACGAAATAAGAAAAGAAAAAGAAAAATGGTTGTGTGTCATTAATCACGACGATTTGTAATTCAACTTTATTGTAAAGGACGGCAAGCCAGGTCGCCTTTCGGGCCGATCAAATTAAAGAGACGAAAGTTGGCCAAAGAAAAAAAAAAAAAAAATTAAAGAGTCGAAAATGACGTGATAAGACCTGGTTTTGCCCATTGAAAAGGGTGGCTTTTGTCCTTTTCTGCGAATGTTCATCCTCTTCCCATAGGACATAAAATCTTTTCCAATATAAAAACCTATTTTTTACCTAGGAGCTATGATTTAGTGCCTAGCCATTGACACGGTTTTGATAGTTTAATTCATTATTTGTCCTCCATATTACGTTAACTTAAATCTTGGTGGATTCTTCCATCAGGGGTTAAAAAAGAAAATCAGACAATTGAGTTGATTATGTACAATTAAGCTTCAATTGTTATTGTAACTAAGATGGCACTTATTGCATATAAAATATAGAATTAGATTAACACTTCGCAAGGTCTACGGCTAAGTAGATATATTAATAAAGGCATATGGTCTTTTAATGGACATTCTCTTCAAATTAAAAATGAACTATAATCAAGATGAAATTCTTAAAAATATCAGATCCTACATGATCAAGTAAATTCAACAAGAGTATAAAAATTAGTTGCAACTCAGTACTCAGGTAATTGTCCTAGTTCAAATTTACCAATCCATCTTTTCCTTTTATCAAAATCATCTTAATATGCTGTTATTTCGCAAGATCTTCACCAAAGTCCAAGAATTCGACGTGTATAAATCTTGCCATGGTCTTAGAAATGTAATTCCACCTCCTCCTAATACCTTACCATGAGTACCTAATTATAGCAAACATGTCCATTTTTAACCTACTTGTGTTTTCTATCATCTTCTTAACATCAAGGTTTGTGTTAACGCCACTAGAACGACCGATTGGATCTACCAACAGCACCACTTGGATAAAAAGCCTTTCTAAGAAAACGCCTTATGGGGGGAAAAAATGAATGCACCTGTAGTACCTATAGCAATTTATAAGGGCAGGTAGTCAAAGAAATCAAATGTTAAATTATATCAAATAACATATAAATAAAAGAGACAGGGGAGAAGAGATTAACATAAGTATTTAAGTGGAAAACCCTAACATCTGGTAAGAGCAAAGGAGGAGAGTAATCTAATGTAAACACAAGGAAGTATAAAAGAGTATGACTTGACATAAGGGATGGGAGGGCCTTGACACCCCAAACTTGGAAGTAATTTTAACTATTAAAATTCATAAGAAAATATTATCACATGTATATATTGAAGAGTACGTTTTAATATAATAATAGTCATAAGTGCTTAGGTGATTATTTTCATATATATATATATATATATCTAAATCTTGTGAGAGTCATTTACTTATTCAAGATGCTTTGATAATTTAAATAATATTATCTTCTTACCTTTTTTTCTCCACAATAACTAATAACAATAACTTTCATTCATTAAAAAATTATATTTAACTAAATAAATTATTTTCTTTTGTTATCAATTTATTAGTATGTCATATACAATAATTATAATTTCTATTCCACAAATGCTTAAGTCTTATTGTATAAAGTATTAGTAACTAATACTAATTATATGAATCGATATACTAACATTTATTTTTTACAATTGATAATATGAAAATAAATGTGGATTATTATTGGATAACTTATATTCAAAATGCTAGTTTTTGCAGCATTTTAATGAAACAATCTTGCAATGTCTTCATGAAAAGAAACCAAAGAAGTATTATATTTATACCATATTGTTCTTTTCTTTCTACCTATAATTTCTTCTTCAAAAATTTGTTAGATCTATTTTTGTTGAAAACAAAACATACATAAGCTTCATGCATTGATTTTACTTTTTAGTAAATTGATGGTTAAATTTTAACTAATATATCTGCCATGATAAAAGGTTAGAAAATTTATCTTTTTAGCCTCTTATAAAATGCATTAACTATCGTTAATCAATTCTTTAAAAAAAATTGTGATGGGATGGAAATCATTAATAAATTTTTTTATATACGTAAGATACAATATAATTAGTAGATATTTTTCTATAAATAATTATAATATTGACTCAATGTAAGTAAGTCCTGCTCCTAGATTGAATGATTATGAGTTCATTTCCAAAAAAATAATATATATATATATATATATATATAGAAAACTCAATCTTAGAATAGGACAATCTCCCTTTCAATAGATGTACATGAAGTTATGAGATAACATATTTCTCTCAATATATTGTAGTGACCATTGTTAGAATAACAAGCTCACAAAATCTTAGATAAAAATTTAGAGACTAAGCCAATTGTAGAATGATCCTCAGCATCTATTTAGAACCTCATATTGAGTTAGGAAATAAGTCAACAAAATAGGAACTTCTAGGAAAAAAAAAAAAAATTGGAGAACACATCCGTAAGGCCATGGTTAACTACCCTGATAGACTAGGTTAACTATTGGTTAACCAAACTTGGAGTCAAATAACTTTCACTTTTGATTAGATAATTTATCTTTCTCTTCTCCCAAAATCTAATGGGATTATTGCCAGTGTTATTGCTTTCACCAATATCTATGAATTTGAGTTATGCTTAATAAAGCACTAGTATAGACATCTTTTCTCGTTTTGTCATAATAAGAATATTTGAATAGAAGAGATCTCGCTCTTTATTACTTATTACTAGGCAATATTTAACATCTTTGTTATAAATACATCAGTTAAAAATTTAATTGGCTTGTTGAAAGAGATAGTTATGATTTGTCATAATAAGGATTATCGATTTGCTTTCTGTTTAAGTTATTTTTTCCTTTCGTTATGCAATTAAATTATGATTCGAAGGATATATGTGTACGTATGTGTGTAGATATAATATATTCTATATAAATTAATTATAATAAGAATAGTTTATAGCACGTTATACATTGTTTTGTATATTATAATGTAAGATATGAATATGCATATTATTTAACATACCAATACGTTATACGTAAATTTCTGTATACCATGCACTCATACAACCTCATTCATGTCCACTCGTGCCTTCAATCTTTTTGGATTCTGCACATCTTTCTTCTACATGATTGTGATGGAGCTGTAATGTTTAGAAATTGCCTTACACTGCGAAATCGTTACCTAGATACAAAAACTTTTGAACATAGATCCTATACTACTATATATATATATATATATATATTTTTAAAGAACCATTTTAATAATAGGACCTTTGACCAATTTAATATGATAGATAGACTTGTTGAACTAGTACTAATTTTAGAGATTGTTTTAAGAAAAGCTGGAATCATAAACTCAGATCCATGATGGCTTTCATTAGATCTTCGTAAGCCTTATAAGGCTCATTTATAAGCCTCAAGCCTTTTTTTGTATTTAAAGTTTTGGACTTATTTATAATCTAATGGGATTGCTTATGAAGTTATTAAACTTGGCTACACCCATTTCAATCCGGACTACTTCGGTTTAGGAGGACTCAATCTTGTTCATCAATCATGAGAAGTGTCCTCCTCTTTATTTGAAATATTCAAAGTAGTGGCAAGTTTTTGAGAAATGTTCTGCTAGAGTGGCTCTACAAATAATTAAAACAATCGATTAATCAAGTAGATCATATTAATTAAAACAATCGATTAATCAAGTATATCATATTTAATTTGCTGTCATATGTATGTTATAAGAAATAGAGTTTCCCTATTCTTCCTCCACGCCCTTTTTTTTTTTTTTTTTTGACAATATCTACCCATGTTGAGACTTCTCTAGCTTGACTGTTATGCGTCTGCAAATGATTAACATCTGCTGTAACCTCAACATATAACCTTCACTTTTTTTTCTTTTCTCCTCCTTTTAAAGTAAACACCCATCTAGAATTATTAAGTGCTTTTAAATCCAACCAAACGGAATAATTTGATTTGCTTCTATCTGGAATACTTCGGTTTAGGATTGATTGCAATTTGAAATTTTTAGAACTCAAGATTTTTTTGTTTGGTTTGGAAAAATATCCTTCAGGCCAAACAAAAGTGAACCATATCTTGCCCTTAGTTATAAGATATATCGAGTAGGGAAATATTTCACTATTTGAAATATGCCGTTAAAAATAACCGAGTTTTTAACGAATATCATCGTTGATAGAAGCTACTATGTATGTCTCTTAACCCTCCGCTAGCCGTGTTTAGCGGTACGCATATACGAAAGCCCATGTTGGCATTCATAATTTGCGTAAGTTAAATATGATGGAGAAACAATAACAATAACGAGTGCAACCTAGCCATTAGATGAGACCGCTTGGAGGAAGCCCAAAATCCATTTGTTTGGATTCTCCCAATGGCGGTCCATCCGGCTTTTTCAAATATCAATCATTAAGATATATATATATATATATATATATATATATATTCTTCCTTTCCACTAGTGACAAGTTGTTATACCCATTTTCACCATTAATTAATACTAAAAAATGTCGGCATCTATAAATTATCAAGATTATCAATATTTTAAAGTGGAAAACTTTGATGATAATAAACGTCAATTAAATCTGAAAAATGATTTTTCATGAAACATACACGCCCTATGATGCGAAAATTAGCGACTTTAAGATGCTGTAGTATTAGCATAACACGATTGTGATGTTGAATATCTTTTTTCATCAACATTTTGTTTTCCTTCTAATTACCACTACTGATGATAATTGCTGCTAGCGTCATCTCCTGCAATTACCTACATCTAGCTAAACTTATTAGAAAATACACTTACTTATGCAAGATAATATTTGATTAACATAAGAAAAAAAAAAAAAAACATAAGTTAAATTACACCCAAAGTGTTCCACGCAAAACAGATAGCAGACCGATCTGCCAGTATAGAGGTTCATAATTTGTGATGTAGTTGTTATATATATATATATATATTTCCTTTTCTTTTATTGGACATTAAATCCATACATACATATACATAATCGTTTCCTCTTCCCCCCAACAAAGTTCAGCTCGTGAAGTACTTGGTGTATTTTACAACCCTCTTACATGGACTATGTAAAAAAATGACACCCTAGCATCTACATGGTAATAAGCTGAACATGGTCCTTTGGCTCACGGTCACCTATCAAGGACAAAACCGTTGCAGCGATGTACTTTGAAGTGAGTCCTGCCTCTTCCATTTGATCTTCTTGAGATCCATGTTCTATGTATCTGTCTGGAAGCATCATGTCTCTCCACTGCAAAACACAAAGAAAAAAAGCACTCCTAATTACTAAGTTTCTGGTTGTGTCTCCAACAAAAGTTATATTAGTTATGATGAAATGCAGTCATTTAAGTTTTGTCTACTTATAATATGTTCAGTTTGATTTTTAAATTTTACATTCTGAATGCACATGACACACTTTTGATTAAGAAAAACGCATATAATGTAAACGAATTAAATCTAACAAAATAATCTGAATAGCATAAAATATTGTTGTGGTCCTATCATACAAATCGAAATAAGTTTCATTATGGTAGAATATGGAGTGAGCACATGTTCGACTTGGAAACCTATTAGACTTTACACTTTGATAGGTCCACTTGTAGATATAAGATGTTATAAGGTAGATTTCTTCTTGTAAATTTTCAGAACTTGCTTTCATAGACTATAGTACAATTATAGCTTCTTACCCATTTAGAAATTGTTAAAGATAATTATATTAGTTTTCACACATATATATATATATATATATATATAGTTTTTGATGATTTTCAAAATACATCGATAATATTATATTTGAATACTATGATAAACATACGACCGAATTGACTTATAACTCATTATTCAATCCTCATATTTAGTTCAACAACCTATTATATAAAACTTTAATAATCTCTCTACCCATTTGCCAATCTCGAGTCCATACTATGAATTAGACTTGTTGTATTTTTATTACTGTTTAGCGTTTTTAATCAAAATTTATTGTATCTTTTAAGCATTTGATCATAAAAATATTATGATTTTGGGTATCAACGACAGTTATATTCAAATTTAATTAAATAAATAAATAAATTATAGGCATCAAATATTATCTCTAACCTGCAAATTGTATATGTTATTGGATTCAAAATGGTTCCACCAGGAGACATAATGAATTTCAATTCGGCAATTTGAAAATTAAGGAGATTATGGACTAGATAAAGAGAAGGATTTCTTATCCAACACATCCCATGAACGCACAGTGCTAGTTGGAGTAGTTTATTTAAAAGAGTTTCAAAATTTGCCACAGGATATAGATGTACCTTAAGATGGCCATCAAGAAGACCATTTAAGGCCAAGAAATGGGAGACATGAGAGCTGAATCCTCCAATAGCTCCTTCTTCAACAGTTAAGAGTATTTCATGTTCTTGAACTAGTTGCCTTACTAATTTCCCATCTAAAGGCTTACAAAACCGCGCATCTGCTACTGTTATTGAGATGCCTTGCGCTTGAAGTAATTCAGCTGCTGCTAGACACCTTTGTACAATTGCTCCATACCCTAAAACAGCAACCCTATTCCCTTCCTTCAATATCCTTCCTCTTCCCACCTACATTATTACAAAATGGCAGCTTAGCAAAATCATATCAAAGGCAAATGCAAGCGTAAGCAAACAAAAAGAATCTAACTAACAAGATTTGGCCATGTTCATTGTATCATATCAACATGAATATTAGTTTCCCAGCAGAATGGACCAACTAACAAAATTTGTAAAGGTTTAGGTTGTTGTGTAACATTGACTACAGTGAATAGTTATTAGGGCTAAGAGAAACTAGTACAAAAGTTAAACCTTTTGAAAAAAAATAATAATCTGAGTAATCCTAAGAGGGTTGTGGGGTTGGACAAGATACAAAGATGAATCTAGGTACCAGAGCCCATAAATGGTCCAATTTTTCAACATGCAGGCCTTTTTTCCCCATCTATGTTACTCTAATTGAAGAAGGTGTAAGAGTTAGGTAATTTTCCTTTTCTGCTCAAATATAAAAACTCGCGTAATTCTATATATACACTTCATTAAGTGCACAACATGAAATTTTCATAAGAGCTCATGCATATATACGTACCTCTAGAGGTGTCCCTTTGCTGTTTAGAGGGATCACACTTCCAATGCCGTTTCCTCTATGGTACCTAAAGCAACAAGGTCGATCATCGATGGCTACTGCGGTTGCCACCATGTGCATGAGCTCACTCTCACAGGAAGGGGCCATTACCACCATGTTGGGTAAGCAGGCCATGAAAGTAGTGTCAAAGCCTCCACAATGGGTTGGACCGTCTGCACCTACAAGACCTGCCCTGTCTATTGCAAATCTCACCGGAAGCTTTTGAAGATCAACATCATGAGCCACCTATACATGCACCAAGTTAATGTTAGAATAAATAAAAGTAAGTCAAATTGGGTAAACTATATTGATACCCCATTGAAACTATCAAAAGTACAGCGATAGCTCAAAGTTTTTAAAATACAATAGCATGGCTACACTTTTAGAAAGCGCAAACACCGGAAGATTTCCTTCCCGATGCAATATAAGGCAACATTTTGTATCAATGTAAATCTAATTATTAACAAAAAATCAAAATTGTAATTATATGTGATGCTTTTTAATTACCTTATATGACGCATACTAACTCTTTGATAATTTTCAAATAGTACCACCATAGGTTTTTTTTTTTTTTCTCCAACCATTATACATATAATTTTTGGGAGGGAGGGAATCAAAACTGATCATCTTATTTAGGAGACTAGTGAGACTAGTATTAATACGATTAGACTATAACGACCTTAATGTATAGTACCGCTAGAGTTTACTTTAATCAAATGTGAGCTAGAGATGCAAGGAGTTAATAAAACTGAAAGTAAAACTCAATGTGAATGAAGTCACCTGGTCAAAACCTCTTTGAAGAAAAGAAGAGTAGATAGCACAAAAAGGTTTTAGGCCTTCAGCTGCTAAACCTGCAGCAAATGTTACTGCATGTTGCTCTGCTATTCCCACATCAAAACATCTATCGGGAAATCGTTTTTGGAATAAGTTGAGTCCTGTTCCTCCTCCCATTGCAGCATGGATGGCCACTATCCTATCATCTCTTTCAGCCTCAGCAATTAAGGACTCTGCAAAGTACTGCGTATATGATTTGGTACTTGACTTGCCTTTGAGTTGCTTTCCTGACTCAGGATCAAACTTCACAACACCTAGTGGAAGATAATTTATTTTCAATCCAAAACCATCTTGTCTGAATGAAAATTATGATTTTGTTAAAAAAAAAAAAAGACTTATCGGGTAATTACAGCAGACAATTCTTAAAAACTGTCAAAATTACAATGATACCTTAAATTTTCAAAACAACACACTTACACCGCTGGAAAATGTTGACTCCACAAATTTTCTCCCTAATGTAATATTAGATTAAGTATACTATTTTAGAGCCTGTGTTGCAGCTGCGATATTAAAAGTTTATGGGGGATATCAATGTAAATATCCAAATTCAAATCCACAGCCAAAAACTGACTTAAAAACTTGAGCTGGTATATCTAGCTGTAGGATTGTCTATACACTAATCTATAACCGTACCATGCATCTTGTCTGGTGCTACTTCAGCTGGAGGATAGCCCTTTCCTTTCTCAGTTATAACGTGTAGAAGAACAGGACCAGGTGCTGGAATAGATTTGATCTTCCTCAAGACATAAACAAGATCTTCCACACTATGTCCATCCACTGGGCCAATGTAATAAAGCCCAAGTTCTTCAAATAAACAACTTCCAGAAGCCCCCATCATTCCTTGCATGCACGCATCTACTTTGGCAGCAAATTCGTGTGTCCGATCCCCCATTTGTTTAGTTATCCCCTGAACATGAGCAAAGAGGAAATGAATTGATTTGTAAATCAGTTGAATTTGTTTAGTTTTCGACTCTTTCCCTCGCTCTCTCTCTCTCATGTGTACTTTTATATGTAATTTATATACGTTTCCTTAGTCGATTTGATATTTTAGGAATCTATATGAAACAAATCAGGTGATGAATTGAAAGTTTTTTCAAAGAATACCTTTGCAGCTTCACGTAGTCTACGAAACTTTCTACTTGACTGCAGCCTTGTTAGGGCCTTGCTTAGAGCTCCAACGGGCGGTGCTGGTCCGTCCAAAGTAGCTGTGGGCAGGGACACTTGATTGTTGTCATTAAGGATTATTATCATGTTTGTATCTAGATATCCAGCATTGTTCATTGCCTCGTATGCATGTCCTGCTGTCATTGCTCCATCACCTATAACTGCAACAACATGATTCTTCTTTCCTAACAGGTCTCTTGCAACCGCCATCCCTGATAAGGAATTATCTTGGCTTTGTGAGAGAAAAGCTTTTGATGGCTATGTTTATATAATTATGGTCATCTTTAATGTATTTGTTTAGTGGGAAAATATATATATATATATTTGTAATTCTCTTAAATTATTATCATTAAAACTTTATAGTTGTTAAATACAGTTGCAATGACATTGAGAAAATTGATAACTTTTTGTGGTAAGTAGTGACTGATGACAATAATAATAACTAGCATTTGTAGTGATGATCAACAGCCAAGAAAATCACTAATAAATAACGAGAAAATTGATCCTTTCATTGAAAATTACAATAAATTTTCATTTTCTACTGACATTTTTTATGATGGTTAATTACTGGTACTCATCATCGGCTACTACTTATGTTTCACATTAATAGTTACGACTAAAATCCATTTTATTACAGCAGCCGCTTAAGATTATCATGACAAAGCTTGACAATTCAAAAATGTTTGGTCGCGATAAATATCGAAAACTTCCAATAAACAAGTTTTCCAAGAAACAGTAAAGTGGTGAATTAATTAAGGAAGTACCTAAGCCAGCCGAAATGCTTGTAGAGCTGTGACCAGCTCCAAAGGCATCATGTACACTCTCCTCCCTCTTTGGAAAACCGGCAAGCCCAAATGTTTGTCTTATGGTGTGCATCTTCGATCGCCTCCCGGTTAGAATTTTGTGTGCATATGCCTATAAATTGCAATAGAAATCATGTAATCACATTAAGCAAGTAAAAGCATCAATGCATGTAGAAATTTTCGAGTTCCAAGAATCTTTTCCCTTTTGGTTTTTTTCAATAAACAATATAAGTTGTACACTACAACTAAAATAAAATTGCAAATTGCAAGTACCACCCATAACTTAGCAAAAGGTACAAATAGGTTTCTAAACTCTCAAAACACACCCTCCAACTCGTTATAACTTTTGAAAATATCATTTAGATCTCCAATTGCTAATAGTGCCCCCACGACGTTTTAGCAAGGTTTTTGGGAGCGTAACAATGGATGAGCAAATAAGTCCATATTTTCAGAAGTTATTGAGAGACGTCGATAATTTAAGAGATTCATTTATACCTTACTAATAGTTTTAGGTTGTATTTTCAATAATTCTTGAATAAAATGTTTTTTTATCTCGACTTGCTTCAGTTGCATCAATTTCACAAGCTAAATGTTTTGAATGGAGTATTAGGATATTTAGATAAGTTGAAGAGCAATGACCTGATGCCCTACATCCCAAATGATCTTATCTTGTGGACTGTCGAATACATGGTGAAGTGCAACTGTTAGCTCTGCAACACCCAAATTTGAGCTTAGATGCCCACCAGTCTTGGATACGCTATATATAATCTCTCGCCGAAGTTCATCAGGTAGCAGTTGAAGCTCCTAATTTGTGAAAACATGAATGGTTTGAAACTTATGTAAGTCACGTAACAGGAAAAATCAATGTAACTTGTGCTATTTCAATTCTATAATATGCATTTTCTTTTCATTTCTTCTACTTCCTTTTTACCTTTTTGGAGAGGTTCTTCATGTGCATTGGGTGGTTTATGGTATCAAGGATGGGAGTACAGGGCTTTTCTTCGGCGAACTTGAGTTTCCTTTTCAACCCCGTCCCTTCTCTTTCTATGTGGACTGCCTGCATTACATTCTTTTTTTCATTCACTCTGCTGTCCCCGGATGCTAATATACGTGGCTGTACGTTTGCCAAGCAAAAGAAAGTTAAAATTCAATAATAATTGTTCACATTTTAGAATCTACCATATTAAAAGGAAAATTTAATAATTTCGTATCTTATAACTTTAACCATTAAAAATATTAATGACAGTTACCAAAAAAAAATTTTAAATTCATCTCATACTGTTCATTGTAATCATATTACAAAAGGCTGTCATTTTTATTTTTTTTTTTTAATACTATGTTGTCCAATTTGAACCATGAATCTGGTAATATGTTGGTATTAAAAATTTGTACAAGTGCATATCTATATAAAGACTAACTTGCTACGTTACAACTGAAGAAATTTTAAAAACTCAAGGTATTGCCGTAATAATAATAGTTTTCTATATGCATATCTCTGTAATTTACTTATTTATTATCGCTACTATTAGTTTTTATTTAAGAGCGCAATACGAGGTCCATTTACGAAACCTTTAACAAAATATTCTATACGGTAAAAGACTTTCTACTTTTTTGGAGAATAGAGAGAGACCTGCTGGTGACAGTGAAGAGAAGTGGATGTAAAATTTGGTTTGTTTGAAACAAACATGGAGTGCTGATCTCCCGAGTGAAGAAAACGAAAAAAGCTACTTCCCGGAACTGAACTAGCCATCACACGGTCTAGCTTTTAAGTAACCTTCTTTGTATGTCGACTGAAATGGAGAAGAAAATGGTCAAATATGTGTTTGTTCGGTCAAAAGCACTTCAATACCTGTTCTATTTATAGGGAAGAAATTGCACTGCAAGAGAGGACTCTGCCTCTCTTAAAGATTATGAAAAGAAACAACTGTCCTTTTCGAGAAACATTTGAATAATAGTAATATACCACTTGATTTGATTATTAGTATACATAAATAAAAATATATAAAACAATTTTTTTTAAATTAAGCACTACTTCAATCGAGGGAAGTAGCAAACTCTCCTTCTTTCCCGTGACGCCATCTATTTTGGGCTCTTTCCCATCTTACAAATTAAGAAAAACGTGAATGCATATGTTCATAACGAGTCCAACCAGAATTCGTGGAAAACGTGGATTTATATTTTCAGTCAACATGATAGGACCATTTTATTTTCTGGATAATAAGGACCTAAAGTCTATTATAGACATATGTAGAAATTGTGTGGGTTGATACTTATTTACATGTGTATTTAGTCCAGTCTATTTTTAAAAATAGGCATGTATATGGTTGAAAAGAAAAAATTGGAAAAAGTTAGGAATAAAGAGGAAAGAGTTTTTTATTTTTTATTTTTTATTTTTTTCTCCCCTCTCTTCCATGCATTTCATATACCTATTTCTATTTCTTACACCTAATAAATGTTTTCTAAATGGAGGGGGAAAAAGAAAAGAGAAAAAAAAAAAAACTGCCAAAGGTTTTTAAGTCCTGTCAGATTATCTCATTTTCTGTTGTACTCACCAAGGAAGATGTAAAAATATTAAAATATATAAATCAGCCTATAGCGAAATCAAGTGTTTTTAATTTTTATCTCTTTCATAAATACTAGGAAATGATACACTCGTATTATATATGTATAAAATAAAAAAATTATATAATATAATCAAATATATTATATATTTTTACATTACCAATAAAATCACAAATAAACTATAAAGAATAAGTAGTATCTCTTTAATCTATTTCTTAAAAATTATAATTTTACTTTTATTTTATTCCATTCCCTAAATCAAACATGTCGTGAAAAAAAAAAAAAAAAGACATTACAGTCAATTAACACCATTTTTTGCAGAAGAGATGTGTCGTTTTGGTTTTGTTTTTTCACTTTTCCCAATTACTTCCCAGTTCCGCGCTAATTTATCTTGGATTTAATATGCAACTACGACAGCGACATTCGAACTTTTCAGGGGTATATGAATTAATTCCAACCTGCTGATAATCCAACACTCACTTTATTTTTGAAATAATAATCGACCGATTATAATTGAGTCCAAAGAAAATAAATATGGAGTAGCAATCCTCTACAGGAAAATTTGTCCGCTATACTTTGATGCATTCTACTTTGAAAGGGACAAATCATTATGAAACACGAGATAGAGTGACGTCAACAACTCGTGTAGTGATGATAAATTAGGCTGCTAACGATTTTCGAATTTCAAATGCCTCCAAAATAAAATAAATAAGAATTGAATCACAAAAGGAAATTCGTGATGGAACTATAATTATAATTTTTAAAATCACATTTTTACTTATACAATTCAATAAATTTACCTTTTAAAGTGGTTTTTCAAGTTAGCTTAAACATAAAATCATTTTCATATAAATTATTATAAAATCGTAAATTTATACATTAAACTTAATAGAAATTTATATTTTTAACTAAGTTTATTATTTTTACCTATTTGATTTGATCGTGTTAAAAGTTAAAAAATGCAACTAGACTTCTATAAGTCTATCAATGTCAAGGAAGTACATTACCTTCCCTATTTCATTATAAACTTTTTCCTTTTTTTAGTCTCTTATTCCCTTGTTTAGTGTTAATAACCTCCATTCAGGTTTTTAGCTCTAACAACAAATTGTATAATGCAAAAACAATTTTAATATTATTCATCTTCTAGTAAAAAAAAAAAAGTTAGTGAAAAAACAATTTAATTTTGATTTTGCTTGTCCTTTTTTAGTACATATAAGATTATATATTAATAACCTTTTTATGAAAAATGAACTTACTTACTTTCTTTCTTTTTGTTATTTCCATCATGTATTTTAAATTATTTATAACAACCATAAGCAAATCTACAGTTTTCTAAAGTTAGTTTACATAGATAATAAAAATTTATGTTTCTACATTTTTATTATATATTTGAATTCTATATATCCTCTAACAATTTTAGGTATAATCATAAATTTAACAACTTTGAGTACGATTCATATCTTAAATCAAATGATTATCCTTGAGAAGGAGCCAAGCCTAATGCATTAAGATTAAAGGAAGTATGGATTTTAATCAACTGACTATAATGGATGGTTGACTAGAGATGAATAGGAACATCCACCAATTAATGGCCAATGGCGAATAAATTGTTAGATTTGCCGATGGATTTGTCTTTACTAACCTTTTGAACCTTTAGGGTCTATATGAAGTTTTATAGTAGGATTTGACGCATCGTTTGACAACTAGACTTAATTAATATGGTGAACTTATCTTGTCATTATTCATGGATTGGGTTCTTAATCCTTGATCTTACGGTATTGATTTTTATTTCTTTCTTTTCCTTCTTTTTTATTTTATTTTATTTTTTGTTAGCTATGTGGCTTTAGCTAGAGAGAAGCTATCAATTTTCAAGTAATATAATTGAAGCAAACAAGATTAATTCAAATCTTCATAAACAAAAGGAGAAAGATAACAAAGAGAGCTGTAAAATATATGAACAAAATGGCTTGAAAACTTGATGGAAGCTGAAAAGTAGAGTTTAGAAAAATATATGTAACTTTTTCGATACAAAAAGTTATGAAACTCGTAACAAAACGATAAAAATTGATTTGAGTTTATTATATCGTTGTGTAAATGAATTAGTCGTTTGTCACTATTTTGAAGATCAAATTTGCTCATCCACAAAGGATGCTAGGCCATTGAAGATTTTGTATGGTTTTGAAATGTGTATCTTCATTGTTTTATTTCTTATACCTTTTTTTTCTGAATTTATTTTATTTACTTAATAATTTTAGAATTTTAGGATTATAAATTACTATATGAACCAATTGTGTTCAGATCTTTTGAATTATTATAAAATTTATTCCTCATATGTATTATATTTTCATGCTATACCACGTCAGTAATTCCTTAATCATAACTACAAAAATCAGTCTACCATTGTATATATGTGGTCTCCGGCCAACACACGTAATTAGAAAATTTCCGCATGGCTCGCGCTTGAATCACTGACACTCACATCAATCAACCGAACGTTTCGTTGGTCCCTTCCAGTATGCTTTTGGACATTTCATCCACCGAGATGGATAAAACAGTCAAACATAGTACCTCCTGAAATTGAAGGAAACGTGTCCCATGCGATATCATTAGATTCCGTTTGGGTGTTGGCCGAATATAAATTGAGGAAAGCACGCTGTTGTATTCTATATTATAAGATTCGGTTAAGAGAGTTAAAAATAAAAAAATATAAAATTAAATTCAATCATGATTTAATTGAGATTATTAAAATAATTTTATAGTAAAATTAGGTTGAATTTGATTGAAGTATAAGAATTAATCTAGATTTGATAACTTAAACTCATCCATTACCACATGGGTGGACCTCATAACATAACGACGTATTTGGACAACAATTTTAGAGCCAATGGACGCTCTTTGTGAGCGTGTTTAAATTTAACCGACTTTTCCAGCTCAGACGAGCCAAAAAGAAAGAGTCTTGACTCACCGATCATATATGCAAACTAACGGGTTCCTTTTGTATGTCGATTTAGAATATGAAAATATGGCAATTGGTATGGGTTTCAAACTTACTTATTCTAAGTAGAACACTTTATATGAAAAACATCTATGGCTATAGAGAAGTTGTCATGTATCCTTTAGTTGAAGAGAAATTAGTGTTCTTTTTTTCCCATAATGTGGCCTATAAAAAGAAAGCAATAGTTAACTTATAATTTCAAGTATCAAGTGAATAAATATGTGGCGACCAAATTGAGATGCGTTTTCTTTTTATACTATGATAGGCATACATATGTTTTTATATATCTAATTTAAGGTAAAGTTTATGGGATTTCTTTCGTAGTTTCTCGATACTCATATTAAGGATCCCTTGTTTGCTAATAATAACATAATCTATGAGCTGTTACATTTGAACAATATTGAAATATCCAAAACAGTTACAGAGGAAAATGCTAAAAAGTATAAAAAGATGTAAACCAACCTTATTGGTTCTCCAATGGATTCAAGATAGACACAGAAAATATCTAATAAAAAAGACTTTAAATTTTTAGTAAGGAAAATACAAATTAATTAATTTCATGAAATTTTAATTGAACTTCAAAGTCCTTGCAATTTTATCGTTTAGAATCAAATTTACACCTTACTTATAGTGATTGAGTCGTTAAACTAATTACATTTTGTCATCCACGCAAGCACATAAGTTGAACCATCTGAAAGGCAATTTTATTGCTACTACAGCGGCACTTAGGCCCAAATCATCCTCCAGTTTTTATTTTTAAAAGTCATACGAGAAGTCTAATGGCACTTGTCACGTTTCAAACGATAGAGTTGTAATAGTTCAGCTGTTTGAACCAATTTAAAATAAAAACTTATCTCATAGCTATAAACTGCACGTCTTGGAATTGGTACGTAAAATTCATAATAATTGTGGAAATGGTCCAATTGAGCCTAAATTTTATAATGAAATTATCAATATTAGTAGAAATGATCCTATGAGTTTGGATTTAAAAGAATAAAATATTTAAATATTATATTAATAGGATATACGTATATTATTTGTTATTTATTTGAAACGCATAAAACAGGTTCCAATAATTAATGAGCTATTAAAGATAAATTATATATAAACTAAAAATTATAATATAACATAAAAAATATTTACAAATACTTATATGTATTAAATATGAATATAAGTGTAGGGAATAATATTAGAAATTACCTAAAATATCTAATTTATACTAAATAAATTCGAGACAATTAATAAAAAGTATTAGGAAAATTATGTGTCACTTAAGAAGTGCGGTATGGAGGAGTGGCACATCTAGAAAAGCTGTTGGATTACTTTAACTACACCTAAGGACATCTAAGATAATGGATTAATAGAAAAATATACACTTTGCCACTAAAATTTTTCTAACCAACAAATCCCTCCCTCTATAAATTCAAGTTAGTCATTCTTAAATTATTTTAGTCACATAAGTGTATAAAAAAATATTGGGAAGCCTAGAAAGAGTTGACAGAGAATTATAAAAAAATTATACTACAATAGGGTACAATTAGGGCTAAACATAGGTATACGTATCAAACCAAGACTTAGGATCACATGTCCACCACCACCTAATAGCTAAGCCACTGTTTGGGGCTTCCGATAATGGTAGGGCTACCATTGGTGGGTGGAAGATAAGTAATTGGTGAGTTTAAGTTTAACTCCGATTTTTACAAAAACTAATAAAAATATCAAATCTTCTTAGAAAATTATAAAAAAATTTATTCTTGCCTATTTTCATATTTAGTTTATGGAAAATATATTATTTTGTTTAAATTAAGTCTTGAAATATACCAGCTTTAAAAAATCGCTAAACTCCAGCCAAATTTGCTTTAGTTTTTAAGAACCCTATTAATATCGTTTCAGCTCCAAAATTTTTGGGTGACAAACCTTTTATATATATTAAATTAATACGAAGAGTATTTCATAAAAACTATTCTGTAAATTTTTATCTAATTTTGAGGCCTTAAAATCCAATTAACAAGCTATTTATCAAAATATATTTAATGATTTTTCAAAGGAAATGACCTGGATTTTGATTTGGATGATATTGTAGCATATTATAATGTCTAGTGGTATTTAAGGATTAAATTTGTACTATTGGAAGTATTAGATATAAGAATTGAAGATTTGGTGTTAATATATGTGTTATATGAGAAGCGCTAAAATAATTGAGCAAGGAGTTTTTGAGTTAAATCGAAGTAGTGTTGGCTTCTATAGTGTACTTTGGGTTTGATCATGAATAAAACTATAGCAAATTATGCTAAAATATAGAATATATTTGGATTAAAAGCTAATTTAGAAGTTAAATTAGAGATAGGGTGTATAAAGCAAACTAGGGAATAGATGAGATAAATTAGAGCCATTGTATACTTGATGTAGACACCTCATTTGTGCCTCATTGCAGTTTTAGAATAATTTTTTTTTTTAGAATAGGAAAAAATGGTCCTGATTAAAAAAGTATTAAAAAATTTCGAAAATTCAAAAATTCAAAGAAAATTTTGATGAAATTGGAAAAATACAAAAAATTTAGATTTTTTAGGTCATTGAATGTTGTTAGTGTCATAAGCTTAAGTAAGTCATTAGTAGGTTAAAATGCATGCACATAATTTAACGGTTTCGAGTTATTTTGTAATTTTTAAATGAAACTATTAAAAAATCATTTGTTTTTAAAAGTCAGTCAATTTCAAATTAGTGTAGTGTCTTTTTATTTGTTTATTCATTTTTCATTCATTTATTTATTTTAAAAGAATAAGGGTATTAATTTGGACCAAGTTTAAACCCGATCCACGTATTTGGGATCAAGGCCAAAAGCCTTGATTTGCTTCTCAACTTTCAAGCGAAAGTAGGTGAACGCCTGCTTTTTTTATTTTGCCTAAGTGTGTGTGGCACATGCACCAAGGTCGACATGTGGTTACATGCTTTGCACGTGACAGTGCCTTGTCTCTAGCTCAGTTCTTCTCCTTCCCTAGATATTTTTCTAGTTTCTTTTCCTCTTGATACATCGCATGGCATCTTGTGTTCAGGTTCATTTTTAATTTGATTTCCACGTGAATCCACCCAATCTAATGGTAGATTCGTGTGCTAGATACAAGATCCTTACATCAAAACTCAAATCTTGTACAAATTCATTCATGTTCCTAACAAAATCAGATCAAAAAGTTAGATAAACTTAAAATTTGGTATGTGAACTTGCACTTAATTTTTTTAATCTGAGCAAATTAAGAAAAAATTGAAGTTTCCTTTGATCTTTTTCAACAAAAATGAAAGATCAGGAATGCATTTTGAACACTCATTTCACTCAAATCATGCTTCAATTAATATGAAAGTTCGTCAAACTCATTAATATGCGAATTGCAAAATTACTTCAATTTTTTACTTATCAAGTGAAATCGAGCCTTGAATTTGTATAGATAGGGATTTTCTCTTCATTTCTAAGACATGATTACTAGGATTAACAAGCTCTCAAACATGTCCCAAAACACCCATACGCAAGTTTCTCTCTTTAAGTCGTAACCCCTCTCTCTCTCTCTCTCTCTCTCTCTCTCTCTCTCTCTCTCTCTCTCTCTCTCTCTCTCTCTCTCTCTCTCTCTCTCTCAATTCTTCTTCATCCAATTTTGAGCAAATCAGCTAACACCAAGAGCTTGCCCAACTTGAGAGCTATTAAAGGACATCACCCCAAGCACCAATGTCACTCTAAGTTTCTCCTCTACTGTGAAATGTTCAATCACCGCAATCAACCATTCGAAACACCACTCCAACCACCACATCAACTCACACTAATACCTTAATTGAGCTCCCCAATGCAGAAAACCCCAAACCAACATCCACTTGCATCTCAAGCACTTCCCCCTAACAACTGTGCATAGATTTTCACTCTCTACCCTCCATTGGCCACGTTGCAACTCTTCTAAAACCACCACATCTAGCCATGGTGTTTAACCTACCCCTCCCCACCCCCTTAACTCATATCGCCTTCTTGACTTGACCTGAGATTCGAAGTCCGAACCAAGTCTATCTAACTGGCTTGTATGTACTATAAAATTCACTCCATTTGACCCCATAATGGGTGGAATAAAACAATTATCCCTTCCCAGCAAATTCTCTTCCTTTGTTAAATTTTGGTAGCATTGCTATTTAATGGATTTTCTATCACTATAAAATGAGGAATTGCAATTCTTTTTTTTAGAATAAAGAAATAGCTTGTTCTTTGATTATTTCTTATATATTTTTAGATTACCAATAAAATCACAAATAAATTGCGAAGAATAGGTATAATTTCTCTATTCCATCTTTTAAGAATTACTTACAATTTTACTTATTCCGTTCCTTAAATCAAACGTGTCGTAAATATATATATATATATATATATTACAGTCGATTAACTCCATTTTTTGGAGAGGGGATGTGTCGTTTTGGTTTTGTTTTCTCACTTTTCCCAATTACTTCCAAGTTCCACACTTGTTTATCTCGGATTTAATATGCAACGACGATAGCGACATTCCACCTTTTCAGGGGTCTGTGTACAAATTCCAACCTGCTACAGTCGATTAACGCCATTTTTTGCAGAGGGGATGTGTCGTTTTGGTTTTGTTTTCTCACTTTCCCCAATTACTTCCAAGTTCCACACTTGTTTATCTCGGATTTAATATGCAACGACGATAGCGACATTCCACCTTTTCAGGGGTCTGTACAAATTCCAACCTGCTGATAATCATGGACCATTTATAATCAAGTCCAAACAATATAAATTTGGAGTAGCAATCCTCTACAGGAAAATTTGTCCGCTACACTGTGATGCATTCTACTTAGAAAGGGACAAACCATTATGAAACACGTGATAGAGTGGCATCAACAACTCGTGTAATGATGATAAACTAGGTCCGCTAACGATTTTCCAAATTCAAAAGCCTCCAAAAAAAAAAAAAATGAAACACAAAGAGAAATTCATGTTAGAACTGCAATTATGATTTTTAAAATTGTAATTCTACTTGTACGATTATACAAGTTGACTGTCTTAAGGTGATTTTTCAAATTAATTTGAGTATAAAATCATTTTTATGTAAATTTTGATGGAATCATGAGTCCATACGTTAAGTAAAAATTTATGTTTTTAACTAAGTTTAATATTTTCACCTATTTGATTTAAATGTATTAAAAAATAAAAAATATAACTAACCTTCTATAAATCCATCTACAATCAGAGAACTACATCATCTTTCCCATCTTATTGTAAACTTTTTCCTCTTTCTTTATCTTTTATTCCCTTGTTCGATGTTGATAACCTCTATTCAAGTTTCAACTCCAGTAGCAAATTTTATAAGTCTACCTATTTCATATTTATGACCTTAATAACTGAAAATAAGTTAAAAGGCTTGTTCCTCTTAAATTCATCTCTTTTTTCAAACAATATAATAGAAAAACAGTTTTAATATTATTGTTCTTTTGGCAAAAAAAAAGAGGGAAAAATAATTTAATTTTGATTTTTCTTGTAATTTTTCTATATATATTAGATTATATATTAATAATTTTTTTATGAAAAATGAACTTACTTTCTGTCTTTTTGGTGTTTCCATCATGTATTTTAAATCATTTATAAAAACCATAAGCAAATCCATAGTTTTTGAAAGTTAGTTTACATAAATTATAGAAACTTACGTTTCTACATCTCCATTCTAAGTTTGAATTCTACATATCTTCTAATAATTTCGAGTATAATCACAAATTTGACAACCTTGTATATAGTTGATATCCTAAATCAAATATTTATCTCGGAGAAGGAATCAAGCCTAATGCATTAAAATTAAAAGAAGTATGGATTTTGATCAACTGACTAGTGGCCGGTTGATTGGAGATGAATAGGAACATCAACCAATTAATAGCGAATGGTGAATGATGGTTCAATTTGCGAATGGATTTGTCTTTATTAACCTTTTGAACCTTTAGGGTTTATATGAAGTTTTATGGTAGGATTTGTTGCAACGTAGGTAGAGAATCCTTGATGGCTAGACTTAATTGATATGGTGAACTTGTCCTGTCATTCTTTTGATTGGGTTCTTAATGTAAGCCCTAAAGCCAAGTCAAGTAACCGTAGGGTTGAACTTAGAACCTAAGGTTTAGAGCGATCAGTTAAAGGATCCGACCAAACCCAAATTAGAAACTATTGAGAGGAATATTAGTAAAACTGACCCCGTAAACTTGAATTTAAGAAAATAAATAATAAAATAGGAGACTATAAAATTTTCAAATTTTAAGTATAATAGGTATTAATTACCGAAAATGCAAAAAGTTTCATGAAATAACTAATAAATTATTAGAGATAAATTATATATATACTAAAAATTTTAGAATGACCAAAATAATATTTAGGAATGTTCACGTGTATCCTACATGTATTTACGTATAGATAAAAATACGCGTAATTACTAAAATTGTCCGAAAACTAAGTAAATAATTAAAGAAAAATACAAAATAATTATAAAAAAATCAGAAGAGGATAATGCAACAAGATCAGGTCGTGGACTGAAATGAAAAAAATTAACCAATAGGAATTGGACAAACAAAAAGCCTAAAATCAAGGAAATGGGGCAAAATCCCATCAAATTAATGCACATTAATTACTACATTTGTCTATAAATAAGGAAAAAAATTCTCAGAAGTCATTTGGCCAATTTGTGATCTGAGAAAAATCGAAACACAAAAAAATTCAAGAGAAATTCCAGAAAAAAAAAAAAAAAAAAAAAAAACTGTGCAGATTAGCAAGGTAAACTAAAACCACCACCCACCACCACCCACCACCACCTGGGACCGAACCACCACCACCACCTGGGACCGAACCACCACTACCACCCTACAGTAGACCCACCGCCTGGACCGGCCGATAACATTGGACCGGGTTTGGACGGTCCAAAAGCTTCGGACCGGTTAGTCATTTATTCACCCGATTTTTGGATAATTTTGTAAAATTATTTATTTTGCCCAGAAAATTATGAAACTTGTTATTATGATGTTTTATTGTATGTAGATTTAGGGAAAAATATTTATTTAGTTTAATTATATCTGGAAATATAGGGTCCCTAACAAATTGTTTAAAACCGAGCATTTGTAAACCGGAAAATAAATAGGCTTAGGGATGTAGTTTGGAGTTCAAAATTTTTCTGTAGGATGCTCATTTGATGTATAACAGTGCTATGAAGCCATTTTTTTAAAACTAATTTTCGAAATTTTTAAGTTAATTTTTAGCCCTAAAATGATGGTAAAATTGGGTGATTAAGGGTTAATTAAGTGATTAGGATGTTAATTACTGATTTGAATCTTAATTAGAGGTTTAGGGAAGTTAATCTCTGCAGTGGAACCTTAATCCTATCCTTTAGGTACTAAGTATGGTTAATTAGGGAAATTAGGTAAGTAATATAATAAATTAGTAATATGTGAAAATGTAAATTAATAAATTTAAAAAAAATAAGGTTATTTAGATAATATTATAATAGAAATCAGAAAAATAATAAATCTGAAATGATATTTAATTTTAAGTAAATATCTCAAAATGTAAGATTTTTACACACCGGGAATAAATCCGATACCTCAATTAGGGTTAGCGTGTAACGGATAGTTTAGAATACAAAAATTACGACCCAATAGGATATTTGAATACCCGAACATAATGTGATTAATATCACATTGGGATTCGAGCTTAATTACGCTTAGGAATTAAAACTAGAATCTAGTTTAGGAGCCGAACCCCGACATAAAACACAACGAATCATTACTACGTTATATGTATACATGAGGAAAATGAGTTATATTATGAATTAGAATAAGAATTCATAAAATATTAGTATTAAAAGAACCTATTTGTATTATAAGACACCCAGAAACAAATCAGCTCGCAACTAGAGGATCGAGCGATCGAGTAAATTCAAGTAAGTTGGGTTATTGCTTATTATAATAGAGTACTAGTTTCGTAGTACTCGGAGACTTAGGCTTGTATATGATTGTGATTGTAAATAGTTTGCGCATTTACTTGATGTATCTGAATTCGTACTGAAATTTGTACTGTAAATGACTTTGCGGCTGATTGAATTGGTATGAACTTGTTGAACACCCTAACCGGCATTTAATCTTAGTCGACCCTAATAACCGAAAACGTCATGCATTGCAACCCGTTAGGGGATCATAGGACTCTCCAACCAAATATCGACCCCTTAGAAAGGAATAGTGCAGGATTGCAAAATGATCTCTTCTTCATCCTCAGTCGAACTAAGTGACAGGAGAGGAGGTCGCGGCGGGGGTGAAGTCAATGGTTCGAAGGTAGTCACGGGAGGAGCGAGGTCTCCATTGCACAAGCCTGGGTTTGGTTGTGAATTGCTGCATAACATGGAACTCCTCAACCCGGATTGGAGCGGGTGAAATTTCTCTGATTTCATAACGGACCGGACTACGTTGTGCGATGACACTTGATTGTTGCATTACATGAAAATAATCGTTTGATAACCCTATTTGTGCTTGTATGCATTCATGAGTCTTCAATTCAACTTACTGAGCTGTTGTTGCTCATATCTTTATAGATCCTTTTGCAGGTTCTGATTTGTAATTTCTTCAAGTACTATACCGCCCTACAATTATCCAGAGGTTAGTCCTTTTGAAGCCAGGGGTGTGAGAATCAAGTTATTTAGTAAATGTGTAACTAGACTGACCTTGTAGTTAAAGGTTGAAGACTGTTAGTTATTCTGTAAATTAGTAAACTGTAGTTACTATGTAAACTTCCTGGGAAGCTCTGTAGACATTATTATAAATATCTATGTTTTATAGAACCTTGTGATAATTATCATAATTGTTGTAAAATCATTAATCGAACTGTTTACTTCAAAGCGAGGAGTCATCGACGCCTTGTGTAGATTATCTCTATTGTAGGCACTGTGAGGCCAATTACTATCATAGAATGGTTTACACGACGGGACTGTTGTGACTTTACGATTTCGGGACGTAACACTTAACCCCTGATCTTATGGTGTTCATTTTTATTTCTTTCTTTTTCTTCCTTTTTTTTTTTATTTTATTTTGTGTTAGCTCTTTGGCTCGAGCTAGACAGAAGCTATCAATTTTCAGGTAAAATAATTGAAGCAAACAGTAATTCAAATCCTTGGAAACAGAAGAAGAAAGATCACAAACAGAGCTGTAAGATATTTGGAACGTGTATCTTCATTATTTTATTTCTTATTCGTTCTTTTCTGAATTTATTTTATTTTCTTAATAATTTTAGAATTTTAGGATTATATATAACTACATGAATCAATTGTGTTCAGATTTTTTGAATTATTACAAAATTTATTCCTCATATGTATTATATTTTCATGCTATACGACTTCAGTAATTCCTTAATCGTAACTACAAAAATTACTCCACCATTATATATGTTCTCTGGCCAACACACGTAATTAGAAAATTTCCGCATGGCTCATGCTTAAGACATTGACATTCACATCAATCAACTGGAGGTTACGTTGGTCCCTTCCAGTACGCGTTTGGACTTTTCATCCATTGAGATGGACAAAACAGTAAAACATAGTACCTCCTGAAATTGAAAGAAACGCGTTGCATGCGATATTATTAGATTCCGTTTGAGTAATTGACGTTAAGGAGAAAAGGAAAAAGACAAATAAAAAAAATTGTAAAAATACGGTATATGAAAAATTAATCCCAAAAATATAGTATTTAAAATCGTTTTTTGAAAAGGAGATTTTAATTTGTACTAAAATCGCCTTTTGGAAAATAGATTTTAATTTCTATTGAAATCGCCTATTTTAATCAATATTGAAATTTCAGTGCAAATTATTTTAATACACCTATATTTTATATTTTCATTTATCCCTCCATTTTTAATTTAGTCAAGTTTATATACGATCACAATTGAAAACATAATTACCTTAAATTTAATCGAGCCCATGCACAATTTTAGTTGAAAATGTAATCGAAAAATAATGTTTAATAGATAGTTATTTTTTAGTCAATCAATCGAATTATATCTAGTTATTTATTTGTGAGATGTTTGATTTTGTCCTCTTTCAGTAGTACACAAATACATGTTTTGAATCGACATAAAAAGTTATTAATAACTTTAAATTATAAAGAAATGAAACAATTGTACGAAATGTAAGTAAATTATTGAAACAACTAAATAGTGTTTCGAAAATAAAGAAAGTAAATTAGAAGTGAAATATCTAAAGCTAATGACGTTGGCATTGTTGTCGAGCTAATGGCTGAGCATCCTAAGGTTCTCTATTGTCCTATGGCTAAACCATTTAGGTTGTATCCAGTTGTGTAATCTGTCCACCATCCTGGCTATGAGTACCCAGGAATAATCCATGCATGAGGACCGAAGAAGGGTGCATTTGCATGACTCCCTCGTTCATATTGTATTAAGAATCTCTAATTGGCTCCTTAATGGTATAGAGAGTGTATGACCTAACTAATGGAGGTCTCTTTAACAACAAGGGAATGACACATAGCATCCTCAGAGCTCTCCCCGATAAATGGCCGACGAAACTCAAATTCAAGTGGTCTAGAAGATACTAGCAACGAGAAGTGTGAGAGAGAAGCATTCTCCACATTAGTATCTTTATTCGACTTACTAGTGATTAAGACATTAGGTTTACTAGACATGCAGCTGGTGCTTAGTACATAACTCGATGGGATCGCTCAAGATTTGAACATCTTGGTTTTAACTTGCAATCCAAGACCATCGTTGTGCCATTCGACATTGTCCACAACTGTGGTAAGGGATATTGGTGGTGAGTTCACTCCATGAATTTCAATATATATTTCCTTGGAGCCACAAACTTCACCATGTCCTATTAAGGAAGCCATTAAGTATTGGACATCGTAATTATTGCTAATGAGGTTGGTACAGAACATGTCCCTATTCCCACTTACAATGGGGTATCCATGAATCAGCTTGATTCAGTGTATTATCATATCAATCCAAAGCTAATTACATATCATTCTAACTACCTAATCATACATAGCCCTAAATGGAACTCCGACTACTATTTTCGGGTACTTATCATACCATACCCATCTTCTCTTTCCAGAGTATTTTTACCAACATAACAAACCAATCTCATATTATCCATTGTACACCTATTTACCACATCGGCTATATAAACTTCAGCATACACGTGTACAAATACTACTTTAAGCTAGCAGATACTACTTTTTTTTCACAACTAATATTATGAAAGCTAATGGGTCTTATTGCACAAAATATTAGTAAGTAATAATATTTATATTATTTGTTATATTACTAATTTCTTTTCAGAGCTAATATTATGAAAGCTAATGGATATAATTAACAACCAATTGTTTGATTACTTGCTTTGAGAAGGAATATTTCCTATAGAATTACTAATTAAATAATTTTGTTAAGTCATCATTCAAAAAATTATATAATACTAATGTTTATGTTTTTGTTATATCACTATTTTAATACTACTTCTAAGTTTTTTAAATATATATGTTGTGATATATCTTTATGGATGATAAAATTTACATAAGTTTATATATTAATTCCATTTTTCAATTAATTGATAATTAAACTTCAATCTATAATCACCTCCATGAAAAGGTGAAAGATTATATTCCCTTGATCTTTTTTGAAGTACACAGAACACCAATAATTATTTCGTAATAACGTTTAAAATTCTCACCTATTGAATGCTAAGAATGCTTCTTAGTAACATCATTATATATGCATTATAATTTACAATAATTAGTATAATTATTTTTAAAGAAAATTATTCTATAAAATAAGATAGATCCACCCTCTTTATGGTTCTGTATTAATCCTTATTATAACGTTTATAATTTATTCAACGAACTATATAAAGAAATTTTAGGATCCAATATGTTTTGATAATTAGTAAAAGGATTAACACTTTCCAGTTGATTATGGGATATGACTACCTTATTTTATAATAAAATGATCCATTTTCCTCCAAATACTTAAGTATATGAGCAAGCATTTCATAACTTATAATGAGCAAAGAAAAAACACAAAGAGAGAGTTATTGCTTGATTTTGCTTATAATGTACACAATTTATACAAATATTAACACCATACAAAAAATAACATATCACATACAAATATATACACTTATGTAAAAATTACCAGTATATAACAATGTATCATCATGCATTCAGTGATAATACCATTTCTTCAAAAAACATACACTTAAAATGAGTCAAAATGAGTAAAAATAATACCTTTTCCTATATTGATGTATAGAAAGAGAAAGCGATAATAGCGTACAAATTGTCTCCCCGTTTCCAAAAAACTTCCCATAATATAGACCTCCACCACACAACTACTCTAATTTTATGATTGATTCATCAATAAATGGACCTAGATTACTAATTTGGTTGAGGGTTTTCTCAGATGGTTGAAGAAAGAAAGAGCATTTTCAAGAATCTGTGTGCATGCAAATGGGGAAGAAGAAGTGATTGACTGATTTTAATACTCATAAAAATCGCCTCTTGAAGAGGGGATTTCAGTTTGTATTGAAATCGCCTTTTCAAGAGGCGATTTCGCGTAAGGTATTTTTACAATTATTTTTACAGATGCCGTATTTTTGTAATTTTCTTTTTCTTTTTTTTCTTGCAGTTTTTTTCCTTTTCCCTGATGTTACGACTCGATTATCGTAAAATAGAAAGAAGCCACAATGGATGGAGGATTTTATTACAAATTAATATATATATATATATAGAGAGAGAGAGAGAGAGAGATTATAATCATCTAATAGCGGATGTAACAAAATAGATTGTAATAATTCTATTGCAGTTGTAACAAACAAGCATGTATACAAAAGAAATAACAGAAAGAAGAGAAATATAAAAGGAAGAAAAAAAAATAGAGGGTAGTTGAACCCACACACAAACTTAGATCTCTTTTTTTCTTTCCTTTTCAGAGTGTGGTAAGCTCGAACTTCACCTTTCGTTTGGTTTTGTACCTTGCACATAAACAAACCAAGATTCAAGTGAGAATCATTTTATTATGAATTAGATTTGAGTAAGAATAATACATAGACATGAGAGATTTGTGAGGAATTAAGATTGTACTTCACCTTGAAGACAAACCCTAAGAGAGTGAGTGAGAGTAATAAAGAGTTAGAGAGAGTCATTTGTTGGAAAGAGATAGTGATAAAGAAGCATGTACAAGAAGAGTTCGATTAGGGCTTTTTTCTTTTTCTTTTTTTTTTTAAATATAGTCATGTATTCTCTAGGAATAAAGGGCTTGGACTTGGGCTTAATAATTTAGTGCTCTCATTGTTTCAATGGAACCTCAAACAAGATTGATGATTGTAGAAGATGAATTTGTTTCATTTAAGTAAGAAATGAAACAAGAATTATAGGAAATTGTCAATTAATTGAATCTTAGTATTCAACAAGTAGAAATAAAGATGTTGAACAATTTGTCAACCATACAAAATTAGATGAATGGAAATACTACCAATAATTCAAAAAATAATCATTCATCATCATCTCCTAAGAATACTCAAGATGCATTGTTGAAAGGAATTAAGCTAAAAATTCCAAAATTTATTAAGGATGATCCGCTTGCATGGATTTTCAAAGCCAACCAATTTTTCAATTTCCATGGTGTCTCAAATGTGGAGAGGATTACTGTGGCTTCATTGGTAATAGAAGATAGAGCTTTTAAATGGTATTAGTGGATACATCTTAATCAACAACTCAATTTGCGTTTTGGACCATCACAATATGAAGATGTGTAAGGAAAATTAGCAAAGCTTATGTAAGTAAGAATAGTAAAAGAATATCCATATGAATTTGAAAGTTTGTCAAATAGAGTAGTAAGATTATCTGAATCATTCTTAGTTAGTTTCTTTATATTGGGATTAAAAACAAACATTAGAAGAGATGTACAAATTGCACAACCAACATCTTTAATGAAAGCAATTGGTTTAGCAAAGATGTATGAAACTAAACTTGCACAACAATTTCAAAGAACCACTTATTTGACCTCTTTTTCATTATCATAGAAACCTTAAAAAACATTGCAATTTCCTAAATCATAAAGTTCATCTAACTTACCTGTTTCAAACACTTCAACCTCTATCCCTTCTAACTCCACATCATCACAAATTAATACTTCACCACCATTGTCCATAAGAAAGTTGTCTGCATTAGAGCTAGGCAATAAAACCGCGAACCACAGATCGAATCATAAACCAAACAAAACTGGACTAAAAAATCGATTTTTTTATGAATCATTTGGTTCATGGTTTGGTTCGGTTATGTATAAACGGTTCGTGGTTCTATTTAGGAAAGCGAATTGAACTGAACCGAACTGTTTAGAAACAAACTAAATTGTTTGCTTAAACAAGAAAATATCCATGCAATTCTTTTGTACTTCTTTTTTTTTTTTTCTATCAATCTTCATGTATTTCACAAATATTTCATATCTTATTCTTCTTTGTCTTATTTTTTGGTCAATTATTAAAATTAAGTTAAGTGAATTTCATCTGAAATTCTACATTTTAGAAATTTTCTTTTTCTAAATTTTCCTTTGCTAATGTATTTTCAAATCAAGGGTCTAATTGTGGTGCTCATTACATATTTCTCGTCTCTTTTCTACTTTTTAGTATGTTTCTTTTGTTTTATTTGTATTGCTTTTGAACAATCTACTTCTCCCTCCTTATTGTTGTTCACTGGAATATAGTCTCTTATCTTCGTCCAATCAAGTTGGGTTTGTTAAGATCTTATGTAACTTTTCACTAAGTATCGTTACACATAATAAATGTATGAGAAATTAACTAGATATATATATATATATAAGTTTAATGGAAATGAAAATATATTATTGGAGATGAAAATATTTAGTGAAAATTCGACATAAATGGTTCGAATCAGACCGAACCAATTTTAATTAGATTCAAAAAATTTATGAAGTATATCATATGATTAGGTTTGATTTTAAAAAAAAAAAAAAGCAAACTATTATATTAGGTTCATTTCAATAAAGGGAAGCGAACAATACTAAACCAAACTGAATCGTGCCCATCCTTAATCTACATTAGAAATGCTTGCAAGAAGAGAAAAAGGGTTGTGTTATAATTGTGACAAGAAATTTAGTAGAAGTCATAAATGTAAGGCTAAATTTCTACTTCTCTTAGACGAACAAGATAAGGATGATTCAAATATCAACTTTGATGATACAGAACATGTGGAAGAAATGTTGAGCATTGATGATTCATGCACATTTAGTTTTCATACTTTATCCGGTATGCAAATTCTAAGAACATTGAGATTTAGAGGTACAATAAATAATCATGATGTGTCTATTCAGATAGACTCAAGAAGCACCCATAATTTTTTACAAACAGACTAGCAAAACACTTAAGACTTACAATCTCACCTTCTCCTAGTTTTTAGGTATTATTTGGAAATGGGAGTCATATGATGTATAGAGGACAATGTGCTAACATACCCTTAAAAATACATGGACTTAAATTTCAAGTTCCATTTTTTGTTTTGCCAATACAAGGGATTGAGATAACGTTAGGTGTTCAATGGCTCTAAGCTTTAGGTCCAATTACTATAGATTATAATTCCTTAATAATGGAATTTGTGTATCTAGGAGTTAGGGTGCAACTTTCTGGAGATAAAATGGAAAATCTGACCTAAATTTTCCACCATCAGCACATGGTTCAAACAAATGCCATTATGTCTTGTTTTCAATTATTAGCTTAGGAAGTGAACAATTCTATAACAATTACTACCAACAATGATGTATTGAAGCGAACGTTGGCAAGATATATTATTAGATATTCAAGACATCTTCATCATTACCAACAATGCAAATATTCAGCATAGAATTCATTTAATTGATGGAGCTCAGCCAAACAATACCCGCCTCTATCGTTACTCACATTTTTAGAAAAATGAAATTGAAAAGTAGGTGTGTGATATGTTGATACAGGGGCTAATTCAATATGGTAATAGTCAATTCTCTTCACCGATCCTATTAAGAAAAAAGAAAGATGAAACATGAAGATTTTGTATTAACTATAAGGCACTCAATAAAGTAACGGTGAAAGATGAATTTCCAATACAAACCATAGATGAGCTATTGGACGAATTACATGATGCCCTAATATTTTCTAAATTGGTCTTTAGGGCATGATATCATTGGATATGGATGATATTTCTAAAACAGCTTTTAGGACTCATAAGGATCATTATGAATTTGTAGTCATACCCTTTGGTTTTAGTAATGCTATCGCTACTTTCTAAGCTATCACGAATAGGATATTCAAGTCTTGCTTATGTAAATTTTTTATTGTCTTTTTTTTATGATATTTTCGCATATAGTCATAATATGGACAAGCATATGGAGCATTTTGCCCAAATTTTTCATATTTTATTAAAAAAATCAATTTTATCTAAAGACAACAGGTGCTTCTTTGGCCAAGATAAAATTGAATATTTGGGGCATATTGTATAATTTCAAGGGATTCAGCCAGAAGATAAGAAAGTGAAAGTAGTAAAGAATTAGCACATTCCCACTAATGTCAAGGAACTTAGAGTATTTTTTGGGCTTTCAAGATATTACAAAGATTCATTAAAGCATATGCTACTATTGCGAGTCCTCTAACCAATCTTTTACAAAAAGATAGTTTTCATTGGACAGATTGTAAGCCCTACAAACAAAAGTTCGGGATCGATACGTAAAATTTAAGGTAATTAGGTAAGTTATTCAATTGAGCACAAATTTTACAATGAAGTTAGAAATATTATTAAAAGTGATCATGTGAGTTTGAATTTAGAAAAATAAGTAATAAAATAATTAAATATTGTAATATTGAACTATAAGCATATTGCATGTTTTAATTAAAATACGTAAAATGAGTTTCAATAGCTAACGAATTAATAGAGATAAATTATATATCTATGCTAAAAATTATAAAATAACTTAAATAATATTTAGAAGTATCTACTTGTACTATATATGTATTTACGTATAGGTAAAAATACTTGAAATTATTTAAAATACTTGAAATAAGCTAAAATAATACTAAATAATTAGAGAAAAATAAAGGAAAATAAAAAAATATAGGAAAAAGTGTGAAATTATCCAGAATTAGGTCGTAGCATGCTAGGATTTAGTAGAACACAATTAGCCAATTAAATTTACCCAACTAGAAAATAAAAAGAAGAGGAGACATGGGACAAATGGCAACAATTAATTAAATAACTCATCAAAGCAACTCTATAAATTTAGTAAGGCTCAACTACAATTCATTTTGGTGAGTAAGGAATCAGAAAAAAATGAAGAGAAACTAGAAAAGGAGAGTTAAGCATTTTTAGAAAAAAAAAAAAGAAAGTAAAATTATAGTGCAATTAGGGCTTTAGAAGAGAACCTATGATCTACAACCATCTGGGAAAGGATGGCTACCACCACCAAACCTTACCACCACTGCCCTTCTCTACAAACAAACCTAGAGCCACCACTGGTGGCTAGAAGCTAATCAAATAGGTAAGTCAGATTTCCAATTTGATTTTGTTTAATTAATTAAAAATATTAAATGTATTTGGAAAATTATGAAATTTTATATTTTGAGGTTCTTATGTATGTAGATTTAGGAAAAAGTATTAGTTTGATGAATTTAAATTTGAAAATATATAGTTTTTAAGAAATCCTAAAACTCGAGTTATTTTTTATTAAAAAATAAATGACCTTAATAGTGTAGTTTAAGTCCAAAATTTTTGTGTAGATTATTTAGAGTGTTTAAAACAGAGCTATAAAGAGATTTTTTAGAAATCAATTTTTGAAAATTTTAGTTAATTTTTAAGCCTTTTAATTATATATAAAGAATGCTTTTTTGGCTTAATTTAATGATTAAATGTGTAGATACTAATTTAGCACGTAATTAGGAGTTTCAAGATGTAATTTGCTGATGTAGAATGATATTTATAGTATAGAGTGTTAGATGTAATTATTATGTGTGAATTAGTGATATGTGAAATTGGAAATGTAATAAGTAGAAAATATTATGTTAAAATTTATAATATAATAGTAATAATAATAATATACAATAAATCTCATATAAAACTTAAATTTAGGTAAATATATGAAAAAATGTAAATTTTTCCTCACATTAAGAGCAAATTTGATAGTTAAATTAAGAATGGTGTGTACCGTACAACCAAGGTACTAGTTAAGAGCCAAATAAGGGATTTAGGATATTTAAATATAATTAAATGATTTTACATAATTGGCTTGAAATAAATACATAGAGTTTATGAGTAAAAAATTGTAACCAAAAGTTGAATTAGAAGCTAATTTAGAAACCGAGTTAGAAATTGAATTGGAAACTCGTCTAGGATCAGTTTAGGTATAAATAATATAAAACTTAAATAATTAGGTATAATTATGATTTAAAAGCTTTTATGTAATAAGGTTATTTATATTATAAGGATAAGTGGAGATAAGTTAACACTATAACGAGTTGAATGAGCAAGTCAAGGATCTCAAGTAAGTTAGGTTCAATACATCACTGTATTTTTTAGTACTATATTAAAGTACTAGGAGGCTGAAGATTATATGTGATTATGCTTATGCTTGTAGGTAATCATATGTGCGTATGCTTTTGTGTCTCTAATTACTTGCTAAATACTGATGTCGTGTTGTGGTGGTTGTTGGAAATTATATGGTGTGAGATTATTTGATCACCCTAAATTGAATTTAATTATAATCAACCTAATTACCCCAATTGGACATACATTGCAACCTTTTAAGGGATGGTTCAGAATCTTTAACTAAATACCGACACCATCGAACGGGATGGCATCGAATAGCATAATGGTTCGTTTTTCATCCTTAGTCGAACTAAGTGATAAGAAAGGAAGTCGCGGTAAGAATGAGAGCAATGATTCGAAGGATACTCACAGGGGAAGTAGTGTCTTCATTGTATAAATCTGGGTTTGGTCGTGAGCCGTTGCATAAACGTTGAAACTCTTCAACCTCGATTAGAGCGAGTAAAAGTTCTCTAATCTTATAACAAACCAAACCATGTTGTATGATGACATTTGTGTGTTTCATTACATTTATTGATTACAAGACAAACACTGAAAATATAGTAGCGAATGCACTATCTAAGCAACATTTAGATGATTTTTCATATTTTGGAATATCTTCTCCTTGCTTTAAATTCTTAGATATATTAAAGAAGGAATATTAGACTATTCCAGAATTTTGTGACATTGTTACTAACCTGACTTATTGGAAACCTCTTAATTGGAACTTAATTTAGAGAAATGGTCTATTATATTTCAAGAATACACTATTTTTTGTGCCTTAATAAAAAATTATTCCATTAGTGTGACAAGAGTTTCATTCATCCCCAGATGCAAGTCATTTTGGAATGCTTAAGACTTATAAACAAGTGGCATCTAAATTCTTTTAGGAAGGCATAAAGGCATCAGTACAGGATTATGTGAAAAGGTGTTTCATTTGCCAGCAAGTGAAATATGAAACTAGATCACCTGTTGGGTTGGTTGATCCTTTACCAATACCTGACCATATTTAGGATGACATAAGCATGGATTTCATCACTTGTCTCCCAAAGTCTTAAGGATATACTATAATCCTAGTAGTTATGAATAGATTATCCAAATATTGCCACTTAAGTGCATTGGACACCAATTTTTCAACCACTAAGGTTACTTCTTTATTTTTTCACGTGGTAGTCAAGTTACATGGGTATCCTTGGACTATAGTATTTGACAAAGATGCTACTTTTATGAGTAAGTTTTGGAAAGAACTTTTTACAATGAGTAAGAGTAAGCTTTCAATGAGTAACTCATATCATCCTTAGAGCGATGGTCAAATAGAGGTTTTAAATTTGACAATTCAACAATACTTGTGAAGTTTTGTCATGGATTGCTCTCACTTATAAGTAAAATTTCTTCCTTTCGAAATAGTTTATGTTCGATCACCAACAATTATTTCAACTTATGTGAGAGGAACTTCTAAGATAGATGTAGTTGACCAAGAGTTAAGGACTAGGGATGAGTTCCTTAAAATCTTAAGACATAATTTACAGGTTGCTTAGAATGGAATGAAGATTTTGTAGATAGAAAGCAAATAGATGTGGAATTTCAAATGGTAGATACAGTGTTTGTCAAACTGAAACCTTATAAATAGATATCTGTCATTCAGGGCCATTATAATAAACTATGTAAGAGATACTATGGACCATTTCCTAATACTATACAAATTGGTCCTTACACTAATGAAATATAGTTACCAACTTATTGAAAAATTCATAATGTGTTTCATGTTTCTTTATTAAAGAAAGTAGAGGGATAAGATATTCAACCTTTGCCACTACTACAACAAGATGAGTTTAATCATCCTATCTTACAGTCTTTAGCTATTTTAGATAGTAGAATGGTGTCTCGTAGGGGTAAATCTATCAAATAGATTTTGGTATAGTAGCAAGGTCTCTAACTAGAGGACACGACATGGGAACATTATGACATGTTTTAGAAAATTTATCCTAATTACAACCTTGAGAATAAGGTTATTTTTCCATTAGAGGAGGAAAATGTTATGACTAAGGTATCACAAAACAGAAAGAAGCCACAATGGATGGAGGATTTTATTACAGATTAAATATATATATATTTATATATAGGTTATAATCATCTAATAGCAAATGTAATAAAATAGATTGTAATCATTCTATAGCAGTTGCAACAAACAAGCATGTACACAATAGAAATAACAGAAAGAAGAGAAATATAGAAGGAATTAAAAAAAAAAAAATAGAGGGTAGTTGAACCCATAAACAAACTTAAATCTCTTCTTCTTTCGTTTTCAGAGTGTGGTGAGCTTGAACTTCACATTTCCTTTGGTTTTTTACCTTTCACATAAACAAACCAAGATTTAAGTGAGAATCATTTTATTATCAATTAGATTTGAGTAAGAATAATACATAAACACGACAGATTTGTGAGGAATTAGGGTTGTACTTCACCTCGAAGACAAACCCTAAGAGAGTGAGTGAGAGTAATAGAGAGTTAGAGAGAGTCATTTGTTGGAAAGAGATAGTGACAAAGAAGCTTGTATGCGAAGAGTTCGATTAGGTTTTTATTGATTTTTTTTTATTTTTTATTTTTTGAAATATAGTCACATGTTCTATAGAATAAAGGGCTTAGACTTAGGCCTAATAGTTGACCCAAATATAAATTGAAAGAAGTGTGTTGCATGCTATATTATTACATTTGGTTTAAGTAGTAAGCCCGAACATTAAAAAAGTTAAAGGTCAAAAGGATAAAATCATATTCAATCATGATTTAATTAAGATTAGACTAAGGTTGGATCTAACCAATTTTATAGTGGAATTAAATTGAACAGGATTGAAACATACGAATCAATTTAAATTTGACAATATTAGTTGCATGGTTGAACTTATCCAATGCCACATGGGTGGACTTCATAATATAATGACGTGTTTGGATGACAATTTTAGATCTGATGGGCACTCTTTGTCAGCGTATTTAGATGTAACTGAATTTTCCAGCCCAGACCAGCCAAAAAGAAAGTGTCTTGGCTCACCAATCATATATGCAAACCAACGGGTTCCTTTAGTGTGACAATTTAGAATATGAAAATTTGGCAATTGGTATGTGTTTCAAACTTACTTATTCTAAGTAGAAAGAACTTTATATGAAAAATATTTATGGCTACAGAGAAGTTGTCATGTATCCTTTAGTTGACGAGAAATTACTGTCTTTTTTTTAAAAAAAAAAATGTGGCCTATCTAAAGAAAGCAATAGTTAACTAATAATTTTAAGTATCAAGTGAATAAATATGTAGCAAACAATTTGGACGTGTTTTCTTTTTATATTTTGATAGGCATACATATGTTTTTATATATCTAATTTAAGGTAAAGTTCATGGGATTTCTTTCGTAGTTTCTCGATACTTGTATTAAGTATGCCTTGTTTGCTAATAATAACATAATATATGAGCTGTACATTTGAACAACATTAAAATATCCAAAATAGTTATAGAGGAAAATGCTAAAAGATACTTACGATCAGATGAAAAGATCTAGACCAATCTTATACATTTCTCCAATGGATCGAAGATAGACATAGAAAATATCTAATTAAAAAAAAAAAGAACCTTTAAATTTTAGTGAGGAAAATACAAATTAATTAATTTCATGAAATTTTACTTGAACTTCAAAGTCCTTGCAATTTTAACATTTTGAATCAAATTTACACCTCACTTGTAGTGATTTGAGTTCTTAAACTAATTACACTTAGTCATCCTGGCAAGCACATAAGTTGAACAATCTGAAAGGAAATTTTATTGCTACTATAATGGCAATCAGTCCCAAATAATCCTCTCGTCTTTGCTGCAAGAAGTCTAATGACACATGTCATGTTCTAAACAATAGAATCGCAATAGTCTAACTGTTTGAACTAATCTAAGATAAAATATAACCTTACAACTATAAATCTCGCAATTGGATGTTTCAAAATTGATATATAAAATTTAGAATGACCGATAGAAGTGGCCTAATCGAGCTCGAATTTTACAAAGAAATTACAAATATTAGCAAAAATGACCCTGTAAGTTTAGATTTAAGAAAATAAAATAATTTAATAATATATTAGTAAGATATACGTATATTATTTGTTATTTATCAGAAATGAGTAAAATAGGTTCAATAATTAATGAACCACTATAAATAAATTATATGGATACTAAAAATTATAAAATAACATAAAAGATATTTAGGAATACTTATATGTATTAAATGTGAATATACGTATAGGGAATAATACCAAAAATTACCTAAAATACCTAATATATACTAAATAATGCTAAATAAATTCAAGACAATTAATAAAAAAAATTAGGCAAATAATGTGTCACTTAAGAAATGTTGTATGGAGGCGTAGCACATTTAGGAAAGTTGTTGGATTACTTCAACTACACCAAAGGACATCTAAGCTAATGGATTAATAGAAAAACATGACACTTGGCCACTAAAATTTTTCCAACCAACAAATCCCTCCCTTTATAAATTCAAGTTAGTCATTCTGGAATTAGTTTAATCACATAAGTGTATAAAAAAAATATTGAGAAGCTTAGAAAGAGTTGAGAGAGAATTATAAAGAATTATACTAAAAGAGGGTGAAATTAAGGTTAAATGTAAGTACATGGACCAAACCAAGACTTAGGATCCAATGACCACCACCATTTGATAACCAAGTCACTATTAGGGCTTGTGGACAAGGGTAGGGCCACCGTTGGTGAGTAGAAGCTAAGTAGTTGGTGAGTTCAAGTTTAACTCTAATTTTTACAAAATTAATAAAAATAACAACTCTTCTTGGAAAATTATGAAAAGTTTTATTCTAACATATTTTTGTATGTAGTTCATGAGAAAAATATTAGTCTGTTTAAATTAGGTCCCAAAATATACCACCCTATTAATATTGTTTTTACTCCAAATTTTTTAGGTGAAATGCCTATTGTATATATTAAATTAATATATATGAAGAGTTTTTTCATGAAAACCATTTTGTAAATTTTTATCTAATTTTTAGGCCCTAAAATCCTAATAAGAAGCTATTTATTAAAATATATTCAATGATTTTCAAAGGAAATGACTTAGATTCTAATTTGGGTGATATTCTAGCATATTGTAATGTCAAGTGGTGTTTAGGGATTAAATTTATGGTATTGGAAGTGTTAGATTTAAAACTTGAAGATTTGGTGTTAATATATGTATTATATGGAAGCATTAAAGTAATGGATTAAGGAGTAGTTGAGTTAAACTAAAGTAGTGATGGCTTCTGTAGTGTACTTTGGGTTTGATTATGAATAAAACTTTAGGAAATTATGCTAAAATATAGAATATGTTTGGATCAAAAGTTAATTTAGAAGTTAAATCAAAGATAGGATGTATCGAGTAAACTAAGGAATGGATGAGATAAATTAAAGACTTCATATACTTAAGAGTAAGTTAGATAAACTTTAGAGATTAGATCAATAGCTATTGGGGGCTACTATTAGAGGCTTATGAATAAAACTGCAATTAGGAGTTGAATTAGAGGCTTAATTAGAAACTGAATAGAGACAAGCTTAGGATGAGCTTAATTATAAAAACCCTAAAACCTAGATAACTAAGTAAGGTGCAACCTTAAACTAAAGATAATAACCCGAGTTACAAAATTAAGCCCATATGTAGTAATTGTATGAATACTAAAACAATATTTCTATTATAAAGACCAGCGATGAAGGCACAACATAAGTCGTACCTTAGTGAGCAAATGAAGAAGTCTAGGTAACTTTGAGATCAAAATGTTATCGTATTTCGGAGTATTTTTTCATTGTACTCGAAGGCTTAAGATTATACTTAGCTGCTCTTGTTAGTAGCCTGCTTGTGTATATATGTCTCGAAGCTTAACTATATATCATAGTCTTGAGGTATGGTTTGTGATTATTTATATTGTGTGGTTGTGATTGATCACTAGTAACTAGAATTAACTATATTAGATTTTAATGCTTAACTAAACATGCATTGCAACCTAATAGAGGATGCTTAGAATTCTTTGACCAAATATTGATACCTTCGAAAGAAATAATGCTGTAGCATAATGGTCCCTTCTTCATCCTTAATCGAAATAAGTGATAAGAGAGGCAGTCTCAACAAGGATAAAAGTAGTGGTTTAAAGGATAGTCATAAGAGGAAAGATGTCTCTATTGCATAAGCTTGGGTTTAGTCATGAGCTATTGCATATACAATGAAACTCTTTAACTCAAATTAGAGCGGGTGAAATTTTTCTAATTTCATGATGGTCTAGATAACGTCATATGATGGTTTTTGTTTATTGCATTTAATTAACTATTCGATAACCCTGTTTGTATTTGTTGTATAGTCTTATGTTTCTGTCCTTACTTACTGAGCAATTAGTTGCTCATATCCTCATAGATCTTTCTGCAGGTGCTAATTTCATCCTCATATGCTATGTGCATTTCCAAGGATGAAATTAGTTAAGTATAATAAATGTGGCAAGCATGGGCACTTCTCCAAATCCTATCCATAGTTTAGGTAAGGAACTGGAAAGGCTAGTGGTTCTAGCAATAGAACAACACTTGCCCATGTCTTTTCTAGAGAAGATATAAAGAATGAGGATGAGGATGAAGAAGACTTTGTTGATTAGATAGAGGAGTATTATCACGACAACTTTGAGGAAATTATGGAAGCTGAAGAGGAAACTAATGAAGGGCTTGTAATAAGTATCTATTAAGATTACTTATCTTGCTAATCATTAAAATGTAAGTTCAATTGAGTCTTAGATTCTAACTGATGTGAATGAAAAGCGACTTAGTAATCATAGTGTTAATATATTTCAAGCGATATACATATAAATGGAAAACCTACATTTGCATTATTTGATACTAGTATATCTCATTCTTTTGCGAGGCAAAAATCTATGGACGGGAAAGGAATTAATGTAATTGAGATTAACATTACCTATATAGTTAGAACACCTACGGGAGAGAAGGTAACAACTAGAAAAGTTATGGATAATGGTCAAATTAAAATCTAAGGAAAAGAATATTCTATTGGTTTGGTGGCATTACCTCTACAAGGCTATGATCTGATTGTGGAGATAAATTGGTTATATAGGCATAGGCAAATAGGGAGTGTAGAAGTAAGACTATTACCTTAAATGATGAAGAGATAGTATTCCAAGGAAAGGCTAGTGGGGGTAAATTAAAGTTAGCTATTATTGAGATATGTGATGAAATGAAGAGAGCAAAAGTAAAAGATAATGATTAGGATTTTTGTTGAGTGTTTACAACTGAAGGAAAGAAAGAAGCACCAAAGGTGTTAGATATACCAGTGGCATATGAGTTAAACTTCACTATTAAGTTAGTTCCTAAAACTGAGCCTATTTCTAAAGCTTTGTATGGAATGCCACCCATGAAACTTCAAGAGCTAAAGAAAAAATTTCAGGAGATATTAAACAAAGAATTTGTCCACCTAAGTGTTTCACCACGAGGAGCACATGTGTTGTTTATAAAGAAGAAGAATAGTACTATGAGGTTATGTATAGATCATAAGAAGATAAATAATGTTACTGTTAAAAATAAGTATCTACTACCTTACATTGATAATTTGTTTGATCAATTGTAAGGGACAACTGTATTTTCCCAAATTGATTTAAGATCAGGATATCATCAACCACGAGTTAAGATGGAGGATGTGCCTAAGACTACATTTAGGATACAATATAGTCACTATGAATTTCTAGCGATGCTTTTTGGATTAACTAACGTCCAAATAGTATTCATGGACTTAATGAATTGCATATATCAAGCATATTTGGATACATTTGTTGTGATGTTTTATTGATGATACTTTGATCTACTCGAAAATCAAAGAGAAGCATGTAGAGCATTTATGATTATCACTACAGAAGTTAAGAGAAAATAAGCTATATGCCAAGTTGAGTAAATATGATTTCTAGTTAGATAGGGTTTCTTTTCTAAGTCATATAGTGTCTGGTGAAGGGATCTCTATGGATCTTAAAAAGGTTAAAGCGGTGATGGAATGGAAGCAATCGACAATCGTTTCAGAGGTACAAAGTTTTCTAGGCATGGCTGGATATTATAGGCAATTTATAAAGGATTTCTCTAAAATTATAAGACTTTTGACTCGATTGATTCAAAAGGATGTCAAATTTGAGTGGCATAAGGAATGTGAACAAAGTTTCCAAGAACTAAAGAGACAATTTGTTATAGCACTAGTATTAACATTACCAGATCTAGATAAGTTGTATAGTGTATATAGCGATACTTCTTGAAATAGATTAGGCTACATACTGATGCAAGAAGAAAAAGTTATTATATATGCATCATGATAGTTGAGGCCATAGGAAAAGAACTACTGGACTCATGATTTAGAATTGGCAATTGTGATGTTTACTTTAAAAATTTGGAAACATTATTTATATAGGCAACGATGTGAAATATCTACGAATCGTAAGGGTTTGAAGTATTTCTTCACTCAGAAAAAATTAAACTCAAAAGAAAATGAGATGGTTAGAGTTGATTAAGGATTATGATTTGAATATAAACTACCATCTTGAAAAAGCTAGTCTCATACTGATACACTGAGTTGTAAGAACTATAAGTAGGTTACATTATTGTTAACTACACAATGTGAGTTGGTGTAGGAATTGGAGAAGATGGAAATTAGGTTCGATTGGTGTGAACCAAATAGCTAATTGATGAATTTGGTTGTATAACCTACTCTATTAGAGAGAATCAAGTAATAATTGGAAGAAGATAAGACCTTAAGGGAAATAAAAGAAAACTCAACTATAGAACGTGTTCGTAATTATAAGGTTGATGAAAGTGGTATATTGAGATTTAGGGGAAGGATTTGTACCCTACTGAACTTTGACTTAAGAAGCGAAATTTTAGATGAAGCACATATTATAAGTTATACTACATCCAAGAAGAAATAAAATGTACCATGATTTAAGATCCACGTTTAGGTGGAATGGGATGTGTCACTCCCCGAAGTGGCAGAGTCGTAACAGCCCCGCCGTGTAAACCATCCTAAGATAGAAGTTGGCCTTACAACCGCTATCTTAGACCTGATCTACACAAGGCATCAACGACTAACCCACTTTGAAGTAAACGGTTTGTAATTTAAATAAATCATTCCTCTAAAAAAAAATGAGGAAATACATATATTCACTATAGTTTGTGATTACAATTATCGTTTGTAATGTTTCTCCGAAATATATTTCCTAGTTATTACATTATTAAAAAAAAATGAGAAGTTCTAAAGTAAAAGCTTAAACCTTAAAAATATATGTTCGTTCTGCAATATTTTTCTTCACTCCCTAGGATCCAGCAGTTGCTAGCTTCAGAGTAGTTATGGCCGCTTCTTAGCCAGCACCTGCACGATGTCTATAGGGATGTGAGCAACCATAGCTCAGTAAGTTAAGACGGAGGACTTAAAACTATACCATACACACAACAAGGTTTTCAATCACTTATTAGGTGCAATGCATGTGCAAGCAAATGCCATTGCACGATGTTGTCCGGCCCATCTTGAAATTAGAGAAATTACGCCCGCTCTAATCCGGGTTGAGGAGTTGCCGTTAATGCAACAGCTCACGACCAAACCCAGGCTTGTGTAATGGAGACCTTGCTCCTCCTGTGACTACCTTCGAACCACTGTCTTCACCCTCGCCGCGACCTCCTCTCCTATCACTTAGTTCGACTGAGGATAAAGGAGGGACCATTTTGCAATCCTGCGCTATCCCTTCCGAAGGGGTCGGTATTTGGCCAGAGAGTCCTAAGTTCTCCTAATGGGTTGCCATGCATGTCCGATTATGATTACTGGTCGGATATTTAATTAAGTCCAGTTTAGGGTAATCAATCCTTTCACACAAGTCATACAATATGTGCCAGAGCAACAAACAAAATCATAGCAGCACCCATAATCAAGCACATGCACACATTCTCTATCTAACAAGCACAACCAAGCATAATCTTAAGCCTCCAAAATACAGCATCGTATTAATCCCAACTTACCTCGACTCCTCGCTCACTCACTCGAGGTCCGATTTGCTCAGGCCATCGCCGATCATCCCTATAACACAAACGTGGTTTCAGTATTTCATATAATATTATAAGTTCATTTTTATCCGATAACGCTTATTGTTAGGTTTTTTTTAAGGTTAAATATACCTAATTATCTAGGTATTAAGTCTTTTATAATTATTTTAGGGTTGGGGTTAGGTTCAGGTTCGGTTTTCGCATCGATTTCTAAATTAGATTCTAGTTCGATTTCTAGGTACTGTTTTGTACCCGGACCCTAGAAATTTGTTTCAACTCATAATGTGAAATTAATCACATTACTTCCCGATCTCCTAAATATGATTACTACCCCTAGTCAGCGTTTTATTCCATCCGGTACACTTAAATCCGTATTAGTGTACCGAATTTACTCATGTTGTGAGAAATTTTTACATTTTTCATATAATTACCTAAAATTGAATTTTGTTTCAGATTTGTTATGTTCTGATTTTAATTGTTTTATTATCTAATTAAACCTAATTTTTCCATATTTATTAATTTTTAATTCTACATATTCCTAATTTTCTACATTTACCACATAACACCTTCATTACTTATACTTAACACTCCATACACTAGGATTAGGTTTCCACATCAGAGATTAACATCCCTAAACATCTAATTACTATCTAAATCAGTAATTAATATCCTAATCATCTAATTAACTCCAAATTACCCAATTTTTCCATCATTTTAGGGCGAAAAATTAACTTAAAAATTTCGAAAATTAAATTTAAAAAAATGGCTTCATAGCATTGTTCTATATCACATGAGTATCCTATAGAAAAAAATTGAGCTCTAAAATACACTCCTAAGGTCATTTATTTCTAAACCGAAATGTGCTCGGTTTTGCATGATTTCTTAAGGACCAGATATAACGGGGCATGTTTTCATCAAAATAATATTTTTCCTACAAACTACATACAAAAATATCCCAAAATAACAAAATTCATAATTTTCTAATAATATTTACTATTTTTACAAAATTACACAAAATCGGGCTGAAAATCGGACTCACAGATCTGGGTGGCTCCGGCCACCGACGGCCGCCGTGGCCTTGTCGTCCGGCCTGGGCGCTGCCACCACCGTGTGGTGGTGGTGTCCATCCACTCCCAGCTCCTCGTCTGGTGTGGGTTCCCTTTGAAATCCCTAACTGCACAGTTTTCCTTTTTTTTCTGGATTTTCTCTCGATTTTTTCGGTGTTTTGATTTTTCTCAAATCATAAACTGACCAAAGGACTTCTGGAATTTTTTTCCCCTATTTATAGACAATTTTAGAAATTAATGTGCATTAATTTGATGGGATTTTGCTCATTTCACTAAGTTTTTGGCTTTTAGGTTGTCCAAATTTGATTGGTTAATTTTTCTTTTTCTGATTTGAAGCTGCCATGACCTGATCTTACTTCATCTTATCCTCTTCTGATTTTTTTCAAATTTTTTTATAATTATTTTATAATTTTTTTAATTATTTGCTTAGTTTTTGGCCAATTTAGGTAATTACGCGTATTTTTATCTACACGTAAATACATGTGGTGTACACATGAACATTCCTAATTATTATTTTGGTCATTCTAAAATTTTTAGTATATATATAATCTATCTCTAGTAATTTATTAGTTATTTCATGACACTTTTCGCATTTTCGGTAATTAATACCTATTATACTATAAATTTGAAAATTTTATAGTCTCCTATTTTATTACTTATTTTCTTAAATTCAAGTTTACGGGGTCAGTTTTACTAATATTCCTCTCAATAGTTTATAATTTGGGTTTGATCGGATCCTTTAGCCGATCGTCCTAAACCTTGGGTTCTAAGTTCAATTCTATGGTTACTTAGCTAAACTTTGGGGCTTACAGGATGAAAAGAGATGTTGCTCCATATGTGGTAGAATGTACAACATGACAACAAGTTAAAGTAGAACATAAAAGGCCTAGTGGTCAATTGCAACCTTTAGAAATACCAAAATGGAAATGGGAACATATTAAAGTGGATTTCGTTTAGGGGTAGGCGTGATTTGGTTCAATATAGTTATCCTTCCATACTAAATCGAACCTAAAATTAATGATTATTTTTTTTTTAAATCAAACCTAATGATAAGGTTTAATTCATAAATTTTTCGAACATAAAAAAATTAGTTTGGTTCCCTGTTCCAACCATCATTACCATAATGTTAATTTTAGTAAGGAGTCATACTTATTGATAAGCTTCTTATTGAAGTGTTGACGCACTTGATGGTGTAGGACTCAGCATTTCTAGATTTGGCATGTTGGATTCTAGGTTTCTTGTAGGCTTTAAGGGACTTACACTCGCCAGATAAGGTCTCAAGTATGTTAGAGTAAGTGTCGTCTTTGTCTGAGGTTGAGTCATGTGATGGTTGGGCACTTGCAATCACTATCCATGCCCAACTACTACTACTCGTGGATGTTGCTATAACTAATGCAACTTATAAATGCGAATGAGCATAAGATAACATTCTGCCTCTTTTTAGTACATGGCTTGCTTAGCTTATGGAATAGAGTCAAGAGAATGGCTACCTTATCTTCCCTTAAGAAAAATATAATCTAGTTTGTATGTCCCATTCTCATCCATATCTCTCTTTCTATTCACTCCCTTATATGACTATTTTTACAACATTCCCTCCTTAGAAATTGGCATTTATTTTCTTTTCTTTTAAGTAAACGGATATGTTAAGGCAAGCACACCTATCAAATTATAATGAAGTGGATTACAAGTCTAAATGTCGATCCCTCAAAGACTTTGACTACTAATACTCACTAGATCTTTATTATCTAACCTATAAATTCGAGTTTGAGAATTTGAAATATCTAATCTAACTACAACAATTATTAAATTAACAACTGATGAAGAATTATTCAAGAACTTAGCAAGAAAGCAATAAAAGTATTAAAATATTTCAAGATTCAAAAACCATATCTAAATCCTTGCTTCCCTTAAACATAACATGTGAATTCCATTAAAAATAATTTATTCTTGAATCTTTCTTGACCAAGATAATTCTCCACTAAAATTAGTCACTTTTTCAAGCCAATTAACCCTAATCTTGAAATTCCCTATTAGAATCTCTTCTCAATAGCATGACTTAAGATTGCATTATTGAATAATGAATTCTTTATGCTTTGATTCAAAATTCTGGATGGATCATGAAAATTATCTATAATCTTGCAACAACCCTCATCAACTATGCCTAAATCTAATCTTATAAGAAATCTTCCGATTCTCTTATAAGATATCAAATTCTAGATAACTACCTTTGGAAATAATAACCTAAATCATAAAGCATACATAGTTGAACCAAGAAAAAACTAAAGAATTAAATTAATTAATTAAATAATAATCATATCACATGAGTATATCTAAATTCTACAAGACTTATATACCAAAGATTTATTCACTATACATTGCAAAATAAGAATTTAAAATCAAAGAGTAGAAGAAAGAATCATGAAATCCAAATAAAATTAAATATTGAAGTCTTTTCTTTTCTTTACTCTCTTGAATGTTCTTACCTTGAAAAACTCTCCAAAATGCGTGTCCAACAAGTTCTCTCCCAAAACAAATCCTAATAAGGCTTTATATATGAAGTGATTAAAAAAACTAGGTCTAGTGATGTCCTTAATTGTGATCGGCTTCTCTCTCTCCCTCTCTCTCTCTCTTTTTAAATGGCAATGACACAACTGAGGACATCATCATGTCATTTGGTCATGTACTAGGCTATAATAGTTAAAAAATAAGCTCTAAATTTACCTGGAAACGACATAGTTATGTTATTCGGTTATATCAATTTTCAAACCTTCATAACTTACTCATTTTAGCTTCAAATAAGTCTCGAAAGATATCGCCCTTTAAAAAATCACTAAACCTAAGTCAATTTTGCTTTTGTTTTCAAAAACTCTATTAATCTTGTTTCGGCTCTAGAATTTTTTGGTAAAACACCTATTATATATATATTAAATTAATATGAAAATTATTTCATGAAAACTATTTTCTAAATTTTTATCTAATTTTTAGGCCTTAAAATCCTATTAAAAAGCTATCTATTAAAATATATTAAATGATTTTTCAAAGGAAATGACCTGGATCTGATTTGGGCAGTATTTTGGCATATTGTAATGTTGAGTGGTGTTTATGGATTAAATTTATAGTGTTAGAAGTGTTAGATTTAAGAATCAAAGAGTTGTGTTGATATATGTGTTATATGTGAAGCATTAAAGAAATGGAGTAAAAAGTGATTAAATTGAATTGAAGTAGTGATGGGTTGTATAGTATACTTTAGGTTTGATCATGAATAAAATTGTGGAAAATTATGCTAAAAATATAGAATATGTTTGGATTAAAAGCTACTTTAGAAACTAGAGTAAACTGGGGAATGGATCAAAAACTAAATTAAAGACTTTATATACTTGAGGCGAAGTCAAATAAGCTTTAGAGAATGGATTAATGGCTATCTAGGGCTTATAAATAAAACTGTAATCAGAATTTGAATTAGAGGCCAAATTAGAAACTAAATCAAAAGCTAAATTGGGGACTATCTTAGGGCAAGCTTAATTATAAAAAAACCTAAAATCGGGATAACTAAGTAAGGTATAACCTTAAACTAAAATTAATAACCTGAGTTACAGAATTAATCCTATATGTAGTAATTGTATGAATACTAAAATGGTATTTCTATTATAGAGACTAGTAATGAAGGCACGGCATAAGTCACACCTTAGTAAGCAAATGAAGAAGTTTAGGTAAATTTAAGATCAAGACGTCATTGTATTTCAGAGTATTATTTCATAGTACTTGGAGGCTTAAAATTGCACTTAGTTGTGCTTGTAAGTAGCCTACTTATGTGGATACCTTTGTTTGTATGTCTTTGAGCTTAATTGTATATCACTATCGTAAGGTGTGGTTTGCGATTGTTTGTATTACATGGTTATGATTGATCACCTATAATTGGATATGCATCGCAACCCAATCAGGGATGCTTAGGATTCTCTGACTAGATCATTGTAGCATAATAGTTCCTTCTTCATCCTTAGTGGAACTAAATGACAGGAGAGGAGATTGCGGTAAGGATAAAGGTAGTGGTTCGAGGGATAATCGCAAGAGGAGAGATATTTCCATTACATAAGCCTAGGTTAGGTCTTAAGCTATTGCATATACATTGAAACTTCTCTAACTTAGATTAGAGTGAGTGAAATTTCTTTATTTTAATGATATACCAAACAACGTTGTGCAATGGCATTTGTTTATTGCATTGCATTTAATTAACTATTTGATTAACCTGTTGTGTTTGTCATATAGTCTTATGTCTCCATCTTTACTGACTGAGTGATTGGTTGCTCACATCCGTTTAGATCTTTTTGCAAGTGCTGATTGGAATGTCATATTATAAGTACCCCAAGGTTAGTTACCGTTGGATTCTAGGGAGTGAGGACTTAAACTAGAGATTCTAGTGGACTTTTTGAAGCTTCTACTTTTATCTTTTAGTCTTTCCTATACAAACTATGTAAATGTCAACTTAGCTTAAGCTACTAGGTTATGTAAATGTTTCCTAAACTATTGGAACTTTAATATATGTTTTTAAGTCTTTTGCTTATAAATTAGTAGAATTTTCATAGTAATTGTTTACTTCAAAATATGTTAGTCATGAATACCTTGTGTAAATCAAGTCTATGGTAATAGTTGTAAAGTCAGCTTTTATCTTATGTTAGTTTACACAACAATACTGCTATGACTCTGCCACTTTGGGGCATGATGACGGCCGCTATTATAGATGTGATTCAAACTAGGCAAACTCAACTTTCAAGTCTCTAGTTCAATACATGTGTTTATAAAAAAAGGAAAAAAAAAAAGAAAAACATGCATAAAAGTATGTAACTCCTTTTGAAAAGCCTCCTAATTTCTTAGTACATATTCCCTAATAAAAATTTTGGATATGCAAGGAAAATTTGATAAGTCAAATAGTTTTATGTTTCATAATATTATACAAACTGATTATTACTAAGTCACTTGCTATGGCCCAACTAATTTGCTTAAAGATGAATGAGACTTCATCTGGTTGCATCTTCATTAATTCCTTACTCCTCAATCCCCATCAACTACTAGGTTAGGTTTTTATATAAGTTGTGTCTACTCTTAACTTGCAAAAGAGTTTATAGGAGAGTGAGCAATCATTGCTCTATAAGTAGGATAAAAACAGAAACGTGTGTACACTATAAAGCAAATGGGGTTTTCAATCTAGTTAGTTATATGCAATGCATGGTTAAGAAAATACCATCTCACAATGTTATATAGTTTATCATTAGATTAAAGAAATTATGTCAACTTTAATTCGGGTTTGAGGAGTTGCATGGCCACAATGCCCCTGTGAACAAACTTAGGGTTTTGCAATGGAAACATCCATTTTCCTATGACTATCTTCAAACCACTGTCCCCAAACTAGCCATAACCTTCTCTCTCGTCACTTAGTTCGACTAAGTGTAAGGAAAGAATCGTTTCAACAATCGCTATCGAAAGGGTAGGTATTTGCTTGGGGAATCCAAATTCATAATCATCCCCTATTAGGTTGCAAGGCACGTTAGATTAAAATTAATTTCAATTATAATTTAATCTATTTATTAGGGTGATCATCCAGTTCAATTATTCGAGCCTCTAAGGGTCGATATTTGGTTAGGAAATCCTAATTCTTACAATTTGTATGCTTCAACATTAGTACATCGTAAATCCCATCTTTTAGCATTTTGGTGTTTAGGAATTGAGGGTTTGTTATAAAAAAAAAAAATGAAACATTGGATCAATGATCAAAGTACATTGTGGAAAAGTTGTCAAGGCATATGGTGATGTAGTGTAATTTGCGTACTAATCCTTCCTATAGAGATGAACACATAGAAGGCTTATTTTACATTAAGTGTAGAGTCAAAGATGCAATATGTCTTATCATAATTGGTCATATTAATTGTGCTAATCTTGCTGCTAAAAGTATGGTAGGCAGGTTGAATTTACCAGTAATAGCACATCTACAAGCATATTATATTCAATGGAAGAAAAGCGAGAAATTGACTTATGTCACAGAATAGGTAAGGGTACCAATCTTGATTTCTAGTAAAAATATTGATGAGATTGTGTGTGATGTAGTAACAACTACCATATCTCGTAGAATGCTTAGAAGTCCATAGATTCGTGATAATCACATTAAATATGATGAGTCTTGTAACGCCTATTGTCTTTTGAATGGTTGTAAAAGGCTTCGGTTATTAGGTATGATTATGGATGAGATTAGGAAAGTAAAGATAGAGGTGAATCTTACAAAAAAGGAGTTTGTCACCATAGCAATTAAAAATAATCCTACTAAGCAAAAGCGCTTCAAGTGTATAAAGCATGGGCACTTTGCTATTCAATGTTAAAAGTGAAAAGTTGTGACTTCTAAGAAGGAAGAGCATGAAGAGCCAAAGGTGGTTATCAAGAGTGTAAAGGATGAGTTGGAAAGCTTAGTAATAGAATCTGATGTAATTCTCGATATAGCTGTTATGCTATCGACTCCTAAGACTAATGGTAATTATAGGCATTTGCTTTTTCACCTCCTACCTTTTCGACTAACGTATTTTGATCTATTCATGGGATTATGTGGTGGAGTAGAGTGTTGCAATTCTATTGTGCCTATTAAACCATATAGGATGTTTATGGGAATTATTCATGGAGTCATCAATGGTTCTTTATGCTGGAGTGTCATTATACTTACTTTTGGTGTAGGTATGAAGAAGGTAAAAGTACATGTATGTCTAAGGCTCTATGGACATTTTGAAAGGTTAGATCTTTATGAACTATCACAAGTGCTTTCGATAGGGGAGGCAAGTGCTACTGTGGCTTGTGATGGAATTGGTCTACTCCAAAGTAGTCGAGATTGGATGTTAATGATGATTGGCGTAAGCCTTGCTTGAGTTGAGGCAAATTATTGCTAAAACCATGAGATTTGTGGCATGAGCCTATAAGGAACAATGGAGTTGATGTTGCGACACTCTAGGAATTGTTGTTTTAGAGAGGATTTGTAGAAACAATTAACGAACCTAGCTTGGTTGAACATTTTCATTTAATCCTCATTGAGTTTTGCAAGTAGTGTTCGATCCAAGAGGAATATTTATCCAAGATTCGGTTCGAATCTTTTTCTTGGGAAGAGGTAATGATGGGGACAATGACCCATATGATCAAAGCCAGAGGCCAAGGCTCAAGCTAAGTGGAAGGAAATAAGGCTAAGAGAGCCATGCTTAGGAAACATGGCCATGTGTCCCATCCGTGGACCGCTCTATTGGGAAATTATTGCAAGAGTTAAAGGAAAACTTCGTGACATGAGAAACATAGGCTAAGTTCACAGCTGTAGACCTGTCCATGGTTGTACCTAAAGAATGATTCCGACTTTGTATTTTGTAATATTGCATTGTATCTTTTATTTATATTTGTTTCCTTATTTTTCTATTTTAAACTCATGCCCCTAGGGTAGTTAGGGGATCGATATAAATATCCATGTGACATTAGTTTGAGGGGAGTTCTTTCGATAATATGAATCTAAGAAACCTTATGAGTGTTTTCTCTATTTCTATGTCTTATCAATCTAGGTATTAGATTGCGGCAACAAACTTCTTCAATCTATTCATCCGTGCATTATATCGGATGTATGAGTTGAAAACCCTGGTGTTATAATTCGTGCGTCGTATCAAATTATAATCATAATCCGATTGGTATCTAGGATTGTAAGTCGCATCAATTCTAGTAATTAATCAAACCAATTCATATATTGAGTTGGTGAGTCATATCCAGTTCAATATTTGTTCATATCTCTTAATCCTTTAGTTGTCCTTTAAATAGAAAATTCATAAAAATTATTTCTTTTCGTTGTTTAACTTTAAAGTTCCAAACTTTATTCGGTTGTAAAACTCCCACCTACATCACACTCCTTATTAAGATCAATAACCAAAACACTATACTTAATCTTCAACCCCCTTCTGTTCCACATAAACCTCACTCATCATATCACCTAAATAACTTCTAAATTACCTATTTTTATCAATCTTACTCATACTTCGACTCCAACACTTACAATTTGTTCCCAAAAATATGAATTGAACATTTTGAAAAGAGCAATTTAGTATGATTTATAGGCCTCAAAATTTAACAAAAATTTAGGAAATAGTTTTCATGAAAAACTTGTCATAGCAATTTAATATATATTAATAGAAACAACGTCATTGAGGTTTTTGAAAACAAGATTGAAAATTACTTGATTTTAGTAGTTTCTTAAAAGTAATGCATTTAGACACTTAGTTTCAACCAAAAGACATTTTTCCTAGAATCTCGATACAAAAATACTTCATGACACATTTTTCATAATTTTTCGAGAAAATTTAGTATTCTCAATAATTTAGTAAAATCAAAGCAAAATTGGGCTCACTAGCAATTAACTCTTCGACTACTATCGGCGGCCACCACCACCACTATGTTGGCTAAACAAGGCATTGCTTCCTATCTCTAATGGTGGTGGTGGTGGTGGTGATTTGCTTCTAAGATTTACTTGACATTTCAAACCTCAAATCACCTAATTTTGGATTGTTGTGTCTAAAAGTTTTCTAAAACTTTTCTAAGGGGTTTCTTTTTCTTTTCTTTTTCTTTTTTTTTTTTGAATCCTAGTGACTAAACTGAATCATAAAAGGTAGGTTTCACTTAAATAAACATGGCCTGGTCAGTTAAATTTTATTTTAGCTTCCAAGTGTTCAAAATCAACCTTATTTAGGTGTCTTGTATGTCTTAATACTATCCTAAGCTGCCGCCCCTCTTATTAGTGTCCCCTGGTTGCCACATATTTTCAGTTAATTTATCTATTAATTTTTTGTTATAATTATTCAGCATATTTTGGGTATATTAGGTATTTATTTATATATGTAAAATACATTTAATGCGAATAAACACTACTAAATATTATTTTATGTTATTTTATAATTTTTAACACTCATATATTTTATCTCTAAAAACTCGCTAATTTTACAATAAATAAGGATTAATATTTTTATATACAACAACTCTATTACTTTATTTTTCCAAATCCAATCTAATGGACCACTTTTAATAATTTTCTTCGTTTCGTCAATCCGATAACTTCTGCAATCGCTCTGAATTTTAAGTATCGATTCTGAATCGATCAATTGCTATACTTACAACTAATTTTGCAATGTCTCACAATAATCACTTTTTGCTAGACTGGCAACTGATTTTGCAAAGTCTTACGATACACGCTTTTTCGCCTCGAGATTTCCTCTAGTATCCCTTCATCTATCGAAAGACACTTAGCCAACCAAACTCCTTCCTTCTAGATGAGGACTCTAAACCTTTGTCTGGCAGCAGTTGAAAGACCGTAAACTTTCAGCTAAAGGCGACACAGGGATATTTGGTCCACCGAAGTCCTTTATGTAGATTGTACACACGCGGTATAATGAAAAATACCTTGAGACCGAAAAGATGATTAATACATCAGATGGCCTTACAGTTTGTCTATATTAAAAGATCATGTCAATAAAAGGGTGCATTTGTTCAGAAAAATGTTCTGTAAACACTTTCCGATATTTCCTAATATGCAAGTATAATTAATTCTTAGAACTCGTATAAAGCGACACTAATACCCGACGACCGGTGTAGGTGATTAACTAAAGCGGAAAGGCACTGGTATCACACACAAGATACCGCTACTTCGACGATCTACAAAGATTGGATTTGTGTCGATTTATTTCTATTTATTTGCGAATTCTCACTGCGGCTAATACAAGTTAGCACGCCAAAGACGTGTGCATTCAATTTATCATGTTTGCTATCCATCAGATGGCAAGCCTGCCCTGTGGCAATAGTATTAGGTCGCTCAGAAATTTAAATAACTTTCCTTTTACTAAAATCCTAAACTCAACTCAACTCGAAAGTACCAACCATAACCTCGATTACGATCGAATCCCTACTCGGAGTAGGGAAGAGGGAAGAGAGGCTGTTTCCCAATATAGCCACTGCATTATATGGGATAAAATTAGAATCAAACATCCCACCGGCAAATGGAATCATCGTTTCTCCAACTAAACATAATGCACCAAATATATAATGGAGAAAGTCATGCATTAACTCAAAAAGCACAAATATTCAAGTTGAATATAGAACCACCAGAACATTATTATGAGCAAGATAAATCTAAAAAGCTTTCTCCAAATGGTCTTTCATTTGCTCTCTAATCCTAAAATTTACCCTACTTATCATCACAAATCCTATCTAAATCACTCCTTTATCACCACCACGGTAAAGAGTTGCGTTCATAGCACAGACTGGAAGATCATCTCAGCAAGTTCCTGCAATATAGAAACAAATCAGATATGCTGTTAACCCCATCCCTTTTTTTCCCTTGCTAATTTATGCAGCGGAAGAGAAAATTGAAAACTGAAATCTGATTTGAAAATCAAGCAATTAATAAGCTCACCTGCTTGCCAGAAGGAACCTTGGGTTCGCCCCATTCTATGGCTTTCTTCTCAAGCATCTCATAGTCAGCCTTACCAGCCTGTCCAAAAATCTCTACCGTAAATATATACGAGGAAAAGAAATTTAATGTAATGAAACACTTTTATCAGATCATGCACCTCAATTTGAGCTCCAATTTCCGTGTCAAAGCTCTGATAGCGCTTCCTTACAAGCTCTTCTAGAGAACCATCCTGTGTTTTTACATAAGACAGAATGAATTAAATTTAGTCATGCATCTGATGCCACATATAAGATTTCATTGTGCGGAAGGAGATGTCTTGGACAACATAAATGGCTGACCTCAATCAGTTTGGCAACATTTCGGAGTCCACGTGCCAAGGTATCCATTCCAGTAATGTGAGCAATAAAGATGTCCTCAACATCTGTGCTCTCTCTTCGCCTAAAATGAGAGAACATGTAATAACCATCATTGAGAATCCACAAGGAAATGGACAATCAAAGATAACTTGCGGATCCAAACATATTCAGGAACAAAGAGGAAAAAAGCAAAACACATAATAAAAGGAGAAACTAGGTGGCAAATTTTCAATTGAAAAGAGATAAAGGGAAGAAAGTACAAACAATTTCGCATCAAAATTGAACCCTCCAGGGGCTAATCCTCCCTGCAATTCAACAGAACGGATATTAGGAATCTCAGACAGCAATACAGGAGGCATTATCTTCTAGAAATTGATTTCATATTCAAATCAAGTGCCTTACATTTCTGACTACACTGAGCATGACCAATGTAGCCTCTCCAATATCACCAAGGAACTGATCAGTATCCCAGCCTGCATCAACGTAAACGATTTAGGAGGATATATTTTTTTAAGCATAACCGCTCAAGTTAAAGTGAATGTTCATTTATATGATACCGGTTTGAGGATCCCCAGTGTTTGCATCAATGTTTCCTAGTAGACCATTAATTCTTGCAGTTTCAAGCTCATGGTGGCAACTGCACAGATTACAAAATTAAAAGTCTAAATTGTACCATTGCACATATTTGAAATCTAACCAAATGCAGGAATAGGTTAGACAGAATTATCAAGTACCTGTGACCAGAGAGTGTGGCATGGTTGCACTCAACATTGATCTTGAATTCATCTGCAGCAAGAAAAGAGAATTCATATTAAAGTAAAACTTTCTGAAAATGTTATTTTACATAATAAATTATTAAATAAAGCATTTTTTCACATGAAAGGTAAATACTCCTTTGATAATGGTGCTCAAGACACAAATCTTCTTCTCTATATTGAAAACTTGAAACCGGATGAAGATGGATTGAACTTTCGATAACCTTTTAGTTTAAACAGCAGCTTTTATGGTCAATTATTACCACCACATTAAGTAACATAATCTTACTGAATAAAAACCTCATATTTTGGCAAAACTACTTTCTCGTCAGCAATTTGCAGTTCCACCCGTAAGCGATTTCAGCATTATGACAAATATTGACAAATAAAAAAGTGCACATATACACCGGGAAAATTTTCAAGGCCCTACCTCCATGCTAGAAGGTAATAGTACAAAGGGTGATATTTGAATATAAAGTCAGAAAAGCTAAGAAGAAAACTAAGTATTATTACAAGATATAAACATTACCTAGAAGACCATACTTCCGCAAGAAGTTGGCAGTTGTAGCAACATCCCAGTCATACCTGAAAAAAGAAAATCAGTCATAAGTCAGTACATGATGCATAGCCAAAGTAATGTTCAAAGCCACAAGAGTTTCTTTTTTTTTTTTTTTTTTTTTTGATAAGTTAAAGGCACAAGAGTTAGTTAAGGCACATACTGATGCTTAGTGGGTTCTTGGGGTTTAGGTTCGATTAGCAGTGTGCCTGAAAATGGCAGTAAAAATATAAACAAGTCAAAAACTCAAACTGAAGATAACACATGCCACCGGCTAATTTTATAGGGGGGAAAAAAAACCCTGTTGGCCATTTTAAACTTTCTTTCACATATCCAAATGATCAATATGTATGGTCTTGGGTTTCTTTTCAGGTTAGACCACTACTGATATCAAAAGCTAATGGCAATGCCAGGAAAATTACCATTGAATCCAATTTTCTTCTTATATGCAACAGCAGCTTCAAGGAATCTAGCCTGAAGCATCATCAAAGACAGTTTGAGAATATGATTTGATAAAAGGCAAGGCGACACTCTAGTTGAACAGTGTATATAATAATAAAAACAAGCAATTTTTAGAACTAATAATATACCATGTGGTCAAGCTCTCTTCCCATGTCTGTGTTGAGTAAACTCTGGTAACCTTCACGACCACCCCAGAAAACATAGTTTTCTCCTCCTAAATAATGAGTCACCTGAAAAATGCAATATATGCCATGTTATTGGCATCCAGATATACTTGCCTTCCATGCCAATGGTCAAGAGATCACATTCCCCACCTCCATAGCTTTCTTGACTTGAGCAGCAGCATATGCATATACACCTACTTCAGCACTGTAACATAAACAGAAATCATGATTGATGAATAAATAGTAGTCCACAATCTTCTGGTAGCTCAGTGATGGCTAAATAATTTCCAAATAAGCATGCATGTACAGCAGCACTCATTGCACAAAGGTGCATATCAAAGGATTACCTTGTAGCACCTCCATGCATATATCGAGGATGCAAGAACAATTGAGCTGTACCCCACAGAGGACGAATTTTTGATCCCTGCATGCAAGTAAAGCATGCAAATGAAGGACAAAAAGAAAGTAATGAATCTCATACAAAGATGCTTTCAGATGCGTAATATAAATAACTGTAGCTTCTCATAGGGCTATTGCACTAAGGGCTCATTTGGTTTTGAGATTAACAATAAATACTAATAGTACTGTATCTAGGATTAGAAGAAATACAAGGTCCAAGCTTCCAATTTCTGGAAATTCAATTCCTCTCACCTATTAGTTTTGGGATTTCAAGGAATTGGAAGCTAGAAGCTTAAGAGAAATAATAATGGAAAGTAGACCAAAAAAGCCACAAAGAAAAATATGTAAGGCAGACAATATGAAAGCATATTATGTTAACGTACCTGCTGTAGATGTTTAGCAAGAGAAACCACTTCATCCAAGTATGCATTTGCTTCCTACATCACCAGAGATGCACACTCATGAGTTAATCAAGCACATTTAGATCATTCTAGTAGAGAGCTCTGCTCCACCTCAATGTACACATGGTGGTTCATTCACAAGAAACTTTCTAGGTAATAAGATATTTTCACTTTCTCCATTGCCATTAGTGTATCTTTAAAATAGTTTCTCAAAGTAGTTATTAAAGACCATAGCTTTGTTTATAAACTCACCTCAAGAGTTTTACCATCAGGAGCAATATCTCTATCGTGGAAGCACCACCTCTCAATTCCAAGCTTGTTTAGTAACTCAAAGTTGGCTCTCACTATTTGCAAGGGAAAAAGGGATATTAAAAGAGAAAGAAAATCGTGTTTACGAAAATATAGTATTCAACATGGAGCTATTTCTCCTTGATTCCTAACAAACTAAAACAAGAAATCAAGGTCTTTATTTTTGTCCTTACTTCTCCTTTTAGCCATAGACAAAGAATTAGTGCCATCTTCCCAAGGCCAGTTCTTTGTTGCTGCACCAAAAGGGTCAACTCCTGTTCCCCTAAAAGTGTGCCAAAATGCAACACTGAACCTCATCCAGTCCTGCAAAGAAATAGATCAAATGTCAGCCACATAACTGGCATCAAATGGTTTAAACTTCAACGAGCCAAACTGTTTCACTAATTAGGACTAACCTTCATTTTCTTGCCAAGGATCTCTTCCTCAGCATTGTACCATTTGAATGCAAGGGGATTCTTGCTTGAGGGTCCCTGAAATGAAACCATTCATTTTGAATCATGAAACATAATGCAAATTAAACCCAGACAATCATGAAACTTAATGAAGATATCATAGAAGCCTATTATCGATAAAACCTCATCATTCTCATCCATTAAATTGTACCATATAAGTTCACACACCCTTGGAATGCAGATTTAAATCTTTGTGTGTTTGTTTTATGGAATACATTTTCACAACATTTTTAAAAACGCATCATGACAAAAGCTGTGGAACTGCCTAATATTATCAAATAATCTTGTGGTTAAGGTTACTGGCAACTTTCAGTGGCAAGTGAAGGTAGAAGTGAAGACAGCAACCAATGGCCAGTGGTGCACTATAACGATTTCTTCTTCTACTTTTTTTTTTTTTTAAATTAAATTGAGGAAACTATATTCCTCCTCTATTGGAACTTACAGTAGGTGTCAACTACTAGCATCAAAGTCTTATCGCCATTGGTGTCTATCACTGCTACTTATGTTAAACACAATTAGCAAACCTTAAATTATAATATTTACTCCAAAAAAAAACGAACCTTATATTATAATATTGAAAGATCCAGATACCATCTTCCGCAAAACAAACTAATTCCACATCCTCAATCCCGGCAGCAATACGAAAACTAAGGTTTATCCATCCAAACATTACATTTAATTCATCTTGCTCTCACAAAAATTTAGCCTTGGAGAAAACTAACTACATGCATCCAACTATTGATTAAAAGAGAGAGACAAAAAAAATGCTAATTGCATGGAATCTTCCAATCTTTACCTCGTACTTAATTTTCGGGATACCGGGAAAGAATTCGCCTTCCCAATCATCACCATCCCCACATTTACCTCCTAGATCATTAGCTGGGCATGTTTGTGGAGCACATATCTGCATAACACCATATTCAACTCATAATCATCCAAATCCAGATTCATATTATTAATATATTAAAAAAAAAGGACAAACTAATTCCATCAAAACATAAACTTTTAATTTTATTACCACTCCGGCAAATGCCAGACTGCAGCACACAGCGAAAAACAGTATCTTTCCTGTCTTCATGTTTTCTCGGTGCATGAAAATCACTTCTGCGACACATATATATATAAAGGTTAAATAATCATCAATCACACTAATAAAATACCCAGAAAAACATATCATAAATATAATCACTTAAACAGACTAGCTATATGCATCGCATGTCGATGGAAAAAAAAAAGAAAAAGAAAAAACTTTATGCAAATTCAAGGAAGACCCAATATCAAAAACAATTAGTGTAACATCTTCTGATGATAAAGGATCGACTTTTACGCCAAAAAAGAAAACATCAGTACCCAGATAAAATTGTTCATACCTTAAATCAGTGATGGGCAGGACCAAAAGGAGAGTGGAAAAATTAGAGAATCCTCCGTGATGTAAGTGGGTACTTATAGATGAGGATTGCGATATTTGATTATAATTTTTAGGAAAGAAAAATCTTTAGAAATCTTTTTTCTTAGACTGTATCTATATCCGTTTGAGCAGAGTCGGAACTTAGTTGGCTATCATATCTAATCTGTTTTGTCTTTTAAAACCGAAGCAATTTTTAAATGTAGATATTCTTGGACTAAGAGACAGCGAAGGTATCGATAATATAAATAATATATAAATATTAATAAAAATTTAATATAAATATATAATTAATATTTTTCTAAAGAATATATATTTTTTATTTTTAAGTATTTTAATATTATTAATATTATTACATTACTTCTTAATCCATATAATATGTTAATATTAATGATTTTTTTCGACTATACTTTGCTTGTATACTGAGGTTACATTTAATATGCAAAAATTATCTAAAATACAATAATTTATATTAGATTTTATTCTCATTTTTATATTTAAAAGTACATTTTAAAGTCAATTCCGATGAAATCAACTATTTTGGGAGGGTAAAATCAAGATTTCATTTCACACTCATTAATTTAATTAACTTAAAATTATTTATTTAAGTTTTACATAAATTATAATATAAAATAATTAAAGATATTTTTTATAACTAATACTATTTACATATAATCTCATTCTATTCCATAATTATGTTAGAAAATGACTTATCATTTCGATTCTTGTTTTACTGCATTCCATTTTTATTTATTCAATTCAATTTCATCCTATATTGTTCCCGGTAACATGAAAATACAATGATATAGAGTCGAAGAACAAAATAAATAATATTAGGACGTCAACATGATTTAGCACGATAATAATTGGTTAATCACCAATTTAGCCCAAAAAACCACCACTGTTCCAACTACATGTGACATTTCGATTATACGCATTAATAAAAGAAAATGAAATTACCTTATTGGTACTTTAATGAAATAGATTACAAAAATCACAATTTTATAGTTTAGATGGTACACAAATATTTTCATGGGTTTTTACATATAGTTTGTTTTTTCTATTTTTTATGTCTTATTTGAATTTTGTATATGTTTATTTTAAATTTTCATTTGTACATGTCTTTTATGAATTTTATATATCTATTATATTAAAAGAAAAATTCTTTTTTAACTATCCATAACTAATAATTTGATATAAACCATTAAATATATTCACATAATAATTACAAAAAAAGAATTTAAATTCATCTCATAAACTTTTTAACTATCATCCATTATTTATAAATCTTTTCAACTCTACAATTATCATTTATTTTTATATTTACTTCTACAGTTATTATTGCTTTATTCATCCATTATTTTAATTGCCTAATCTTGCTTTTGAAAATTCATTAATTCATTTATTTTTTTGTTTTCTGTACCCATAATACAGATCCATCATTTGCTAGCTTCTATTTTAAATTATGTATTATTTAAAATTTGATATTTATGAAACTATTTAATTTTTATCTAATCTTGTACGATTTTAGAGCTAATATTTGAAGAAACTCTCACCTTTTCTTTTTTATACTATCATTGTTAGGATTATTATTGAGAAAAAAAAAGTAAAAGGTTTAAGAGAAAAGACTAATGTATATAATTTATAATTTATCATTAGAAAAATAACTTCTAAAATAGAGATGCGTGAGATTTTTAATTTTATAAGAGATATACATATTATGATCATGAATTTGAATGAAAAAAGTAATGACTTAAATAGATGTATCGATAGATAAATATAAATATATATAGGTATCTATAAATATAGATGTATAATATATTTACTTATAATTTTGGTAACTTAATTTGGTGTTTTACCCTTATGTATAAGCAAGAGGTGTAACTAAGTCAAGTTAAATTAATACAATACTGTGCTCGAATTTAAGCTCAACTCAAAAACTCAAAAATTAAGTTGGACTCTAATTTGATTAAATTTTAAATTTTGATCTCAAGTTCAACTCGAGATATATATATATATATATATATATATGGTAAACTCAAGTTCATCTCGATTAAACTTAAATATTTTTAGTAACTTATTATGGTGTTAGACCCTTATGTATAAGTAAGAGGTGTAATCAAGTTAAGTTAAATGAATATATTATTGTGCTCAAATTTAAGCTTCACTCAAAAACTCAAAAATTGAACTCCACTCAAGTTTGATTAAATTTTAAATTTTGAGCTCAATCTTAAGTCGAAGATACATATGACAAGCTCAAGTTCATCTTGACTAAACTTAAATATTTTATAATTTTTTCTTAAATTGCCTAAGATTCACTATTAAAATATAAAAATAAATTAAAAATTATATTAAATTCTATTAAGCTTGTGAGTTTAATAAATTTAGTATTTCAAAACTCAAGCTCAATTTAATTTACTACTTAAATAACTCAAACTTGATTCGATTAACGCTAAATGAAATTTGAATAAAACTTGATTCAAATTCGAGTAATTTATAAATTAGTTTAATTCATTTATATTTATATAGGGAAAGAGTAGGAAAAGAAGTAGTAAGCCCATAGGCCCAGCCCTCTTTTCAGCCCGAAGGTTGGATTATGCCAAGTTGGGCTTGGTTTTGCATTCCTATATCCAATTTGTCTATGGACACAGCCCAAAAAACAAAAATAACAACGAGTATATGCGTCCACTTAATTAGCTTGTTAAAGGACCCATGTAAAACCACAAGCAATTTATAATATTTTAAGTTGGAGTCGCAAATATTTAAACATAAAAGTATATATGACTATTTGTAGTTGTGGGATAATGAGGATTTTTCAATTAATTCATTCGTCAGTGCACAACAAATTATCGTCGCAAGTGAAATCCCAGTGTGATACCAAACATGATAAATGCATTGCTTATATTCTCATAACAAAATTTTCATATTTCCAATCGGCATCATGTGTTGCTGTACATAACAAATATTGGACGGACGAGTTACGTCTTATTTCTCATTTTTTACACAACAATATATGATTGGGACAATTATATTGATTAGGACATTAAAACTCCATCCTCCTCCTTATATCTACCTATTTCTAATTTTTCACATTCGCCATGCTTTGTCACTTAAAATCTATACGTGGGTTTGTAAATTGCAAAAGTTATTCGCTTACATATCTATTTATTGTGCGCATTTAATGTGGCTCAATAGTTATAATTAATTGAATCCTATTCATATACTCAAACAAGAATCTTGTGTACTTTTAATGATAGTGACATGAAGTAGGACACATGCAAAAATGTGTGTTTCGATAAATGATTATTTTTAAAATACTTGTAGCCATGTTCAAACAGGTCTCAATATCATCAAATTTTGGAAAAAATTACAAATACATAATTTATATATTAACACTTTTTTACAATGAGGTAACTTGTGAGCTATTATTTTATTTTTTTTAATGAACACATGATCCATGTTTTTTAATTTTTTGTTAATCCCTCATTAGGACACAACACGATACCTTATTACCTAAATCTATTATTTATACATAAATGATTTAAAAAATAAATAAACTAAATAAAATTAAAAAAATTAAATAGGTAGACCCTCCCCCTACAATTACTAGCCACGGCTAACCTTAGGGTGGCCAATAAGTGATCTTATGGCCACTGCTACCTTTTCTACTTTTTTCCATATATAGGGGTTTATTTCGATAATTGAGTTTTTAACCTAATTTAATACCTTGAATTAGTTAGATGGGCTACTAAGAGGGCATAAGAAACTGGTGCCTAATAAAGTTGTTTTCAAAAGATATAACTTGGTAAGATTGAAATAGAGATCTCTATACCGATAATTCTATTCTTAACTTTACTCAGTTGACTCATGCATAAAAAGTAGACTCAAAACAAGTACTTTTAAGTCTGTTTGGACTTTGTTTGGTTTTAAAAAGAGCTACTTAGACTAAAGAAAGAGCTATGGGCTCATTTTACTATAGATAGGCTTGTCTTTAATCAAAAGTTGTTAGCCTATCTAGACCTATACCAAAACCAAGGTCTAAGCTCATGGTCCATATAAAAAAAGAGCAAATCTTGGTCATTAGATCATTCAAAGCAATTCAATGGTTATCAGTAATGTTAGATCTCAACCATTCATTAGAGTTATAGAGTTTGCCTATTCGTCCTTCTGTCATCAAATCAAGTAATCTCTAAGATCGATTATCACATACATAGCGCATAATCTTTCATAAGCAACAACTCCTCCTACACCTTTATTTTAGGTTTTTAAATTTAATTTATTTATTTTTAATTAAATATTATTAGTTTTTTTAATAATATATATGTCTAGTAAAATATTGACACATGTCCCTTAAATAGGATTAATAAAAAAAAAAGTCATTTGTTTGTTCCAAAAAAATCATATGTTATGCAAAATTACTAAAACATAGGTTATATATTTGTAATTTACCCTTAGTTTTTTTATGCTCCAAGTGCAATATGGTATTGCATTTTCTCTCTCTTGATAATACTCGATAGATATATACCTTTTATATTTGTTATTTTTCCTTCTTTTCGGAAAGTTCCCCGATAATACTCCAGATAATTTATTATATAATACTAAACAATATTAACCCAAATGCCTTTTGTAAAACCTGCCAAAAATTTAAATAGAAAAAAGATAATAATAAGATATTAAGAGGTGTGGTAAAATAGTAATTATATTTTAGTGACCTAGAATAGTTTTGTAAAAATGATAGGAGAATAACTAAAGATTAAGAAAAACCTTAATTATTACTACTTTGGAAGCATCAATGCTATTTGACTGCAACTCTTTCTTCCTAAGGCATCAACTACAGCATTGGGCATTTTAGGATGACAATTTATGTTTAAATCACAATCTTTGATCACTTATAACCAACTCCTTTACCTTATGTTTAATATATTCGAATTGAAGATATATTTTAGGCTCTTATGAACTGAATAAACTTCATAGTTTATATCGTTGACAACAAAGATTGCGTCATAGATTTTTAGTATAAACAATAATGCGGCCAATTTCAAGTCATGAGTTGGATAGCTTTTCTAATATAGCTTTAGTTGTCTTGAAGTAGGGAAGAGATAGTATGGGGTTGGTAAGGTATGAGATCTTACTTGCACCTTACCTTATAAGCACAAGTTTTTAAGTTTTTGTGCTTGAAACTTATCTTGTGATACTTTAGAATCACTCTATACCTTGCAGAATCTACAAGGTATAGGGTACCCTATGAAATCTATAATTTTTCTTTGTATCTTCCATAAAAACTTTATATTGGATACACAATCAATATTAAAATTATAACTATACTATTAGTATAGCCGTTAGTAATAATTTGTATAGGCTGTAATTTCTCTTGAGTTGAGACAATATAAAACTTTAGTAGGTAAAATATAGTAATTTTTTGCAATTGGAAATGTTGAAACCCCTAGTTGGATCATGCTTAAATTTCTTTTGTCCTTTCTTTTTAAATCAAAATAAAATGTTTATCAAATTACAAAATTATTATATATAGAACACAAAAACCATATGTGAGCAATTCCAATATAATATATTGAATAGTAAGTTAAGACTAAAATATTTTTAAGACTTCACTTAATTAGAGTTAATAAAAAAATAATCAAGATGCAAAAGAAAAATAAGATAAGAAAATAAGGGGGGGTTTTACGAAGAAGAAGAAAAAGAGAGATAGACTAGATAGTAAACACAAGTTACATATAGTCTTAAAGTATTATTATGAATTGAACTTTTGTTGTTATTGTTACGCCCCGAAGTCGCAGAGTCACAACAGTCCCGCCGTGTAAACTATTCTGTGATAGTAACTGGCCTCACAGTGCCTACCATAGACATGACCTACACAAGGCGTCGACGACTCCTCGCTTTGAAGCAAACAGTCCGATTAATAATTAAACTGTAATTATGATAAATAATGCAAATTTCTAATAACATGTACAATATTATATATATATGTATATATATATATGTCCATAGAGCTTCCCAGGAAGTTTTACATAACATAACAGTTTACTAGATTACAAAATAACTATCAGTCTTTCATTCTTAATTACATGGTTACTCTAGATAAACACTATACTAAATAACTTGATCCTCACACCCCTGGCTTCTAACAAACTAACCTCTGGGTAATTGTAGGGCGGCATAGTGCTTTGAGTGTTCAAAAATCAGAACCTGCAAAAGGATCTATAAGGGTATGAGCAACTACAGCTCAGTAAGTTGAATTGGAGACTCATGAATGCATATAAGCACAAACAGGGTTATCAAACAATTATTTTCATGCAATGCAACAATCAAGTGTCATCGCACAACGTAGTCCGGTCCGTTGTGAAATCAGAGAAATTTCACCCGCCCCAATCCGGGTTGAGGAGTTCCATGTTATGCAGCAGCTCACAACCAAACCCAGGCTTATGCAATGGAGACCTCGCTCCTCCCGCGACTACCTTCGAACCATTGACTTCACCCTCACCGCGACCTCTTCTCCTGTCACTTAGTTCGACTAAGGATGAAGAAGGGACCATTTTGCAATCCTACGCTATCCCTTTCGAAGGGGTCGGTATTTGGTTGGAGAATCCTATAATCCCCTAACGGGTTGCAATGCATGACATTATTAATTATTTGGGGTCGACTGATATTAAATTCCGTTTAGGGTGTTCAAATAATTTCATACCAAGTCAATCAGTCTCAAAATCACTCACAATACAAATTCAGCACGAATCTAGATACATTAAACACATGCGTAAACTACTTACAATCACAATCATATACAAGCCTAAGTCTCCGAGTACTACAAAACTAGTACTCTATTACAATAAGCAATAACCCAACTTACTTGGATTTGCTCGATCGCTTGATCCCTTAATCGCAAGCTGATTTTATCTCTGGATGTCCTATAATACAAATAGGTCTTTTTAGTACTTAAAATTTACGGTTTCATATTCTAAGTTATATTTTAATTCATTTTTGTCCGTGTATGCCCCTTACGTCCTAATGATTCGTATACTCTATTTTGGTGTTCAAATCCTAAATGAGATTTTAAACTTTGATTTCTAAGTCTGAAATATGCTCGAATCCTAATATGAAATTAATCATATTAAGTTCGAGTGTCCAAATATCTTATTGGGTCGTAATTTGGTATTCTAATCTATTTGATACACGTTAACCCTAATCGCGGTATTGGATTTATTCCCGATATGTAAAAATCTTACATTTTGAGACTTTTTCTTAAGGTTAATTATTATTTTTAGATTTATTATTATTTTTATTTCTATTATAATATTATCTAAATAACTCTATTTTTTTAGATTTATTAATTTACAATATCACATATTACTAATTTCTTATATTACTTACCTAATTTCCTATATTACTTACCTAATTTCCCTAATTAACCATACTTAATACCTAAAGGCTAGGATTAGGGTTCCACTTCAGAGATTAATATCCTTAAACATATAATTAATATCCTAATCACCTAATTAACCCTAAATCACCCAATTTTCCCATTGTTATAAGGCTAAAAATTAACTTAAAAAATTCGAAAATTAATTTTAAAAAAATGGCTTCGTAGCACTGTTCTACATCATATGAGCATCTTACAGAAAAATTTTGAACTCCAAACTATACTTCTAAGCCTATTTATTTTCTGGTTTAGTCATGCTCGGTTTTGAGCAATTTATTAAGGACCCTATAATTATAGATTTAATTAAACTAAATCAATATTTTTCCCTAAATTTACATACAATAAAACCTCAGAATAACAAGTTTCACAATTTTCTGGGCAAAATAATTAATTTTACAAAATTATTCAAAATCGGGTCATTTAAGAGATTAACCGGTCCAAAGCTTTCTGGCCGTCCAAGCCCGGTCCAAGATTGTCGGCCGGTCCAGGCGGTGATTCTAGTGTAGGGTGGTGGTGGTGGTTCGGTCCTAGGTGGTGGTGAGTGGTTCGTTTGGTTCACTTGTCCAATCTACACAGTTTTTTTTTTCTAGATTTTCTCTCGATTTTTTCAGTGTTTCAATTTTTCTCAAATCCTAAACTGACCAAATGACTTTTGAAAATTTTCCCCCTATTTATAGACAATTGTAGCAATTAATTTGCATTAATTTGATAAGACTTTGCCCCAATTCCTTGATTTTTGGCTTTTAGGTTGTCCAAATGTTATTGGTTAATTTTTCTTTTTCTAGTTTGAACCTGCCACGACTTGATCTTGGTTCAGCTTATCATCCTCTGATTTTTTTATAATTTTCTTTAATTATTTGCTTAGTTTTTAGCCAATTTAGATAATTACGCGTATTTTTATCTGCACGTAAATAGATGTGGTGTACACGTGAACATTCCTAACTATTATTTTGGTCATTCTAAAATTTTTAGTATACATATAATCTATCTCTAGTAATTTATTAGTTATTTTATTATACTTTTCGCATTTTCGGTAATTAATACTTATTATGCTTAAAATTTGAAAATTTTATAGTCTCCTATTTTATTGCTTATTTTCTTAAATTCAAGTTTACAGGGTCAGTTTTACTAATATTCCTCTCAATAATTTATAATTTGGGTTTGATCAGATCCTTTAACCGATCGCCCTAAACCTTGGGTTTTAAGTTTAATCCTACGGTTACTTGGCTTGGCTTTAAGGCTTACAGTTATTTTCTTTGAGACTAAAATAGAAAAAAAAAATAACAATAGTATTAATTTTTTACCTATTTATATTATTTAATTATTGTGACAATATAGATATAACGTATCATAAAACCTATACCATGTATACATTAAAGTGAGGTACAGGTTCTAAGGTAAGATAAGATACCTTAGCCTCATATTTGTATCCTATCATGTGAAAGTAGATTATGAGAAACTATTATCCGAAATCTACCCTATGATGCTTATTACTTTCCTGGTACCTAATAGAATAGGATCAAGGTAAGTCTCTTGTACAAAGTTCTCTCACCCCTGTCTTAAAGTATATGCCATAACTCAACTTAATTGTGTCCTAACCTATTTTGGGAGATATAACTATAGTCATTAAAGTCCAATCAATTTAGCATTTTATTTGCCATTAGTTCATTTTAACATTAATAATTTATTTTAACCACTTGAAAATTCAATTCTTTATATGAATTTGACTTTGGACTTAATCCTCTCTTATGTAATTTTCCATAATTGAATTTGTCCTTGCAATTTTTTTTGTTGATTTGACATATACTTGACAAATATACTAGATGTTCATTAATTAATACCAATACATCATGATTTTTAATTATTTTTATACCAATTATGCTCTTATTGTGTTATTATTTATTACTTGAATTGCTTCAAAATTATACTTATTTGCTCTTTATACATTATTAGAATACATTATCATTAGAGTTTCACAACTAAAGGTGGAGAACAAGCAATGTTGTAAAAAGTGGATAATTATTTCCAAGAAGAAAATGATAAAAATGGGTTTTACTACAGATTAAAGGAGAACACAATTCAGTTACAATCAATCTTGATTGCCTCTTTAGGAGAAACTATCGAATTCTTTCTCATGTTTCTACATGAACAGTAAATGATGTATTTATTTACATGTAAGTGTAACCTTTTTCTCTACAATTATGAAATGATGAATTTATGAACAATATGTACATGCTTTTTTCTTTTTTCTTTTCTTAACAATTTAATTTTAATCATTGTGTTCTTAGAATGTAAGTAGTTAATGTTTGATGGACTTGAGTTATGGCTAACTGCATTACTCCTTCCTATTACTACTTTATAGTGAGAGCATTTTACAAATATTTAGGTTATTTTTCTTTTTCTATAAGAAGATCACATCCATTTAATTCTATTTTTATGTTAATGTTATATTGAGTTAGATTGAATATCAGAGTCCTTTTGAGGGTTAATTTACTATAGAAGTGGAGCTTAAACCATTTGATGAAGTTGTTGTAAGAAGAAATGTGAATTTCAATCAAAAGTTTATTATGTTATTCAATGTATTTGAGAATGTTGACTCTTTATTTATCTACATTGCAAGATCATGCTTAAGTTTCTATAGATAATTTGATTAATTGCCTTTTAAGTTTTCATCAATTTGATTGACTAGCTATAGATGTATAAAGTTGCTTTAGCTTATGTTATAAAAAATTTGATGCTTCCATTTTAAATTTTGTTTTGCTTTGTTATCACAAAGTTAGGATCTCTTATTAGCTAATTGAGGGTGTTTCATAAAAGTTGTTTGGTATGATTCTAAGCTATTCTCTTTTTCTTTTATTTTTTCCTTATGAAAATTCATTACTCTTTTCCAATTAATAGGTTCATATAATCAAGTGTTTTCAATTGGAAACGAAGAAAATAATAACACTTAGCTTTATAATGGTATAACTATTTTCGCTAATTACTACATATTTTTTCTATATTATGTTTTATGTATTCAATACTATTTTAACTCTACACAACTCGAAAAACTAAAAGGGGGTTTTTACAATATGCCATGGTAAATCAATTGCCTCCTCAAAAACCTATATTCTAAATTTCGATCTATGTGTGATTTTTTCCTTTAACCAATTATATAGTAAAAAACTATCAATAACTACTCATCTACCCATTTACCATAAACAATGTTTGTGAAAGATATAGAAAGGGCTAAAATCTTGATGAAGAAGATAGTTTTGGTTTTCATAAGCATAAGAGTTTGGAATGTGAACATATTGCCTTTGAAGTTTAAATAACTTATATTAATTATTAGAATGTTTAAGTTATGTCTATTCATTTTGTATACATTTTTATTTTTTCATTTGTACAAATTATGTCTATTCATCTTAAAAGAGTTTTAACGGGTGTCCATATATGATGATTTGCTTTTAATAGAAATCTTTTTAATTGGTTGTTTATTCGTTTTCACATTTAGTAGTTATATAATTTTATTGATGGTGTGCATTGTATTTTACTATGTATATTGCAATATAAAAAGCTTTTAATGGAATAATGATAAACTTTTGCCATTAATGGGGATTTCTACCATTTATTAGGTTTATATTATTAATTTTATCCAAAAAATAAAAAAACAAAAATAGTTTACATTTATTTGGAAAGGATATTAGCCAAAGACACAAAAGATATGTAAAGGTATTCATCTAAGATGCTTTCTTTCATTTTCTTTTTTTTTTCTACCTCCATTTTGATGAATGCTCTGAATTGATGAGAAATTAACCCATCATTCTCAATCGTATTCATATGATAAAATTATTTTCTTTGCAATATTGATTAATTTTTAGAATCTCAAAATCTATGTCATTAAAGTGAAATATTTTTGGTAAAGCGATTGCTAAATAACTCATACCTCATGATCTCATCATTTTATGATTTTTCTTCCTTTTTGTTTGATGTGTTGTTGATGATTTTTTCACTTTTACCATTAGTATTTTTATTGAATATGTTAACATTTTGCATATTTATCTTTTTTTTTTTTTGGTACCTGCAAAATCACTATGATGTACCATGGATTTATGATATTATCTAAGGATTATGTTTATCCTCGATAATATTAATGTTAAAGACACCACTTTTAATATTTTTTCAAAATAACAAACTACAATAATACTTTATTGATTATTTTTCTTATTCAAACAATAATTCATAAAAGGTAATCTTGAAAACTCTACCCATATGGTAATTAAAATGTTTTAACATAGTATTATTTATTAATATCATTTCTTAATAATGTCCAACTGATAAAGAAATAATTGTCTCTCTCTATAATTTTTCTAACTGTTTTGTCTTCATCTTATTATTTCATTTTTCTACATAAAAGTATGTGTTATTATAGGAATCATTATACGCCGCATACTAATTTACCTCATCAATTCGTTTTATGTTACTTTTATCAACGTATGAAAGGATCCACAATGGAGTAATTCAATTGTCATTAGCATTATTGCCTTGCAATATAATAATAATCATAAATATTTACATGATTTGTCATTATTGATAATTTTCAATTGTTTTTACATTTTCTTGCATATCTTTTGATTCATTTCTCCTACATGTAATTAACTAAGTAAATGTTTTGCAATTAATCTTTGATAAATTTTATGTTGATGGATTTGCACATGCATTATAGATGCATCACTCGCTTGTATTTATATATATATATATGTTTATATTTATTATATCTATAAAAACTAAAATGTCCCAACAATCAAGCTTTTGCAAATATGCTGATAAATAAGAATTATATAAAATATCTCGATATCATAGTCATACCAAGTCTTACTTTTTTTTTTTTTTAATGGTTCTAAATCTTATCTTGTTTGGTAAAATTAGGGAAAGAGGTTAAAAAAGGACTAATTAGTTAATGCATACGTCTCTAATTTCTTGAGTTTCACTGTAGTCTTGTAGATAAAAGATCTTTCACAAATTGACCTTGAACTTTAAAGCAGCCCAAACAAAGCTGCCAGCCCATATATGCATTTTCATTGTTTTGTTATTAATGACATAAGACGACCAATCAACCTAGATTTCATCAAAAACAATTCAACATTGGCCCTGAAGATCTATCATGGTCGGCCTCGCCTGTGGCAGGGCGGGGTATTTTTTTTCTTGTTCTTTTTTTTTTTTCTTTTTCAAAGTCATTAGGCGAGATATGTTTTATTGATGAAGGGAATACAAATCCAAACTTGTTCCATCCATATGGGTGGAAAAAAAAAATACATATTCGTACTAATTTATTATCTTTGATAATATGAAGATACATGCAAGCATAGTGAATAATTTTTTAAAAACCTATTATTTATATTTTCACATATTAAAGTTTAATTGGTTTTTATTTGTCATTAACCTATTCATAGAATGTATTAGTACTATTAAAGTTTTTATCCCATAGGTGTAACATGTTTTTAAAATTAATGAGCCATATCTAGGAACTTTTCTAGATGATCTCCATTAACAATTAGGGCAAGATCGAGTATTACATTTAATTGTGACCATTACCCTACCCGACATGTTAAATAGGATATATTAACGTACAAATTTGCATGCTTGAGTTTCATGTGATTCAGGGAACTTTAAATAGTAACAACAGCTTGATGTCCGAGTCGGACGACCAGTAGTAGAAGTCTCCTGTTTGATCCGGCTTTCCTTGTACGATGTTGCTTGATTGCTTGAATCAGAGATCTTGATAGTATTGTGTTACTTGATGTTAATTTGTTATAGACTTATTATATTGAGTGCTTCTTCTATTGTTGAATGCCCTAGTTCTGGCACTTGTTCTACGTTTTATATTATGATGTTACCCGTGATTTTTTGTAAAGATTTTAAGTTATTATCGCAAGTTGGATGCCCAGCGAATAGCTCATATTTCAAATGTGATGTGAGCAACCAATAGTCTCTTATTCCATACAAGAGAGGAGCAAGGATTATTCGTTTAAGATGGGTATGGCAAGAGAGTGGCCAATCAACATTTGTCTTGCTGCGTTGACCTTTGCATCTCCGGAGTTAATATACATAGAAGGAAAAATGAAAAAAAAAAAAAAGGAGGAATAAGAGGTGAAATCAAGTAAAAATATCAGGCCTAATACTTAAAAAATCCATTTTGTACTATATTGTTGAGTTCGAGCTTTTAGGCCAGTTAGGGTTTAAATCGAATAAAATCAATCCTAAGTTTAATATTAATTCAATATCTTTGAGTCACCAACCGAAAAGTCGGAAATCCGACCGACTTTATCATTGCAAGATCAAACTAACCAAAGAAAGAAGATATGGTCACTACAAGAGAGACTCGTTCGACTGGTGCTTTAATCACCGTCCAAATGGATCAAGCCCCAGGGTTCACTATTCCGATAGCCTTCTCCGCCCCATCGGACCAGTCGTGCTTTGAACACTGTTTTAATGGTACAATTTCTCTCGTTTGGACCCCCTAATCCTAAGTTTTTAATCAATTCATTTAGGTTGGGGAGAACCCATATTATTATTATTATTATTATTATTTTGGTTATCACTGAGATCTTTAACATCTTGAATCCCTCCCACTTGTGTAAATTATTAAATATCGATTAAGATTTAAAATAAGTTTGTTTTTTTTTGCATTAGTGAGTTATTCTAGTGTCACTTGCATCCATATTCCTTTATCTTCCGGTAAACATATTAAAATACCAAAGATACAAGAATTTTAGATTATTCTTCTTCCTAGGTTCCGTCTACTTGTGAGACCATGACTCGAGCTTCTGGCCTTACTCGTATTATGAGTTGTACTCTAATTATACATAAGTTTTCCTCTCTAAGATGCCATTTAACTAGTTCTTTAAAATACGGTGTGATTTTAAGCAAAAGTCCTTTATAGATTCAATAGATACTGGGCATTCGTTAACATATCCAATTCAGGTGAATATAAATATCTAAACTAGAGGAGCCCGATTTCCCTATACATATTTTAGCTTAGTCTACTATAGTAGTTAGGTGATTTAAAAAATCCACTTCTTTGGACTGAGTCTGATTTTCACTAAAATCCAAAAAGGAAAGCCATGTAAACAAATACCTGTGAGAGTTGTTGAATGTTTGACTTGTCGCAAGCGGGTCATCATCTTCTTCCTACTTATGTAAATAACCATCGATGGATGAAAATAGCAATTTGGCAGATTATATGACAAAATAAAATGAAAGCCATTTTTTTTTTTCAATTTTTAAAGTATTTGTGGTCCACTTTTTGAGAGAGGCCTAAGGTGGATTTTGACCACTCATGTAAGATATATCATCAATCAATAACTCCTCTTGTTGGCGGAAGTCATTTATTCGTGTTAAAAGTACTAAGATAGTTTCCTTGTCTTTGCAACCTGAACTTGGCTACTATCCACAACTCTTCTATCAGTTGTCCTCCATCACATATGAGTTTGATTTATTAGTTGAACCAACAAGCAAAATTAGGCTATATTACCAAAAAAAAAAAAAAAATCAAAAGCAAATCAAAATCACTTAAACATGCATCCGAAAGAAACACTCAGGCAGTGAACACAGTTTTAAATGGCTTAAATACCTTTTTTTCGGTTATTGTAAATTGTTTTTTATAATCAGTGCATTCTTAAAAGATCAATTTTGGTCAACCATTCAAATAAAGTCGAACAAAAAGTTTGATTCGAAAATGATATGAATTAAACTCAGCATTTAGGGGTGTGATTCCATATAACTTCATTTAAACAAGCAATGGGATAATTTTGGCCAACTTCGCTTAACAATCCTATTTAAAATCTTTTTTTTTTTTCTTTAGTAGGAAATGTTAGAATAATTCTGGTGTTCAAGTAAGAGGTATAATAGTCCTTTCATATTTTAAATATTTAAAGTTTACCTAAACCCTCTTTAATCGAGACATAGAAGGTATACTATTGATTAATGGTCCTTTTATCTATTAATACGAGCAAAATATATAAGTGAAAACCCAAACTTGGTCAAAAATCAAATAAAGTTGCACATCTCACTTACTGCCCTCTGCCCCTGTAACATCACCCCTATAAACCAGTCTTTATCCAAAACCTAGATGAAACTGGATACTAGTCATTAAATGGACGCAGAATGTGGGATGTTGCTTGACACGAATTTATATAAATATATATATGCATATATTGTACACAGACACTACTGAAATCACATTGCCCTGCTATATTTACATTTGCCAGTAGATGGGGTACATAAAAATTGAATCTGTGTTAAACGGCATTGAGCTTATGCACAAGCTCTGCTCGACTAAATTTTTGAAAATATCCATATCTAATAATTGAGTTTATAATGAATCTTAGACTCAATTTAAATTTAATAGAACTCGGTATATAGGAGAGCTCTAGTGAAACTCGAGCTCAACTAGATAAATTATCTGAGTAGTTTATGTTTGAGTTAAGCTTGATAATAGTTAACGTTACTCAACTCACAAATCAATCTAGAATCGTTAACGAACTTATAGAATTAGAATGTAAAAAAGTAAGTTTATACCCTAAATCACTAACTTTCAAAAACTGTAAATATGTTTGTAAAAGTTATAAGAAACTTAAAATATATGGTTAAAATAAAAGATTTTAAGTTAAATTTTGGTTACAATATAAGTTATAACATAAATGATTAAGTATAAATCATTATACTAAAAAACTAAAATATAAATATCAATGTAGTTATAAATTATATTACAATATAAATCATATATTAAAATACAAAATAAAAAAAAAATATTAATCATTACCTACCTTGTTATGGTCAAAACTACCACCATCAACTCTCCCATCACCATTATTACTAATGCCATTATTTCTACTACTATCAACAATGGTAAGATCTTTTAATTCCAATAATTTTAAAGTAACAATTCATACTTTATCTTGCATGGCAACAATATTATGAATCTCCAAATCATCTCAAGTCTTACTCTCATGACTCTTTGTATCTATATATGCACAAGTCTCCTCCTCAGTATCGTTTTCATCTCATTCCCTTACCCTTTGTACTTGAAAGGATATCTAACTAATCTTTATATGATGACTCAAATACGTTGTCTTCCTTAATTATCCATATCCATTCATCCTAAGATGAGAGATATTCAAGAAGGAAACTAATAGATTAATCAATTTGAGTTAAAGATGCAAATGTGTGGTATCATTTAATTGATGACCATAAATGAATTGAAATGGAGCAAATGTTGCTCAAGCTTAAATAACTTACAAATCAACATTATCATTTACAACTTTAGCAACTAAACAATTTAAGTTAGGGTTCAAATCAAAGTCAATATTGAATATAGCTAAAGTATTTATTTTATTTAAAAAAAATCAACAATATAATAAGTAATAACATAAAAATAAAGGCAAAAGCAAAACAAAAATCTTTTATGTTAATACTAAATGTCAGTAAAATCTTTTATGCTTCATTTAAGTTATTTAAGTTTATTAAGTTTATGGTAAAATTCAATCAAGTTCTTTATATTTTAGCGGATTGTTTTTTTTTTTTTCTCAAAGAAAAAAGGATAATTAAGGCTTCCTTGTTTGTGTTGCTACAAGAATTAAGTACCTTTTTTAGTATTTCCAAATGATGCATAGATGACTTAAATGATATATATGATGATATAAGTATAAGGGATTTAAATGGTTTGCCTAAAATTGTAATTTACTTTCATTATATTTATAAAGAAACTAAATAAATTATTTAAAATATAAATGATATAATAAATATTTTCCCATAAGTATGGAGGATTTCTAATGCACTTATCCTAGACTTGAGAAAGGGTTGCGTTTGATCCATAACCGGGTCGAAATCGGCTCGATGGTTCACTAAACTAGCCTAAACCTGTGAACTATGAGATTGAACCATAACTTGACCTACCGAGCTTAGCGGATCAGCATAGTTCAATGTGTTAGACCCACTAAATGGGCGGGTCTAAGCCTGGGTTGAAGGAACTGATAGTTTGACCCACTAATTTCAACTCGAAAATTAAAAAGAAATACAAAGGAAAGTTTTTTATAAATTAAATGTAACTATTTACTCTAATTAAAATATAAAATAAAATTGAATATATATTATTACTTATATTTAAAAGTTAATATGGAGACTGAATAATATATATGAGTTTATAAAAGAAAAAGAATCATTAAAATCCGTATATTTTAATATTGGTAAAACTAGATAGTTATGGTATAAAATATATTATTTTAACTACCAAAGGATTTTTTAATAAAAAAAACTACAAAAAGAGTTTGGGGCATAAAATATCACAAGTTTCATATAATTTTGCCTCATTTTTTAGAGAGCAACTATTTTTATAAATAATATATTTTAATGATTTATAAAAATACAAGTGCATTCATAATTTAATACCATTAAAAGTCATAAGGAATATATTTATATCATATATAAAATAGCAAGTATATTATAAATATTAAATAGATATTATTCTCTTTAAATATTAGTTCAAATCTTACATAGATTATATTGTTTTCTAAAATTTTCTCAAAAGTAATAAAAAAGTATAGTAAACATTGTCTATCATAAATCTAGTTTCATATTGATTATATTGATAAGCTTTCCTTGAAATATTACTTATGAAAAGAGGTTTCCTCACTCAATTCACTAATTGTACGCATAAAATAATAATTATGTATTATTAAAAATACAAATTATTAATATTGTACTTAATAATTAATAGGGTACAAATAATTAATCTTAGTGTCCAACAATTAATAGAGTAAAATAGTTAAAATTTTAAATTCTTATAATTTATTAATGGTTTTTTAAAATTAAAAATAAAGATAAAAGAATATATTTTTTTCCCAATTAAAAATACAAATTAAAATTTTTTTTACCAATTTTGAGTTGAAAACCAACTTGTCGAACTACCAAGCCAAGTGAATCAACCTAAGCCAAGCCGGCCCCTATTCAAGGAGAGCCAAGCCCTTTACCCCATGGGTTCAAGCCGGGTTTGACTAGGCCCTGGTCTAAGTTATCTACAATAATAAATAAAGCCGCACTGTAGTTTCAAGCATATTCTAATAATTGTTAGTGTATTTTAGGAAATTTAAAAATATATAAAATATTTTGAATTGAATATCTTTGTGTGAAAAAAAGCAAAAGAAAAGATTATAATATACCAAAAAAACTTTTGGTCAAAATTAAAAATATACCAAAAAAATTAATAAACAAGGCAATGAATTGTCATCTAGTTTGAATATTGTGTAAAAAGCTTGACAATAAAAAGATTTTTATCAATTATTTGACAAGCTACTGATAGAAAAATGTAACTATTTTTCATTGTCGTCGTATGAATAGGTCTACTCGATCATCTACGGAATTTTATTTTATTTTATTTTATTTTTTATGGGGGAAGAATTCATCAAGTAATACCTCATTCCATAGCCAACCCTATAGGACGACGGGGAGGTAGCAGTCCCAACAAGAAAAGGTTATAGTCACGTAAATCGCATTTGGTTAGTCCATAAGCAATACGTCGTGCTCCATTACGTATGAAAAACAGACTGCTATTGGTGGTCGAAAAGTATATAGATTTTATAGTGCTATAGCTAATATTAGTACAAATGGCTAAAGATCGCTACGACTTGCATGTGCATGTTTATTTAGTCCTAAAATATCAAGTTTCAAGCTTGGCTCAATTAGGTTTATTCATTGAAAAAAAAAAAAATTATATTCCTTTTCAATCTTGCATTGTCTGAACTTAATCTATCCGGAGAGGGGTTGGTGAGTTCCATATCAAGAGGCAAAAGGGCAAAGAGGCAAAACGAAAAACAATAAAGGATAGCTCCCAAAGGTATTGAAGTATTTTATTGCATGGAACTCTTCAAAGAGACATCCACATCGACATGCCCAAACTTATCAATATACTAAGTAGAAAACTTAGTTTGACTGGGTCCACGCATGCTATTGGCTGGACAATATTTATAAAATATTACGTAAGTAAGCTAACGTATTGAATTGGTAATTTATTTGCAATTCTGATAGATCTTCTCTTCCGAATATAGTTAATAAGAAATACAATATTATTTTTGACGTAAATTACGTGAAAGAAAATTCATTGGACACTATACGTCAGTAAATATGCTAATAAAAAATAAATAATTTTTTAAATAACTGCCATTGCAGTATATATTAAAGTTTTTTTAATATATCCAATCAAACCTTAGATCCGCACGTCCAAAAGAATTAAGTAGACTTGACAAACAAACAAATAAAAAGAATCACATCATCCATTGCGTGTCCGATATGTGGTGGGATCATCATCATAATTATTAATATTCTTCAAAATATTGATATTTTTACACACCATAAATAAAATTAGCAAGCTAGGACATCTTTTTGAGAGTATAGACGAATTTGGGTGATACTTTGTATATCACTTTTCTTTCAAGATTTATTCTGCTTGATCTTTATCGAGAATTATATATATATATATATATTCCGTACGATTCGTCAGGATATACATGATTTTATGTATGGAGAAATTTTGTATATAAATGGCATAACATCATTTTTTTCTCTCTAAAAATACCAGTCTTCAGAAAATGATACACCTGTACTCATGCTAGATTTATTTTCATACCATAAACATGCATAAGCTCTTATGTGTTATATACCAGAGACTACCCTCAAGTACAGTATTCAATGTTGAGCAATTTTAGTGACTACTTTCTGAATTCTTAATTCTATTAAAATGTTTTCTAACGTTTTTATTCAAGTTGGAATCTTGATTGAAGGGCGGTTCAATATTTCCTCTAAACTCAACCATATATAGGTTATGGTTTGATTTCTTTATCACTTTGAACAAAACCGTAAGTTCCCATATGAGAATTTTAAATTCATAAAACTTCTGTTTAGTTTGATTTGATTATTAGATTTGACCATAATTTATCATATAAGAAACTATTCAAGAATTACTCGTAATATTTTATCCTAAATAGTAATATCTTGAACGTTATTTGTAATTTATACATGGCTAAGCATATTTTAAAAATTTTGATAACTAATTTAATTTCTAAAGGTAGCATATTGTGTTATTTTGACTAGTTCTGTGGACATAATCAAATAACCTGTGGTCATAACATTTCAATTAGTACATAAAAAAAAGAAGTTTTGTATAGGTCATGTTAGATTGTTTTTTATTTTGTTTATATGTTATCTATTTGAAATATAGTGTTTGAAAAATTATGTTATTTGTTTATTTTTTTCATAATTACAATGAAGGTAATAATTTAATTCTCAAAATTGAAAAATAAAATTTCATGTACATTTAAGAGAAAAGAATTGAAAAAAGATATATTTTATGTATTGGAAATTATTATTTTAATTGGCATTTTTGTAAATATAAATAAAATAAAGAATAGATAATTCAACTTTATTAAGATTTCTTGGGTAATTAATTTTAGAAGAGAAATATGTATAGAATCATATTTCTATGTTTTTACTGTGCTATTCTTATTAAACGCACGATTTAAGAAGGCATAAAAAATACACCAATAAGATGGAAAACAAAATCATATTTTACTATTGAGATTTGAAAACTCTTTTAATACACCAACAACTTTGAAAAAAAGATGAATTTAATGGAGTTTTAAACTCTATGTTGTAATAAAAGAGTTTTTAAATCTTAATAGTGAAATATTATTTTGTTTTCAAAAACAACCATGGTTTAGTTTTTTAGTTAAACAAACAGTAAATTTTCAATTTAGTTTGATTTGAAATTTTCCAAAAATAATTAGAAAAAAATTATATTTTAATTTCGATTTGATTTACTCTATGGTTTAGTTGGTTTTGATCGGCTCTTTCCTATAACTATTTGAACCAAACACTTATAACCTTTGCACATTGATAGCTATTAGATATGTACAATTTGTTATGATTGTTACTAAACTTGTGCAAGGGTTAATTTTGAATTGTGAATTGGCTTAGAATTAGCCCATTAAGCCGTTGAACTAGCTCGAGCTTGTCTTAGGTGGGCTTGAATCAACTGTTAAACCATTGAGTTTTAAGAGTCTAGACGGTTCAACCATGGCAAACTAATGGGTTGGTAGGTCACCAAACTACTCTTAAACCGATAGTTTAGTCTAACGGTTCAAAGTTAGGCCAATCTCAAAAATTGAAAAAAATATAAATAATATATAATATACTATATACATAATCTAAATATAATATATTGTAATGCTGCGCGTTTTAGGTGTCTATTTAAATTTTTCTTTTAAACTCTTGGTACTTAAAGATAGTTCATTACTACTATCCTTAAGTTAAGGATAAGACAGAACTTATGTTCAACTTGCTCTTTTGTTCTATTAACAATTACTTTCGAATAATTTCTTATTCAATACAATAAACAGCAGCATAAACTTTCACATTAGCGAGCCATACTCAGAATATCATAGTTACATACTTCTTATACAACATAGTAAGTCTTTTACAAATACGTGTTTTTAGACTACTATGATTATATTAAACCTTTAGTGAAGTAACTCCTGCTACTTTTCTAAAAAGCTATCTTCATGTACTTAAGCCATGTCATGTAATCAACAACTTTTCTCAAGAGCCTATTTTCAACTAGAGATTTAAAGTCTCCTTATCATTTCGATTCTTTTATTTATTCATTCTGTAATCTTAGGATAAGAGAAACTTATCCCCTTAGCTACTGCGAGTTGAGTGAGAGTAGACAGACACATCATTCAAGTAGTTAGTCCAATTGCATAATCTTATAGTTTCTCAACCAAGCAACGCAAATGCGACAAATATGTGTCATGCTTATGCACGTGACATACATCGATACTAATATCCTAACCCAATCTAGTAACTCATCCTATTCGGTTGACTCAAATCAGGCATCTAGATAATATATTTGGGAACCAAGCAAATGTTTCGGTTTAGCAATAACCATATAGAGTGGTTAAAAAATCCAACATATAGTTAGCCTCACAGATATAATGCAATCTCTATATGCTTAAAAACCTAGCTTTTATAAATTAAGTAGTTCACTTGATAAACCTAGCTTTTCATAAGGAAATCGACCAAATAATATGTTAGTTCTTAGAAAACTTAACCTACAGGTCTTTGTCGTACCATGCCATAAATGCATTAGATCGTACACCAAACAAAAACCCAACAAATCCAAGTAGACTTATTCATCACTTGTTACCCAGCCTTTACTTCGTAGTTTTGTCAATACTAAGATCTCAATACTTGTTTTCTTAAGTAAACATCTTAGGAGATAGAGTTAATCCTTAGATTCTTTTTTAAGATAACACAGATCCTAGCAAATGTCACATATGCATTTATCAGTACCATTAACCAAGTTCAATATCATGCCATTATTTAATTAGCAACAATTATAATAGGTAGCTCCAAATGGTTCGTCGAGCAGCATATCAACTTGAAATTAAGTTCAACTAAGCCAAAACATCGTAGAGCATACAAAGTTAAGGGTAGACATAAGTCTACTCAAGCACATATAAATATCCACTTGGCTAGTGGTACATTTCTAATTTTACTCGTTAACATAAGCTTCCTCTTTTACAAATTCACTTAGTAAGAGTAAATACATCTAAGGTTAATTACAAGTCATATATATATATATACATATAATAGTTAAATACTCACTTGTTGATAATTAGTTTGTTATAAACTAGTTCTGATTCATTCTCTAAGTTTGATTCTGAGTTAACTTCTGAAATAGCTTCTCATTGTACTATCCTCTTTTACAAATCATAATTTTTTAACCAATTAATGATTTTTATAAGTTACCAAAAATTGCCGAATCCTTTAAGTTAGGTTTTAAGCAATTCTATAGAAATTTTCTCTAGTAAAAAAGCCTTTAAGTTACCATTGAAGTTATATTGGGGTTATTCATAATATCAATTTTATCCTTTAACAAGGTTTTTGGGTTTCCCCAATTTAAGGCCCTTACCGAATTGTCCTTTGACTCTGTTATCTCTAAGGTTTTTAATAAAATCACCCCTTAACCAACCTTCTGCTTCCCTTATTTTTACAATTTATTCATCATTTTTGCTTTTAACCTACCCTCTGAGTATCAATCTAGTGAAACTTTCATGAGTAGAATTCTCTAAATCATCCCTTACCTTTAATCAATGTCCTATAAGTAGCTAATTTACAAACTTTTTTCCAAGTTACAACTGTAGAATCAAATTTAAGCATCAAATAATACTCCAAACCAATCATCTTCAATTTCATTACTTCTTAACTCTTCATTCATTACATCACAATTCATCACTTATTTCAAGTTCACAAAATTAGTCAAATACTAACTTCACTAATTAAGACCAACTCACCATTTTCCATAACTTCTCGCTTTATCAATCAACCCAACCACTCTAGAATAGTAATTATACTTCAATATTGAATCGAACTCAATATCTAATAGAGGTTATTAAGAAAATATGTTATTTTTCCATTAAAAACACAATTTAATACCTAATTTAGGATTCACAAATCACATAAAAATGTAGAAGATAGTTTTGCAAGAAATCTCTTCATAGCAATTCAATATTAATATAGGGTAGTTTACAGAAAAAGTTCGAAGGCAAAACTATGTTATTAGGCCTATTTATTTTAAAATAAAAAATTGTCCAATTTCTTAAAGACGTATGTAATAACTACCAAATGTATACAAAATGACATTTTTCCTAGATTTTATACACGAAAATATGTAGGAAATATTTTTTTTAATTATTTTTTTCAAAATGTTTTGGTTTAATTTGCTATATTTAACAATTTAAGAAAAATCAGGTAAAATTGGGACCTTACAAGTGTTAATAGCTCCAGTCACCTTTAGTGGTGGAGGGTTTATCGATAGCTCCAAGTGCTGCCTCCTTCATTAAGTGGTGATGGTGGTCAATTCCCAAAAACTCCTTAAGTCATTGAACACCCTAAAGCCTATATTACACTTAATTTTTGTATTTTTTATTCTAATTTTGGTCTTCAGTCACTGAACCCTATACTAAATTTTCCCAAATCTTCCATTGCATATATGAGATATTGGAAAGGGTTTTCTAGATTTTATAAAGCTCAAAGAGTGTAAAATGGATTTTTGTTTTCTCTCTCATCTTAAAAATCACCTTATGTACCATTGTCATTTGCATGCTAAACTTAATCTATCTACTAATACCTGGCATAGGAACCTCCATACACCTTAATTAAGAACCATTTGCCCTATTAACTTTTATGAATTTTTTTTATCGTTTTCCTTATTTATTTTAGCTTAAATTGCAATTAATCGAGTATTTTAGAAAATTATGGGAATATATATATATATATACATAATAATTACATGCGGGGTATTATGTTCTACATATTATTTTGTGTCATGTAATATTTTTATTACATATATAATTTATTGCTAAAGTTTCGTAATCATTATGAACTCTAATTTCGAGTTTCCTCTAATTACTAATTGTATCCAGTAAAAATGTATTTATTGTGATTAAATATTGTAATTGCTTTATTTTGAGAAATTAATATTACTAAAGCCATTTGTCTAACATTTATGAACTTATATTAAGATTTGGCTTAATTTGAACAAAATTATTTAAAGACCCTAAATTGTTCCAAATGCCCTAATTTGTATTAACATTGAGTAGTTTAGGTATGGTTATTTGACTTAATATATTTCCTAAACTTCTCTTAATGATTTTTCTTTATTACTTGCCTTTGTTATATTTCCTATATCAAATGGTTCGCTGTTCTAAGTCTTAGGTAGTAGGTCGAAGATTAGGTCTTACGTTTTAACCCCCCTTATAAAAAGTTTCATCCTTGAAACTTCTACAATCTAAGACTTTTGAGTTCAAACCTAATGCCAAGCTTCTGTTGCTTAACTTTGATTTCCACATCACATCATAATCATCAACGATTGTTAAAGTCATAACTTTACTATTCCTCGTTCTTTGTGTTATTAAAGCCCTTGCATCTAAGTCTACACCTTTGTTATTCCCTTCTGTAATATAGGAGTTCAAGTAGCAACATTAAATTTTTACTCACTTTACTAAGTCTCTAATACTTCATATGCTACTAATCCCTTCTTTTAACTTTCTAAGCCTCACATTTATAGTTTAATAATTATAATTTATCTTCACCTTTAATTTATCCTTCTAAGGCTAGTAGTCTTTGCTTCCATCTCTATTCCATTTGACTTCTTATAAACTGAATACATCCTCCCTTCTCATCTTATACAGCCTCATACATAAATTTAACACCATTATTCCTTATTAATGCTATGTTTAGATTTAACACTTTGAGTTTAAGGTATACATACCTAGCTATATGGAGCCCACTCATTCGAGTTTTCACGCTTTGCTATTTAGAATATTTAGCTAATAATTTCATTATATTAATTCCTTTGAATCAACTTTTAAATACTTATCCAATATAGGATTTTAACTAGCTAATGTCCTGACTTACTTTCTAAGTTAGGTTCTGACTTTGTTATTTTGTTCCCCTATCACTAGATTACTTCTTTTCAAACTAAACTTTACTTTTCTTATCTTATAACTTTATGAGCCAAAAATGTCTTCTTGGTAAAGTGATTTTTAGAATTCCCAACAAGATAACTTCTAATGCATTCTCTACGCTATCTGTCACTATAATACACTTAATATCTTTAACAAGAACATTACTTATGAAAGTCATCTATTCCATTTGTTACTACATAAGATATTTTCAAGTTGACAAGCTTTTGGAGTTTGATATAATTTCAACTTAATCCTACTTCTTGTACTTTCAAACCTAGGTTTTGAGTTCATATATTCTTTTTTTTTTTCAAGTTATGGTACTTTCTAAAGCAGGTTATGAGTCTTCCCAAGTTTAAATTATTGTACCACAATACATTCTGACATATCCTCTGGCCTTTGCTTTAATTGGGGATTCCATCTTTAAGTACTTTTTGACGGAGTTTTCGCCATCTAATATATATCTCATTTCTTATGTTTACTTAGGTCTAGACATAACAATATTGTTTTTCAAATGTAACTTTTAGCCAGTCTCTCTCTTAAAGCATAGTTATCTAAGTATCAAAACTATATCATAGGTAGGGACTTGAGTACTTCATATAGCTGGCACACATATGATATCAAGTGTGAGTATGGCAAATCTAAACTTTAGCTTACTTGGACTTAAATGAGACTTGTAATGACTCAATACAGTTGGATTTGATTTGAACTGAACAAGACTGACACAACTCTTAGACCAATAAGATATATAAAAGAACTAACCAATTATTGAGCTTATGATTGATATGACATGACTGAATCAATAGTGAAAACAAAAACTCAACATAAGAAATACCAGAGTCATAATAGTCAAAGGATCAAACGAGTGAAACACAAGAATCATAAATTTTCCATTCCCTTCCGACCTTACTCATGTGTGCGAAGAGCGTATATAAAGTAGACTATTTAGTACTGGTTTAACCATATCCCATACTTTATCCATTTATTTTCTTCTTATGACATGATTATTAGAAAGATATAATTCCTATAGCCCTTCCTTAACTTATTCTAACTCTATAGAAATACTATTCTTCATCTCCTTAAGTTATTTTAACTACTCTGGATAGCCTCATATATGCATTCTTATTACTCCATTTTTATCTTTGCAAAGTTTCCCTAAATCACAACTTGACTCAATCCATTTCTTTTTTATTCTTAACCATTTTATGTCCACAAATTTTCTAGTCAATTCCTTCAATACAACAATTTATTTTGGATTTACCAAGATTTCCTACTCATTATCAACTTAAGTCCATTAATTTCTAAACAATTACCTTAAAATTTTTGTTCAAAACTTACATCATTCTATATTACTCCTCATACTTTTGTCTCTCCATCTTAAATAACATTGATCTATGCTGTATGCCATACCTTAGATCTTGTTTCTAACCTTACTTCGATTCTTTAAATGTACATAAATGCCTTAACTTTTCAATTCATCACACTTTTAATCTAATTGCTAAAGCAATTTGTGATACTTTGTGGCTCATTTTCAAACCATGCTCTGATACCACCCTATAATGCCTCGCTTTTTAGGTGTCTTCTTAATTTTTTTTTTCAAACTATTGGTATTTGAAGACAGTTTGTTACTGCCATCCTTTAGTTAAGGATAATGTTACGACCCAAGGGGGCTAATCGTGGCAGTCGCCGTATACTATATAAAGGACTGTAGATTGATTTCCCTTACAATCGACAACCATTTATGTGATACACAAGGCTATAATTACAACTAACAACATGAGTTGTACAAATATAAGTAATATCATTTCATGATAATAATAATAAGCTAAAGAAATATAAAACGTAATCTATTTATATAGAAATTTACAGATAAAAAATCTATAATACTTTTTAACTCACATTGACATCATTTTATTACATAATAAGATTCAAAATTTAAATACACTATCATAAGTACACTCAGATCATATCTTACTCTCACATCAACCCCCTAATGTACAACTAACCTTAGGCATGTGACGGCTTGATTTCACAAACAAATCGACCTGCGAAAGAAGACTACAAGGATATAAACTAATTAGCTTAGTAAGATAATCTCCTTAATCATACATCAATCAAGTTATACATCAATTAAATTCAATCAAATGAATGCATGTCAATTAGTATGTCAAAAAAATACATGTAAGTGACCGGATACTACATGTAGCTCAGATTTAGCGCCCTCCGAAGTCAGGGTTGGAGATACATTGGCACAGTCAGATCCGGGTATCATACTAGAACTTATCTTATAACGAAACACCGCGTTTCGTATTTAAAAGGTAATGGTATATCCATTCTTAATTTTACTCAAAATTAAGCTCTATGTGTGATTGTGAGTAGGTTCATGCAGCCCTCACTCACTCCTAAGCGGAGGCCTTTGGACTCGACTTTTAGCTAAGCGATTGACGCCTCTAACGCCTAGTGATCCCACGGGTTAAGGTAAGGTCATATCGAACGTGTGCACCATACAAAATCTATATTAATCAAATATTCAACTCATGTATGCCGTCTCGCTACCTCCGTGCAATATGGCGGTCGGATTTAGTTATGCAGTGTATGATTATGCGTGCTTCGAGTTAGCTCTTTCAAGTTAAGTAAAATTAAGTCTTATTATTCAGTGATCAATAAGGTTACAAATAATCAGCTCCTAGCAAATCTACTATGCGACATTCAATACGTTATCCTACTTTAAAGTAAATTCATCATTAACAAACAATTATCATACATAAGTATAACCCAACCCTATACAACATTCAATTATTAATTATAATTTATATTCACTAATTACAAACACAAGTAAGTATGGAATTATTAGGAAAAACTCATTCAATCACGATCGACTTAGGGGTCGTAATAGTCTAAGAGCAGCTCAGGATCAAAGTCGAGGTCACCTGAGAATAAGGAATATAGAAAATTGTAAGTTTGGAAATTTCAAACTAAAGTAGCATCATAATTTGTACTATTTACTTCACTTAGTTACATGAAATTATCGATTTGAGTTTTTTATTGAATCGCGTATAACTTTTTTGATTTAGCTCGGATAATTATGAACTTAATAATTTTCGAGCATATTTTCTTAAAACGAGGTCCGTCTTGGACGTTATGACTTGCAGTTTGGATAATGATATAAAAATACCACAAAATTTATTATTTTAATTTTAAAAAGTTATAAAATATTAATTTAAGCTTTTTCTTAATATATTTACAATTTAATAATTATTTAAATCATATAATTGAAAATTTTTTTACTTATTATTTTTCTTATATTTTACGATATACATATATATATAAATACTTATTACTATATTTGATTAATTCTTTTCTAATTTACTTAATTATCAACTCTTTTTCCTAATTTACGGTACTCTCTTGTATATATACATATTTATTAACCTATTTTATTTAGTAAATTAATATTATCATATATTATATATACTATTTAACGTACACTATACTTTACATAAGAAATTATTTTGAATTTAGTTATATACTATGTACTATACATATAAGTATAATATGGATGTATTTATATTTTATATACACATACCTACTTTTATACATGTACACATATACATATATATAATATAGTTTATATATACATACATACCATCACGCCACCTATATATACATATATATACATAAAGAAATACTTACATGAATACATAAATAAGAGAATACCTAATATATGTATATATATAATATACCAAATACTAATCATCCATACATATATAATACATATATACATATATATATTTATGCGTACATGCATATATATATATCCATCCAAATAGTGAAAGTTCTAAATACCTACTATATGTATTCTTATTTATACATATATATATCCATATATTGTATGTTCTACATAATAATGTATATATACATGTCCACATACATATATTTATACACACATATATATTTATCTACTCATACATACATATATGTACATGTAATATATAACAAAATACTTAGTATATACATGCACATACTATATAATAGACATACGTACAAATAAAATACACATATACTTACCTAATTTTTAGTTAATTGCAATGATATTTTCCTCTTCTTCTTCTTAGTTCTTTGTCTTTGTTTTGGTTTTGCTTTCTTTTTCTTCTTCTGTTTATGCATTCAATTTGGTTTTTTATTTATTTATTTTATTTTATTTCCAGATTTGGCATGAATCCTCAGTAGAATTAAACAAATAAAAAAAATACAAGATGATCATCCATTTAGATTAGGCATTAATTAGGATATGACATTCACTTTATTATTTTATCCTTTTTCCCTTAATTGTTTGACACATGTTCAAGAAAAAAAATCACATGGGCGGCTGAAATTTGTAGCTACAATTCACGTAGAGAAAAGGAAAAAATAGAAGAGGAAAAGAAAAGAAGGAAAAAGAAAGGAAAGAAAATAGAAGAAAAAAAAGATTAGAAATAATTATATGTAATTTTTATAAACATAAAAATCATAAAAATAATAGTTATAAATTAATTTTAGAATTTTATAAAAATTTATCAATTTAATTGGTACCCGTTACAATTATAGTTTTTACGAGTTATTTTAACATTGTCGTTAATAGTTTTACGCGATTATACGATTTAGTCGATAATTATAATCGATTACAATTATATCACTATTGAGTGATATTTAATTATTTTACAAGCTTAAAGTTATAGTTTTAAGGTTTCGATCAAGTTCGAGTTCATTTTTGGATAATTGTGTATAGATTGAATTTAGGGTTTTTTGTACGCAAATTAGGTTTCAGTTAATTTCTAAGGTCTTTATTATCACTATTATATTCGATTTATTAAATTTCATAAAACATTATCGTTACTAGCCTTATCGACTTATGATATAGTTTAGGACACTTAGACTTAAATTATGGTTTAGACTATTGATTTTATAAGGTTTATAGATAAGGTAAAATATGTATTCAACCGACTCTTTTATTTTATTAACAATTGCTTCTGAATCATTTCTTATTCAATATTACAAACAATAGTAGAAGCTTTTACATTAGCGAGCGATACTTAGAATATCACAGTTACATACTTCTTATATAACATAGTAACTCTTTTACAAATCATATTTTTAGACTACTACAACTATACTAAACATTTAGTGAAGTAACTCCTACTGCTTTTTTGAAAAGCTATCTCCATGTACTTATGCCATATCCTATAATCAACAACTTCTCTCAAGAGCTCATCTTTAGTTAGAGATTTGAAGTTTATATGTCACTCCAATTCTTTTATCTATTTATTCTATAACCCAAGTAGAAAAGAAACTTATCTTCTCAGCTACTATGAGCTGAGTGAGAGTAGATAAACAAACAACAATAATCATAACAAAATGAGTACATTCAAGTAGTTAGTACAATTGTGTGATCTTATAGTTTCCTAGCTAAGCAATGCAAATACCATAAGCATATGCCATGCTCAAGTGTGTGACATACATTAATACTGATATCATAGCCCAGATTAGTAACTCATCTGGTTCAGTTGACACAAACCAAACATCTGGATAATATATTTAGGAACCTAGCAAATATTTCAGCTTAGTAATAACCATATGAGTGGTTGGAAAATCTAACATATAGTTGGCTTAGCAAATATAATGTTGTCTCTATATGCTAAAAAATCGAGCTTTTACAAATCAAGTAGTTCACTTAATAAACTTAGTTTTTCATAACAAAACCGACCTAGCAATATCTCAGTTTTTAGAAAACTTGAACTATAAGTCTTTTTTGTGTCGTGCCGTACTGTACTATGAATGCATTAGATCATACACCAAGGAAAAACCTAGCAAATTCAAGTAGACTTATTTATAACTTATTACCTAACCTTTGCTTTGTAGTTTTGTTAGTTTTAAGATCTCGGTATCAAGTTTACTTAAGTGAACACTTTAGGAGATAAAGTTAATGTCTAGATTTTTTTTCCAAGATGACATAGATCCTAGCAAATGTCACATATGCATTTATCAGTACCAACATAACAACAAAGTTCAATGCCATGTCTCCATTTAATCCGCAACAATTATTACGGGTAGCTCCAAATGGTTTAACGAGTAGCATATCAACTTGAAATTAAGTTTAGCCAAGCCAAAACATCATAGAACACATAAAGTTAAGGGTAAACATAAGTCTACTCAAGTACACACAAATATCCACTTACCTAGCTAGCAGTACATTCTTAATCTTATTTGTTAACATAATCTTCCTCTTCCATTAATTCACTTAGCAAAAGTAAATACTTTCAAGGTCAATTATAGATCATGAGTATATATATATACTAGCTAAATACTTGCTTGTTGGTAATTAGTTTGTTATAAGCTAGTTTCAATTTAATCTTTGAGTTTGATTATGAGTTAGCTTATAAAACAGCTTCTTATTACGCTATCCTCTTTTACAAATGATAATTTCTTGACTAATCTATAACATTTATAAGTTATCTAAAATTGTCAAATCCTTTGAGTTAGGTTCTGACCAACTCTATAGAAATTTTCTTTAGTAGAAAATCCTTCGAGTTAGGTTCTGAGCAACTCTATATAAATTTTCTTTAGTAGAAAATCCTTCGAGTTACCATCTGAGCTATATTGAGGTCGTTCATAATATCAATTTTATCCTTTGACATAGCTTATGAGTTTCCCTAGTTTAAGGTCCTTACTAAATTATCTTCTAAGCTATCCTCTGACTCTATTTCTAAGGTTTTTAATAAAATCATTCTTTGACTAACTTTCTACTTCCCTTGTTTTTATATTTTACTCATTATTTTTGCTTTTAACCTACCCTCAAAGTATCAATTTAGTGAAAATTTCATGACTAGAATTCTTTGAACCATCTTCTACCTTTAATCAATATCCTATAAGTAGCTAATTTACAAACTTTCTTCCAAGTTACAATTGTAGAATCAAATTTAAGTATCAAATAACAATCCAAACCAACCTTCCTCAATTCCTTTACTTCTTAACTCTTCATTCATCACATCACAATTCATCAATTGTTTTAAGTTTACAAAATTAGTCAAATACTAACTTCGCTAATTAAGGCCAATTCACCATTTTCCATAACTTCTCACTTTATCAATTAACCTAACTACTCTAGAACAGTAATCATACTTCAATATTGAATCAAACTCAGTATCCAAGTAAGGTTATTAAGAAAATAAGTTATTTTTTTCACTAAAAGCACAATTTAATACCTAATTTAGGACTAAAAAATCACATAAAAATTTAGAAAATAGTTTTGTGAGAAATCTCTTCATAGCAATTTAATATCAATATAGGATAGTTTATGGAAAAATTTTGAAGGTGAAACTACGTCAATAGGCCTATTTATTTCAATGTGTCTAATTTTTCCGATTTCTTAAGGACGTATATGATAACTACCAAATTTATACAAAATGATATTTTTCTTAGATTCTATACATGAAAATATGTTGGAATAATATTTTTTTTAAAAAATTTTCTAGTTTAATTTTCTATTCTTAACAATTTAAGTAAAATTAGGTGAAATTAGGACCTTACTAACATCGATAACTTTGACCACCACTGACAATCGAAGGATTTTTTATAGCTCCAAGCATTGCCTCCTCCATTGAGTGGTGGTGTTGGTTAGTTCCCAAATACTCCTTAAGTTTTCGAATACCCTAAAGTTAGATTATGCCCAATTTTTGTACTTTTTTTTTTTAATTTTGTTCTTCAATCACCAAACCCTATACTAAATTTTCCCCAATCTTCCATTGCATATATGAAATATTAGAGAGGGTTTCTAGAGTTTACAAGGTTCAAAGAATGTAAAATGGACTTCTGTTTTCTCTCTAATCGTAAAAATTACCTTACATACTATTATCATATGCATGCTAAACTTAATTTGTGTACTAACACTTGGCTTAAGAACCTCCACACACCTTAATTAAGCTCAAAACATTTGCCTTACTAATTTATAGGATTTTTTTTATTGTTTTTCCTTATTTATTTTAGCTTAAGTCACAGTTAATTAGGTATTTTTAAAAATTACAGATATATATTACGCATAATAATTACAAGTGGAGTATATACATATGTTCTATATATTATTTTGTGTCATGTAATATTTTTATTACATATATAATTCACTCTAAGGTTTAGTATTCATTCAAAACTTTAATTTCGAGTTTCCTATAATTACTAATCGTACTCATCAAAAATACATTTATTGGGATTAAATATTATAATTACTTTATTTTGAGAAATTGATATTACACAGGATATTTGTTTAAATCTTATGAACTTATATTAAAATTTGGCTCAATTCGAACAAAATTGTCCAAAGATCCAAAATTGTTTCTAATGCCTTAATTCACATCAATATCAAGTAATTTAGGTATAGTCATTTGATTTAATCTATTTTGTAAACTTCTCTTAATGGTTTTTCTTTATTACTTGCCTTTTCTATATTTTCTATGTCAAATGGTTATCTACACTAAGTCTCGAGTAGTAGGTCGAAGACTAGATCTCACATTTATATATTATATATAATATATAATAGATTATATCATATAATGCAAACAAGTATATAGTATATGTAATATATGATAATTAATATACTATATATAATATAACATTACATATTCACGCTCACATGTTGTAAATGAATTATTTTGGGATTGAAAAAAAATAAATTGAAAGTAAAATTTTTTATTTACAAGCAATGACATAAATTAATTGGAAAAAAAGATGAATAATTCCCAAATTATTTATAATAATTGAGGAAAATTAAAAAAAATAAAATCCTACAGTTCAATAGTTCTCCCATCGCTAGGGTTAGGCTTGGGACCAGTTCACTCTTTTGTCGGCCGGTAAACCGATGGTTTAGGGTCAATTTTAAGCCATCCCAGCTTAGTTAACACCTTTAGTTGCTACCATGAAAAGATTTATCAACACTTATCATTTAATAAAAAAATAGCGACATGAAGCATATCAAATTCTTTAAGATTGCATATATTTTGAAGTTTCTAAGACAAAGTAAATATGGTGAAAGTATTTATACAATATAATCAAATTACTATGTAATTTATTAGTATAATCCTTTATACAATAAAAGGAGCTATAATCAAGTGCAAAATAAACTTAAAGATATAAAATGTATTTTTTTCCTAAATTCAATATTGTTGAAAAAACAAAAGGATTGTAATATTATAGCATTTCGCTAAGGCCACTATAACTTACTGATATGATCACAAGTTTCCAAATGAAAAGGTTCATATTTGATTCTTTACCCTTTAAAACTGTAATACAATAGTAGTTAGAAAAGAAAAAAAAAAAAAAACATGGCATTCAAATTTGGAATGTGAAAAAGGTTTACTTTCAAAACCTTTTAAGTTGTAAATAAATGAGAAAGTTGATTTCTATTTTTATAGAGAAATTAATGGAATTTGACAAGACTAAAACCCCTTTTAGGGTGTGATACATAATTAGGGGTAAGAAGGTATAAACTAAGTATAGTATGAGATCTTACTTGTATCATATCTTAAAATGTATGACTTCCCAAATTTTGGAATCACAACAATACTCTAGAGCTAACCTATAAATTCTTCCTATCTTTCCATGAATTTCAAATTTACGTAATAATAAAAAAGTAATCTATATATGATACTACAAATTCTTCCATATACAAAATCTATGAAATTAGTGGCAAAACTCATATAACTTGTACCAAAACTCGTAATATCAAAAAATAACCTATTTTTTTTCTTCTAAGTTATTTCCTTGTATGATATTAAATAAAACCTATTGGATGTATGGCAAATTGGAAAGAAACATCATTTACAAAAGTTAAATGTCATATAAAAATGTTTTAGGTTTAGGGTTTGCATAGAGTTTAAGCTATTTCTTTTTAACATAAATACAATATTTTATTTTTATTCTTTTCTTAACCAAAAAAATATAAGATTTTTGATTCATTATTATATACTATATTATTTGATAAATTTTACAAGTTGGATATTATATACCTATAGTACATGTTCTAGAGTTGATATAGGATATAAAAACACCAATACTTATATGGCTATACCTATCTTATGGTAGCAGGTTTTATAAAATCGCTATTTGAAATCTGTTTTATGGCCTTTAGTATAAATATGAGACCTATATAATTGATTACAATATAAGTAAATATCTTACATGGTAGAATTACCTACTTAACCCTATACAAAACATATAAGTTAGACCTAAATATCAGATATGAAACTAATTATTGAAGATCTATTAATAGGGAGTGGAAAACTGAACGGGAATTAATAACTTGAGTGATGAAATGAATGAGGTAGGCTTTGAGAAATCGAATTCTGGGTGGAAGCAACGACACCGTGGCCACAAAATGTCAATTTCGAATTCTCTTTGTCGGTGGATGATGCGGAACCATTCGGCGAAGCATGCATGATGATTATACACCTGACTCCCAAACATTTTTCGACATCCCAGATCGGGATGGAGGGATCTCATCCTAATAAGATGGACACCACACCTACAGTACGGACGAAGAAAAAACAACGAAAATTGACACCCGATACAACATGATTGCGTGAAAATTAAATATATGTTCTTAATTTATGGGCATATGGGAGCGAAATAGCGTAGCTTTACTGACCATAAGAAATGTAGTACTAGATAATACAGTGTGCTCTATTGATAGTGGATTGAATTGTGCATATTTCTCCTTAATGTCGGATCAAATCTATATATTATGGGGCCAATGAAATAAGAGTTGATTCATTTCCGTTGAATGAATTAAGTTAGAATAAAAGTTATTCAAATTTAATATTTACTCGAGTTCAATTTAATTATAAATGGTTTAAAGTTGATCTCAAATTGTTTTAGTCTGATAAGCCAAACTTCAGCATAAACTTATTTGGTTGCTGAACTTTAAAACTTAATTGAGTTCAATAATAGAGTTCTGTCGAACTTGCATTTTAATATAAATTTAACTAAAAATAGTAATTATTACATTTTTAATAATCAAGCATAGTCGAAAAACCAACAAACGAAAGGAAACAAATTATCCATTTATTTATTGGACGTGTGGTGGAATCTTAATCATAGTTACTGAGATTCTTCTCTCTATATGTAAGTTACGCACGATAAATAAAATTAACTAGCTGGGACATCGTTTAGAAAATATAGACGAACTTGGATATTGTCTTAAACATTTTAGACACCTTTGAGAGTATATCTCTTTTATATTAAGCATAACTTGATTTAAGATATCATAGATTAAATAATTTTCTAATATTTATAAACCAAAAGTAGAAAAATGAACGGATATTAATCCCTTGAGTGACGAAATAAATGAGGTGAGCTTTGAGAGGTTAAATTCTGGCTCGAAGCAACGTTACTGTGGCCCCAAAATGTCAATTTCGAATTTCGTGAGTGGATGATGCGGAACCATCTGGCGAAGCATGAGTAGATAATTATCCTCCTGACTCGCAAACATTTTTGGACATCTTATTGTGATAAGGCCGGACGTCCTGATATGTCCGAAATCAAGAGATATCAATGGTTTGTCACGTACTCATACTTTCGTATTATAGTATAAGTAAATTAAAGTTTAGAATTACTACAAATTCAATGTTTACATAATAATAATGTATTTCATATTCTCACAATGTCAATTTAGTTGTAACAATTTTTAACTCTACAATTTATAATAACCCAAATATCAACCATTTGAAATTATACTTACAACTAGATCTAGGAGGTGGGTTAAACCTGCCAGGGCTTACCGGTTCACGAGTCATCAAAATCGTGAATTGTGATCGCTCAAAAGTGGCTAGATTGTGTGCCAGTTCACCAGCTAAATCGATGGCATGTGAACTTAATTTCAAAATTCTTTTATTTTTTCCGTAATTAAATATATTTTTATGTATATTTATATATATATATAGTTAACATATATATATTTTTATATATTTGTATTAAAATATATTTACATACTTATATATATATATATATATTAACATATCTTAGCCACTTAGGTAAATATATATACTAATACACACACATATATATCTTGCATATACATACATATTTTTTTCGTTAGTTTTTTTTTTTAAGGGCAGGTCCGATTGATAAGTCAACTTGGGAATTCAGTGAATTTGCAAGGTTGAATCACCTTGACCCGCCTAGCTTGGTACGTTATTGGGTCGTTTAGGCTTGACCTAGCTAGGCCTAGTTCGATTGAGTGAATTATTGAGCTAGTTCTGGGTCAGTTCACGATTCAAATGTAACCTTATCCCAAATCTACTCACGACTTAATATTATAATAGAATTAATCTAGTCCACTAGCGTTCATCCCAAACCTAGTCTCTAGTCAAGACTTTTACACTCTAGTCATGCTATACAAGAAGAAGATGCCCACAAAGGATTGAGACAGAGTTTAGCACATAACCACTATAAATATACATGCATGACAAACGGTGCATATTCGTATGCAACTTAAGTCTAATGCAATGAGTAACCAAAAGGAAAGTAGCATAGACAACAAAAATTTAACATTTAGCTACTATTATAATTGGTAGCTAAAAGATAAAAATTGGTAACTTAGTTAGCAATTTTCAATTGGTAATGGTCTAGAAGTTGTTAAAGGGTATAGGCTACCGATTGTGATTTGATAGTAAAATGTCATGCCTTTTGCTACCAAATTTTGATAGCTAAAAACATTATAAAATGATAGCGAATAATGAAATTTGATAGTTAGAAGTTATGTTAATAACTACTAAATATATTTGCTAGCAAAAAGTTATGGCTCTCGCTACCCAAAATTTGATATTTAAAACTATTATAAACTAATCTCAAACGTTGGTGTTTAGTATTTAAAAACCAAAACATTAGATACCAAATATGATTTGGTGGTGAAAAGTCATGTCTTTGGCTATAAGACTTAAGTGTTTGAAAATATTTATTGATTGCGTTATTTGATAGCTAAAAGTCATGATATTAAATCCTAAATATGAGTCGATTGCTACATGAATACTAATTAGTTATCATTAGTTCATTTGGTGAAGAACATTGTCTCTTATTATTTTCTTAAAATGCTCATAATATTATCACTTACTTTGTTGGTAAAATCCATATCATGTAATACATTACATTAATCATTCATATAAATTTGTTGCACATACTTTCCATTATATAAAACTCAAAATAAAGTGAAAACCATAATTTGAAATCATCACTAACAACATAATGTATAAACATAACTTAATCTTAATCTTAAGTAACTAAAGAAATAGACATTAATACAAATATTGAATACGGGTTTCCAAACTAATAACAAAATATCAAACTACAAACCAACATTCTAAGTTATAAAACTTATTAAGAATGAGAGACAAAAAGAAAAAAAAAAAGAATGATATTGACATGTCACTTTGAAATTCACATTGATATGATCATATAGGCATGCCAATCTCCATAAATTCACATTGAGAAAAGAACAATATAAGATTTTCTATTCGATGAAAAATATATTTTCAACAAACAAAATAATTAGTATACATTTCAACAAACTACTTTTTCTTACAATATGAAATATATTTAGATTATTTGTACCAAGCTGATGCAAAATAACCACCATTTTCCATAAAACGTTCCATCATCATGACTGGTGACAAATGAAATGTCAACATCTAAACAAAAATAGATATGAAAATCAAAACCTTCATCCTTACATAAAATTAGAGAAACCAATAACAAGCTGCATTGTTTGTATCCTGAGCACTCTTATCTTTCTTATTAGATTTCCTTAGTTGTAATAGCACATTTCTTATTAATTGAAAGATCATTAGAAAATAATAACACAAAATCAAAATCTCAATTCAACCAAATCAATCTTACCTTAAAAGGAAAAAGAAATCCATACAAGAATTAACAGAAAAAAAATAGGTTTAGGCACATAAATCAAATCCTAAAATCAGTTTCAAATATTTTAACAAAACTAAAAGTTACTCCACACACCAAAATTAAACCTTACTAAAACACCAAAAGAAAACCTAAAAGTTGCTTTGAATTATTAAAAATGAAATTTCAAAATTGTATTAAACTCCAAAATCAAACCCTACAAATTATATTATAACATAAAAATCAAGCCCTTTAAATAACCTCAAACATTAAAATAAATATAAAAATCATTCCATACATGAAAAACAAATCCTAAAAGATGTATCAAACATTGAAACACTAATATAAGACTAACCAATCACAGCATAAAGTACTTGATTCTACAAACACAATCCTAATAAATCCTAAAATGATTTAAAAACGAAGTTTCAATCAACAAGACAAAAAATAGAAATGAAAATCAAACTTACATTTCATTTTTTCATGTAAAGTTTTGATTTAGCTTCGTTAATGATGAAATTTATAGTGAAAACCACCAAAGCAAATGAAAATCAATAAAAAATCGTTAAAAACATTGAAAAATGACGACAATCACTGAGGCACATGTCAACTCATTGGTTTGATGCCATAGGGATTTTAAAAAGAGGATAATAGATGTGCATAGAGAATGTGATGTGAGGATTTGATTTTGGAGAAAGAGCATGAAAGGCAAAAACATTAAGTAAGGTGAAGTTTTAAATTGAAATTTAATTTATTTTGGAGGAATGGATTTGGTTTGGGAGGGATTTGAAAATAAATACAAAATGAAAATGTGGAATGGTTTCTAAGGGTCAATTGGAGACTTTAATATTATTTAACTATAGGCACAATTGATGTGTTGTGTGACATATATCATATAAAATGGTAGCACTATGATATCTCACTAATTCTTATATATATATATCAAGCACTTAGGAGGAGCTACCCTAAATGATAGCTATGAAATACTTATGAAATATCCTAACAAATTATAGAAAGAGGATGATGCAGTATTAAAATTTAATTTATCTTCTAAAATATATATCAGATAAATAAAAAGATTCTCTAAGCAAACTATATGCCTAGACTATATAAAATAAAAATTCTATTGCGTCTTTTAAATAAGAAAGAAAATCAATTAGATCATTACCATCATTATCTTTAGTTTATTAAGATATTAATCATTATATTAGTTCTAGGTATGTAATGTTGTCTTATTAGATTGATTAGGGATTAGTTACCTTGCTTTAGGCCAGTAGCCCATACGTTCGGGTTTCCAGCCGATACACCTTAAAACTTTCTACAAACTTTAAACCACTACAGCTTGACAGTATTGTTAGTACCTAATGGGGTTTTATAAATAAGATGAAATGAATTAATACCAATCATTAGTATATAGCACAACATAATACAATTCCAGAAATTCTAATTCATTATCTAAATAGTCAAAGGCACAAATATAAACATTTGATTGTGATAGATAAATATAAAGAACTAATAGTAATAAACTACTACAGGTAGTAAAGCTAAGCCTAGTAGGGTTTTATGTTAAAATATTAAGACACATAAACATTAAATGCATAAAATGAATATTAACACAAACTACCATATATGGTAATACTAGCCAATTATGGGGTCATATAGATATTTAAATCATAAACTAAATATTAAATCTTGTGGAGTTACACTTAACTAAGTTAAAGATTCCCCTACACAAGATATAATATAAGAAGGAAGATAAAACAATAATTTTATTTTATTAAAGAGTTTTGTACAAAACAAAAGAACATTACATTCAGATCATTGTTCAAAACAAGAAAACTAGAAATATTGAAAGGTATTTAGTTATAGCTTAAGACAGAAGTTTAAGAATGCTTTAAGATGAAAAGAAAAAAGAAGAAAGAGATGGACTATTGATCGAATGAGGAAAGGAAGAATTTAGAAGATGTATGTAAGTGAAGAGGTTTGAAGAGATATGAAAGAAAGTGTATGTGAAGAGGTTTAAGAGAGAGAGAGAGAGAGAGAGAGAGAGAGAGAGAGAGAGAGAGAGAGAGAGAGTATACGTATCTCTAATTTGCCTTCTAAATGGAAGAAGGCCTCCATTTATAATTGAGGAAGTTAACCAGGTGCTATAGTGAATAGTATTATTATGGCTGGCAGAGTATTGTTTAAATAGTGAAAAGACATTATCATGTTAGAAATGGAATATGACATCATGATGCACTATGATATATGTGTAAGTCTATTTCTACGATTATCTTATAGTGCAAAATTACATTGAGAAATACATTAAAATGCAAAATACATATATTAAGGATTACCTAAATCTATCCCATAGCAATTATTGTCATTTGTGTTACTACTGTGATGCAAACCTGATGTCAAGTTTAAAATTGATCCTTTGGTCAATTCATTGAGACTGGCAAAGGCTTTCTCCAAAACTTCTTTCCTTTGATCTAAAGAACTAACACATGCTAGAGAAGACATTAAAAATCCTTTATCATGGAAAAATGAGAATGGAACATTTTTCGAAATAATTGAAGAATTATAATTGTAGATTTTAATCCATGTCAAAATTGATTCTTCTTCAATTTTATTCCATATTTTAAAACTATCCCACTACTTGACTTCATACGTTCTGATTAAATTAGTGGTGTTTATAGTTTTATCAATTTTATAGTAAAAAAACCAAGTCATTACCTAAGAAACACTAATATGCATAAAATAAAACATTTCCTTCTTAAAACATTTTTCATGGGTTATTGCGTTATAATTTTTGGTGTAAGCATTAAAACCATTTTTAGTTTGCTCATGGACAATTTCCTGAACTGCTCCAAATTCTTCTCACTAATGTGAAAACCAGTAGGGAAGATTTTTTGATGAATAGTTATAAAAAAATATTAACCATGTATGTGAGTATTTTGGATTCATTTGAGAAAAAGCATTTTACCAAACTTGTTTATAATCATAATAATTATAACTAGCTTGATAATTGGGTTGTGAAGACATTGGATTCATTTGGAATTTGATTAGCATTGTTACATGATTGCGCCATTAATTAAGGTTGATGACCTTATGAATCCTAGCAGTTGAATAACTAACCATCCATTATTTTCAAAATGCTTGAATGAAACCAATCCGGTTTCACTCAAAATTCTTTCATAAAATTGGATTAGTTTGTAATAATCAAATGGAACATAATAGAAATTTTTTGTAAATATTTTTCTTGCAAATTCAAAAGAGTCCTTTTTAAATTTGTCTTTTTCAACATAGAAGACATATTTGAAAAAGAATTTTTGGAAAAATTTTGATTTTTATAGGGCAGTTTTTTTTTTTGAAGATGTTACTTTAGTAATTTGTATATTTTGATTCATTCTTTAAGCATCCGTATGATATGGAAGAATTATTTGATTGAAAGTAGTAGCATCCATATTAAATTCTGGAGGTGCTATTCCCAATCATTGATTATAATCTTGTCAAATGTTTGTAGACTTCATTGAGGATATGCGAGCAGTGACTAATGCATTGAGGAATTCTAGAGTCATTTGTTCATCAGAAATTGAAGGTTGTGTTTGGTTATTAGGAGACATTGCTTTAAAGGATTCTTCTTTGATCATTAGGGGGCCATTGGAGGTTTTACAAACATCTAACTAAGTATTGACATTAGTTAATCCTTTCTTAGGGATTAACGGTTTTTTTCCCTTATCCTTGTCTTTTTTAGGAGGTATCTCTTCGCAAAAATTCACGAGTAAGGAAGTTAGGAAGAGAGTTTGATGATCCATTGATATGCTCAATTTCAAAATAAGAAACAGATAAAATTGATTGCCATTTAACAAAAATCTGTTTCGAAGCAATGTTGTGAACATCTTTTAATAAAACATTTTTAATAGCTTTATAATCAATACGTAAAAGAAATTTTTGATTTAAAAAATCTCCTTAAAATTTGGAAATCATTGAAACAATTGCTAAAATTTCTTTTTTGACTGTAGAGTAATTACATTGACATTTGTTCCAATATTTAGAAAAAAATTGAACCGTGCATTCTTTGTCATTCTGTCTTTGTTTTAAAATTCCTCCAAATCCTAAATTAGAAGCATTCGTTTCTACTTTTTTAGGTAGAGATTGATCGACAATTTGGAGACAGGATTTCTTTAATCTTTTCTTTTATTAATATTACAACATTGGTATGTTCATTTGATCATTATGGAGGATTCTTTCTTAATCTTTGGTAAAGTGGTTTATACAAAATATTAAGATTAGGAAAGCAATTAGCAACGTAATTCAAATTTCCTATAAATCTCTAGAGTTGATTTTTATCTTCGATTTCATTAGGAAATTTAGAAGTAAATTCAATTGATATTTGAATAGGGATTATTGTTTCATTATGAATGTGAAATCATAAAAATCTAATCCTTGTCAAGAAAAGACTAATCTTAGAAGGTGATATTACTAAACCATTTTTCTCAATGACATTGATAAAGATTTTAACATGCTTAAAATGTTGATTTATATTTGATGAGAAAATTAAAATATCATCAATATAAAAAATTATAAAATTTGAATAATCATTAAAAGGGCATGAAAATATATTCAAACTGTCCAAATGAAACAGTAAATGTAGTTTTATACCTTTCAGACTCCTTAATTTGAATATACTAAAAACCAGATTTCATATCAAAATTTGAAAATAGTTTAGCATTATGTAATCTATCGAGTAAGTTTTTTTTTATTAGGTATGTGATACCTAATCATTTAAGAGCATTATTAAGAAGTTTATAGTTAATTACTAACATAGGTACATCTCTTTCTATTTTAGCGTTTTTATTAATATAAAAAGCTGAACAACTCCAAGGAGACTTACTCCTATGAATTAAGTTTTTATTAAGCAAGTCATTAATTTCATTTTGGCAATAAGTCAATACTTCATTATTCATTTGTGAAGGTATGGCCTTTGGTTGAGTATATTTTTCATTAAAATCATTTTCGTATGGTAAATCTATCTTGTGAGACTTACAATTCCAAAAAGCATTAGGCAAACAAGAACAAATTGAATTTTTTTTTTTTTTTGTATTTCTAAATCAAAAAACTTTTTCCTTTAAATTTTCATTGTTTACTTGAGTTTTAAGTCTTTTAAATTCAAGATCATTTTTTAAATACATTAAATGTTTTTCTTTACATTCAATTATATAATTTAATTCAAAAATTGAATTGTCTTTTAATTCATTTAAATGTCCGATTTGTGGTTTTGAGACAAAATTGAAAACAATTTTTCTTTTGAAATAATGTGTCTCAATACTTGTGTTATTAATAGAAAAGGGTTGAATTAAATTGAGAAAGAGTGTTCCTAATATAAAATTTTGATTTAAATTTTTAACAAGAATCAAAGTAGTTTTATAAGAAATGTTGTCTTTTATTATTTTAGACTGTGATAGTTTATACCTAATTTGCAATTTGTTACTGGATGCAGATTTTAAGGATTAGGTTGTTTTTTCAAAATATTTTATAAGAATTAACCCTTTCCTAATATAATTTAAATCAGCATCAGTATCAAATAATGTAGTGATTTTTAAATGAATTCATTATTGATTTTAATTGCGACATTAATTAACCATTTTTTGGTTATTATCGCAACAAGTTGCATGAGATAATCAAAATTTTCAAAAATCTTCTTAATATTATCATTGTTTGAAGTTTTTGGTTCATCCATTGAATTATTATTAGAATATTCTTGAATTATCATTTTTTGTTTAAATTTAAGAAAATCCTTTTGAAACTTTAGTTACATTAATTTTAAATTTTTTCTTTCTTGTTTTTGAATATTAATTTCATTATCATAAATAGATTTTTTTTTTTGTTTTTTTACCTCTTTCAAGGATTTCTTGGATTATAGGGTAGCTTACTTGTAAGTGAAATAATGTTCTTGTTATCATTTTTTAAGCAATTAAGTTTTTCATTATCATTATTCATAAGATCAATTTTATGAAGAATTTCTTCTTCTTCATTAGTTAAAACATTAATTTCATTATCTTCTTTAGATGATGTAGATTTAATATCATTGACTTGAATTTCATCATCACAATCATTTTCTGACAAAAAGGGTTCATTATTTGCAGAAATTTGCAGAATATTTTTCAATGTTTTATCATCAATGTTTAATTCATTCAGTTTATTATTAATCTTACAGAAGTTTGTTGTATAACCAATTTTACGACATTTATAACACCTTAATTGTTCATGAGATTTATATATATATATATTATCTTTTTTCTCATTTTCAAGTTTTTTAATAGATTTTTTCTTAAAATTCCTATGAGGTTTTTTATGTGAACATTTATATGTAGAAATATTAGTATTCTTTTTCTTCTTTTTATCAACAAAAGAAGGATCGTATTGAGCACAAAAATCACCAAGACTTTGGCGTTTCATGCATTGTTCATTTTTTAATTGTTTTTGTAACCTAATTGTTGTGCATAAATTGGTCCCAATTTTGTAAACATATAAAGCTAATTCCCCATATGATAAATTATTATAAGAAATTTCATCATTATTTTCTTCTGGAATTTTATTCCTAACTTGTTTTCATATTAGCTTAGGTAGATCAACTAAGAAATGTTTTTTTTAGAAAGGTTGGTTACAGTCATTACGGAGTAAAACTCTTTGGAAGAATATATCCTTGTATTGTCTAAATTCTCCTAGAGATTTACATTTCATATTGGACAATAAAGCTAAGGTTTTATCCCTAATGTGTGAAGGATCTCCTATAGAGTATTGGTTGATTGAGAATATTAAAGTATTAACCATATCTTCAATTGGTTCATCATTTTCATTAAGAATTCTCATTCCATTTTCATCAATTTTACATAAAGTTAAAATATCGATACGTTGTTCCTTAATGAGATAGTTATCCCACTAACCTTTCAAATGTCTAGTATAACTATAAATTAAAAGTAACGCTACTTAGTAATTAGTAACATTTGAAACAGTTTTGTTAGTGTTTGAAAATATTATTATTTTTTTAAGAACATTTAAATTTTTTTTCTCTTAGTATCCATCTATGTTCTATTCATAGGTCGATACTACAGAATATCTATTTTGATTATTATCATTCTTTTCTTCGAAAATTATATTAGGAGGAGTTGCTCTCTAATAATATAATTTTTTAGGTTCTTTCCAATTAATTTTATTGATTTCATCATTAATGTTTAAGTCTTTCGAAAAAATATTGGACATTGTGTCATTTTTGGAATCATTATCAATTTCATTAAGAACATTAATTTTTTTGAAGGATTATCATGAATGACAATATTCCTTAATTTTGATGAATTAATTGGTATATCCATTTTTAAGATATCAATTGGTCTTAATGAAGATGAAGTTTCTTCTTTAACTATTTTATTTCTTATCATTCTTTTCCTATCTTCTAAAACTATTAAAAATTCATTACTTGGATTTTTTAGCATTTCAAAAGGTTGAAATAAATGTACATTTTTATTAGTTTTACTGATTATAGATTTTTCTTGAGTTCTATTTATCTCATTATTTATCACATTTTCCATCCTATCTAATTGTTTTCTTATTGTGTGTAAATATTGGTTTGTGAAATTATTTTTGTGTATTACTTTTTTAATTCTTGAACCTTTTTCTTCTGTTGCATTTTTAGAAAGCATAAGTGTTATTTCAATATTTTTGTGCATTGTTTTTATATTACTAAGTAGTGGATGATTTGATTATATTATTTGTCCATCACTTAGGTTATATTTAAAACATTCATTTATAAGATTGATTTCTTTAGGTTTCAGATAGTATTTTTCAAACCATTTGAAGAAATATGTCTAAGCACTAATTTCATTCATAAAGTTATAATATTCATTTTTTATTTATTCCTTAACATTGTTGAAAGTATTAAAGTACTATTTTCTATTTTTTTTCATTTTTTTGGTGAATTAAACTCTTTGTTTAAGGAAACCCTATCTGGTTCGAAAGGATTTTCTAAAACATTGAGTTCTGGATCTTCTATCCTTAAAACTGAAGCTGATGGTTCATCATACTCCAATTCATTGTTGGTTGGTAAACTGGCTCGATTATACTTGAATTATTATTAACTGTTCCAGAAATTGAAGGATTTTCTTGGACATTAGATTGGATGTTTGGTTGAACATTAGATTGAATGTTAAATGGTGAATGAATTATGGGTGGAGGTGGAGGGAGATCTACAGATCTCCTAAAATGGGATGACATTGACCTTATTTCTAAGGGCTTTCTTGGTTGATCAAAACATCGTCTAGCAAATTGAATGGTGACCTTTCCATTCGAGTTTTGAATTATGTTTAAGGGTTCAGTATTGTAAACAGGTTGTTTTGGAAGTGGATTTCTTACTTCCTAATATTTAGGTAAGTTAACCTGACTCCATTAAATCATTTTGGTTATGGACACATTGGCTTTGATTAAGTCTGTTTGAATAAGAAGAGTTTGACCTCTCTTATCAATTTTGTAAGCCTTAGAACTAAAAGCAGTTTTCATCAATTTGAAATAAATTCTATAAATGACAATCATTGGTATAGCTCCTTCTACCATTCTATAATTATGATTTTTAATTTGAAGAATTAAGAAACTCATTATGGTCTTATCTCTATGACCAAGGGTGATATTTGGATGATATTTAAATTTGATTGGCCCACTACTAAGACTGGTTTCTATGGTAGTATGAATTGACCTTTCATAAGCTAACTCTTTAGCATCTCTAAGGACCATGAATATAGAGTGATCTAATCCTAATTTAGTAAGAGGTTTAGCTCTTACTTAGACTAAACCTATACACATATAATTCCTTTTTTTTTTTGCATTTTTTAAAATTAAATTAGCATTTAATAATTTTATTGAGGTTAAGCCATCAGAGACAGGGATGTCTTTTTCTTCTATGGCTATAACATAATAAATTTTGCTGAAAATTTTCCATTGAACCATTTAGTATATTTAATCAAAAGAAGTTTTAGGAATCTTTCAATCATCTATTGCTTTATTAAAATCTTTTATATGTATTTTATTTCTATTATTTAGCATAGATTGTTTGGATTGTTCAAAGGAAGTAAAGCTAGAAGAGAACATAGTTCTTCTAAGTAAATTTATATTTTCAAGAGAGACTAATTTATCTAATCTTATAAATCCAATTCACAAGACTATTTTAAATCTTATGTCGTGATTTTCAATTTATGACCTATTTGCTACTCTTAACTCAAATGGGATTTACGCTAGGCCTTAGTAAACTTATCATAACAAAAGGGATTCCCCTACAAGAATTGTCCTTAGTGACTGATAAATATAAGATATATATTTTCACACAAAAAATCATCTCAAGAGAAAATATAAATTAACCTATTAGACTATATTCTCTCCCTCTAGCTTTGATACCGGCAAGCACCTGAGAGGAGCTATCCTAAATTATAGTTATGAAATACTTATGAAATATTCTAACAAATTATAGAAAGAGGAGGATACAGTATTAATGTATTAAAAATTAATTTATCTTCTAAAATATATATCGGATAAACAAAAAGATTTTCCCAGCAAACTAAATACCCAGACTATATAAAATAAAATTCTATTGCATCTTTTAAATAAGAAAGAAAATCAATTAGATCATTACTATCATTATCTTTAGTTTTTTGAGACATTAATCATTATATTAGTTCTAGGTACGTGACGTTGTCTTACTAGATCGATCAGGGATTGATTACCCTGTTTTGGGCCAGTTACTCGCATGTTCAGGTTTCCAACCGATATACCTTAGAACTTTGTACAAACTTTAAACTACCACAGTCTGATATTACTATCAATACCTAATGGGATTTAATAAACAAGATGAAATGAATTAATACCAATCACTAGTATAATGCCATTTTAGAAATTCTAATACATTATCTAAATAGTCAAAAGCATAAATATAAACATTTGATTGTGACATATAAATATAAAGAGCTAATAATAGTAAACCATGATAGGGGACAGAGCCAAGGCTAGTGGGGTTTAATGTTGGAATATTAAAGGACATAAACATTAAATGCATAAAATAAATATTAACACAAAACCACCATAGGCAGTAATACTAGCCGATTATAGGGTCCAATAGATATTTAAATCATAAGCTAAATATTAAGTTTTGTAGAGTTACACTCAATTGAGTTGAAGATTCCTGTTAATGATCTTTATAATGAAATTAATATTCAAAAATAAGAAATAAAAGATGTAAAATTAATGCAACTAAAGTTTCAAAAGGATTTTATTGAATTTAGACACAAAATGATAATTCAAGAATATTCTGATAATGATTCAATGGATGAACCAAAAACTTCAAACAAGGATAATATCCAAAAGATTTTGGAAATTTTTTATTATCTCATGCAACTTGTTGAGATAACAACCAGAAAATGGTTAATCAATGTCACAATTAAAATCAATAATGAATTCATTTTAGAAACCATTGCATTATTTGATGTTGGTGCTGATTTGAATTATGTTAGGTAAAGGTTAATTCCTACAAAATATTTTGAAAAAATGACCCAATCCTTAAAATCTGCATCGGGTAACAAATTGCAAAATAGATATAGACTGTCGAAGTCTAAAATAATAAAAAACAATGTTTCATATAAAACTGCTTTTATTCTTGTTAAAAATTTAAAGCAAAATATTATTTTATGAATACCTTTTATCAATTTAATTCAACTATTTTCTGTTAATAATATAGGTATTGAGACACATTATTTCAAAAGAAAAATTGTTTTCAATTTTGTCTCAAAACGGTAAATCAGACTTTTAAATGAATTAAAAGACAATTCAATTGTTGAATTAAATTGTTTAATTTGATGTAAAGATAAACATTTAATATATTTAATAAATGATCTTGAATTTAAAAGACTTCAAAATTAACTAAATAATGTAAAATTGAAGGAAAAAATTTCTAATTTAGAAATAGAAATGAAAAATTCAATTTGTTGTTCTTTGCCTAATGCTTTTTGGAGTTGTAAGTCTCATATCGTAGATTTACCATATAGAAATGATTTAAATGAAAATTATATTCCAACAAAAGCCGAACCTTCACAAATGAATAGTAAAGTATTGACTCATTGCCAAAATCAAATTGATGACTTGCTTAATAAAATCTTAATTTGTAGGAGTAAGTTTCCTTAAAGTTGTTCAGCATTTTATGTTAATAAAAATGCTAAAATAGAATGAGGTATACCTAAGTTAGTAATTAACTATAAACCTCTTAATAATGCTCTAAAATGGATTAGGTATCCCATATCTAATAAAAACGACTTAGTCGATATATTACATAATGCTAAACTATTTTCAAAATTTGATATGAAATCTGGTTTTTGACAGATTCAAATTAAGGAGTCTGAAAGGTATAAAACTGCATTTACGGTTCCATTTGGATAATTTGAATGGAATATCATGCCCGTTGGACTTAAAAATGTCTCATATGAATTTTAGAGGATAATGAATGAAATATTAATGATTATTCAAATTTTATAATTGTTTACATTGATGATGTTTCAATTTTCTCATCTAATATAGATCAACATTTTAAATATGTTAAAATCTTTATCAATGTCATTAAGAAAAATGGTTTAGCAATATCACCTTCTAAGATTAGTCTTTTCTAGATCGGGATTAGATTTTTAGGATTTCGCATTCATAATGGAACAACAATCCTATTCAAAGATCAATTTAATTTACTTCTAAATTTCTTAATGAAATCAACGATAAAAATCAACTCTAAAGATTTCTAGAAAGCTTGAATTACGTTGCTGATTTCTTTCTTAATCTTAATATTTCGTGTAAACCACTTTACTAAAGATTAAGAAAGAATCCTCCACAATGGTCAAACGAACATACCAATGTTGCAATATTAATTAAAGAAATCCCCTGTCTCCATATTGTTGATCCATTTCTACCTAAAATAATAGAAACTAATGCTTCTGATTTAGGATTTGGAGGAATTCTAAAACAGAAATAGAATGATGGAGGATGTGTGGTTCAATTTGTTTCTAAATATTAGAATGAATGTCGATATAATTACTCTATAATCAAAAAAAGAAATTTTAGCAGTTGTTTTAACGATTTCTAAATTTTAAGGAGATTTATTAAATAATAAATTTCTTTTATGTAAAAGTTGCTAAAAATGTTTTTTTTTTTAAAAAGATGTTCAAAACATTGCTTCGAAACAGATTTTTTCTAGATGATAACAAATTTTATTTTATTTTTATTTTGAAATTGAGCATAATAATGGATCTTCAAACTTTCTTCCTAACTTCCTTCCTCGTGAATTTTTGCAAGAGATGCCTTCCAAAAAAAAAAAAAAAAAAGACAAGGATAAGGGAAAGAAACCGTTAATCCCTAAGAAAGGATTAATTAATGTCAAAACCTGGTTAGATGTTTGTAAAACCTCTAATGTGCCCCTAATGATCAAAGAACCTCTAAACCAATATCTCTTAATAACCAAACATAACCTTTACTGTCTGATGAACAAATGATGACTCCAGAATTCCTCAATACATTAGCTACTGTTCTCAAATCCTCAATGAAGTCTACAGACATTAGATAAGATTGTAATAAAAGAGTGGGAACAGCACCTCTAGTATTATATATATATATATATAAAGCAAATTGACCTTTTTACTATTTTAACGTGTCTTTAAGGTTTTTTTTTTTTTATTTGATGCAAAAATGTATTAATACAACCTATCATATAGAGATGTTCTGTCCTATGACATATAAAACTAATATATACATATATATAATGGGAAAAAAAGTCAACATTATCAATAGCTTTCATTTTAAAAATTGAGCATACTTATTAGTTATCAATTAAATTATAAAGTTATTTAAAAAATTATTATAGCTAATAATTTATTAGTATACATTTATTCTATTGTAATCTATTATTGTATATAATCTCTGAATATTTTTTGTCAACGTATCTTCTCAATAGTACCTTCCTTTTTAATAGTGTCTCTTTAATGTTAGCTTTAGGTAATATACCTTTTCGATATAACTTTTTGGGGAAATTGCAAAAAACTCCTCTAAACTTTAACTTAAATATGGATTGATCCTCTAAACCTTTAAAATTAGGTTTTTGATATCATAAACTTTTATAAATTGGCAAATAACTACCATAACGCCTTTAAACTTTAATTTTTGTATGTAAATAGCCTCTAAACTTTTATTTTTGTATGTAAATACTTCTTAAACTTTGATTTTGGTACGTGAATATCCTCTCCAAAATCAAAGTTTATGAGGTATTTATGCACCAAAATTAAAGTTTAAGAGTTATAGGGATTGTTTTGCTAATTTATCAAAGTTTAAAAGGTAAAAAATCTCACTTTGAAAATACATGGGGTCTCGTACCTAAGTCAAAGTTTAGGGAGGGTTTTTTGTATTATCTCCTAACTTTTTTTTTTTAAATCCATTGCCTCTTTAGCATTAAATTTTTGTATTTTTTGGTATTATCTTTTCATATTAAACTTTAATAATACATTTTTCTTTAATAGTACCTCAGGTATTTTTTTAAAACTGAAGAGGTACTGTTAAAGGAAAAAGGTAAAATAAGTTTTAATATTGTTAGTGATTTTATAGAAACACCAATAATCAAAAGTTAATATTAAAGAGAAATATTATGATAAAAATGTAATACTAAATAGGTACTTACTAAAAATTAACACTAATAAAGCATGATTTTAAGAAAAGAGTAGTACTCAAAAGGTATATCAATAGAAAGGCTTCCAAAATTCTATATATTATAATATAACAGAATTGATATAGATTATTAGCATGTTAACTATAAGAAGCACTTAAATAACTTTATAATTTCACCAATAAGTATACTCTTTTTCTAAAATGATAACTTAAGTATAACATGGACTTTTGTCAATAGTATCTAGAATTTTGAAAGTTTTCCACTAAAATACCTTTTCAATATTGCTTTATTTTTTTAATGTGCCCCATTGATCTTTAGTTTTAGTAAGTGCCTATTCAATATAATATTTTAATCTTAGTCGCTCTTCATCATTAACTTTTATTAATTAATATTTTTGAAAAGTCACTATATATAATTTAATTCACCTTTTTTCTTTCATTATATTAACATTTGGTATGGTAACTCTCTAATACAAAATAAATACCGAAGATGCACTATTAAAAGAAAAAAGTATTACCAAAAAGATATTTTCAATAAAAATGGTAATATCGAAGAGATCTCTTACCAAAATTTGACACTAAATAGGCACTTAATATGGAAGGTAATATTGAAAAGGTATATTGTCAAAATTTAATACTAAAAAGGCATTATTAAAAGAAGAAGGTGCTATTGAAAAGGTACGTTAATTAAAAATCTTCCAAAATTATATTTTTCAATAGATATATACATGCTATTTTTATTATGTGTATAATCTACATGCTATATGTTAGCAAGTTTGATAGAAGATAAGTACATATGCTTACACACACACACACACAATATATATATATATATATATAATGACTATGAAAGAAATCTTCACATATATTTCAAGTTGTAAGGATTAAAATCACATTTCATATTTGCAAGCTTCAATGTCAATATTGTTCTTTCCTTCTTCTTTTTTCCCTTTTAGCTAAGACTTTAAGAATGGCAATTTACATAAAGGAGATTTTAAGGTTATTTTTTTTATGTAATTATCCATTTACGAGAGTTGAATAAAATCATGATTTCGATTTATAAAGTTACTTACAAAAATGGTGAAGAAAATAGAATTAGGAATCATGATTCTATTTAAAGTCCATTTGACATACCAAATGTGCTTTAAAATTAGTAACTAAAGGTATTTTTTAGACATCGATTATTTTGGTAGCTATACTTTAATGATCTATTTATTTATTTTTTATGAAAGGCTTTTAGCTACTAAGTTTGAGATTTTGCAATTAATTATACTATATTTAGTAACCAAATTGTTAATTTGGTAGCCAAAAAATATTCCCTCCACTTCTGAAATTTGACTCTTAATGTATTTGCTACAAATGATAAATTTGGTAGCTGAAAGTAATGTTTTGCTACTATAATATATTGGTAGCTAAAGATTGAATTTGTTGTATTCTAGACCTGAAGTAGCTCATAACACCACAACAAACAAAGTTTTAATTTGAGTTTTCTCAAACACCCCTATCCAAATGTTACTATAGGACCAGTCAACTCGAAACCCTAATAGTTAGAAACTTTTCAGTTAAATGATTGAAAAAGGTAACAAAAATTAGGAACTTTTGAGTCGAGTGATTAAAAAAGGCCCATTAGTATTTGTTACCATAGCTATACCTACATCAGATTGGCATTATTGACCAACTTAATCGATTGCGGTTTTATCAACAGTCGGCCTAGATTATAACTTCATAATTAGATTCCTATTATGTAACCCTAATTTGGTTGTTTAAGGTAATTTTGTTGTTACCTAGTTTAGCCTATGAGATTTCACTATAGTCCTTTGAGATAGTTTTACTAACTTTATCATATATGATTAATTATCCTTCTTTTTTCATATTTCATAAACTCTATTTGTAAGCTAAGATTTTACTTTGAGACAAAACTTAATTATAAAAACCTATTATATAAATAAAGAATGATGTTCTTAACAATATTTTATTAATCTATATTCATCTTCTCTAAACTTTTGATATTCTAAATTTTTTTTCTAATTGTAGATTTAATAGGATTAAGGTTTAGAGTTTCCTATTAATTTTAACATTAGATTAAGTTTCCTAAGACTTAACTCTGTAATTTGAGTTTATTATTATTATTTTTTTAAATAAGAGTTTTAAGGTTTTCCCCATTAGTTTTAGATTGCATCTTTTAGTTCTTAGTTTGAAATTTTGATTTTGCAATTCAACTCTCTTAAGTATTAAGGTTTTGAATGTTCATTACTTATATTAGATTCCTATAGTTTTGCAACTAAGTTTTATTGTCAACAAATTCTAGTTTCTATATTTTCATCATGAATTGGAAATAGTTAAGACTTAGAACTTATTTATCTTGCTGAGGCCTTTAAGTGGTCTTTCTCCCTTTTATAAAATTCGGTGGCCTCTTATTGAAGTAAATTATGAGAGACCTTAAAGCTATGAAACTTATGTAGATACCATATTATGACAATTCTTAGATTTGATTTCTTTATTAATTTTTTCGATTTTCTCCTTTATGCATTCAAATTTTCTTTACTAATATAGTTCCTAATATCATTATTACTTATTTGAATTCTTTTATTTATTAGGTAGTAGTCACTATTATTATGTATTATAAATATTTTTATTTTGATGCATTTGTACTTATTTCTATCTTGGTAGCATTCTTACCAAATGTCCTTATCTCAAAGGAATGTAGGAGGATAGGTAATCAAATTAAGCATTTTTATAATTAGGAACTTGAATGACATATTCACTTTACTGTGTGTAACAAGGAGGGAACTAAATTGTATCTTATAAGAATGGAATAGATATATCATAGGTTATTGTTTTGTTTAGTCAAACAAAAATATTTGTGTTGAATAAATAAGAGATAAAATTAAGATTAAAAAAGAAAGGCACAGACATTTAAATGTCACTATCATAGCTCTAAACCTTAGTTGCTACCACTACATATGCTGTACAAATCATAGTTGTAATTATCACCACCTATCTAAACTTGGTTTACTCTTTTTTGTGATCCCTATCATGAACATGAGCTTTAAATTATGTTTAGGTATCAAGATAAGGTAAGTCATGAATGAAACACCTTTAAGTTAAACCATGAATGAAAGCTTTAAATTATGTCTAAACATGATGAAATATGAAAGCTGGTTTGATAAGCTAATTGATCAAACTAATGAAAACAATTAAGTATGTTATGTTTAGACATCAACGAAATCAAAAGTATAGATAAGGTAAAAAAAAAGTTAGAGACAGAAAGCAAGGATGTGAGAGATGGTAGGCATGATGGTTCCGAATGGTTCATGGTGAGTCTAATTCAAGTCATGGTGGCAGTTCAGATGAGTTGTAGGTTGTAGCTAAAATGAAGAAAAAGATGATGGATGATAGTGAGAGAATTTGTTAATGAGTAAGGCTATAATAGCCATTCATAAGATCCGATACATGAATAAGTATTCAATATTTAATGGGATTTCAAGCACATGAATTGCTTTTTGTAGGAAGTAAATATTGTAATAAACTCATTTTATGGAATAGAAGGAAATAAGAATTTTATGGAAAAGTAGAATTCAGCAGCTATAGATGCTATCGAATATAATTGTTGATGCAACTAAATCGAAAGAAGCTTATTGAAACAATCTAGTTTCTGAATGTAATGTGATGTTGTTCGCCACTTAAGAGATGGAGAAGAATTGCAATGTGGACAAAATTAATAGTGCAAAAATATCCCTTTGTGTTCAATGAATCAATATATATATATAAAGAGAGAGAGAGGAAAGAGGAAAGAATTCTCTTATAACTACTAGAACTAACTACTAAACCAATTTTCCACATGTAAAATAAATATAACTTTAGTATATATTAACATAGCCCCCCCTTAAGTTGGCGTGTCATGAAGACCCAATTTGATATGTGGGGATCACAAAGCTTTCTTAGTAACTGATTTGGTCATCATGTTAGCAAGTTGGAAGGTGAAAGGAACATGGACCACATGAAGAAAACTAGATGACACTTGATCTCGTGTAAAGTAGACATCAATATCCAAATGTTTCATCTGTCTATGAAGGCAAGGATTGAGAGAAATCTACATAGTAGATTTGTTGACATAAAATAACGTGATAGGAAAATCAATCTTTATTCTAAGATCATGAAGAATATAAGATGTCCATAACAATTCTTTATTAGTGTACAACATGCTACAATACTTAGCTTTTGTAGTAGAAGTAGCAATGGTATGTTGCTTCTTAGTCTTCTAAAAAACAATAGCGGAACCTCAAAAAATGTAATAACCAAACAATGACTTTCGATCCATAATAGATGAATCCAAATTCGCATTAGAGTAAGCAACTAAATTGAAAGAATTATTAATAGGATAAAAAACTCCTAAAGCTGATGTTCCTTTCAAATAACGTAACACATGAAACAATGCATTGAGATGAGCTATGCGTAGCTGGTTAAGAAATTAACTTAACAAATGCACCCCAAAACAAAGATCAAGTGAAGTCAACGTTAAGTACAATAACCAGCCAATAAGTTGATGATAGTAAGTTGGATTAGGAAGAAGATCACTAGAATCAGCAAAGAGTTTAAGGCCAACAGGAAGAGGAAATTAGCAATAGAATATCCAGCATCTAGAAGAAGATCAAGAATGAACTTATGCTATTGGATAAAAGTACTAGATGAAGAATGACAAATCTTAAGACCATGGAAAAATCGAGCTAAACCAAGATCCTTGATAGTGAACTAAGCATCAACTGTAGCCTTGAGAGAAGAAATAGAGGATTCATTTGTTCCTGAAAGCAACATGTTATCTACATAAAGTAATACTACTAAAAATCCAACATTAGTAGACATAGTAAACAAGGAGTAATCATATTTAGATTGTACAAACCCATAAGATAAAAGAAATTTAGTAAGCTTAATATTCCATTATCTCGAAGCTTGGCATAGACCATATAAGGATTTATGTAATTTGTAGACTTAAGATGGTTGAGCATTATATATCCTTGTAATGGAATCATATATAATTCCTCATCAACAAAGCCATGTAAGAAAGCATTGTTGACATTTACTTGACGTAAAGACCATCCTTTAGAAGTAGATAAAGCAATTAAAATACAAATAGTACTAAGCTTAGCTACTAGAGAAAAAGTATCAGGAAATCAATACCCTCTTTTTACGTGTACCCTTTAGTTACCAAACGAGCTTTATACCATTCAACAGTACCATCTAGTTTATATTTGATTTTAAAAACCCACTTAGAACCTATTGCTTTCTTTCCTTTGGGTAAGCTAGTAAGTTCCTAAGTTTCATCATTTTCTAAAGCATCTAATTCCTTTTGCATAGCATCAATCCATTTTTTTTGTTTATAAGCCCGAGAATAACAAGTTGGTTCTTGTATAGTTAATATATTTGCAAGAGAAGACACATAATTTGATGGGTAAGAAAGAAAAGTAGATGTATTTAACATGTATTTAGAAGGAAAAGAAAAGGACTAGACTCAAATGAAGTAGCATCAAACAAGGATTGTGATCATTGATAACAAGACAAAAAATCTAATAGCCAAGTAGGAGATTATGAGGCTTATTTGACTTGCGCAAACATATAACATTTCGATCCCCGATCCAAACAAAGAAAAACAAATAAGGGGGATGGTAGATAGGGAAACCTAAAATCCTTGCACATCTCATGTTTGACTTAAGTAGCAGCCCAATTTGCATGCACATTAGCTTTTTGACTAATGTGAGAAAGAATAAGAAAGAAAAATGTTCTTTAAAGCTAAGATATCCTCAACAACTAAGCTATATTTCCATGGCAAATTAACATTTTTTGATAGAACACTATATACCAACAAGCTATCTGACTTTACAATAATCTTTCTCTATCCTTCATCTTTTGATAATCTCAGGCCTTCTCGAATTGCAATAGCCTCTATTACTTTAACATCATCTGTACTCCTGGAATAGCCATTGTAGCAAGGAGATTTCCATTAGCATTTTGTGCCACAAGACTAAGACTTGTTGCTCGTAAAGAGGAGCAAATTGTAACATTAACATTTAGCTTTATGTAACCTGCTAATGGAGGAATCTAACTGCTATTATTGATAATAGGAAAACCTGTAACACCTTACCTATCAGAGGAATTAGCCAAAACAGTCATTTCACTTAATGAGTCATTGATTTGTTTTATCACTAAATCAATACAAGGACTCTTATTTCCAAACTCACATTCGTATATATGTTTCCATGCATGCTAAATAATAAGAAAACAATGATGTATGATGGATCTTTAGCCCCCATTCAAATTTTGCAAATAAAGTAGTAATTGATGTAGCCATAAAGAAAAGTTATCAGTATTAGACAAATCAAAATTTATTCTTAATTATTGGAACTAATCCATGTACAATAGAGTACTATATGCTCTATAGTTTCATCATCAGAGCAGAAATTGCATTGGCCATCGCTTCTACAATGTCTCTTAAGAAAGTTAAGATTTGAAGCCACTAAATTAATACATCACCTCCAAATAAAACATTTAATTTTTTGTGGTACTCTTATATGTTAGATTAGCTTCCAAAGCTTAGTGTATTGTTGATTTACATGCATACTCCTAACTAGGGCTTGATGCTTATTTTGAAGCCATTTCTCTTATATCCTGATTTAATTGTCAACAGCCATTTCTCACATATGGTCATACAATTTTATCCTCCTGATCTTGCCAAGGAAGAGTAATAACTTTAATTGCACCTAATTCTTTGTTTGAAATGGTATTCTCAAGAGAACTTAGATTCCATCTCTTATTTGTCCTATTAATCAACTTTGCCACCTTCATAACAGACATCCTAACTTCATCATTTGTAGGATAGATTCTCAAATAGTTGGTACCTAAGGGTCTTTCCAAACAAAATTACCACTTGCAATCCTCCAATAGAAGTTTGCTACAATCAAATCCTTGCCCCTTTAAATACTCTGCCAACACTAAGAAGCTCTACCACCAATCCTTGAATCAAGAAAAACCCTATCCTCAAAATAAATAACTTTCAAAATCCTAACCCATAAAGCATTTGGATTCAAAACTATTCTCTAAGCTACTTTAGCAAGCATAGCATCATTAAAAGATTCTAATCCTAACCCATAAAATATTTGGATTCTCAACTATTCTCTAAGCTACTTTAGCAAGCATAGTATCATTAAAAGATTCCAAATCCTGAAGACCTAGACACCAAAACCCACTCCACCCCGCTCCCCCCCCCCCCCCCCGGTATTTTGGAAAGGACATGTTATTCCAAGATTTTCAATGAATTTTCTTATTATTAGGGTCACCACTCCACCAGAACTTAGCTATAATGGATGTAACCTCTTGACACCATTTTTTCAAAAATTTAAACACACTCATGTAATAGTTTGAAATGGCATATGCTACAAATTTAATAAGTATCTCTCTTCCACTAGGTAAAAGAACCAAACTTGATCAACTATGTAACATAGATCTGATCCTTTCCTTGACAAAGTTTAGACCCTCAAATTTAAATCTACCCTAATTTAGGGGGAGACCTAAATACTTCCTCGAATGATGTAATAAACTAATACCCAAGATCCTACAACAAGATGATCTTACCTTAACAGGAGTATTACCATAAAAAGTTGAAGATGACTTTTGAAAGTTCACCTTTTAACTAGATGCAGAACAATAAGCATGCACTAAGTATTTGAATTTCTCCAAAACAACATTACTAGCTTCAAAAAATAACATTGAATCATTAGCCAAGAAAAGATGCATAAACTCTAGACATTGTTCCTTAATTTGAATTCCCATGATAAGACCACTACCATGCACCTTTCTAATCATATAAGATAAGGAATAAGCTTTAACCATGTCTAACTTGATCGTACATTGATAATGTTAAGCATATTTTGATAATTTCAAACGATTAAACGTTTCATAGGAAATGATCACATTATCTTGAATTAGTCTACCCTTAATGAATGCACTTTGATTTTGAGAAACAATACTCTTCATCGGGGGTTAGCCTATTAGCCATGATTTTTTTATGTAATTTTATTTGCAAAATTGCATAAACTAATAGGACAAAACTGTGAAATGGACTTAAGACATGGGGATTTGGGGTTGAGAATAAGATTAGTTTCATTAAAATTATTAAGTAACTCACTAGAAGTAAAAAAGTGTTTAATGGACTTAAACACAAAATCTCCCAAGATAGTCTAGTTGGATTAGAAGAAGATGCCATTAAAGCCACTTGAACTTGGAGCCTAATTGAAATACAACATCTTTGATCTCACCATCATCAACCTCTCTCAACAAAGCTTCATTCATATCATCTATTATAACTAGTTGAACATTCACCAACACTTCATACACCAACCCAACTTCTTCTCTTTGAAAAATCATTTCGTAATAATCAACAAAGGTTGCTACTACTTCAGATTCATTCTCTACCCATTCATCTCAATCATTTTTTATCCATAAAACTTTGCTTCTTGATCTCCTCATGAGAGTTGACTGATGAAAGAATTTTGTATTTTAATCCCCCCATTTCAAGCAATTTATTTGTTCCCTCTACTACCCATATAATTCTTCTCTATTCACTATACATGCTACATCCCTTCTTAGATTCTTCTCTGCAATAAGATTCACCTCATAGGAAGGCTTGGCTTATTCTCGTCACAGATCATCCTACAACTGTTGGATTTGTTTAATATTATTGCTAATATTGGAACTTTTGCATTGCAAAAGAGCTCTTTTATGGTCCATTCACTTACCTATGAGTTCGAAAATATTAGGAGAATAATAATTCTCCTTCCATGCATCCTCAATAGTTTGCTTGCATGCATCCTCAACAAGCCAATTATTTTCAAATATGAATGATCTTGATCCCTTTTTGTCCATCTTTCTTGTTTCTATAATGCGAGGTGAGTGATATGAACCATTTGCTTCAATATTGGTGATTTAAGTTTCAAGAAAGCTTTGAATCCATTTAGAATTACCCAATGCATAGCCAATCTTTCCTTGATCAACTCGTTTTCTCTACCATTACTCTGAGTGTATAACTGCCCTTAGAAACCTAGGTCTATAATTTGGTAGTCCTTAAGTAAATCTTGAAATGAAAAAAATATGCCTTATTGGTTTATCCCCTACTCTTAGCTTTTCCTCTTAATGTAGCACTTCATTAAAATCACCCACAACCAACCACAGATCATTGATATAAAGAGCCACAGCTCTTAATTTTTCCTAAAACCTTAATATGCTAAAAAGGATAGGAAGGGCATAACACCGTGAAATTCTACCACCCCCATTCCTATTTTCATCCCACACTTATGTATAAATCAAATTGGCATCAAATTCTAAAACATTAACCTTAATCTCACTCCTCTACTAAAGGGCCAAACCCCTAGATAATCCTCTAGGATCTACATAAACATATTTATCAAACCTCATTCTTCTATGTAATGGCTTGATCTTGGGCAAGAGATTCCCTGTTTCAATTAAGAAAACAAGGCTGGGTCTGAATCTTTTGATAGGACTTTTCAGCTCATCAACTGTCGAAGGCTAACCTAGGCTCTGATAGCTCCAATTAATAGAAATCATGGTGACCCGGTGGCTTTAGGCCAATTGCCAAGGCCCTTTATAGAAAATATACCGCACTCTTCAACATCAATTTCCATAAGTTCTGATACAAATTGTAGACACCCTCTTACCACTATCTTTCTTTGAATACAGGTACTTTTGTAATGTCTCCGCATAACTCTATTACTACTAGGGTCCCCCCTCCCCCCCCCCCCCCCCCCCCCCACACACACACACATACACACACACACAATTGACACTTTACCCCTTTTCCATGTACCATCATACTTAGCTACTTCCTCTATATTCTCTTTACTCCTTTTTAGTGAAAGGCTATTAAGTGCTTTAGCTGATGGTGAGGCACTAATAAGAAGATATGAAATAATCTTAAGAGAAGAAGCTGTACTTAATGGAGATGGTCCATCACATCTGAAGTTGCAATAGTTTGCTTTAGTCATAGATCCTCACGAGGATTTGTTGGTTCATCAATAAATTTTAAAGCATTCAGTTAGGCTGTTTGGGCAAATTGTCAAACATCTCATGAGCAATGATAGAGTTCTCTTCATCGAGTCAAACAATGGAGTTAAGACTCGTAATTGAACCTGAAAGGAAGGTTGTGAAGATTGATCACGTTTGAACCATTGGGAATCAACTTATACCATCTTTCGAAAGTTCTTAGGTACAGATGGGATATCATAGGAAATAGGGTTTTGTCGTAGGTTAGATAGGGTTGAGAAAGGAGGATCAGGTAGGGAATCATGTTTAGGGACTGAAAGGGAGTTGGAATTAACAAGAAGGTTAAGATCAAAAGGCTAGGATAAGGTGTTAAGGTTTTGATATATCGATGTTGTGTTATGTAGTGAAAAAGGAATTGAAGGTAGGGAAAGGCTTTGAGATACCTTGATTGGGGCATTCAGGTCAATAGGGACTCCATAGGGTGTTTCACCAAACAGGTGCATTTGGTTAGAGTCCTTTGATAGTGGTACATGTAAAGCAACAGTGGTTGATGCTGACTTAGATAAAGAATCCATGTAGTCATCTAAGTCTACTTCTACATCACCCTGCTTATTAGTAACAACAAATTTTTCTCTTTCCTTAGACAAAAAGACACAACATTGGTCTTGATTGACACTTGGATTTGAAAGAGAATGCTTAATAAATGGACTACCCTTCAATATAGCCGAAAAATTAGGATCTACACTAAAATCCCTCACAATTAATTCTAAATTTAGACTTTCCTTTTTAGTACTTTTTTTCAAACTTGCTTTGATTGTGCCATCATCGACATCTAATGAAGTTTTCCAATCTTCATCCTATTTTTGATCATTCTCCTTATAATCTTCTAATCTAGCTCTTAAATTTGAATAAGTTCTAAGTCAAGCACCAAATTTTCTTTCAATTGAGTTATTCATTTTAGTCACTGTGCATTTTTGAGCCAAATGTTCAATGTAACCATATGAATAGCAAAAGTTTGATAAGCGTTGATATTTCAAATTCACCTACAACTTACCCGATTGTGTGGTTCTAACTCAAATACCAACTATGAGGGGATTGGACAAATCAAATTGAACTCTTGCTCTAAGAAAGTTTGTCTTGTTAGTGTTAAAGGACTCCACCTTAAGTACCTCTCCAATTTTTCGACCAATAATTTCTGCATTTTTTAATGATAACATAGTTAATGGTAACCTATGGATCTGTACCTAGATTTTTAAATGCAAGAAATGCAATTCTTCAAGCTTTTGTGTTCTGTCCCATTTTTGGATAACAAAGGAATAACCCATCACTGACCATGGACTAAAGTTCATCACTTTTCTAAAGAAATTTTCATCCTTGGTAGAGATCAAATAAACATTTTCACGTAGGAAAGAAATATCAAACTCGCAAAGTGCTTCCAAACTCTTTTTAAAATATTGATAACTCCTTTCTTATGGAACACCTTATCCATATGTACCTTACGTACCAACTAGTGATATCTTAGAACTCACCAGGCCTAGAATCTCTAATTCATCTTTCTCCCTTTCCTCATGTTGTATCAAGAGAGCCATGGGCAATAGACCTAAAGTATTGCAAACGAAGACAAGGTTAGAGACTAAGACTCATCATAATAGAGATTCTGAAACTAAGATTCAAAACAAAGGGGACTGATACAAAACCACTGAACTTAGATGTAAAAAATGAAATGATAACAAAAGGAAAAAAAGGTAGAAAAGGATATGCAATAAAGCAATACATATGATGAACAACATAAGATACTACACTTAGAAAAATTAAGAAATAAAATCAAAAGACAAAATAGATTCAATTCTCTGAAAAACAAAGTGTACTACATCGAATGTGATCATTCCCACCAAAGGGTAGAGAGTATCTCTCTTCAACCTATAGAGAGAATTCCTTCTCTATTCAATGATATAAATAGTCTAAAAGTGCAAAATGAAATATAGAAAAAATATGGATTTGCATCAATCCTACTACATTTTTAGTAACTAATCTTAATTAGACTTAAACCTTACCTTTCCAAGTTGATTTTGTCAATCTACTTCTATTTCAAATATGATCAAATTTTATTATTTCTATAATAAATTCTAAATTAAGTACTCATTAACTCTTGGTAATTAAGATGGGATTAATGTTTGATTAACGTATTCAAAGGAGTACCCTTTTGAATAGCTTGAGTAGCCTTAATTAGTCCATTCATAAGCATAGTTCAGTTATATGTTCACATACATTTATGAGTAACTTATATGTATTTCGATGCATAAATCATATGCTTAAACTTTAGGCCAATTATAACTTATCCATTAGACCAAAATAGATTGCATGTAAGACTTTAATAGCCCATTTTGTTTTAAAGTCTTATAAGCTTGTATAATTATATAACAGCTTATTCACTAGCCAAAATACTCATGAGCTAATTAAATTATACATGTAGTGACTTAAAACTTAGATCATATTAAGTTAACCAAGCTTAATTGAACTCGATTCCATATGCAAGGTTAATTTTAAACTTAAGCCCATTGACAAATCAAAACATACGAGGCTAAAACTTACACTCATACTTGGGATGAGAGATCTAGCATATGAATACATGGACACCTAAATGGATTGCTTCACGTAATACTCTTACGGTCATGCTACTAAATTAAGCACAACATGTACATAAAACACAAGATAAGTTTTCTTTTAAAAAAATATTAGAATAATTACTAAACGTACAGTTTTAGAAAAATCATCAAAGTTTCATGTTGCAAAAATCATAAAGCACAATTAATACAATCAACTTCACATTCAACATTTTTTCTACATTTAACAATACGTGTATTATATCAACAATATGGTAGGAGGTTTAAGACCAAGATAAACATCAAGACTTTCAAGACTTTAGAAAAAAAAAGTTATTTAAATTCATGCTTATATTATAAGAGGCTTTGATATCACTATTTTGTTTTTAAGTAGCATGCAAACGTATATTAAAATAAGAAAAATTATTTGAAAGTTTTCTATTAAAAAACTCACCAAAGGATCCATGTAATAGTATGTAATACCAATCACATTATCATATAATGCTACATTCACTTCTCGTCAAGCTATACATCATACTCTCATGTTTCACATCATCACTATGCACCATTAGGGGTATTCGGTTGCTACAAATAACTACTCTCAACACTTTTACCCCAACTTAAACTTCAAGTTGCAAACACTTACATAACCTTATGTAGTTAAGGATTGTACCATAATTTAATAACTAGATTGAGTCCAAAATTGGAATCGAGAATTGAAATTGGAATTCTTCTTGATTCCTTCACTTCAAGAGTATGTGAAACTAATATTAAGTTATTATCTAGCTATATACATTGCAGTTAAACTTCAATCCATAGTCTTATATATTAGTTAACAGATTGGAAGAATTTAATAATAAGATATATGAATACATATGGGGAGCTAGGAGATGATGCTAACAAGGAGCTTTATCTATGGGTCTAAATATGTTAATTCATCATTTTTAGAATCTTCACTTAGGATAAGTACCAACCTACAGTTAAATACATTTGTATGTTCATTGATCTCATATATTGAAAAAGTATCTAATTTGAGCCTTTCGCTGAGACTAATGGATAGCTCATAATTATCATCTATGGAATGCACATTTGCTCACTCTAAACCAATTAAGTTAGCACATCATGTACACATATGAAACTGTACTCACATAGGCTAGATAAAGGGCTTAAGCTTATATGGCTTTTAAGACTCAAAATGAATCACAAGCCTTCACCACCAGTGTACAGCATTGATGCCAATTTTGATGCATAAGCTTAAGTGGTTTATCCAATTTTCTTTTTCTTTTTTTTTATCTAATTCTCATATCATTTAATTGATTTCCTAAAGGTAGGAAAATCACAATGTTTTAATCAATTTTAACTATAAAACATTACAAAATTATTTCAATTTATCACCTTAATCATTTAGGGATACCACCAGGATAAGTTTGAATTGAGTTTTGCAAAACTCGAACCAATTAGGTACCCCATAGGACCTCCTAAAACCCTATAGGGTTTTCACCATATTTCTAGAACTTGCCTCTATGAGATCTTGTAAACCTCGTTATAAACTCGACCCGATCTGCTAATGAAAAAAAAAAGGTAAATAAAAAAATTGATTTGTGAATGTATACAAATAAAGTAAATCACATATGGTTTGTCTTGAATAATAAACCAAAAGATGTATGGTTATTCAAGACCAAATCAACTTTTTTTACTTTAAAATAATAGACAATTAATGAAAAGGAGATGGGTGGGGATTAAGGAATGTGTTTGGGTAATTGAGAGAGAGAGAGAGAGAGTATAAAGGTAATAGAAGAGAGTCACAAAGAGTACGAGACTGTGAGAGAGAGGAAGAGATGGGGCTAGGTTTCTTTTTAAAGGCAAAGCATGAAAAATACAAGATATCTTTTATTAATTATTATGATTTATTATTTACAACTAATTCTAAAATACTAATATCATATATATATATTATTTTTTTTATCCGAGTTTAGGTTTTTCGTTGGCTTTTTTTTTTCCTATATCCTAAAACTCGACTTGGAATCCTATAGAGTTTAAGAGCCACTTCTACAAATCTCTATAGGGTCAAACCTTATGGGGTTTTTATTAGGAATAAAATCAATCAGTTTCACAATGAATTAGTTAATTATTATCACTAACCAAAATAAAATTATTAGTAATTTGACTTTGTTTAGTTTGGTAGGTCAAAAACCTTATAATGACCCACTTGGTGGCATTCCTATTATCATTGACTAATGCTAACTCCAAATCAAATTACTCAATTTCGAATGGTTTAACTTGGATCGTGTATCTTCCCTAAATTCCAAATCTTAATATTACTTGCATTATACGTGATCCTCTATGCCCGCTTTGTAGCAGTCATGTAATGCCTAAATATAGACTCTTCAAATTCCTAACTATATTTCTTAAGCCACTAAAGCTATAGGAAAGATCCATATGATCCAAAATGTTGTGAACCTACACTTATAATCATATCTTTCCATTTTGATATCCTAAATCAATTTGTGAATAAATATATTATTAAGAATTTGATTTTATACTTGATTTTTGAGAAAATTTGACTTAATTGGGTATTAAAATAGCTATAAAATTTTGTATTGCTTATGCTCGATCAAGTGCCTTAGGGTATGTAATTCACAATTATGACTTAAATGAATCCTACTTTGATGGGTCACTGCCATGCAATTCACAATTATGACTTAAACGAATCTTACTTTGACAAATCACATCCATTCATGAGTCCTCTTGATCATATCTAATAATTAACTTAATGATGGCTTGTCAATAAGCCATATTTTATTGACATCAATGTATGACAATCTACATATTGAGTATATATGATGATCTTGAGTTTAAAGATCAATAACGTCAGTTCATTAAGGAAAGAATTAATGGCACTTCCATTAGTGCATTAGCTTAGGATTCTCCAATTGTTTTTTTTAAAAAAAAAAACTTAATTCCTTTAATCATTGAGTATAGCTTAGATCAGTACATGCGATCATCTTGTATCGATGTCCTCCCCAAGAACTCTCTTAATTATGAACCTTCCTAAGATTAACTTAACATGCTTTGCTATGCATTAGTGCCAAATGCAAATAAGATTTTATGGATTAAACTCTAAAGGTCATTCATCTAGTGTCTCATCATTACATATACAAACTAACATGCTTATCATGTACCAATTTATAGTGGCCATTAGAATGGGTTGAAAAATTTCAATGAAGTTATTAAATATTCTTTACAATTGGATGCCTTTTGCTAATGTATGAAAGGGTACATGATAGGAATGAAGGACTCATCACCCCTTCTTATGCTTGTCGATTGGCTACTTTAGTCCACTAAACTTACTTGCAACATTTCATAGAAGAGGCCGAGACCCTCTAGCAAGCCAACCTGACGAGGTACTCAAGCCTCTACCAGTTCACTATCTCTTGGTTGAAGGAAGATAGTCCTTATCCTAACTTGTCCTTGGACTAGCATGGTAGTAATTCGATCTATCTAATTTTAGTATGAGAGTAGATGGATAGCTCAATTGACACTTTCGTTAGCTAGGTCATCTTACCTTCGAGCCCTCCATATGGTTCAATAACCTCTAACAATATTGCCAACCCGACCTCTAGATTATTTGGTAACCCTAAGCGTCAACATTCATCTGACCTGAAGGCAAATCCCTATGCCTAACTTTACCAGTAGAATAATCATAAGTGTAGATGCCTTCCTTACAATGTATAGATCATATAGATCGCCAGCACATAAGCCATCACCTTTTTCTCCATTTAACCCCTTATTCTAGGAACATAACATTTTTAGTGATTAACCTTTTAATGTAATTATATTATCTTTGTAAGTTACCCTAAAAAGGCAATTTTAAATAGTATCATATATCATTAGCTGCATAATCAATGAAAAACAAGTATTCCATTTTTTGAACCTTCATCTTCTCTCTTTGTTTTTGAGCTAGCTTAAGTTTGAATGAGTGAGTGAGTACTCTTATTTGGTTCCTTAAGCAAGAATCAATGACAAGTAACCCTTTAAGCCTTGTTTGTGCATGATATTAGTGAGGTTCTTAGGTCCATGATTGGCTTTTGGTACGTCATATTCGAGAGTTAGTACATGGGTTAACTTACCTTTGACTTTCATTTACTTTTCTATCCATCTTGTGGGGAAGACCTACCTTGGTTTTAGTGTATGATTACTGACCACTGTGTATTCACCTACACTACTGCATTAGTACATGAGTTATAAGTTGAGTAGAGAGAGTCATTTAAATGGGTCATGAAATTAGGATAAAGTGGTTCGATAGAATGTAGACTCATTGAAATGAACATTTATGTCAGCTATGAAGTTGGGAGGATGCAATTTAGGATCATTATGATAGGACCAAGGCCATATAAGATTGGTAAATTATGGATTGATTTTATATGGTTGTTACAATGTGGAAAATCAAAGAGAAGTATTAACTTTGAGCATTTTTCGCCTTACAAGAGGTAAGGTACACGATTATAGATGGAATATAAGAGACTAGATTAGATTGAGAAACTAAAAGGAAGTGAGTTTTGTATACTAAAAGTTTTTCTAAAAGAGTAATAAATCGAAAACTGTTTTTGTTGTGATTGATCGTACTTATGCATTAATGAAACTATGATTGTACATTTGAAATATGGATAGAGTATGCTTGCTTATTGTTTGACTTATCGACTTTCCATGACATTTATGGCATTCAAGTGGTGTAAATGATGTTGTGCTTTAGATTAAAGTTAAGTTAAAATAGCTATAACTTAAAGTTAGAGGAAGAAATTTCATGTTGCTACATATGCTTTTAGATATGTTGTAAAGCATGTTGTCCCATATTAGATTAAGCATAGAATCATTAAGAAATTATTTTAACATAGAATCAGTAAGGTTCACAATTAATCTTCAATCACAAACAACTTAAGTAATTGAAATATCACCCAATTTTAACATCATTCATAAGTTCACTACATTTATTATAGATAGTCTTATGGTGGATCTCTCATAACCCTATCATTCTACATGCTATAAACTCATAGTTTTAAAGGAAAAAAAACAACTAAAAATGTGAAGTTATAAACTTAGTGAGAACTTGCAACTATCTTAGCATAACAATCATACATAACACAATATGGTACTTAACAACTTAACGTTATGCAAGCTTTACTCATGATCATTTTATAACCTTGCTGCTATATGCAAAATATAACGATTAAAGTCGATGTATTCCATAACATATTCCCTTAGTCATTTACATATGTATATAGTTCTTAAAAGAGCTTGCGATGCAAATAGGTTGAAATGCAGCTCCTAATGTTCTATATTCTCACATCCAGCCCCCTTGTTCTTTTATACCTAAAGTTAGAAAAATATTAACTCCTTAGCTCCTCATAGAGTGAAGCAAGTACAAAAGTAAAGTAACAAGGAAAAGCAACACAACAAAATATATTTACACCATTTGTGATCCAATATCATGTAATGCAATGCAAGTGCTATGCAAATGCCACTTTTTTATGGGAATTGGAATATTAAGTTGAATCTCAAGAAGTCATAAAGGAGTTCAAGTTTAAGAAGGTGTAAGCCCTAAAGATAAGCTAAGTGATTGTAGGATCGAACTTAGTATACAAAGTTTAAGGCGATTGGTTAAATGATCAGATTAAACCTAAATTATAAACTATAGTTAAAAATATTAGTAAAAATGACCCCATAAACTTGAATTTAAGAAAATAAGTAATAAAATAAGAGACTATAAAATTTTTAAATTTTAAGGATATTACTCGTTAATTATCAGAAAGGCGAAAAACAATCTAATAACTAACGAATTATTAAAAATAGATTATATGTATACTAAAAATCATAGAATGATTTAAATAATATTTAGGAGTGTTTATTTATACCCCATATGTATTTACATATAGATAAAAATACGCGAAATTACTTGAAATGCTTGAAATTAGCTAGAAATTTATTAAATAATTAAAGAAAGTTATAAAATAATTAAGGAAAAATCAGAAAAAATAAGAGGAATAGGGAATGATCCACATTTGGTCGTGGCAAGTCAAGAATTAAAAGAACAAATTATGGCCAATTAGAATTAAACACTTAAAAGGAAAAAATGGAAGAGGATAAGTCCTTGTCTTGTCTAATTAATACATAACAATTTCCTTAAAGCCCTATAAAAAGCAAGAAAATTTACAGAGCTCATTTGGTAAATTAGAAGCTTAGGAAAATTGGGAAGAGTAAAAAACAAGAGAGAAAATTAGGGTTTATAATATTTTGTTTTCAAATCTATGCAGTAAAAGCTTCTGAACCGAACCTGTATATCACCACCATCTGGAACCGAACCACCACCACCACCCTACTCCAAACCCACCGTTTGGACTGGCCAGCACACTTGAACCTGTGTTGGAGGCTAAAAAGCTATCGAATTAGGTGAGTCTCATATTTTCTCCGATTTTGTAAAATTCCATAAAATTATTATTTTGCCTGGAAAATTATGAAATTTATTATTCTGAGGTTTTATTATATATAGATTTAGGAAAAAATAGTGATTAAGTTTAATCACGTTTGTAAATATAGGGTTCTTAAGAAATTAGATAAAATTGAGCACGATTAAAATTAGAAATAAATAGGCTTAGGAGTGTAGTTTGGAGCTCAAATTTTTTCTGTAGAATACTTAAGTGATATAGAATAGTGCTATGAAGGCATAATTTTTAAAATTAATTTTTGAAAAATTTAAGTAAATTTTTAGCCCTAAAATGATGAAAAAATGGGTAATTTTGGCTTAATTAGGTGATTAAATGATTAATTACTAATTTAGAAGGTAATTAGATGTTTAAAGATGTTAATATCCGATATGGAAACATAATTCTAACATTTGGAGTATTAATTGTAATTAATATGGGGATTATGTAGTAATTGTGAGAAATTTAGTAATATGTGAATTTGGGATTTTAATAAATAAGAAATAATAGGTTAATTTGGATAATATAATAATAAAATCAGTACATAATAAATTTGGTATAAAAATTAATTTTAGGTAATTAGAACAAAAATGTAAAATTTTTTCACATCGAGAATAAATCCGATATCCTAATTAGGATTAAAGTGTACCGAATAGGTTAAAATATTAAATTAAGACCTATTATAATTTTTAGAATATTCGAGCTTAATGTGATTAATTTCACATTAGGATTCAAGCGTATTTAGGATTCTTCATAATAAAAAATAATTTAGAATCAAAACTGGAATCTAATTTAGAAACCAAATCCCGAGCTAAGGTAGAGTGAATCATTAGTAAATAATAGGTATACATGGAGAATTGAGTTAAATTATAACTTACAATATGTATCATCAAAGTATAAGTACTGAAAAGGCGTATTTATATTATAGGATACCCAGAGACAAATCAACCTGCAATTAAGTGATTGGGCGACCAAGAATTCCAAGGAAGTTGGGTTTATTACTTCACCATATTTGGAGTACTATTTTAGGGTACTCAAAGGCTTAGGATTGTGTATGATTATGATTGTAAGTATTTTTATACATGTGCTTGTATATCTGACTTCATGTTGAAATTTGTATTGTGATTGATTGTTTATTATGACTGGATTGGTGTGAAATCGTCTAAACACCCTAAATTAAACTTAATCCTAATCAACTCTAATACCCTAAATTTTCATGCATTGCAACCCTTTAGGAGATCATTAGGATTCTCTAACCAAACACGGACACTTTCGAAAAAGATAGCGCTGGATAGCAAATTATTTTTTTCCTCATCCTTAGTCGAACTAAGTGATAAGAGAGGAGGTTACAGTGAGGATGAGAACATTGATTTCAAGGATAGTCTTAGGAAGAGTAGTATCTCCATTGCACAAACCTAGGTTTGGTTGTGAGCTATTGCATAACATGAAAACTCCTCAACCCGGATTAGAGCAGGTGAAATTTCTCTGATTTCATAATGAACTGGACTACGTTGTATGATGACACTTGCTTGTTGCATTGCATGAAAACAATTGCTTGACATTCTTGTTTGTGTTTATATACATTCATGAGTCTCCAATTTAACTTACTGAGCTGTAGTTGCTCATACCTGTATAGATTTTTTTGTAGGTCTTGATCTCTAAATACTCCGAGTAATATGCTACCCTACAATTATCCAAAGGTTAATTCTTTTAAAGCCTAGGGTATGAGGATTAATTCGCTTAGTAGTAAACGTACATCTAGAGTCTCCTTAGTAGCTTAAGACTGAAAGACTGATAATTGATATGAAAATTAGTTAACTGTTACGTTTGATGTAGAATTTCTTAGGAAATTCCATAGAATGTACATGTAATTATATATGTTGACTTAAAGTTCTTGATAATTACTATAACTTTAGCTAAATTCTTAATTAGACTGTTTACTTTAAAGTGAGGAGTCATCGATGCCTTGTGTAGATCATGTTTATGGTAGGTACTATAAGGCCAGTTATTATCATATAATGATTTACACGGTGGGACTGTTGCGACTTTGTGACTTTAGGGTGTAGCAGAAGGTAAAATTGACGTTTTGATTTCAACTAACAGGCTATTAAAGAGTAAGTTCAAAAGCCTAGAAGAACTTATTGGATGGATAAGAATGGTTGAGTTTTTAGTTGTGGAAGGGATTCTATTGAACGAAGGATTTTGATTAAAAGCCATTTTGCATCATCATGAAGAACACTAAGTAGTTTTGATTTTGAATGCAAGCTAGCTTTTGGATTAAGGAGATAATGTGATTGTAAAAGGGGGAATTGATACTATTTCTGAAAACAACTAGGAGGCATTTTAGGACAAAGCTTCTAACAAGTGCATTACAACAAGCTTTTGACAATATCTTCCATAAAAAATTATCTGACTAAGATAATGTAAGTTCGAATCGATATTATTTCTAAATCTTTTAGATAAGAGAAGAGAATAATATAGAGCCTAATATTTTCAAACTAAATGATAAGACATTATATTCTCTCTTTAAGGTAGTTATTTCGATTCTTAGATAGTTATTTCATACTTCTCATTCATAAGTATTTAAATTCATTTATAAATACTTTATAATCCTACACATTGTAGTAGGTCTATTAGTTGTTACCAAATGAACTTTGTTTTTATTACTCCTTACGAGTATTGTGTGAAATCCTTAATCCTTCATATGAATTTACACTTAAAATTAGTCCATAATACAATTTTTCATAATTATTTGAATGTTTAATATTCTTAACAAATTAATAAAAATTAGGTAGTAGTTATGACTTACTAGCATGTGAAACACCTACCACTAACACCCACAACCATCCTGTTAGCTAGCCTACGCGCTAGATCTTGTTTTAGACTTCATAATTTCACTCTAATAGCTTAATGTTTGCTATTCTAATCACACATAACCCGTTACATGCATCATATTTCCTTATTTTCCTATTATCTCCATGATTTTATTTGTGAGTCAATATCTCTATGTTCTGAATATTTTCCTATTAGGGATGAAAGTTAGAGAGAGAAATTTGGAGAGGTAAGTGTAGGGAGATTTTGTGAAAAAACTGGAGAAGGTTTGCTAAAGGGACTTTGGTTTTATCATTGCATTATGAAAAAGCTCAATGGCTAAGGACCCCCTTATTTTATTATTTCTTCCTATGGCTTACCCTATAAAATACTCCTAAGCTGCCAACAAATTGTTTTAGACGTACTAGGCGTGCTTCATTTAATAGTCTTACAAAATCTTATAATTTACATGTATTATTTGCCTAGCTTTAATTAAATAATATGATACATGTGCATAATTATAATATTTATAATGTGTACTTAGATACACTAATATAGGGATAAAGTTAAAATGAATATTTGAATTTTCATATTTTTTCATTTTAGTACCTAAACTTTAAAATCAATCATTTTAGTATCCTAACATTTTAAATAAGATAAATTGGTATTTCCATTATAGTGACCATTATTGTAAAATGGTAGAATAATAATATAAGTATATTAATTTTTATTTTATTTCTATTTTAGTACTCAAACTCTTTTTTTTTCCATTTAGTACTTTAAATTTTTAAATGAAACAAATAACTATTTTTTATAATAACCTTTATAAAAATATTATAAAAAATCAACAAATAATAATGAATAATTATAATGAATTTCTAAAAAAATAACAAAGAATATACTAGAATTTTGAAATTTTGTTTGATATGCTTTTTGTAGAAGATATTCAACTTGCGAGTTTTTATATCATCAAATAAAATGTCATGTATATTATATCCTTATTATCATTATTTGTCAACATTATAATCATCATCGTCAACAACAATAATGGTAGAGAAAAATAAAAAACGGATATGAAGGATTGTTTTAATAAATATAGGCAAAGTAAGAATTGAGATATTAAGTCAAATCAATCAGTCTGAAGCCAGAAGGGATTAACACAAGATCTTATTCCATAGGAAAGTATCCATTTTTAATTCATTTTCATTCTTTTTCTATTTATTATTATTATTGTTATCTTTTTTATAATAATAATAATAAATGTCACAATTTACTTGGAGATATAAAAACTTGTAGAGGTTGGTCATTGTTTGCAAAAACGATATGTGTGAATAAAATTTCAAGAACTAAATATATTCTTTTTTTATTTTTTATAATATATTATTGCTAATTGTTATTTTTGGGGGTTTTTTATGATGTTTTTATACTAGTTATTCTTCATTTTAAAATGGTGAAGTACCAAAATGAAAAGAAAAATAAAGTTTGAATACTAAAATTGAAATAAAATGAAAGTTGATGTACATATATTATTATTCTACTATTTTATGATAACAACATTCATAGCAGAGATATTAATGTCTCATTTAAAAATTGGGGTACTAAAATGAATAATTTTAAATTTTATACACTAAAATAAATAAATATAAAAGTTCAAGTAGATCTAGTGGCTTTATCTCCACTAATATACTTTAAAGACGTATTTTCATATTTAAATATTAACTTACAAGTCAATCAATTCATCTCGACCATATTGTTACTCGTAAAACATATATTAGTGATGTGTATACTTAAAACAAAACAAAATGGATAATTATCAGGTTAACTATATTAGATATAAAAAAATGTACAAAAGAAAAGTTTAAATTTGAATTAACATATAAGGTATACTAACTTCCTGAGCTTCTAATTTACAAATATAGAGGCTAATGCAATAGCTCCCTATCCTACAGCACATAATTGTTAATTAAATGATGACATATATGATAATTTACTGGTTAAAAATGCAATGTTCTACTTTATCATTTAAGGAAAAGAATGGGGTGATAACTGATTATTGTTCTTATAGAATGTATGGGATGGAGGAGAAAGACAACTTGCAGTTATCTTGTGGGAGTAACTAAGAAGGTTTGAACAACTAGCCTAGAAAAAAAAGAAACTAACTCAATGTTTAAGAAAAGCTTCATGTTATTGTTTGAGGAATGGATAAGGTTAAAGTAATCTAAGTTTTAGAACAACATCATAGAGTATTCATGCCCTTTGCCATAATTTTCCCTATTAACTTTGAAGACATTTGAATATTTGCACATGAAACATATGCTAGTCTCAGTTTACATACTTTCTTTCTTGAAGAAGCAACAGTTCACAAACATTTCAGTTTACAAAAGTCATTAGTATCTATTTGCATCATTATGTGAATGAAAAAACTAGTTTGGATCTTTTCGTCATATTAAAAATCAAAAGAAAATTACATAATTACTTTCATTTGAATGGTACAACCAAATTGAAGGACCATGAAAACTAAAAGAGACTGTAGTTGAAGTCTTGAATCAATAAGCTATAATAAGATTTATTTCATTTGAGATACATATTGAATCTATGGGGAAATAGACAATGTATTACTATATCAGTTACTCAAAAGTTTTTATCCATAAGTATTTGCAAACGATTTTAGTTTCCTCTCACGTAAGTATAGATTTCTTTTGTAAGATTTTCCAAATTCAAAATCATTAAATTCGTAAATTGTAAAACATCAAATATTTCATGTTTTAAGTATGATAATACCACATCACTTACATGTGTAAGTAAAATGCATTTAGTACTTAGATTAACATTATAATGTACATTAGCTTAAGGAATTCTTTAAATAATAGAGCAATACATTATTCAAGCTTAACTATACGGAAACTTTTCATAATCAACATGACAAAAGTTAGCATATTAAATACACATATATAGGTTGATGGATAGAAGTGCTCAAACATTAAAGAATATAGACAATAATCTTTCGTAAATTTAGTAATATATTTGCTCTTTAGTCATTCCTTGAAGTGTGACATCAATTCTCAATTAGAAGCATTCTAGATATTCACAGTAGGAATGATCCTTTATAGCTTCAAGAATTGAGATAATTATTACAAAAACCATCAACAAATATATTTTAGGCTTATTCTTTATTTCTTTTTGGCTAAATTAATCTTAGTAATTAACTGATGCTAATTTTGTAATCTATAAAGAATAATACTTGCATAAACTTATGGAGCTTTTTGAAATTAGAGTGTTCCCTATATGGTACATAAAACAACATAAAGCATTTTGGCAAACCCTTATAAGAAGCAATAGAGGTTAACCAAATGATTGGTCAAGGGAGGCATGGTGCTTACTCTATTAGTGGTAAACTGATTCAAATATGCAAATTGAATGCAATAAAATTATAAAAAGGATATGCATGTCTTACTTTAAAAGTAAATATGGACCATAAATTTGCTTCAAATGGCCCTTACTTTTTCATTATATAAGAAATGATAAGTCAAACAATAAATTGTTATCTTTCCTTTGGAGATGGGCTTAAATAGATCTAAGTGCTTGCCTCTTTTTTATGGTAAGTCCAACCTAGTTAAAAAATAATAATAATAAAGGAAGCCACCTCTAGGAGTAAGCAATATCAATTGATAGAAAAACTCATTAATCAAATTTCAAAAAAGCAAATGATAATTTGAAGAAATTGAAATAAAAAACATTTGTAGGAAAAAAAATCCCATCATACAAAAATAAAAAACAAAACCAAAGATTTTAAACTCCCTTAAAGGAAAAAAAATGTATATTTATTTTCACATATTTTTGTTACAAAAATACACAAATTATTATGCACTTATGCATCATAAGACCAATAATGGACTAATTGGGCACACTTCATATGATCATCTAAAACTTAAACAACAATAAAGCATTATCATAATTTTAAAATAAAAAATTGAAATAATTAAACAAAAAAAAACCTTAATATGAGAACAATATTGTCATAATTTTAATATAAAAATTGAAATATTTAAACAAAAAAAAAACATAATCTAACTTAAAAACATATATATAAACTTTATCATCAAACAAAACAATATAATGAAAAAGTGCGATTGATTCTCATAGATATTGCCATGAACAACAGTTGTAAAGACAAAAGCTCATTAGTTGAATTCTCAATTGGTCCTTTATGTTCTTAAGTAAAAATTTTTCTTTAACTAATGACAGATATTAGCATATCTTTCCACTTTTATGGCTTCGTGGAGTGTTAGAATGCCTTGGGAAAGGAGACCGTAATGATTTGAAAGAAAAAACTCAAAAATCTTCAAAACAAGAGAAGAATAATAGAGCTCTTATGCGGTTATTAGAGTTCATCTACAGATATTAGATTTCTTATGCCATTACTTAAAAAAATAAAAATAAAAAGGAGTTCTTCAAAACTATGACTCCATGATTTTAGCCATTCCCTATTTGATACAAAAAAAAAAAAAAGATGAGCGATGGGAACACGCAATTTGAATAGTAATTGACCATAGTATATTTTTGAAGCATTTTAATATTTTCATGGCACCCAATAGCATGAATTTAATTGAAGATAATTAAAAGAATTTCGTAAAAGACACCAAAAGGATAACTATCACTTAAATAATATAGATATTACAAAACTTGTTATATGAGTTTCCTATAATAATAATGATGGGTTAACCTTCAACTATTTAGTTGTAATCTTCTATTTCCAAGTCTCCAACACTAAACTTCTAAATTTATGGCACGACCTTCTACTTTATGGACTTTTTTCATCACCATTAGCCATCTTCCAACATCTTAAACCCTCTAAGCTTGTTGGGAATTTTTTGTGATGTTGGATTGCTAGAAAATAATGCAATGAAATAACTAGAAGGAAAAAAGGAAAAATGACTCAAAGGTGTGTAATCGTTGTCCTTAAAGAGTTTACACTCTTTGCACTAAATTCACTTAAGAAATATAAGGTGGATCTCCTCTTAGGATACAACTAAGTTTATAGAATTATGAGTAGAGATCTCATTATTCTCCATCAACACACTTTGTGGAATTCATCAATTCATATTGCTAAGTTTCTTGATTGAAAGAAGATGAAAGACATCTAAAATTCTCACATATTTTCTTACCTTATACTTTATAAATACTCAAATAAAAATTACTCTATATATCTCCTTAAATGATGTAACTCTTTGATTCGATCCTCAAATCTTGTATCTAGTCACTAAATACTGTTTTAGATGATTCATGGCCCTTTTATCATTTTAGATGTATTTGCAACACATGAATGGACACAAAGACATTATTAAAGAGACATCAAAGATGAGCTAATATAATTTTAAGGAAGGCACCTTATGGGTCTTATAGAGTTTGTTTGAATGCTATATCTTCAGTAAACTCTATCTAAGCTCTTGAAATGACTTCATCTTAAATCATGGGGATTTGGATTTTGTAAATTTTCATTTTCTCAACAGTCATTGATTTACCTCTTTATAATGCTATAAGATGTAATCAATGGTTGAGATTACAAAGAAGTAAGTAATATAATTATGATGACAAAAAAAAAAGTAAGTGATAGCATACTGATGATATAAAGTTGTTTAAGTTTTTATACAATCTCAACCATTGATTTGTAAATTGAGGAAAATTAAGAAGATACATTTCCACTCATAAGTAATGGAAAACAGAGTGTTTGTAGAAGTTCATTACATGTGTCATTTATTTATTAGTGAGAATGTCTTAGTCAGAATGTTAGTTGTCATTTTGGTTAAGGCTAGTCCACTTGTATATAAGCAATTGTAATAGACTTCAATAGTTAACATAGTTCATTTTCAGTTTCCTCTACTCTTTGTTTGCCCTGCTTCACTATAATCTTTCTTTCATTCAGTAACCTAGGGTTCGCATCATATTCATTCACAGGGTATCAGAACTCTATGATATGATTTGAATATATATATATATATATATATTGTTGTTTTGTCAATTCAGTAGTTGTTTCATCATGAATCTAGATGGAATTGAGCAAAAAACAATAGAGAATTTGTCGAAATTGATAGATAATAGATCTAAAATTGTTGATTAGTTAATTGAAGATCCTTTATATTTGTCGCCTTTGGATAGCCTTAGGATGGTGATAGGCAATATTGTTTTTAATGGATTAAACTACTTAACTTGGAGTAGATCGATTAGGATTGGTCTTTGAGCGAAACTTAAAATTGGATTTATAGATGGCTTAGTGTTGAAACCTAATTCTAATTCCACTAATTTGATTCGATGACAGAGAAGTGATTACATGGTAAGGTGTTGGTTGATCAATTCGATGTTGAGTGAAATTGCATAGAATTTTTTGTATACTTCCTCAGCTTTTGACTTGTGGTTTGAGATTTAAGAGAGATATGGCTAGAGTAATGCTCCTCTTATCTTTCAACTCTGGTATGAAATTAGCAATTTAAAGTAATTCAACCAATCTATTGGTGCTTCCTATAACAAGTTAAAAAAATGTTAGGAAGAATTACAACTTCTTCATGAGTATCCTATATGTATGTGTGGTGTTCTTGACTACTATTCTTGTTAATTGAAGGAAAAGATTATAGAATTTGATTCTGAGACTAAGTTGATTCAATTCCTCTTGGGTCTCAATGAAGGATATGAAATAGTAAGAAATCATATATTAACCATAGAACCTTTACCTTCTATAAATAAAGCCTTTTACTTAGTTCAATAAGTAAAAAGGCAAAAACACATTACTTCCATGAGTGGGACTAAGTTTGATGCCTTGATTTTTCAAACCTTGAGAGTTGAGAGGAATGTTTAAGGTCGAAATTAGATTGATGAGAGAAAAGGCTAGAAGATAACTTTTAGACATTACAAGACGGAAGGGCATGTAATGGGAAATTGTTTTCAATTAGTGGGTTATCTAGATTGGTGGAAAGGGAGGAAAGTTGCAGTTAGTAAGTCTAATACTAGTCTCATGGTAAACTATATTACTAGTTTAGGATCCTTTCATTCGAATCACCCTCGTACTAATATGGCAACTCCTTTTGATGAGTTAGCAAATGATGTTTATGAATTACAAAATAATTCAGGTGGGCCTAGTTTGAATATAACTCTTGCAAATCCTTTTAGTACTACAACTTCCTTAGTTAACCTATAGTAATTTTTTGCAAAGTATCAAGAAATGATGAAGGCTTTCCCAACAAGTTAGGGTATTACTATATCAGCTAATGCTACACATACTTTCGGTAATTCTCAAACTCTCACTTGTTTTAATGCTATGAGTAGTAAGAGTAATACTTAGACTGTTGATTCAGGGGCTACTAACCATATTACACCCCTTCATTATATTCTTTTTTATGTACACACATTATCACAACCTTTTACGGTAAAACTACCTGATGGGTCAACAAAATTTGTGTAGTTAGTTAGCTTTACACATATTAACACATACCTTACACTTATTAATGTCCTTTTTGTACCAAACTTCTCTCATAACCTTCTTTTTGTAACAGAAATTCTTAAGGACAACACTTTGTTTGCAAAGGTTGATGCATGTTCTTTTGTTTTCCAAGATCTTAAAACTAACCAACTAGTTGCTACAGCACAAGTTATGTTTGGGTTCTATGTATTGGAATCTACAGCTTTCGACAATTTTAGCAATGATCTTACTTCATCTTTTGGTTCAAATATAGCTTTTGTTTCTTTGTCTTAGACTAAAAATAACATTTTTGTTCATTTGTTGCATTATCTACTAAGACATAGTTCTTTATCCAAACTTACACATCTTATTCCATGTGATGTTGTTAAAAACAACTTTCTTTGTGAAATTTGTCATCATGCTATAAGTCATAGATTGCCTTTTCCTATTAGCATGAGTCATTCTACTTCTGTACTACATCTTTTGCATGTAGATATACGGGAGTCTTATGCCACTCCTTCTATATCTGGAGCTAGATATTTCTTTTCTATCCTTGATGATTGTAGTTGTTATGTTTAGACCTTCTTACTCAATAACAAGTCACAAGTTGTTTTTGTGTTAGAGAAGTTCTTTAAACAAATTTGAAATTAGTTTGGCATTGTGCCCAAGTATGTTAAAAGTGATAATGGGGTTGAGTTAGTTTCACATAATTATGTTAGTTTGTTTTCTAACCTTGGAATCATTCAGCAAAAATCTGCACCTTATACTCCCTAACAAAATATTCAGGTTGAAAGAAAACATCGACACATTCTTGAGATGGCTAGATCTTTCAAACTATAAGCTTCTTTACCTAAGTCCTTTTGAGGTGAATGTATTTTGACTACCACATACTCAATCAATCTAATGCCAATGTCTAAATTGAGTTAAAAGTCTCCTCATGAGGTTCTATTTGGTGAAAAACCTTCTTATGATTATTTGTGAGTTAGGAGTTATTTGTGTTTTGCTTTTAACACACTTCCATACAAAGGAAAATTTGATTCCAAGGCTATTCGTTGTGTTTTTCTTAGGTATGTCGCTAGTTAAAACGCATACAAGTTATATCATTTGGTTACTAAAGATATATTAATAAGTTGGGATGTTGTCTTTCATGAAGGACTTTTTCCTATTAGTGTTGCTTCTGGTCATGCTCTAGGTACATTAGACTTTGTTTTCATCAAGGATTAACCTTCATTTGCTACTAATCTTTCTCATATTTTTGCTTCTGTTGATGACTCTACTATTGATACTGTACCTCTTCTTTCTTTATCACATGATATCCCTTATTCTGCTGAATCCTTTCCATGTTCTTCCACTTCTAATATGGATTCACAAAAGCTTAGGTGCTCTACTAGAATTCATAAATCCCCTGCTTAGCTTTAGGATTATATTCATGCCTTGGGCTATGCAGTAGCAACATCTTCAGACACTTCTATTCCTCATCCTTTCTTTTCAAACACTACTTTTTCCAATTATTCCCTTGACTTTGTTGTTTCTTTAGCCAATGTTCTTAACACTCACGAACCACTTTATTAATCATAAGCATCTAAACATAAAGAGTAGGTTCTTGTTATGGAAAAGGAGTTAGAAGCATTAGAGATTAGTGATTGCTTCATAGTAAAAAGCTTATTGGGTCTAAGTCGGTTCATAAGATTAAGTATAAACTCAATGGGTCTATTGAGAGATATAAGGCTTGGTTAGTTGCTAAAGGGTTTATTCAAATTGAGAGAGTAGACTATTATAGCACTTTCTCTCCTATGGCTAAGTTGGGGATGGTTAGGATACTTTTGGCATTGGTTAGTACATATAATTAGGCTCTTTATCAAATTGATATTAATAGTGCTTTTTTTGCATGGTTTTTTAGATGAAAAGATTTATATGGTATCTCCTTGAAGGTATGATAAAGTAGGTCTTAACCAAGTTTGCAAATTAAAAAAGTCTCTCTATGGGCTTAAACAAGACTCTAGGCAAAGGAACAAAGAGATATCTGGGTTTCTTCTTTGGCGTAGCTTTATGCAATCCTCTAGTGATCATTCTTTGTTCACTAGTTTTAGTCTTGATGGAATTTTGGTTGCTTTGTCGTATGTGGATGGTATGCTTTTGAATGGAACTAATATTGGTGCTATTAAGCTTCTTAAAACTGATTTAGATAAAGCTTTCACCATTAAAGATCACGGTGAAGCTTATTTTTTCTTAGGTATGGAAATTTACCAATCGTTAACAAGGATTTTGGTTCACCAACGAAAGTTTATTTTTAATATTTTGAATGATGCTGGTCTTCTCACTTGCAAACCTGTCTCTTTGCCTTTGTCTACTGCTGATTTGCATAAGGATGAATGTGATTTGCTTGTTGATCCTCAACTTTATAGGAGGATTGTTAGGTGCTTATTGTACTTATCCCTCACGCGTCCTGATTTTCCTTTGCTGTTCAGAATCTTAGTTAGTATGTTTCTCATTGATGTGTTCTACATTATGATGTTGCACTTCATTTGCTTAAATATTTGAAAGGGATTGCTCATTTAGGTCTTTTCAATCTACCCACCAATTCTCTGGTTTTACTAGCTTTTTGTGATGTTGATTGGGGATCTTCTACATTTGATAGGAAATCTTTGAGTGGTTATTGTGTGTTTCTTAGAAATTCTTTGATTTCTTGGAAATCTAAAAAGCAATCTACTATTAGTACTACGAATATAGAAGTTGAGTATTATAGTATTGCAGTTGTGGCTAACGAATTACTATGGATTTCATATATCATCAAAGATTTACATGTTACTTGGTCCTTGCTTATTCAAGTTTCTTGTGACAAAAAGTCTACCATTCTTATTGCAACTAATCCTTACTTATATGGACGAACGAAGCATATAGATATTGTCATTCATTTTTTTTTTTTTAGTCTTGATTTCTATAGGCTTTCTTCATTTGCAGCATGTCTCATCTTGCAATCAAGTTGCTGATTTTTCTACTACTTTGGCTTTTGATGCTCGTCTTCTAATCTTTCTTTCCAAGTTGGGCCTTCAAGTGGCTCCAACTTAAGGGGGCGATGTAGAAGTTCCTTATATGTGTCATTTATTTATTAGTGAGAGTGTCTTGGTTAACACATTAGTTGTTATTTCGATTAAGGCTGGTCTACTTGTATATAAGCAATTTTAATAGACTTCAGTAATTAACACAGTTCATTTGCAATTTCCTTTACTCCTTATTTCCCTACTTCGTTGTGATCTTTCTTTTATTCAGCAACCTACATTTTGCATCATATTTGTTCACAAAATTACACTTCTTTTGAATTATGTGGACGAATTTGAACTAAATATTTGATTACTATCCTTGTTCCAAACTTCTTTCAAATCTTACAACTGAGATCCAAGCAACATCCATCATTTTTAGAAGATCCCAATTTCGCCTTACTATTTGATCTTGATACTAGTCTTAATCAAATATTGAATTCCAAAAAAAATAAAATAAAATAAACGTCCAAGATTCATTTATCACATAATTAAAAGATTCTATAGGTACGTAAACCATAGACAAATTGTGAATTTAATCCTTAGCAACTCAACCATCAATAGTTGGCTTGGTAATTGTTGATAATTATAACATAGAAATTAAGGGTTCATTTGTTTTGTGAAAAGCTTTATTTTATGGACTTTTCTTGAAATTTATTTCAATTGAAGATTTATAGTTGCCAACAATATAAAAGGTTGATAATACTAATGACTTTTAGAATAAGTCATCGCAAAAAGAGATAGTAATAAATCACTAATAATAATGGTTACTAATCATAGAAAATGGCAATAGAAATAGGGAAAATGGTTCATTCTTTCTGAAAATGAAATCTATATATATTTTTTATAATAAGATTAATATCATAAATAATATATAAACTTTATCGAAATATGTAATTTATTACATATATATTGAAAAAATTATTTTACCATCTAATTGAAGTTTTTATTATATTTTTTACTATTTGAACTAACTCAGTTAAGTTCATTTATTAATGTGGATATAAGGATGAATTAAAAACTAATTTATGGCTATTAATATATTAATGACCATTTTTTAAAGTAGATTATGATTTATTTTATCTTAAACGGCTGATTTGGCTCTCCTAGAGTTGTGGGATAGTTCAATGGTGTATGATCAGTGGTTACGTAACTTTTAAGGTAGCGACCACTCACCACAATCTTAACTATCATCATCGATCGACTATTGGCTACAACTTTCACCTCCCAATGTCACTTACGACGTAGCATTATAAACAACTGAAAACATCAATCACTTGAGCAAACAAGCTCTAAAATTTTGTGGGATCCATCTGTGGGCAGTTACTGCCATCTACGAAAAGACTGGTTAAAAAAAATGCAATTTAAAGAAAAAAAAGAAAAGAAAGAAGAAGACAAAGGACTAATAAATCGTTTCAAGACTTCAAAAATAACCTATAATTTCAATAATTTACATCATGCGCTTTTCCCAGCTGTAGTGTCACTAGAAATCGGAAAACATCCTATTTCGACAACATGGGCTCCATAAAGACCAACTGGGCAATAGTTTGTGCCGGAACGTGAACCAACTCTCTTAACAATCCGACAAAATGATTCAACACAATTCCAAGCGTCTTTCTCTCGACAATAACTGAAGCCCAATTGGATAAGGACTAATCATTGACACACACAGGTACGCCTAGCCCAGATAGCCACTGCCCTCGTTATACCTGGCCTGGTATTCGTCGGACAACATAATGCAACACAAATGCAATTTGAAGACAGCTATAATACATATGATAAATATCCTTGTAAATTATATGCGCTGACTTGGCTTGAAGTATCCAACACGTGATATGAAGGCGCATTTAAATTTTCCGACGCTTCAGCATGCTACCGACGTAGATATGGATGATTACAGTGATGATCCTCTAGTACTAGTTGAGAGTCCCAACAAAATAATATATCCACTTGCAAAAATAGATTTTTTTTCGGCAAACTAATTAAAAATAAAAAACGGATAGTAATTAGACTAATAGAATAAATATTAATTTTTAATAGGGTGAATCTAAGTTTGAATCTCTCGTTTTGGAAGTGTAAGTCGTAATATTGTTTGATGGGAAAAAATAAATGATTGAAAAGCTAAGATAGGCTTGCACAATTTCAATTTTGAGGAAAGGAATCTTCAAAGTCTAGTAAAAACTCATTGTTTATTTAGCTCAATAATTGATCCGCAGAGGAAACTTCCATTTAATGGTTTTACTTTCTAATAAGCACCAATATATATATAAATATATTTATATAATTAAAATCTTTAGAGGCTTAAATAATTGCTATAATTAAAATTATTATTTTGATCAACATTAAATCTTATTTGACAAAAAAATTAATATTAAAATAATATTATGAAATTATATATAACTTATATAATAGATAAAATTATCTTTTTTTACAATAATCACATTTAATTTCTCTCTCGTACTCTCTTAATTGCACTCCACTTTTTTCTTTCCCCCTTTCTTTTCTCTTCCACTTTCTTATCCCTTTTCTTTTACAATTTTCAATAAAACCCCCTTTTTTTCACAATTTTTACAATTTTTTTTATTAATATGATTTTTTTGAAAAAAATCATTATAAATTATATAGGTACTAAAATTTGTAATGGTTAATACAAAATATTTTACTATAAGCTTGAAATAAATATATATTTCTTTTTTTTTTCAATAGATGAAAAAAAATTTTTGTATGTACAACATGGATGTACTGACAGCTAGTATATTATTAAAGTGGATCGACTCTTAAGTAACCGTCACTTTGGACATTACTACTTAGCCTTTCTATTAAAATTTTATAATAAAAAAACCAACACTAAAAATTAATTATAAATATTTATAATAAAGATAAAATTAACATGAAAAAAAAAACCCCACCCCATATTTATAACTTCTCCTTCACGTTTTCTCTTCCACTCCTATATTTTTCTCATTGTTTTTCTCTCCTACATTTCCCTTTCTCTTCTCCTTCTCTCTGGTTAAACTTGGTAATACTATACAAGCTCCATGATGTTTACATGAAGTCGTGGGACCAGAGAAAAATAAATAAATATATATCGATTTAATTCAACCAGTCAACTTCACCGATTTTGGACTTCTGTTTCTTTTCCGCTTTTATTATTCGTTTACTTTCTTGTTTTCTTTAGAAATTTTAAGAATTTATTGTTGAAATTGAAAATTTTACAATTTGATTATGAGATCAAAAGGGCAGTTGCAACGTGCTTTTAAATTATTTATTTTATATTTTTAGTACATACATCGTAGGTATGGTCTACTAGTATATATATATATATATATATATATATATATATTCAAAAGTTTTCACTATTTATACTTCTTCATTAGTAATATCTTTTAGTCATTTATAATTTTCAATTTTTATCACCTACATCTTTTTTCTTTTTGTTACTAACATGTTTTGACCATTAACAAATACATATATATTTTCTTAATTATTCATCTAACGACGTAATATTTCTCATAACTTGATGTCTGTAACTCTTTGTATATGACATTCAATTCATATAAATGTAGAAAGACAATTGATAGTCATAACTTAACTACGATTTGCACCATATATTTATATCACAAATAACAATATTATAGAACCAAACCTAAAAGGTTTGTCGAGGTGCTCTAGTACCTAGGTTCGATCCTTCTTGGGTGTAGGATTGGAGAGTCGTCCTAATAAATTTCTTAGGTGTGTGAAGCAATTCCTTTGAGTTGCCTAAGCGTTAGGGGTGAAAGGATATAAAATAGTAGCATATAAGGCTTTACTTATATCTAACCTCATAATACTGATTCTACCTACCTTAGTCACTAAACATATGGATAGTCATGAGAAAAAGTGACATAAGTCAGATGGAAAATAACAATAAAGATAGGACTAGTGATGAGAAAAGAATGAGGTAAGGGTGATGAAAAATAGAAATATACAAATGAGATGAAAGAGAGGAGGAAAAAATAAAGTAGTAGATATTTTAGGATTTCATATAAACGATGAGTTTGGGCTATAGCCTATAGATAAATGTCCATATAATATTAAATTAATGAAAACATATATTTAACATATAATATATATAAGTAGTTCTAACTCTTTCTTACTACTAAATTTAAAATCGATTTCGATTGTTTTCTTCATCTCAATAGCATTCCTCTAATTTCAAAATCTTTCTCATATATTATAAAGAAGATTCTAATGTCGCTTGTACTTTGATATTTTGATTTTATGTTTGATTAGGTTACGGGTTACGGTGGTGGGTTGGTTACGCAGGTTTGTAGGATTTTGGTATCAAATACCAAAGATGTAGAGATATCAATACATTAGGCGGAAAATTCGAGAGAGAGTAGGATGTAGATCCATATTTGAGACCCTTATGTCAAATTAAGAAATTGTCTGCATCTTTTTAATTACATTTTATATAGTGGACAGATTCTATATATGTGGTCAAGCCATATAATGAGCCTTTATAAGCTCCACTACAATGTTTATTAAATGGCCTACTAAGCAAGAAATGTGTGACATCTGATCTACTTGCAAAAGGATAACATAAGTAGAAGGAGTGTTAGAATATCTTCCAACGAAGCCAATCCAATGTCTAAGTTAGTAACTGGAAAGTAGGGGTGTATTAAGTGGGATTATATGTGTTAAGTTGTTCAATCATGTCATGAGGGAAAGGGATCAGAGTATCTATAAGTAGGGTATAGGACCCTGAATGGTTGATAGACTACATAGGACATCTTGTTCAGGGTTTTGAGGCTTGAGGTTGGTAAGATTTTATGATATGATTAGGGTATTGATTACTTAGTGCCTTGTGCCCCCTTCATATTTATTGAATTGTAGTGCTACATAATCTAAGCATGTGATTATTCCTTTACATTTAATGAGTTGTGGCATCATATAGTCTAGACACATATGGGGTCAACTTCTCACTTGAGTACCCTAGAGGTTAAATACAAGGTGAGGAGGATAGGGTACTTGTGCCCTGGGTAGCTTAGCTTACTTGTCTTGGGTAACTCAGTTTGTACTCTATGCAGTCCAATTTATCCTCTTTTGGCAATTAAGCTTAGGTCGTGTTGAGCCTTAAGCCTAAAATCTACTATAAAAAAGACTTAAAATCATTCCTTTCTATTTAAGAAAAAAGATGATTTGCCATAGGAAAGACAATACATATATTTTCCATCTAGCTTGCTTGTAAAACCGCCGTGTATTATCTAGTATAATGACTTATATTACCTAACAATTAGATGTTGGATATGGTTTAAGAATCATATGTTATTTTTGTTATTATTCCAATAATTGGTGCCATAATGAAGTAGCCATTATCTAGACATAATCTTCTAATTTTTACATTATTATATCTTGAAGTGTATATTCTTATATATAAATGTAGTTGGTATAAACATATATGCATCATAACATTAATGCGATTTTGTTATTTCGAAGGTATGACTATACCTTGAATATATAAATGTTAGTTAAAGACTAACATTATTGTAGATTTCAATAGAAAATATTTACAAATGTAAACTATTATTACAATTAATATATTAATAATTTAAGTTCATAAATTATTTTGAAAAAATATAATTACTATTATTAAATTTAAACTATTGGTGTTGTATGATGTTGGTGGTCTTTCTATATCTATATGTGAAAGAAAAGTTATAACTATTAATATATATATATATATATATATAGTATGTAAAAGTTGCAACTCTTTTCATTATCTACAAAAAGAATATAAATCTTCCTCAAAAGATATTTACAAAAATGCATTTGTATTAAGGGGTACAAATAATAAAATCTTTTGAAATTAGATATTGTAATACATGGTGACTTTGAGAAAAAAAATGACAAAAAGTTAACACGAATAAATACTATTGATAGTGATAAGGATCATGAACTAATCACACGCTCCTAAGCTTAAGGACTTGCTCATATGGTTTGTCGAGCTGTTCAATGGGACTTAAATTATGAAGAGCAATGCATTCTCCAGTCCGATTTGCCGAGTTACTTTACTCTTCAACTCATCCAAGAGACTACTAAGGTAACTAGCCTGTTGTCGATTTGACTCCTTTATAGTACATTTGACCAAGGTCAAGCATTAAACCTACATACTACTAAACTAACCTTGATCTTAAGCTGACCAATCGAGGTCGACCTGATATTAAACCACTTTTGGAACCAATCCTTCCTTAATCCAGAACAATCAAGCTGTCGAGTTGCTAACCCTGACCTGACTTACTCAAAATCTGCTCTATTTGGCATATAGCATCTTTAGGACTATAGATGGACAGTTAACATGCATCTTATTTTCTGACATCCTTATTGTCCTTTATAATTGAATATTTCTTTATTATTATTATTATTATTATTATTATTATTATTATTATTATTATTATTATTATTATTATTACTTGACCATTGTAAATTATTCATTTTCCTTTTTTAGTGAGAATCTTTTTGTAATTTATATTAACTTTGGACTTACCTTAATTAGGTCATATAAATACTTATAAATTGTAATAGTTGTAACAGTTAACAAGTTATATTTAGACATACTTCTCTTCGCGAGCTAACTGTTTTGCTGTTTGCTTTTGTTTACTCTTATCTGAACCATTGTGAGTGTAGATTAGAGGTGAGTACCCTCCGACTACACTTGTGTGTAATATTAAGTGCGACCTGAGCTTATGTGAGGTGTTAGTGCATTATATCCTCCATTAGTGTATGAGAAACCCTTACTTAAACCTTCAACTACTATTTATTCTTCGAACCATTTTGCGACTTAGACCCACCCATCTTGGTTACGTGTGATACTAGGCTTTGCGTATTCATCCACGGTGACTTATACCATCTTGGTATCAGAGTTTAGCTATGTTCGAGCAAGTTTCTATCACTTTGTACCCTAAGCAACTTATTTTGAGTTTATTGTAGAAACTACTATTGTTGTGATTATTTGAAGAGTATTTAATGTTGTAGAATCTTATGCTCTATTTTTCCCTGTTTATTGTACACAGAATAGAGTGTAAGTATTTGTTTGTTTATCATACGTAGTTGTCATAACAGTAGGAGTGTTAGGTGTTGTTCTATTGCTATTGTTCATAGAAAGAACTTTAGTGGTATTTTTAGTTGTTAATCTTTTGTAATAGACAACAATGTCTGATTCTAGTGTTTAAGGAGTCATTGGTAACGAAGAGAGTGGTGCTTGAAATGGCTGAGGTCAACAAAGAAGTTCCATATCCCAGTTTGTAAATAACTGACTAAATCAACTAACTAACCTGGTAGCTAGTCTGGTGACTACCATAAATGAAGATAGACGAGCTAGAAATGATCGCCATCGAGGATAAGCTAATGAACAGCTTGAGAGAGGCAATGGCTGATATGTTGGAGCTAGTGCCTTAGTTCGACCATACTGAGTTAGAGGAGTACGTAGAGTCACTAGACGCAGACTAGTGTTAGATGAGATCGAAGAGGAGGGAGAGGAAGAAGGTAATGAAGCGAAAGAGTATTATGAACTTGAGGAGAGGAATATCTAAGCTCCTAAAGTGGAAGGGTTAAGGATGCATATCCCTAATTTTTCTAGGAGTGGTGATGTAGAGGCCTACTTGGATTAGGTAAATAAGATTGAGAAGCAATTTGAATGCCATGAAGTACCTAATAATGCTAAGGTTAGACTCGTTGTGCTAGAGTTTACTAGCTATGCTGCCCTATAGTGGAAGAATCTATAAGTTACTTATAGAAGGGAAGGAGAACGAGAAGTTAGAAGTTAGGATGAAATGAAGAAAGCCATGAGAAGGAGGTTTGTTTCGAGCTATTACTTATAGGATGCCTTCAAGAGGCTATAAGAGTTGAGGCAAGGAGGATCAAGTGTAGATGCGTATGTGAAGGAATTCCATATGCCAATGATTCGTTGTGAAGTTGTTGAGCTTGAAGATAGAACTGTATCTTGATTCATTAGTAGGTTAAAGTATGAGATTAGAGATATCCTTGAAATTGTGGATATTGGTTCACTTAATGAAGCTATTTGAGTTACCTAAAGAATGAAGAGGCATTGAGCAAAAAGGTTCCGAGCTCTTGTTAGCCAACCAACCACTAGTTAACCTGTTTCGAGCAGACCTATGTGATTGGAACTAAGTAAGGTTGCTGAAGCGTAACCTATTCAAGCTATCCAAGTAAGGGAGAAGGAGATCCCAAGGAAGTTTGAGAAAGACTAAAGCTCAAGAAGGAAGAAAATTAAGATCAAGTGCTTTAATTGTTAAGGATTTAGATATATGACTACCCAATGTCCAAATAGAAGAACCATGGTGATTCGTAGTGAAGCGCTAACCATTGAGGTAGATAGTACTAACAATGAAGTGGAAGATTCGAAACAAATCGAGCAAAGTGAAATGTATGAGGAGGAAGAAGTCATCTATAATGAGGAAGGTAACTTTATGCTTGCTACCCTAGTCTTGAGGAGAATAATGAGTGTGAATCTTGTACTCGAGGACAAATAGTAAGAGAATTTGATCTACATTGGATGTAAAGTGAATGGATCATTGTATGCATTAATTATTGATAGTGATAGCTACACTGGTGCAGTATATTCGCTTTCATGGTCTAGCAATTGGAGTTGCCAACTAAACCCTACCTCAAGCCTTATAAATTGTATTGACTTAGTGATGAGGGAACTCGTAAGTAAATAAGCAAGTGACTGTGCTAATTTGTATTGGAAATTATTAAGATGAAGTGCTTTGTGATGTGTTACCCATAAGCATGTCCCATATTCTACTTAGGCGATTGTAGTTGTTTGACCGAAGTGTGATATATGATGGAAGGAAGAACACATGCTTCTTGGAGTATGAGGGTAGGAAGGTAAAGTTGAGCCCTATGACTATCGAATAAGTTAAAAGCATGTTGACTCAATTGAGTTGAGTTTTGAAGAGAGAGACTTTAGTGATGACCCGAGCTAAGCTAAAGAGAGAGATAGAACTTGAAGAGTCGACCTATCTGTTAGCTAGGAGGTTACTTGAGATGAGAGTAGGTGAAGGATTGCTACTTGCTGAGGTAAAAACCTTATTGGATGAGTTTGTCGACTTGTTCTCAAGTGAATTGCCAGAAGGTTTGCCTCTCCTTCGAGGTATTGAGCATACAATTGACTTGTAGCCTAGAATTGCATTACTGGACAAGCCTGCTTATAGGTTGAATCTTGAACAGGCTACTAAGTTGCAAAGATAGGTGGATGAACTAATGAAGAGAGGGTATGTGTGAGAGTCTCTAAGCCCATGTGCTGTGCCAACTCTTTGGTGCTAAAGAAAGATAGGACTTAGAAGATGTATGTGGATAGTCAAACAATCAATCACATCACCATCAAGTACAAATATCATATACTGAGGCTTGATGACATGTTCAGTGAATTGAATGGAGCAAGTGTATTCTCTAAAATTGATCTCAAATTTGGATATCATTAGATGCAAATGCAAGAAGGAGATGAGTGGAAAATCACTTTTGAAACCTGTTATAGATTGTATGAATGGCTTGTGATGTCATTCGGCCTATCAGATGCCTTGAGCACATTCATGCGAGTAATAAACCATGTGCTCCGAAAACTAATAAGGAAATTTGTGGTAGTATATTTAGATGATACCCTGATCTATACTTTTGATCTAGAGGCTCACCAACAACATCTTCAAGTAGTCTTTTTAAAATCTTAAGCTGAGCTTTATGCTAATAAAAAGAAATTTAGCTTATGCCAAATTGAAGTAATCTTTTAGGGATTTATTGTGAGTGGTGGTAGTATACGAGTCAATACTGAGAAGATAAAAGAGATTATTGAATGGCCTGTATCAACCTGTTCAATTGACGTATGAAGCTTCCATGACCTGATATCATTCTATCACCGATTTATAAGGAATTTCAATACAATTGTACCCTCACTCACTGAGTTGTGAATGTTGAGTTCAGGTGGAGAGAGAAGGAACATAGGAGTTTTGAAGAGGTAAAGGAGAAGTCGATTACTGCTCCTATCTTAGCTTTGCCGAACTTTGACAAAGTATTGAAGTGGAATGTGATGCATCTAAACTAGGCATAAGGGTTATACTAATGCAAGAGGGTTGACCTATTGCTTATCTTAGTAAAAAGCTTCGAGGAGCCACATTAAACTATTTTATCTATGATAAGGATTTTTACTCTTTGATTCGAGCCTTAATTATATGGCAACACTATTTGCTACCCAAAGAATCTGTAATCTACATTGATCATGAATCTTTTAGATATTTAAAGAGTTAGTCCAAGTTGTTTCAAAGACAAGCCAAGTGGGTCAAGTTATGGAGGAAGTTTCTTATTTTCTAAAGTAAAAGAACAGAAAGAATAATGTAGTAGCTAACGCCTATCAAGATGACATTCCCTCTTAATTGAATTTTTGACCTGATTATTAAGATTTTCCATTATTAAGGATTTGTATGTTGAGGATCTATATTTTGGTTTGGTCTATGCCAAATGTGAAGAAGGTTGAACACTTGATGACTATGACAGGGAGTACGGGTACTTATTCAGGAAGAGGAGATTGTGTATCTTGACTTGTTCCATAAGAGAATTGCTAGCATGTGGGTGTATGGTGGAGAATTATCTAGACACTTTAGCAAGCATCGAACTCAGAAGGTGCTATCCTTTAGATTCTTTTGGCCAAAGATGATGAGAGATGTTAAAGCTATGTTGGAAAGGTGTGCTACTTATAGAAGAGTAAAGAGCCGAGCCAAGCAAGGATATTATTTACCACAATTGATCCCAACCAAACGATGGTCCAAGTTTAGTATGGACTACATGTTAGGGTTGTCGAAGATGTCTCGAGGGAAGGATTCCATCATGGTAGTTGTAGACCAGTTCAGTAAGATGGTACACTTTATGCTTTGTTCCAAGACTAATAGTGCTTCGGTTATCTATTTTCTTTTCTTGTAAGTGGTTATCAAACTTCATTGAGTTGCCAAGACCATTATTTTGGATTGAGACCCAAAGTTTATGAGCCACTTTTGGAGAACGTTATAGAGACAAATGGGAACTAAACTATTATACAATACATATTGTCATCCATAAACGAACGGGTTAATTGAGGTTATCAATAAGATAGTGGGAGCTATTGTTGGTCAGAACATGGCCAATTAGGTTCTGTGCCTACTTATAATTAAGTTCACCTATAACAGTTGCCTACTGTTACGCCCCGAAGCGGCAGAGTCGTAACAGCCTCACCGTGTAAACCATCCTAAGATAGAAGTTGGCTTTACAACCGCTATCTTAGACCTGATCTACACAAGGTGTCCACAACTAACTCGCTTTAAAGTAGACAGTTTGTAATTTAAATAAATCATTTACCTATAAAAGTGAGGAATTATATATATGTTATAATTCAGTTATTGCAGTTAAAGTTTACAATATTTCTCTATAGTATTTTTCTATATCATTACATCATTCGGAAATGAAAAATAATAAAAACTTAGACCTTAAAAATATGTGTTTATTCTTCAATATTTTTCCTCACTCCCCAGGATCCAGCAGTTGCTAGCTTCAGAGTAGTTGTTTGCCGCTTCTTAGCTAACACCTACACCACGTCTATAGGGATGTAAGCAACCACAGCTCAGTAAGTAGGGACGGAGGACTTAAAACTATACCAGAAACACAACAACGTTTTCAATCAATTATTAGATGCAATGCATGTGTAAGAAAATGCCATCGCACGACGTTGTCTGGCCTGTCGCGAGATTAGAGAAATTGCGCCCGCTCTAATCCGGGTTGAGGAGTTGCTGTTAATGCAACAGCTCACGACCAAACCCAGGCTTGTGTAATGGAGACCTTACTCCTCCCGCGACTACCTTCGAACTACTGTCTTCACCCTCGCCGTAACCTCTTCTCCTGTCACTTAGTTCGACCGAGGATGAAGAAGGGACCATTTTGCAATCATGTGCTATCCCTTCCGAAGGGGTCAGTATTTGGTCGGAGAGTCCTAAGTTCCCCTAACGAGTTGCCATGCATGTCCGATTATGATTACTGGTCGGATATTTGATTAAGTCCAGTTTAGGGTGATCAATCCTTTCATACAATTCATACAATATATGCCAAAATAACAAACAGAATCATAACATCACCCATAATCAAGCACATGCATACATTCAACTATCTAATAAGCACAACCAAGCATAATCTTAAGCCTCCAAAATACAACATCGTATTAATCCCAACTTATCTCGACTTCTCACTCACTCACTCGAGGTCCGATTTGCTCAGGCCATTGCCGATCATCCCTATAACACAAACGTGGTTTCAGTTTTTCATATAACTATTATAGGTCCGTTTTATCCTATAACACTTATTGTTATGTTTTATTTAGGGTTTAAGATACCTAATTATCTAGGTCTTAAGTCTTTTACAATTATTCTAGGTTTAGGATTAGGTTCGGGTTCGGTTTCTGCATTGATTTCTAAATTAGGTTCTAGTTCGATTTTCTAAGTAGCGTTTATATTCTAACCCTAGAAATTCGTTTCAACCCATAATGTGAAATTAATCACATTACTTCCCAACCTCCTAAATATCATTATTACCCCTAGTCAGTATTTTATTTTAGTCAGTATTTTATTTCATCCAGTACACTTATATCCTTATTAGTGTACTGAATTCACTTCTAATGTGAGAAATTTTTACATTTTTCATATAATTACATAAATTCAAATTTCCTATTAGATTTATTGTACATTTTTATTATTATCTCAATATCAATTTTTATTATAATATTTCCTATTTATTATATTTCCAATAATTACCTATTATGTATTATTACCTTTTATGTATATATTACACTTCTAATATTTATATCACTCTATTTATCATCTCTAAACATCAATTATCATTTCAAAATGTCTAAATTCATCCTAAATCAGATTTTACTCCTAATTAACCTAATTTACAAAATTAACTTAAAATGTACTATTTTTCCATATTACTTATTTACTACATAATTAACCTAATAATTACATCTAACACCCTAAATGCTACAAGTATTATTCTCCATCAGATTTCAATATCCCTAAACATTTACTTATTCACTAAGTCAGTAATTAATAATTTAATTACTTAATTAACCTTAAATTACCCATTTTATGCCTCATTTTAATGCCTAAAAATTATCTAAAAATTTCGAAAATTAATTTTTGAAAATGGGCTTCATAGCACTATTCTATATCATCTAAGTAATCTACACAAAAATTTTGGGCTTGAAACTACACTTCTAAAGTCATTTATTTCTAAATCGAAACATGCTCGGTTTTGCATGATTTCTTAGGGACCATATATTACGGGGCATGTTTTCATCAAAATAATATTTTTTCTACAAACTACATACAAAAATATCTCAGAATAACAAAATTCATAATTTTCTAATAATATTTACTACTTTTACAAAATTACATAAAATTGGGCTAGAAATCGGACTCACCGATTTGGGTGGCTCCGGTCGCCGTGGCCTTGTCGTCCAGCCTGAGCGCTGCCACCACCGTGTGGTGGTGGTGGCCGTCCACTCCCAGCTCCTCGTCTGGTGTGGGTCCCCTTTGAAAGCCCTAATTGTACAGTTTTTCTAATTTTTTTTTCTAAACCTAATTTTTCTCTCAATTTTCGTCTCTCTGTAATTTTTTCTGATTTCTAACTGTTCAAATGAGTTCCTTAATTTTTCCTGCTATTTATAGGGCTTTAGGGGATTTATTGTGCATTAAATGAGACAAGAAAATTGCCTTATTCCTTGATTTTTGGCTTTTATGTTGGCTTATTCTAATTGGCCGAATTTTTTCTTATTTTTCCCAGCTGCCATGACCCAATTCTGGATGATTCATGATTTTTCCTGATTTTTTTTATTTTTTCTTAATTAATTATGAATTTTATTTAAGCATTTAGTATTATTTTAGCACATTTCGCATATTTTAAGTAGTTACGCGTATTTATACTTACATATAAATTCATATATAGTACAAATAAATATTCTTAAATATTATTTAAGTCATTCTATTATTTTTAGTATACATATAATTTATCTCTAGTAATTTATTAGTTATTATATTACACTTTTTGCCTTTTCAGTAATTAGTAATTATTGTGCTTAAAATTTGAAAATTTTATAGTCTCCTATTTTATTACTTATTTTCTTAATTTCACGTTTACGGGGTCATTTTTACTAATGTTCCTCTCAATAGTTTATAATTTAGGCTTAATCGGATCTTTCAGCCAATAGAAACCTTGAGTGATTGGTTGTAGGGCTTACACCTACAGTATCCCTAACATGTCATTATTTAAGGTTGCCCATGGGTTCAATCCTGAGCTTGGACTAAACACCCCTCCCAAGCCAGGTCAATGATCGATCAGCTATAGAATGATTTGAGGCCATTAGAGTAATGTACCAGAAGGTTGTATAACATTTAAGTTAAGCTGCTACCAAACTTGAGAGACAAGGCTAAGGATAGAAGAATAGGGAATTTCAACTAGGTAATTTGGTTTGGATCTACGTCAATAAGAAATGATTCTTAAGTTTAAGGAAAAGCAAGCTATCTCCTAAGGTTGACATACGTTTTAAAGTGTTTAAAAAGATCAATCCTAATACTTATAGGATTGAACTACCTGAATAGTATGGGGTCTTTGACTCTTTCAACATTACTGACTTTGACTCTTTCAACATTATCAACTTCTACCTATATACTCTTGAAGAAGAGCAACGTGGAGTTAAGCCAGATTTGATCCTAAATCTCAAATAGCCTAGAGGGGATGATAGGATCACTAACTAATTACGTGCTCCCGAACTTAAGGACTTGCTCAAATGGTTAGCTTAGTTGTTCAAGGGGAGTTAAACTTTGAAGAGCAATGCATTCTCTAGGTCAACCTATTAAGTTACTTTGCTCTTCACCTCATCCTAGAGATTGCCGATGTGACTAGCTTGTTGCTGAGTAGACCCCTCTATAGTACATTTGACTAAGGTCAAGCATTGAACATACATATTACTGACCTAAAACATTATCAAGGCTGAGTTGACCCCAATTTCGAGCCGATCAACCGAGGTTGACTTGACATTAGACCACCTTTTGAACCAACCTTTCCTCAACCCAAAATATCCAAGCTACTAATCCCGACCTGACCTACTATAACCTACTTTACTTAACAAATAACATCATTGGGATCACATAATAGACAACTGATACACGCTTTATTTTTTGACATTCGTATTATCCTTTATAATTGAATATTCCTTTTTTTTTTTCTGATTATAACTCTACCTTTGTAAATTATTCATTTTCCTTTCCTAGTAGAATTTGTTTTGTAATTTATACTAACCTTGGACTTACCCTAATTGGGTCATATAAATACTTGTCAATTGTAATAGCTGCAACAGTTAATGAGTCATGTTTAGATATACTTCTCTTCATAAGCTAAGTGTTTTTCTGCTTTCCCCCATTTACTCTTACTTAATCCATTGTAAGTGTGGATTAGCGGTAGGTACCCTTTAGCCACACTTATATATAATATTAATTGTGACCTGGGCTCGTGTAAAGCATTAGTGTGTTATATCCTTCGTCGATGCATGAGAACCTTTTGTTCAAAGCTTAGACTATCATTTTTTTTTTAACTATCTCATAATTCGGATTCACCCCTATTAGCTATGTGTGATATTGGGCTTCGTATGTTCATCTACAATAACTTGTACTAGATAGTGAAAGTAACACTGAAGAGGTACAATAGGAAAAAGGTAATATTTAAGAGGTATAATAGTGAAAAAAAAAAATTCTTTCATCTAAGAAACACCTCCTTTTAAATAAATGATGAAACTTTTAAAATATTGCAACATTAAATTGATTTTTCATAGTTTTTGCTCTTATCGAAAAAAAAACCTGATTTTGCTAGCTAAAAGAAAAATGGAAAAAAAAAGACCTAAGAAAATACTAAACAACACAACTCTTCACACAAATAATATTTCAACAATATATTTAAATGTTAAAACCATTTCAAAATAAGATACCATTTTATGAAAAGCAATCAAGTTTCATAATGTTATATTATATTTATTTTTCATTTAGTTATATTGTGTAGATATTAATTATAATATTTTTAAATTAAATTTTTGTTTTTATTCATATTCTAAGTTGATATTTGCATATTACATGAGTTTTATTGGTGATATTTTTATTAGCGAGATAGTAATCATAAGTTCAACTCCACTTAAAGCACTAGACCTAGTATTGATAGTAAATATTAAATAGTAAAGCAATATTGATTGTCACACACACTGCTTAAGCAATTATGTATATACTCGATATAACATATTACCATTCATAAATATACGAACTAAACAAACACAAATAAAGATCTTATCTTTAATATTTTCATAAAAGATTACTAAAATTAATATATTAATAATATATGAATGAAAAATTAAGGCGAATGTTATCATTTAGTTATATAAATATATTATCCATTGTAGCTTTATGTAACTATTGATTATTTTTCAACATTTAGATATTTCAAAATTTATGTGAATACTATGTTTGTAAATAGTCGCAAGTAAAATAAGATAAATGGTTTCTTTTAAGAGTTACTAATGACTCAAAGTAAAACAGCGAAAAGTACCATATAAAAATACGGAACACACCAAAAAGGTACAATAGCAAAGACTAAAGTTAACCAATTCGATATGGCTAATTTATTACCTGAAAAATAGGTTTCCCTATTTTGCTATGGTAAGTTATTTGCTATAAAAGTTAACTTATTAAGCTTTTATAACAGATTATCTTAATCAGCGTTACGGTAATGCTATATTGCTAGCGTTACTATAGAAAAATCCAATTCGATATAACTTTAAATAGGAAATATATAGAATATCCTTAGTAAAAAAAAAAAAGAGCATTTATATTAGTGTTACCATTTCCAAAATATTCAACAAAATATCCTATTGTTCTAATTTCTATTGGAATATTTGAAAAGTAAATATAATTGAAATTGCAGTAAAGAAATTATTTAAAATGCAAAAGAAAGATTTTACAATAGTTAGAAAAGTAAACCATAAATTAACCACTTTCCAATTAATTTTACTTAATTAGACATTAGATTTAGTCCACATAATTATCAATTAGCTAATAAAATATTGTATTTAAAAGAAATACAAAACGTGTAGGGATTATATAGAATTTTTCTACGATTCTATTCTTTTTTTTTTAAGGATTGGTTTTGTCATCCATCCTTAATTTGTACTATTTTAAATCTAAACTATTAAACAAACTTTGAATTCAACCGTTGAAATTTTAAAAAATAGGGATGAATTGTAGAATGGAGAGTGGCATTAGTTCCTTCAAAACAGATGATGAGAACATAAAAATCTCCTATTTGATGTAAAAGTAAAGGTTATATTCATTAGAAAATATTGAAGAGGGTTTTATATGAATTTTGTAATCATATATTATAAAAGATATAAGACTAAAAAGCTACCACAAAAATTTATATCTATTTATATATTTTATACCGGATCTTTTATATCCGAGCAATGTCGCATCTTCAATTATGTTGTTTTATTGCCTTACAAAGGTCCTTTTCAGGTGCCAACCATTACATAGATGTGCAAAAGTAATATATCCACAAACTTCCAATACTAGATACAGACCAGAAGTGCTTGCTTGGTCATCGTTAGATGTCTAGTGATATGTCTCTCTCCTTACTTATATGCATCATTTGGCCCTTAACCAACCAGTCCAGAAATGCCAATAGTCCATGCAAGCAATAAAAATCAAAGCAAAATATTCCTGATTCGTTGTCTCATTTCGTATTTCTACTGGTCATATATTAATTATATATGAATGGAAAAACATAAATGAAATTCAAATCGCATTCAATATGCATCAAATATGGTAACACATAATTGATTGGATATTGACATGGATTTCGATTGAAGTGGAGAAGCTTATTATGAAAATCATACTTTCATGAATTGCATCTACTATTCCATTCCAGTCGTTTCAACTATGCTATGATGAATTGAAACTTAGTCAAAGAAGAAAAGATATAGTATCTGAGATTTGCTAGAAAATTAGGTTCATACAGAGAGAGTTGTAGCTTTCAAGATTATTATTAGCTAAGCTCTTTGGAAATTTTCGATTAATCTTATTTTTAACTTTTCGAGTAAAGTGTCTCCAATAGAGAGATAGGCTATTAGGAGGTCTTTGGTTGTAATTTAAATTGATCTTAGTCTCAATTTCGATAAGATAAGGAGTTGTGTGAGAACTGCTTAGGATTTTTTATCAAAAGAAAACTATTTTTTTGTCAAAATTTATTTTTCTGGATTTGGTCCAGCTTGTTCTTTCTTAAAATCATGAAAAGTAATTAATTCAAGTGGATTGTAACTTTAAAAAAGGGTTTCAATCAGACTTAAATTATTATTTTCTCTTTTATGAATAATGAAGTGTGGCGCAAGCCAAACAAAAAAATAAACCAAAGCTTGAAATTCTATCAAATTAAGCTAACGTTAAGAATTACTTTTCACTCATGCACCGTAAACTCATTAATTACATATGGAGTAAAATTAGACTTTCAAACACCTTGGGGCTCAGACTAATTATTGTCCCAAGGGTGCACTTAGCTCTAAAGAGTCCAAGTAAGGGCTAAACCGTGTGTTTTAGTGCCAACCCAATGATAGGTGTTTATGTATGCAATGTGGAGATCATGGGCTCGAGCTAGTTTCTTGTTGCCTGGCAAAAATTTTATTTTCTGAAGGGTGTGCGTAATGCATGCGTCCGTTAAAAGTGCCGGTGTATAAGAGCCGTGCCCCCACATTGTCTTAATCTCCTTTCTTCTTACTTTGCCATGAATAGGGGTACTAGATCAGGCAAGTTGAAAAAACTCATGCGACCAAAGCTCTTTTCTTTTCCAAGTACGTTTGTTTGTTACATTTTTACAGTACTGAGGATAAATTTTTTAATCTATTATTTGGTTTGCATATTAGTTAAAGTAATACGATAAAAGAGCCTTAAGACACTAAATAAAAGTTAAAAATTTATATCATATATTTGATAATCTATTTCATATGATGCAAAATAAAAATATTTTTAACATTTCAAAAGTGATCCTACATCATTTTCAATTCACAATACGAGACTTTATCATAAATTATATTATGTACTATTGATATTTTTAATAAGAAAAATTCTTATCCAATACTATATACACTAGATATGATACAAGACATTTATACTGTTTAATTATTTTTATTCAGTATTATTTCATTTTTCTTATACTGTTTAGTTCTACTAATTAAATGATATCTTAAATTGGATCCCATTTTGGTCAAAACTTTCAAATTAAAGACACAAAATTAGGAAGGATATGATTTAGAATTAATTCATATTTATTTGCACAAAATAAGTAATAAACTAGGCAAAACTTGTTATAAAAAGGATATGAACACAAAAACTGTTACTTAACATTTTTGTTTCCCGGTAAGCCCTAACCCATAAACCAAGTCCCTTTTTCTAAATTCAACCTATTTCTTAATCAAATTGGTCGAAACAAAAGACTTTAGGTTTCCCAAACTTCATAGTTTCAAAACCCTGCATTAATATGATTCATAGGCCGATTTTACTAATTGATTTTGAGATTTTGTTTATAGGGTTTGTAAGTATTCAAATTGGAATAGTTATTAAAACTACGAGTACGCGGATATGATGATATGGGTTTACAATTTTATGAGTTCTTCTTAGTTAAATGAATGCAAAATCTTTTTTGATATAAATTTTTAATAGAATTATAATTTTAGGTATACAATTTTATAAGTTTATAATTTTATTAATTTAACATGATTCTACAAATCTATAAATTCTAATTCTCGGTACAATCATCAGTTTGATAACTATATGAATTGTTTTTTATTTTTTTATTTTTTGTAAATTTATTGACTTACAAGACTAATAGCCTCAAGTTGATTGAGGGGTTTTTCTTCCTACGTTCGCGAGAGCCAGTCCAACCACTCGTTGGCTACTGCTAACTACTAAAGCCATCAATTAGCCGTCGTTCGCGCATGTATAAAGCATGTCGCCTATCATTTTCTTTAATTTCCCCATTTTTCTTATAAATGAAAAAATAAATGTAAATAATAAAATATGCGTTCCTGTATTTAACATGTTAACATAGGGTTTGATGCTATTTTGGCTCTCATGTGTATTTTAAATGTTAAACATGCTATTCATCTACTAAAAATCCAAAAGTACACAAGTTTCATAAAAAATAAAAATATTTCCTGAAGTTGTCTATTTCTTACTGATGATTTAAATGGTAATTTTATACATAATATGGTGTGTTTTGACTAATATAGGCCTTTGGATGATTTTTAGATAATAAATCTTTCAAAATTTTTTATAATTCTTTTTATTTCTCATCAAATGGATGGCATCTTGAATTTGTTCAATATATGAAAAACCAAAAATAAATAAATAAAAGGAAACATAAGAAAATTGAAAATATCTAGAAAAAAAAATTGTATTTTGTTGAATTTATTAATATTTCATATATGATTTAGCTTTTCCTTTTTTTTTTTTTTGGGGGGGGGGGGGGGGGGGGGGGGGGGGGGGCTTCATAATCGCCTTAAGACATGTTATAAATACTAATAATCGGAGTTCGGCATTATTTGCTACATGAAACATTCAAAGAAAGGGAAAATCTAAAAATAATAAACAATTTGCATGTTTATGTGTGCCTTTTAATATTTGCATGTTTATGTGAGTCTTTTAGTTAGTGGATCTAATAATATGTTTCCCGTAGCAAAAAGCTCAATTGGAGTCTAAAACTCTAGAATTTTTTTCCTAACAAACAGATATTTCATATCAAAATGCTTTGAGCAAAAAGAGTTCTTATTGTTTTAAAAGAAATACATACAACAGTTTAATCGCAATATATTACAAAGTGTCCTATATGCTTTCAATAATGTGAAAGCCATAAACTAAAATATTTAGTCACGACAACTAACCTCATAGCAAGTTATATAATTTGTTTTTATAATAGAAATAGCTATAAGTGTTTGTTTGATAATTTTCCACAAAATAATTATTTTTGTGATTATAAAAATAAAGCCAAAATAGATATTAGGGTCATTAGGGTAGCATGCAAAATCTATAACAGCTAATGATTTGAAGTTGATCAAACATCTTCTATGTCAACATATAATCCTTAATTCTCTGTAAACATCTCATGATCCTTTTTATGGCTTTTGAATGACTTAAACTTAGGTTGCTCTTATATATCCTAAAGCATTAATAACAAAAGGTGACGTTGAGATAAGTATAAACTTAAACATATATCGAATTGCCAACAACAGTAGAAGCATATGAGACCTTTTCAATTCTCTCTCTCTCCTCTCGCTCTCCCCGTTTAGTTTTTAAGGACATTGAAATTTAGAAAGCTTCATACATTTTTAAATAAGTGCAACACATGGAGCAAGAATGCGTGTTAAACTGCTTAAGGATAATGTCATGTGGCGTATCATAATAAATTTAGATGCCTAGAACAACCGAAACATCATTAAGATCCTTCATGTCAAATTAGTTATTTAACAACTGTTTTGTATTTGTGAAAAGTTTAATTCTACTGATAGCAAGAAGTATGTCATTGGTATATAAAACCAATATTATCAAATTGCTCCCACCAGTCAAATTTTCTAGCATTGACGTTATTGGGCTTTAATTTGCTTGCCACTTATTCTCATTCTATTACGTGTATTTGCGTTTTCCCATAAATTATTAAGAAATCGACATGAAATTAGTTATACTAATGATTTCCATACTGATATTTTGATTACGTATGATCTATTAATTTGGTTAACATTGTCTAAAAACTATGGGGATTTAAATCTAGAATTTTTCATGTATCGAAAAGCTCTACCATGCTATGAATTGAAGCTTAGTTGAAGAAAAGATATATTAGTATATGATATTTGCTAGAAGATTGTGTTTATACAAACGGCATCGTAGCATTCGAAATTATTACTAGATAAGCTCTTTGGATTTTTTTTTTTTTTTTACTATTATTGTTGTTTACATTTCAAGTGAATTTTCTAATGGATAGATCCAGTTGTTGTGAGACCTTTAATTGTAATTTAAATTTGATTTTAGTCTCAATTTCGATGAGATAGAGAATTGTGTGTGAGGAGCTAAGGGTTAGAGCTAGAAAAGCTTGGAAGAACCACAAAGGATGCTACAACTGAAGTTGCATTGGATTGTGAAGGTAGTCTCATTTTCAAGTTTCATGCGTACTTGATCTCACAAAAGTTATAGTAAATTCCCAATAGTTTAGCTATTAGTATCAATAGGGAAGGTTGATGTATAAGACAGAATTTCTATGCATTTGGACACAATTTCTCTAATCATTATCTCTTTTATTTGTTTGTTACTTATTATTATAATTGTTGGTTGTTAGTTGCATTGCACTTTCACATTCAAGCATTACAAAATATTTCGCACAATAATTTAGATCAACATTGAAGCACATTTTTAATTACATTTTAAAGGTATAACTATACAGCTGGAGCCCATAATCCTTACTTGGTTGACTAATTTCAGCCATTTTCCATAATGTTCAATCTTTGCTATCTTAGATCGATTGAACAGGTCTTAAAAATAAAAAAATTAAAAAAAAAGAAGAAAAAGAAAAAATCAATCCGTGTCAAGTTCTAAAAACATCAAACAAACTAATCTCATATAAAAACATGAAAGAATCGAGCCACGTTCAACAAAAACCTTACAATCAATAATTCTATGAAATGCAGTTGATAAATTGATTAATAACCATATTTTATAAAAATTTTTTATTAGAACTCAGTGAAGGATATAGGGAAGGTTAAAACAAAAAATAACAAGGATATAACACACTACGTATACAAATATCAGTTGATTTTCTGATTAATGCATTGTTAGGAATACATATGATGAATGATGAATAGTTGGTTAGTGAAGTAAACAAATTAACAAAAGATTTAGGGGTACGAATAAATTCGCTTTCTTAGAAAATTTACACATCTCAGCTATGTGAGTTGTTTTAGTGGTATTTCCCATGATACAACTAAGACTTAATACTTGGATAAAGAAAGGCCATGTATTGAACCACACTTGGAAATAGAAGAGATGTTTGTGTCTAGTGGTAGTTCAAGAGAGAGAGAGAGAATGCAGAATAATTAGCAAAAGTTCATGCTAAAATCACTGCAAAATATAGAAGCGACACTCATTTATAGTTTCAATAATTTTCCTAGATCACGACTTCTTTTTTTCTTTTTTTTTTTTCAAAAGTCATGATCTTTCAAGAATTAAATTTTATCCATTTAATTTAGTTTAGATGAAATTATAAACGGACTTGGATCCTTAATCATGAATAGATATGATTCTTATACTTCTCAAAAGTTTGATAGAAAGTTACAGCTCTTCAAACCATAACGTTTTCAAAATTCTGTTTTTAGACCAAAAGGACTCGGAGTATCTAAAGAGGTCCGTAGCATTGTACGCCGTTAGGCCAAAAAGGTTGGAACCTCTAATTTTTCCTTTGTTTTTGGTGAGAGATGGTTCGAATATTTTTACAAAAGGTCCTAACCTCTTCTATAAACACTAATTCTCCTGCTTTATACTCATGTTTAATAGGGATACCACGTGAATTAATCACGAAACACATAATTTATACTTCCAAACATTTTTCAAATTGGAATTTCCATCATGAATGGACAAGTTTCCGTGATGGTTCTTATTAAATTGCGTACTCCAAATAACTCATACACGACGGCGCTTTCGTGAAAGGGTCATAGCGGATGCCATGATACGAATGAATTATATGTTTCTCATGTTAGGTTTTATGTATCTAGTTCCTCCTTCCGTTGCAGACGTCTAATCAAGATAAATATATGATTGTAAACCAAATTGGATTGAAACTATAAACCAAACAGAGGGTCACCTATTGTACTTTGACATCTATAGAATCAGTTATTTGCTTTTAACATACATACTAATAATACACTGTGACAAAAGAACTAACCGAACATTAGGTACCTTATTTTATCTTTTATTTGTGTATTGTTGGTTAAAGGATAATGTCATCTTTCAATGTTAAATATTTGATTTTTAAAATTGCGCACTAATGGTACGTTTAGCTGATATCGTAAAATAAGATAAAACAGATATTTTTCTCTTATAAATCCATTCTTATATTTAGTTGGTAAAATTATTTTCTTCTAGAATTATTATTGTTTTAAAATGAGGAATTGTAATTTTTTTTATAGAACAAAACGAATAGCTATTTTTTAATCTTTTCAAATATATTTCTATACCTATTAGGGCAAGGGAAAAAACCGCAAACCATCGAATTGTGAACCGAACTTAAAAATTAGTTTTTTTACGAATTTTTTGGTTTATAGTTCGATTCGATTTGTATAAAAGGTTCGTTGTTCAATTCAGAGAAGTAAACCGAACTAAACCAAATTGTTCCGCTTAGTTAAACAAAAAAAATTATGTAATTATTTTTCACTTTTTTATATTTTTTTCCATCAATCTTCATAAATTTTTTATTTTTTATCATAATTTTGTATCAATTATTAAAATTAAGTTGAGTAAATTGAAATTTTATATTTATTGGAGATAAAAATATTTAGTAAAAATTTGATATAAACGGTTCGAACCGAATCAATTTTAATTAGGTTCGAAAAAATTAAAAAAACGAATTATTATATTAAGTTCAGTTTAGTAGGAGAGGCAAATTATACCGAACCAAACCGCCCTTACTCTTAATATCTATTGATGAGACCTTAGATGAACGATAAGGAATAGTTATTGCTTCTCCATTCCACTCCTTAAAAATTGCTATTCTATTTTTATCTTATTCCATCCCATAAACTAAATGTATCATAAATGTTAAAGCTGATTAAATATTTACTTATCAAATTTTATACTTTAAATTTAAGTTGGTTAAATGTTATGCTTAATTGACTTTTATATATCGCATTTACAACTTTCGTGCTATAATGTGATAAACACTTATCTACAAAGAGTATTAGTTAGAGGTAAGATAGTGAACTTAAAAAGTAAAAATTTGATTAAGGATGATATGTAGCAAATTTCAAACTTTAGGTGTAAAATTGAAAAAACTCTTAAATTTAAATAATGATTTTGATATTGTCGCCTCGTCACATTTTAGATCCGGTCAATGATTCCAATACTTTTCTGCAACTCAGAATTCATCGTTATTCCTATAAGCAGCATTACAACCGGATGCAATTAATACCGCGGTACCTACAATTTAGGTCGCCGAAATTACGTTTCTGAAGTGATGATTCTAATTTCCTCATGTTCGTCCCCAAATTTTATTTCTTCTCTACGTTAGCAATAATGCATCCAAGATGCTAAGCTTTTTGACAGGCTATGAATTAAGTAGTTGGCACACGCAACCTACCCACCATGTGGAATCGTAGCTAAGATTTTCATTGCGCCCTTCAGGTCCAGTTCAAAATACTTAACGAGTTCAAGTTCCGCCATACGTAGCGCATTCAGGCTCGATAATGTAGAAAATTCTACATGTTCATTTAAGTTGAACATCTATAAAAGCACAAAATTAACTTAAATTTAGCAAAAATCAATACATATGGAAGCTCAAATTGAGTTCAATTAGGTTTATGAGTTAAAAGGAGTTAAAAACACCTAAACATAGTTTGATTCAATAGGTTATCAAAGTAGTTCGAGTACAAATTCAACTTGATCATAATCGAATCGAACTCGTGCAACTGTTGAGGCAAGCTTGAATAGCTAGCCAGTTTGATTTATTTGTACCCATTGTTTTCCATATTCTATATATATATATATATATATATATATATATTATTTGTCAAGCGCAAACCGTTAAAAATGATGTAAACATCTTTTATTTGCACGTTTTCAAAAATTTCTAAATACATGTAACCTCATATGATAACTCTTAGGATATTAGAAAAACGTAACATTTACCATAAGAGTTAGTTCCACTTGGGTGCCCATAATATCACTCATTAACAGAAATCTGTATATCTTACGATCTTTGTAGACTTTCCTTTTCTCCTACAATATTATTTGAGTCAAAGGGAACGTATGAAACGGGGGATGTCGCATCTATCCACCATATTTATAATACTAGCTACCATATGCATATATTATATCTATATCTATATTTAAAGTCAGTTGCTTACAAAATGATAGCCATAAATAGAAAATCCATAAAAATAACGAGAGAGGGTTCTTAGATTAATTATGGTATGGATGATTATATCGAAGCGGTGTCGTAAGTATCTCTTAGTATGTTGTTTGATTGCCACGCAGTGGTCATTGTCAGGTGCCAACCGTCGTGTAGAAGTGCAAAAGGCAATATATCCACAAACTACCAGTAATGTGTAACAAACCAGAAGAGCTTGCTTGGTCCTCGCTAGATGTCTAGTGAGGTCTCTCTCGTTATTTAAATGCATCATTTGGCCCGTAGCTAACCTGGCCATAAATGTCAACAGTCCACTGACAAGAAAAATCAAAAGGAAAAAAAGAAAAATTTATGGACATCAATTAAGGCAACACACACTAACCATTTGTGAATAGAAAAATATAAATGGAGTCCAAATTGCATTGAATATGCACCGAATATGGCTACATATGATTAATTAGAACATTAACAGTAAATTATCAATGAAGTAAAGAGTCACTAAAATCTGTATTTGCTTAACTGAGAAGTTAAATTGGCCTGTTATGGCCAAGAACTACTGATTTTTACTTGAAATCCTCAAATCGTCACTTTCTTCCAATCTTACTTCTTAGTTCTTTTTATATTTCGGTATTTACAAATAATGAGGAAGAACAACGTACACTAGATCTTGAACGAAACCCATTGCCAGGAACACACCACTTTTGCTTTGCAGAACGGTTGTTGAACCCCTTAAATATATGAAAGTTGATGAAGAAACAAAAAGGGAAAATGAATTTACCTTATGGAATTGCTTGAGGAAAATCCTGGATGAAGAGAGAGAGAGAGGAGGAAAACTTTTTTCAGTAGTCCTTTTATTTTTAAGATGGAAGAACCGTTCCTAATAGAAAAAGAAAAAGAAAAAGAAAAGGATATATTAATTTTGGTTTAAAGAAAAAGGATTCACAGAAATTATATACTTATCCCCCAAACTAAAAATGAATCAATTGGGCATTTCAAGAACATTTATATATTATTCAAGGGTTACAAATACCTATTTCTAATTTAAGAGACGTAACCTTATTGATTTGGGCCCATGACCCCATCTCTTTAGTTTAATTTATTTGAAATGCTATGTAATTATATTTTGTTATATCAATAACCAAAGGTCACCTTATATTAACAAGGATAAATATCACATATAATTTGAGTTGTTATTGTATCTCAATATTTATGAGAAATTTTCATATTTATCAGTCAAATAAATAAATATTATATAAATAGTAGCTATTTAAAAAAATTACATAATTACGAATATCATATCTCTGAGAGATTGATTTTGTATAACTATTACCGAATCATGATAAATTATCTCTTACATAAAAAGGCTGATGGAGGTGTAATGATCGACAAGCTATAGCAGTGGGCGCCATTAAATGAACCTTCCATTACTGTATTGGAAAAAAAAGTGAGATTGAAAGTGAAAAGATTGGTGCATTGTTTGTGTATATCGCAACTAAGTAATGCGAGAAAGGAACAGTATATAAATTTTTAAGTCATAAAGACGTGGTAATTTTGTAAATTATATTGTCATATTTTTAAGATATAATTTTAGTATTGATATTTTCATAATTATTTTTATATAATTCATACTTTTATAATTTTTTTTTAGGTTTAGTAAACATGTATTATACTCCATTATCTATATACATACATATATATATGTATGTATATATATATAGCCTTAATTATTCAAAATGGGTAAATATTATGAAAAACATGTGCTAAGACCTTGTGGTCACACCTCTAAGACCTACAATGTCCAACCTTTGAGACCTAAAGCATGATCCTTTGGTTGTGGTTTCAAAAGCCACGATGCCACCATAGTCTCTCCAAGATTCACAACGTAGTTTAGTTCTTATTTTTTACAAAATTAATACTATTATTTATCTCATTTTTTATTTGCATTCATTTAAATTTAAATAATTAAACAAATTATGAATTCAATATTTTAGATTTTAAAAAATGAAAATAAATAGTAAAATCCATGGTGAGACCAATCCTATCCAAATGGAAAATGGTACTATATAGCTTCCCCATAATGTAGAGAAATTCTATGATCTCATTCTCTATTTTAACAAGATCGCTCTCGCATTCTATCCCATTATTTATTTTCACTCCTTTAAACTTAGACTATTAAATTTATAATTTGTTTAATGATCTAGATTTAAAGGAGTATAAATTAAGGATAAAATGATGGATGGTATTGATCCTGTAAAAAAAAAAAAAAAAGATGAAACTATAGAAAAATCTTACAATGTAATGCATTAGTGGAACCTCCATGTGAATTAGGCAATCAAAGGTTACGTCTCTATCCCTTGGTTGTGACCCGCAAAGGTTGTTATATTTACTAGTGGATGTCTAGTTTTGGTGCCACCTATTATGATGAATCGTTAGTGGTAGTGAAGGAAAGTCTAGTAGATGGTTATAGAGGTAATCTCATTAAAAAAGATTTATTGGTTATTTACATATCATATGTTATATATATATATATATGTATATACACACACATATATATATGTATCAATAAGATTTTTATGTGCATAGTAGTGGAATTGATGGTCTTTAAAATAACTAAAATTTATGTTTTGTACACACATTATATATATTAAAAATTTAATTTATACATTATATATACCCATATTTATCTGTATATATATCAATTGGCGTATAATATATGAATTCCTTCTTCTTAGTCATTGTAATAGTATTGACAAGGAAAACGTACTAGGAGTTATCTTGAAATGGATAAGAAATGTCCATCCCATGGCTCCAACAAGGAATGAATAATATCTTTTAAGTTGGGAAATGTCATCCTAAGAAACACTCATTTCAAAGAACTATTGAACATCTTATAGTAAAGGATGAATTTGTTTCAATTTACTTCTTTTTACCAAATAAAATTATAAAGAATCATTTGTTCCAATCATTCTTAATGAAACTATGGGTTCAAGAATTTTCCTAATGAAATGGCTCAATTTATGTGATATCTCATGCTTAAGTGCTTCATGAATTATGGGAGGATATGTTGTTAATTTATAAGGCTATGTTGAAATAACGCTTATTAGTATTTGTTGATTTGGTTATTCGTTATTTTCAACTTAAGGTATTATAGTTTGATTAGGTCTATACTTTTCATAGTATATACTTAATGTACACTTTTTTAAGAAATTGTGAAATAATTAAATAAACCATGTTCATTGTAGAAAAATTGGTAAAAGATCCAAACTTTAAAATCATTAGAAGCAAGAGAATAATAATAATAATAATAATAAAAACTATTAATATGTCTAATGTTGAAGGGGGTGGGGGGGGGGGGGGGGTATATTGTGCAAAATGCTAATTTCACACTCCACAAAGCAAGAGAATAATAATAATAATAATACAAACTATTAATATGTCTAATGTTTTTTTTTTTTGGGGGGGAGGGGGGGCTGTTGTGCAAAATTGAGATGGAGAGGGTTGTATAGGTGTGGCATATAGTCTTGTCTATGTTTTTCATAAGATTGGTTTTGCTATCCATTTCACTCTTAATTTGTGCTTATTTAAATCTAAATCATTAAATAAACTTTAAATTCAACGATTTAGATTTTAAAAATTGAAAATAAATAGTGGATGAATGATAGGATTGGTCTCATCAAAATGAAGGATAGGACCATAAAATCTATATATATATATATTTATATAATCAGTTATGACTTTACCTATTTAGATAAGTTAATCTCTTTAAATGGACTAATTTGTGGTTCTGTTCTATTACTAAATTTTCTTAACCAACCATTAATAATAATAATCAAAATGTATTTTTGGTAAATTCTCATTTAGATGTCAACTAAAAAGGAAGAAATGATTGTGAAGGAAAGTTAAATAGATTTCTTTTTCTAAATTTGGAAAGTTACTCAAATGTCCCTAAAATTTCAAAATGTGTTTTTAGTAAGAAAAATTCTATAGTCCCGTTCTTATTTTTAACGGAACTAATCTTATCTTCTATCCTAGTATTCATTTATACTTTTTTAATTTTAAATAATTGAATTTACAGCTTATTCAATGATTTAGATTTAACCAAATATAAAACAAGGGTAAAATAAAGAGTAGGACATCCTCTAAAAAATAAGGATGAGACCATAAAGAAATCCTTTTGGTACAAGGGCATTTATGCAAAATTTTAAATTTTCCATTCAATTCTCTCTAAATTAAAGAGGATTATATCTAAGAAAGGTACAAAAAGTTTTCAACATTTACCTTATGTTTTATTTCAATCTTTAACATTTTAAAATTTTCATTTAAATCCTTAACATTTACAAAAGTTAACACATAAGTTCTTTTAATTGATAACATTAGATTTTAAATTTAAAAAATACAAAAATATCCTTAACATTTATTTATTTTTCTATTTTAGTCCTTAGTGTTTCAAAATTTTTATTTAAATCCTTAACATTTGTAAAAATTTATAAAATAATCCTTTTAACTAAAGGCATTAAACTATCATTTATACATTGACAATTAACAACATTTTGTTAGTCAATATATTTTTTAAAATAAATAATATAATAAAATATTAAACATTAATTAAGATATTAAAAAAGTTATAGAAAAATATTAAGAAATAATGAAAAATTATAAAAAAAATTGAAAAATGAAAAATATGTAAAATTGGAAAAATAAATTACTAAGATTATATATTTATATACATAAATATTAATATTAATTTTAAAATAAATTAACAAAATAAAAATTTTCAAAAATGGAAAAATATATATAAGAAAAGAAAACTTGACCATCCCAAGGCATGGGGAGGCTGACAACTTTTATTAATTTAGTTTAAAATTAATATTAATATATACATATATCTAAGTATGTGTCTGTGTGTGTGTGTATATATATATATTACTAAATGTATTATCTTAGTAATTTTTCTTAGCTATGTAGATTTTTTCTTATTCATCATTTTTCCAATTTTTGATAAATTTTCCTTATTTTTTATTTTATAATTTTTAATTAATTAATTTTAATATTTTAGTATATTAGTTATATAAAAGAAATATGTAAACTAATAAAATGTTACCATGTATTAATATATAAATAATAATTTAATATTATTAGTTAAAAGGAATAATCTATAAATTTTTATAAATGTTGAGGACTTAGATAAAAAATTTAAAACGGTAAAAACTAAAATAGAAAGAAAAGCAAAAGTTGGGGACCTTTTTTATATTTTTCCAATTTAAAATCTAATACTGTTAGTTAAAAGTACTTATTTATAAACTATTATAAATGTTAAGAAATTAAATGAAAATTTTGAAATGTTAAGAACCTAAATAAAAAATGAGATAAACATCGAGGGCTTTTTTATATCTTTCAGTATTTCTTAGATACATGAAAAATTTTGCACAAAAAATACTCCATCCCCCTTCCTTTCCTTTTTCCTTACATTTCCAAACAAAGGGTAAACGTAACATTAGGTTAGATTTATGCAAGAGCCAATTCACCATTAAACAAGCCTAAGCTTGCATTAAGCGGGTTTGAGTCAGGCGTTGAATCATCGGGCCCCAAATGCCTAAGCGATTCAACTATGGTTACCCTTACCAAATTGAAGGATTGAACTACCCTTTAAACCAGCAGTTTGATTTGATGGTTTGAGATCGAACTAACCTCAAAAATTAAAAAAATATATAAATATGATGCAAATAAATATATAGTATATCTAATATATAATAATTAATACACTAAATAATATACAATATATATAATATAATATTAGGTATTCATGCTTATATAGTCTAATTAAATTATTTTGAGATTAAAAAAATTTGAACAAAAAATAAAATTTCTTCATAAATTATTTATAATAATGAATGGAATTCAAAAAAAAAAAGAAAAAAAAATTGTTAAACCGCTTGTTTAAGTAAAGTGATCTAAACCCATCTCTTTAAGGATCGAATCCGATTTACTTTTTATTGAGCCGTAAATTCACGGTTTAGGATGGATTTCGAGTGGATGCAAAGCTCTCCCTTAAGTAATCGTATAAGAATAAGCATGTATAAAATATTGGTCACAGCACTAACGGGGTTTTGTATCCCCATCTAGCTATCCATTCATATCGTGATCTTTCCCCCTCATTTTGATAACCTTGTGTTGGGATTTGAGAAGTTATCTGTCTTTCCTTCGTTTCAAAGCAATAGAGAAGAAGGCAACCTCCCATTCTCGTTCATTAATTGGATAGGCATGTACAACTAACAGTTCATTTTCAACCTTCGAATTTTCTTTCGTTCCTTTTTCTTTTCTAATTTTTTTTCCCTCCTAAAGGTATTCGGACGGAAGATTTTACGATCTGATCTCCATTTTATTGGAATCACTCTCATATTTTATTCTATCATTTATTTTCATTATTTTTTAAATTTAAACTATCAAATTTATAATTTATTCAATAATTTAAATTTAAAAAAATACAAATCAAAAGCGAAATAAATAATAGAATAGATCTCATAAAAACATAAATGGAAATATAGAAAAATTGTCTTCCGACTAAGCATACCAAATACATATATATATATATACACATATATAAATATATATATATATATACGCATTTCACTTTTTTACACCATAAATACCTGTACCTCGGGTTCTTACATTTTGCATATTTGCATTTTCTTATCAAGTATGCCGAACACATATGGCAAAAAATAAAAAATAAAAAGAATTGAAATTCTCCGCTCTTTAGCTTGTCTAAGTGTAATGTTGACTTTATACAACCTTTTCTCGAGCGCCCAGTGTGCCTAATTTTAATGCATATAGAATACACGTTTCCTAAACAAAGGAAAAGTATAAAGTATATAAAATAAAAATAAAAAACCAAAATACCTGTGCTAAGAATATTAGGAAAAAAAAAGGGAAAGAAAAATGGAAAGAAAAAAATTAAAAACACATTGTTGATAACCTTTTAGATATGGGCTCTTTAAGCCTATCTTGACCTAATAAAGCTCACAACCTACGATAAGCTTTTCTTGGTTTAGACCTAGAACATAGTTTGTCCAACTATATAAGTACTCTAATGGCTAAAAAACATTGGATAAGGCTAAAAGATGGAGTCAACAACTATCTTTTACATATGGGGAACACGTTGGACACCATAATCTTATTCTTCAATACTTGTGGATGTGGCTTTACCTACTTACTCCTCTCCAACTACCGATACTACTCCTTCATAAATATAAGACCACCATCCAATGGTAAACTATTGGATACTTTGTGCACTTAAACCCATATATACTTTTTAAACACTCAATTAATTTAAGTATCGAAATGGTTATATTAAACAATACCTTAGCGCCCCCTCACTATGCTCTCTTTTGCAGGCTTATATACTCATACGAAGCCTAGTTTCACTCAAATCTATACTAGTAAAGATCATGAGACAACATTTGGTGTCATTTGTGGGAATTTGATCTAAGTTTCTACCTAAACACCCTAAACACTATCTTTGACCATCATTTAATCTAAGCGCTCAGAGTACTTAGTTAAGGAGTTTGCTACCTAAAATAGACTGCTTTGTACTCACCTCAAGGAAATAGAGAGGCGCAATGCACAAACCTATTCCCTTGAAGCCTTTGATGCCAATACTAGGTAGGATAATCACCACCAACAGCAATATAACAACAACTTAATCCACCAATGAAGCAATAGCCAATAAGGTCCGTAGCCACTTGTGATTGAGATTTAGCTAGCAATGAGCAAATGACCTACTCCCACCGAGTACCAATACACTTAGCAATGTACCGAGCTCACCCAATAGATGACGCCCACCTTAATGATCTATGTGCAATAGTGAGGAGGCTCTTTAAGCAGCAGTAGAGTAAGGTAACTAGCGATGCTTAGTTAATCGCCAGCAATAAAACCCCCTTCACCAGCGGGGGTCTAGGATAAAGTGTTGCCTCCTAATAACAAGCTTCTAACCTTGGATCAATACGATGGCATTGGTGATGCTGATAATCATCGTCTCCATTTTCACACCCTCATGAACCTTTATGGTCATGGAGATGCCATAATGTGCAAAGCTTTCTTAAGTATGCTGAGGAAAGCAGCTTGGATGTGGTTTAACCACTTACCTAAGAACTCTATCAAGTCTTTTGATAAGATAGCGCAAAGGTTTAGCCTCCACTTTAGGGTTAGCAAGCCCTCATTTAACGATATATCATTGTTGTATTTGATAAGGCAGACTGAGGGTAAGACTCTATAAGAATTTGTGGTCCAGTTTAATAATGTCGTAGTCAAGATCCCTTAGTTAAATGAAGGAGTAGCAGCCTACATCGACTTGTCATCCCTCAATAGTGCTTCCTTATCTCTTGTATACTCAACTACGAAGTCGGCCAGTACTTATGCCTTGTAGGCCGTTTTTGGTTGGTACTGGATTCCATACGTGCTCAACTCCATCACATGCTTCACCATTTGTCCGAACGTGTTCGGCTTCTATAGCATAGTGCATAGCGACTAGTCTATAAGTACAATGATTTAATGTGCCTGGAAGTAGGGTCTTCAACAATATATCGAGATGATGAAGATCATGGCAAACTTTTCTGCTCAGGTATACCTAACCTCATGCCCCTATAACAAGCTTAGAGAAGATAGATGCACTGAGTTCTTCAAAATCTTAGATATTCCTAAGGGTTTTGAAGGGACTATTGAATGTACGGTAGCCTTCAAGCAACTACAAGACTTCCTTGCACACCCTCTTGTCATCTCTAGGCTTGTTCTAAGGGAAGACCTGTATTTGCACTTGACCATAAGCAATAAGACACTCTCATCTATACTAGTTAGAGCAGAAGAGAGAGAGTATAGGCTTGTATACTACGTCAACTATATCATTTAGGGGCTTAAGTTCAGGTACACTTAAGTAGAAAAGTTTGCCCTAGTCATCGTCATCTCCATACATTAGCGAAGGCCTTACTTTCAGGCATACCAAATCATTGTACTGAAAGACCAATTGTTATATACTATGTTGTAGAAGCCAGATGTATTTAGATGGATGGTAAAGTACACGATGGAGCTAAGCACATATGGAATCCGATATTAACCATGAATGACCAATAAGGCACAAGTGTTGGCTAATTTCATAGTTGAGTATATAAGAGAGAAGGAAGCACCACTAAAGGATGATAAGTCGATATGGACTCTTTACGTTGATGGATCATCCATCTTAAGGGGAGGTATGGGCCTTATTTTGATTGAACTACACAAAATCACAGTCTGCTATGTCCTCAAGTTTGAATTTGACACTAGCAACAACAAATCTAAATACGAGGTCTAAATAGTTAGTCTCAAATTGGTTAAGGAGATTGGTGCCAAACACTTATAAGTCTTCTTAAACTCTTTGCTAACCATCCAATAGAGTTTCTATTAGCTATTTAGCAAGTCCGAGGTGAATATGAGGCAAGGTACAACATCATGGCAAGGTACTTGGAGAAGATGAAGAGCCTTCTAGTTAAATTCCCTTTATAGACCATCACGAAGATCCTTCGACTCAAAAATTCAACAATAAATTAGCTATCCAAGCTTGTCTCTACTAGGATATAGAAGCTTAAGGTGAAGGATTGGAAGATCTTCATTAAGTACTTGCTAGAGAATAATATAACTTCAACTTCGATAGAAATCTTAGAACTTACAACATCAATATCAGAGCCAAGTTAGATAGATCCAATTTGGAGCAGGGCATACTCTTATAAGATAGAAGAGATGCAAAAAAGTCGAGATACTACACTACTAACTATACGTTAGTCAATGGCAATTTATACCACAAAGTAGTCAGCCTTATCCTACTTAAATGCCTATGAGAAGATGAGTGTAATATCCACAATCAATTACTTAAGGTTTAGTTCGTAAAATTTAGAGTGATCGGATAATTTGTCCGATCCAACTCAAATTTTACGATAAAGCTAGAATTATTAGTAAAAGTGATCTCGTAAATTTGAATTTAAAAAAATAAGTAATAAAATTATAGAATATTATAATATCAAATTTTAAATAAATTACTCGTTATTTATTGAAAATATATAAATTGAATTTTGATAACTACTGAGCTGTTAGAGATAAATTATATGTACACTAAAAATCATAAAATAACTTAAATAATATTTATGAACATTTATTTATACCATATATGTATTTACTTATAGGTAGAAATACACGTAATTACTTAAAACATGCGAAATAGGCTAAAATAATGTTAAATAATCAAAGAAAATGTATGAATAAATAAATAAAAATTAAGAAAAATATGGAAATAATCAAAAAGTGATTGTGGCAATCTAGAACTAAAGAAACAGAATTAACTAATTAAAATTCAACAAATAGAAAGTGGAAAAAAGGGATAAGATAAGGCTAATGTCACTTCAAAATTAATAAGAAAAATATCTATGCAGTACTATAAATACCTAAAAAATTTTAGAAGCTCATTTGGTCTATTTAGAGAGGAAAAAAATTAAAGAGAACCAAAATAATTAGGGTTAGGGTTTATATATAAAAAATTACGAAAATTTATACAATTAAGGCCTTAGAAGGGAACCATCACCCAAAGGCAACTTAAGAGTGGATGATCACCACTACCATACGGTGGTGATAGTGCCTAAGCTATCCAACAAGGCCTTAGTGGCCAAAGGTGGTTGGAACCACCAATTCCGGTGGGTCCGATCTTCCTTTTAATTTTACATATTTTGATAAAAAAAATACTTAATATGTTTAGAAAATTATGAAATTTAGTATTTTCGAATATTTTTATATATCATTTTTAAGAAAAATATTATTTTGATAAAAATATATCTCGTCATATATGGTGCTTAAGAAATCATGAAAAAATAAGCATATTTCGAATTAAAAATAAATATGCTTAGGAGCATAGTTTAACTCGAAAATTTTTTATTGGCTACCTAGGGGTTATATAACGATGCTATGAAGCCCTTTTTTAAAAATTAAATTTTTTAAATTTTTAGATAATTTTTAGGATTTAAAATGATGCATAAAATGGGTAATTTATGGCTAATTAAGTAATGAAATGATTAATTATCGATTTAGTACATAATTATATGTTTTAGGATGTTAAAATTTGATGGACCATGCTATTTGTAGCATTTAGAGTGTTAGATGTAATTATTAGGGTATTATGTAATAAATATGTAATAGGTAAAAATGGTAAATTTTAAGTTAATTTTGTAATTAGGATAATTAAGTATAAAATATGATTTGGGATGAATTTAGATATTTTAAGCTATTAGTTAATGTCAGGATATGATAGTTAAAGTAATAGAAATATTATATGTGTATATTATGAACATATTAAGTGATAATGTATAATATGTAGGTATAAGAAATTAATAAATAGGAAAATATTATATTAAAATTGATATTGTAATAATAATAGGAATATAAAATCTAGTAGGAGACTTAAATTTAAGTGTTTATATGAAAAATGTAATTTTTTTTCACATTAGGAACTAATTTGGTGGTTAAATTACAAACATAGTGTACTGTACTAATCGAAATACTTATTACAAGCTAAAACGTAAATTTACAATATTTAAGCATAGTTAAATGAATCTCAGATTTTAGTTTGAGAAGAATTCCTAGGGTTCATAAATAAATAAAAAATAATAATTAGAAGTTAAAACAAAACTGAATTCAGAGATTGATTTAGAAATTAATTTAGAACTAATTCAGCTAAAAGATATATGGAATTTGGATAAATGCATAAAATTATAATCCCAAATTTAAAACCTATGATTTAAAGCTTATATGTACATATACCTATGTATAAGCAAACGTGTTAAATAAAGATTATTTCTAGATCAAAATCTAATTTAAAAGTTGAAACCGTAATTGAAACAACAAACAAATTTGAAACCTAGTTAAACAAGGGAAGTAATTCTAAAAGACTTAGACCTAAATCACTAAATATAAGAAGATCATAAACCAAAAACACTCACAATCTAAATTACATAATAAAACATATCTATGGTAGTTATGGGAAACTAAACAAACACTTATATTATAGGACTTTTGGCAATGGTTAGTATGAGTCACACCCCAAATGAATAAGTAAGGAGTCTAAGTCAGTTGTGATTAATATATCACTGTATTTTAAGGTATTAATCTGTAGTATACAAAGGCTTAAAATTGTACTTGATTGTGTTTGTTAAATAGTCAACTGTATGCCTATGTTTGTTCTGGAGTTGATGATGTGATTGATTTATTATTTTAGCTTGTATTATATAATTTGTATGAAATGATTGATCACCTTAAATTAGACCTAATCAAATATGTGACTCGTAAACATAAATTAGACTTATATAGCAGCAACCCATTAGGAGAAACCTAGGATTCTCTGGCCAAATACTGACCCCTTCGAAAGGGATAGCTTTGAATAGTATAATTGGTCTCTTCTTCATCCTTAGTTGAATTAAGTGACAGGTAAGGAGATCGCAACAATAGTAAAGTCAATAGTTCAAATGTAGTCATAGAAGGAGCGGTATCTCTATTGCACAAGCTTGGATTTGATCGTAAGCTATTGTATTAATGGAAACTCCTTAACTCGGATTAAAGCGGGTGCAGTTTCTCTAATCTCACAAAGGGTTAAACAGTGTTATATGATAGCATTTGCTTGAACATGCATTACATCTAATTAATTTGGTTGATAATCCTGTTTGTGTTTGTTGTATAGTTTTAAGTTTCCATTCCAATTTATTGAGTTGTAGTTGCTTACATCTCTATAGACTTTATTGCAAGTGCTAGCTAGGAAGCGGCTTACATTTATCTTGAAATTAGTAACTACGGGATCATAGGGAGTGAAGATGTAAACTGAAGACCAAATAAACTCCCTAGTTAGATTTATTTTAAAGTTTTAAGCATTAATTTACAAATACTTTTGTAGATTGTGATTAAATTGCTAAATCTTGTAAATATATTTAAATTATTTTAATATAAGTATGTATTTTGCTTAAGATTATAAGTAAATAATATGTTTAATTTATGAGCTATTTACTTTAAAGAGAGTTAGTTGTAGAAGCCTTATGTAAATCAAGTCTAAAATAGCGATTGTATGGTCAGTTGCTATTATAGAATGGTTTGCACAGCGGGACTATTATAACTCTACCGCTTCAAGGTATAACAACGAAGGCCTGTGCGTCATGGAAGAGTTGTATGTTGAAGTGTGTAGCAACCATATTCAATCCTAAGCCCTCTACATTCAAGCTCTACAGCTCAAATATTAGTAGCTTACCATGAGGTAAGATGCTAAAGTTGTAGCCTAAAAGTGCCCCTAATGCTAGAAGCACGCCCTCATCAATTACACACCCAAAAACAATCTGTAGCCCTTGAGTAGTCCGTAGCTGTTTGCCTAATGGGCCATCGACATCTTCAATGCCTTCCCTAAGGCTTTGAGAGGTCAGTAGTTCATCATTGTTATTGTCAACTACTTCACTAAACGGATCGAGGCTAAAGCCATGGAACAAATTACCAAGAGGCATGTTAAGTCCTTTGTTCAGAATAACATCCTCTCCTAATTTAGGGTCCCATATGTCCTTATTATGGATAATAGGAGGCAATTTGATAACCCTAAATTCAAGGAATTTTGCACTAAGTACCATATTGCACCATACTTCACATCGATTGCCTACCCTCAATTGAACGATCAGGTTAAAGCAACCAATTAGGTAAAAGCTTAAAGAAGAGAGAGGATTGAGTTTAAGGCAGTTGGGCATGAGCTGCTTAATATTTTGTGGGGGTATAGGACCACCTACCGTACCTCTATAAGCAAAACTCCTTTTTGCCTAGCATTTGGATGGGAGTCAGTCATCCTTATTGAGCTTAAGCTTCCCAACATTCGAACTCATAGCTTCAACACCATCCTCAATGAGTCTCTACTACAAGCTAACGTCAACATTATTGAAGAAATCAAAGGCCTTATTGTAGTTTGGGTAACTGCTTATCAGCATCAAGCAACTAGATACTACAATTAGAAAGTTAAACATAAAAAGTTCAAGGTTGGTGAATGAGTTTGTCGAAAGCTAAAGGCCATGGATTCATGAGAAGGATAAGGCAACCAAGCCTCCAATTAAGAAGACTTGATCAGAGTCAAAGAAAATTTAAGTAATGGAGCATACAAATTAAAGAGACTAGACAATGAGCTCATCCTGTACACATGGTGTAGAGACTCCATTTTTGTTCCCTGTAAATTTTAGAATAGGAAAAAAGGTCCTAATTCAAAATAATAATAATAATTATTATAAAATTAAAAAAAAATAGAAAACTCAGGAAAAATATATTTTTTAGGTCTTAGGATGTCTCTTAGCATCATCAAGTGAAATGGACCAAGTGATTTCATAGGGCTTCATTTAAAAGGAATTTTATTTATTTTACTTTAAAAAAAATGTGTATACGCAACTTAGTCATTTATGGTCTAATTTTTTACTTGAAGTTAGGTTCAGTGTAATATATTATTTGTTTATTTATTGATATTTCTATTGATTTTTCTTTCTTTTTTTTATTTTATTAATAATATAATATAAAAGAAAAAGAGAGAAGGGGGCTCGATTAGGGCTAAAAGCCCTACAATCTATTGGAACCAAGGCTAAAAGCCCTGTAAGTTGAATTAAGCAGGATCACCTAAGCCTAGGCATGTTGGGTGCCCACATTTTTTTCCAAATAGGTGTATGCAGCCCACGCGCTTGCTTGGGCACTGATGTCACCCAAATTCCCTACTAGATACCTTATGTTCCCAATGTGGTAGCCTTAGCTTGCAAGCATTTCTTTAGTGTTTTTCCCATGAATCCATATGATTTTTTAGTGGAATTGTGTGCTAGGCATAACTTAGTTTTGAATTTGACCATTTATTTGGCTAAATTGATCTGATTATGTAGCGAAAATCAGATCAAAAATTGAGAAAAAAAAATTTAATGTCTAGGATATCCATTTGACTTGAAATCTTATAAATTCAATCAAAATGGAAGTATTGGAAGCTTCCTTGATGATCTTTGAACAAGTATGTGAGCTTATCACTCTAATTATCACCTAAAATCGAGTTTTTTTTTTTCCAAATTTTGAAAATGACTCAAGCTTGGAGCATTCATGGCCAATCCTCTATTGATGATCTTTCCAAGCTTGTTTAAGCAAAGATTAGTATAGATAAGCCTCCTTATGTTCAATCTTGGCATTAATGACAACTTAAAACACCTCCTTCAAGCTTAAATTGCCTTTTTCTCTCTCTACAAAAGCCAACCCACAGCCTCACTTTCTCTCTTTAAAGTTCAAAGCTCCCTAGCCATTGTTGAAGTAAAACAACCACATTATCATGTTCATCATCTTTCAAAACACCATCCTAACTCCTTTTTAAGCTTCAAAAACTATTGTAATGGATATCACAAACTCTTTTTCTCTCTACCTATGGTAAACCAACACGAGACACCAACCCTACCACTGCTTGATGCTAAAACACTACCACTAATGTACTCGACAACCTCTAAAACTTCAACCTAATCTTCTTTTGTGCTCCAACAACCACCAACCAAGTGTTGCCACTGCTTTCTGTCTCTACCATCCACCCTCCAACTACAACCTAGTTAAAAACACCACTATCAAGTGAGGCATCACCATCGTTCATAGTTTCAACAATTAAAATGTCACGAAAATCACTTTTCTCACTCGAATAGGTGATCAAATTATGCTATAGCAAGTACTACATGCCCTTTCTCCTTCTTCTTCAATGAGACCCGTATACCTATGGAGAGCTGTATTTGACCCATTCGAGACTGATCCAACCCAGTCTACTCTTGACCTTCATGCCCCTAGTCTATTTGGTCCGAGCCTCATTTTCTTAAGTTTTGCATTTCATTTGTTGTCATTATAGTTGTTGTTGTTTTTTAAAATTATTTTACTTTACTCCATTGTAATAAAAAAAAACGTAATATATATATAAAAAAGAAGTATACAAGAAAAAGAAAAAAGAGAGAAAAAGAGAAAAAAAAAAAAGGGAAGAAGAAGGGAGGAAATTTTTTTTTTGAGCAAATAAAATAAATATATATATACATTAAAAAATTGAAAAAAATAAATAAAGGAAAAAATTCACTTAGAAAAATTACTTTCAAAAGAACAAAATTTTAATTAATCCTTTTTTAAAATTAGGGCTCTTCCCCTTATAGTTTTCCAAAACGATGTATTGAAAAATTAGGACTCTTTTTAGATATTTTTCTTCAAAGGAAATAAAACGATTAAGAGATATAAACTTGGCCAATTTTCAAAAATTAAAAGTAACTAACACATTAAAGTTTTACAAAACAAACTATGGAAGTTTTATCTCGAATAATAGGGACGTAGGTACTGGTATCAATTATGAGGCGACTTAAAATATGGAAAAAAAAATCTATTTTTCCACCTTTTGTAAATAATTAGTTCTTTTAGCCTTTTTATAAATAGACATGATTTACTGTTTTTCTAAAATAGAAATTGTAATTTCAAATTATGATGGTATATTAAAAATTAAATCTAATTTTGGAAATTCAATAGTTGAACTCATAAGGGTTTGAAAAGATTAGCCTTGAGACTTAATCTTTGGTTTTTAAAACCTATTATTCTTAAAATTGTTTTTTTTTTTAAGTAAACTAGTAACTAGGTTAAATCAGTCTACTTAATTGATTTAACCTAACCCTCTTTTTCTTAGACTCTCGTCAGGTGATGACTTCAAAATAATTTTTAAAATAAAAACCAAGTTTTTCTTAACTTTTAGTTGAGGATTAATATAAAATGGGTTAAGGTTTAGTATTAATCAGGTTGAGGAAAATATTATATAAAACTAAGAAAAAATCAAGCTTGACACATGAAACTCTGATAACCTTCGACTTTACTTTGATTAATGTACCATCATGTAAATCATTTAAAATTATGAATGAAAGTTCTATTTCACATTAGGTATCTACGTTTACTTCTCTATCTTACCATCATACTAAGACCTAGTCCCCAAAGGATGAACAAACCTACTTATAGGGCAAGTCGGAACACTACTGACATAACCCCCTTGAGTAACCTTAATAAAGGGAAACACCCTTTACTTTGAGGAACTCCTATTGATTGGGTAGGTCGAAATGCCACGAACATGATCTCCCTTAGGTCAGATAACCTTACTAAGAGAAACACTCTTTACCCTGAGGAACTCCTCCTAACCAGGCAAGTCAAAACTCCACTAATCAAATCCCTCTCGGGTAACCTCAGTAAGGGAAAGCACGCCTTACCCCAATGAACTCTCATTAATTGGGCAGGTCAGAACACCACCAACTTGATCCCCTTAGAATAACTTAAGAAAGGGATAACACCCTTTGTATACTAAGTATTAGACCATGTTACAATGAACCGAGCAAGAAAGTCAAAAGCAATCAACAAAAGTCAAAGCACATAAAGAAATTCAAATTCCATTACTAAGTTAGGGATATACAAAATTAAGGTCAGCATCCTGACTTGAACTATAAGAAGTAAGGAAGGGGATAAGTACTATCTCAAATCAACAAACTTTGGCATTTTCAAAAAATCTAACACTTCAATTTGCTTGGAGGGCTAGTCTGTTGATAGCCCTTGAGATGACTAGCTTTGGGTTGTAGAAGGGTCAAAAGTTGCAAACTTAGGTCAGCAAAATGATTACCCCAACCTTGATCACCTTGAGAGGCACACTCAGATGTGACCTACTATTAAGTTACGAAGGTAGAGGTAGATGTAGAAGTATCTTGTTTGACCTCGATAGTAGAAGGGGCACCTCAGACCTTAATAGTTGCTTAAGCAACTTTTCTCTCTCTCTTGCTTAGGTCGCCTTCCTCTCCTAAAAAGTTAGGGCATCCAAAAAACCAAGGAAGCTTAAGACGAGCTTAGGAAAATTAGAAAGCACCTCATTCCTTATGTAGCAAACATACTCAGTGGAGATGCCCTTTAGCTCTTCCAACCATTGTTCCATCATTTGAAAATAAATGATAACTTTCTTGGCAGCGGTGTCACTAAGAACCTCCTCACTCTCTAATTTAGAGATGACCTCCTTCATCTCTGTTAGATATCTCTCATAGTTATAGATTTTGATGATAACAAAAAGAGAAGAACACTAATGAATTAACAAGTTTGCAAGTATTCAAATGGATTTTTAGAAAATTTAATTTTCCAAAATTAAGTTACATTCAAAAGGTTGTTTAGAAAGTAAGTCTAGAAGTATGATGTTGAAAATAGAAGTATGATGTTGAAAATAGCTTTAAATCATATTTGAATTATTCAAGGCCTAACTCTACTAGATTGAACGTATTAGAAAAATACATTTAATCCCATTTCACTTAAGATGGAATCAAGATCCATAGGGATTATTTTTAAGTAAAAATATATTTAGGTAAATCAAGATATATACAAGAATAGATAAGGATAATGTTGAATTGGATTTTGTGGAGTTTTAAAATTTTGAACATGAGGCTTATCCGAAAGTTGAGTAGGTCTTTTTAAATTCAAATTAGAAGCTTATCTTGTGGTTATGGATTGATATATATTTGGTCTAAACAAGATAAGGGGAGTTGTTTTTTAATTTCAAATTACCAAGATCTTCTTAAAATATCTAAGGATTTATCTTAAATAACTAATGGTTGGATAATTATGAAAGTAAAAGATAATCTTTAGTTTTTAGCCGTTAGAAAATCTCAATATAAAAAGAGAAAGGATTCAAAACGTCAAGAGACACAACTCTGAGCAAAAAATTTCATTGCAAAAAAAAAAAAAAAATCGTGATCAGAGTATACCTTTTGAAAAAGTCAAAAAAGGTTCTTTAAATACTTCGTTAGAAAGTTCCATCAAAGCAAACATTACAACATTCATTATTTTCTCTCTTGAACAAAATTATTTGAGATTTATACTTTTGTTCTTATGTGTAATCTATAATTCTTATTTGTTATTTAAGTGTTGAAATAAGTATGTTTGTATTCTGTAGATTTATATTAGTTTAAATTATTGAGAGGCTAGATAGGCAGACCAAAGGGTTGTAAAAGTTCATGTGTGACAAGTGCTTATAATCTCTTATGATTTGATTTAGTGGATTAAGTGGAATGGTACCGGTGAAGTAGATTGGGTCCCCAATAGTGGAACTAGAAGAGAGCAGTAGGTAGGAGACTGAAGCTTTATAAAATCTCTGCCTAATTTTGGGTCCCCAATCAGAGTATACCTTTTGAAAAAGTCACAAAAGGTTCTTTAAATACTTCGTTAGAAAGTTCCATCAAAGCAAACATTACAACATTCATTATTTTCTCTCTTGAACAAAATTATTTGAGATTTATACTTTTGTTCTTATGTGTAATCTATAATTCTTATTTGTTATTTAAGTGTTGAAATAAGTATGTTTGTACTCTGTAGATTTGTATTAGTTTAAATTATTGAGAGGCTAGATAGGCAGACCAGAGGGTTGTAAAAGTTCATGTATGACAAGTGCTTATAATCTCTTATGATTTGATTTAGTGGATTAAGTGGAATGGTACCGGTGAAGTAGATTGGGTCCCCAATAGTGGAACTAGAAGAGAGCAGTAGGTAGGAGACTGAAGCTTTATAAAATCTCTGCCTAATTTTCTCTTTCCTTACTCTTTTAATTTAGTTTATTAATTCTTGTGTGTTGAATCATTAAATTATCATTGTTCACCATTATGAGTTATTAAGAGGGGTAAATTTTATTATATATCGAAAAAGTTTCAACAAGTTAAAGATATCAATTTACCCCCTCCACCCCTTTTGATATTTTATATAGGACTAACAATCTCTAAAGCTCGTCTTTAGAGTTCCTCTATTTGTTGCTCTAGGCTAACCTTCTAACCAGCCAGCTTTAACAGTGTAGCTTTAGTGCTATCATACTCTAATGCCTTTATTGCTAGCTCTATATGTAGCTTGGAGACCAATGCCTTCAGCTTAGCATTCTCCTTCTTGAGCTTATCCCTAACTTTATTCTCTTCGTCTAGCTTCTAGGAGAGTTAAGCCTTGGTCCTTTACTCATCCTCAAGTTAAGCTCTCGGGGCCACTAGCCTCCTTAGCATTCTCTTCAACAGTGGTCCTTTCTTGCTTTACATCCTGCAACTTCATCTTGAGCCTAACCACTTGCACATAAGAGTGGTGCAAAGGCTGGTTAGCCTTGATGAACTTATCTAAATACTTATTAAAAGAGGACTCTGCCTCTTTCAGGCCCTTCTTAGCACTAGATAATGCCATTCGAAATCCCTTTACGTCTTTTCGCAAGGCATCGTAATTATTGAGCTAAAGTAATACCTGGTTATATTATTGTAAAGAAATGCAAAATGAGATAAAACCAGTGATGATAAGGAAGGATATCAATTGTGAAAGATGAAGGCTTACCTGCCTAAGGAGCGAGCTCAAATAATTCACCATCTCCAATGGATCACCTCCTCTTACCCTTGATAATGCCTCTAGCATGGCCTAGTCACCGGGTGTAAGGCCCCATTAAGGCTCGATAACTAATAGTCCAGTGCCACAACGTAATGTTGTTGTCTTGGATCTTTCATATCGGCTTCAAAAGCTTCCCCTTAGTGCTCTTGTTTTCAGCCTTGAATTGGTGAAGGCAAAGCTCCTCATTTTAAGAGACATACGGCATGTCCTTAAACTAATCTGGTTTAATCCCCTAGAATCTAAACTTGTTAAGGACATAAAAAAAACTCATCCCCAAGCTCGTCAATACACCTGTAGGGATGAGTCATTGGCTACTTGTACCGGGGTACTCGACTTAAGGGCGCCTTAATTGTCAGCTTCTGCCTCTTAGCCTTAGGTGCTGCTTCCCCAATAGTTTCGAGGCCTTTCTTTTCTACCTAGCTACCCCAAATAGGGTGCTGGCTTCGGTCCCCTCCTACTCACGCCTATCAAGAGAAGTAAGCATCACCATGTCTAGCTCATCAATATTGACGTGTTCATCCTCCACAATGATAAGCATAGAAATAAGGATAGAGGAAATGGAAGGAAGGACTATGCACATGGGCGTAGTAGCCAATGGCTCTGTTTGGGGACCAACCGACTTGACCTTATTGGTCCCCCCAGCCTCTAACCTTGGCTTGATGGCCTTGCCCTTAAGGTGAGAAGCCTGAATGGTTGATTTTGACTTAGCTTGGTGACGTCTCATCAATTTGGCTACCTAAGGACAAGGAATCTCCCCAACTAGTCTCTTGCTTATAAAGAGTCAAATGAGTGGTCAACAAATAGAAAACAAAACAAAGATAGTATAAAACACTAGCACTCACCAACTCTACTGTAACTAATACGGATAAGGATAAGGAAGATCCCCCCCTCCCCTCCCCCCCCGGTCACCCCCTCTATTTTTCTTAAAAAGGACATTGGTTAAAGTGCGACTTTACACACACTAGCATGACAGATGAAGCCATTCATTAAAAATGAACTTATACCTATTATTCACTTCATCACAGCCTTCTTCACTACAACTTTCTTCATGCTGGGGAAGAGCTCAAAAATCGAATACTTGAAAGATCTCTTTATTGTCTCTACGGTGTTTATTTCATTGCCATTTCTAAGGGCCATGAAGGCTTGAATATCCCTAAGGGCCTTGGCATCGCTGGGCTTAAGCTCCTTCTACAACCCCCCACCTTGGTCCATCTTATCCAAAAGTCTGTCTCCTCTAATAGCTCAACCACTAGTTAGTCATCTTGCTAGCCCTTAACAGAGTCCACGAGACTACAAAATAGCTTTTTTTCTAGACAAGGCTAAAGGTATGACCACCTACTTAAGCTTTTCAGCATATAAAAGTGGTTAAAGAGCCCAAGGGTGGCCCTTATCACCAAGTACTCGCAAAGTCCTTGGAAGACCTTCAATACCCTTTACCCATTGGTAGGACTTGTACTGGACTATACTGTGGAAGTAGAAGAGCTCTTTTTCAAAGTTGCTAAGAGGAAGGCATTGCTCATATTACAAACACTTTTCAAATGTGACAAAACACGTCCCTATCAACAAAGGTACCTTCTCCTCCCTCCTTGGTAATTGTATTGTCCAACCCGAAATCAGCTCAAGTACAAAATTGCGTAGACCCTAATTAGAAGCAAAGGCCTTACTCCTACTAACTTGGTCGCTCAGGCCTTTGCCTATCTTGAGCACCTCGAACAAATCTTTAGTCAATGGCAAGGGAGCGCAAACGTAAGCATCCCTTGGGATGGCACTGATGAGCCTCGTCTTATCTAGTACCTCCGCCGCCATCCTAGTGGTATCATCTAGTTATCACAACGATGTGACTTCATCCTCTCATTCGGAGGGAGGATCACTCTCCGTGGTCTAAAAGTTAATAATGTTGTACTTTGATGCTTCTGATGGTGTCTCACCTATGTTTGACATGTTGATGAAGAAGCAAAAAGGAATGAATAACATTGAAGAAAAGTTTGTAAGAGATAGAGTTTTGAAGAAGACTGATGAAAAGAAAGAGTGAAGTTTTCAATGAGAAAGTAAGGAAGTTGCAAAAAGGTGCTCTCTCTAATAAACTGTGATAATTATAGGCGGAACGCTTTGGAAAGTATATAAACGGTTATAGGGATTCATATAAACAAAAATCCCTTGAAATGTTATGATGCTAATATGTGGAATTAGTTTTGATTGGATGGCTACATTCAAAAACCAAAGTGCATGCAACCACACATAAGTTTGTTGTGACAAGATACTTGTCACATTGCATTAAATGCATCGAAAATGGGTACCACAAAGTAAGAATTTGAAAAGTTACTTTCACGGGAAGTTTCCCTAAGGCCCCTATAACTTATACAAGAAAACTTGTTTGATACTCCAATAGCACTACGCCTTGAATTGAATAGATTGTATCTGCTCAGGCAATGGTTAGCTCAGTTCGACTCCATCTACTCAACTCCTTTGCTCTGTGACTTTACCATGAGATATACAAACCATTGTAATCTCATCTTAACTTAGAGTATCAATATTAAGCCATGATGTCTCCACCTCAGTTCACCCATTCAACTCAACATATATGTGTTTTGTTCTGACTTGACAGAGGCCCAACTACTCTTATCCCCTAATGGCCAAGGAGGTTTAATCTCTTGAGTTTCATGTTGGAACTATTGCCTTTACCTCTTCCCTGAAGGCAATCTGTTTGGGTATGTTGCACTTTCTTAGTCATAATGTCATTCAACTAGGATGTTTACCCTAGCCTTACATTAGTTCGAACACCTTCACCTCAGCCTTTCGCTAGCTCGAACTTCCATCATTAGCATTAACTTGGATACTTCTTGATCAAATTGACCATATGCTTGAGAAGCCCATCTTTCCCTTCTCCTTACCTTCACTACAGCAATGAGATTGCGAGGATGGGGGAGGGGGTAAGTGTTGGTAAAGTCTTTTGGACATAAGTGTAAGTCTTATAATTGGAGAATCAGATTTAATATGTAAAGTTTAAAGCGATCGATTAAAAGATCCAATTAAATCTCAATTATTATAATAACGTTAGAAATATTAGTAAAAGTAATCCAGTAAGTTTGAATTTAAGAAAATAAATAATAAAATAATATAATATTATAATATCAAATTTTAAGTATATTACTTATTATTTATCGGAAATGCATAAAATAAATTCCAATAACTAACGAGTTACTAAAGATAAATTATATACACACTAAAAATCATAAAATAAAATTAATAATATTTTGGAGTATTTGCTTATACTTCATATGCATTTTCGTGTAGGTAAAAATACACGAAATTATCTAAAATGCTAGAAAAATGCTAAAAATGTCAAATGATTAAAGAAAATTATAAAAAATCAAGGAAAATTAGAAAGTTGGGAAATTTTCTAGATCTAAGTCGTGGCATGCTAGGATTAAAAAGGAAAATTCAACTAATAAAAAAAAAGCCAACTAGAAAGTCAAAATTTGCAAGGGATAAGGCAAATATTAACTCAATTTAATGCAAAAAAAAAAATCCTATATAGCTTTATAAATACCCAATATTTTATAGAAACTCATTTGGTCTATTTAGAGTCTTAGAAAATTGGAGAGAACTGAAACAAGAGAGGATTAAGATTTTTTTTTTTCAAAAATTATAAAAAATATGTACAATTAGAGCATTTAGACCAAACCCATGAATAATTCGAATCAAACCGCTACCACCAAAGTACCCTCCCACCACTACCTGGACTGGCCAACACCCCTATCACCACCATTGGTGGTCGGAAGTCTAATAACTAGGTGAGTATGATTTTAAGCCGAATTTGTTTAATTTATTAAAAGTACCAAATTATTTCAAAAAATTATGAAATTTAGTATTCTAATGTTTTTATGTACGTTGATTTATGGTAAAATATTGGTTTGGTTCAATTACATCTGAAAACATGTAATATTTAAAAAACCGTGTAAAATTGAGTATGTTTTTATTTAGAAATAAATAGTCTTAAAAGTGTAATTTTAGGCTTAAAATTTTTGTGTAGACTACTTAGAGGATATAGAATAGTACTATGAAGCTCTTTTTCATAAATGAATTTTCAAAATTTTTAAATAATTTTTAAGCCCTTAAAATATATATATATATAATTAGTGATTTTGGGCTTCATTAATGGTTAATTGAATAATTACTAATTTAGTATATAATTAGGTATTTTAAGATGTTCATGTCTAATGTGATGTGATAATTGTTATAGTCAGGGTATTAGATGTGATTATTAGGAGTAATATGTTGTAAATATATATAATTTTAATAGTATAAGGAATTGGAATTATAATAAATATAAAATATTAGGCTAAATTGGATAATATAATAATAATATTAGTATATATTAAATCTGGTAAGAAATATAAATTTACGTAATTATATGAAAAATGTAAAATTTTTTATATCGAGAGTAAATTCGATACATGAATGAGGATTATAGTGTGTTGAGTAGATTAGAATATTGATTAAGGACCAAAAGTAATGTTTAGAATACTTGAGCCTAATTACTAATGTTAAACAAAAAATTTCCTAGTAACATACTCGAATTGTCAAATCTAAATAGGAAATATGGATCATTAATCACTAAATCATCATTATTATTCATGATTTGCAATTAAAGATTATTCATGTAACCAATTTGAAAAACAAATCATTTATTCTAACTAGATAAGTGTTAGATATTTCTCATGAATTTTGATGATAACAAAATGAAAAGAGTACTAATGTATTGACAAGTGTGTAGGTATTCAAACAGTTCTTTAGAATGTTTAAAATTGTAAATTAAGTTTCATTCAAAGACTTATTCAGAAGGTTTAAATTACTTGAAAAAAAAAGTCTAGATAGTATCTAGAGAATGTTTCAAAAGTTTATAGAAAAAGAATCGACACAACACTTCAGAAAATTACTTAGAGATTTTGAAAATAAGTAAATTAAGATATCTTTAAAAGGTTTTTTAGATAGTTGGTATGGAAGAGTAATTTTGAAAAATAGCACAATTCAGATTTAAAGTGAACAAAGCTTAGCTCCATCAGATTGAGTATATTAGGGAAATACACTTAATTGGCAATAAGATCTATGTGGATTGTTTTTAAGAGAATTATTTTTTGGAAATAATTAAACAAATAAGAAAATATCTAAGATTGAATAAGGATAAGGATAAGAATAAGGATAAGGATGATTTCAAATTTTATGGGATCTCAAATTCAAAACTCAAGATTATTTGGAATTATTGATTAAAGTATATCCAATAAAGAAGATATGACTGAGATAAGATCAGGTTAAAATTCAAACTCCAAGATTTTTTCTAAAATATTTATGGATTACTTTTTAGATGTTGGGATTAGATAAACTTAAGGTAAAGATAATCTTTAACATTAAAGACTCTAGTATAAAAAAAAAAAAGAAATGTTTCAAAATACTGGGTATGATTCTAAGAAGGAAAAATATATATATATCACACTTTGATTGTGATTACTATATTCTATCTGAAAGAGCACAAAACACTTTTTAGAGACTTCTTTAGAAAATTGAATTGAAACTACTTATTTAACTATCTTCATTTCTATTTATGGGCCAATCTATCTAAGATTAATACCGTTCTTCTCACTTCTGTTTTATGAACATTTTTTAATTGTTTGAGTATCATTTAAGAAAAGTTTGATTGTATAATATATGTCTATAATTAACTTAGATTGTAGAGAGGCTAGATAGGTAAAGCAAAGAGTTGTGAAGACTAAGTATGATAGATATTTATAAACTTCTCTTGATTTATTTCTCATATAGTAGATCAAGTGGAACGACATATGTGAAGAAGACTAGGTCCTTAGCAGTGGAGCTAAAAGAGAGTAGTAAGCAAAATGTCGAAACTCTTTAAAATCCTGAACTTAATATTCTTCTCCTTATCTCTTTTACTTTAAGTTATTTATTTGTGTTATTAATTGCATGTTAAACTATTAAAGTATTACTATTCACCAAATTAAGTTATAAAGAAGGGTAATTTCAATTTACATCAAAAAAAGTTTCAAAATTTTTTTAAGGATATTAATTCATTCCTCTTTTTGATATCTTATACGAGACCAACAATAAGGAAGAATAGAGGAGTACCTACTCTAATACCATATTTAGATTTGCTAATTTCATGAGAAATCTTGTTAAGTTGGATGCATCAACAATTCAAGAAGAGAGAGAGAGAGAGAGAGAGAGAGACGAACTATTAGAGCTATGCGAAAATGTAACTATATTGAATATTGTTGTAATTTGTATAGAGAAGAGTAAAGTTTCTATTTATATCTACACCTACTAATCTAACTAAATGTAAAATAAAAAACCAATTGAAAAAATACTTGTAGATATATATAAATAAAAATAAATAGAGAAATACTTCACTATGGTTATATACTATAGTAAACAAGTTGCTTTAGATATATGCTAAGAGATTGTTGGGTGGTTGACTAGCCAAAATAGATGGTGGTTAATGAAACATTAGAGTTTATATTGGCAAATAATTTTTTTGGTTTGTAGACTTAGTGAGGGAATGAAGGGAGAACAAAAGATGGAGTGAGGGGAGAATAGAGAATAATGGAGAATGAGATTGCCTTAGAGACTATAGTTGTATTTACTATAGTTTACTTTTCATATATTAATTATTAGCTAAGGTTTTTAGAATGGTGAGAGATTTAGTAGTGTAGTTGAATGCATATATTATTAATGCAAAAATTATATGGATGCATGAAGGGAAAAAAGAAGAAGAGAAAACATGATATAATTGAAAATATAATAGAAAGCTACTAAGGTGGTGTAGGGTTAGACTATGTAAATAATTTCACTTTCTAACTTCTAAATTCGTTACGTATTTTCCAAATTATGTTGTAAAAAGAAACCCTATAATTAGCAAAAAGTTTTTGGAATTTATTGATGATGAGTATATATTATAAAATATTACGAGGATGTGAAAGCATGTCATAAGAGTTTAGAAGGTCTATTATTATCATCTTATCAATAGTTTTAAGATGTATCTGCAATTTGGGGAGGAAAAAAACAAACATTTCAAGTGTGCTTGATTTATTTCATCGAATATGATTCTAGTGATAACTTGTTCATATTATAAGTTATTGATATGTAATTAATTTCTTCTAATTTCTAGAAACTCATCCAAGAAAAAAAAAAAAAGAAACTTCAATCTTATATAGAATCTTAAGTTATGCGATAAAGTAGGTAAGATTATCTTGGTATTCCAAGATTGCCATATTATGAATGTTGCCTCTATTACAAATTTTACATAAAGCAAACTCCAAATAAGTGGATTGTGTACCAATTATTGGCACGGAAAAAGCTTTTATTGGATGCCACATTTATTAGAGGAAATTTCTGAAGATGTACATTTAGTTGCTACTGCTTTCTAGCTAATTGCTTTCTTATTTTAGATGCATAAAATTCTCTATCCTTATTTAGGGTGTAAATAAACCAGTAGACATTTACTTAATTTCTTCTGCATTACGATTGAATCCATATCTTAAGCTCAAGCTACTTAAGCAGCTTATTGAGCTAAGTTTAAACTTGAAGTTATTTTGACATGATGAGATAGTAAGTTTACTTAAACATAAATTAAGCATAAGTAGTTTTTGAGCTTTTTGTAGAATTTAAATAGGGAGTTGGAACTTTAATATAAATTTTTATGGATAAATGCTTTAAGATAAATTTAATTATGTGGAACATAACATTTGTCTAAAATGATTGAGCAAAGCCGAATTAAATCTTGTGTAGTAGCTCTTCCAACTATGCTTGAACTCATAATATTATTCTACTTTATCAACTCAATTTGTTCACACCACACATGTTATCATTTATATCTAGCTTTACCTGAAGAGGAGGAAATATACATGCATATATCTATATATATGGTTTAAGAAAAGGGTTTATAAAGTAATTAAAAATATAGATTCCATACAATATCACTAACTGTAAGCAATTTTTTTGTTTTAAGAATATGGTTTGCTAGCTTTTAGAAATCATACTAGTTTTGCCTATCATTAGTATTAACATGCCATACGTTTTGATAAGGGGTGGGCACATATATAATAATAATATTAGAGTGCTTTGATTGTTATATAACTAGAAAATATATATTCCACTAAGCATGTGTAAGTGTAACCTCAAAACATGTAACCCTAATAACTCTAAAAAAAGATCTCCTTTTACGATGTGTGCTTTACCCATCAAATAAACCAATATAAAGGCTTGCCATCCTAATGTGTGCTTGTCAAATTTTCATAAGTAAACATTTATGGGTTGTCTACTCACTATTCTTAGTTACACAATAGTAGGAATAGAGAATATCTTGATGAGACAATCAATGTAATAATTAAAATATATGGTGTATTCCATCTAATCATAGTATGGGATGCTACTCCCCCTTAAATAATAATTGCCCATAGGCAAAGAATTAATAGTTAAGAAATTATTTAGTATTGATAGGTTATTTTGGATGTAACTCTCTTAAACATAAGCTAATTTTCTTAGACCATGAGTAGAGCTTCCTATGCTTAAATTGACCCTTCCTGAGCCTAGAACGAGCCTTTTCCATCTCGTTTAAGCCTTGATTACTTCCCATGGTCTTTCTTATAATGAATGTTAGGTTGCGGATGAAGCTCCTAAAGCTCCATCAATCTCTTAAAAAGCTTATAAGAGCTCCTTAAATAGTTAAGGAAAGTTCTCAAAACTTTCCCTAACAAATTTTCTAATAAATCTAAAGCATATTTAGGGTCGAGATTCGCGTTACTTACATGACACAATTCATACACTTATAAACACTCTTATTAACTTAAGTATTAGAGTAATCATATTGGAGCCATCTTCGTTGGCCATTCCTAGCTTAAATTTGTTATGTATATATCAACGCATTGTTCCCAAACTCCTCAAAAAAACTTAATACCATCAATTAAGGAGAGTAGTATTGGAATTGTGTGTATGGGTGCATTTCCTTTTATCTTTAAACTTTTTAATTCACAATTTAAGTTCATATAAATAACAAAGTAGGGTTATTATTTAAGCTATTGATGATTTTCAATTAGTAACTTACATTATCCAAGAGGAATCACCAAGTTCATGTCATGGATCCTTATATATTATTTTGATCTTAATATGATTAAACAATCAAATTATGTTTAGCCACATATGATAATATAGTTTTTGAAATATTCATCATTAAGAATATTTGTAATAATTTTAGCTTCATGCCCTATCCTCCAAAGGAGATAGAGTTAAAGTTATCGGAATACATTGTCAGATAATGATGGAACTAGAGTTGTTATTTGCATGCCCTTGTTAAATGAGCTTCACGATAAGGGAACTATTTAGTTCAATAATAGTGTTAGTCCATTGCTTCTCAATTACAAAACATAAAGCCATGCGAATAGCTGCCAATTCAACTTTTAATGTTCTTAATCTTACTCTTTCTACTATGCTCCTCTTAGGATTCGGCCATCATGATCCCGACATACTATTGCCACTAAGGCATTTCTTCCTCTCCAATCTACTAACACATCATAATTAATCTTTAGGAATCCTTATGGTGGTTTTATCCACCTTCTTGTTGCTTCACTTTTTCCCTCTTCCATCCTTCTCTTCCTATTAATGGACCACCATTAATATGCTTCCTTGCATAGCAATCCTAACCATAAATTATCTTGATTAGCTATTTGGAAGATGCAGTTATTCCTTTCTCTCTAGATACCTCTAATCATAAAAGCAAACAATGAGGCTTGTACATTGCACATTAGTCCATGGTACTTTCCTCATCATTATGTTTCTCCGAATCCAATCAATAAGTTCACATTGCTAGTGTTATCTAGTACATTTGTCCATCCAAACCTACTCCACCATCTTCTTAGCATAGGATACTCCAAAAGCAAATTTTGTTGCATTTCCTCAGTTTCATGACAAAAGACATAATTAGTCTCCATTAGAATACTTTTATGCCTAAGGTTACTCTTAGTTAGAGGGCATTGTGGAAAATTCTCCATAGTAGATTCTAAATGCGTGGTATTGTTGGGATTTTCCATATGCAATCCCAATAAACACTTTGTTTCTTCTCTTCTTCTTCTTTGTACATTAGTCTAATTACTATATATGTTTGAAATTTTCCTTTTGGATCAAATTGCCATGTTAAGGCATGGTCATCACCTGTAGGCTTTAAGGCTAAAAAACAAATGTCAATATCTCCTAAACATTGCTTAATGCTCTCATCCAATGGAAACCCGATAGTAGATTCATCCCACCCTTCATTCAATTGCCAAGCTTTTAAGACTAATGTATCCTCATTATTCCTTCCTAGTAGACCTACAATCCATGTTCGCTGTAGTCCTCCTCTCAACTATAAGTCCTTCCAAAATTTTTCCTTATGCAATTTCCAAAGAGGCATGATGAGGTTCTTTTTTAACCATTCATGTTGTCTTGTGAGTAGTTGGAAGTTTCTAGATCCTCGTTTGACTCCAAATGTGTCATCCTTCCATCTATATTTTGCTTTAACGACTTTAGTCCAAAGCAAATATCTTTTCTACATTTCCTAAGTTAGTTTCAAAATGTTTTTGTTGCTCCTACATTTTAGATCCAATAAGTAAAGGCCTCCATCTTCCTTAAGTCGCTTTACTCTTTTTCATAAAAACAAATGAATCTTTTTGACATTTTCCTAATGTTCCCAAAGGAAATTATTATATAGGTTCTCTAGATTCTAGCTTATCTTTCTTAGCATCTCTAATAATAATTTAATTAAAATCATCATCGCTAGTGCATAAAGCAATTTAGCCTTCTAACCCAATAACTTCCTTTAGGTTTTCTCCAAAAGGAAGTCTAAATCTCTAGCATTCAATCCTCCTCCCATTTTAACTAGAATGTAAAGGGATTTACCCGGCTTAGCATTCATATTGATATCGAAGGTGTCACAAATCTGTTGGAGTACTTCTTGTGAAGTGTTTTGTGAGAACAAAAGCACAAAACTAGGAATAATTGACTTTTTGCCCTGAAATGGTTCCAAAAGTATCCATAACTTGTTGCATAAGCCTAACATTCTCAATTGATGCTTCTCCAATCAGAATAAGATTATCTGCAAAGAAGATGTGCGATAGAGAAATTTGTGATCCATGCCATCTAATAGGGCACCATATATCGAAATTTATTAGCTTTGTGATGCTTCAGCTCAAAATCTCTAGGGCAATAATAAATAAATATAATGCCATTGGATTACCTTAACGTATACCCCTGCTGGGAAAAAACGTTTTCAACATGGAGCCATTAAGGAGGATGTAATAGGAGTTTAACACAAGGCTTGCTCCAATATTTTGAATCCATATTTTTGGGAAACCAAGACTAACCATTACATGTCTGATGTAGTCCCATTCCAACTTGTCATAAGCTTTTTCCAAATCTATTTTGATAATCATCTAATTTGGTACTATCTTCTTCTTCAATGAGTGAAAGATTTCTTGGAATAACATTAAATTATCTATTATTGACCACCCTAGGATAAAGTTGACTACTCCGGGTTGATAATATTCTGTAGGAAAGGCCTCAACTTGTTAACTAGGATTTTTCCTAGAACCTTATACAAAGTCGTACATAAGCTTATCGAACGGAAGTCTTTAAGCCTATTCACACCTTCCTGTTTAGGAATAAGAACAAGTAAGGTTTGACTTACTTGCTTAGGTACCCTCTTAGTTTTCCAAATTTCCTTAATTATTCTGAAGACAAATTCTCTTGCTATCGCCTATTAAGCTTTATAGAATTTTGACTGAAGTCCATCCACTCTTAATGTCTTTAACTTCGCTTTTCTCGACATCGCTGTTTTAATCTCCTCCCTTGTTACATCTTTTGAAAAAGCCTAGATATCACTTTGGTTGAAACTATTCCATCGTAGCAACGAATCAGGTGGTTCCATCCTTGTAAACATTCTCTCTTACCTAAATAAATCTTCAAAGAATTCAATTGTCATATTCTCTAAAGTGCAATGTTTCGTGATCCAATTTCTAACATTGTCAAAGAAACCATAAATCCAATTTTTTGACCACCTTACCATGGTTGATGAATGGAAGAATCTAGTATTACAGTCACCATCAATTAGCCATGTCATTCTTGATTTAATAGCCCATAGTTTCTCCTCGTGTCTTAAGACCTCCTCTAACGCCATCTCTCTATTGATAAGGGCTTGACTTGGTTCAATTTGAATTCTTTGGCAAAGCTCCTCAATCTTCCTTATAATAGATCTCTTTTTTTGTATTTATCAAACCAAACACTTCCTTATTCCATCTCTTCAATTTCGAAACATAAGAATCCAAGTCCTTCGCATAAGTTGGTATGGTTAACTTCCAGTATGATTCAAAATTGCTTTTAAAGTTAGGATAGTTCAACCACATTGGTTGAAATTGGAAAGGACGATCTTCTTTCACCCCCATTCTATAGTTGGGGTACATTGCAAGCAGAAGAGGGTAGTGTTCTAAGGAAGAAGAATTTAAGTGAAACACTTTAGCATTTGGATATAACTTTCTCCACTCAATATTAGCCCACATATGGTCGAGACGTAATTGAATAAGGTTGCTAATTCTTTGGTTCTTTTTGACCAAGTATATGGAGTTCCAACAAAACCTAAATCTGACATTCCATATGAGTTCATTCAATTCTGGTACTTCTGTGCTCTAGCCTGACTAATAGGTCTCCCTCCTTACTTTTCATTATTAGATATCACTTCATTGAAGTCCCCTATGAGCAGCCACGGGCCATTAACATCTCCCATGAAATCACAAATCTCTTGCCATAAAGGTTAATAAGTAGCAAATCTCAAGCTAGCATATATACCAAATATAAACTAAGAAATGTTAGAGGAAGTTACCTCAATGTGTGCAAGGATTTGCTGTTGTTTAACTCTGTGGTTCCTAAGCCTTACTTAGTTTGATTGCTACATCATGTGATCCCACCACTCAATCCCAAAGCCTCAAAGCAAATCATATAATTGAATCTAAGGACCTATCGCAAATTGTCAACGCCCACATGATCCAGTATGGTTTCCACTATGATAATAACTTGTGGTTCATAGCAACCAATGGGGTCTCTTATGACTTGTTGCGTTGCTCCTGAAGTAGCACCCCGAGCATTCCAATGCTAAACCGTTAAACCATTTTGGTCGCATTGTTGATGACAATGTATCCATCAAATCAATATTAAAAAGATTGCATCGAAATTCATACCAATTCAATGCCGGTGCTTCATTCCCTTCTCTCCGTATTCGGATGTTCCACTTGCATGGACGCACAGCCATCTTCGCAATCCCCATTGCCGCTTTTTCCACTAGCGGTAACATGATAGTCCTGATATCCTCCAAAGTTGTTACCGTTAACGGAACACGTTTGATCACCATGCGCTCTCCCCTTTGTGCCATCACTTTTTCCACCACATTTTTGCATGTATCCTCAACCAAGGCTAGATAGTCCGCATTCGTCACCTATTGTCTGATCATCGGCATTAGTTATAGAATGATGCCCTCGCATCTCCCTATCGCCATTCCATCTCGTGTCATATACACTGAAGGCTCCTGGTTTGTTGGTCGAAACATTACGTCTGGTGTTTGGTGGTGGCGCCATCTCATTTGCATCTCTTAGATTCGGACTATCTCCACATATAGGAGGGTGATCTCCCTTCCATTGTTCATTATCCATATCCTAGAGTTGGCGTGTGTCTCGGGTAATGACCCCTGTGGCTTCAGGAGGAGAAGCAATAGTTCCACTTCCTCTACTCTTGCCATGTTCCCTAGCAAGTTTTTTCCAGGAAGAAAAGGGCTTTGGCTTTGGATTATCTTGGCCGAATACAAAGGTTATCTTCGGGTTGGATTCTTCTTTTGTCGATGCTCCTTTAGACTTGGCCTTTTGCGGGTGTGCTAATTTGGGATGAGAAGATTCAGTTTCCTCAGTTAATCCTCCAAGGTAATTTTCTTTCCCTTCTGGATACTTATTTCCCTCTAGTAAATTCTCCCGATCAATTTTTCCAACAATAAATTCATTTGATTTCGTAATCTTTTGCACGGTGGTCTTCCCAAGTCGTTTTGGGAAATTGAGATTATCAAACAACTTCAGACCATTATTATTCCGTTGAATACCTGCTTGGACCGTTGTCTCTTTTCGTAAAGGCATATGCCCTCCTCGTTTGACTTTGACGTCCATCCATCCGATGTTAGTATCCAGGTTTTGCAAAGGTACCCGTGGGTTATTATAATCATTGATTGTCCTCCTTTCTTTACTCTTCACCTCGGTTGTCTTTCTCCTCGTTCCGCTCATTACTTACTAGCTTATTCCCCTCATTATTATGATTCTCTTGCAAGTCCTGAATCTCGTCATTCATATTCCTTTCCGCCAAGACCGAGGCTTGGGCTTCTTTCTCTCTCATTTCCTTCATTTGACATCTGGACGTCACATGATTGGTGCAACCACACTCTTCACACACCCCTGGCAATCCTTCGTAGTAGATCTTATAAGGAATATTGTTAACGATCACTATATGCTTTAATGGCTTGTTCATATCAACTTGTAGGCAGAACCTAACAAATTGTCCTCGTTCCATATTCACAGTGTAAGAATCCAGTCGCAACACAGGACCGATCCTTTCCGCAATCCTTTTGATGGCCATCAATGAAAACAAGTCAATAGGCAATCCTGGGATACGGATCCAAACCACCATTGCTTTGAATTCAGAAAATTCAAGTCTAAAGTCCAACTCCCATTGTTTTAATGCTAGGTAATAGTCATTGATAAACTAAGGGCCATTATTTATAATCCATTGATAGTCCTCGGTACCACTAACTAAGATGATGTAGTTTTTAGATCCAATATGAGAAAGTTTGAAATTTGCTATAGCTACCCACATTTTTCTCAATTTGCATTCTTCAATTTAAGACCTAAATTTGGTCCAATCAATTTTCCAATAAAGGCATATCTCCAAGGTGCATATATCATATTTTTCTCTAGGCTTGAAAAATTGACACAGCCTGTACCCTTTTTTGCAGTTTGATTTAACCTCTCCTCGTCTTCTTTGGCCATCATTAGGTCTTCGGCATCGTCCATGTGCGAATTGACATTTGATCTAGCCATCATTAGGTCTTCGTCATTGTCCATGTTCGAATTGACATTTGATCTATTGAAGCAGAACTTTTCATATGCGCTCGGTATATTATTCAAGAGAGTATCTTTAAAAGAAAGTCTGCTCCCGCCCTTCACTGTACTCAATTTGCTCAATCCATTTTGTGCGTCTTATGAGATCGGATTATTATCTTCATCAATCACGATTCATTTCCGACTTCGTTTTGCTTGATCACTTTCAGTGTCCCTATCATTCCCTAGCCCTAGGTTATTCGTGGTTTCCATTTTCGAATATAGTATAGTTAAATTGGCAAACATGCAATTAGGTAAATAAGTCCCCAAGTTTGCAAAACGCTTCAGATATATAACCCTAATGTAAAATGCAAGTTAAAATTTAGTAAAATAACGGAGCTATTTGTTAATCTTCCAATTTTTCACTTGTACTTTGAGCATATGGTTACTCACATGTTGTAATCTAGCAAGTTGAAGCATAGAGATTTCTATTTTAGATAAATTGTGCAAACCCTCCTAAAAACTTTGCGGCCCCCAGTTTTTCTTTTTTTTTTTTTGTTTTGTTTTTTTTTTTTCAAGTTATCACTTAATAAGCTTGAAATATTGTTTGGTAGGTTTATTATGTAAAAACTTCAATACATCCATCTTTTCCACGAATTACATAATCAGTGCTTTTTATAAACTATAATTTTCCTTATTAAGTTGCCAAACAAGTAACTCTAAGGCACTTATCAGCAAAACCGGTATTTATATGAAAATGGAATATTCTATCAAATGCAAAAGGATGCATATCATTGGCTTTATAGCGCCTCTAAAAGCTGTAATACATCTATGCAATAGAACTAATAAAGGAGATAATTGTAAATAAGTATTTAAAGCTATTGGTTAGATAGATAAACCTCTAAAATATCAATACATAACTCCACCTCTCTATAAATTATTACTATAACCCCAAGATCAATGGTGGAAAGGACCACTAATAGGAATGTTTCAAGAGTTTTTTTGGGTATGTATATTTTTTAAGAAATTATAGCCCAATATCCAACTTTTTATTAAGAAGAATCATGACATTAAGTGTCATGACTTTTTGAAATGAGATATCTTAATGGGAGATATCACTTACAACTTCATTTCACTAAATGTAATGAAAGAGAAATATAATTAAAATTCTTAAGGAATGTAATAAGATTATAATACTTATTATTTTATTTAGTTAGATTAATAAATAACTTAAGAATAAATACGTAATAGAACTTTAATGAATAAATTACTCTTAATTCATTTTCCTCAAATAATTCTAAAGTAATAAGTTATGGTGGTGGTGATAGAAATCGACTGCAGGTGTAGAGGCAGTGATAATGGTGGAAGACAATAATGATGGTGATAGCAGTAGCAGTAGCAGTATCAGTAGCGGTAGCGGTAGTGATGATTAATGGTGGTAGCGATGGCTGGGGTAGTGACTAAGAGGTGGGGGTGGGGATAGTTGTAGGGGTGGTGATGACAATAGTAGTGGTAATGATAGCGATGGTCAGAGGTAGCGACGATAGTAGCGGTGGAGACAATGGTAGTAGCGGTAGAGACGACTGTAGCAGTAGCTATGGTAGTGACAACGATGATAGGTGATGATGGTAGCAATAGGGTGATGATGTTGGTAGGAGTGTGATGATAATGGTGTTAGTGGTGATGATGGCAGTGGCGGTGGCGATGGCGGTAGGGATGGCAACAGTTGGTGGTGACAATAGCAGTGAAGGTGGAACTAACAATAAGTGGTGGTGGTTAGTGATTAGTCGTAGTGGCGATAGTAATAGTGGTGGTGGCCGGTAGTGGTGATAGTAGTGGTCATTGTTAAATTGATATAATATTTTTGGAAAAAAATATAAAATTTAGTGAGAAATCGTATTTTTTTATTGAGTCAAAAAATCCCTATTACCTGATTTCACATAATAGAGATTTTTAAGGAATTGCATTTTGAAAACAAAAAACCGAGTGAACACTGTAATAAGGAATAAAGAAGGAATTGAATTCCAATTTCTGTTAAGTGAACGAGGTATTAATGTTTCATGAATAGGTATGGTCTTCTTCCTATCTTTTTACATAAAAGTGAATATTATAACAAAAAAGAAATCACTTTGATTTTCATATTTTATAAAATCCATCAAAAAATTAAAGAGTTAAGGAAGAGAAATTCTACTCTTGGAGAAATAAAGTTAGATTGGAGAGATAAGGCATATCAAGAGATTAAATTATTTTTTGCATTTCCAAATTTAAGAAACAATTATAAAAAAAAGTATGTAATATTGTCTGTTCATAATTATATGAAAAAAAATAAAGTTCAAAGATTTTGAAATTATTTTTTAAAAAAAATTACTTTATCATGTAATTATGAAAAATAGGATAAGAAACTCATGATTTTTCCATTATCATAATTAGTATCTATAATATTTGTTAGAGATAATTTGAATTGCCAATTATAATAGATGTAGAGAATTTGAATTACCATTACCATAACAAATAACAGATGGAATATGTTATTTAACTACTAAAAAGGTTAATCCATCTCAAAGGCAAAGATCCATTGATTGTGTTTGTAGTTGCTAATACATGACCATGAAGAATTGAACTTTGTAATCAACGAGCATAATTTTTTTTCTTTTAAAATAATTTGAAACGATTTATTACAAAAAAAAGAAAAAAGAAAAGAAAATTACTCTTGGGACGATGGAATGGTAATTGTGTAGTACCGTTTGCGGCACCGAAAACCATAAGGATACAAACATTGACAGTTAGCACGAGGATGCCCTAAATCTTGGTTTCGTTCTTTTGAGTAACAAACCATATTGATTCATGTACCAGACATTTTCCTTAGAAACTCAACAATAGTATTAGTAAATATTAGCAACAATAACAATTGCATCATAAATGTTGCAAAATGCATATTAAGTCACTTAGCCATATCCTTTGAAGACGTGATATTATTGTTAATTATTAAATAGTATTTAGTCATCAGGGGCACATGTTAAATTCTAAAATACTGTTTCTTCTCCCATTGGTTGGTCAAATGTTAAGTGATACTCATTTATTGGAATTTCAATAAATAATGGCTATTAAAACTTCAATCATCACGTATGTTTCTTATGAAAGTAGATAGGTGTTTGATATCTATTACAGAATGAAGCAATATATAATGTGTCCTATGAAGTGATATATATATATATATATATATAAATGTTTATACAACAATGGAATTTTTTTTAAATATTTATGGTCTTTGAATTTATATAAAATGCATGAGTTATTTTGAATTATCATGTCTGTATAAAATTTCAATGATGGATGATTTGTTAATCACCAAAGCAACCAAATCGTTACATCTATAAACTTTTTCTTATTTTAAATTTTTGGTTTATCCATGAATTTTATTTGTAAATGACATAATTAATTATATTTAGGATAAATTGAAATCTTGTTATTATGAGGCATCATAAATCATCCAAAGATGATTAGTTATTCTTATAATATAAAACATGATTGTTTGTAACTAGCATGTCAAATTGGATTTATTTATATATCTAAAGATTGCAAATATATCTTATTAATTATGTACATGCTTGTTGATTATGATTGATGTTTATATATCTTAATATAATCCAAAGGAGAGCTTTGACACATAATTATGTTTATAATTGCTTGAATCTGAATTTATATGATTACTCAAAGCATTAATGTGTACTATACATTGTAATTCTTGCAGTATCTATCCTTGTTTCTCTACATTCCCATGCCTCATTTATTCTTATATTCAATAGATTGAATTTCTAATATTAGTTGTTACGCCCCGAAGTCCTGAAGTCCCGAAGTCGTAACAGCCCTACTGTATAAACCATTCTATGATAGTAACTGGCCTCACAGTGCCTACGATAGACATGATCTACATAAAATATCAACGACTCCTCGCTTTGAAGTAAACAGTCCAATTAAAAGTTGAACTACAATTATGATAAATATTACAAATTTTTCATAGACATGTATAATTATATATAAGTCTACAGAACTTTCTACATATTCACAACTGTTCACTAATTTACATAATAATTATCAGTCTTTCATCCTTAACTATAAGGTCACTCTAGTTACACATTATACTAAGTAACTTAATCTCACACCCCTGACTTCAAAACGGACTAACCTCTGGGTAATTGTAGGGCGACATAGTACTTGAAGTGTTCAGAAATCAAGACCTGCAAAAGACTCTATAAGGGTATGAGTAACTACAGCTCAGTAAGTTGAATTGAAGACTCATGAATGCATATAAGCACAAACAAGATTATCAAGCAATTATTTTCATGCAATGCAACAATCAAGTGTCATCGCACAACGTAGTCCGGTCCGTTGTGAAATTAGAGAAATTTCATCCACTTCAATCCGGGTTGAGGAGTTTCCATGTTATGCAAAAGCTCACAATCAAACCCAGGCTTGTATAATGGAGACATCGCTCCTCCTGTGACTACTTTCAAACCATTGACTTCACCCTCGCCGCAACCTCCTCTCCTGTCACTTAGTTCGACTAAGGATGAAGAATGGACCATTTTGCAATAATGCATTATCCCTTTCAAAGGGATCAGTATTTAGTTGGAGAATCCTATGATCCCCTAATGGGTTGCAATACATGACGTTTTTGGTTATTAGGGTCGAATAAGATTAAATTTCATTTAGGGTTTCCAAATAATTTCACACTAATTCAATCAATCACAAAATCACTCACATTACAGATTCAGCACGAATTCAGATACATCAAACACATGCGTAAACTACTTACAATCACAACCATATACAAGCCTAAGTTTCTGAATACCATAAAACTAGTACTCTATTACGATAAGTAATAACCCAACTTACTTGAAATTTCTCAATCGTTCGATCACTTAGTTGCAAGCCGATTCGTCTTTAGGTATCCTATAATACAAAGAGGTCTTTTTAATACTTATACTTTAAGGATTCATATTCTAAGTTATAATTTAACTCTGTTTTCCATGTATACCTATTATATACTAATAATTCTTTCTACTCTATTTCAAGATTTAGACCCTAAATTTGATTCTAGTTTTGATTCTTAAGTCCTAAATATGATCGAATCCTAATGTGAACTTAAACACATTAAGCTCGAGTAGTCAAATATCCTATTGGGTTTTAATGTAATATTCTAAATTATTCGGTACACGTTATTCCTAATTAGGGTATCGGATTTATATCCGATATGAGAAAATCTTACATTTTTATACAATTACTTAAAATTCAATCTTAATTCAGATTTAGTATTATTCTAATTTTTATTCTAATATTATCTAAATAGCCCTAAATTTTTTAGATTTATTAATTTTCAATTCCACATATTACTAATTTCTTACAATAACTACCTAATTTCCTAAATTAACTATACTTAATACTCCAAAGTCTAGGATTATGATTCCACATCAGAGATTAACATCCCTAAACATCTAATTACTATCTAAATCAGTAATTAGTACCTTAATCACCTAATTAACCCAAAATTACCCAATTTTTCCATCATTTTAGGAATAAAAATTAACTTAAAAATTTCAAAAATTAATTTTAAAAAAATGGCTTCATAGCACTGTTCTATATCACATAAGCATTCTACAAAAAAAAAAAAAAATTGAGCTCCAAACTACACTCCTAAGTCTATTTATTTTTCGTTCTAATCATACTCAGTTTTGATCAATTTGTTAAGAACCTTATATTTTTTTACGTAATTAAACTAAATCACTATTTTTCCCTAATTCGACATATAATAAAACCTCAGAATAACAAGTTTCATAATTTTCTAGGCAAAATAACTAATTTTAAAAAATTATTCAAAATCGGGGCAATTAAGGGACTCACTAGCTCGATGTTTTTTAGCTGTCCAAATCCGATCCAAGTGCGTCTGTTGGCTTAGACGGTGGGGCTAGAGTGGTGGTGGTGGCTAGGTCCTAAGTAGTAGTGAGGTGTGGGTTTGGCTCACTAGCCGAATCTCCACAGTTTCCTTTTTTTTTTTCTGGATTTTCTCTTCTTATTTTTCTCTAATGCTCAACTATCCAAAGGAGCTCTCTGAAATTTTTCCCTATTTATAGACATTTTGGGTAATTAATATGCATTAATTAGACATGACATTGCCCCATTTCCTTGATTTTTGGCTTTTGTATTACTTAATTCTAATTGGTTAATTTTTATTTTTCAGATTCGAACTTACCACGACCATAATTGCATAAATCCACACTCTTCTGATTTTTTTTTCTGATTTTTCTTAATTAATTTAATAATTTTCTTTAATTATTTACAAAGTTTTTTGCCAATTTAAGTAATTTCGCGTATTTTTATCTACATGTAAATACATGTGGGATACATGTGAACATTCCTAATTATTATTTAGGTCATTCTATGATTTTTAGTATACACATAATCTATCTCTAGTAATTTATTAGGTATTAACTTACACTTTTCGCTTTTTCGATAATTAACAATCATTATACTTAAAATTTGCAAATTTTGCAGTCTCCTATTTTATTACTTATTTTCTTAAATTCAAGTTTACGGGGTCATTTTACTAATATTTCTCTCCATAGTTTCTAATTCGGGTTTGATTGGATCCGTTAACCGATCACCTTAAACCTTGTGCTTTAAGTTTAATCCTACAGTCTCTTACCTTAACTTTAGGGCTTACATTAATATGAGCAAGTTCAATTTCATTTAGGTGTTCTAAATCTTGATTTGTCCCTTCAGGCTGAGAAACCTACTACAATTACTAATAAAAGCAATGGTATGGAAAAAACTCTATAAACTTTGGCAGAGATTGAATAGATTAAGCCTACTGTTAATGAGAATGACAGTAGCAAACAACATGAAAGCTACCCGTTCTAAAACTAACCTTACAAAAAAATTTATTAAGTTTGTGGAAAAACGTTCTTAAACTATCAATAAGTCTCTTGCTAGTATATTAATAGGTATACTGATCAATATGAAATTTGATGGGTCTTGTACAATATATGAGCATATCCTTGAAATGACGAATATAGTGATAAAGTAAATGGCTTTGGGAATGAATGTAGATGAGTTCTTTTTGGTACAATTCATACTGAATTCCTTACCTCCTAAACAATATGGTCCTTTTCAAATGAATTGCAACACTATGAAGGATAAGTGAAATGTAAATGAATTGACCAGTATATTGATTTAGGAGGAAACAACATTAAAGAACCAAAGGACTCATTCTATTCATTTTGTAAGTCATCAAGAAGTTGCAATGAGTTAAAAAAGACAGCCTAGAAAAAGCAAGAAGAAAGGTTTGCATTACTTGAATGAATCTTCCAAAGTAGTATAAATCTACAGAAAGGAAACTAAGTGTCATTTCTATAAGAAATCTAGACACTTGAAAAAAGATTGCTCAAAACGCAAGGCTTGATTTGAAAAGAAATGTAAGCCTTGTGTTTTTGTTTGTTTTAAATCAAACCTTACATAAGTTCCTTATAATACTTGGTGGATTGATTCTGAGTCAACAACTCATATTTCTAATACAATGTAAGTATTCCTTATGATCCAAACTATGAAGGTAAATACGAATTTTGTGTTCATAGGAAATGGAAACAAAGGTCTAGTTGAAGGAATTTGCACTTATCGCTTGATTTTGGATACTAGGCATCATTCAGATTTGTTTCAAACCTTTTATGTTCATACATTTTCCCGTAACTTAATTTCTTTGTCAAAACTTGATGTATTGGGATATTTTTTTAAGTTTAGGTTTGAATCTTTTAGTTTGTATGTGGATAATAAATTTTATGGTTTAGGAATTTTATGTGATAGTCTTTATAAATTTAAGCTTGATGATGTTTTTGCTAAAACTTTATTGACATCACATCGTAATATTGGAATTAAGCGTATTTTGATTAATAACTCTACTTATTTGTAGCATAAACGGTTGAATCACATATCTAAAGAAAGGTTACAAAGATTAGTAAAGATTGGAATTCTTCCTTTTTTGGACTTTACGAACCTTAGCATGTGTACTGATCATATTAAAGGAAAACAAACAAAAACATACTAAGAAAGGAGCTCCAAGAAGCATGCAACCTCTTGAAATTATACACACTAACATATGTGGACCTTTTGGTGCTCCATCTTTTAGTAGAGAAAGTACTTTATCACCTTTATCGATAGTTATTCACATTACACTTATGTATATCTTTTGCATGAAAAATCTCAATTAATAGATTACCTTAAGGTATATATTAATGAGGTTGAGAGACATCCAGATAGAAAAGTAAAAATTGTTAGATCAATTAAAGATGGTGAATATTATGGAAGGTATAATGAATTAGGGCAATGTATAGCTCCTTTTGCCAAATTTTTCAAAAGACATGGCATATGTGCTCAATACACTATGCTAAAGCAATATGGTGTTGCGGAAAGGCAAAATCATACATTAATGGATATGGTTAAGAATATGTTAAGCCATTCGTCTCTACCAATATCTATATAGGTATTTGCATTGAAAACCATAGTATATTTATTAAACAGGGTTCCTAGTAAGATAGTTCCAAAGATACCTTTTGTACTATAGACGAGATGGAAACTTAGTTTAAGACATATATATTGGGGGTTATCTTGAGGGAAAAAAAAAGATTTATAATCCATATGAAGAGAAATTAGATTTTAGAGCAATTAGTAGTTTCTTTATAGGATATCCCGAAAGATCTAAGGGATTTAGGTTTTATTGTCCTAATCAGAGTATAAGAATTTCTTAAATTGGAAATATCAAGTTCATTGAAAATGGTCGAACTAATGGGAGTAAAGAATAGGATGATATGTGTATTAAAGAAGTTAGGGTGGAAGTTCCTATGCCCTTAACTTCGAAAATCATTGATCCTAATATTATGAAACTTCACTAAAATGAAGAACAAGAAATAACTGATCAAATACATTATGAAGTTGTAAATATAGATGAACTACAAGAAATAGTATTAAGGAGATCTCAAAGAGAGAGAAAGTTTACTATTCCTAATGATTATGTGGTCTATTCACAATAGTTAAAACTTGACATAAGAATTGATAATGATCCAGTTTCATTCTCATAAGCTATGGAATGTAGTGATTCCATTAAATGGGTAAATGCTATGAAAAATAAATAAATAAAATATATGGATCAAGATCAAGTCTAGGACCTTATTGAATTGCCTCAAGGATGTAGAATAGTTATCTATAAATGGGTCTTTAAGACAAAGCGATACTTAAATGACAATATTGAACGATATAAAGTTAAACTTATTGCAAAAGGTTTTACTCAGAAAGTTAGCATTGATTATAAAGAGATTTTTTCACTAGTTTCAAGGAAAGACTCACTTAGGACAATTTTGGCTTTAGTAGCTCATTATTATTTAGAGTTATACCAAATGGATGTTAAGATCACTTTTCTCAGTAGAGATTTAGATGAAGAGGTCTATATGGACCAACCTGAAGGTTTTTCATTTAAAGAAAAGGAACATGTGGTGTGTAAATTTAAGAAGTCAATATATGGACTCAAACAAGCTTCCTACCAATTGTATCTTAAGTTTAATAATACCATAACTTCTTTTAGTTTTAAAGAAAGCACCTTTGATCAGTGTATATATATGAAGATTAGTGGAAGGTTAGGAGCAAGTTTGTCTTCTTAGTCCTATATGTTAATGATATTTTGATTGTTGCTAATGATTTTGGTTTATTAGATGAAATCAAGAATTTTCACCGATAATGATCTTTCTAAGAGTTTTGAGATGTAGGATATGGGAAATGCAACATATGTTATAGGAATTGAAATATTCCATGATAGATCATAAGGATTGTTAGGCTTATCTAAAAAAATATATATCAATAAGGTTCTTGAAAGATTTAAGATGAACAAGTGTTTAACAAGAATTGTTTCAATTCAAAAAGGAGATAAAATTAGCAACACGTAATGTTTAAAAAATGAGTTGGAACAAGAACAAATGGCAAGAATTCCTTGTGCATCTATTGTTGGAGTTTGATGTACCTTCAAACTTGCATTAGACCCGATATTAGTGTTAGTATTGGGATGTTAAGTAGATATCAAAGTAATCCAAGGTCAGATAATTGGAAAGCTACAAAGAAAGTCTTAAGATATTTGCAAGGAATGAAAGATCACATGCTCACTTATAGTCGGTCTGATTGGTTAGAAGCAATTGGTTATTCAGTTTCATATTTTGTTGAATGTGTTGATAAAAGAAAATCTACACTATATTCCTATTAGTTGAAGGGGCAAATTTCATGGAAATGTGCAAAATAGTCTATCATTGCTGCATCGACACCATTAATAAGCTACTGAAAATTTATTATGACAACTTCGCTACAATTTTCTTTTCAAAGAACGAAAAGTATTCAAAAGGTACTAAACATATGAAAATCAAATACTTTGCTATCAAAGAAGAAGTTCGTAAACAAAGAGTGTCAATTGAATATATCAGCACAAAACTAATAGTTGTAGATCCATTAATAAAGGGATTACTACCCAATATTTTTATAGAGCATATTGAGAGAATGAGCATTGTAGGATGTCTTGATTGAATAATAATTTTTCACTTATGACATTCTTGAGCTCAATTAAGGTGTTTCTGAAATTTCCTATTTTCTATATAGTATATATAATCAAGCTAGAATTATGTTAATAAGAATAGTTTATTATAAAGACAACTAATGGTTAAAACTTCATATATCACTTCATTAAATTATAATTAATTTAGAAATTAATTATGTAGTATGTGGGAGAGACTATATCACTATAATGACATACAATTGCCATAACTATAATTAATTTTTAACTTAAATATGATATGATATTATGGTATAATCAAACTAAGAAAAAACTTAGTATAACTTTATTATGCACATTATATTTACTTTAAGTTGTTAAAGAACATATATGAGCCAAGTAGGACAATATAAGAAATTATGGCTTTAAAGAATAATGGCATTAAGTATCATAACTTCTTAAAATTAGATATTTTGATGAGAGATATTACTTAATATTTTATAAAAGGCTATCGTCTTTTTCTTACCTTTTTATATAAAAATGAATATTATAATAACAAAAAGATATCACTTTTATTTTCATATATTACAAAATTCATCATAAAATTAAACAATTAATAAAAAAAATCCTATCTTTAAAGAAATAACATTAGATTGGAAGGATAAGATATATCGAAAAATTAAAGTGTTCTTCGTATTTTTAAATTTAAAAAACAATTACAAAGATAAGGTACATAATATTGACTAATGATAGTGATGTAAAAAATCATGAAGTTCAAGATTTTGAAATTATTTTTAAAAAATTATTTTATGAAAAATTACTTACATATATCTTCAAAACTCGTAAGGAAATCAGCATGAAAGTACACTTTCTTAATAATTACTTTTGGGATGCATTTCAATTTGTTCGACTTGCTTTCGTGTTTTATAGAATAGTTTTGAGACGTCAATCTTAATTCAAAACCTCGATCTTGATTAGGACAAAATTATCGTCTTAGCGAAGTAAGAACGGTACTGCGCAACTCTAGGAGAGAATTTTACAGAAGCAAGGCGCAAAGCTGCAGACGTAGTACAAGTTCTATCGAACCGATGACATCATAATTTTCACACCGAGTAAATGAGTTAAAAAGTGATTAAAAAAAAAAAGATTTGCTGTACTAAACATAAAGGTAAAACATAAGTAATCTTAGTGAATTTATTAAAAAAATTCTATACACACAATTATTTTTTTTAAATATGAACCTAAACAATCATAGAGAACTTAAAAGAAAAGAAGAAAAAGAGAGAGAAAAAGAAAGAGATTATCAATGTGTATAATCAATATTAGAGTTTTTTTATTTTAACTTTATAGTAAGTCCTTTAAACCACATGACACCAATTATTACACTCTTTCTTTATTTTTTTTTTAATATGATTCTTACACCCTTATAAAAGTAATTTACATTGCAATATAAGTGTCTTGTCCGAAGTCAGTCTTATATCTATTATAAAGCTCCCTAAATGTTATATACAAATTATTTGATTTTTCTCCTATCGTACTTTTATTTTTTACGGACCTGTATCATTATTTATTTTATAGTTGATATATATTTTTTTAAATTTAAATTATTGATCAAAATTTTAACTTAATAGTTTAGATTTTAAACTATATAAATGATAAGTGAAATGAAAGGTGTAATTGATCTCGTCAAAATAATGAATAAAATAGTAAAATCTCCTATAAATCATTAATAGTTTCTTAATTCCAGCGAAATGGCTATAGTTTAACAAATTACCGCTTTTTAAATTTATTCAAATAAGAAAAACCCATATAATTGCAAGGCGCTTAATATAACAACGAGAAAGATTACACTGTTTTATATTTTAAAACATTTTCTTTCCAAAAAAATATAAATCGAGTTAACTGACTGACCCGACAATATATACCTGCGGCTGAAAAGTGAAAAGTGGGAAGAAAAAGTGTTTTTCTTTTTTTTTTTTTTCCCCACCCATGCAAGATGGCATGGGCGATGATCTCACTGTTCGTCCATGATTGGAAGTATCACGTGTCTGGAGACTTCACGCAAACAAGGACAAGGGACCTTTCCAAATTCCAAGGTTACTTCCGTCGTCGTCTTCAAATATGATGCCGCCCCGAAATACGTCAGCATATTGATAATTTATTTTATTTTATGCTCCTTGCTACAGAGGGGCGTTAATGGATGTTTAATCAGCACATATCGATTTTTAATATTCCTTATGTAATTTATAAATATATATATACACAAAATATAATATATTTCTTTATATAGACCTTTATCAATTATCTTTAAGTATTTGTTAACATTTTCTTTTGGTAAAACAATGGATGTGTGCATGTACCATTTTTTTTTTTTTGTTTAAAAGGATAGCATCATTATTTAATCTTAAAAACACATAAAGAAATGAATTCTCAATAAAATGAGACCTTAAAATGAAAAATTCTTAAAAATTCATTGATTTAATATAAATTATATTGTAACGAAAGTTTTAGCCATAAGCCAATTGTAATTAAATATAATAAGGTAAATCATGGTTCATTTTCTACATCATATAATGATACGGAAATTAGTAGAATTGGCATCTTATAATAAGAGATGCTACTAAAACACTTAAATTTCTACCTTGAAGAATACATTTTAAAAGTACAAAATTAAAATAAGATATAAAACAAGATAATTAGTTCAGTTACATATTCTACCATTTAACCAAATCCATATTTTTTATATTATTAAATCTTTTATTATTTTGTAAAGGCCTAAATTTGACTCGTGAACTTTAAGCTTGATAATGAAGTGGATTTGACTTTTTAGGTTAAGGTGATAAGGTCTAAAGAGTCAAATTTATAAAAATTAGAGATAATCAAGAGAGATTTGATACAGCAGGCTTAGAATATGGCTTGTTTGATCAATTCGCCCAATGCCTAATCCAACCTTTCATGGTTTGATTTACACTAATAAAATATAAAACCCTTTATTTAGGTTTAAACCCATAAAAAAAGCCCATCTAACACCCATATATAAAAAGGCTTCCATCATAACCATTGATTAACATCATGACAGATGGAATTCACTTACCGTTTCTTATAAATACATCATTCATTTCCTCATTTAAAAGAGAGATAAATTTTTACTAATGTCGTTATTCTACTGAAATCCTATCTTAAAGATCAAATACTCAAACATCATAAAAATATTACCCCGTTCTTTATCCATCTCGTGGAGTTTGATACTGTCGTGCTCCTTAACCTATTACTTAACGTATTAGAGCCTACCAAAACCATCTACTTTCTACTCCTCTTTCCTATCTTAACTCACTCAATCATTCCATATATCCAAGTTAAATAATTTTCTCAATAATGTATAGCGTGATCTATCATACAGTACGCATGTGACCTATTTTAATACATACTTCATATAACAATTCCATAAATTATGATTAGAAAGGACAAAGAGAGAAAACTTTGATATGTGTTAGACTGTGACAGAAAGGAAATTGAAGTGGTAATGCACTACTCTTTCTTGTTGAAGTGGAAGTTATTTGGGAGAGAGATGGGGAAGGATGCATGCATGGGATATGTTTAAACTCATATTTAGAATTTAAAAGAAATTATATATTAAAAAAAATTCTAAATGGGTAGGAGGTTCTAATCCAATTAGTTTTAGTTTACTTGTTTGTTAAATATTTTGTTAATGAGTCAGGATATTGAATCCAAATCTAAACACCTTTACAGACATATTCATACAAATCTCGACAATTTTATTAATATTAGTAAGTTTTCATTAATTTGAATTTATTTATATAATAAAGATTATTGTAACTTAATGATATGAATATTAATTTTTTAATAAAATATATTAAGTTAGAATCCTTTTTTTTTTCAAATTTTAATATGTAATGTTAGTTGAGGAAAAAAGAAAAAAACTGTTAAATCTAATATTTTTGTTATACCAAAGTTGATGATGAACGGTATGCTAAATTGCCAATATTGATTTCTTGCCGCAACTGATCCCACCACCTCATAATTCAGTAGTTTAGAGAAATGTGGACCACAAGCAAACAATGTTCTCTAATGCCTAGCAATATATTTCAAGGTCAGAAGTAAGATTTTCTACAGATTTACCGAATGCTGATTAGCTATATCCTATTGAACGAGAAGTCGCGACCTAACACCGTATACCAGCTCACATTATCAACTAAAACCTATTGTTACGTATAGTGTTATTAGACCTAAATTGCAATTTATTCAGATATATAAAACGATAAAAAATTTATAAAAAAAAACTAACTTCAACGGAAAATTAAATCAAAATTGAATTTGGCTCAAATCAAATATGACAATACTAGTTACATGTTGCAAAAATACCCCATTTATTATCCTTTGAATATTGTGAATGATCTCTCGCGTTTGAGAGTGCCCACAATGTATACAGTGATCTACAAAAGTGTGACTTAATTTTTTTTTTTTTTTTTATATGTGATAACATATAATTGATAGAAATATAAATTAAGAAATCATTAAAAAGAAAAAGTCAACCATTATACAAAAGTTACCTTTTAGAGCTGCCTCTGTTTAAATCAAACACAAATTACAAAATCGCATGTTGTAAAAACATACTGTGAAAACATTGGATCTAAATACAAAACAGAAAAACCTATTTGGTTCTCTGCAAAGGCGATGTTTTTTTTTTTTTTTTTTTTTGCCAATAAAAGATCCTATTCCCATTGTATTTTCTTTTTTTTTTTTCTTTTTGTGTACTCAACACAACAAAAAAATAATTGCACGTTGTCAATCTTACAACCGACCATCATAGTTGCTTGATCAGATAATTAATGATCTTTCGTGTAGTAGCTCAAGAGGAAGGCCACCATACGAGAAGGCGGTAAGTACATGTGAAAACGCACTTCATACTTCACCAAACATATATTTTTACACGTGAATATTTTTGTAAGACCGAGTACGTTCAACACGCAAACACGCTGACGAATTATGTTGCACATGTGGGAATGGTCTTAACTTGAATATGAAACCATCTAATTTAATTAACAGGGAAAATTAATTATTTTAATCGCAATGTTAACTTATTATGTGCGAGTCATTTAAACGGTTAACGATGGAAATTTACATAATATAGAAAGCACGGTATCAAGAATTGTCCAATTACAATATACGTACAAAAAGTTTATAACTTCATATAGTGCGTGGGTAGATGAAGGGTTTGGAAGGCAAGCACGTGGATGTTGTGGGAGGATCAAGCTACATGTAGTTCTAGAAAAATGACGTGGAGATATTACTTCAAGCTTTCTTTTTTTCATGATTGAAAGTACATTTAAAAAGGTAAAATGACATTCTAATTTCAATAAGAAAATCAATTTTGTTTTTGAAAAAATAAAATTGCGATTCCATTCTCCACTCATTAATTATTATTATTAATTAAAAAAAATATTTCACCTTTAATATAATTAAAACATCCAATAAATACAATTAGTTTTTATAAATATTATTATATATATATTCCATTCCATTTCTTAAATATTTTTGAACATAGAAATTGATGTATAATTTCGATCTTAATTCTATTTCACTACATTCCATCCCATTTTAATGTATTTCATTACGGACCATTTTCTCTTACGAAATGATACTAAAATGACTTAGGAAAGAATGTTAGAGGAAAAACAAACAATTTCCGAAACTTAAATGTGAGAGTAGGGATTAAAAAATCAACCCTCGATAACATATACTCAACGAGAAAAGGTAGAACAACTTTTATAAGAAACCATCATCAGTTAGGTTAATTTTGTGGATTAGGATTTTATGAAATCTAAACTTGCTACTAATCTTACATAGAATGTGAGAGCAGGGATCAGAAAAAATGAGCCTAAAACAATAACAATTTATAAATCTAGATTGCTAAACACATAAACGATAAATCGAGGTCCTTTCTCGTCTAAAGAGTACAAATCCGAGCTCTTCCTTTGTATTTTTTCCAACGGCATAAAGTGTGTGTATTTTCATTAGTCCGGTTAATTGTACATAATAGGATTTTATGAAATCTAAGTCTGTTGTTAATTTTAATAAAAGCTTAGTGGGAATGTGGGGGTAGGGATAGGAAAAAGGACTATATTTGAGAGAGAGAGAGAGAAGACTGATTTTTCCCACCAAACCAGTGGGAAATATATTTTCCACATTCACATCCGAATTAGTCAAATCTGCTTCAAGGAATGGAAAGGGAAAAGGGAAAAAAACAAAATGTGCATTCCTCACGTATGTGTATATATATGTATACGTATATGTATATATCCCTAATATTTAAACTTTCTTTCCTTGACAAACTATACTATACCCACGGAAAGAAAATCAATCGTTTATTGTGTTTTTCAAAAGAATGGGACCACCAGTACACTTCATAATTGAATATTATAAACAGACTTTAATAGAACTTTCCCAGTGGTTGAAGCAATATATCAATCAATAGAATAAAGAAAATGATCGGCAAATCGGATATTTAATTACTTTTAGTAAGTCAATTATGAGTTGGAGACCACACAATTATTATCGTCACTTAATGAATAAGTACCACATGTTTGAAATCCTATATACTGTATCTCATATAATAAGTTCACATGAATATCATGCCCCAGAAACAGGTGCAAACGTGATAAACAAAGTACATATATTGGTGTCATTTAAGAAAACTATAAGAGTTATTTATCAATTTATAAAAGTTTAAGAAGATAAAAATTATATTTTAAAAGTTTAAGAGGTCAAATCGTATTTAAGTAAAAGTTTAAGGAAGTTTTATATATTTTCTTTTTTTTTTTCTTTTAAGGACAAATAGTCTAAATTGTACTAGAAGGGTGAGAGAGAAGTAATAGAGTAAATTTTCAATTATTTAAAGATCTGAATGTCAATTGCAAAGAACAGATATTGAATATGCATGGAGTAGAATTTTAACAAACAAAATAGATAGAGTGCAATAAGCTGAAAATAAAATTAACAGATGCACTTTAAGAACAATTTCAAAATTTAATATGATCCATATTTGAAGAATTCCAACGTAGAGGATGGATGCCATGGGGACTTCCTCCCTACGTACGAATGACAAAATACATAATTGTACGATATAATTATATATATAAGTATTTTTAGAACATATATTATATATTTATATAATTTATAACATAAATATATAAAAATGAGAATCTAAAACAAAGAAAAAATCGATTACCTTACTAATCCTTGCTCTCGATTAGAAGCAAAGAAGTTGAAAGAGGAGAAAGTGCAAATGGTGCGAAATGATTTTGTTATTATAGTTGTAGTGTATTTATATGTACAAGTTTAAGTGACATGTAAGTTGCACATGTAAGAGTAAAGACTAAATAAGCATATACTAATCTTACAACCCCTAGCCACTTCCCTCCCCCTCAAGTTGGACTATTATCTAATAGTCCTATCTTGGAAATTAAAGTGTGCAAAGTAGATTTAAGGAGAGCCTTCGCTCGCAAGTTGATAACCTGATGAATAGAAGGAACAAAAAGAACAGAAAGGAAACCAAATGAAACGTGATCTCGAACAAAATGTATATCAATCTCTATGTGCTTCATCTACCTATGGAGACAAGGATTAGTTGCAATTTACTAAGCTGATTGGCTATCAGTGAATAAGGAAATAGGCAATGAAACATCCATTTGTAGATCATGTAGAACATAAGAAATCCATAACAACTTCTTGGTAGCTGATGCTAAACTATAGTATTTAACTTCAATAAAGGATGTTGACACTAATGATTGTTTTTCAATCTTCTAAGACACCAATGATTGTATCTTTTAAGTACTTAAGCACCTGCACTGTTGTAGCAAAATGAGAAGTCCTAGGATTTGCAACAAACTGACTCAACTATTAGACTGTGAAAGAAATATCTAGTTAAGTGATTGTCAAATAAAATAAGTGACCAACAAGTCGTCTAAACACTACGAGAACTTTAAGCAATGTCCCTTATTCATGATAAAGTTTGAGATGAGGAGGTAAAGGTATCTTACTGGGCTTAGCAACGGTTAATCTAACACCTTGTAGTACATCAAGGGCAAACTTTTATCGGTTTAACATCAACCCTATATCTATTCGACAAATCTTTAAACCTAAGAAGAATCTTACATTAGTAAGATCTTTTATAATAAAAGCTTGGTCTAAAGAGTGTTTAATAGCAACAATGGATTCAAGATTATTTCCTGTAATAAGCACATCATCACCATAAACAAGTATGGCAACAAAATCATTATCCTTAGATCTTGCAAAAAGAGAATAATCACTCTTTGATTGTGTAAAGCCTAAGGAACAATGAATTTTGTAAATTTTTCCTCCATTAGCCAAAAGTTTGCTTTAAGCCATAGAGGGAACATAACATTTCAAACACTTTGCCTTTAAAAGATGGATTATATCCTTTAGAAGGAAGCATATAAATTTTTCACCAGTATGCCCATGCAAAAAAGCGTTGTTAACATCAATTTAATGAGTAAACCAATTTCTTGATGTTGCTACAATAAAAAGAATGCAAACAGTAGACAATTTGGCCACTAGAGAGAAAGTAAAGGTGTAATCTAATCTTCCACTTGGTTATAACCCTTTATAGTAAGCCTTGCTTTAAAACATTCAATGGATCCATCAGCCTTATACTTGATTTTGTATACTTACTTGTAACCTATTGCTATTTTACTCGATGGCATTTGTGTTAATGTCCAAGTCCTATTAGATTCTAAAGCCAATAATTCCTTTTCCATCTCTTCTATCCATCTAAGATCATCTTTAGCCTCTTGATAGTTGTGAGGCTCATGAATGGCAAGTACATTTGCTAAGGAAGCCACATAATCCTTGAGGTAATTGTCAAAAGAGTGGGAATGAAAAAGTGGGTATTTGGTAGTTAAGATAGAAGAAATGGGATGGGTAACTTAAGCTAAAGAACAAAGTTTCAAACAATGGATATAATCATTAAGCCAAATTGGTGGCTCTTTATCTTATCATATTTTCAAATGTCATGTGTATTTTTTTGTGGGAGAAGAATTGGGAATAGAGTTAAAAAGTGTACAGGAAAAATGTGGTAACACAAAATTTGAACAAGTATTGGCTAAGGGAAGATAATTGAATCTTGCTTATCAGACAAATGAGGAACAAAGTTAAACGAAGGGGAAATGTGCTCATGGAATAGTATATCTTGGCTGGTAAATAATTGATAATTGTCCAGATCATATAATTTGTATCCTTTTGACTTAGAGGGTACCTTAAAATACACATCTCCTTGCTCTTCCATCAAACTTATCTCATTGATTCGGTGAAGTAGATGCATAGCATAAACATCCAATTATTCTAAGATGAGAGAGTTCCATTGGTTCTGAACAAAACTTGACAATCATAGGACATAAATTCAAGACCATTATTGGTCCTTACGGTTTTCAGACATGTTTAAAAATAATTCTTGACATAGGCTATAAAAGTAGATAAGGTTTCCAATGTTTGATATTTTAAACTAAGAAGATATGTCTAAGTGCATCTACTTTTATCATCAACTATAGTAAAGAAGTAATGTACACCAGATATTGACGATGTATTAATGGGCCTCCACTAGTCAATATGAAGAAGATCATACACATTAAGAAAAGGTGAAAGACTAGTATTGAATGGCAACCTATGAAACTTGGAAAATTGACATGTGTCACATAAAAAATCTATCAAATTGAAGAATTTACAATCTTGAATGTGCTTCATTTTGGAAAATGAAAGATGACGAGTTTATTATGTAACAACACAACAGAACTTTCCTTACGAGAAGCTTTATTGGGTACAAAACCATCAACAACAATAAACTCAAAGCAACATCGAATCATTTTAGAAACAAGAATATATAATCCACGTCTAGCCTTAGCTCTTGCCACATATTTCTTAGTTACTTAGAATCAAAACAGGTAATCATTATAGTTAAAAATGACATTCAACCTAATGATAGAAAGTAATCAACTAAAAGATAGAAGGTTGTAATGGAAGTCTTGAACAAGAAGCACTTTGGAAAGAGTAATATACTCATTCAATTGTACATTATTGAATGAGGTGACAAGTTTGGTGAGGCCATCAGGTAGTTTTATGGTGATTAAGTATTTGAGAGTTTATATGTTAGTCAAAAGGTTTGGAAAAGGAGCCATGTAGTCTAAGGCTCCTATATCTACAATCCACTCACCTATTACACTATCAAGAGTTTGTAAGGAAGTAGAAGGGTTAGAAGAAATGGAACTTGCAAAGTTCACCGTTGCATCATGATTCACTTCTTCAAGGTGTTAGTTCCCATTTAAAGTCTTCACTACTTCATTACAAATTTGAGTAATCAACTCATTCATTGATAGATATGACTTATGCACATTCTTAACAACGAAATTATTATTAGGTATATCAAAAGGAGTATCATTGCTTGATTGAACTTAAGTAGCTACTTTGGGATTTCTTCTTTCTTTAGAATTCTTAAACCAATCAAGTTATCCTATCAGTTCAAAGCAACTTTTAACGCTGTATCTACGCCTTTTACAATGTGAACAAGAAACAACTGATCCAAATTTTTATTTACTATCTTTTCCTTGTGAATTCATGAACTTCTACTAACTTCTAGTTATAAATGTTAAGATGTTATCAATACTAAACAACCTCGAAACTTGCTTTTGTTTCTCAACTTATAAAACCAAATAGTGAGCCTTACTAACTAATGGCAAAGGATGCATACTCAAAACAAAATTTCTAACACTCTTAAACATGTCATTCAAACTAAGTAGAAATCACATCAGTCGATTGTTATTCTTCAAAGCCATAATCTTTCCAATAATGTCACATGCACATTCATCTAATTTTCTACACAATACTCGGGTAAACTTATAAGATTGTTGTATTCATCCCATAATTTTTTTAGCTTATTATAGTAATTTGTATAAGTATACAAGAATTTGAAATGAAGAAAGAATCAATTACCTTACTAGAAACCTAGCTTACGATTGGAAGCGAAGAAGCCAAAAAAGGAGAAACTAAAAGTGGTGTGAAATGATTTTGTTATTATAGTTGTTATCCTTTATACAAGTAGTGTATTTATACGTATAAGTTTAAGTAACACGCGATACACATGAGTTACATGTATAAGAGTAAAGAATAAATAAGCCTATACCAATACTTACAGTATGAGTAATAAGTTATTTACAACTATCATGAGATATAAATTATGTAAATAATGTGAACTTTCTTGATATATACGGACGTAATGTTTAAGCAGTTGTAAACTACTATATTAATGTTAATTTTATGCTTTATATTACAAAAAAAAAAAAAGGTAAGAGAATGAAGTTTGTTTGTACCCCCCTAAAGAAGAACAATTTGGACTAAGAAAAATAAAGAACCAAGACTCGTATATTAGTATATTTTGTCTAACACTACAACGTTCAAGAAACAAATAGAATCAAGATGATGTAATGTTGAACTCTAGTTCCAACTTGATCTAAAATTTTAAAACTTAAACTTAAATTCAATCAAGACAAAAATTTTGACTTCAACTTCAACTCAAAGTAACTCTCAACAAGCTTAACTATGATTCAATTAAGCTTTTGTAAGTTGAATTATCTTAAAAAAGAATTATTTTAGTTAAAATAATGTTAAAATTCAAACTTGACTTTAACTTGACTAACATTCTAGCTAAACTAGGGCCAAACTAAGCTCTTGAGCTAATCAAGCTAAATAATATAAAGTTCTAAATAATCTACTTGAATAGCTTGACAAAACTATTATCAAATTGAACTCCATTAGATTTTAGAGTTAAGGCCCAAGTAGTTTGCAAGTAGGTTTAACTCATTTATACCTTTAAACAACACCTTTAAAAAGATTTCCATCCGCATGACACTTGTTTCAGACCTCATTGAAAAGTAAAAAGTCCTATGATTATTTAACTTATATTATGATTATGTTAATAAAAGTTTTGACATGTAAGATGCTTAAGCATTTGAAGCATTAGCCATAATTTGAGAAGTGACTAGCTTACTAATAATTTATTTTCTCAATTTTTGTTTACAAATGGTAGTCAAGTTTTGGTTAGTTGCTTTCCCCTTACCACAACGCAAAGGGGCTCATTTCACCAACCCCACATTGCAAATCTTATGATGACTCAAAAATTGGAAAAACATAAGGGCAAAGTTGGGACATATAACTACTTCTAAGTTTGATGATAGTATAGGTGCTCATGACTTTAACATCTTGGATTACTAGAAGAGGCATACAAGGATATTCCTAATCTCCTCTCACATAGCCTTGATAAATTCTAGTAGCTCTAATGTTGGTATTTGCTATGGAGTAAGCTTTTAGCATGGCAAGACTTATTTTGGATGACTACAGGCCTCTCCATAACTTTGTTCATTAAAGTGCTTACTTGCATCAAAGATTGGAGCTAGATGGAGAAGTAGGAGTAGGAAGCATATTGGACATTAAGCTCTAGAGATGACTATTTTAGTGATTTTAACATATTAGATAGAAGCATGATTGGATCAACTCCCAAATGCAAGCAAGATGGGAATTTCTAAAATGCAATACCAAGACAATATAAATAATATGTAGCCTTATGTAATTTCATAACTCTATAAATAGTGTTTTATTATTTATCTCTTTTCAACATTTTATGTAAGGGTAATAGTATTACCTTATTTATTTTATGCACTAGCTTTACATTTTTTTGTAAGGAGATGAGTATAATAAGTAGGTTCCATGTACAAGAGGTAAGTTTTTATGCCTCCTCCTTATTGATGTACCTCTTTTTGTTTTTCTTTTTTTTTTTGGCTAATTATATTACAACTTAAAGAGAGGGAATTTGAAACTAGTTCAACCTATTGGGAGATTGGTTAATATTCATATCACTTGATTATAATAAACTTGGCAATGTACCACTTTTTTAGTCTATATATGCAAAATTATGAGGTGACTCCTTGACCTTCATGTATGGGGTTTATTATCAACGAGCTAAAAGAAGTTATAATGATTTGTCAACACAAAAACTAATACTTATATGTTTCAACTAAGTTAATTGGCTACATATTTTTAGTATTTCGTGCAATATTATTTTGATATGTTATACAATAAGTATTATATTTAAGTAATAAAGGTGCGAAACTGGGACATGGTAAATATCTCAACGTTATTTTTTAGAAGAAATTAATATAGAATATTTCCAATTCAATAAAAATGGATTCATGATCTAGAATCGGTTAACCTACTAATTCCATAGACTTAGCACCAAACCAAGAACCTTAAGTCGATCTTAGTTCGCATAGGGGTAAACCAACGAATAATTAGCTCTAGCTAAATCAACCAGACAAGTACCTCTACCTAGGTCTAGCAAGAACACATTTATACAGTTGAAATTTAGATCTGTCCAGTTTCAAGATGTTGGGATATCTACATTTATACCAAAAAAAAAAAAAAAAATCTCCTACCCTTATTTCCAGAGGTTCATGTTAAGCAAGATAAATTTAAAAAGATAACAATAATAATCAAAGTGCTATTATTTAATATCACCATGTTCATCTTTTCACAATTTCAATCAACTAATAACAATAACCAACATGTTAAACACATGATATATTGTTAATTTTTATGAAGCAAATAGTTACCTAAATTATGAAGAACACTAAACTAAACTCGAGAGAGAGGGGTGAATTAGGTTCTAAGGACAAATTGCAATTTTTTTAAAAAATCGAACAACAAATGCAACAATAAATATGATCAAAGTAATGATGAGATAATAAAGAGTAGTAGAAATAAAGAGATAAGAATAGAGAATATTAACCCTAGATGTAACGTAGAGTTCAAACCTCCTCCTACTCTCCACGGACTCACAATCGCCTCCAATCGAGGACTTCACACCACTTTATTAATCTCACAGTACAACACTCAATGAGTTATACAAGTTTTTACAATCATAATTACACACAGTGATCACAGTATAGTGCTCTTCTCTTTAAGTATTGCAAATACAATAACTCTCAAGCACTACATACTAAGTCTCACTTATTTGATTGCAAATAAAGAGTACAAGAGACAAATAATAAGTAACAAGACCAAGGAATGTGAGAGAATGTCTTTTGATTGCAAGAGAATATTAGTTCTCACTTATCCTTGGTTAGGTTCTTGAGCATTTATACCAACTCATTCAATTCTTCCTATTATAGCATATTAAATGGTTCAACGATTACCTAAAATGGACTTATCGTCATGATAGTTCAGTGATAAGAGAGCATTCCATCTTTTAATCTAGGCCACTTCACTATTAAGTTGGTAATGCCTACGAACTATTAAGCTGGTAAGCCAATTTTACCTATTTTCAACTTTTAAACAAAACAAAGAACAACTACACTCTACAATCCAACTCCAAGAAAGTTTGTACATCATTCAAAAACTAAATATCTTATGTAGCTAATTGTTATTTATAATCATAAAGCAAGATAATTGTTATTTTTCAATTAACTCAATATAATTAAGTAATAACATGTTTAATTATACACTTTTTATATTGTTCTCATTAAAATCAAATAGTGAACCCTAGGTTCAACAAGTTCTAGCTAGAGTATACCGCATATATCAAATCTTATTTAATTACTAATTTGTAATGTCTAAGAAAAATTCAATAAAATGATTTTAAAATGAGTGACATTATTGTAATCTCTTCTATAGGACTAAACCCATTTGCCTTGAAACCTGCCCATATTACCCTTTTATTTAAAACCCTACTTACTAAAACCTGCCTTTCCTTTTAACTAAACCCTAATAGATACCAAATAAGGCTTAGTCCCTCTCTTTGTGTAGAAAATTTGAGACTCCTTCTCTAAACCTAACTATAAGAGCTAAGTAAGGGATGATTAAGGTAAGCTTCTTAAAGGTTAAGCTTAAAAAATTTTGCAATATGCATCTTAGCATTCTAAACCCTCTTGTTCCTTATTGATTACAGGTTTTTACTAAGTGTTTCAAATGTGGTTTATCAAATATCACCAAGTGGCAACTCATTTAAGTTTGTAAGGTGAGTCAAACAGAGGAATTCCTTAAGTTAAGCTTGATTCTCATTTACGGTGTTTTTTAGAGAAGTTAAACTTGGTGTATTATCAAATGTTTAATCTCAAACCAAGTGTTTTATAGATTGTAGGTGGTATCTAATTTTATTCTCCTACATCACCAATTGTTTGAGACATTGCTCACTAAGTGTTTGAGATATTTCAAGTTTCTTGAGCCTTTACTCTTAGTTTTGAATTCTAGAAATGGATTTCTATTGGTAGAGTAGAAATGGAGTATTTGAGTTGTTTTTTGAGTTGAAAATTTATGGTTTTCGATGGAATAAAAAGGACTTTAGGTGTTGAGTAATTGAAGGTTGAAGTATACTTGAGGTTAGGTTGAAATTTGGAAGCGAAAAAGTAGGAATTAAGGGATTTTCGAAGGAAGAAGTTGCCTTGCTGCTAGAATGGACATGACTATTGACACAATCATGTTGCTGACCATGTCTAATAATGGGAAAATTTTGGTTTGAAAGGGATACAACCAAACAACACAGTTGTGTCGCTGGTCCTATTATGTAGTGAACTCCAAGTATTCTTTTCTTATATTTTTCATAACTAAACTTAATCAAACATTTTTCTACCCTTAATATATAATTCCAACTAACTTTCTTTTTAAAAAAAAAAAATCCAACTTTGAAAAAGGCTAAGTTTTGGCACAACTAAATGACATGGTTATGTTGCCGATCATGTTGAGCTACAACTTCATGTAAAATTTTTCCTTATTTTTCTTCTTAACTAAACTTAACAAAACCTTTTCGTACCCTTAATATTTGCTTTTCACTAACTCTATTTTGTAAAAATAGTCGAATTTTGACACAACTAAGTGATATGGTCATGTCACTAACCATATTGAGCTAGAAACTCTATATGAAACCTTTTCTCATCATTCCTCTTAACTAAACCCAATTAAACCTTTTTATAATATCAACGTTGAGTTCCACTTAGCCTTCTTTTATAAAAGTTCTAACCTTTACTTAGAATTTTCAAGTTCTTTAAGCTTAATTTAGTATTTTAACTAGTTTTAAACACTTTTTACTCTTGAATGTCATTTTAACCAATTTTAGCATATTTTACTTTTCTTTATCACTCCAATACAATAACTAGTATTTTTTAACCTATACTCCATCTAAATCTTTTTACTACTCTAAACTTCCAATTCATTTTTCAAATGTTTTCTCCTACTTATTCTTAATAAACACTTCTAACTTTACTCTCAACCTTAATTGTAGTCCTCTTAGGAGTTAGGATTAAGTTTAAAGGATTGCAAAAAAGGTCAAGTTGGGAGTTTTAATATAGAAACTTGATGTTGAATTGGGTTTATGATGGATTAAGGAAGGCTTGTTGTTCTAATTGCTAGGTTCTTAATTTAGGTTCTTTATTAAATACGATATGGATCTTGAGATTGATTTTGAACTTATAAGCTCGGTTTAGACTTTGAGTTGAACTTGAGCTTTGAAATTAGTTTTGGCTTGGCTTTCCAAGTACATGGTGCTTGGTTATTTGTGCTTATTAAGACTTAGAAAGTAAACCAAACTAATTTATATTCATCCTAATTAAATTTAGTTGCTAGTTATATTTGACTCTCTCACTCTAGGAGCCTACAATGATAGATCTCTAGAGAAACAACTGCTAATCATATGTGAGGATTCTCTAGTAGACTTTCATATGGAATGACGTAACTAGAAATCTAAGATTTAAGGACTTTAGACTCTAGACACTAGGTATAAAGGATTTCAAGAAAAAAGTATATTTATATCCACCTATGTATATAGATAAAGATCATGATCTGGCAAGGTCATGAGTACCCTTTTGTTAGTTGTTAGCATAAATTAAAGATAATTTGACTATTTTCTATATACTTGATGTACTTTGCATTATATGCATGCATTTGGCTTAGTTTGGCATCCATGTGTGCTTGGGCATCATGTATTAGGCTTTGACTCATTCTTTTATTTTTATAACATCAGGTTGATTCAATAAGTTTAGGACAAATATGAGAATTGCTATCATCAGGTTAGGAAAGATAGGTGTTTAGTTCAATATATTATAGAAGATCAAAATTTAGTTGATGAGCATAATTATGGTTAGAGTGACTCACTTATGAGTTTCTCGAATTAATATACTTGGAGAGTGTTTTATTCTTGATAAGCAATTGTTGCAAATAATTTTGGAGATGGTAGTTAATTTTAAAGCCATGACATGTTGTTAGAAAATTTGGGATACGTAGTAGGTTATGATGTCCTTAGTTTCCAAGGTATTATACATAATTACGAAGATAATAAAATGTGCGAAAGGCAAGTAAATGTGAATATAAAATTTTGGACGATTAATTACATACCTCATCGAAATTGTTTGGAAAGATTGTCTTTATACTTATTCAAACATTATAAAATCTTATAAATTGTTAAAAGTAAGAAAAAGTCTTAAAGTTGAAAATGTAGCAAAATCGAAACTAAAATAATGCTTGAAATAATTCTTACCTAATAGCATTTTGTATACAATTAAGGTGTCAATAATGAATAGTAAATGCTTTGGTTAGAAAGGACACTAATATTTTATCAAATTAGGTAATCACTGAATATGAGTTCGACAATTCAAGCATATATCAAAAATCCTAAATTGTAATGCAATATCAATGGAAACTTGTGAAATATTTTAAGTTTGGACAACATAGTAATAAGCCAAAAGATAGTAAATGTTTTAATGTCAAGTAGTGGTTAGCTATTAAATTTGTCATTATGAAGACATGGATTAATTGATTTTTATTAATAGATTAATAACTGATGCAAGAAGCAATGTAAATCAACTTAAATCAAATATAACAGAATGATTAATGATCTTTTTAAGATCTTATTGATATGATGGTTTCTAACAAGGAGCTTAAAGGCAAAGATAATTAGGGTTTCGCTATAATGAAGAAAGATATAAAACTTATGTTGTCTTGTTTCTAAGATTTATGTCTTTTGTTTTACGAAACTAAGTATTTTGAATAATAGAAAGAGTAATAGGGCTATGATCCATGGGCCATTAGTCAAGCCTAGGCCTAGTAATTAGCTTACTATTCTAGTAATTTATTAACATGTTCTATCACATGGATGTAAGTATACGTATTAGTATGACATACTACCTTACAAAACATTAGTAACTACCTAGAGGGAAATCTCTACATAGAATAAGTATCGTTGTACACAAAAATATAGAAAAAAGTTACAAAAAATACAAAAATGCATTCTTCTCCCCCCTCCTTCCCCAAATTCTACTTGTCCATTAAATTCTCGTTGGATTTGTATTCAAATCTAACCTTCCTGCAATTACCATACACTAAGTGGTATTAGAGTTTCCTAGTGAATTACATGCCTCATACTAGAAAAGAGGAAAAAAATGGAATAACTCCTACGAAATCTTTTTAGATAGCAAGAAGAAAATCAATAGGAAAAGCTATATAGTTGGGTTAAGCTCTTCACAAATACATTTAATATGCAGCAAACACAATTAGACAAACAAAATGCTACCATACAGGCCATACAACAACAACTAAGTAATCCTAAGGAACTAGTGGCTAAATAATCAAGTAATGGCAAAAAAACCATGACAACCAAGACTTTAATTGTAGTTGGTACATTACTTGACTCCACCGTGACAGTAGCTACTACTACTAATTACCAAGTACCCATACGATCCACTAGTGTTGATTTCCTTACTTTTAAGGGTGAAGATTTCAAGACATGGTTATTTAAAGTGGATCAATTCTTAGAAATTGACTCCATACCAAAAGCTTTTAAGATAAAAATAATTGTTATGCATTTTGAAGATAAGGCCTCTTAATGGTACCATTCTTACACTTGTATGCGACAAGGGAAGAGTGGCATTGCTTAGCAAGAGTTTATTAGAGCTTTGAGCGTACGATTTAGTAATAGTGGTGTAGATGACCTTACGAGTGATTTGAAGAAGCTCAATCAACAAGGGTCCCTAGTTGAATAAATGTAATATTTTAAGTTCCTAATTTCCCAAGTCAACCCTATTGAACCCTACCAAATCAACTTATTCCTAGCAGGACTCAAACTCGAACTTCAATACCTAATATGCATGTTCTAGCCTCACAACCTACAATAAGCCAACACCTTTGCAAGCTTGCAGGTAGCTACATTAAAGACTATACAAAAACTAACTAACCCAACTCGCAATACCTTTCCCTTGCAAGCTCAAACCCATAAGCAATATTACACACAAAAACTTAATCCAAACCCAAAACCTTATGCTACTCAGCTACTACCCTATAGACCATAACCTCCACTACTACTCGTACCCCTACAGACGTATAAAACCAACCAATAGCACCTAACCTTAAACCCATACACAAAATAACTCCTAAGGAACTTGAAGAGAAAAGAAGGAAGAAGCAATGCTTCTATTGCAATGAGCCTTTTAGCCTAAGGCATAAGTGCAAGAACAAAAGAGTCAACATGATGATTGTTGAGTCTAAAGAAGAGAACGCCTCTAATGAGGTTACTGATGAAGGAAATATAGAGGAATTGGAAGGAGAAATGTCCAAATTAAAATTATGCTAAGTGTAACAACTTTGAACAAAAGTAGAGGGTCCTAAGTAACTTAAGGGTTGCATTAAGAAATGAAGGACTAGTATATTAGAAGATAGTGGCAACTCACTCAATTTTGTTGACAACTAAATGATTAAGGGAATGATGTTTGACTTAAGGTAGACCTAGCTGATGGTATGGTTTTACCTTGCAAATATAGGAGTCCCAACTTTAGTTGGGTTACATGAGGAATATAATTTAAAGCCGAAGTATGCTTATTGCCTTTGATTAGAAACAATCTCATTTTAGGGATACCTTAGCTCACTTCACTAGGGTCCATTACTTAGAATTTTAAGAGCTTAGAGATGCGATTTGAATGGGGTGGTTGGGTTCGCACCCTCTAAGGTCAATAAGAAGTTATTTACTACGTTGAAGGTAATCAACTTCTCATACTTTTACAATCATATGCTGCTCTATATGTTCAATGTTGGGTAATGAGTTATAATATGATTAGAGTTGACATTGACAAAGTAAGTACAACTACGACGCAAAATGATTGACTTAATTGAAGACTATTATGAAATTTTTCAAACTCCATGTTCTTTACCCCTAAGCCGTGAGCACCACATACACTTGAAGGACAACTCCAAACTTGTGAACCTTAAGCCTTATAGACACTTCATTGCCTAAAAAATAGTCTTAGAAGGGATGATCAAGGAGCTTCTAAATTGTGGTATTATACGGTATAGCTACAATCCATTTGCTTCTCCAGTGGTCATAGTTAAAAAAAGGACCATACATGGAGAATCTGCATTGATTATAAGGAATTGAAGAAAAATACTATAAAGGATCAGTTTCTTATACCAATAGTGGAGAACCTATTTGATGAACTACATGGAGCCACCTATTTCAACAAACTTGATCAAAGATCGGGCTACCACCAGATTCTAATACACCTCAAAGATGTGTTCAAACGAACTTTTTGCATACACAACGAGCACTATGAATTCCTAGTCATGCCCTTTAGGTTGACTAACACCCCTTTTACTTTTCAAGAGTTGATGAATCACATTTTCAAGCCATTTTTAAGGAAGTTTTTGTTGGTCTTTCTTGATGAAATATTAGTTTACAGCAACACTATGCATGATCATGTACAACGCTGTGAACTATCTTTGATATATTGAGAAGAGAAAAGTTGTTTTTGAAGCAAAGTAAATGTGTTTATGGAGTCACAAAAATTGCGTATTTAAGCTACTTGATTACTAGAGACAGGGTAACTACTGGTCCTAAGAAGATAGATATTATTGTGCAATGGCTACAACTTCAGTCATTAAAGCAATTACATAGGTTTTTAGGTTTTGCAAGCTACAATAGACGCTTCATTCAAAATTATACTATCATTTACAAACCCTTGACCAATTTGTTGAAGAAGGGTCAATTTCGATGGAATGAAGTAGTTGCCCTAGCCTTTGAGAAGTTAAAGGCAACATTGACAACATCCCCAATACTTAAGCTACTAGATTTTTCAAAAACTTTTGTGGTTAAGATGGATGCAAGTGAAGGGAAACTTAGAGTTGTTCTTATGTAAAAACAACATCTTATTGCTCATTTAAGTAAGGCTATTCCACCTAAGTTATAGGGATTTTCCACCTATGGTATGTAGTTGATAAGTGGTGTCATTATCTCTTAAGGCAACGCTTCATTGTCAACATGGACTATTATAGTCTCAAATTTTTGTTAGAGCAAAAGTTGATGACTCCAAGCCAACGTAAGTAGCTTACAAAACTTTTAGGCATGGATTACAAGATTCAATTTAAGAGTGGCTCCACTAATGTGAGGTGAATGCTCTTTCCAGGTTAAAGGAATCAATCTTATTGTGGGCAACAACCATAGTTACTGCACTCGAATTCCTAAATGAAATTAGAGCGAGTTGGCTTATCAACAATGCTAATTCTAAGGTTTTAGATAAGCTTAAAGCTGGCTAAACTTATGGCCTTTTACATTATTGGATGGATTACTAAGGAGGAAGGGTCAAGTTGTGGTAGAGTTATCTGCACCTTTGTGAGCACCTTTGCTCTAATTATATCATAGTAGAGCCTTGAAGGGCCTCTCAGGAGCACGAGTAACTTATAAGAAGATAAGGTCTAATTTTTTACTAGCCTAAACTTGAGAAGGAAGTGCACCAATTTGTTAGGTAATATGATGTATGCTAATGTTAGAACGTGGCTTTACCAAAGTTAGTGTAACCTTTACCTATACCTATACCTAATGGGAGTTGGAAGGAAGTCACTATGGACTTCATTGAAGGGTTACCTAAATTAGGAGGTAAGAAAGTAATTATGGTCATTATGGATTGATTTAGGAAGTATAGCCACTTTGTGGCTCTTTACCATTCCTATACAACTTCTCAAGTGGCTTATGCTTTTTATTGAAAACATATACAAACTACATAGGATGCTAGAGAACACTATAAGTGATAAGAACCTTACCTTCCTAAGTAACTCTTGGAGAGAAATTTTTAAAATTCAAGGGGTTGAGCTAAATCTCTATACGACTTACTACCCTCAGACAGATGGCCAATTTAAGGTAGTTAACAGATGTATTGAGACAAACCTATGATGTGTGATAGGGGAGTAACCTAACAAATGGATACAATACTTAGACTTAGTTGAGTGGTGGTATAACCCCAATTTCCACTTAAGCATTACAATAACTCCATTTGAGGTCCTATATGGCTACCTACCCCTTATCCATATGCCATATACACCTAGGGAGTCAAGTAGTGTTGCTATGGACTCTTTATTGACAGATAAGGAATATACATATAGGATGTTGCAATTCCATTTAAGGGGGGCACAACATCATATGAAGCACAAAGCACACAAATGCAAAAGTGATAGGGAGTTCAGAATAAGTGATTAGGCCATACTTAAGCTACAACCTTATCAACGGCTTAGTCTTAAGATGTATAGGAGAAACAAGTTTACCCTTAAATTTTTTAGACCGTACAAAATTTAGGACAAGATCGGCTCAATCGCTTATTATTTGGACTTACCACTAAAGGCATATGTTCACCCAACGCTCTACATTTCATATTTGAAATGCTATTATGGTTCCAAGCCGGATCTACCTTCACTATTCCCTACAAAAGATAAAGAAGAAGAATTAGATTCAATTACGGTACTAGAGAGGAAGTTTGTTAAAAGAGGAAGGAAGTTTGATGTTCTAGTCTTGGTCTATTAGAAGAATTAGTCTCCAACGAATGTAAAATGGGAGTATGTGATTGATTTGAGGCTACAGTTCCCTTACTCAACCTTATAAATAAGGTTTTTGAAAGTAGGAGGGGATGATACAAGGGTTTCTAGCAAGATGCTTAACGATAGAGATAATTAGGGTTTCATTATAATGAAGGAAAACATGATAAAACTTACTAGAATTATGTTATCTTATTTCTGAGATTTATGTCTTTTGTTTTAGGAAACTAAGTATTTTGCATAGCAGAAAGAGTGATAAAGCCACGATCCATAAGCCATGAGTCAAGCTCAAACCTAGTAGTTAGTTTACTATTATAGTATTCCTGCAATTACCATACACCACCGACTAAATACATTCTTTGTCGTCCAGCCAATCCAAATAGTACTTCCAACTAAAAGATCAACGCCGCAAGTAGAGAACGAGGAAGCATGAGCTGGTGGTGAAGCATATGGGAAGCATGAATGAGAGGAAGATAGGAAGATTATAGGCTGTAACTTTAGATGAGGATGACCCTAAAACCATATTTTTTTTTTCCAAACCCTAACTAAGATCTTTAATTGGCAAAAAGCAATCGCGGCTCATTTATCTTTAGAAAACAGAAAGGTTTTTTCCCGACTTCCCTTTTCTCATTTAACTTACAAAACCAACCACTTCTCCCCTCTTACCTTTTCTTCTTGTCACCACCGTACAATTTTCTTCGCGTACATTAACAATAACTAGGTTGGTACCACGACATGACAAGTCGCAGTTTATGTATATAGTGTGCAAAACATCATGAATCACAAAAATGATAGAATCATGTGGAGTATATATATTTTTTCGGTGATACATGTAATAACAAAAGAAAAAAAGCCCTTAGTTCCTTAAGGAGCTGGGCAGCTTGAGTTTGGAATGGAATATATATTAACTTAAATCATGGTATAGTTATATTCTATGTCTTCTATAAAATAATATAATATAACATACATAGAACATCATTATCATCATCATTATATACATGTGTAAATTATTAATAAAATGTTAGTCATCTTAATAGTATTTTGAATATTTTATTATTAATTCATAGTAAATTATGTACTCTAAGTTGTCCTCACATTTAGTGACCTACCGTACATATATTGTCTTGAAAACTTCTAATAAATGTTAATTACTTTACTATAGGCAAATATCAACTATACATTACTAATTGTAGACGCCTAATTTTTACCCCTTTGTAATCCTAATTTTTATTTTTACAAAAAGGGTCCTAATTCAAAAATAAAAATAAAAAAAATTAATAAAAGATAAAAATAATAAAAATTTAACAAATGATGAAAATACAAAAAAAAAAATAAGAAAAGAAAAAATTATTATAAAGAGTTTTGTAGATTTATTAGGAACAAATAGTTTTAGTTTTAGTTTTAGGTTTAGCTTAGTTAAAAAATTTTATTTTAGGGAATCGGGTAGTTTAAGTATAATTTAATTATACTGAATGTCAAGATACAGGCTAACGACCTAACAGATAAGTATCGGAATATTTAGGTTGGATTTAATCGGAGGTTTTGGGTTCGAGTCTCAGTAGGCACCTATGTCGGGATTCATATCTAATTAAATCATTTGAATTTAATTAAATTAGATTTAAATTAATTTAGATTTAGTTTGATTGTTATCGAATTAGATACAATAAATATATCCAGATATGATTTGATTTGGCTTTTAAAAACACCCATACACGTGCATATAAAAGAGACAGCAAAAAAATGAATCAACAGAATTCTTCAGCGACAAAAACACAACCATTCGACAATCCGCTTTCGGACGACAACAAAAATTAATAAAAGACCCCTTTTTTTTTTAAAATAGGATTGTTAGAGTATTTTTAAAAAAAAAACAAAAACAAAAACACTCAAGAGTTAGGACCATTTAAATTTTTTTTTTAAACCAAATCAACTAAAACGTAAACTCGATCAGTTTTCAAAAATTAAAATCAATCAACACATTAAGATTTTCTAAAAAAACTACAATCGTTTGATCCCAATTAACGGGTACGTAGGCACCTTCGAGGTGACGATAAAATCTGTAGAAATTTAGGTTCTTTTTTCTTTTGATTTTATTTATTTATTTATTTATTTATTTTTAAATATTACAATTAGAAGAATAATTCTAATTTTAGTAAATAGATAATGGTATCCGTTAAGGGTTTAATAGCTTAGCCCCCGAACTTGGAACCCTCTATTTCTTCATTTAAAATTAAAATCAAAGACCAGTAACCAAATCCTAATCAATCCACCCAATTGATTACGGTTTCTTTTTCTTTTCCTGATTTCAGTCAGGTAACGACTCTAAAAATTATTTTTAATAAAAAATCATAATTTTTCAATTTTTTTAGTCGATGATTAATATTAAATGGGTTAGGGTTTAATATTAATCAGGAAATGAGAAATCAATTTTTAAATAAAAGAAACCAAAAAACAGGCTCGACACTAATCATTCCAATAAAGAAAAAAAAAAAAGATACCATCAACATGGAATAAAAGCGAAAGTTGCATTGGTAAAACCAGAACTGACTAAGGTTTTTGCATTAAAGTAGTCATTAAAGAAATCAGTAATCGGCGTAAAATTTACTGTAATATATGGAATACACTCCCTTCTTTGTTAGAAATCGTGGAATTGTAACAGCCAAGATGGTAGTCTTAATTGAATATATATTAATTCAAGCTACGTAATGTTAATTATAGAGAACACTTGTTATAGTGAACTATTTATCCAGGGAGAAAATTCTGATATGGAATTCCTTAACCATCCAAAATCCTATTTTTATCGTATTTTTACAGGCTAGTACCACGACATGACAAGTCAAAGTGTACGCATATAGTATGTAAAAATTCATAAATCACTAAAAATTATAGAATCATATGGGACATATATTAACTTAAATCATTGTACAGCTATATTCTATAAAAATATATATATATAATATAACATATACAGAGCATTACTACATTGATCCTCACGTATTAGTGACTCTTACCTTGCATATATAGTTTTGGGAACTTCTAATAAATGTTAAATATTATAGGCAAATATCAACTTTTCGTTATGAATCATTCCAATAAAAATGAAGTACTGATTCCAATCAAACTTGGGAATAAGAGCCAAAATTGCATTAGTAAACCAGAATTACAATTTCGCATTGAAGCTGTCACTAAAGGAGTTCGATTAAATTGAATTTTATGGAGTCCTACCAAAATATAAATTTTTCAGTAGTCCGTGGAAGTTTTACTAGTAATATATGGAAGATACTCCGTTCTTTGTTATCATACAATGGAATTGTAATTTTTTTCCCCCCTCCGTGGAATGGATTTGTAATTCGTAACAGTCAAGATGGTGATGTTCTCAACCCTCAATTGCATATATAACAAACGATCTATATTATTGTTATGCTTATTATAGAGAAAACTTGGAATAGTAAACCGGAAGCAATTCTGATTCTGATTGATATGGAATTCCTTTTCATCTCAAAACCTATTTTGTCACATTTGGTATAGAAAAATTAGTCTGTAATGAAATGCAATGAAATAAGAATTAGAATGAAAAACTGTTTCCCTTATTTGGCATTACTAAGGAAATGGAATTGAATGGAATAAAATTAAATATACAAATTTTATTATTTATAAAAAATGCTTAATTATTGTACACTATAATTTGTTTAAATGTTAAATAAATAATTTTAATCAATCCAATTTAATGAAAAAATAATGTGATCGTAATTTCATTTTCTCAAAGGCGAAATTGAACTCCACATTAAAGTTGGAATGCCTTTTAAATAAATTTTCAAACATGGAAGAAAAAATTGGAACTCGAAATTACAATTCCATCCGTGTCTTTTCCAACATATCTGGAGTTGCTATTAATAAGAGATTGATAGTAATTTCATGCTTAATTAAATAAAAAATAAACTGAATTACATGGGCATAATTCATGTACGAATGAAGTTTTGTGGTAGGCAATAACATATAGGAAGTAATAATGTGTACCAACATATATATTAAGAAAATTATTATGACAGTTCTAAATATTCATATGTCTACATATATATATATATGTACGCTAAACAATATTACAACTTGAAAGAGGGGGGAATTCGAGCATGATCTATCTTATCAGAACATCAATATTAATGTAATTAGACAATAACAATATTAGCTAAATATTTTTATATAGTAAACGTTTTATTATCCGTGCCCACAATTGGGTAATTCAAGTGATATATTGCTTCTATTGAAACCTTTCTCCTATTTCATTACAAAAGTAGACACTCGGACTAAACGACTGTTTTGGAGAAGTAACGGCTACCTTCCATTCAAAACACTTCCTTAGACGCCCCCAAACCAACTGGTCATCCTCCTACTCCATTGATTTCATCCAAATGCAATGTGGGCTCGCAATAGTAGACACCTTCCGACCCTAAAAACACAATAAATATACGAATAACAAAATGTGACTCATATTCGTTTGCGTTTCTTTAAGAAACCTATCAGATGAGAGCCATAAGAAGCATGACACTTACCAAGAAAACGCACGAGTCCTCCCACCATTTCAGGTCAAACTCTTTCTGCTTCAATAGAGTCGTAGAGCATGCTGGCTATAAGATACACTTACAAGGTGTTTAAGGGAGTATTGAAGTCTTGCTTCGTCTTATTACCTAGTCCAAGTATTTTATTTGGTCTTTTATACTACAAGTAGTTATGTAATTGGATAATAAAAAGAGGAGGGAAAGAATATAAAAGGGACGAGTACAGTCGATATGTACGGTATCCGATAAAAGTTGTTGTGGTAGGCCGAAACTGTGGTTTTGCAGATTTGAGAAGAAGAAGGAGAAGGAGAAGGAGAAGAACGAGAACTCTATTCGATTGAGTTGTCGAGGATGGGACTAGGAAACAACATAGGGAAGTATCATTTTGTCCGGCCGATAGGGGAAGGAACATTCGCTAAGGTTAAACTGGCTATGGATACCACAAATGATCAAATGGTCGCAATAAAGATCATTGATAAGCAAATGGTCATGAAAAGCAACCTCAAGTCTCAGGTAATCATTCTAATCTTGGTTTGTTTTCTCTTGTTTTGAGATTCATTTTCCTAGACCGTGTCCTTATGAAATCACCAACGTATTTTTAGGTACAAAGAGAGATTAAAACCATGAAGCTTTTGCATCATCCCAACATTGTTCGCATACACGAGGTAATATACGGTTGCCGTTTCCAATGAAGTCGTTCTAGCCCCTTGGAATCCTATTTCATAGAATCTTTCTCTCTCTCTTTTGTGTAAATTCATTCGTATAGGAAATTATTTTAAGAAATAACAAATTAGTTGAGGAATCTAGCTTTTGGAAAAGGGGAAAAAAAAAAATCCAAGAAAACGGGATTTCATTGAATTACATTTTTATTTTTCTTGACTAATTCCTCATGAAACGTAATAGAAAATTACGTTGAACCTATCAAACACGGGTTGAACAGAAAGTAAAAAGTTGAGGGATTCCTTTTGCTATATCTGGTTATTTTATTGATGTGAAAAAGGAAATAAATATCTTATGCCAATCGAGGGATTTAGACTATCATGTAAATTATAATATCTATTTTGGATTTACAGGTTATTGGAACAAAAACGAAAATCTACATAGTGATGGAATATGTCTCTGGAGGTCAACTTTCAGACAAGCTGGTAAGGAACAAACTCCCTTGGCTAATTTTAGGACTAAACTAAGATTTTTTATAGTTTTGGTTCCTAACATGTTTTGGATGTTATAGACCTATGTGAGAAAAATGGATGAACGTGATGCCAGAAAGCTGTTCCAACAACTGATTGATGCGGTGGATTATTGTCACAGTAGAGGGGTTTATCATAGAGATCTGAAGGTCAGCATTCACCTGCAGTTCTTCACTAAGCCCCCATCTACCAAACTCAAAATTACTTTCTGTTCAAACTTGTTGCAAGAGTGGATTTCGTTAGTTACTAGATATTTTCGGCTTTGTTTTATTAACAGCCCGAAAACTTGCTGTTGGATTCCATGGGCAACCTGAAAGTCTCAGATTTTGGACTCAGTGCACTCCGAAAGGTAGATATATGTCACTTTTGTAATTTTCTTGAATAGTTGGTTAGTAGATTGACAAAAAATGCACCCAAAGCGCATCGAATAATACTGGCTTTTAAATTATCCAATCAAAAAGAGCCGAGCAAAAGAAAAACGATCCCTACGATGTGCGAATGACTCGGACCTTGATAAGAGGCTGTTTTCACTTCACTTGGCTTTGTATGATTGGTGATTTCAAAATAAGAATTACTCAGACGTCGTCTAGCAGCATTTTCATCGGTCTACTAGTCATCTTTCGATTTTGTTACTAGAGTTAAGAATTTATTGTACGGTTTTTATATGGGTAAATTATACTACATCCTTTTAATATTGTAAATATTAAGGCAACATCTCAAATTTCTAAAATACTCATTATGAATGTTAACATGATAAAATTTCTTGTCTACTATAGTGCCATCGATTTTTACAAATGATTGATTGCAATCTTCTTTTAAGAGTGATTCATTACCTGATATGACTTGTATTTACTGCTGATATACCAAATCGACTCTACAAGAACAAAAGTAAGATCATGGATGGACCTCAAAAAGTAATTATAAATAAATTTTCACGAAAAAAATATGTATATCTATGATATTGCATCAAAGGAGTAATTTAACAGTGTCGAAATTGGTAAAAGATGCAAATACTTTATCTAAAAAATTAGAATGTTAGAATTTTATAATTCTGATGGTTTCTCGGTTTGACTCTAATTTAGTCCTTAAATATACATACATGACTAAACTAAACACACCACGATATTTGACAGCCTGGAGATATGTTATCCACTGCCTGTGGCTCCCCATGTTACGTCGCACCGGAGGTAAGATGCCAAATAATTTTGCAATTTATGATTACTTTAGGGGTGGGGAAAAGAAAAAAAAAAAAAAAAGCAAAACTGAGTTAAATAATAGCATATCATAGTCATATACTATTTTTAGTATTTGTAAAATAATATATTTAGATTCTCTAAAGCTATTTTTCTTAAAATTTTCATAAAACTATCAGTCGCATGTAATTAACTTTCAATTCGATTCATATCAACTCCTGATGATGCTTTGCTTTGTTCAAACAGTTACTCACAAATAGAGGTTATGATGGGGGTCCGGCCGATATCTGGTCTTGTGGAGTTGTCCTCTTCGAGTTGCTGGCTGGATTTTTGCCATTTGATGATCGTAATCTCATGAACTTGTACAGAAAGGTATTATTTCTGATTACATGAAAAAATTATAATGTTTGTTCGAAATTATTGTCAATGGATTTTCTTGTAGAAATTTTTTTGAAATTCGTTTTTGACTGATCGCTGTGTCTGTTTGAAGATCTACAGAGCAGAATATACATGTCCAGCATGGTTTACAACCGGTCAAAAACGGTTACTGTCCAGGATTTTTGAGGCTGACCCTAGGAAGGTACTAGCCCAAACATCTCTTCAAAATTTAACATTATGATGATACCAAACACACGGTGTATTAGTATTGAATTACTGGATCATTTTTCCTTGGCTAAATTACTAGATGGGCCACGAGGCTTAGCTAAGGCATTTAGTATTGAATTGAATGGAATGACTGACTTTATAGGATTACGATGAAATTTTTCCTAAAATGGGACATTAATCTGATCTCTCATATTAATGGTACAGCGAACTACAATTCCCGAGATAGTTGAAGATTCATGGTTTCAGAAGAATTATGTTCCTGCATGTGGATATGAAATGGACGACAAAATCAGCCTTGATGATGTCAATACTGCCTTTGACTCAACTGAGGTAAATGTAATTTCCTTCTCATACACGTTTGGTTTTCGTTGTTCTGCATCGAGATGGTTACTTGGAAATCATAGAAGCATCCCATTCTATGAAAATTTCATGATGTCCAATTTTCTAAATAATAACGTTCATCAACAAGGCTAATGTCCGAAATTCTGAACAGGAGCATGATGTAGTAAAAGGGATGCCGAAATCATCGACCTTCATCAATGCTTTTCAATTGATAGCAATGTCGCACGACCTCGATCTATCAGGTCTTTTTCAAGAACGGGCAAGTCTTTAACTCTCCATTCAACTCGAATTCTCTATTGTAACTTAATTTTTCAAAATCAACGTGCTTCGTCTCGACATTTTTTAGTGGTGATTAACAGGAACGGATCTTTTCTTTGTAATCCAGGATCAAGAGAAATTGAAGAAGAGGTTTGCATCCAAGGATACCATTAATGTCACCTTACAAAAGATTGAAGCAGCTGCTAAAGGCGTCGGTTTCTCAATTGAACGAACAAGGAACAAGGTATACTATAAATAGGCTATATTTCTAACTGTGTCCAACTTAATTTCTCATTCCCCTTTTTCTAATGAAATATTTCTCCTGGCAGATGAAGATGCACCCGAAGCGAAAGATGACTAGGTGCCATAGATCATATTTCAACATAGCAGCAGAGGTAATTAAACTTCATCTTGCAGCAAATGAAGTACGTAGGAATATAAATAATGCACTAGTTCGAAATTTTTTTGGTTGTCTTTCAATTTGGTATATGAAATGCATCAATAGAATTCCAGGCTTAAAACATAAAAGTGAATGAGATTCCAAAAGCACTGGTATATTTAGGATAACACTAAATCACTCCTGAAAACTTTCAAATTTACACCGACACTTCCAACTTTTTGTAATTGTAAACATGCACGTCTCTAACAAGCATAGGTCCATGGCTACAAAATTTCTCAAGGGTGTTCATGTAGCTACAAAACTTATCAACGGATGCTTATGCATTAATCAAGCTTATACGAGAGTGCAACTTTTAATTTGAAAATTAAGGATGCCGGTATAGTGAGGGGCAGCAGATGCAATTTAACGTTGAATTTATTTCCCAAACACTGAGTGATGAAAAAAATGTGACCCTTCATATGGAAATATCAGGTGATTGAGGTTGCTCCTACTCACTGTGTAATAGAGTTATCAAAATCTGAAGGAGAGCTAGGAGTATACAATGAGGTAAACTTGATCAGTTCTTTTCGTTTTCCCGCTTGTGCTTACTTTTGTGATAAATTCAAGCCTCTTTATTATTAACGACTTGATCTTAATCTCGTGATCAGTTCTGCAAAAGCTTGGCGGGCCTATTAACGGAGAAATCCAGCACATCGTCACATCCACATTTATTCCAAGAAGGAAACACCAGCAATGAGGACATTCGGGACACGAAACGGTACTCTGATGCGGATTTACAATGGTAGTAAGAATGTTAGATAAGATTCCTTCTGCAAGACTCATCGCTACTGTCCATCGTGCAGTTGTTACGCTGAGGAGTCCTTGAACGCTGCCAAAGAGCGTGGCTACTTATCATCATAAGCTACTATACCTTTTATAAATAGGCTGAATCCAAGACAACTCGCTGAAAAATTTCAAAAATATAGATAAAGCGCAATCCAAGTGCATCAGTGGATAATGCAATGTGTACCATAGGAAGAGTTTACAATCTTAGTTTCGAGTTTTATTTTTCACTTTGTATGTATTATTTAAAAGCATCATCAATTTTCTTAATAGAATGTATAGGTGTGAATTTTATGTCAATTTATTCATCGAAGGGTGAAGCAAACTGTTATTATCGGTTGGTACTTTTAGTCCATGCCAACATTTGCTGATGATATGAATTTCCATAGCAAAAGAAAATTGTTCTATGGATATGATTGTTTTCCAGTATACTGGCCTGGAATTTAATTATATAAAATTACATGTATAGTATCATTCTTTCAGTCAATTCCAATAATTGTTGATTTGATTAATGACTGGGCCCTCCAATACAGGTTACAAAGCAAAGACCTTGATTTGAAACTAATCAAATTAGGATAATACAGCATCTGGAATCCGAATTCAGACTCGAAATTTGAGAACCCTAAGTTAAATTTGAGCTCAAATCATGTTTTAAAACTGTAACATTGAGCTTGATTACACCTAGAGACTATGACAACACAACTAAACACATTTATACTCAAGTTATTGAAAAAAATATATTTTTCACTATTTAAAATGATGTTAATATCCAAACTTAATTAGGCTGGTTAGTTAGTGAAGATAAATATTATAAACTTGAGTTTCACCGGGATAAACCATTCAAGCAAATTGAGCTCAAATTTAACATGGCCAATGTCAAATCAAATCTGGATAAATATTAAATTGAACTTGAGTAATTTATGACTAGGTTTGACTCATTTATACTTATGTATCTAGGTAAACTGACTTACACTAAAACAGATATATCTAAAGATGTAGTTCTCATGGATTTATAATCATATAATCAACACGAAAATACATCTACCATCGTTTTAGATAAAATGAAACTAATAACTATGGCACGTGACTCAGAGAGGTTCTTTTAGAATTTCTTAGAACTTTTATGCCACGCTCTAAATTCCAGGGGCGTAACCAATCTATTGTGTATACATCTATCTTAATTGGAACATGCAAGAGTCAGTCTTATTCTCTCAAGTCTTTAAGTCCATTTAAATTATAATGCCTATAAAATATTTCCTTCAATGGGGTGAGAAAAAGGTCTAGTAAGATGTATACTATGCAAGCACATATATGTGCCGCACTAAAATACGAGACTGGGATTTAAAAAAAAAAAAATTGTAGAAAATTATTGATTTTAGCTAAATATAACAAATAATCAATAAAGAGAGGAAGGGCTAGAAGACCGAGTTTGGATTTTAACATAAAGTTCAAATCATCCTTTATTCTCATCGAATACACAATACCTCTATTATTTACACACTTTTACTAATCATCACCCGTACGAGACTTAGAAGCCAATTGGACAAATGTGTAAGCCCCGTGATTCAATTAGTCAAATTTTGTTACGTAAAATTTAAAACAATCATGAAAATTATCTAATTGAGCTTAAATTTACGAAGAAATTCAAAATATTAGTAAAAGTAACCTTATAAATTTAGATTTAAAAAAATAAAATAATAAAATTATTAAATATCATATTAGTAGATTATACGTACAATAGATGTTATTTATCGAAAACGTACGAAACAAGTTCCAATAATTAATTAGTCACTAAAAATAAATTATATATATACTAAAAATTATAAAATATTATGTTTAATATGTAGGAGTATTTATATGTAATGTGAATTTACGTGTAGGAAAATATACTCGAAATTATCTAAAATACCCAAAATATATTAAAATAATTAAAGAAAATTAATAAATAAATTAGGAAAAATTTGCTAGCAATAGAAAACGTATTGTTTGTGGTGTGGCATTAAAGGAGCATGGTTTATTGTATGTTAGGGATAGATTAAGGCCACTTAAGTTGATTAAAATAAAAGAAATTGGACAATTGGCCACTTCAAATTTTCTAATCAACTCCATCCTTCACTATAAATTTAGGATCCTCCTTTCATAATTCATTTAGACATATTAGTTTCTAGGAAAAACACAGAAAGCTTAGAGAGAGTTAAGAGGAGTTTTATAGAAAATTATACAAAAATAATGTATTTTAGGGCTAAACTACAATTCGTGTACTAAATTAAAACCTCGGAGGGAGAGGCCACTGTCACTTGACAAAGGAGATAGTGCCTAGGCTTATCAATAACCCCTTCACCATCGACAGTGGTACCAGCCTTGTCTGTTGGTGAGTCTTCTAATTCTATTCGATTTTTATTAAATTGTTAAAAGTAGAAAATTAACTCCAAAAATTATGAAAATTTGTATTTTGAGCTATTTTTGTATGTACATTTTTTAAATATCATTTTATTGAAATTAAGTCTTGAAATATATTGTCCTTAAGAAATCACCAAACTTAAACTGATTTTGCTTTCGTTTTCAAAAACTTTACCAATATTGTTTTAACTCCAAAATTTTTTTATAAAGTACCTATTATATGTATTAAATTACTATGAAAATTATTTTATGAAAAATATTTTTCATATGTTTATTTAATTTTTAAGCCCTAAAATCCTTTTAAATAGCCATTTATCAAAATATGTCTAATAATTTTTCAATAAATTAACTTGGATCATGACTTGGATGATATTTATGTATATTATAGTACTGAATAATGTTGAATGATGAAATTTGTAGTGTTAGAAATGTTGGATTTGAATATTACAGCTTAGAATTGGAATATATGTGATATGTAAATTGTTTAAATAATGAAATAAGGTGAAATTTAATTTAAATTGAATTGGTGTTTTGTTATAAGGAGTAGTTTGATCTTAGTCATGAATAAAAATCATAGGAATTCATGTTAAAATATGGAGTACAATCTAATCAGAGGCCAATTAAGAGGCTAGATCAAAGATTAGGTGTATGTGGTGAACGAGAAAGTTGATTAGGATCTAAATTAGAGATTTTATATACCTAAAATGTAGTTAGTTTAACTTCAAAGAATGGATCAAAAGAAATTTTTAGGACTTATGAGTAAATTGTAATTGAAGGCTAAATAAAAACTAAATCAGAGATTGAATTAGAGACTAGTTAAATGTGAGACTATTCATAACAGACCTAAAACCTAGATAATTAAGTATATTAGAACCTTAAACTAAAGATAATAATCTGTGTTATAGAATAAAAGCTTTTATATAGTAATTGTAGGAGCACTAAAATAATATTTATATTATAGGGACTAATGGAAACACTACATCACAAGTCGTACTTTATTGAGCAAGTAAAAAGTCCAAGTTTAAGATTAATACATAACAGTATTTTGGAGTATTTTTTTGTAGTACTTAGAAGCCTAAGGTTATACTTAGTTGTACTTGCAAGTAACTTGCTTCTGTGCATGCATGTATGTATCTAGGCTTGAATATACACTACTGACCTACTATTCTAGATTGCAATCAGTTATACTACGTAAAATTGATCGATCACCTTAGACTAGATTTAACTATAATTGACTTGCAACTTTGAACTGGATATGTATTGCAACCCATTAAAAAACGATTAGGATTCTCCGATCAAATACCGATTTATTCAAAAGGAATAGGTGATATAGTCCCCTCTTCATTCTTCATTAAATTAAGTGACAGGAGAGAGGTCATGACAAGGGTAAAGGAGATGGTTCGAAGGTAATCATAAGAGCAAGGGTGTCTCCATTATACAAGCCTAAATTTGGTCATAAGCTATTGTATATGTGCTGAAACTCCTCAAACCTTAATTAAAGCAAATATAATTTCTCTAATCTTACAATTGATCAAACAACATCATATAATTGCATTCATTTGTTACACTGCATTTAATTAACTATTTGATAACCTCGTTTATGTTTACCATATTCTAATGTCTCTATCCCTACTTACTGAATGATTGGTTACTCATGTTTTTATAGATATTTTTACAGGTACTGACCAAGATGTCGTGTTATAACTATCCTAAAGTTAGTCACTGTTGGATTTTAGGGAGTAAGGACCTAAACTGGAGGACTACTGGACTTCTTGAAGCTTCTACTTTTATCTTTTGGTCTTTTGAGAACAAACTATGTAAATATTTTCTTAGCTTAAGTTACTAAGTTATCTAAATATTCTTAAACTATCGAAGTTTTAATATATGTTTTAAGACTTTTGCATATAGCTTAATGGCATTTTCATATGAATTTTTCACTTCAAAGTAGGTTAGTTATTGATGTCTTGTGTAAATCAAGTCTATGATACCGGTTGTAGAGCTAATTTCTATCTTAGATTAATTTACACAACAGAATTATCATAACTCTTTCACTTCAAGGCGTGACAAAATATATATACAAACACTCATAAGTACAATGCTTTCATAAACAATTGCAAATTACAAAGTCACATACACTGTACTTTGCTCTCACTAAGAACTTTATACATTAATTGACAAGAGACAAATAAAATCGAGTTTTTCAAAGTCATTTAATGACAATTAAAATCTCTATTTAATGCTTCATATCTGCCCTATGTCATGTACTTAAAGGCTACTTGTGTTTATTGATTGTTGGTTAGAAAGTAATAGATTAAATTTGAAGGTTAATTAGATTCTTTCAAAGAATTCAACTCATTCTTGGTTTGTTAAGAACTTTTCAAAATATAATTTATGTTGATAGTCAGTTTTCGCTCATCTGACACTTGGCCTTATGTCTACCGAGATGCTACGTAACCAATTCTTTCGGCATTCGTACTAGACAGATGTCATAAGGCATTTATGCTAAGTATAAGAAGCACTCCCGGTTTGAATTCAAGTCTATGGTACGAACAGTTATCATAAGTACAGTTATATTACACGATCACTTGCTACCCCTACATATTAGAGAAGATGTCAAGTCAAGAAGTTTCCACATGTCTTAACAGTTATCCCAACAACTACGTTTAATACTACAACCATCTATAAATACCGAAAAGAAACTCTGTAAGGTTTCCTATCACTTATTATTTACGTACTTACTATACTAAGTTACCTTACTAACTTAGGCATTGGAGTAGCCGCATCAGACTAACCCCGATACCAAATATTTCACTTTCTCTTGCAATATTTTTCCTCATCCCAAAATTCATTAACAATATTTGGCACTATTTATTTTTCTCTAAACATGACCACATGGTTAGAACTAAGATGACTAAAAGTGTAAGTGCTGTTAGGTCCTCCTACCACCTTTAGGGGGGGAATCGGCATGCTGATGAACAATGATTTGCTAAACTCGAGCAACTTTGTCTCGATTTAGCCAAAGAAAATTTCGAGTTAAATAAAAGATATGAACAAATTCTTAACCTTCTTCATAAAAGTTTTCACCCAAATCAAGACAAAGAGCATGGTGATCATGATGCCAACAGTATCGATGATTCCATTTATTCACCAGAATTACCAAAAGAGCAAGCTAAGGTTCCAGCGAGACTCTTAGTTCCTGCTTTCAAAAAGATTGATAAGGGTGAGCAACCACAGCACGTGCATCATACGGGACCTTCGCACATCAATACCCCTATTGCAGCGACTAAACAGTTCCAAATCAAGAAAAATCCTTTCGTCCCAGAGATTTTAGAAGAAGTAATACCTCAGCACGATAAACTGCCCAATTTGAAACATATGATGAGACGAAGGACCCCAAAGATCATTTGGAATACTACCGTACACTAGCTAAGTTGCATGGTTTAAGCGACGCGATGGCCTGTTAAGCCTTTCCCTTAACCTTGAGGAACGTAACCAACACATGGTTCAAACACTTGAAACTAAATACCATTTCATGTTTTGATGAACTAGCAAAGGTGTTCCTTCAACACTTTCTTGCTTGCAAACTTCCTGTTAAGGACTCTTCAATCTTTAACACCATCAAACAAAAGTTCGATAAGTCAATTAGGGACTATTTGTCCAAGATGGTCCAAATCCCAGAACTGGATATGAATGTAGCCTTCAATGCCGTAGTCGATGGAGTCAAATCTCATAGAGACTTTTTCAAGTCTCTCGCAAAGAACAAGCTAAAAACTTTCACTAAGTTTAAGGCTAAAGCCACCTCATACATTCAACAAGAAGATAACATAAAAGCACAACGAGAGGCTGATTAGAGCAGAGGAGATGGAAAGAACGACAAACGGAAAAATAGGAAGGATAAACTTAGCACGAACAATGACAACAATCTAGATGCCGAGAGGAAGATACTAAGGATCTCGACATTCTCATCCCATATGCCTGTCAATCGTCCATTCTCAAACATTTTGATGGAGGTATATGGGGAGAGAGGGACACTCCAGTGGCCGGAAAGAATACGAAGGAATCCCTCAAGAAGAAATTCAAACAAGTGCTATGATTTCCACCATGACAAGGGTCACAATACAAATGAGTACATTCAACTCAAGGATGTAATTGATGATGTAATACAATACAAGCACTTGCGAAAATTTTTAGCACATAATGTCGAAAGACCATTTCAGAGGAGAAGAGAGGAAAAAGAGGATGACACTCGGCCAGCAATGGTCCTGAGAGATGTAAGGGATGTTAATCCCACCATAGCACCCAACGGAGTAATTAAGACCATTGTCGGCAAACCTAGTATAGGCCAATTGAGTTCTTTGAACTCGATTAATGCCAAGAATTACGTTTGCAATATTCATGGAAAAAATGTCAAGATTGACAATACAATATCTTTAGTAGAAGAAGATTTCGAGGGTATCCAGAGGCCGCATGATGATGCAGTTGTCGTCAATACGAAAGTTGCCAACTTTGAAGTCAAGAAGATTCTTGTTGACACTGGAAGTTCGGCCAATATCATTTTTCAGCATGCCTTCGATCAAATGAGGCCCAAGATCAAAGCACAAATCCGGTCTTACAAGTATAACCTATAAGCCTTCAATAATCAACCCGTCCAAGTAGTTAGATTTATCTCTTGGCCAATACAAATCAAGGATAACAACCATGTTACAGAGGACAAAGTGGATTTTCTCGTCATCAAATGTTAGTCCCCTTACAACATGATAATAGGATGGCTATGCAACATTTATTTAGCATTATCCCATCAACAGTACATCTAAAGGCTAAGTTTTCCACTCCCACAAGGGTCGGTATGTGCAAAGGGGATTAGCAATTAGTACAGTCCTTATATATAAGGGCCTTAAGGCAAGAAGAAGTATTTCAAGCTGAAACCTATTCAGAAGGCAAGTCAGTCGGTATAAAGAATGCCGAGAATGATATAGAGGAAATTCCTTTGGGAAATGATCTTGAGAAGACAACAAGGATAGGAAAACCCATGTCAGCAGATGTCCGGCAAAGTTTGATTAACTTCCTACAAGCCAATGCTAACTTATTTATATTGTCACATTTGGATATGCTGGGTATTCTGAGAAACATTATGGTATACATGCTCTAAATTGACTCGAATGTAAAAGTGGTCCAATAGAAAAAGGGACATTTTGCACTACAGAGATAAGTGGCAATAAAAGAAGAGGCGGATTCATCCGAGAAGAGCCTAATCCGACTTGGTTAGCAAATTGTATGTTAGTCAAGAAGTTTAATGGCAAGTGGCAAATGGGCATAGACTTCTCGGATCTCAACAAGGCCTGTCTTAAAAATTGTTTCCCATTGCCAAAAATCAATCAGATGGTAGATGCAACTGCAGGACATGCGTTGCTTTCTTTTATGAACACTTTCTCTGGTTACAATCAAATCAAGATGAACAAGGCGGATGAAGTCTACACATCTTTCGTTACCAATTTTAGAATGTACTATTATATAGTGATTCCCTTTAGGCTGAAGAACGCTGGTGTCACATACTAGAGATTAGTAACGAAGATGTTCAAATCTTAAATCCATAGAAATGTGGAAGTATATGTGGACAACATGATTATGAAGAGCATGAAGGAAGATCAACATCTCGCTAATCTAGAGGAAACGTTTACCACATTGAGGACTTATAACATAAAACTCAACCCTCAAAAGTACGTCTTTAGTGCAACATCAGGGAAATTCCTCAAGTATATGGTCACACAATATAGCATTGAGGCCAATTCAAGAATGATTAAAGCCATAAGAAATATGAAATCACCTTGTACGGTCAAGGAGGTATAGGAACCCACTAAGTGAATTGCCGCCCTCAATAGATTCGTATCAAGAAGTAAAGATAAGTGCGTATAATTCTTTAAAATTTTAAAGAATCTAAAGGAATTCAATTGGACCGACAATTGTGAAAAAGCTTTCAACAAACTCAAGCAATTTCTTGCGTCACCCCTGATACTCTCGACACCCATTTTAAGAGAAATTTTGTACTTGTATCTATTAGTTAGCTACTAAGCACTTTCTTTTGTACTTATCCAAATTGACAACAAAGAGAATCAACCTATTTATTACATGAGTCATGGTCAGTAGGGACTAGAGCTTCGGTATACAAAGATTAAAAATTTTGTAGTAACAGTGGTTCTCTCAACGAGAAAGTTGAAGCCATATTTTGAAGCTCACTAAATTATTATCCTCATCGATCAACCATTGCGGCAAGCATTACAGCAACTTGACTCCTCAGGGAAGATGATGAAATATGCTTTAAAGCTCAGTGCCCATGGTATATATTATAAACCTAGAACGGCACTAAAGGCCTAAGTACTGGTGGATTTTGTAGCCAAGCTCATGAGAGAGGAAGACTGTGTAGAGATCGCTAAGAAACCTATTTGGTTTCTTTATGTTGATGGCTCTTCAACACAAGAAGGAAGCAGTACAAGCCTAGTCCTTCAAGGCCCCCATAATGTCAAAGTCCATTATGCTCTAAAATTTGGATTCCCAACCAATAATAATGAAGCAGTGTACAAATGCTCCGAGAAACTGGCAAAAGAAATTGATTCCCAACTAGTGGTAAATCTGGTCACCAAAAGTTACACAGCAAGAGAAGAAGAGATGAGCAAATACTTATTGGTGGTATAAATGCTCATAGAAGGATTCCTATCATTCTCTATTCATAAAATTCTGAGAAGCAAGAATATCGCTGCTAACAAGCTGTTGAAGTTAACTAGTATAGCATTCCTTAAGCTGAACGAGAAACTTTTCGTGGAGTTTCTCCCGTAAAAAATTTTATCCAATCTCGTAGAGCTATGAGTTAGCTCGTTCCCCAAGAGAAGAATCATTGATGGATTCCTTAGTACATTATCTAAAAGATTTTACTATCGCTAACAACAAGAAGGAGGAACGAAGATTAGCTTACTAGGCTACAAACTACATGTTGATTGATGGTCAGCTGTATAAGCATGGCATATCTCAACCTTAACTTCGATGCCTTTTCCCGAAGGATTCCTAAAGGGTGGTATCTAAACTACATGGTGGCATATGCAGTAATAATGTAAAGGCGCAAATACTGTACATTTGAGCACTGCATTTCAGTTATTATTGGTCAACTATGAGAGAAGATACAAAGGACATTGTTTGACAAAGTCCTCAATGTCAAAAGCACGAGTCGCCGAGTAATGCACTTCAACTAAGCTATGTAGCCTAACCATCCCTTGCCCTTTTGCCCAATGGGGGCGAGATATTCTTGGACCCTTTTCGAAGTCCACCGCCTAACGACAATTCGTTAGTGTCGTTGTGGACTACTTTACTAAATGGGTTAAGGCCGAGGCTGTAGCAAAGATCACCGAGCAAAAAGTGGAAGCTTTCGTCTTCAACTTCATTATATCAAGATTTGGAGTCCCCTACATGATTGTCGAGCCTGGTTTTTTCACCCTCCGGGTTCTTTTTATAAAATTAGGTCTTCTCTAAACCGATCAATACTACACCCTACCCGTTTAATATTGACCATCGACTAGGGTTTAAAGAAGACCATTTTTTCCAACTTAAAAAGATGTGGAGTTGCCACCTAACCGGAGTTGGGAAAAGAGGTTAAGTTATAACCAATTGGGTGGATTGGTTATAACTTAGCTACCGGTCTATCGATTGGAAAAAAAAAAAAAAACAATTTGTAAAACGGCTTTTTTGAAAACCAAAGATTTAGGTCCAGGGACTAATTTATTAAACCCTAAACAAGTACCACTTTTTAACTTTCCGAATTTAATTCCGCTTTTCCAATATACCCTTTTTAATTTCTAAAAACATCTAATTATGATACATGCAACTAAATTGATTAATTTACATAAATATCTAAAAATAGAAAAAATAAAACTTTCCATATTTTAAGTCGCCCCATACTTGCGTACGAGTGCCTACATACCCACTATTAGGGATCAGACGCACATAGTTCTTTTATAAAAAACTTTAATGGGTGGTTTGATTTTAATTTTGAAAAAATTGTCGGGTTTATGTTTTTACCCATTTTGAGTTGATTTGAGAAAATATTATAAGGGGTCCTAAGTTGGATTTTATTTTTGGAAATTCTAAATAATTCTAATTTGAAAATTGATTTATTTATTTTCATTTATTTTTAGAAAACTCAATTTTTCTAAGTGTGAAAACGATTTTTGTTTACTAACCTATTTAATTATTTTTATTTTTATTATATTATCTTATTTATTTTATACTTATTATATCTATATCTATTAAAATAAATAAATAGACTACTTTCTTTCTTCTTTTCTTTTTTTTTTGTTTTTTCTTCTCTTTCTTTTTTTTTCTTTTTTTTTTCCTCATTTATAACATTTACAAATAAACAAATGAAAAAGAAAAAAAGAAAAAAAGTTAGGTTGGAGTCAACTCACTTCGGCTTGGATTAGCTTGGATCGGCTCACTTCAGCTGGGATCGGCTCGGTCAGCTCACTTTAGCTTGAGTTGGTTCACTTCAGCTTGGATTGGCTTAGTCGACTCACTTCGGCTTGGACCAGATCACTTCGGCTCGGACCAGATCACTTCGGCTCGAATCGACTCACTTCGATGGTGGTGGTTTTCGTCAACAAATACCGTAGAGAATGCTATCCTAGAGAGAGAAGAACTATGCTAAAGAGAGGAAACTTCGATTTTTGCTTTTCTAAAGTGTTTCGAAGTTTTTGTTGTGTTTTGAAAATAAAGAGTAGACCCCTATTTATAGGTATCATTGTCGTGTTAAGGATGGAAAAAATTAAATGCAATATGATTTTCTTCTAATTTTAGATTGGACGAACCTGGACAATATATGGTGCCAAATACATAGCTGTGCGTATATGAATATGCCGGAGTGTGTCGAAGTGTGTCTACCATACTTAGAAGTGAGTTGGCAAATGACGTGGCGATGACGTAGCGATGACATAACAATAAAGTGAGAAAAGAAAATAAAAGATACATTTTGCACCTTCCATGGATTAAACTTAGGATCTCTAAGTCATATGCAATATCAAGTCTAGATGTTTATCCAGTGAAGCTATTAGTTTTTCCTTATTCATATATGTAATTAATTGTGCATATAGACCAAGTTAGCCTAAGCTAGATTCAAATCTAAGCCTAGACCCAACAGCCTTTTATTCAAAACTATTGAAATTGAAATTAAAATTATATTCTATTTAAACAACCTAAAAATTTATTATTTTCTAAATACCCTATTTTATTTTGTGACTTTTCAAATTTCTTTTTTTATTTTTTGTATTTTTTCTAAATTTCTTTTTTTTTGTCCTTTTTCCTATTTTTTTATATTTTTCTAGAATTCCTATTTTTTTCTAAATTTCTTCATTTTTTTTTTTAGCTTTCTTTAATTTTCATTTTTTTTCTAACTTTTTCTAATTTAGGATCCTATAACCTAATTTGAAAAATAAAAAAAGAGCAAAAATTAGGTGTCTATAGCTGCCCTTCTTTATGGTAAAGTTTGAGTAAAACTTTGTCATAAAGATAAAACAAACACTATTTTTTCCCTCAAGAGTGGATTTTATGCTAAGAAGCGTTACAGCTAGCTCACTATCCTAAGTCCAATCCATTGGGGATTTTGAGAAGAGAGGGGTGCCGCTTTAAGAGATGGTCGAAAAGATGAAAAGAAGAATTGAAGTTTGGTCATGCTTGTATGAACTGACAAAGTGAAGTGAAACAAGCTAACGCTCCTAGAGCTAGCTAAGACCCTAAAAAGAATGAGGAAACTTGATCGTGCCTCGATGAGCTGACTAACCAAGGTGGGCAAAGTACTCCTAGAGCTGGCTAAAACCCTAAAAAGGATGAGGAAACTTGGTCGTGCTCGGATGAGTTGACTAACCAAGGCAGGCAAAGCACTCCTAGAGCTGACTAAGACCCTAAAAAGAATGAGCGAACTTGGTCGTACTTCAATGAGCTGATTAACCAAGGCAGGCAAAGCGCTCTTAGAGTTGGCTAAGATCCTAAAAAGAATGAGGAAACTTGATCGTACCCTGATGAGCTGACTAATCAAGGCGGGCAATGTGCTCCTAGAGCTGGCTAAGACCCTAAAAAGGATTAGCAAACTTGGTCTTACCCTGATAAGCTAACTAACCAAGGCGGGCAAAGCGCTCCCAGAGCTGGCTAAGACCCTAAAAAGAATGAGAAAACTTGATCTTACCCTGATGAGCTGACTAACCAAGGTGGGCAATGTGTTCCTAGAGCTAGCTGAGACCCTAAAAAGGATGAGCGAACTTGGTCTTGCCCTGATGAGCTGACTAACCAAGGCGGGTAAAGCGCTCCTGGAGCTGGCTAAGACCTCAAAAAGAATTAGGATACTTGGTCGTGCCCTGATGAGCTGACTAACTAAGGTGGGAAAAGTGCTCCTAGAGCTGGCTAAGGCCTTAAAAAGAATAAGGAAACTTGGTCGTGCCTCGATGAGCTGACTAACCAAGGTGGGCAAAGCGCTCCTAGAGCTGGCTAAGACCCTAAAAAGGATGAGGAAACTTAGTCGTGCCTGGATGAGCTGACAAACCAAGGCAGGCAAAGTGCTCCTAGAGTTGGCTAAGACCCTAAAAAGATTGAGCGAACTTGGTCGTACCCCAATGAACTGACTAACCAAGGCGGGCAAAACGCTCCTAAAGCTGGCTAAGACCCTAAAAAGAATGAGGAAACTTAGTCGTGCCCCGATGAGCTGACTAACCAAAGTGAGCAAAGAACTCCTAGAGTTGGCTAAGACCCTAAAAAGAATAAAGAAACTTGGTCGTGCCCCGATAAGCTGATTAACCAAGGCAAGTAAAGTGCTCCTAGAGCTGGTTAAGACCTTAAAAAGGTTGAGGAAACTTGATCGTACCCCGATGAGCTAACTAACCAAGGCAGGCAAAGCGCTCCTAGAGCTGACTAAGACCCTAAAAAGGTTGAGGAAACTTAGTCGTGCCCCGATGAGCTGACTAACCAAAGCAGGCAAAGCGCTCCTAAAGCTGGCTAAGACCCTAAAAAGGCTGAGGAAACTTGGTCGTGCCCCAATGAGCTGACTAACTAAGGCGGACAAAGAGCTCCTAAAGCTGGCTAAGACCCTAAAAAGAATGAGGAAACTTGGTCGTGCCCCGATGAGCTGATTAACCAAGGCGAGCAAAGTGCTCCTACAACTAGCTAAGACCCTAAAAAGGATGAGGAAACTTGGTCGTGCCCGAATGAGCTGACTAACCAAGGTGGGCAAAGCACTCCTAGAGCCGGCTAAGACCCTAAAAGGAATGAGGAAACTTAGTCATACCTTGATGAGCTAACTGACCAAGGCGGGCAAAGCACTTCTAGAGCTGGCTAAGACCCTAAAAAGGATTAGGCAATGCCTTAAAGGCTAGCTAGAACCCTAATAAGAGAAGGATCAATGCTCTAATAGCTGACTTAAACCCTAAGAGAAAGATGAGACAGTGTCTTAAAGGCTGGCTAGAACCTTGAAAAGAATAAACGAGGGATCAGAGTTATAAGAGCTGGGGTGAACCCTAAGAAAAACGATGAAGGATTGAAGAACTAATGCAAGGCAACCAACTAATTTCAAAAGACACTTTAGCTTGAAAATCCATTTATGAAGAGTAGGAATAAGCCCCTTGATTTGAAAAAAGAGTTTGAAAGATGTTAAAAACCACAATTGAGGAAGAATGACTTAAACTAGAAAAATAACAACCTTGGAAAGGAAACGGATGACATGGATTAAAAATTTAGCTATATGAGCCGACTTGCATTTGGATAAAAGATTTTGTAATGAGCCTTTACTTTCTCTCTCTTCTTTTTTTTATTTTTATTTTTACTTTTTTTTTAGTTTTGCTAACAAGTATAAACTCTTATTAAGGAAGAATCTTATAACCAATCCTATCTTTGGTAATCATGTGGAATTTCTTAATGCCCCTGTCCCTAGGGCTTCTCTTAGGGCTTTTGTGATCTTAAGCCATTCCTTTCTTAAGGAGAAGGTAACTCACAATAAGTTTAGTCAAAGAGGTCTTCCTTACTAACTCTCAGTATAGATTATACTATCAACTTCAATTCCAAAAATTATAGTCCATTTTGTAAGTGATACTCCTTGACCAATTCGTTAGGTCTTTTTCAGTTTACCCTTATGAATTTAGGATTTTGGTCTAAGAGTTTCAAAAAACATTAATGAAAAGCTTGTTTTGATAGAAAAACTTTTATCAATCTCGAATGTACAAATCAAGAACCTTAGGGAAAAATTAGAAACATGCTTGCCCGTCTTTCAAAAATAACTTTTATTAAAGATAAATTATCTTTTAAGATTTGAAGAGCTTTTACATGTATAAGGATAGTATTATAGGTGGGGAGGCCTTATGTGATTTAGTATAGGTAAGAGAGGCTTCAAAGTGTTAGTGTAGATATGGAAATTTGGGTTTGTAGGCTTAGGAATATGATTTAAGGCCTTATGTTTTCTAAGGTTGTTTGGGTATTGACTCCTAGACCTTTTGATTTAGTTTGGTTGCCCTTATTGGGATGTGAAACATTTCTTGGGACATTTTATCCTATACTTCCGGGCCCAATTATTTGGCTTTTTTTTTTTCTTCTTTCTTTTTTTTTTCTTTTATAATTGCTTCGCCCCACTATCTCTTATTATTTTTCTCTTTCCTTTTGGCCCTAAGAGTGACTGTTTCCATTGATGATTCAAGGCCATAGATTTCAAGTGTATGGGCTTGAGGTAATAGAAAAAGGAAATTGGCTCTTCTTCATTTCAAAGAAAAATAATTTATCAGAAATAAAAGTCGTTTTTGAATTAATGTTATTTAAATAAGCATAAACCAATCTTACCCCTATCTTCTACTCAATGACCCTAACCTCTGAATTGCCCCACTGTAGGGTGGTTCTTGATAGGGTTTAAATTTAGAAATTCTCTAAATAAGTCCAACGGGATGAACAACAGATGATTGTGTTTAGGATTTAGAAGTGAATGCCTAACTTCACTTCAATCTAAGTATCACATTCAAAGTGAACCTCTTTTAAGGAATGAGTCTAAAACATCCTCACAATTATGTCGTTCAACTCTCAAAGTGTTTCGAGTTAGTGTATAAAATATAGCTTGCCTCTTCTCATCCTAAACTTTTTAAAAACTCGGTTACCGGTTCCTTAAGGAGGAGGCCGCTTTTTTATTTGCCTAAGATCAGGTTTTGCCCTACAGTTTCTCAAATCATGCCCTGGTATTTGATTTTGTGTTCTAGTTTGATTCATAATTGAGCTTAGCTTTCTAAATAGATCAAGGGTTTTGGCTTAGCTTGGTTACTTTTATGAGTTAAGGATTGTGCTCAAGTTGGCAACCTTGATGGGCTATGGCTCATGTTCAGATTGGCTGGCTGGCTTAATGGCTTGTGTTTGGGTAAGCCGGTGTTTAGGTTGAATGCTTAGCCAAGTGGCCTGTATTTGGGTAAGTTACCTAAATGGGCCTAAAGTTGGTGTTGGCCAAGTAGCTTATGTTTGGATTAGATGTTGATAAAGGGCTAAGTCTGGTATGGGTTGAAAGCCAAATGTTTGGGTTGGCTGCTTGAGTGGGCCAAAGGGTTCATGTTTGTTCAAGAGGCTTATATTTGGGGTTAAATGGGCCAAAGGGCTCGTATTTGGCTTCCTTAATAAGTCAAGAGACCTTGTATGGTTTGAAAACCAAGTATTTGGGTAGTCGCTTGAGTGGGCTAGAGGCTTGAGCTTATGCTGGTTCCTTAGGCCCATAAGCATTTATTGCTGTTGGCAACTTTTATTTTCATTTTTTTTTGTTTTTTTTTCAATTTTTTTTAGAGAGAAAAAGGTAAAGTTTATTATCAGAAAATAATTTACAAATAAGGATGGTGGTTATATATATATATTAGTTTCTATTTACAAGTCTATGGATTTTGTTTATATTTTTTTAAATGAGATTGAATGGTGGTTAAATGGAAGACTATTTACAAAGACAGGAATTTAATAAAAAATGACGACCGATGAACTAAAGAGAGCTTTATTATTTTTGAAAAAGGAAGATGAGTATACAAAAAACAAAGGCAAAGAACCTAAACTTTATTCAGGAATTTTATTCTAGGCTCCTTAGACTTGAACTAAAGAAACCCTACATTAAGTCTCGTAAACGGGCCTTAAGGTCCTCTATCATCTCATAACTTTCCCAATGACCTATGCCAAAATGGACCTTAAGGCTTGGTTGGGAGCTTTAGAACACTCGAGCTTTTCTTTTAAATAAGCGATTTCATCTATTAGCACCTGCTTACGGAACTTGGAGGCGTCCAATGGCCTATTACTTGGCTAATTGTTCACTTAGTTGTCTGCCATCCTAAGTCTACAAATTTTATGGACAAGGATCAGTCATCAATGCAATGATAGAAATACAAAAACGTGAAAATATGCAGATGCTAGGGTCACTTGGGTTAATATATTACTTCTTAAGTTGCAACCCTACTGTAATTTTCAAAAACTTGTTTGCAAATATTCTTGAACGATCAGTAGGGGTCCAATTTCTTAAGGGTAGTGTATTAACTCAAGTTTAGAATGAAATATATGCAATTAGGGTAGGTTCTAAAAGGTCCTTAAGCTCTGTAACCTCACTTGTTTTTAAAAAACACTTTCATTAGTCACATGAGCTTAAGTAGGGTAGCCTAATTGGCCCCGAACGATAGTTGCCTCACTACGCCTGAAACTTACATAATGGCCTCCCTCCTAGCGTCCTAAGATGGCCTGGGTCTGACCGCATCTACTCTGCATCTTTGATGCAACAAATGAAACCCCATGCCCCAATGCATGCTATTTACAGAATAAATATGCTAATTAAAACAAATATATATGCAAAGCCAACAATAAATAAACAAATTGATATATATATAAATAAATAAATAACTAAACAATGCGAGTAATTTGAAAAGCGATTTTAATTTCGAAATGTTTTTAAGTTGTTAGCCCTCTTAACGGTCCCTAGCAGAGTCGCTAAGCTGTTGAGCCTAGTTTTTTCACCCCCCCCCCCTAATTCTTTTTATAAAATTAGGTATTCTCTAAACCGATCAATGCTATACCCTACCCATTTAATATTGACCTTCGACTAAGGTTTAAAAAAAAAAAAAACCATTTTTTCTAACTTGAAAAGATGTGGAGTCGTCAGCCGACCGAAGTCTAGAAAAAGGGTTAAGTTATAACCAATTGGATAGATTGGTTATAACTTAGTTACCGGTCTATCGATTAAAAAAAAAAAACAAACCAAAGATTTAGGTCCAGAGGCTAATTTATTAAACCCTAAATGGGTATCACTTTTTAACTTTCTGAATTTAATTCCGCTTTTCAAATATACCTTTTTTTAATTTCTAAAAATATCTAATTATGATACATGCGACAAAATTGATTAATTTATATAAATATCTAAAAATGGAAAAAATAAAACTTTCCATATTTTAAGTCGCCCCATACTTATGTACGGGTGCTTACGTCCCGTTATTCTAGATCAAACACACGTAGTTCTTTTATAAAAAACTTTAATGGGTGGTTTGATTTTAATTTTGAAAAAATTATCAGGTTTACGTTTTTACCCATTTTGAGTTGATTTAAGAAAAGATTATAAAGGGTCCTAAAGTGGATTTTATTTTTAGAAATTCTAAATGATTCTAATTTGAAAATTAATTGATTTATTTTCATTTATTTTTAGAAAACTCAATTTTTCTAAGTGTGAAAACAATTTTTTTTTACTAACCTATTTATTTATTTTTATTTTTATTATATTATCTTATTTATTTTATACTTATTCTATCTATATCTATTAAAATAAATAAATAGACTACTTTCTTTCTTCTTCTTCTTTTCTTGTTTTTTCTTCTCTTTCTTTTTTTCATTCTTTTTTTTTCTCATTTATAACATTTACAAATAAAAAAATGAAAAAAGAAAAAAGAAAAAAGGTCGGCTTGGAGTCGACTCACTTCGGCTTAGATTGGCTTGGATCAGCTCACTTCTGCTCGGTCAACTCACTTTAGCTTGAGTTGGCTCACTTCAACTTGGATCAGCTTAGACGGCTTGAGTCAGCTCACTTCAGCTTGGATCGGCTCACTTCGGCTCGGCTTGGATCGGCTCACTTTGGCTCGAATCGACTCACTTTGGCTCGAATCGACTCACTTCGATGGTGGTAGTTTTCGTCAACAAACACCGTAGAGAATGCTATCTTAGAGAGAGAAGAACCGTGCTAGAGAGAGGAAACTTCGATTTTTTCTTTTCTAAAGTATTTCAAAGTTTTTGTTGTGTTTTGAAAATAAAGAGTAGATCCCTATTTATAGGTGTCATGGTCGTGTTAAGGATGGAAAAAATTAAATGCAATATGATTTTCTTCCAATTTTGGATTAGACAAACCTAGACAATATGTGATGCCAAATACATAGCTGCGCGTGTATGAATGTGCCGGAATGTGTTGGAATGTGTCTACCATACTTAGAAGTGACTTGGCAAATGACGTGGTGATGACGTAGCTCGTGACATGACTATGACATAGTAATAAAGTGAGAAAAGAAAATAAAAGATACATTTTACACCTTCCACGGATTGAACGTAAGATCTCTAAATCATAAGCAATATAAAGTCCAAATGCTTATCCAATTGAGCTATTCGTTTTTCCTTATTCATATATGTAATTAATTGCACATATAAACTAAGTTAACTTGAACTAGATTTAAATCTAAGCCTAAACCCAACAGCTTTTTATTCAAAACTATTGAAATTGAAATTAAAATTATATTCTATTTAAACAACCTAAAAATTTATTATTTTCTAAATACCCTATTTTATTTTGTGACTTTTCAAATTTCTTTTTTTATTTTTTGTATTTTTTCTAAATTTCTTATTTTTTTGTATTTTTTCCTATTTTTCTAGAATTCCCATTTTTTTTTAATTTCTTCGTTTTTTTTTTTTTTTTTGGGCACCGGCGGGGGGGGGGGTGGGGAGCTTTCTTTAATTTTGTATTTTTTTTTTAACATTTTCTAATTTAGGACCCTATAATCTGATTTGAAAAATAAATGAAGGGCAAAAATTAGATGTCTACAATGATAGTTACAAATAATAGCCCACAGTTTGACAACAATAACTTCCGGACATTTTGTAAAGGGTACAACATTCGGCTTAACTATACGTCAACAGTGCACCCTCAAACAAATGGACAAGTTGAAGCCGTAAACAAGACCATACTATAAAACCTAAAATGAAAAGTGGATCAAGTTAGGGGAAGTAAGCTGACGAGCTACCAAACGTCCTATGGGATATAGAACCACTCACAAAACTGCAATGGGAGAGACACCATTTAAGTTAGCCTACGGTACTGAAGCCGTGTTGTCAATCGAGCTGGACTTACCTAATCTATGGACTCATAATTTTGATGTTATGCTTAATCAAGTTAGATTGGCAACAAAGCTGGACACTATTGAGGAAATTCAACACATTGCAAAGGCTAAGGTCACTACATACCAACATAAGGTAGCAAGATACTGCAATTAGAAAGTGAAGCATAAGGTTTTCCAACCCGGAGATCTAGTTTACCGTAAGATGGAAGCAATTGGTGCACGAGCAACTTAGGGAAAGTTTAGCTCCAATTAGGAGGATCCTATCAGGATCCGAGAAGTTGTTGGCAAGAGGGCCTATCAACTAGAAAGGTTAGATGGATCCATCATCCCTTGAGCTTAGAACACTAAAGATCTGAAATATTATTTCAATTAATGCAGGATGATTTCTGTTATCTCTCATTTTGCGGTAGCCAACATGTTTATAAGATTGGTACTTATTTATGACAATTATATATTTGAAGTCTCATTGTGTTTTGGTTATGTTTGCTGAATTAACAAGTTCTACATTGCATGGCAAATGAACTGATCCAAGTTCTAGCCTAACGCGGCTAACAACCTATATAAATTAACCTTACGGCTAAGTATTGTGACTAGTCCACACCTCAAACGGTTAACGAACAATATAAAAAATGGGCATGTGAAATAAAACATACTAAGGAAAAATAGTGTGTGAAATAAAACATACCGAGAAAAAATGGGTGTATAAAATAAAACATGACAAGAAACAAATGGCGTGTAAAATAAAACATGCTGAGAAACAAATAGGCATGTGAAATAAAATATGCCGAGGAAAAATAACTTGTGAAATAAAACATACAGAGAAATAAATGGGTGTGTGAAATAAAACATGCTATGGAAAAATGACATGTGAAATAAAACATGCCGAAAGATAGTTAGGCATGTGAAATAAAACATGCCGAGGAACAAATAGTGTATAAAATAAAACATGCCGATGAATGAGAGCGTAAAGCAACATACATATACCATACAAACCGAGAAAATGCAGTACGTGAAATTAAATGTCACAAGAACTCAGCATTGCCTTCACTATGTTTTAATTAATAATTACACAAGAATGCAATGTGCCAATACAATAAGTCCTATGGCCTATCTTCAAATTCAGCAGAAGTGATTTTCAAATCATTAGCTGGAGCTTCCTCAGTAGCTGGGTTCTCAAAGCGGGCAACTTCTTCGGCAGGAGCTTCATTGTCACTTTAATTCATACTCTCGGTACCCGTCTTGTCGCCTTCATCTTGGTCAGCACAACTAACTTTGTCGTCGCTGTCAGCAAAGTCAAGACACAAGAGATTATAATCAAGATGAAGCTTCAAGACCTCTTCTCTTGCTGCTTGAACCCCCTCCAACAACTTTTTGCATAGAAGCTTCTCGTATTACCGACTAAGAGTCACTATATCGAAAGCCTCTTCAACAAATGGTCCCCTCCTCACAGTCTCCTCCAACCTGGCTACAAGACTCTATAAGTTTGAGTTCTTAGTCTCCAAGTCCTTTATCTACATCTTGAGCTTATCTTCATTGTCACTCATTGTACAAATAGTTTATCCTAAGCCCAAACGCTAGAACTCTTCCTTTTTCTTCTACAACTCCTCTTTCAGGCTTTCAAACCTTTTGTACTGTTCTTCCATTTTGGCCTTCAGGCTAGAGATTTCATCAGCGGCGAGGTCATGTACCAATTTCTTGGTAGCAAGTTCCTCCTTAAGATGATGTAAATAACATATATTATGGAATGTGCATAATGTTTTTCAAAAATTTCTAGTATATATTTGTTACGCTTTTGTGATGTTATTGTTAATACTTGTCTTTCAATAGAAAAATATAAATGTGGCTATAATAATAAAAAAAAATTAATTTAAAATTTATATAAAAAAGAAGATTACATATCAACTTATATTTATTTAGATTTATTGTAATATATGGTTATTTTAAAAGAAAAGAATTCTATAGTTACAAAAACAAGAAAATAATGATTTCATTTTGAATGAGGGAAAATATGTGACCACAAAGTTTAACAAAGCGAATGCAAACATTTATGTAAATCATCATAAATTGATGCCATTTAAAACTTTCTAAAACTTTTGTAATAGTGTATAGATGTAGAATATGAGTCAAAATGTAGAGTGCAAAACAAATTCCAAGTATATAAACTAAGCTCGAAGGAATTCAAATATGTAACCCGAACAAAAATGATCATAAACAGTATCTAAGAACGATGTACTAGTAAAAGGCATCAATAGTAGGGTTCACACATGAAAACCATATATAAGTCTATTGATTAGAAACTGAGTAAAAAAAGAACAAACTAATCTCTTTCTAAAGATTCATTAGAATGCTCAAGAAGGGGTTCATATTCTCCACCCCTTTAAGGTGGATAGAAACTAATTCCTGTCTTGAAAATAGTCATATTGCTTTATTGCAATTATTATTGAACCATTGATACTTGAAAAGATACACTAATCAATTTGTAAAATATTTCGGTTGTATAACATCAATTGAAATCCCATAGAAAAATATTAGATTTCTATTGTGCTACCTTGCAACAAATACCGATATTTTGTAATTTTAAACTAGCCTCCTTAGATGTCATGATAAATATCACCCTATCAACAATATACCCACTTAAACTTCAACTAAGCTAGTGTTGAGCCCTATTTTGACCATTTTTCTTTAATTTAATGTATACCGAATTTGGTCCACTTAATATAAGTTACTCAATAATAAAATTAAGGGAATACCTAAATTTTAGAAAATTCTTTTGAACATTAGAGTCGCTACCAACCAAAGTTGGAAAATAGAGAAATTATGACCAATTAGGTGAATAATCCTCATTTGAGTTATCAGTCTATGAATTTGCTAAAAAGAAAATTATAAAAAATAGTTAACCAGAGAAAACAAAGGTTTAAGGAATAACCTATTTAAACCTTAAGTTTAACACATAAGCTTTTTAAAAAGATTAATTATATTGCTTAATTCTAAAATTTCCTTTATTTATTTTTCTAAATGACAAAGCAAAAATGAGAAGATATTTTTCTATCCTTTTGTTTTCTATTTTTTTTTTTCATTTTTTGCTTTGGTAAAAAGTACTTTCATCATTTTTAAAGGTTACCCAAAACACTTATATACCCGCTAGCCAAGATTGAGCTCATATAATTTTTTTAATAAAAATTTTGTGTCTCATATTTTATTTAGAAAAACCATCAAGTTTACTTTATTAACTAATTTACTCTTAGTTAAGAAAGATCCTAGAAAATCCTAAGCTTTATTGCCTAATTTTAAAAGATCAAAGGCATACCCTAGTTATTATAAGAAAAAAACAAAAAACTATTAAGGTTTTATTATTTATGAAAATAATTTTCTAAGTAACAAAATGATTTTGATAGACCCTTTAAAAAACTCTTTGAAGTAGCTTCTCTGAGTTATATTATGACTCGTTTTTTGAAAACCCTTTGACTCAACTTATTTTTTGTAAATAAAAAAATACATTGTTTTATTATTTTTATTTTTCAAGTAATAGTTACATTGCATTACTCGAAGTTTAGACCATCCTAATTTATTATAATTATGACACAAAAAATTTTTAAAAAAGGCATTTTAGTTATTTTATTCTATTTAAAAAAATTGTAATAAAACCTAAAATAAAAAAGAAGAAGTTTTCTATTCCATTTAAAAAAAAATTGTAGTAAAAGTTAAAAAAAAATCTTTTACCATTCTCCCTCTCTCTCTCTCTTTCTTGACTTCTACAAACAAGACAAAACAAGTAAGAGAAAACAAATACATGGTCCGTATGTCAAATATATATAAAATTGTGATTAGATTTTGTTTTTGTTATATATATTAGCTTTAACAACACTAAGTTCAATTTCAAGATAAACCCAAATTTTCAATCTTGATTTAATTTATTTTAATCACTTTTTAGTGCAAATCTTTAATATATTTTGAATCTCCATGTGTTAATCTTTATATTTGTATAAAAAATTGGTCTCGATTTGATGAGATTCGATCAAATCTACTAAACCTATCTCATTTCTCTCTCCCTCCTCTCTCCTTAGGCTTATTCGAAGGTTGAAGGTGACACATACCTAAATTCCCACATGCCAATGTATGTTTGACATCACTTAGCAAAAAAAAACACATCCTTTCATTTTGTTTATAATCCCATCTATTTATTTATTTCTCAAAATTTTCTCCTTATTATTTCTTTCTCTTCTTTGTTTTTTTTTTTTTTTAGTTTCAAATTTCTTACTTTTTTTGTTTTTCAAATTTCTTATTCTTCCTATGTTTTGAGCAGACTTAGCAAAAATTTAAGAAATAAAAAGTGAGGAAAAAATGGATTGTCTACTTAATGAATTAAAGTCATCTGATACCTTTGTTTCACCATATGCTTTTAGTTACATTTTCTAATAAGAATGATACCGAGTGGTGATTGAAGTTGTTAGTTCCTTGAATGTAATAAAGTTTTTTAAAAATTCAGCGTTCTCACCTTATTTCTCTAGGCTATTTGAAAATTGAATATTCTAAAGTATTGTAAATCCATATGAAAACATTCTTCTAAACAATCCATTATTTATGTGGCTATATACTAAATATTAGTGGAAAAAGTATTTATACATGGGAACATAAAAAGGAGAGGAATGAGAAAAATAATGTCAAGTGTCACTCTTCTACATTAATCGAAAACATTCCACTATTGTTTATTAAGAAAAAACATGTGATAATAATTAGGAACTCTAGCAATTAAAAAGAAAAAAAAAACTTAAAAACTATTTATTGTTGTTCTCCAAGGAAACTTCTATCTACATATATTTTATAGTGTTATTTATTCTTTAATCAACTAGTCATATTAAATATTATCTATACATATATATCTTTATATATTATTAAAGCAAAAGTATCTTTTGGTGTCTTTTTTAATATAACTAAATTGCTAGAAAGTCATTAGTTATTTGATTTTTAATTTTACTAAAAAGCCCTGAAATGCTTAATAGTTTCAATAAGCTAAGGTTATTATGGTAAATAATTATATATATGAAAATGTTATCTTTCCAAAGTTAAATTCAACTAAACAAATTATCGTCCACCAAAAATAACAATTTCCAACCATAATTCCAGATTCCGAAATCCATTTTCTATTAAGAAGCAATTAATGTATGATTGGTACTATTGCTAATCGATATGGGAAGAAATCATGGGCTAAAATACTATACAGGTTTCTTTTATGGATAATTATAAAAGTTTAAATGAAGTTACTTTTTTCCTTTTCATCATTCATCTAATGTATGAACCAGCCTTTAAAATATTACCATTAGCTTTATTTAATTTTTTTAAGAGTAAATATTATTAAATAGTCTAGAATTTTTACTACACATGCATCATAAGTTTTTAGCATGGAAATATGTCTTTGCAATAGCCTTTTTCTTTTCCTTTTCCCTAATTGTTAACTAGATGGTAGAATTGATCAATGTAATTATTTTATTATTACCTTTCATAGGGATATATGCTTGTAATTGCTAAAATAAAAAGAAAAATTATTTACTTAACTATAGAAAATACATCCTTACTATAATCTCCCTACAAAAACCCTAAATTTTTTATAGTGGAATGTCCAACTACTTCGTGAACACAACTATTCTTATGAACAATAAACCTAACTGAAACTCACTATGCTTTCATATGTTCGAAACAAGGCAAAAGAGAGTATATAATTACAGCAAACAACTACTCTTCCTACATACTCAAACATGTATAACTAACTTCCAACAACTTAACGCACTATCACAACAATCACTACTCACAAGAAAGTTCATACACAACTTACTTAAACGAAACCACTACTTTGATACCAAAAAGATGATACGTCGCACCGAAAGATGATAAGGGCAAACGTATCAGGATAGGTTTAAGCTTACAAAAAGCTCGAAAACAGAGATGGTGAATGTGTATACAACAATGAAAGTAAAACAAGCAAACCCTCATCAACTCCAAGGACATAACGCACCAGAGAACTTCTAAGGACTCACGACACAACTCGATATAACATACGAGATGATCCAATAAGGGTACCCGCCACCTAGCCTTGTTTTAAGGTTAGGATAAAAGTAAAGTAAATAAACAAGTTAACGAGAGTAATGTTCACAAAAAATATATTCAACATTATGAGATAAGATGATGATACAACTACATATATAATGAGTATTTATACCTGAAAAACTAGCAGTATCCCAATCTCAATGAGAATCAATACAAAGAACTCAATCATTCAAGTTGGAAATGGAAAAGACTAAAAAGACAATGTCTAAAAAAAGTAATATATAAAGAATAATAGAAGATGCAAATAAAAAATCACAGAAATTAGTGGATTAGTGAGGCGAAATCTTTCACATGGGTCTTGAAGATGTTACAACAAATTATTTGAGATGTGGTGGAAACAAACAAATGGTATGATCAGGATAAGGGTGTCGAACAGAGGTGCCAAGCAAACCTGGGTCCGTTCGAGAAGAAGTGGATGTAAATGTGACTGTATGCTAGAGCTCTCAACCTTTCGGCACCAATATTGCCAAGTTAGAGGTCAGCTTAGTCATAGTCGAGCAAGTACATAAGGGATCGGGTCATCGGCAAAACATAAGTCAAGTTAGCGCTCGACTATCAAGAGAGTTGTAGTTACTCAACTCAAAATAAGGAATTGGTAAGCAGCGATGATCAACTCAGCCTTAGTAAGAGCTGGTTGGAACATGGAAATTCACTTTGTTGATCCTTCTAGACCTCGAGTTTGGCTTTGAGTTAAAGGTCCAGTGATCCAATTCCTATCACCTTGTATCACCTATCCAACTCACCCCACCCCCTATTATTCTCTCTCTCTCTAGTCTTCTTCCTCTCGTTTGCCACTTGTCATAGTTTTAAGCCCTTAAAAGTTTAATTTTTATATACTGATATTATCTTAGGCTAGACAACAATGCATCTACATACAACTACTAAAAATTACTACATATAAAATCAACATATTTAATTAGAAAAGAGAGAGATCAATTAGAGATGGAAAAAAAGGACAGAAAATCACAACAGAAGTTTGATAGTTGCATGAGAAAGGTCATTTTATTAAACTTTTTTCTTTTAATAACATAAATATATAAATTTGGATAATTTTTGTTTTATTACACCTATGAGGCTAACCAGAAAGTGTAAGAGAGAAATCCAACCCTAATATTTCTCTCGTGTATTTTTTTTCTTCGGAATGATCTCAAATCTCTAACCAATAGATATTGTGTTTATTTTGCAAGGTGTAAAAATAAGGGGAAAAGAATAATAGCCTATTCAAGATGTCCACTCTCCAATGATATACAAGACACGAAGTTTGGAGTTGTTATGAGATATCCCCTTTTCTTTTCTTTCTACTATTTATAATCTGTTGTTCCATACATATTGACGTTATGATTCTATTATTTCTCTCGTAAAATTGTATTTGAAAATTACAAAATTACACACCATTTATATTGAAGGTGATAATCTCATTGCCAAGCCGGCTTCTTTGTGACAAGCCCTGCTCCTTATTTAAGTGGCATTATCAATAAAAATTGTTGAAAGAAAAAAAAGTTCTACAATATAAAGACCCCATTTGTTCTTGTGTTAAAAATCACAATAGGAATAGAGTCGGATATACATGAGACGATAGAATTAGCTATAATATGAAGGATAGAGAACATAAATTTTAATATAATATATATATACTTATATCCGGTATATGGTCTATAAAGGTTCATTTTCTTCCCTTCATCAATATGCTACTTTTTCCGATGCATAAAACACAATATAGTATCATCCGTGTCATATTCTTTTATTGACATCCATACGCGCAATTTAAATGTTGGCATAATAATTTATATTAATCCATTGTGTTTATATTTGATTTTTATCGGATTTTTATCCATTGCTAAATGTACATAAAATTAAATAAAGATCGCTATTAATTTATTAATGACATGCATATGCTTATTCTTATCATAATTAGATCACATATCATGTTAGATTTGTGTATTTCTTATAATTGTATATCCAACTGGCCCTACCTTAAATGCTTGGAGGTGTTGATTGAATATTGTATATGCTAAACGGATTGTAAATGAAAAAATAATACTAAGTCCGGAATGGTAAACACTAAGTTAGTGACTATTCCAACAAATAAAAAGGCTTTTCTAAGTTGCCCCTTACCATTGTATGCATAACAGGTGCAAGCTAGTGATATGACACCGTGAACGAAGTTTGATATACTTTTTTTTTTTTTTTTTGCAGTCTTTTATCGTTTCCTAATATATAACTTAATTAACTACTAATAATAATAGTTTATTAAATAATTAATTATCATGAACCAATCAAAAAACAGTTAATGTCTATTCTTAATGGAATATTAATGAAATAACTAAATAAACAAAAAGATTTGTTCCATCTGTTTTTATAAGTTCAAGAACTTCAACAAAAGAAGAAAAAGTTCAAAAAATTCAAATAGCATAGCAATCAAACATGAAGATCTGGTCCTAAAACTTTCGCACATTTTCATTTTTCTTTTCTACTTTTTGGTTAAGAGCATGTCAACTTCTGCAAAAAAATATATTATCAAATACAGCCTTTATCACCCCATTGCAAATGGAATTGTTATATTTATTTATTTTTCTATGAATAGCATTTATTTCTTAGGAGGGAAAAACAAGAAAATAGCATTTCATCGTTTGAAACAGGTGGAGGCTACGAAGTACTAACTACTAACCCACTTTATTGGGAGATTCTTACGTGACTTTTCAGTCGGTTTTTTTCTTTTAATTTTGTCATAATATTATGTTTTATTTTGTAATAATTGTGTTTTCTTTATACTAACTGTGCTAAAATGTTGGTTTCTACCCATATTTTTGAAACTTTTTATTAACAATATATTTTCTTATTTTCTTTATGGTAGTTATAATAAAAATGTGATAAAAAATTAAGATATATCAATTTTTTTTACCTGCTTTTTAAATAACACATATTTTTTTCAATCGCTAAAAAATACACGCGTACTTGACTACTGACTGTAATTCCACCCCCAATTTATTTCCATCTCATCGGCGTGATTTATCATGCACGTCATGTTTGTATTCCGGTTAGCCGAGAAGACAATTAATTATGTGGAATTGGAAGTCACTATTCAGTCAAAATCAACTATTGTAATATTATCCAAACGTGGCACTCCATAGTCCATAGCACATTGACACCTGCAGATCTAAATTTTATCTTAATATATTAAAATTGATAACATATATATCACGAGATGGCTACTGGCCCAATCTTACCCCTCAAATTTCATAGGCCCAACTCGAAGGCCTTCGTATTGTATATCAAATTAATTTTGGAAAAATCAAAGATTCCATACATTATCCTCCAAAAATATTCATATTTTAAACTATTATGTGGCACATCATTCTGAAAGTCCTATGCTCGTGCAACCTATTATTACATCACATGCTTCGTTCCGTGATGCTATCCCAATCACATTCAATGACCGTAATAAATTATACAGAAACCCCATAAAAGATACTAAAATAACAGATGGAAACCTCAGGATTTCAATAAATGCAATTATGTTTATGCTTAAAACATCGGGTCGGGAGTAAAATAACATATTTAAATCAGGTTATCAGCTAATGAAACAAGTCTCAATATTTCGAAAGAGTATAAAATACGGTAATTTTTCGATTCGAGATATCATGTCATTTCAATACCTTTTTTTTTTTTTCTTTTTGTTTTTTTAAAGGTTGGAGCTAAACTTACACATCGTAAATTCTAACTCAATTCTACTACATATGGCATTATCATTCCACAAGTGGAAACTTAGGAAAAGAAAATGAGGGTTGATTTCCTGCTGGTCTCGTTGCTCTTCATCATTTTCGTCAACAACATTCTTCTCTCGGTAGCCACTCATAGACCATCCAAACATTTGAAGAGTATACAACACAGGTTACACAATGAAACCATACACTGTGCCTCAAAGCCACAATGCAGGAATTGCATTAGTGGGGAGTCGCTACAATTTTTATACGCACACAACGTTGTAAGAGCGGGCAAATGGGAGCAATCCTTTACATGGAGTTTTGAACTCGAAAACTACGCGAGATGGTGGGCTAATCAAAGGAGATATGATTGTAGACTGATGCATTCTTTTACAGATGGTGATTTCAAGCTAGGAGAAAACATATACTGGGGCAGTGGTTCAAGGTGGACACCAAATGATGCAGTGAGTGCTTGGGCAGGTGAAGAAAAGTACTATGATTATGGACATAATTCTTGTAAGGCTGGTCAAATGTGTGGGCATTATACACAAATTGTGTGGAAGGATACCAAGGAGGTTGGATGTGCTAGAGTGGTGTGTGATGCTGGAGATGTGTTTATGACATGTAATTACTACCCTCCGGGGAATTACGTTGGTGAGAGACCGTATTGACGTTTGCTATGTGTGTAAGTGTGGCTTGCCAGCATCATTTGTGTTAATTATTGGGCATGATATGTTTTTATATTTCTGAAGATTAATGCAGACCGATTTATCATTGAAACTGGAAATTCTTCTGGCTGTGTAGTTGTAATGTGCCAAAATATGTTGTTCCCTCTTTTTCCGAAGTATTGCGTTATATCTCGTATACGTGAATAAGGTGTATTAGAAAATTGCATGGTTCTTTTGGTAGATATTATGCTATTAATTACACGAGTACTGTGTTAGCAAACTCTGATATCTTAATGCGCTAATATTAAGATGATAACGTAATTCATTAGTAGATTAGAATGGCCGTTTTGACACTTTTGTTAAGTTTTTATTCTTTTATATTTTAATATATTGAATAATTTGGTCAGGTTCGATGTAGCATTCATTATATATTCTTTTTACTATACTATATACACCAAAGATGAAGTAGAGGGATTATTGTATTTAAACTAAATCTGGTTGGATGAGTGCTCACACCATATATTCGCTGTTTAAAGGAATGAGTATTTCAAGAGACGAAAGTTTCATGCAATACTCCCTGCTTCCGTGGGGTACTATATAGAGCAGTTTTGTCCATTACAACCAACAGAGGTCCGGCTAACTACTCGTGCTCTGCCACTTATTACAATTAATCATAGGAACCACTGCACCAACATCTTACGTACTGGCAAATCATGGTTGGACGCGTACGTGACCACGTGGGTGATACCATGTGACCATAATTTGATCCGTGTGGCAAAAAAAGTAGACCTATCTATTTTTATCAATATTCTTACAAAAAAAAAATAGCATATAAGAAAAGTGAAATCTTACTTATGAGATATAAAGTTCTATTATTTTTATGTATTACACTTTCAGTAGAAAATATTATTAAAATGATTAGATCAGCGGTTTATTTTGAACTGTGCTGGTTTTTTAAATTAAAGAAGGTTTTCTTGATCAAAGAGAATCATTTATTAAATCAAAGATAAGAACCTTGTCAATGAGAATTATATTCTACATACAACAATGTAACTAAAAAGGATGGGGTTTAACAAACCAATAACTGTAATAGTGTTTCTTGATTTGCCTTCATTAGCTACCCCGCCAAAATACATTAAATAAAAACAATAACTAATGATGGAGCTTCATCAATGGGTTAGTGTTGGTATAAGTCACCACAATGCAATCTCAACATAAATCATCCATGTTGACCTATAATAACCGATCATTCCATCATCAAACAAGTGTAACACAATTGGACGGGGTTTAACAGAAGTAGAAGGTTTTACGAAAAATTTAATAATAATTACAAATCTGACATTGAAATTCACCAAATTCCATTTTACTGAACTAGACAAAAAGTTGTTGATAAGTGATAAATTTGATAATTTATCAAAACCAAACAACTTTACCATACATAAAGCATTTTTATAAAATTAGACAAAAAAATAATAACAGATAATAAATTTGACATTTACTATACATAAAAAAATTTGCCAAACATACAACTATTTTACCAAATTAGTTTATGAGTTGATAATAGATGAAAATTTTGATAATTTGCTAGAATCAAATGATAATTTTTAGGGTATAAAACATTTTATCACATCAAACGATAATTGGTAACAGATTCTAAGTTCAACATATACCACTATAAAAAAAGTTTATTGAATATATAATTATTTTATCCAATCAAACCAAAAAATTAATCATAGATGATAAATTTGACAAACATTACTTCTACTACATAAACTTTGTCGGTTTTTATAATTTTATACCTTAACTTACACCTATCAAATTATATACCTAATCAAAAGTTTATTTACTAGAATTGTAACTTATCATTTCTCCATCTTCATTCATTATCCCTATTATCATTTATAGTAGAAAATATGGTGACATATATTCTTTGAATTCATAATACAAACTTAGCCATTTAAATGTCATGTCGCACACTCATTTCATGCATACTACCAAAATTTCTAATCCACATCACCTAAATCTATTATAGCCACAAAGTGGCCATTTAATCTACTTCTATCTTATAAGTGCCATAATCTTAAGATCATAAACACACTTGAACCTACACTCATCATATCAACCACCACCAATTGATGAAACTGAGAATAACTTGAAACATTTTCAGCATCCAACAAGCATTCGCTCCCATTCAACATAGATTCACTTCTTACCATCCCTTATTCTAAATTTGTTACTTCAAAGTTTATATTTGATTTTGATGAGACAAAACTTTGGCTAATAATCTAACCAAAACTAAGCTTATCTTGAGTTGAATATTTCAAGTTTCAACTAATGAATGTCAAACTCAATTGGACTTGTCTGTATATGTGTTGAACTTGAATTTAAAATTGAAAGAACTGTAAGAAATGTTGGTTGTATGTATTTTGTATTTACACTTGGCTCTATGTTTTTTTTTCATAGAGGTGAAGTTGAATAAGGTATGGCATCCAAACGCTATAGGATTTAAAGTTTAAATGCTAAGTACATCAATGCCAAAGTCTGGATGCTAGAAGAAATGGAGTCCGAATGCCATGACCAAAAATAGAAATTGGATTGAATTTAATGTGCTCAAATGGGAAGAAATTGAAGAGAGATTATAAATACTCAACTATTTGTCAAAGATGGGTAAAGAACCAATATTTATTGCAATTTTCATACATTATCTTATATCGTTTGTCTCATTTAATCTTATTTTCTCCTTGCACTCAAATCTGCAATTTATTGAGAGAGATATGAAATGTAATGCTTATGAGCTATTTTTTTGCCAAGTGCTAGGAGTTAAAAACTCTACACTTGTGATTGTGATTTGTGTTATGGGCCATTATGGAACCCGTGTAGCTTTTGCAGCATTACATTCTAGTGATTAACAAAAATGTATGTAAAGTCCTTAGTTGGAAATATTGTGTACTGTGGAGAGTAAGGGATAGTTTCAACTCCATGCTATATCCAAGCTCGATCTTTTCCATCCCCATCTCTTTAAGTGATCATTCGTTTCAAAAAGATTTTAAAATTTTCCATTAATACTCAATTGTTCCCATCCCCTACACTCTTGAGTATAACCTAGTATTTCAATTAGTATTAGAGGTAGTTTCTAATCACTTGCTTAATCTCATACTAGTGTAAAGATTATGGCATCTAATGCGCCAGGCTTTTTAGAAGAACAAGTAATCAATAGGTCTCCTCCTCTAAATGGTAGTACTAATCAATATAGGAAATGCAAGATGACCATATTCTTAAAGGCACAAGATAGGTTGTTATAGAAAGTAGTTGGTAGAAGACTATTTAAAATAGCAGGCAAAGAATAAAAGACCTATTCAGATGATTATTAGAAATTATTTGACTTAAATGAAGTAGCTATGAATATTTTGTATTATACCACAAAAGAAAAATGATAATATAATATGTACATGTAAAAGTACTAAGGAAATATGTGATGAAGTAAAAAACACATATGAAGGAACTAGCGGTGTTAGAGATATTAAAATAAGCTTAGTTTGTGAACAATTTGAAAACACCAAAATGGATCCTAATGAGAATAATGATGAAATGCATAATAGATTCATCAATATTATTAATCCATTAGTGTACTTGGTGAGATGTTGACTAGTTTCAAAATAGACTCCAAAATTCTTAGGTCTCTATGAAAGGATTAGCAGGCCAAAAGGACTGCAATTAAAGAGATATATAATCTCAACACAATGCTAAAATAACATCTTAAAACTCCCAAGACACATGAAATGGTCAAGAAAGAGGAGAAGAATTCTAAGAAGAAAGCTATTGCATTAAAGGCTGGTGATGAGAGTGAACATGATGATGAAGTGGCAACAATGGTAAGAAAGTTTAAGAAATTCATGATTTTAACATGAAGTTGAAAAAGGATTAGGACAATAGTAGCAAGGAATTAAAATTTAAGAAAGAGAAGAAAGAGGTTCTCAAGTGCGACAATTATAAAAATCCAAACCATATTCAACAATTATTTCCCATTGCTAAAGAAAGCCAATAAAGAGCCTAGAAAGAAGACCATAGTTACCACTTAAAGCAATGACGATTCAAGTGACTCAAATAATGAAGTTTACATCATGGCGTTAGAAAATAAAGTATGTTTGATGAGCTGAAAAACATGTATGATGAATTACTTAATGAATTCATTAAAGTTCAAAAGAAGAATGAAATGTTGAAGCACATAATGAGTGAGGTTAGAAATGAGTTTGATGTGTTTAGAAGTGAATACAATAAAGTAAGTGATGCGAAAGAAGGCTTAGAAGAAGACAATGAGTATTTGATGTTCAAGGTTGATAAGTCAACTAGCAAAAAAAAAAAATGAATTAAGCTGAAAAATTAAGGAGCTAGTCAAAGAGAATGTTGAATTGAAGAAAAGAAATGAGTCTCTTGGAAATAATATGGAAAGAAATACCATTTTGGCCCTCCTTATAGTTTTATTATCTTTTAGAGTAAAGGAAAAGGATCTTATTTCAAATAAAAATAAAAATTTTAAAAATTTAGCAAAAACAAAAAAAAATCTTTTTGAAAAATAAAAAAATTAGGAAAAATATAATTTTGGGAAAAATAAAAGTTTTAAGTTGATATTAAGGTTATGGAGTAAGTAATTCTATTTTTAGGGATGGATGTGTATATAGGATTTAATATTAGATTACATTGCATTTTCTTTAATTTTAAAGTTGAACAATTTAGGTTTAAGTTTAGTGTGGTAAATAAATAAATAAAACAACAAGCAAGAGAAAAAGATATATTTGGACAAGACTAGTAGACTTGGTCTATGTATTACATTAGGGCTGTAACGCCCCCTAAGGGGGGGCATGGTAGTTTTATTTAAAATCTTTACATCATGTATACACCCAAGATATAAAAACTATCTTACAAATCGGAAGTTGAAATACTCTAACTAGTAAATTTCTAAGAGTGCTTATTCAATTTACATACATTTACTTAACTCTATATATATCTATCAGTGATCTAATAATCCATAGCCACCGAAACCGCAAAGAGTCAAAATCACCTACCAAACAATAAGAAAGGAGTATCTATATCTTGATAATCACAATGCCACTAAATACCTTAAAAGTTTAATTCAACTATACCATTTACTTTCCTAAACTCATATTCTATTTTCTCAGCTCAATAAAGCACTCTATAGACAGCACTCAAATCCCAGCTTAGCCCTAACTTTGTAAGACTTGCAAAAGAAACTATTGGAGGTAAGCTACATCCAACTTAGTGAGTAACCTTCTTACCGTACCATCAGACAATAACAAGTAAGTTATTTATCAAACATAATGTACAAGTATATGCAATGCAAACAGTATATATAGTTGGCTGGTAACTGTATACAATATGGTTTTAATGCCCATTGTTAGCCAAGTTAGGAAATATTTAGGCATGTTAAGACCCAAGTACTCATGTCCAATATCAAATCTCTTAACAATATAACCACCATCAGTAGTAGGCATAACTTAGCCTCAAGCATAAGGTGGTACTCCTTGGAGCTAAGTAGTTCCCAATGGTCAAGACAAGAATATGTCACACAAAATACGCTATACGATAAACAATCACAATACATAATATCGATATGGATCCATTTAAGCATGATCTCTCATTCTACTGCATAGTACTGATGCCATTTGGACTCATGCTATAAGATGTAATGCATATCTAGTTTAATTAAAGGCTGAATATTTATCAATTCAAGATTCATGGGTGGTCAAGCAAGTATATTCCAGATACTCCAATGTCCTACATTCTAATGTAGCAACAAGGGTATCGAAAATATCTTAAGATATTTTGCAAGCATAGGTCAGCAAAAATATCTTAAAATATCACATTTCTACTTGTTTTAAGCTAATAATATCACATAACATAGTGAAAACAAAATAGATACATATTATGGAGGAGGTAGCATGGATGGTACTTAGGGTTTCATGGAGTTTTATCAACATCTTTTCAAGTTATCAACATAAAACTATCTCCTATACTTTTAGAGTATAGGTAACAAACTAGCTAAGTACATGAATGAAGGTATAATTAAACAACTCTAAATGACATGTACAAGATTTTAACATGTTTATCTAGTATTTCTAATCCTAACCTCTTAAGATATCATAGGTATAACTTACGTGAACAAGAAAGTTAAGTTCGGTGAGTTTATCTCAGGCTGGCCTACATAAGTTTTAACTTTTCTACTAAAAAACAAAGTCGAAACTTACTCCTTTGAAAGTAAATATTTGTCAGCAAGAAAGTAGGGTATGTGTATATGATCTTTAGGTAATGGTGGCTTTTCATTTAGTGATGGTAACGCCAAATGGCACTTAGGTTCGTAGAGGGGTCCAATGGATCCTTTTGTTTTCTTCCCTTTTTCCTTTGGTTTTTGTTTAGCTTTCTTGAGAATATTTCTTAGGGTTTTCTATACATGAAGAATAGCGTCAAATGACGGTTTTTGAGAGGTGAAATGGCAGATATTGAAGGTAAACTAAGGGAGAAAAGAGGAGCTATATTGGGATAAGGGTACATTGTCCCCTCTTAATACTATTGTATCTTGTTTGCTTTTTGCCAAATGAGGGGGGATTTTGTCTCCTTAAGGATAAGTGTCCTTTAATTCCCAATTAATCCTTTTTCCTTTGTTCTTAATTGAGTTTGACTTACTACCAATTAAGATGTAATGAGAGTTGGTAGATGGATTAAAAGGTAATTAAGCTAATTAATTGCGATTGTACTTAATTAAGCAATTTAGGCCTAATTAGGGTGTAACTAGGATCTTGCCATATTTTATCACTTTAATTAAGTTCATTGACCTATATTACTTTGTTTTTTAAGTCCTTTATTATTCAAGACCGATTAGGTTTTTCGGATCGCATATAAGGCTGGTGATTTAGGGTTTCCTGGAGAAATTATTTGCGATTAGCGAATAGTTTGGGGATATACTTAAGGTTTATTTTAGACTTCCAATTAAGTTTTACTCAATCTATTGATATTTTGCAATCGTTTTAAGGCTTCCCACATATTAAGGTTTTTAGGGCTTTACACATACGACTAAGGTTTTAAGGTTTTACTCTCTTTAGGGATTTTCGACTTATTACTTAAGATTTGTGACTTATTATTTGGGGTTGAATCTTTTTATTTATGAATTTTATTATTATATATTGAGCAATTCTAGGAATTACTTATTAGCTCCTGTATCTGACTCCAAGTTCAGATCCAAAAGTTTACGAGGTTCATATTATCTCCCCAAGTATAAGTTTGACATCATTAAGGAGATATTTTCATATAATTCCTTTGGCTTTATATGATTAATCACTATTAACTTATAGTTAATTATGATGTAAAACCCTGATTAGCAAATTAAGGTGTAATTAATTTTCTCAATCTTAATTACTCGTACACTTGATACAAATTAGGTGCATTTTAAGGCTTAATGTGTCAAATTAGGTTGATTAAGCCCATTAGGTCATCTTGTCTAATTATTTTAAGGAATTGAGACCATTTATTACTGTTTGAGTACATTTTAGAGGGTAGATTAGTGTTTTACAATTTAAAGGTTCCCATGTATTAGGGTTTCGATTAGGATTTTAGTGTTCAAAGGTTCATTTAAGGCCTACAGTATTCTTTTTAAGGTTTTGAATTCAATATAAGGTTATCTATACCAATATTCATTTTTGGTTTAGCTTACCCTTTATTATTTTCAAGGAGCTCTCCTAGACTTCAACTATGAATCTCTTTCCCATTGCTATTTGGGGTTAGTTTCGTTAGATTAAGTTAACCTTGAGAGTTAACATTAGTTATTGACATTTGTTTATAGGATTTTAGAGATTTTGAGTATGAGGGTCAAACTAGGGTTAAGACTACCATTGAAGCGTTTAAGGGTTTGCACTAAGGTTTTTGAGAGCAGCCTCTCAAGGGCTAAAGCCTTTAGAATGTTGGTTTGAACCATAACATACAGGTGTGCGGAGTGCCTGCCTTTTTCTTTAGCCACGTATGTGTATTGCACGTGTAGGCTAGGGCACATTGCTCATGTATAAGGCAAGTGATGCACTTGTTTTCTCAATTGTTTCCCTTACTTTCTTTTACATTCTCTAGTTATTTTCCTTATGCAAATCAGTGTAGGGTCTTATGTTTAAGCACCATTTTCATGTGTTTTTCACATGATTCTGCCCGAATTCTTTGTGGAATCATGTGCTAAGCATGGCCTAGTTTTGAATTTGGCTACTTATTTGTCCAAATTCATCCAATTATGTAACTAAATCGAATCAAGAAAATTCAAAAACAAATTTTCTTATGACTCTAACTCCCTTCATTTCTTCAAATTTAAGCAACATTGGAACTATTAGAAGCTTTTACTTGATTTCGAGGGCAAGAATACTATTCATTATTCACTCAAATGACTCAAAATCAAGCTTTTTCCCTTTGATTTTAAGATTAATCAAGCTTAACCATTCATGGCCAATCTAGCCATTAATGAGCTTTCTAAGCTCATTTAAGCTCGAGTAAGTATAAAAAGGCTATCCTTCTTACCTTTCTGTCTTCTAATCTCAACTCAAAATACTTTCTACACTCACTCACATGAGCTTTTTCTCTCTACTATGCGGTCCTCTCTCTCTATAGTTTATCTTACTCCACTACCACCATTGAAGCAAACAAACAATGTAGTGGTGTCTCTAGAGTTCTATGCTTCATATAAACACTACCTACTCTCCTTGCCACGCACTAGAGCTCTTTCACTAAGCACTACCACTACTCACTACCTTTAACCACCACTCCATAAGTAAAATTACCTACACTACGATGCTCATCACCCCTAAAAACCTCAAATATAGATCTTAACACATGTTGAAAACTACCGTGTCAAAAACACCTTGCTAAGACTAACCAATAACTACTACTAATAGCATCCTTTTTGAAATCACTAAAACCATCACGAAATCATAAGGAGTTGATCCCGATCAAAGATTTTCCAATAAATTTCTTATGAAAGTGCAATTTTTCCCCTCTAAAAATCTCATCAGAAACCGTCGTTAGAAGCTATCAAAGCCACTATTGTATTTCCTAATTGGTGACCCGATTGTCGTACCCTATATTTAAAGGTCAATGCTTCTATAAGTTGCCTAGTTTAATATGCTACAATTGTTCTATTTCTATAATTACAAAGGCTTTAACTTAACTCACAGTACACTAGATGTAAAAAATAAATAAATATATATATATAAACACAGGTGTTTTTATCAAAAAAATCATGGGGCTTCCTTTTCTCATACAAACCTTCAAGACTACAAAGAATTAGATTCCCTCATCAAATGGTAAAATATGTAGTAAAAGCAGTTCTAAAGCTAGCTCCTTCTATAATGACCTAAATTTACATCCTAGCATAAGTCCTTCTATTAGAAAAAAAAAAAAAAAACTCTCATGCACTCAAGATCTTAGCCCATCTAATGCTTTTGCTTCATTAACTTACAAAAACCTATAAAGGAATGAGTTAAAGAACAACGAGCTCAATAAGGGGCAGGAGACAAAAAGTATATACAAGCTGAGCAAATTAACCAAGTTATCAATCAATTATCACGTACAATGCATGAATAAGCAATGTATCATCTACACAATGTTATCTAGTCTATTATGAAGTTAGAGAAATTACACTCACTCTAATCTGAGTTAAAAAATTGCGATATAATAGCAAAAATGCCAGTCATAAAGGCCATAATGCCTTCTCACAGCCAATTTCAAGCTTGTGCAATAGAAACCCTTGCTCCTCTCACAACTTCCTTCAAACTAACATCCCTAACCTCACCACAACCTCCTCACCTGTTATTAAGTTCAACCAAGGTTAAGGAAAGGCCAATTCAATATAGCCTCATCAAAGGCATCATAATTTAGTCAGAGAAACCTAACCATTCCCTAGTAAGATGTGATGCATGTTTGTTTATAATTTTAGTTCGTATTTCAATTAGTCTAGTCAAAGGTGATCATAACACGCTAAACAAGGTCAATCAACATAGCAAAGCATATAGCTCAACTATCAATCAACATTTAATAACCAAGCATAGGCATAGCATGCGTAATCAACTACTTACAACCACAAGCGAGTATATACTTTAGTCTCCACAAATCCTACTTACCTACAATTTCTATTGCTTACTTACACAAATTTGCTATTTTCAAAATCCTTCTTACTTGCATCTCCTATAAAACAGAATGGAAGTTAAGGATTTGCATGGTTTTCATAAAGGCTAAAATTTATTTAATTATATTTGTTTTATGACTACATAGTCTTTATCAAGTGATATATAGTTATACATGGTCTAAAATACCTTTAAGTATACATACCCTATAAGATTTATCATATATAACACTTACGTCTACATATAGAAAAATTATAAATTAGACAACAATTACATTCAACATATTATAGCCAAAGCATGCCTTATATTTAAATATATATATATATAATGGTTATATTACTAAACCTATATTTAATAAAGTAAAATGAAGCACATATATAATTTATAGCACCCTATAACCTATACATAGAAGAAGTAGTTAGACATTAACCATTCTCTAAATGTAACAAGGTAGTCAATAGATGGTTAAGTGTCTTCCCCAAATTTTGCTTTTACTTTCCCATTTTCTCAACTAACTAGATGTCTTGTGCTTAACTAAGGTTATTGTCTCCCTTTAGATTGATCCTATATACTTATACCCATGTATATTGATCAAGCTAGATAGTTTGATTTTCTTTCAAGTTAAATTAAACGTGACAATTTTCTTTTTCAAAAGATAGTTTTACTAATTATCAATACCTACAATACAAGTCTATGTTTTTTATTGAATTTCTAATGTACGAATGGAATCTCATTGATTAATGAAATGTAACATTTAATCATGAAAGAGAATTTATTGCTTGTAAAATTGAAGGTTCCATATTGTTTGTTTGCAAGCATAAGATATAAATGCCAGGTTAATATCCTATCACATGTCATAGCAAGTCAAACAAGGTAGAAATAAAGACTACTCTGTTTTATACATGTCATGATAAAATATATATTGACTCTTTATACCTATTTCTGTTCTTAATTAGCCTCTTTCAATTTTTGATATTACTATTTTGATCGTATAATATATCTATAGTATTATTTACCAGTTTTATTACCGTTGTTATTTTAATTACCTTGTTTCTATGATTATATTTTTCTTTATCTAATACTTACCAATTGGATGGGAAAGATAATTTTCTAAGGGTCAAATCCGATATCAAATTGGGTTAAGAAGATCATACGGTACATATATCCATATATAATTATGCTAATTCCATGTACTCATTGGTGTAACATATCTATCTTTTATAAATATTAACAATTGATAAATATATTTGTGCATGGTACTTATAAAGGACTATTACTGTGTACATACTACTTTATAATCTAATCTATCATAATAAAGATCCCTATAGTAAAAATTATTAAAGTCATAGTTAAATCATTTTTTTTATTTCTATGTTTGTTTTGTTATTTTATTTTGTTTATTTTAATTTTATATATATCTTCCCTAATACCATTGAATGTAAAAGAAAAACAACATATAAAAATTATAAAATCACTTGAAATTATTGAATACAAAAAATTAATCGAATTATTAAATTTGAATTCTTCTTTTTCTTTTCACCATCATCATCATCTTCTTCTTCTTCTTCTTCTTCTTCTTCTTCTTCTTCTTCTTCTTCTTCTTCTTCTCAATGCAATTGTTGTGGAAATGGCTCCCAGGAGCCTTTTATATGTCATCTTTCACCTCTTCAATGAGGCGATTAGTATATTTATATTACATTAATGCACATCTTTACACAATTCCTTAATATATATATATATATATATATATTGTGTGTGTATAGGTAGCTATATGGAATAAAGTGTGTGTATATATATATATAAACATATATAAATATGTATATTGATAAGATATAATATAATTATCTCTTATTTATCTAAATAAATATATAGATATAGATATTTTTGTTCTTAGTACAATCATTTGAGTAGTCAGAATATACATTTGAATAGAATATATCTATTTCATGGTTCTATAAAATAACGAATAATAATAATATATTTAATAATTTAATTACATTGTACTTTATCAATCAATTTCCAAAATCCAATTTGCAAAGTCACTTCGATTAATTTTTTATGACTTGTCATAAACTTTGAGCTATAAGAAGAACTTTTGCATATGCCCTACATTCAGGTATTAGTGCCCTAAATGCCAATTTGTGGAGGTTACTTTCTCTTTTTTTTTTTTCTTCTTATATTTTTTTTCCTTACCATTTATTTATTTATTTATTTTATCTCCACTATAAAGAAGTTAGCACAATGCTATTATCAATTTACAATAGTTACATTTGTTGGTTTAATCTAGTTTTACACAAGCTTTGTTAATAACAGCCTAACAGGATTAAGGCAAGTATCCATTAGGTGTCATTTTGATTTCTACTGGGCAATTTATTTGCTGCAATCCCCTGATTCACTATGTTTACCAATTTTATAATTGCAGTAATTTAAGATATCTTTTGTACTTATTATTTAGTAACTACATAAATATGCACACATACATCCATTTATATATACAATGTTTTTCTAATTTTTTTTCTTTTTTCTACTTTAGTTATATTTTTATTTCTTCTTATAAGTTAATAAGTTATTTTTAACATTACTAATAGACATTATCCTTTTTTTATATACTTAACATATGTTAAACTGATCTTATTATTGTTATTATTATTATTATTGTTATTAAATTTCAAGCAATTAAATAAGCAAAACACATTATAGGTCTAAATTAACCACTATGAAAATTGTAACTCTTTTCATTACTCCAATTAAGCAATATTAACTATGAACTTAATCCTTATTTTCTCATATTATTTGGTAAGTATATCTTGTTTTCTAGGATGTTCCTCCTCCAACTACAATTTATGGTGCAAAACAAAAGGAAACATCTCAAATATGTAGGTATCAATTTTCCTTACTATATACTCAAGTACATTAAATATCGATTACAACCATTATTACTATTTTTATTTTATTGTCCTTTCTAATGAGAATACATATATTAGATTTTTACTTATTTGTAATTATTATTTAAATAGATTATAGCATAGATAAGTGCATATATATAGATACATAATACCAAAGTTTCATTTAAATAAAACTATTTTAAGTACTCCATTAGGTATATTTCTTTCCTATAATGATAGACTATCATTATGTGTTATGTCATATCCTAAAGTTTTAAGTTCAAGTTTGCAATAGATAACGTATTACATCATTCCCTAACCATAATTTATATGATATAGATAATAAATTAATCTATTTAGATAATATAAATTTAGGATACTGCTTCATGTAATCTATAGCAATGCATCGTAGGGTTCAAGTTATCTCAAAGCAACACTTTACTGATCTAACTTGTTTTAAAAATCTATTTCTTGTAATTGGTCTTAATCAGGGAACGTTTTTCTTTTTCTCCTCCTTTCCCCCTTTTCTTTTAACTTAAGCAAAAGTCTTAAATACACTTTTGTTAATATTTTTTAATTTAAAATGCACTAAAAAATATTAAAATTTGTAGGGTCAAATATATCTTGCTTTTGGTAGATTCAAAAGATTACTAGTCCAAACTATAAGGTATTACAACAACCCCGATTCATTGGAGTGCCCCAAACTCGGCCTGAGTCCATCAGTGAACCAACCCACATTCGATCTTGACCATGACGTACATTGCTTCTTTCTAGGTTACTTTTTTTTTTCTCTTCTACCTTTCTTTTTTATTTCACTATAGGAAAAAAAAAACCAAAAAATGGTTTAAAAAAGGAAAATCTCTTTTCAAAATAGTTTTTTTTTCTCTCTCTAGCATGGAAATTATTTTTTAAGAAAATTAATTTATTTTATAAGCTTTAGAAAAAATCTCTTCTTCTTTGAAAGAAAGAAAAAATATTTGGTAAATAATTCTCACCACTTTGAAATTTTTGTATTAAAAAAAAAGGGAAGAAAAAAACTTCTTTTTCAAAATTAAGGCATTTAGAATTTTCAAGAAAATAATGACCTAAAGTTAGGAGTTTTTTTCCTTAAAATTTTCTTAAAATAATATAAAAGTGTAAAAGACGTAAATCTAACTTATTAAAATAATAAATAAACCAACTCACTAAAATTTTTGAAAACTACAACAGTCTGATCTTGAATAGGCGAGTATGTATGCACACATAGGTAACTATATGGTGACTTAAAATATGAAATAATTTGTTTACCCCTTCTTTAATAATTTTTAGATTTCTTTTCTTTGCAAATTATTATAATTTTATTCTTTCTTTTATTTGTAAATATGAGCTACTTTTCTTAAATCAAAAAGGTATTTTGAAATATAAGTTTAAATTCGAAAGGTTATAGTGGTACCTACATAAGGTTCGATAAGATAGCCCCCAACTCATAAATCTAGTTTCTAGAAAAATTTAAAAAAAAAATTCAAACACGTAGGTTAGTGGCTAAATTAGAACTAATCCACATAATTGGTTCTAATTTATTCACCTTTCCCAATTCTACTGGGTGGCGATTCCAAAATATTTTCAAAAATAAAGAAACTAAGTTTTCCTTAACTTTAGTCAAGAGTTTAAACTAAATAAGTATGAAGTTTAATTTAAATGAAGTCAAGGAAAATAAAAGATCGAAAAATTAGGCTTGATAAAAATGAATTATGTGCATGAAAAAGATAATGGTATGATTGACAGGCTAGGAAAGCTTGACATTGGAAATGCAATTTTGAAATCTAGCCTAAATAGTTCAAAACAAACTATTATCAAGTTCATGGATGGAAAAATGAATTTAGAAAAACTTCTTAGCTCACAAAGGTAGGGATTAAACAAAACTAGAGTTAGCTATAGTAAGGAAGACGTTTACAAGTCTTATAATAGTTATTTTGTGAAAGTTTCAAGCAAAACTTATAACCGTTGTAATAGATATGGTTATATTGCATATATATGTACAATAAGGCATGATCTCAATTTGAACCATAAAGGAAAGATAGTATAGGTTCTTGAGGGACAAGTTTACACATTAGCAACAAATCCCAAAAGACCCAAACTTAAGTAGGTATCACAAAAAGTCTACAAACACAACTACTCAGATAAGAGTGCAATAGCTCAACACATGATTTAAATGGAACCCTTAGGAGTAGTTTAGCTTGTCCTCAACAGGCTAGTCACTTAGGATCCTCTTAAATACAAAATTAAACATAATGAGAACACTTTAACTAGGGATAAGTAAGTCAATGTCCTGCCTATTGTGTTCCAAAAATAGATGTATTTATATGCAGTGTTTTATTGCCTTCACAAAGTAAATAAAAATATATATGGTTCCAATGAAAAGTGAAGATGGAACAAAAGCTAATGCTATTGAAGTTTGTCATAAGGATACATCAAAATGGAACCAAAAAAATTTGGCATTGCAAGTACTTAATATTAAGGTAGGGGCTATTCTTATTTGCCATTTCCTCACTAAGGGCTATGTTATGCAAAGCTAGAACTAAAAGTAGATAATAGCAGGCATGTAAGGAAAACATAACTCTAGTGAAGGGTCATCTTGGCTTTTAACTCCATCCCAGTTATTCTCGTGTGCCTACATACCATGTTACCCTTTATTTCCATGAAAAAGACTTAGTCCTTTTCTTGGTCATCTTGCCAAGTTAACTCCAGCCGATGTTACACAAGCAAAATGTTCAACTTGCAATTTACAAACACTACCAATCTAGTCTCCTTTTCACCACACAAAATGGCTAATCTAATACCCCTGTCATCTCATAACTTAAAAAATATCCTTAACCAATTTTCGATCAAGACCAAATCTAAAGAAGCCAACAACATCAAAAAGACTACAACAAAATATGAAGCTTTAAGGATTCCATAAGAACAAAGATATTGTGTAGCTTCTTTGAAATCTACAATTGACTTCTCTACCAAAAGCATAAAAGAAAAAAAAAATCAAAGCAGTATCAACAAAATGTATGGATGACACACTAATTAATAAATACAAAATGAAACATAGTGTGAACAATTTAACTGAGGATAAGGAAGCTAGTACCCCATCTATTGTGTGCTAAAAACAAAAAAAAAAAATCATATGCAGTGTTTTATTGCCACTTCATAAAGTCAACAAAAATATATATGGTTCTATTGAAAAGTGAAGATGGAACAAAAGCTAATGCTATTGCAGCTTGTCATGACAATACATCAAAATGGAAACCAAAGAGTTTGGCATTGTTAGTGCTTAAGGTTAAGCTTAGGGTTGTTCCAATTTTCCATTTTCTCATTAAGGGCTATGTTATGTGGAGCTGGAACTAAAAGTCAATAGTAATGGACATGTAAGGAAGATATAGATTTAGTGAAAAGTCGTCTTGGCTTTTAATTCCAACCCATTTATTCTAGTGCTGCCTACATGCCATGTCACTTTTTAATTCCATGAAATGGACATAGTCTTCAACAAAACCTTCAGCTTGCAACTTACGAAAGCCATTGGCCCAATCTCCTATTCACTAAGCAAAATGGCTTATCCAATACCCCTTTCCTCTCATAACATAACAAACATTCTTTACTAATTTTCGATCAATCCTACATCTAAAGAAGCCAATTCATGATAGAGACATTAACAGAATGTGAACATCCAAGAATTCCAAGACAACCAAAATATTATGCAACTTCTTTGAAATCTATGATTGAGTTCTCTACCAAAATCATAGCAAGGAAAATCTTAAAGTAATATCAATAAAATGTAATGATGACTCATTGATTAATAAATACAAAATTGAACATTGTATGAATAATTCAACTAAGGATAAGGAAGTTAATGCCCCATCTATTGTGTGCCAAAAACATATGTGTTTATATGTTTTATTGCCACTTCATAAAGTCAACAAAAATATATATGGTTCCATTAAAAAGTGTAGATGAAACAAAAGCTAATGCCGTTGTAGCCTATCATGTAGATACATTAAGATGGAACTCGAACCATTTGGCATTACAAGTGCTTAAGGTTAATCCAAGGGTTATTCTATTTTCTATTCTCTCACTAAGGACATTGTTGTCTGGTGTTGGAACTAAAAGTAGATAGTAGTAGACATAAAAGGAAGATATAGCTCTAGTGAAAAGTTGTCTTAGCTTTTAATTTTGGCCACGAGCCATGTTACTCTTTGTTTCCATGAAATAGACTTGGTCCTAGCAAAATCTTCAACTTGCAATTTACAAAAGCCATTAGCCCACTCTTCTTTTCACCACTCAAAATGGCTAATCCAATACCGCTTTCCACTCATAACTTAACAAACAATCTTTACCAATTTTTTATCAATCCCGGATCTCAAAAAGCCAATATCATGAGAGAGATTGTAATAGAATGTGAAAGTTCAAGGATTCTAACAAAACAAAGATATTGTGTAGCTTCTTTGAAATCTTTAATTGACTTCTCTATTGAAATCATTTAAAGAAAAATTCCAAAGCAGTATCAGTACAATGTAACAAGGACATACTAATTATTAACTATAAAATTGAACGTAATGTCAACAATTTAACTAGGGATAAGGAGTTAATGACCAATCTATTGTGTGCAATGTATTTTTATGTAATGTGTTATTGCCACTTCATAAATTCAATAAAAATATATGTTAATCCATAAAAAAGTGAAGGTAGAACAAAAGCTAATGCTGTTGAAGCTTGTCATGAAGGTACATCGTAATGGCACCTAAAACATTTAGCATCTTAAGCTAGGGGCTATTCCTATTTGTCATTTTCTCGCTAAGGGTTATGTTCTGTGGAGCCAAAACTAAAAGTAGATAGTAGTGAACATGTAAGGAAAATATGCCTCTAGTGAATGGTCATCTTGCCTTTTAACTTCGTCCCAATTATTCTTGTGCCACCTATATGCCATGTTACCATTTATTTCCATGAAAAGGACTTCATCCTTTTCTTGGTCATCTTACCATGTTAACTCATGCCTATGTTACCTAAGCAAAATGTTCAACTTACAATTTACAATAGCTACCAATCTAGTCTCATTTTCACTACGCAAAATGGTTTATCCAATACCCCTTTCCATAACAAATATTCTTAACCAATCTTTTATCAAGACTAGATCCAAGAAGCCAACATCATCAAAGAAATTGTAACATAATGTGAATATTCAAGGATTCCGTGAGAACAAAGATATTGTACAACTTCTTTGAAATCTACAATTGACTTCTCCACCAAAATAATAGAAAGAAAAATTTCAAAGCAATATCAAATAGAATGTATCAAAGACATACTAATTAAAAAATACAAAATGGAACATAGTGTAAACAATTTAACTAGGCATAAGAAAGTTAATGCCCCTCTATTGTGTGCCAAAAACAAGAGTATTCATATGCAGTGTTTTGTTAGAACATCATAAAGTCAACAAAAACATATGTGGTTCCATTGAAAAGTGAAGGTGGAACAAAAGTCAATGCTATTGCAGCTTATCGTGAGATTACATCGAAATGGAACCTAAAGCATTTAGCATTACAAGTGCTTAAGGTTAAGTCAAGGGCTATTACTATTTGTTATTTTCTCGCTAAGGGCTACGTTATGTGGAGCCGAAACTAAATGTAGATAGTAGTGGACATATAAGGAAGATATAGCTCTAGTGAAAGGTCTTCTTAGCTTTTAATTTTATCCCATTTATACTCATATGACTTGCATGCCATGCTACTCTTTATTTCCATGAAATGGACGCAGTCCCTAGCAAAACCTTTAGCTAGAGCTTATAAAAGCCGTTAGTCCAATCTCCTTTTCACTACGCAATATGGCTAATCCAATACCCTTTTCCTCTCATGACACAAGAAGCATCCTTTACTAATTTTTTATCAATCCCAAATCTAAAGAGGCCAATCCATGAGAGAGATTATAACTGAATGTGAGATCCAGCAATTCTAGCAACAAAAATATTGTGCAACTTCTTTGGAATCTATGATTGACTTTTCTACTAAAATCATAGAAAAAAAAATCGTAAAGAAATATCAATAGAATGTAACAAGAACACATTGATTAATAAATACAAAATTGAACGTAGTATCAACAATTTAACGGGGGATAAGGAAGTTAATGCCCCATCTATTGTATGCCAAAAACAAATGTATTTATACGTGGTGTTTTATTACCATTCATAAAGTCAACAAAACTATATATATATATATATATATATATGGTTTAATTAAAATTGAAGATGGAACAAAAGCTAATGCTATTGCAGCTTGTCATGTGGATACATTGAAATGGAACCCAAAACATTTGGTATTGCATGTGCTTAAGGTTAAGCTTGGAGCTATTCGTATTTGCCATTTTCTAGCAAAGGACATTGTTGTCTAGTGTCAGAATTAAAAGTAGACAATAGTAAGCATATTAAGAATATGTAACTCTAGGGAAAGGTTGTCTTAGCTTTTAATTTTAGCCCATTTATTCTTGCGCCACTCATATGCCATGTTACTCTTTGTTTCCATGAAATAGACTTGGTCCTAGACAAAACCTTCAACTTGCAGTTTACAAAAGCCGCTATTCTACTCTTCTTTTCACCACTCAAAATGACTAATCTGATACCACTTTCCTCTCATAACTTAACAAACAATATTTACCAATTTTTTATATATTTTAGATCTCAAAAAGCCAACATCATGAGAGAGACTATAATAGAACGTGAATATCTAAAAATTCCAACAAACCAAAGATATTGTGCAGCTTCTTTGAAATCTTTGATTGACTTGTCTACTAAATTCATTGAAAGAAAAAATTCCAATGCAGTATTAGTAGAATGTAACAAAGACACACTAATTATTAAATGTAAAATTGAACGTAGTGTGAATAATTTACCTAAGGATAAGGAAGATAATGCCCCCATCTATTGTGTGCCAAAAACATATGTATTTTTATGTAGTGTGTTGTTGCCACTTCATAAAGTCAACAAAAATATATGTTGACCCATTAAAATGTGAAGATGGAACAAAAGCTAAAACTATTGCAACTTTTCATAAGGATACGTCAAAATGGAACCCAAAACATTTAGCATTGCAAGTGCTTATGGTTATACTAGGGACTGTTTCTATTTGCCATTTTCTAACTACGAACACTGTTGTCTGGTGATAGAACTAAAAGTAGATAGTAGTAGATATGTAAGGAATATATACCTCTAGTGAAAGGCCGTCTTAGATTTTATTTTTGGTTTATGGGGATAAAGATATCATGGAAAATAGTTTCATAAATTATGTGGAATATATTACTATGTGATAAATGAATGTGGATTGTTATTAGTAGTAAACATGTTTTTATGTTTTAGTAAGTTTTTGAAAAGATTACATGTTTACTCCCCTATCTCCATTACTCAAAATTTTTTTCCCAACTATATTTTCAAAGTGTTGTAAAGATATGTAATAAATAAGTAAAATTGAAATCAAACAAGAATGTTACAAAATACATCAACTTTTTGTTAATAACTTTTTGTACTTAGATAATGTTGATATGGATGTTCTAGGCTCAGGAAGTCATTTTATAATTCAAACACTAATATGGCTAGTACGCTACTAACTAATGGTGGTTAATCCACCTATTTGGTCTTGTACATATTTTATGTTAACAAATTAATCATCATTTACCAAGCCTATTGTTTTCCTAGACATGGAAATTGCCGAAGTTGAAGCTATACATGAAGGTTTTATAACTTCCAAAGCTACTGGTTGGTTGAAGTTATGAGCGAAGATGGATGACTTTCTTATTTACAATTGTCTAATGAAAAAAGTTTTCTATGCCTTTAAAATATAGGATGATAGTTGATCGTATTTTTTCTTTGAAAAACTCTTTTTCTATTACTTCTTTCATATTAATAAATTGAAAGGCTAATCCATGCATAGATTTGGTTACATCTCATGCAAAAATGGGGATGTACAAAGATTTTCATAACCCTAATCCCCTATTCCCTTTGGCTCAACTCTTGTTTCTTCATTGTGATTTTTCATCACCCAACATTTCTTTTGATATTGAAGAATAGTTTCTTTCTTTGGCCCAACAAAAAGAAAAGAAAAGAAAACCCTCAAAGTTAGAGATGAGGAATCAAGTGTTGGAAAAGTTTCTAATTTATATAATTTGATGAAATATATTAGTTGTGCTAAATCAGTTATTTAATCAATTTATCTAAAGCAGCTTATTCTATACCTTAAGCCTAATAGTTAGCCCATAATGGGATGACCTTATTAAATTATTAGGGGAAATGTCACATTTTACACCTCAACTTACTACTTTTGGCAATTATACAACTGAATTTTCAATTTATCTAATTATATATCCAATTAAAGGTTTAGTTATCATTATCTATATTTTGATTAACTCTAATTCACATTTTTGGTTTGATAAACACAATTAACCAAAGAGGTAGGTGCCCAAGACCTTAGGAGGTAATGCAATGTTACTAGGGCTATGAGCAACTACCCATGGTAACTAATGAGTCTTGTGACCCACATTTTTAAAGTGACTCACAACCTAATATTTTATAGAAAGTGGCCAATGGCCACATATGGGGGTCACACTATCACCACCCCCCCCCAAACTATAGTCATAGGCGACCATCTTTTTGGCCTATTGTGCTAATTAGATTAACGGTATGAATTAAAACTAACTAAAATGTAGAATATGACAACTAAATTTTCAATGAGTGTATAATTAGACAATTCAAAACTCTAGATGTATAATTATAAAAAGTGGCAAAGTTAAAGTGTTAACCCAAATTATTATAAATAAGATAGGTCCATTCTATACTCCTTATGTCTTAACAAAATCCTAACTAGCTAATCCTATTATGAGTCATCAACTAAAAAAGAAGAAGGGAAAGAAAAACTAGTGACACACATCTAATAACAATTTAAAAGTTAATCATGGTTATAATTAATGTTAAGTATGCGTTACATAATTATAGTCATTATATTAAAGGGGCTGGGGTGGGTTTGGTGTCTAAGATATATATAAAAATATTATCTTTCATTTTATGAGTAACCGCCTCATGCCACTTCCCAAAATATTTGTTAAATCAAAATAACTCCTTATTCCACTCCTCTAATGTCTTTTGCCTTAACTCCACTTTTTCATGCTATGTCCTTATCCCTCTTAAAAATTATGAACCTAAAAATATTGATTTAGTGTAATCGACTACTTTTTATCAATATTTGTAAAGTTGAGGTCTTGATTTAAAAAAGGAAAATTACAATTAACCCTCTTAAACATTAACTTAGATGTAGATTGATCCCCTAAACTTTAAAAGTATACTTTAAAATCTCCTAAATTTTAATAAATTAATAACATAAAAGACATTTCCTTTTTTAGTTAGAAAAAACATTATTATCAAAGTTTAAAGGGTCTTAAAGCATATTTTAATAAGTTTAGAGGGTGTTTGTATACCAAAATCAAAGTTTAAGAAGGTTATTTTCAACATTTGGCAATTATTTGCCAATATCAAAGTTTAAGGATCTAAAAACACATTTTGAAAACTCAAAGGATAAATTCACACCTAAGTTAAAATTCAGGAGAGTTATTTGTATTTTTCTAAAAAAATATATAATTGTAAATCTAGAAGGAATTTGATGTTATACATTTATGTTTTAGAATAAGATTATATTTTAAGGGCTATACAAACGAAAAAAAAAATAATGGAAAGAGATTATTTATGATGGTTGTATAAATATATACATACTCACTCTTCCTTAAAAAAAATACAATTTATAATTTTTAGCACCCATAAAATAGGTGCAAGCATATGCAAGTATGTCTATAAGTATCTAAGTTCACATATGTAATATAAAGAAATCCTACCATATAGTATTATAGTGTAAGGCATAGATTTGAAACCCTAATTATTTTTTGTGAGCAAACTTCTGCTTCATGGATTGATTGCAAACCTATTTTAGTCGTAGCCATATGATCATGGCTTAGCCAACTACTTCTTATTTCGAGATTGCAATTTAAGAAAACCTCAAATAGTTTTTATTCATAAATATAGGGAAAAATGGATTACTGTATACTAATTAGAGTATATTCTATCAACTTATTGTGTTGACATTAATTAGTATTGCAGACTTTCAAACATGGTGCGATCTCTTATGGTCTTACATGTGCATATATTAGTAAGTTTTACCAATGTTGCCAAATCTAGATTGAAAAGTTAACCAAGAGATAAGAAGGGGTTAAAAGTTGAAAGGGTCAAATCGAGGTCAATAAAAATATCATAATATAATTTATATTTATTTATAATAGAATCAAATTTATCTACATCTTTAAGAATCAAAAGTTGAAATTTTTTTACGGTTTTTTTTTTTGTTTTTTTTTTATCCACATTCATTTTCGTAGAAAATTAGTGTATTTCATAGAATATATAAGAAAAAGATATATATTTTAACCTAAAAAAACCCAATAGGTTCTTACAAGAATCAAATTGGACCATTCGAGTCAATATGGATCGAATAAGGATCACCATCAATGAAGATCAGAGGGGTGACTCGGACTGGTTTTATGGAAGGATTAGGTTGAATTGAATTAGACCGAGTTGGACCAAATGGGTCAACTTAGATTTGACAACACTTAGTTTCACGTAGTGCGAACAATATTAACTTATGACTCATGATTATTTACACTTGCCAAATGTTACAATGCTTTGATCCCCACAAACTCTTCAATTTGCTAACCCCAAAAAACCTAAAGAAAGCAGTAGAATTTTTCATTTAGATCCATCTTCTTTTTGGCTTTTCAAAATTTTTAATTGTTGGTTCATAAATTATATATATATATATAGACATGTATTATGCGTGAGTCTTAACTTATGATAGGAATGTAATCAAATTTGAAGGCACATATGATCGCAAAGAGACTATTTCAAGTACATATATGTATTTAAATATATTACATAGATGACCAAATTTTATTTTATAGATAATTCTATAGATTAATGTGATGATTGCCACCAAAGTGGTTCTTATTCATTTAAACTTATAAAATTGTGTTGTGATATATATATATAATGACTTTTCTTAAAATTGTTATATGATTATCTATCCAAATGAGGTGTTTATTTATTTTACTTTTAGAAATAAAGTGGGCTATTACTACACATAATCATAGAAAATGTACCTCCCAAAAGAGGAACTTTCAAAAGTTTTCGTATTTTCATTGGTTCACTTCACATAGGAAGATCCTTATGCATATTTAGGGATGTAAACGCGGTGAGTTTGGAACAAGTCACAAGAACCTAGAATCTACGTCACTACAATAACAGGGTTCTTAAACCCATCCTAAAACCTTATCGGGTTTTTGACCCTATACCCAGAACTCGCCCACTACACTAGTAAGGTACTCACTTCTCGTGTCCTTAAACCTATTTATAATTTTTCTTAACTAAATATCTATTTCTTTCTTCATTAGTCATTACATGATGTTATTGGTTGAAATCTACACTAAACGTTGATTTTTGAAAGAGAGAAAGAAGATAGACTAAAGGGGGTACCAAGACTAATTCAGCATAACCACTCTGATGCCTAAGTTAGAATTTGTGTGAGTGAAGTTAAGAAAGTAAGTAAGCGAGTGAGTATCGAGATTGTATAGGGAGTTCTTATAGTAGTGATGTCCCCATATTTATAGGTACATGTCCGATAACTAAAATAGCAAGTGATTCACTTAAACTATATATATATATATATATATATATATTACAAATACTTCAGCAAAATACTAAGTCGGAATCAAGTAATACAGAGCAAGTAAAGTTGTCAATCCTTCGAGGACTATAATATTACTAAACCTATGATAGTTCTTATCGATATTCAAACAATCAAAAATAAATTAACTAATCTAATAATTATACTAAAACTATTGAAAAGAAAATAACTATAAAACTTCTAAAACTAAGCAATCAATTGACCTGGGAAAAACAGAATCCACCCTAAATTATGCAAATCAAATTATTATCATGTTATATAAATTATTAGATATATGGTTATTTAAGTGAGACTATTATGCCTTAACACTTAAGGATTTAAACCCCTAATTAATCAGTCAGCTCCCGTATTTCCAATTAATAGTGGACTCTAAATTATAATCATATATCTCTCAATACTATGATTGTCTAATGTCCTAAATCAATTATTTCTAATGTCTTAGTTAATAATCAATCGCCAAACATTACATTCTATAAATAATTTCTAATTAATTCAATTAACGCTGCTTCCACATTAATTAATCAAATTAACCAACAATTTCTAACAAACCCTATAACAACCCCCGTATCACTAGGGTTTCTAACAATTATAATCAATTAAACAACTATAATTGAAATCATAGAAATTGCAATCATGAATCATCCCTATATTTATTAATCTTATAACACGAACACAATCATCATCTTACTAATCTAGCGTTTCATCAATTCTCACAAATAAATTTAGCCAACCATGGAATTTGAAACAAAAGCACAACTACTAATTGAAATTGCAAGAAAATTCATAATTGAAAGCATGAATAATTAACAGAATTGTATAAATATAATTAAAATAGATGTCACCAGTTCTATAATTGGAAAAGATAAACTTCAATTGCAACTCCAAAACTTACTCTCCAAAGCAAAATCTTCTCAATGATCCAAGTGATTTTATTGAAGCATTCTTCAAAAACTATCTAATGACTATTCTACGACTCTCTAAGTCTAAGGAAAGTGTGTGTGTCTCAAAACAAGTCTCTCAAATGGTGAAACATAATGCTATTTATAAGAAAAATTGGGGTTGGCTCACGTAAGGCTTCTTTTTTAATGAAGGCCGACGTTGTAAGGTTCAAGGCAGCAATGTAGACTTCAAAGGCTACCGGTGTAAGTATAGGTCAGCTGATAGGCTAGCTATATTGAATTTCAATCGTGCCATAGCTCATTTTGGGCTTCTTTGTTTACGTAAAACTCCTTTAAATCATCCATATTTCCACTTTGAATCCTCTAATTCCTAAAATGTCCAAATGAAAATAATTAGGTACTATTTCTTAATGATTTCTATAAAATCAATAATAATTCGATCTAATTTACACATTAAAACATGAAAAACATGCCTTAATCAGTAGGCAGTTCAACTACTTATGACACATAGCAACTCCTTAATTTAATCGCATGCCAAAAGTCTTAGGAAGTGGGTAGTTGCGCAGTTAAGGTTAACAATCACCAAAATTGTTCGTACCTTCCAATCAACTTCAAAGTGTCTAGTCAAGGTAAGCCGAACTTTTTAGCCCATCAGATGGCCAGGACTAAAGCCCTCTTAGTCTTTAGATTAGGTTAGTAGTGCAACCATAGCGAGACAAAACAGGTCAACAAGGAATGTACCGAATAGTAACTAATGAGGGCAAAAATCTACTATTATCATTTGCCCCTCAATACCCATGGTCAAGGATTTGAGTGTGGGAGTAAGTAGATTAAAAAAGGTATCTTTCAACTCATCAAATTAACATGCAGGCATTCATGCATGTACTCTTTATTGTCTTATAGCTGGCGAGCACTGTCATTAAGCTTTTCACAGACACTTCAACCTTTTGCCTAATATTCTCTATTAGGTGCTACAGAAACTTCCAATTCAAAGGTCACAACTTTTTATTTCCCCACTTACTTGCATACTATGTGCACGTACGTAACAATTGCCAATTCAACCATCATTACCTTGCATGTCTCTATAACTATTGACTACATCATGTTTGTATGATTTCTATCAATAGATATGTATCCTTCATCAAATCTTCGTATTCAAATCACATTCAGATCTCAATAACTTCTTTTAATTCCCAAGAAAGATGACACTTATAAAAACCCTCAAAGACTACATCATACACTTTTTCAATTACTTATCATCACAACCAACTATTTCATTTTAGTGCTCTATTCTTCTTGCTCTCAAACTGTTCTCTAAAAAATTCTCAAATTCACTAGTTCTTCCAAGTTTCGAACATCATTAGGTATGGCTAGAAGTAGGATTCACTCTACTACTTTAGATGACTCTAAGGCCACCCCCTCTCCCCCTAATGAAGTAACTAGATCAGCTTTGATATCTAGTAGCTTAGCTGACAACACAATTGAAAGGTAAGGGAAGCTTGCTATCATAGATACATTACCAGTAGATGTCTAACTCGATGATGGAGAAGATAGGATGATAGACAAGTATTCGTATAATAATGTTGTGTACAATATTGATTCTTTAGATGAAATGGAGAGTATTGCCATTAGGTTGCTTGTGTCTAAATATAATAAGTATTTTGGAGGATCTCCCAGTAGAGTAGAAGCTCCATAGGCCTAGAAAGGATGACAAGGTGTGTTTTCTCATCAACCATAAGTTTTATGTTTCTTTGAAGTACTTTGAGTTTGATTTTGCATCTACATTCTTCTGATTTCTAGAAGGCTTTTTTCAATTATTTTCGTGTTTCATCGAGCATGTTCTCCCTAAACACTTATAAGATTCTTGTTGCTTTTGAAATATTTTGTGAAGAACTCAAGGTTAGGCCTACTGTATAACTATTTAGATTTTCCTTTACAATTAAACAACAAGTAGATGGGTAATTCTATGTGGTTGTGAGACATGGCTGAAAATTCATGGATAGCTTAGAATCCAAAATCCATAATTGGCATGATAAGTATATATCAGTCAGGTCTAAAGTGGACCTTGATTTTTGGAATATCTAGTCAAAACCTATTAGGACCAAACATATAAAGCTATTGTCAAACGATGTTGTTGCCACAAAAAAGATCCAAGATAGGCAACGCAATAAGATGTTCTACTATGATGCTAAGCATATCATTTAACATTATGAAAATAAAGAACCAATATTTTTTTACTAAGAAGGTACGATGCATTCTTCTTACTGTACCAAGTCAAGCTACTAGAGAGGAGCCGATCTTCGCAATTCATGGGAAGACCTTTAGCCTTTGAGCTTTTCTCAACATAGATTTATAAGTTTTATATGGGTACAGGAGAGGTGATCATAAGAAACTGCTGGCCCAAGATAAGGCTAAAAAGTAGAAGCTCGACAAGGATGCTACTTCTAATCAGGGAGAAGCACTAAAGCAAGCTGTGAAGAAGTAGGCTACGAAAAAAAAGATAGTACAACAAGGGAATGTTCCCAAAGTTGTACAAGAGAAAGTATTGCCCTTGCCAAAGAAGACCAATGTCAAGAAACTAACTAGTGAATGCAGTCAAACAACTATTTCCAATGCCGCTACTGAAACTACCTTACTAAACACAACTGCTACTAGCTCAACATCGCCAAAGCCAATGTCTTTGACAAACCCTAAGAAGAGGAAGGGGAAGGAGTTTCCAGTGAACCCTCTAGCTAAGAAAACTAAGGGCTTAGAGGATGGTGACAAGAAGGCTCCCCATAGGAAAGCCCTCAGGAGTACTTCTGTTAAGTTTACTCTACTGACTGAAGAGAGCTACTATTATGTGTCATGCTGGTGCCAAAACATTCCAAACACGGACTCTGCCTTCGGAGACAGGACGAAGTCCCTGGCTTTTTTAGAGGAGATCATCCACCCCAAAGACAAAAATATTTTGAAAAGAGATATTAGTAGGACTAGTAGGAATACAAAAGCCCAAATTGTTGCTAAATTATACGATGTAAGTTTCAAGCCAACTAAAGTGGTTTCAATTTGGGCTTTTGTATTCCTACTAGTAAATTGTTGCTAAATTGTACGATGTAAGTTTCAAGCCAACTAAAGTAGTTTCAATTTGCAATGCTAATGTAGTCATTAATCCTTTATCTTTGCTTCTACATATCAATAGTCATGTCTTGATGGCCATCAATGAGGCCACAAAGAATATGAGGAAGGTAAGTATACCGTATTCCCTCTTCCTTATATATAGCATTTGAAAATCAATAACTCTATGGCTTTATTATTTCCATGTAGAAGGTAGAAGATGGTTACAACTCCTCAAAAGCATAAACTATAGCGGTTAGGAGCGCCAGAACAAAGGCCGAAATGGAGGCTAAGAAGTTGAGAGGAGAACTCGCGTTTGAGCAAAGGGCTGATAAAGAGGTGTTTGAGGAGGTGTTAACTCTAAAGACACAAAATGATAAGCCTTTCAAGGCAAGTTTTAGCTGAAGGATCAAGTGCAAAAAAGAAAGCAAAAATATAGGAGCTTAGGGCAAACCATTGCCTTAATGAGTATGGAGGAGAACATATTAAGGGCTTAAGTTAAGGGAAATTAAAAATTCCAAACTTAAAACCTGGGTAACCAAACTAGAGTAAGCTTCTAAGGCTAACGCTTCTATGGAAGAAGCGTCAAAGATCGTCACACTTAGTTAGCAATGCAAGAAGTCACTCCAAAAGAAGCTATTGGAAGGGGTACCATTGGCTAAGGAGGAGATATTAAAGGTTCATCCTGAATACGAGCTTTCCTACATCAACTTTGCTGATGTCAACAATCATGAAGATGAAAGTGACGATGATGAAGAGGTTGACGTTGAGGAGGGAGTTGAAAGTCAAGAACAAAATGATGACCAACCTACCGTTGCTAAGACCCCTTTACCTATCAAGGAACTTGCTCCAAAAAACGTACCCCTTACTCCAAAAGATGTCCCCCCTGCTCCAAAGGATGTTTCCAGTGCTCTATTTGAAATAACCAACGCTATTCAACATCCCAACTTAGTCAATACCAAGTAGAATGTTGCCAATTAGGACAACAACTCTACAAATCCCACTAACGAGAATGTTGCAGACCAACCATCTAACTAATTCATTTGTTTATGGTCCAACCCTTTATCAGGTTGGGATGCTGACATTTCTAGTTGTAATTTTTTAAACTTGAACTATTTTATTGGTGTTTTTGTACATTTAACTGTAGTACATTTTATTGCACATACCTTAATAATTTGCAATTTTAGAATTTTCCTAAATAGGCTTTTAACGCTATACCGCTATTTTGATTAGAGAGATGGTTACTTATCCGTTCATCCTTATATATGGATGAGAAAAGTTCATTAATCATTTTAAATTGAAACTTATTTTGAACGTTTAAATTTGTTAATTGAACTAAATTAACACTTATCAAGGATAGTTAAGTTCATTAACCATATTAAGTCGAAACTCTTTCAAACTAACCAAGCCCATTGGCCGTTTAAGGTCAAAATTTAAGCCTATTAACCATAATAGGTTAGAACTTTATTGATATTAGGTTATTCACTGTATAGGTTTGAACTTTATTATTTGTTAATCACGGTTTGATCAAGATTAATTAAGAACATCAATAAGCGTCTATATGACAGATTGAAAAATGGAAATTTCATTTTAGCATAAACGAGGCTATTACCTTACATAGTTCTTGAAACAATTGTTGAGTACTAAAGTATGAAAACATTATATTCTGAAGAGGAAATAAAACATAATTAATCGAGATACAACTTTAGATTTTCAACATTCCATGCCCATGGAATGATTTATCCATCCAACCTCTCTAGTCTATAGGCTCCATTCCTTATGACTTATCAAACTTATACTGGATCTTCCCAATTAGCAACGAGTTTCCCTTAATAATCTTATATTCCCATCGCTTCCATCTTCCTACAAACCAAATCCCCTGGTTGGAAGACTTTATGCTTGACTTTTTTATCATAACAGCATGTTGCACTATGTTGATAGGCACTAACTCTTACCCTTGCAATGTCTTAAATTTCTTCGATAAATCTAGATTAGCTATTAAGTCAACTTGATTCGCAATGATGTCAAGCCTTTATGCACCCAATTAGGCAATTCCAACTCGATCGGTAAGATATCTTCAAATCTAAAGGCTAGTTTGAAAGGATTTTTCCTTGTTGACATTTCCTAAGTAGTCCTATATCCCCATAAGATATTAAGGAGCTCGTTAGCTCATTTCCCCTTAGCTTGATCAACTCTTCGCTTCAAGTTATACAACTAGTCTTATCAATGACCTTTGGAGATGTGCCATTGAAGTATAATTCAATTGAATGTCATGCTTTTTGTAGAAGGCTCAAAATTTATCATTATCAAACTGTAGATCATTATTAGTGATTATCATATAAGGGACTCCAAACCTTGACAGAATCAAGTTTGACACAAATGAATCTACTTTCTACTTGATTATCTTCACCACCGCATCGGCTTCTACCCTCTTGGTGAAATAATCTACCCCAACTATTATAAATGCTACTATGCAGTGGGTTTAGGGAAAGGTTCGAGAATATCTAACCCCCATTGAGCACAAGTTCAAGGGTTTTTTAAACTATGCAACTCCTTGAAGGTGCGTAGCTTAAAACAATATGCTTTTGATACTGTGGACATTGCCAAACCATGTCTTTAGCATCCTCTTTCATGGTTAGCCAATAATAGTCAAGCCTTAAAGCTCGAACATACAGCATCTAAGCTTCAACATGGTTACTACACACTCCTGCATGCAGATAAAAAAGAACTTATTGAGCATTATTAAGTATGAGGCAATAAAGATATGGCTAAGTAAAGCCATGCTTATAGAGCTCGCCATCAATCATGGTATAATTCACAACCTAGTACATAAGCATCCAAGCTTCCTTCTTATTTAGGGGTAATGCCCCATCTCCTAAATATTCAATAATCAAGTCCATCTAAGTTCTCACTTTTGGACAAGACTACACCCATAACATTGTTCCTTCACTTCTAGACTCTTGCTTAGTAAATACTCAATAAAGGGTTTATCATTCAGGTCTAGAATCAATGTACTAGCCAATTTTGATAACTTATCAACAATGACATTCCATGTTCTTGGAATCTTCACAATTGTCAAGGATTGAAATTCCTCTATGAATGTTCATATCGTAACTAAGTACTTACTAATTATTTCTTCCTTTATCGCATGGTCTCCCTTAACTTGTTTAACAATCAACAGTGAATTCAAAAATTGTTCAACTTTCTCGATTTGAACTTCCTTAGCTAACTTCAATCCAGCAATTAAGGCTTCATATTCAGCCTCATTATTGGTTACCGAAAATCCAAATTTCAATGCATATTGTATTTTTACATTGTATGGCCCTTATAGAACAAGTCCTGCTCTACTAACTTCTCATGTGGAAGAGCTATCTACATACAAATTCTAAATAGGTTTTTCAACCATCTCAATGCTATCCTCTTCTCTAGTAAATTCAATCACAAAGCTTGCCAATACTTATTCCTTCAATTCTGTTCTCGATTTGTTTTGCACGCCATAGGCACTCAATTTAAGAGCATATTTCATCATCTTTCCTAAAGTATCAGGTCGTTGCATGGCCTACTACAAAGTTGATCTATGAGAACAATGATCTGATGAGCTTCAAAATATGGCTTAAGCTTTCTTATCGAAATCACCATGGTTAACACAAAATTTTTAATCTTAGTATATTGTTGTTCTAAGCCTTACAGAACGTGGCTTACATAATAGATCGACTAGTGCTCCTTTTTCACTATGCGAACCAAAACAAAGAAACAAGCTTGGCTATTGACAAATAAATACAAAAACAAATCCTCTTTAGGAACAGGTTTCAAGAGCCCTGGTAGAGATGGTAGAAAATCCTCTTCTATAGTAAATTCAATCACAAAGTTTGGCAATACTTATTCCTTAAGTTCTATTCTCGATTTGTATTGCACGCCATAGGCACTTAATTCAAGAGCATATTACATCATCCTTCCTAAAGTATCAGGTTGTTGCATGGCCTGCTATAATAGTTGATCTATGAGAACTATGATCTGATGAGCTTCAAAATATGGCTTGAGCTTTCCTATCGAAATCACTATAGCTAACACGAAATTTTTAATCTTAGTATATTGCTATTCCAAGCCGTACAGGACGTGGCTTACATAATAGATGAACTAGTGCTCCTTTTTCTCTATGCGAACCAAAACAAAGAAACAAGCTTGGCTATTGACAAATAAATACAAAAATAAATCCTCTTTAGGAACAGGTTTCAAGAACACTAGTAGAGATGGTAGAAAATCCTCTGATTCTTTGAACGTAGCCTCGCATTCATTAGTCCACCTTCAAAATCTTAAAAAAATTGGCGCATCTATCTATGCTCCTTAAAACAAACCTATTCAAGGCGACAATCCGACTTATCAATTCCTAAACTTCATTGGTCGTAATTGGGGACTTCATGTTCTTTATTACATCAATCTTTCTTAGATTTGCCTCAATGCTCCACTGGGTCACCATGCAACCTAAAAACTTAACTTGCCTAACATAGCTTCAAAAAGACATATCTACGAGTTAGGCTTCATGTTGTATCTTCTCAGTGTATCAAATGTCTTGTATAGGTTGGCAAGATGCCGATCTTCTTCCTTACTCTTGACTATCATATCATTGACATACACTTCAACACTACAATGGATCTAAAGCTTACACATCTTTATCATGAGCCTTTGATAGATCGCACCAACATTTTTTAGCCTAAAGGGCATAACTGTATAGCAATATGTTTCAAAGTTCGTGACAAATGAGGGTACACATAATATTCCTATTCTACCCTAATTTGATTATGTCTAAAAAATGCATCCATAAGAGAAAGCAAGGCATGCCAATAGTTAAGTTCACCATCTAGTCAATTCTTGATAGGGGAAAGCAGTCTTTAGGGCAAACCTTATTCAAATATGTAAAGTCTATGCACATACACCACTTTCCGTTCAACTTCTTAGCTAGTACACAATTGGCTAGCCATGTTGAATAAAACTCTTCCCTTATAAACCCTACCTTCGGTGGCTTTTAGACTTCCTCCTCAATTGCTACCTACTATTTAGAAGCAAAATGCCTCTTCTTATACTGAATGGCTCTTGCATTATGATTAATCTTTAACTTTGTGTCATAACCTCTCTTGGGATGCCCAACATATTTGAGGGAGCCCATGCAAACACATTAGCATTATCTTAAAGGAACTTTATCAAGTCTTTTCTAATCTTTGTCAGCAAAGGCTTCCCAATCTTAGTTTTTTTTATTAGGATCACCTCTAAGGTAAATTTCTTCTACCTCTTCTTCGACACTTTCCTCACTACTAGACTTACTCTCCAAATTTTCTTCAATGTAGAAAACTTCCTCTTCCTTAACCACTCTCAAGTATAATGACTTAGCTAACTATTGATCTCCCTTACAAACTCTAACTCTAATGGGAGTGAGAATTTAGACTTTAAGTACGCTATTGAAGAGACTATGCTAAACAAGCTCTAATATGGTCAACCCATAATCATATTGTAGGGTAACCAACACTTGTACAGGTTGATTGTTGAAGGCATATAAGTTGTAATTGCAGGACTCAACTGTGCTTAATCTTTGGTTTCATTTGATCGAAGGCATGTTGAAATATAATATCAACTGAACTTCCAATGTCAATTAAAATTTTCTTGACCTCAAAGTTGATAATCGCCGCGCTAATCCTTAACGCATCATTTTAAGGCTTTTACATGCCTTCAAAATCCTTCTTTGTAATGGAAATAGAGTTATCATCCATTGTCTTCTCGCTCGATACGTCGCAAATATAATTTATGGCATTAGTTGAGCTTGAAGAGTAAGACTAGCCTAAACTAGAGGGTCCACTAACAATGTTATTTATGACACCATATGGGGTCCTATTGTTGTTACCTCCTTTTCGCCTCCCTTCTAGCGTGAGGAGGCTTATCATTGTGGTCTTGCTCGTCTCTCTTCTTTTTGTCTGTTGCTTAATGTTCTCGACGTCACAAGCTAAAAACTTGCTTAAATAGTCCCTTTGGATTACATCCTCAATAACATTTTTGAGTTGTATGTATCATGCCCCAAAGTGGTGAAGTTGTACCAATCCTGCCATATGAACTATCTTAAGATAGAAATTAGCCTTACAGTTATTATCGTAGACCTAGTCTACACTAAGCGTACCCAACTCAATTGTTTTGAAGCATTGAATTTGGTACCTATTTAACATAAACTTGTGATATATTCCCTTTTAAAATAATTACTTAAGTAAGTTTATAAATAAATTCTTGATTGAATTAAACTTCATAAAAGTTAGGTGAATCAATTTTGCTTAAAAGTCAATAAGTATTTACAAAGCTGCATTTACAAATAGATATATATTTAAAAGAGAGTTTATAGAAGTCCACAAGTTTACATTATTCAATATATATAATAGAAGCTGAAAACTATGGGGTTACCGAAGGAGACCCAAAAAGTTTTTCCAAAAGGTTAGAGATGTTAGCATTAAAAACAAGAATTCAATCAATTCATCTTGAATCTCATACCCTATCCTTGTGCTCCATCTTTGGAGATGCATGTTGTGCTTATCAATTGACTTCAAACCTAAAAAATAACTATAAGGAAGTAAGCATCAACTTGCTTAGGAAGTAGGATGAAGACAGTAGTAAGTATTCAATATATCACAAGCAGGTTTTTTAACCATGTTAGTTAATTGGAATGCATGTATAAGCAAAAGTCATCACACAATGTTAACCGGTCCATCGTGAAATTAAAGAAATTATGCTAGCTCTAATTTAGGTTAAGGAGTTTAACGCTACACATTGTCAAATCGAAACCAAACTGAGGCTTTTGTAATGTAGAACACCCTCTACCTAAAACTCTCTTCAAACCATACCCTTAACCTTACCACAACCTCTTCTCCTATCACTTAATTAGACTAAAGGTGAAAAATTTTAGCTATCCTCATCAAAGAGGTTATATTTGGCCCAAGAATCTTAGTCGTTACCCCCAGTAAGTTGCAATGCATGTTAGATTAGAAACTAAGCTAAGTTTGAGTTAGTTCATTTTAAGGGTATCAATCAAACTTAAATAATTCAAGCAAAACAATACTCACAAATTAAACAAAACATGAAGCTCAACTCCCACCACAACAAATCAAGTCTCAAACACATGCACTACAAATGTACAAACAACTATCTACAATCACATGCACGTACATACTAATATCTCCAAGTATCTTAAAATAATAATTCAAAATGTGGTAAAGCACTAATCTAACTTACTTAGAACTCAACTGCTCACTAACTAAGCTTGCTAACTAGTCCTTGTTGGTGATCTCTCAATATTTAACCTGATGCATACTTTATTTTCCATGTAAATTATGAAGTATTGCTAATTTACTCGTCTATATTAGAATTAGGTTGGTTAGTTGTTAGTTTATTATCCTATGCCTTAAGCATTGAAATTTTAGAACGATTATATAAGTTTATTTTACCTTTATTACCTTCTAAGCCATACCTTGAGTCAAGGCACCCTTGAAGTATTTAACTAGATAAGCTTATAAGCTACCTTCTAAGCCATATGGGCATTGAACCTCACACACCGTCCCCATGCTCTATCATTGGAGTTGCATCTTATGCCTATTGATTAACTTCAAACCTACGAAATAACTATAAGGAAGTAAGCATCAACTTGTTCAGTAAGAGGGGCAGAGATAGTAATGGGCATTCAACATAGGGTTTTCAACCAAGTTAGATGCAATACATGTATAAGCAAATGCCATCGCATGACGTTAAGGAGTTCGACACCACATACTCGCGAATTGAAACTAAACTAGAGCTTATGCAATAGAGAACACTCTACCTGAAACTCTCTTCAAACTGCGATCTCTAACCTTACTATGACCTCCTCTCTTGTCTCTTAGTTCAATTAAAGATAGGGAAATGACCATTTTAACTATCCTCATCGAAAAGGTCTGTGTTTAGCCTGAAAATCTTAGCCGTTGCCCCTAATAAGTTGCAATGCATATCGGATTAGAAGTTAGGTCGAGTTTAAGTTAGTTTGTTTCTAGGGTGATCAATTAAACTCAAACAATTTAAGTAGAACAATATTCACAAATTAAACAAAACATAGATCCCAGCTCCCACCGCATCAAATCAGGTCTTGAACACGTATGCTTCACACGTACAAATAACTATCTATAACCACAAGTTTGTACATACCAATGTCTCCAAGTATCCTAAAATAATACTTCGAAGTGTGGTGAAGCACTAATCATACTCACCAAGAACTTAGTTACTCATTAACTAAGCTTGTTGATTGGTCCTTATTAGTGATCTCTCGATATTTAGCCTAATGAATACTTTATTATGCATGTAAATTATGAAGTATTACTAATTTACTTATCTATATGAGAATTAAGTTGGTTAGTTGTTAGTTTATTATCATATGCCTTAAGTATTGAAATTTTAGAATCGTGATATAAGTTTATTTTACCTTTGTTACCTTCTAAGCTATGCTCTGAGTCAAGGCGCCCTTAAAGTATTTAAGTAAAGAAGCTTCTAAGCTACCCTCTAAACCATGTAAGCGTTGAAGTTCACGGTAGGTTGAGCTTCTAAGTCAACCTCTAAGTCTGGTAAATACCTAAGATTTTTCAAGGAACACCCTCTGATACAACTTCTGAGTATTCACAAATCTATAGTTACTCTAAATACTCTCTTTGAGTTACCTTCTGAAAAAGTTGTTGAGTCTACTAGAAGTTAAGTTTCTTAATAGAAAACCCTTTAAGTGATCTTCTAAGTTTAGTCGACTTCAGAATTTCAAGGAATTTACCCTTTGAACTTTCATCTAAGACTAGCAAACTTGAAAGTTCTTAAGAATATAGCTTCTAACTTAGTCTCTGAGATTCTTCAGTTTATCGCTCCTTCATAAATATACCTCTTGCCCAACTTTTGAGTATATTCCCTAGTATAATACTCACCAAAAAATCCCTTGAGTTAGCCTCTATATTTTACTAAATTTCCATAACTAATTGATTCGTTCCTTTTTCCCTTAAGTTTCAATTAGAGAAACCAATCCAACAATTTATTTAACACTTCACAATTTATTTGCCCCCCAAAAATCTCTTTCAACAAACATTATTCACAAATCCTCAACTTCATATGTTACTAGCATACCCATATAAGTAGCATAACCATGATTCATGTAATTCCTAACCAGAAAATTTAATCCAACAACATCAGTAGATGACAATTTACTCCAATGATTAGGTTACTACGAATTCCAAGTGAGGTCCATAGGAAAAAATTCTAATTTTTACTAAAATTACCATTTTAATCATAATTTAAGGCTCAAAAATTCATAAAAATATAGAAAAAAAATTTATGGAAAATCTTCTCGTAGCATTTTAGTATAAGTATGAAAAAGTTTATAGAAAATTTTAGAGGTTGAAACTACATTGTTAAGGTAAATTAATTCAATATCGAAAACAACTCGGTTTTGTGAATTTCTTAAGGAAATATTGTATACCTACCAAATTTATGCAAAATAATATTTTTCTTAATTTCTACACATGAAAATACTTAGGAATAAATTTTTCTAAAATTTTCAAGGAAATTTTCATATTTTTAACATTTTAAGGACATTCAGCTTGAAATTGGACCTCACTAAAAATGGAAGCTCTAGCTACCGATTGCTTCTCCACCATTGTCAGTTGGTCTAAGTAGGGGCTACTCCTTGTGGTGATGGGGATCGGTTCATGCCTAGCAACTCCTTGTACCCATGAACCACTAATCACCTAAAATTACACATATTTTCTTCAATTTTCCTAGAAATTCTTCTTATGTAATCTCAATTCAACTTTATTTTTCCCAAATTCTAGATTTCATGTAAGAGTTGTTGCATAGTTTCCCTAGATTTTTAGAGAGCTTAAGTTTATGAAACTAAATTTTCTCTCTTCTATGCAAGTTTCACCTTATATACTAAGTTTACTTGTGTCAATATGAGAACCCCATACTTTCACAACTGTACCCTAGACCTTCCACACCTAAAACAAAGTTATTCCCAACTGTCCATTATTTTTTATTATTTTTTCTTTATTTATTTTGGCTTATTTGCACTTATTCAAGTATTTTATATAGTTATGGGTATATATTCACATATAAAAATTACACATATTGTATATATATATATATTATTTTATGTCATATAATAATTTTATTACATATATAATTTATTTCTAAAAAATCACTAATTATCAAAGCCTATTCAACGTAATTATGATAAATATTAAGTAAGATAGTAAAATTATACTATCTTAGCTTTATCATTGTTATTTTATTATATTTTCGAGATTCAAGTTCACGAGGTCTAGTTGACTAAGGTCTCGAGCTAACTCATAAATTTCTAACTTAATCAAATCAATTTCACCAACACCTTAAATTACTTGCTCCATACCTAATCGTAAAAGTACAAGACTTACAGTAAGCATGCATCGATGTGAGAGCCTCTATCACGATGGAAATCACAATACTTGTTCGAATTCCCTTGCGATAGGTTTTCCCTCATATGTTTAGGCCATTGCAACACTCTATGACTCCATACTTCCATCAATATGTCAAATATTATATGATTAAGGGGGAGTTGATAGGATAGGTCAAAATTCGCAAGCTTTTCGTTTCACCATTGCCTCCTTCTAAGTATTAGTCATTTGAACCACCACGTATATCCTTCACACTCCTTTACTTTCTTATCATTTTTCCAGTTTGTTCTGCTTTGGTCAACCTAATGTCAAGTTTTCATGCTGTCTTCTTACCAAATATAGGAAGTAGCTTTAACCTTGAACTCCGCAAATGTTTTTGGCTTATTTTTAGCCAGAAACTTAAAGAAGGTCCCATGTGGCTTCACTCCATCAATTAATGCATTCAACGTAATGCTCATGTCTAGCATAAAGATCTAAAGCATTTCAGCGATGAACCAAGCTAAGTAATCCCTAATTAATTCATCAAACCTTTGTTTTTAGTGTTAAGGATAGAGGAGTCCTTAACAGGTAGTTTACTTGCAAAGAAGTATTGCAAGAATACCTTTGCCAAATCCTCAAAACACATTATAGTGTTCGGCTCCACGTGTTTAAACTACATACTAGTAGCATTATGTAATGTTAAGGGGAATCGCTTAACAAGCCACTGTGTCACTCAAGCCGTACAACTTGGAAAGAGTGCAATAATATTCAAGATGATCCTCAAGATCTTTTGTCCCATCGTATGTTTCAAATTACGATAATTTGATGTGTCGAGGTATCACTTCTTCAAGAATTTCTAAGACAAACGGGCTCTTCTTAATTGTAAATTGACGACTAGTTGAAGCAAGAATGCTTATCTGCTGTGGACCAACATACCATGCTTGCTATGGTTGCTTTCCTTTGTCCGTCTTCTTGAGTGCAAGAGCTAGAGTTTCATGTGTTACTTTAAATTGCTTCCTTAGCAACCCAAGCGAATGAATTGAATTAACAAAATCCTCATTACTATTATTCTCGTCCTCGTGGTTCTAGTTAGGCGAGCTATTCTTTCGAATGAGATTCAAAATCTCATCATTTTTCTTAGATAGTTCTTGAGTCTCCTTAGCTAGATCAACACAAATCTACTCCAATCTAACTAGCCAATCCTCATCATGTGGTGCCTACTCCACCCTTAAAATTACTAGGAAGGAGCGCCAATACCAACACCTTTTGTCAATCGAGTCTTAGCCATTAGTAGAATGGTTCGAAATAGATGGTGCCAAAATGTTTTTGGTCGAAATCTCTACAAAATGTTGATTTTTGAAAGAGAGGAAGAAGATAGGCTAAAGGGGTACTGCAGCTAGTCCAACATAGCCATTCCATTGCCTAAGTCAGAATTTGTGTAAGTAAAGTTAAAGAAGTAAGAAAGTAAGTAACTATTGAGAGTGCATATAGATTTCTAACAACAATGAACGTCCCTATATTTATAGGTAGTTATCCGATAGCTGAAATTGGTGGCAGTTCAACTGCCTATGATATGTGACGACTCCTCAATTTAATCACATATCAAATGTCTTTGGAAGTGGGTAGTTGCGTAGTTAAGGTTAGTAGTTGCCAAAACTATTCGCACCTTTCCATTCAAATTCAAAGTGTCTAACCGAGGCAGGCCAAGCTTTCTAGCCCATCAAATGGTCAAGCTTAGAGTCCTCTTAGTCGTTAGATTAGGTCAACAACATAGCCTTAGCGAGATAGAATAGGTCGACAAGGAATGTGCTAAGCAGTAACTAAAGAGGAAAAAATTCACTATCATCGCATGAGAAATTGGTTTACATTATTTACAAAATGCAATTGACACAATAAAGATTAATAATCTATTCATTGTAGCATCTTCATCTTATGTATCTTGAGATGACATCAGTAGAGCACTCAATAGTGTTGTTATATAATAAGTTTAATGATCTATCGAGACTCCATCTTAATTTTTCTGTACATTTTGATTTTACGGATATGATCAATGTTTGTATCAAATTTCTTATGTACTTAACTATTTCTCTCTACTATATAAACACACAACCACATTCTCTTAGCCAAAAAATAAATAAATAAATAAAACATAGATATAAACACATAAATACTAATAGAAAATAGTAAAACATAACTAGAGTTGCTATCATCCCTGTTTCTATTTTTTTTATTATTTTAGGTATCAAAAACTTTAGTTAATATTACATTATTAATATATTATTTTCTATCGGGTAAAGGGTTTCGCATCGAGGTTTTTTTCAATCCAAAAATCTATCCTAGAAGCCTAATGAGTTTTAAGCAAAAACGCTATTAAATATAATTCTATAAGGTCTTTAGAGGGTTGGACGGGTCAAGTATCCTATAACAACTTGTTTAGATAAATCCCTATGCATAGTGCATTCTTGCCTAAAAGGGGTCAATAAGTAATATGCTAAACTCTTGAGCTAATTAAAGCTATTTGAATTAATTAATCGCTCAATTTGTTAATTTGTTACATTCTTATTATAATTTATAATTAATTTTGGTGAAAATAAGAATACTACAACTATTGAGATTTTAAATGACACTATAAGCATAAGAGCAAGAAGTGGAAGCAAAACATTTAGTTTTCCTTGAGCATTAAGGCTATTAACTTAGGCTTACGTAAAGATTGGCCTCATAAAGCTAATAGTGAGAGTTATGTTGAATAAAAGAAATCACATGCTAGATGGGAGAAATCCAATAGATTAAGCCTTGTAGTCGTGAAACGATCTATAACTAAGAATCTTCTTGTTAGATTATCTGAGACTATTAATGTGAAAGAGTTTTTGTCTACTATTGGTAATATGTACCACCTGATCTAATGGTACCCATTTTAGGAACGTATGATGCCAAAGTCATTAAATGTGTAAGTCGCCATGCTCCTTTACTTTGGAATTGCCATTGAAAACATCTCATTCATCAAGGAGAATATCTTGAAAATGGTCCATATTCAATTAAAACTCAAAATATTGAAATTTTTAACGAATAAAATATTGAAATTTCCCTTCTTGATAAATTCATATTTAGCCATATTTTTAATTCTTTTCCATCTAACTTTGGTAAGTCAAAACTACGTATAATACTTTCAACTCCACTTGGACTATCGATGGCCTTATAAACTGTATTACTAAGGGAGAGAAACTATAAAAACAGTTGTTTCTCAATCTAAACCAAGTTTGCATAAAACAAAGGATAGCTATGAAAAAAAATTTTATCATACTCCTAAGTAAGCCAAATTTTGACATGTTCAACATATTGGTAGCAATCAAAAACCTTTTCAACCTTCTACTCCTACTTTAGGTACTCATCCGCATCTCTACTACCTAAAAAGGTTGGACTTTGGACCTTAACATTGTCAAATCCTCAAGGAGCTCAGCATCTTTATTCTTCAGCTTCATAATACTTTTCGTCCTCTTCCTCAGCCTTCCCTTCCACTTCCTCAACCTTGTCTAAAGTAAGTCTTCATCAAGTAGTCTTCTCTACTCCTTCAGTTGGGGTTTTTTGAGCAAGGTAATGAGTTTAACCAGTGTAGCCAGGTCCTTAGTCTAATGTATCATCAACTCGACCATGTTGCTGCTCACCTCGAGGTTGCTGCTTGTTATTTCCCAAGGTTATAACTAAGCTTTCAACTATGTTAATAAGTTTATCAAGCTTGTCTTCAACATACCTTAGGGTATTACTTTCCAATTGGTCATAGCCATGTACACCACTGTCATTATCACTAATAGTTCCCCTTATACTACTAACTGTCAAGCCCTATTTTAGTTTTTCTTAATTTAACCTATACTAAGCTCAATCTGCTTAATATAAGTTACTTGATATAAAATTAAGAAAAAACATTTTTCTTGAAAAAAAATGTTAAAAAATTATTTAAAAAAAAAACTTAGAGTCAACGACTAGTTAAATTAGTAAAAAGGTCAAATTAGGGTTTTCAAGTAGGAAAACCCTAATTTAGCCACTAGTCTATAGATTTTCTAAAATACACATTTTCTAAAAAGTTAAATTTTTAGAAAATTTTATTAGAAAATTTGAATCCAAAAGCTAACCTATTAAGAACTGGTCACTATGTAAAAAAAAATTAAAAAAATTAATGGGATTTTATTTGTTATAATTTTTCTAAAGATGCTAAAATATACAACGATAAATGAAAATGCAATTAAAATGATTTTTTTTTATTTTTATTACTAATTTTCAAAAAAAAAATATTTTTTTATGGTTTTCCCAAAGGTGCCTACATGTCAACTAATTAGAATCAAACTAATATAGTTCTGTTTTTTTATAAAAAATTTAGTAGATTGATTCTTTTTAATTTGAAAATTGAGTCAGATTTATATTATTTAACAATTGATTTTAAAAAAAAAAATCTAAAAAATCTAACTACACCATTTAAAAAGGAAAAAGACCTAACAAACTAAATCTTTTAAAAGAACCCCAATTAAGATTTTTATTATTAGTTAAAAAAAAAAAAAACTACATGCCAAAAATTTATTTTTCTAAAACCTTAAATGCAATATTTATGTGAATTTATTAAGACATGCAATTTAGATTCGTATCTTCACTAAAGATATAAATCTTGACAAGAAGATGTATCTAAAAATGCAATTTTGTAATTTAGATGTAAGAGATGCAATTTTTATCAAAAGGATGCAATTTATCTAAAAAATGCAAATCTATCTAAAAATGTGACATATGATTCATCTTCAACAACCTGCACTAAGAAAAACTAAGTTAGTAAAAACAAAACCATTAACTAAAATACAATAATAACAATTTTTGCTAATTAAAATGACAAAACTAATAACTAAATAAGGAGAACAAACCCACCTAACTATACATGGGTAGGGTCAAAACCAAGGACTCGTAAGCCAAGTTGAATTTGGGTCGAATCAATAAGGCCAAGTAACTCTAGGGGCTACAATAGTGCTTGTGACTTGGATATGGTTTGGTCTTACTATTGTGTATGATTGGAAATTGTGCAACTGTATGTGGGACTAAAATCATGCGACTATGTTGTGCAATGTAGCGTGTATATTGAGCTACAATGGACTATGATCGTATACTGCTTTGTACTGCTATGATCGTGTACTGCTGCTATAAGGACGTGCTACTGTGATCATAGACTATTACATGCTGTTGTTCGTGGGACTTGGGCGTATGGTCGTGTGCTATCACGTATAGCTTGTTGTATGAAGTGTTATGATAGTGTTATGGTGTGAGTGAAGGAGCAAGGATCAGCAGTTGTCCCTTGCCATTAGATTGCCAGATTTCATTATTTGCATAATTTTCAAGTTTTTCTTATTATGAACTTTCATAATTTCTTATATAAGTTATTAATATATAAATATTTATATAAGTATACATATGTTATAATTATTTTTCATATTTTTATTTTTATTTTTCTAATTTTTATTAATTTTGTAGATCTAAATATTTTTATTGATTTACTTAAATAATACATAAATTATTTTTTATTTAATTAAATTAATTATATAAACAAGTCAAATTGTGCCATGTGTCAAGACTAATAGAAAGACTAACAAGAAGACTTATTTGAAAAATTGTGCAAACTTTGAGAACTAAAATGAAACTTTTGAATCCAATTTTGTTATTGACCCCATTAATTTTTTAGGACTCAATAATATGTCTTCCATCTATGTTGCTATTTACTTATAAGGTTCAGTAGAAAAAAAAAAAAAAAAAGAAGAAGAAGAAGAAAGAAAGAAAATCAAGCAAGAGTGAAACTAAACTAAGAGTAGGACATAACATCAAAGTTAATGTCAAGTTCATAAGAACTATTTGCTTGAATTTAGAGAATGGCTTTCGACTTATTTTTATGCACCAACTTTTAAAAGAAAGTTAATTTTTGTTTCATTGTTGAAATGAATAAGATATTCTTTTGGTTTCAGCTATGGAAAAGTCTAAATCTCTCTAAATTCTCAAATCATATCATAATGTTTTAAGTGATGAATTATACAATATGTATTTAGCCATAATAATGAATTCACCTCTTTAAGTATCGAAAATATTGTTTCTAAAAAAACCTCTAATTAAAGAAATATTTTCAATGTGTACTCTAAGGGAAGAGTTGAAAGATTAATTAAAGTAGGCATTCTTCCTTCGCTTAATTTTATTGACATGGAATTTGTGTTGATTACATTAATGCTAAACTAATAATGATTAAAAAATGAGGTGCATCTCATAGTTCAAACCTTCTAAAGATAATTTAGTCTAACACCCATGAACCTTATTCTTCCACTTTATGTGGTAATAAATATTTTGAGTTGATCGTCGACCTTATGTCAAGCTTCAAATTGAAAAGCTATTAGGGAAGGTCAATAAAATTATAAGAATTGATCATTGTGATGAATATTATAGCAAGCATGGTGATAATCCAAAATCAATATATCTTTGAAATTACAAAAGTATCTCTATACTAAGGACCTAAATTACAATATTTAACTTTATTGAAATTTATACCATGAATAATTGATTTTTTAAATTTATCTTTTTCAACCATAAAAAGTTATGTCCAACTACACTCAATAAGCATGGTATAAGAGGATTATACTATCATGTTCTACATATACTATACTATCCAATTCTCCTTATACTATCTAGTTTTATTAACCAAATGCTATCATAGCCATACCTCAAAAATATGATGAGGATTATGATGAATTGTTCCAATTAACTTACTTCTCTTTGTGGTTAGGCTATTAAAACAACATTTATATTCTGAACCATATTCTCATAAAACACAATTTGAATTATTAAACAATTGGAAACCCCAGTTTAAACCATTTTCCCATTTAGGGTTATATAATTGAGGTTGGGATTTACAAACCATATGAGAAAACTACCAATTATAGGTCTAGTAGTTATTACTTTATTAGCTATTTTGAACATTCGATGGGTTATAGATTCTATTATCCCAACATGTGGTACTAGGTTTGTAAAGTTTATAATTGATAAACTTTTGTAGTTTGATTTTACTAATGTTGTATATGATGAGTATTCCAATATGGAGTAAAGCATGATTAGCCTTCCACTACCTACCTTTTTATAAACCTATTTTACCTTTGCTTACTAATGTAAATGATGCATTAACTGCCAATGTTGCACCTAATAATGAGTTAAACTAGCCTTAAGAACATGCAATAGAAATGCCACTGAAAAGATTGAAAAGATAAAGACATCATAAGAAGTATGTTAACTATCTTGAGATATTTGCACTTGTTTCAAGTATTCATTTAGAATTATTATGGCTTTAGTTGCTTATTATAACTTAGAGTTACTCCAAATGGATATGAAGATAACTTTTGAATGATGATTTAGATGAGGAGGTGTCGATATCACAACCTTAAGGTTTTGTTTAATAAAAAACCCTTGCTTGTTGTATAGGAGAACTTGATTTATAGTCTTAAACAAGTATAACACAATCGATACTTGAAATTTGATGCAACCATTACTTCTCCTCATGCTTTTTAAAATTGTGATTCTAATTTTTATTTGAATACATAAAATCATATAAAACTGATAAAATCATAAGCTTATAGAATTATATTTTTTACTTGCGATTTTAACAACTATGCTTCTCTTACTTTTATTGAGAAAAAATTGATCCATACATTTATCCCAAGTTCAATTGAAGCAAGTTTATATTTCTTTTTTTGTATGTCAATGTTATATTATTAAATAGTAGTGATTTTAGATTTGTTGCATGTGATAAATAAAAATTGCTAAAGAATTTTGACAAAAAGGATGTTAAGGAAGCTCATTTTGTTTTAGGCATTAAGATTCATCGTGATAAATTTTGTTCTTCATCAAGGCTTCCTTAGGCAGCATGCTTGATCATGTGCTAAATAAGTTTAATACAAAAACTTGTCATTCTAGAGATATACAAATCGTTAAAAGAAGTCAAATTAAAATCTTTAAACTCTTAGAAATGACATAAACAGAGAGTCCATGAAAAATGTACCATATTCTTGCTATGTGATAATATGATATATGCCTAATTTTAGAAAACCAGATATAGTTTTTGCTATGAATGTTTTAGGTGGAGTGCTCTCTTGGGCGAGATCACTAGCTTGCAGCTAAAAAGTTCTTAAGATACTTATTACATAAAATGAAGAATTATATGATTGTGCATAGAAAGTTCAAGCATCTTAAAATGATTAGGTACTCGTATTGAGATTTTGTGAGTTGTCTAAATGATTTGAAATCTATTTCAAGTAATATTTCCATATCAATTAGAGGAGTGATCTAAGGGAAGAGTGTCAAACAAGGTCTTCTAGCTCCATCCATTATGTATGTAGAATTTGTAGCATGTTATGAAGTCACAACATAAGTCATTTGATTATAGAGTCTAATTTTTAGGCTTATAACAATGGAGTCAACCACAATGCTCATATTAATATATTATGATTACACTACAACCATGTTCTTTTCTAAGAACAACGAAAGTTGAAGTGGTTTAAAATGTCAATATTAAATATTTCACTATTAGAGATCTAGTGAAGAAAGATGATATCATAATTCAACATATCAGTACTATAGTTATACTTACTACTCCATTAACCAAGAGTTTAAGATCTATTACATTCCAAAAACATGTCAAGAACATGGGTATTTTAGAGCGCTTTAATTTACTTACTTAATGGTAATATATGATTATTTTTTTGATATGTTAATTTGATCATATTTGCAACTTATGTTTGTTATGTTGCTTATAATTGGATAATATATGCTTTTTGGGGTAGGGAGGTTGTAGTTGTTAGGGTAGTATGATCTTATGGTTCCTGAAAAGATAAGTTAAGTAACATTTTTCATATATACTTATAATGTTGTCAAATTGTATCTTATTAATACCTTAAGAATTTGTTATTTTTTCAAGGTTGACTATTTGTGAGTATGATATATCCAATTTGTGATAGAGATATATATATATTTGTGATTGCATAACAAATTTGTTATTTTGAAGAAATGAATGATGTATATTTAAGCATTTTTTTTATTTCTCATTCTAGCTTATTATTAAAGCATATGTAAGTATGTTATTAAGAAATTATATGTAAAGGACTAATAAGTAATAATGTCATTTTGGATCATTCATGATGTCATTACTTTCTATGCTACTACATCTAAGTCCATGTCAACATTTCTCTCGATATTCATAATTGTGGAAGGTCCTATAACAATAAGAGCATAACAATCATCATGGTATAATATTTGTGATTTTTGTTAGACCACATTGAGTTTAAGATGTAGTCTTAAACCATTCTAGCGTTAACTTTGGTCATTTTTGAGTTTGTTATTTGACCTATTGGTGATTATAATTAATATTGCCCCAAAAGGGAAAATATTAGAAACTTTCCTAATTCTTTATGCTTTCATCAATTATATAAAGTTAAATTTAAATGACTATAGTTTAGTGAAAATGTATTGCTTAAGCTAAATTATTTATTTGATCTATTCATGTATTAAGCAAATTTACACCATACATAAACATGTAATTAGATAACTTAATATAGGCATTAAGAACACCAACCTATGGTAGGAAGGCCTTATTAGATTATTATAAGGTTAATTGCACAAACCACCTTTGAAAACTTTAATAATTGCATAAGCCTCTAGCTTTTCAAAAATTGACACTTACCACTCGTGAATTAACTTCTAGAGTGGCGTTGATATGTGTAACAAGAAGGACTAACAAATTAAGGTTTTATTAGGAGGTAAGGAGTTGAGAAGGGGCCTAACATGTTTATAATAAGGGCAAATTGCATGTTTGCCTTCGTCTTCTCCTATTTTTTTGTTTTTATTTCTCTCTCTCGTATGAACAATTTAAACTCTCTCTCTCTCCTTTAACTCTGTACTTGTTCTCAGCTTTCTCTCTCTACTTCAACTTTCTCTCTTTCGCTAATTCAACTTGTAGATCTAAAAGATCTCTCTCTTTCAACTCTATCTCTTAACCCACTCTTAGAATGTGAACGAAGAAGCAAGTTATGAAAACACCTACATGGGCAAGAAACATGATTTTCATCAAAAATACCTATGTCTCATCCATCAGCTTTTCATTGTTTCTTCCATTTTTACTTTAATATTCTATTATCTTGGTATAAATGGCTTTGCTAACTGGTTGGAACTTAAAGTACTGATGTAATAGTTGGAATTTATATGATGTTTCTCAAAAGATAGAGGACAAAGATTTTAAACAAGCATGTAGTAATAGTGTACGACGATGAATAGTCATATGTGGTGATGTACATGATGAACAGTAGTGAGTGGCGGTGGTTCACAATAGAGAACAGTAGTGTGTGGCGGTGGTAATGGTAGTGTACAATAGAGAATAATGATGGCAATGTGTGTGATGCTATAAAAAAAAAATCAAAGTAGGTATTTTTGGAATGAAAAGTGAGAATAGGTTTATAATTAGGATTCTTAAGTTGGAAGGAGAAATAGTAATCCAATGATTTCAAGGAATAGGAATTCATGATAATTAAAATTCATAGATGCTATATTGCAAGAGAACAAAGTAATAGGTAATAGGAGGGCGGGGGGGAATGTGATACGGATCACTGGGAAGAACCACACACGGCTACCAATATCACTCGAACCAAGGGGATAAGTCCAAACCTCAAGACAGTCTGAAAGATAAATACAAGTCAAAGGCTAAGCAAGGGTCCTCATGCACCGACGATAGATATAATCACCACTCATATGAACTTAGGTCACACTTGATATTATGCACAAGTGTAGTCATAGGATACTCGCCACTAATCTATGCTCATAATAAACTAGATAAAAGCAATCAAGAGTAAGCAAGGATACTTAGTTCACAAAGAGAAGTATGTTTGAAAGTTCAATATCATTCACTTTGATGCAACTATTACAAATTATAAGTATCTATATGCCCAATTAAGGTAAGTCCTAAGTATATGTAATTTACAAAAAAGCATTCTTATTGGAAAAGAAAAGTCACATAGTTTACTAAGGTAAAGTTGTAATCGAGGAAAAAGGATATCGATTACAAAAAGGACAATACGGATGTCAAAAAATGGGGCATATGTCACTTGTCCATTCCATAGTCCTAATGATGCTGTTTGCCGAACAAATCAAGTTTGGGTCAGGTATACGTTAACTCGGCAAATTAGATGTTCCAGACCAAGGAAGGATTAGTCCAGGGAGTAGCCCATTATCTAGTCGACCTCAGCCGGTTAGCTTAGGATTAAGGCAGCCCGACCTTAGCAATGTATCAAGTCAATCACCTCGGGAGTCTCTTTAATGAGGTGGAGAGTAGAATAATTGGGTAGGTTAGACTAGAGAAAGGATCATTCTTTAGAGTTCAACTCTCCTTAGACAACTCGGAAAACTATATGGGCGAGTCCTTGAGCTCGGAATTGAGTGATTAGTCAATGATCCCTATCAAAATGACAATTCCATTCCCCTTAAGGAAGCATGCGATGAGACTTCAAACATTACAATAGGTTAAATAAGAGAAAAAGAGACAAAGAGAGGGTGGAAAAGATAAGTCAGTGTAATGCATCTCCGAGATTGTATATATGAAAAAGCACCATAATACCGAGAATAAAAAGAAAAATAAAGGGTTTAGCAAATCCGAGCAGCTACCAATCAAATATGATATACCAATTGATCCTACTCGGCCTAACACTCAATATGACTCATGAATGCTAAACTATGGTCACTTGCCACTACTCCTTGCTAAAGGGAATAAATAAGAGTTAAGAGATAAAACGAAAATACTAAGGTTACTTAGGAAAGGATACTTATAATAATCAATATTGCAATGTAATGTATTGTTTGGTACAAGTAAATAGGGTTTATATACTAGCCCCACTAGTGTTACAAGGTATATATGGAAAAGACAAAGGGGTAACTTATAAATGGAATATACGAAACATACTAAAAAGGGTAAAAAGGATAAAAAATATCTCATATGGAAAAAGTAAAGAATCCTTCTGAAACGTTGTGCTAGAAGACACGTGTCACCTAGTAGCTAGAGGTCTAAAATGCACTTAGTTTTACCGAAGTATACTTTGAGGTAGCTCGGCAATTCGAATGAAGTCAAAAGAAGAGTCAACAATCAGAGCAGACTTAACCTAATTCAGGTTAGAGTTTGGTCATTGATAGATGTTCAAATCCTCTCCAAGTCAGGTATAGGTCTAATGTTGTTTAGCTCGAAGGCTAACTAAATCACGGTATGAGCTCGACAATAGTTTAAGGTCACTTGGCAAGTCGGTACTTCTACTCAGCAGCAACTTAAGAATTATGTTAGTCCTTATTAGAGCTCAGTATACAGGTCGATAGAAACGTGAAAGGTAGAAGTCAAGATAGAAATCCTCATCTTGAATGGGGTTTCGGGCTAATATTCTTCGTGTAAGTCCTTGTAGTCCTTTAGTTTGATTGTGTGTAATTAGTCCAGGGAGCTGATTCCTATCATCTACTTTAGGGTCAGAACGATTTGTCCTCCAATCCAAAGAGGTCTCTAACTCTTACTCTATTATAGCATCTACTAGGTCTTCTTCTAGTTAGTGGGGAATTGGATCGATCACATTGAAGGTGAAGGAAACACCATAGTCCCTAGGTAATTCAATCTAGTAGGCATTGCGATTGATCTTTTTCAGGACTTTAAATGGACTATCAACTCATAGAGATAGCTCACTCTATCTCAGGTGCAGAAATCGTTCTTGCTTAAGGTGAATCCATACTGAGTCACCTAGTCCGAAGGAAACAATTCGACAACCACGACTACTGATATCTTGCTATCTCTAATTAAACTTGGCAATTTTCCTTGCTACGAACCGAAGTAGCTCTTATATTTCTTGGGCTCGAGCAACTCCAGATTGACTCTTCTCAACAATTATAAGGGTACCGATCAAATTTAGGGGGATAGTAGGTTTGAGGCCATAGATGACATCGAAAGGAGTCTTCATAGTTGTACTGTAGATAATTCAATTTTATGCAAACTTCACAATTGGTAGACACAATCCCAATCTTTTAAATTCTTTCCCACAACAGCTTAGAGTAAATTGCCTAACATCCTATTCACCACTTTAGTCTGGTCATCAGTCTGAGGGTGGCTACAAAAGCTGAACACAAGTTTAGTCCCAAGTCTTCTCCAAAAAGTCTTCCAAAAATAGCTCAAGAATTTTGTATCCCAATCTAAGACAACGGTCTTCAACACTCCATGCAGTGGGACAACTTTGTGCAATTTTGCTGAAGTATGCCATTTTACTAAAGCGGTTCACTACAACAAGGATCGAATCCTTTCTTCTAGATGTCCAGGGTAACCTTAGGACGAAGTCTATGGTAAGGTCAACTCAAGGTGAGATCAGTGTAGGTAAAGGCATAAACTCTCCATGTAGCTCTCTTTTTCCCTTGGCTTTCTTGCACACTTTGCAACTACTAACTATCTTATGACCATCCTTAGCCAAATCAGGCAAGCAAAAGTTCTCTTTCAATAGATCACTTGTTCTAGTCTTTCTAAAATAACCAAATAATCTACCACTATGAGCTTCCCTTACCAACAAATAGTCATCTTTGAGGTAATATCCTCTAATAGCAATTCCTTCTCTGTACTACTCAATTATAGGACCAAAATGGGGGTCACAAGTATACTACTTGGTGATAAGCGAAAACCCTAGTAATTTCGCCTGCAAGGTAGTCAATAGGGCTTGCTAACGTAACAAGGCATCTACGACTACATTAGTGTTGCCCTTTTGTGTAAGATCACATAAGAAAAACCTTCTATAAATTTTAGAAACTTTACTTACCTTTTCAAAAGTTTGTTCTAACTTCTAAGATGCTTCAAGGACTCATGGTCCGTATAAATCATAAATTCTCGTGGTAATAAATAATGTTGCTATACAGTAAGAACTCAAAAGAGTGAGTATAACTCTTTCTCATGCACAAAATAGTTCAATGTGGTACCATTGAGCTTCTCACTGTAGTAAGCAACCAGTTGTCATTCCTACATCAAGGTTGTATCAATGCCAATGCCCAACACATCACATTCCAATTCAAAGTGCTTGTCGAAATCTAGTAAGGCCAAGATAGGTGTAGAAGTGACCTTCCTTTTATCTCCCTAAAGCTCTGCTTAGCTCGATCATTCCATCAAAATCCATCATTCTTCTTTATCAACTTAGTTAAGGGTGTTACAATTTTATTGAAGTTTTTAATGAATCACCTATAAAAAGAAGTAAGTCATGAAAACTTCATACTTTAGTGATATTCTTCAATGTCAGCTATTCCAAGACAACTCAAACCTTTTCCCCATCTACTCGAATTCCATCTCCAGATACTACATACCCAAGAAAGACAACTTCACTTTGACAAAACATACACTTCTTTAGGTTTTCATATAACTTCTCAGCTCGTAAAATATCAAAAATAGCCCAGAGATGTTGAACATGGTTGTTCAAGTCAGCACTATATACTAATATGTTGTCAAAGTACACAATTACACATCGTCTGATCAAAGAATGCATCACATGGTTCATAAGCCGCATAAACGTGCTCAACACATTTGTAAGTCTAAATGACATAACTAACCACTCATAGAGACCATTCTTCGACTTAAAAGCAATCTTCATTCATCACCAGGCCTCATGTAAATTTGGTGGTAGTCACTTTGCAAATCAATCTTCAAGAATATATCGACGCCATGAAGCTCATCTAACATGTCGTCAAACATCGGTGTTAGGTATCTATACTTGATTGTAGTATGGTTTATAGCTCAACTGTCGATGCACATGTACTATGAAACATCCTTCTTTAGGACGAACAGAGCTAGTATATCACAGAGACACATGCTCTCCCTCACATTCCTTGTTTTATCAACTCATCCACTTGCCTTTTCAACTCATCCACTTGCCTTTTCAACTCAAAAGCATACTCATTATTCATTTTGTTGGCAGGTTGGTTTGGTAGGGCTACGCCTGGTTCTAGATCAATGTTTTATGCCTCGCACTGGGGGTAATCCTTTAAGTAACTCTTCAAGAAACAAGTTAGAAAATTCATCAATCAATCATCACATCTCATTAGGAACATCTTCCAAATTTCTCATCTTTAATAATGTTCTAATCAATAGAAACATAGGCTCATCAACCTTCTCAACAACTCGAAGCTTTCTTCGACTCATTACTGAAGCTTTCTTCGACTCATTACTGAAGCTTTCTTCGACTAATTTAGGTGAGCTAGTTATGGGTCTCATTCACTTAAGTTAGGGTCATGGGTTGTAGCACGATCTTCTTTCCTTCCTTAACGAAAACATAGATGTTCTTATATCTGTCATGAGTAATACATCAATCGAACAACCAATGTTGTCCAACTAATAAATGTGAATCGCCCATAAGGATGACATCTACACCATTCAGTCTCTATACACATTCCTAACACTAAAAGGCCACGGATACTTATTCGGTGACATATAGAGCTCTCTTATCATGAAGCCAGTATAGCTTATAAGGTCGGGGGTGCTTAGAGGTAGGTAATCCTAACCTCTACACAAAGGACTGTGTGACAACGTTGGTAGAACTCCCTCTACCCACAATGATAATGCACAACTGTCCCTTAATGATACATTTGGTGTGGAATAAATTCTCCCTTTGATCTTCCTTAGAGCTCAACAAGGAGCTCAACACTTGTCTAAGTACTAATATCATTATTTATCCCTGATCGGCATAAATACAAGCCTCCTCTTTCTCCTCAGCTTCAACTCTTCCAACACTCTTCTCCTATTTTGGCTCACTTTCATCAATGCTATCCACTACATGTTCTCAAAGCACCATGGCACGTTAGTTTGCATACTTAGCAACCATGTGTCCAAAACTCAAGTATTTGAAGCACTTTACTTCGTTCATCTTCCATCCAGAGGTCTGTCCTTTCTTATACGTCCTCGAGATTGACCTATCTTCAACTCAGCTCTTCTAACCTGCTCAACCATCATCAGATCAATCATGTTTTTCCACCACTTGGGAGGTTTCTTCGACTCAGCATAAGTAGGTCAGGGCTGAACAAGAGCTCGGGAAAAGCTCAACTTAGATCTATTTAGAACATTTCTTCTTTACTTTTCAACCCTCTATATTACGTTAATGGCCTCTTCTAATGTATAAAACTTTTGTACTTCTACAATGCTGCGAATCTTATATATGAGCCTTTGGTTCATCCACATTTGCTCTAATCATTAACATCTAAAATTCTCTCGCATAGTCATTGATAGATCGGCTCTCTTAGTGAAGTTCCTATAACTTTACAAATGTATTTTGCAAGTCTCGAGTACAAATCTTCCCTTCAACAATCTTTTCATATAATTCCCAAGTTCACACACCTTTTCATCCATCTCTCGCTCTAGCCATATTCAAATTTTTCCACCATATAGAGGTGTATTTAAAAAATTCAAGTGCAGCAAATCGTACCTTAACTGTATCTGTATACCCATAACAATCAAATAATTTCTCAACTTTCTCTTCTTACTCTAAATATTCATCTGCATCTCTACTTCCTCTAAAGGATGGTATTTGGACCTTGACATTGTTAGGTCTTTAAGGAGCTCGACATCCTTGCTCTTATGCTTGTTAATTTTCAACCTCTTCTTCTTCCTCTCCATCATTCTCTAGATCTACATCCTCAATCTCTTCTAATTTTAGCCTTTGTCTAGCAAAGCAATCTATCACTCCTCCAGCTTGATACGATCAAACTAGGCAATTAGCTCGACTACCTTAGCCATAATGTCGCTCAAGAATATTCTGAACTTGACTACGGTGAGGCACACTCTATGGTTTTTTCCTGTTGGCTTGCATCGTTATAACCATACTCTCAATAAGGTTGGTGAGTTTATTAAGCTTTTCATCAACTGACCTAAGAGTATTACTATCATTTTGACCTCGATCGATAAGAGCACTACTACTTAAGTCTGCAATAAGTCCCTAAACGCTTAAATCCAATGTTGTATAAAACTTTTCCCAACAAGTTGACAACTTAGTACCCAACAAACACTCCTACTTACTAGCCGAAATCTTACTGACACACTCTAACAACTTTAAAACCCAACACTCACTTGTATACAATAGAAATGAACTTGCTATGTTTTTCACAGTGAAAAATAGTGTATTACAGAATAGCAATAGAAACTACACTTACCAATCCACAAATCCCCACTTCACAGTTCATAACTCCAAACTTACTTCACTCAAACACGCTGCAATAGCTATGGAAGGAACACAGCAACTACTAACAACAAACACAATCCAAAACTTCACTACAACTTCACATACTCCCTCTCGAAACCATACTCTAATACTAGTGAAGCTAATATGTTTCCAGGGTCGTACACATGGATAAGCACCACAACAAACGAGAATGAAAAGAAAAACCAAGGGGTTAGCAAATCCGAGTAATTAACAATTGGATATGACACACCAATTGATTCTACTCGGTCTAATCCAAGCACTCAATATAACTCACGAATGCCGAACTAGAGTCACTCACTGCTGCTCCTTGCTACAGGGAATAAATAAGAGTTAAGAGATAAAATGTAAACACTAAGGTCACTTACGAAAAGAAACCTGTAATAATCAATATCGTAATGTAATGAATTGTCTACATATAAGTAGATGAGGTTTATATACTAGCTCCACTAAAGTTATAGGGTATATATGGAAAAAAATAAAAGGGTAGCTTACAAATGGAATACACGAAACATAAAGAATCTTTAATGTTGTGCCAAAAGATATGTGTCACATGGTGACTGGTGATCTAGAATGCAATTGGTCTTACTGAAGTATACCTTTGTCTCAGCAATTCAGATGAAGTTAAAAGAAGAGTTAGCGATCAAAGCAGAACTAACCCAGTTTAGGTTGGAGCTTAGTCACTGAAGGATGTTCAAATCCTCTCCAGGTTAAGTATCTCATCAACTAGGATTAGATAGAAGTCTGACATTATTCGACTTGGAGGCTACCAGGATCATGGTATAAGCTCGGGAATAGATTAAGGTTGCTTCACAGGTCACCACTTCTGCTAGGCAGCAACTCAAGAATTGTGTTAATCCTTACTAACGTTTGGTATTCGAGTTGATGGAAATGTGAAAGGTGGAAGTCAAGATAGGAATCCTTGTCTTGAATGGGGTTTCAAGCTAATATTCTTCATGTAAGTCCTTATAGTCATCTTGCTCGATTGTGTATGACTAGTTTTGTGGAGTTGATTCCTAACACAGTGACTTAAAAAAATTGAATGACTGAAAAAGTTGTGACTCATGAGATTGAATCAATCAAAGTAAATCAAAGCTGACATTAGAAACTAAATCATTGAATCACTAAAATACAAGAAAAAAGATAGGTAAGAAGTGACTAGTTACTAATAATGTCAAGCCTCTCTATTGAATTATAATGAAAATTGAAACAACTATGAGTAAATCGAATTTGAATTGTAAATGACACATGCAGTTGCAAGCTATAACTTTATTTTCTCAAACTAAAATTTTAGAGGTGTGTATAAATTTTGGATGCTATGGTAATGTACAAATTATGAAATGTACTTTTGAAATGAATTTGAACATTCAACAAGAGTAATATAAATTGAGGCCTTTGCTATCTTTGTCCCTACAAAACATATCACACTTGCTCTTAGGTCTCAACTTATACTTATAGTTTCATATTCCATTCTAGTTTCTACTGAACTCATTATAAGTCCTACACAATTTATTTTTTGTTTGTTTGTTTGTTTCAGCACCGTGGTTTTAATAAGCTATTTTGGGTACTAAGCCCCCAAGGCCTATTTTGACCTATTAAAGACATATATTGACTTGTATAGGCTAATTTCCAACCTATTAGCACTTCAACCCGATCCCAATGGTAGTCTTTTCTATTTTAAGAGTCTCTTGCCTCCATAGCTTTTTTTTTTTAATAAATTGATTATTAATCATTTACAATCAATTGCTACTTAAGTGCAAATTCTTATGATTTTCAAATTTTTAATTAATGAAAACAAGGAACCAATGCTTCCATTTATATAATGTGAGAAAAGTAAAAAGAAAACATGTAAGCACAATTAGAAAGCATTCTTCAAGAGTGAAGTGCTTTGCAATATATTCACTATTGTCCTTTTATTTCTTTTTATTTTTTTTCCTATCATTCTTTAAGCTCTTTAAGATTGTGAGAAACTCCATAAATTAACTCGACACTGGTATTTTCATACTTTCATGGATATAGATTGTACAAGTTTTTTAAAATTGTTTTGTATAATAGCCTTATCTTCTTCTATTATCTAGGCCCAAAAGTTAAAAAAAAAAAAATTACATTGCTATATAATTAATTGATTGATCAAAAAATTCTTTTTTTGTAAACACATGATAAATTTCTCGATAAAATAGATGGAAATATTATTAGCATTATTGTTCTTGACCACTTTAAAATAGAACATATCAATGTAATTCAACAATTCAATATTTTTCAAAAATTTCTACACGTAGCTATCTTCTTTTCCCCTATATGTCTAATCCTTGTTATGCTATGCAACTCAACAAGGCAATACTGTTGCTTTCAATATTTCATATACTTCTAATACTTTAATTTTGAAAAATACAATTAAAAGTAGATAAGGATAATAATAGAAATCACATCTTACCTTCATTACAAAATTTTAATATATGCCTAAAACAATAATAAAAGGCATATCAGTGAAGTATTTAATTATGAATGGAATCACGGGTGCTATAGATATGATGAAGTAAGCAAATTCCTATATTACCTTGAATCTCCTATTTTTAGTTGTAAGTCTATTGTCATTTCAATAAATATTATGTTAATTTTTTTATATTTTTTATTTTTACATTTAGTTCACTATGTATTTACATACGTAATCAACATTGCATATACGATGTTGTCAAATTCACACACATATCACGGGTGTTTTATCCATCGGTAATTATATATATAAGTACTATAACGCTTATTTAATCTGTTTAGTTCATACTCCATAATCAATTCTACCAATTGAACAACGTGGCAACTATTACTCTACAGCCTCATTCCATCCATTGGAATTAATGAGGATTTGAAGGGATCAAAGTATGGCAATCCGGAAGTTTGGAATCTTCCCGTATTTAATAATTTCAGAGTCAATATAATTTGCGCTAGTGCTTTTAACGCTCTAATATCAATTGTGCAACTTCTTGTCGGTACGTAGGAGCAAAAGATAATTGCATCTATTCTTAATAAACTTAAGTGCAATGTATTATTAGCAAATTTTGTATGAACACATAACTTCTCTGAGGATCGTGATTTATGTGCCACTAAACTTCTGATATTTTGCCTCAAATTTCGTGTGTAAAACCGACGGAGAGAGCACATAAATTTATACTTTTATTTATATGATATAATCATTACTGACCAATCGATTCATTAGAACCTCTCAATCTATGTATTAAGTGACTAGCTTATCGATTTTTTTATGATACATGAATAAAAATGACCTTTGTTAATACTGTAGTTTGCATAATTGCATCATATGGAGGCCTCTTATATTTTTTGGGTAGCAGTCTAAAATTACGGATATCTTGCACAGACACCAATTATTGTTGGTGGTGCAACTAACAATTTTGTAACTTCTCTCAACTATACACGGTCAACACATTGTTGATTTAGCCGGTAGAGAATTCCTTTTATGGCCATAATTTCGTCAAACAAGTAATGCACTAGAACGTCTATGCCTGACAACCAACCATACTAATCATGTAGGTACATATTACTAAATTTATTCTAAGCGGTTTCGAAATTAGTTTCTAAAGGAAATGTCAACTCATTTTTTTTATTTTTTAACAAAAAGGAGCCATTTCATTCGATAGTTAATCAGTTGTATTATTATTTTAGCTAATTACGACGATGCCCTCTAAAAACTATCAAAATTACGGAAAAACTTCAAGCTTTTAAATGATCACTTAGATGTTTATATTTATGTGAAGGATTGTGCAACAATATATATATATATATATATATATATATATATATATACACGTGAAGGATCGATTTACTAATATATTGGATAAAAGTTCTTCAATATGAAATATTTTATAAAGGGGGCTAATTATTACATTTTATAAATTCAGACTGATTCCGTCATTTTAATTGTTCTCAAGATGTATCAAGCTCCTTTTAATTTCATTGCTCTAATGTCAATTTTACAGTTTGTCGAACAAATCTCATTATGGACTGAAGGTGCTTTTTAAAATAACTCTTGCATCCAAATAAAACTGCACGGTATCTAAAATATTTAATTAAATCCTTCATCTTCTACATGTCGAGTTACTCATTGAGCTATAAATGAGTCCCAATTGAACTGGAACAATATATTATAAGCATGAACTAGAGTTCAACTCAAAGATTTCAAAACTCAAACTTGACTCAATCTTAATCAAAGTTAAAATTTTGAGCTTGAGTTCGGTTCAAAGTAACATTCCAAAAGGCTCAAACTTAGATCAATGAAATTTGTTTAAATTCAATTTATTTAAAAAATATTTCTCTTCCACTTAAAATAATTCAAACTCAACTTGAAATTAAAAAACATATAAGCTCTATTATAACCACAAGCAAATAAAGCCAGATATCATGAAAGTCAACTTGATTCGATAATCTACTTGAATAACTCACTTTTGAGCCCAACTCAATTATCATCAAGTCAAACCAAGCAACTCTAGAGCTCCACTTAAATAGTTAGCAAATAGGTTTTACTTGCTCGCACTCCTAATCACTCATTAGCACCATCAACCAAGCCAGGAGTCTTAAAAATTATTCTTATCATATGGACTTAAAAAGACTTATTTCTTAACAAATTTATTCGAGACTTTTTTCTCCAAAAATTATTTAAGATTATTTTTTTTTACTAGAGAAAAATCATATAATACTAATGTTATGTTTCCTTACACTTCATGGTTATGTTAGACCATTCTCAACCCATTTCATATCCTAGATATCGCGTTAACATCATAAGAAAATTCCACCCTCGAGAAATTTACTACTTTATTTTTAATGTTTTTGTGAGTCTTAAATAATATATTTTAACCATTCAAAATTTATTAAAAAAAAAAAAAAAGAACTTGACTTACTCCCCGATCCCCACAATGGACGAACAACACTATATTGGCTATTTAAGCATGAAAAATCGGGAGAAATAACTCCTATTAGGATATTCTTACATACCATATCGATATGACCGAAATCGATGTAGATAAATGTAGTGCGGACTTGCTGAACGAAATCGATGTAAATTACAATAGATAGTTTACCCATACGAGACTGTATTTAGTGCATTGATTGCTAAATGATTATCAAAAAGGATGCCTGCTACAATCCCATTTATGTTTTTTACTAAATCAATTCCATTTTCTATCTAATATTTGATTTACTATCAAATAAATTTAAATTATTGAAAATAAAATCAATTTAATTATTAAAATTTAATAAATATTAAATTAAACATTAAATTAAAAATAAAATCAATCTCACAAAAAATATCATCTAGAAAATAAGAAAATCTAAAAAGACACCTACTAAATGCTTCGGCGAAATCAACAAACTTTTATGATGCGCTGAAAGTGGATCACATGACTTCTGAGGCCACGTTATCGGTATCAAGCACCGCTACAGCACGGGCGCTTAAATCTATCGGGGTATAGAAAAAGAACCGATATTTGACAGATATTTTCATATTAACTATTCTACTTTAGAAAATTATAATATATATTGGTTTAAAAAGTAATAATTATATGATTCATAAAAAATTCAAAAAATTATTAAGTAATTTTGGCAAATTATCTATTGATAAAATTAAAAGCTAATTGAAAAGAATGGTTGTTTAGAATAGTGATATGGCACTCTAAAAATCTAATTAAATATTCTATTGATAAATATACTCTTATTATCTAGGTCACTAATTGTATTATCTCATCTCTTCCATCCATTAGGATTTGAAAAAAATATAATGATCAAATTGAAGCTAATACGGATTTATACCTATCGTGAGCCCTACCACCTTTTATATTTACTTTGAAAGTTCAATGCACATATTTCACAGGTCTATATAAATATGATCATTTTTCTTAAGTATTTTCAGTGCGAGTCACCCGTTAAAATAAAATTACATATATATATTTTTAAAATAAAATACAAAAAAAAAAAAAGAAAACAAAGAGAGAGTGAGAGAAGATCAAAAGAATTTTTTTTTTTTTTTTTTTAGGGTAAAACAAAAGAATTTGTTACTACCAGCATGCAAGCCAGCATTTTTCTCCTCTTCACATTCTACCTACCTGCACTCTCATCCATTTCTATATAACCATTTTCTGTTCAACCTCGGCAACGAGAGCATTACTAACGAACAACCTTAATTTTCCCGAATTCCATAACCCGGCCATAGCACCGATAACACGATGCCGGAATCGAACCCTTCACACGCAAAACACGTCGCGGTTCTGGCCTTCCCTTTCGCCACCCATGCAGCACCACTCCTAAGTCTAATCCTCCGCATCTCCTCTCTCTCTCCCACCACCATTTTCTCCTTTTTCAGCACCAAAACATCCAACGAAACAACCTTTGAAAATCTAGACCTTAACTCTCTCCAGAACATTAAAATATTCGATGTTTATGATGGCCTGAAGCCAGACTTTGTTCCATCTGGGAATCCCCTGGAATTCTTATCCATGTTCTTAGCGGTCATGCCAGGAAACTTTGAAACTGCCCTGAAATTGGCTGAGGAGGTCGTGGGGGAGAGTTTTAGCTGTATCATATCGGATGCGTTCTATTGGTTTGGTGCGAAAATGGCCCGGGACATGAATGCCCTGTGGGTTCCGGTTTGGACCGCTGGACCGAGAGCCCTACTGACCCATATTGAAACCGATGCAATTAGAGAGAAATTCTCGAATTCAGGTGAGATGAGGTTTCAAATTTCTATGTAATGTTTATGATTTTATTATTATCGATGAATGTATGCTTTTTTCCTTTTACTTTTATTTGTCAATTATAACATATTACATTTGTATGAAAAAGGGCTAATCTACTTCATCCCCTGATAATATTCATGCAATCTGACGATTAAAAGCTTTTTACATATTGAGTTCGATAGGAACTGTTGCATCTCATAAATTAAGTAGACATCTCTCTTTGGAGAAAGGCCCTGTTAAAAGTGATGCATCATGTGATTCCAATATTGTATATTGTAATAATAAATAAATATTTCATAGGCTAGAGCATTAATGACGTAATAAGTTAAGCTCTAAATCATAATGGGACTTTATATACCACTAGTATTTGTACATGGTATTTCACTTTTAATGATGTTTGGTATTTATTTTATTGTTTTTTTGCTTTTTTCTTTTAGCTAAATTAAATACAACTAATAAAATAAAGATATTTAGAGTAGGTTTACTATTCTAGCAAATAAGAAGAAGAAGAAAGTTTTAAAGGAACACAAATTAGTCCCAGCAACGTTGGAAAAAAAAAAGGAAAAGGAAAAGACGTCACTTTGTTGTATGTTATGTCCTCGTCCTCTGCATGGGCATTTTCAACGTAGGTCCTTTTCAATTTCAGGAGTGCAGGGGAAAAGCAGCCAACTTAAATATCCTTCTCAATCATCAGATTATATTAAAGGAATTCATTAAACAAAATCATAACGACACCTATAATATTTTAGTACAAGTTATGAGCTCTTGAATTTAAAGAAAAGATGCTAAAAGAAAAAAATTTATACAGTAAATTCATATAAACTGAATCTATTAACATTGTTGTAATATAATGTTATAAATACTAACACGATGAATCAGGCTCGATTCCCAAGAGATCTCGCGGCATTGCCTATAGTTTGTGAAAACAGAGATAAGGATAAATTGCATTTCGACATTTATTTTTCCTTTGGAACTTTAGTTTTTTTAATCGAGGCCATATACGCAAATAAACCCATGAAACTTTGCTTCTTATATAACTAGGCCTGCGAACTTTAGTTGTATGAAATTTAAAAAGTAGAAGAAGGTCAGAAAAAAAAAAACAGAAAACCGGGGGTTCAAGATAATAAGAAGCTCTCACCATGTTATCTGTATGCCATGGCCAATGCCTTGACGGGCGAAAGCGATCGCTCTCAATGAACGCGTCATGGTGGCAACCATGGGCGGCTCTAGCGCCACCCACAATACTATATGCATTGTTCTCTAAATTAGTTTATGTTTGATTAATATGAATAGTTGTCGTAAAAAAAAAAAAAGACAATTAAAAATCCCTTTAAATTGTTATTACTTTTCATGTGGTTGTATTACGTTTCATTTTTAAATGACATTTTCTTGGGTAAGATTAGGTATATTTTTTAGATTTTTAGATGACATCACCTTAGTAATTTTTATTAATTCTCTCCCGTTTCCCCTTCCCTTGCGCTTTGATGACACGTGGGAAATAAAAAAATCTTCATAATCTTTTAGAATATATTTAGACATAATCGCATGTCAAGCAATTTGCAATCAATTGCTTGCTTAACTGTCTTTCTCCTGATCTTGCATTGGCAGAGCTCGATGACAATACGCCCTTGGGTTTCATTCCTGGATTCTCATCTATACGAAAAAAGGACTTACCCCGAGAAACCTTCGTTACAAATCCTGATAACGCCTTTCCTGCCATGGTTCACAAGATGGGTCAAACCCTACACAAAGCCAATGTGGTTACCATTAATTCCTTTGAAGAACTCGATGACCCATCAATCTTAAAACAACTAGAGGTCAGACTCCAAAAGATCCTCAACATAGGTCCCCTTATATTAGCCTCTCCTCCACCTTTGGTAGATGACTACTCATGCCTTTCTTGGCTTGACACACAACCACCATCCTCGGTTATATACATCTCTTTTGGTAGTGTCATTGTACCACCACCTCACGAGTTAGTTGCCCTAGCACAAGCCCTAGAAGACACTAAATTCCCATTCATTTGGTCATTTAGAGGAAACCCTGATGAGAAATTGCCGGAGATGTTCGTTTCCAGGGCGAAAGAAGATGGTCACAAGATTGTACCATGGACTCCACAGCTTGACGTGCTTAGACATAAATCGGTTGGGGCTTTCTTAACACATTGTGGGTGGAATTCGATCTTGGAGAGTATGATTGGTGGTGTACCGATGATCGCTAGGCCCTTCTTCGGGGACCAACATCTTAATAGGAGGACCATTGAGGCTGTATGGGGAATCGGTATCGGTGTTGAAGGAGAAGTGCTTACAAGGGATGGAATAGCAAAGGCCTTTAAGAGAGTTTTGGTTGAAGAAGAAGGAAGGGAGATGAGGAACAGGATCAACAAGTATAAGGAACTTGCTCATGAGGCTGTGGAAGATTGTGGTAGCTCCACTAAGAACTTTCAATCTCTGGTTGAGATAGTGGCCAGTTGACATAACTTGATGTGGGATGTTGTGGCTACGTCCCGGAGTTTGATGTGTTTCGTTTTGGCTGTGCTCAAGTCTTCTAGTGTTTTCGTACGGATTTTCAAGTGTTGTGAATTCAGGATGATGGATGAGGATATGAAAAGGATTGGACCAAGAAAAGCATCGACGATTATGAAGTAATTCTTTTAGTCCCATGAGTTTTGTTGTTATATCAGTTGTCATGTAACAGAAGAGAAATACAGAATATTGTGACGTTGCTGACCCTTTTTTTTTTTTTTCTAATTTCAAGTAAGGCTTTTTTTCAATGTTTTTTCTTTTTTTTTGGCCCCAGGCCTTTTGGCTAACCCTGGTATATCCAAATAATTTCACTCCAGTGAAAGGATAATGTTTATACCTTATGCACATTAGCCTCTTGGTGGTATTTCAACTGTTTAGATGTCATTTGCTATTATTTCCGTTGTGCTCTTCTAAATGTTATCAAAATTAGTCAGTTTAGTCATGGAATATATATTCAACTTGATATTTGAATTTTCGTTTGTTGGATAGAAGTGAGCATGAATAGGTTTTCAAGCTGGTAGTAGCTCGTTATACTTAAACTCAAGTAAAAGTCAGTTTTGAATAATGAATCAGTTCAAATAGATTTTAAACTGGTCCAACCCAAGAATAGTTGAGCTGAACCGTCTCGAGAAACCATCGTGCCTTAAGAGTTCAAACAATTCACTCAAACAAAATTGCTAACAAAAAAAAAAAAAGAAAGAAAGAAAAGTGGATCGGTTCTTTTAATTGGCCCCACAACAACCCTTGCTTTCCTGCCTTTTGAATTCAAGAAATCAGACAATTTCAAATGTTTGATTACTTTCGATGCATGCAATTCAAGATTTGAATCGAAAAATTCAAAAATTGTGGAGCCGAAATATTTAAAATTTTGAATTCAAAATTCGAACAACGCGTTCACATATTCCTCACTCCTTATAAAATAAATGATGTCAATATGCTGCAGTTATTACTTCACAAACTAATTAAAATGCCCCAACTCTAACCATTATATCTTTAAATTTTTTCCCTTGTGAAACGTTGGCATAAAAATATTTCCTTTCGTTAACCACCAATATCTGAGCATAGTTCTTTATTCCACTACAATGAACCATTTGCATTAGCAAATAATACTGACATACACATATCCGCTTTGTTTTGACTTACATATTATTTCTGTTTTTCATTCATTAATCTTTGTTGTAATAAATAAGAGAAAAAAATTTACCATCCATGGAAAGATTTTTGCGTCGTACATTCTTTAATGAGAAGCATGGTTCCTCATCTAAGGGAAAAAGTAAGAGTAAGGGTAAGAGCACTAGAACTGGTACGTCTCTGAGCCACAACAATTCAACAACGTTCAGTCATACCTGGATAGCAAGTATAACCTGAATGAACAGAAGGTATACGATGTAGTTGAGAACGTGTAAAAACAAGTTACACCACCTCCTGAGTTCAATCTAAAACCTCATCACACGAGTAATCGCAGCATACTACCTCCCGGTTTCGAACCTCCATGCATGAGTGTCCTTAAACATCTTACTAGATTCAAAACTCTCCGTATGAGTGTCCCTGCACAACCCATAAGATTTGAATTGCTACAGATAAGTTGCCTCATAAGCACGTTAGAAAATAAAGAGGATGAGATAGAAATTATTCCCAAAATAGAAGAGTAACATATGGAACAACATAGGCCCAACAGTTCAAGACATTCCGGATGAAGTAAGCTCCTTAAACTCGATAAGTCTAATATTTTTACTATACCTTTCCATAAAAGTATAGACGAAAAGGGGAACTTGAGGGCATTTTACAACTATTGCAACGCAAGTTACTCGTAGAAAACAGGAGAGGGATATGGTATCCTTAACAAGCATTTGCTGTCTAACCCATTGAAGCATCCAATTTGATACCTGTTTGATATAAACTTATGAGATAATCATTAAAAGTAAACTCGAAATTCAAATTTGAAAAAAAAAATTACAGTAAATCCTACAGGTACCTATCATTTCATAGACAAACTAGAATATTGAAAACTACTAAACCCTTTGAGAAGACCTGTATAGTTTTCCTTAAAAGTTAGGAAAATCAATACTAAAGACCATAACTAGTCATTTCTTGTTATACCTTACTCTCTGTCCCAATTTGCTAGTACTCTAGTTTTGAGTGGGTACTTGTAATCCATTTAAAACCTACAAAACAAACTATAAGAAAATGACAAACAGCTTACTTAATAAGTGAGGTGAAAACAAAAGTATGTATTCAGCATATCACAAGTAAGGTTTTCAACCAAGTTGGCAAGATGCAGTACATGTACAAGCAAATGCCATCGCACGACGTTATTCCGTTCGTCGTAAGATCAGAGAAATTATACCCGCTTTAATCCAGGTTGAAGAGGTTGACGTCATACACTTACGAATCGAAATTAAATAAGGGCTTGTGCAATAAAAAACACCCTCCTCCCATAACTACCTTCAAACTATAATCCCTAACTTTTCCACGATCTCTTCTCCTATCACTTAGTTCGACTAAAGGTAGGGAAATGATCATTTCAGCTATCTTCATCGAAGAGAGTTCGTGTTTTGCCCAACGATCCTAATCATTACCCTAGTGAGTTACGATATATATCAAGTTATATATTAAGTAAAGTTTGAGTTAATTTATTTTTAAGATGATCAATTAAACTCAAACAATTCAAGTATAATAATATTCATACACAACCATATCATGAAACTCAACTCCCATCACAGCAAATCGAAACCTAACCACAAATGCTGCATACACACAAACAGCTAATTACAATCACAAGCCAATACATTCTGAGGTCTCCAAATATTCTGAAATAATACCCTAAAATGTTATGAAACATCAACTCCACTTACCTGGCTTCCTAGCCAAATCATTCCCAAAAGTCTTCAATAAAGTTACAAATTTGGCGTATTTGTTACGAAATAGAGTAGAAATTAAAATACAATACTTAGATGAAACCTATCTAGTATATTAGATTTACCTTATTTTACTTGGCTCGATGTAATCAAAAATACTTATTATGTAACATCATCAAAATTTAACTTTACATTTGAAATTTACATAACATCAATTTCTAGTATTATTTAATAAGTTTCTATCCTTTCAAAGAACTTTTACTTTAGAAAATTGTATTATTATTATTATTATTTACTAAAAATTATACATATACTCCAATTTTTACAAAAGCAACAATGTTAGATTTGTAAAAATATAAACTTTAATTTTAATAGTTTTGACAAGAACTTATTACTAGAGATCTGCCTATTTTGAGAATCGATACTAATTATACGATTTCTATGATTATCAATTTATATTTTTCAAGAAAATTACAAGTTTCAATCCTAAAAACTTTTATCATTTCACAAAAACAACCATTATCTTTATAGATGTATAAATTTGCGTCAATTGTCCATTTTACCTTAAAAGAAAACTTGTAAATGAACTTTCAAATTTCATAAGGTAAGTGTTCTAACCATAACGTAATATAAGGTACCTATAGTTTAGTTTATTTAATTATTATTGTTTTTACGAGCTATTTGTCTGAGTATTTCTATTTTTACATCCGACCATTCATAAAAGGTAACCCAATAATTCAAGTTTTCTTCAATTTAAAATTACTAGTAAATCCTTTATAATCTAACTATGTCATTCTAATACGTTACACTCATATTTTACAAGAAGTTCACAATTATCGGATAATTAGTAGTGATTTACTTAAAAACAAAAAAAAAAAAGATTATTGATTTTTTTTATTTTTGTATATCTTCTTTGTAAATGAATTATAAATATTAAATAGAGCCAAAGATATAACTTATACTGAAGTTTGATGAAGAAAAGGAGTCCTTTGCTAAACCTTTTACATTTAAAGAGTATCCTCCGTATTCATGACATTGTAGTAGTAGTGGTTTAATAGTTGACAATAGTTTTAAAGATAATGCATTGGGATAACAAGCAGACGGCAGTTATCATTATGATATAATAGTCTTACGTTTAATTTATAGTGATTTTTCGATATATATATATATATATATATATGTATATATTGTGAGAGAGAGAGAGAGGAATCTATATATTTTGTGTAGTGGAACTTCTCGTTTCAAATTCACCGTCAGCTTTATATAGAGGACATTGGCAGTGGAAAATGCTTTAAGCTGAAGAATTTGATGGCGGTGAGAAAATAAGGACAAGGACTCGGATAATTGCGGCAGGGGTTAATCTCATCGTAGAATAAAATATCATTATATAGATATCTAAGCAAGTGGATGGGATTAATCTCATCGTAAAATAATATATATATATATATATATATACCTACACAAGTGCATGTTTCTCCAGTTGTCTATCCCCCTTTTGTTTATATTTACTCTTTTATAATATTATTTTATTATGAAAACACTTTTAACATAGTGGGAATGTTTACAAATTACAGCTACTATTACTATGTCAATTCGGTGCCATTTTCTGTGCTACTCTTCAAGTATAATTATATCTTCATTTAATGTAAAGATTTCATAATATATTTCAAAAATAGCATAACATTATATTATACATCTAATCTTAAATCTCTATTTTTAGACTAATTAATATTTAATCCAATAAATTTTATATTATAATTTATATTGGTTACATTTCGACTTTTTTTTTAAATTCGACTTTACATAACTATTTTTTTTTTTTACTTTTAGTGGACTTATATTACTATTTGGTTTTATACAAAACTAAATACTTATAAACTAGTTACCAAATTACAAAGATTCACCTGACTTGGTAACTCTCATAATTATGCTATATCTTAGTATAGGATCTTAATTGTAAATTTTTCAAGGTCTCACAACCTGTGCGCATGCATATACGATATGATGTTGAAATGGTTAACTTATTATAAAGATATTTTTTATATTTATCCTGTAATAACTATTCTAGATCCTCATTGTAAAGCAAAATTATTACTAATATGTTTGAAAACTTATTAATATTACATTCAAGATCTAACAAATTCCCAAGACATATACAGCGTGGAAGCACAACAGAAAGTGTCGACAGCAATGGCTGATATAAAGGACATACTCAACCACTACTAAAGTCAATATGATAGTTAATCATCAATCTCTCATTTGCCACCTACCAAGGAGCAGCATTACTTATTTATGGGTGAGCAGTTACTAGCATAAAAATTGAAGAGGCAACAATCTAATAGTCCAATGTTTAAGATGCAACACTACACCAATACGAATTTCGAGTTTTCTAAAAATTTTTCCATCAATGACTTCAATATTTTAGAGTGGTGGCAAAGGTACATAAGGGATTACCCACTTCTATCTCGCATCACTTGCGAAGTACTTATTATTCCAACTTTAACGGTCGCCGTTAAGTAAGCATTTAGTACAGCAGGCCTGATCGTCGATGAACACTGAGCTTCTCTATCTGTTGTGAACATTGAGGTAAGTGCTTACACAACAGATTAGTACAAGGTGGCCTGCAGATGATAAGAACCATACAAGACATCAAGCAAGGAGAATGATTATTTTAGTAACTAGAACAGATCTGATGGAAGCCCATGCTCAATGACGGGTTCCACTCCTAATCATGAACATTAACAACTACCTGAAGAGGAGATATAGTAAGTTTTCTTTTTATCTTGATCGAAAAGGTTTTATCACGTAGAAAAATTATTGTTCCCAATTATTCCAAAAAAGTAAATGGCATGGATTTCCCAAAAGTGGTGATCTAGTATTAAGGTTTTTCAAAAATTTTGATCGAGTGAAATTATTTTTCTTTAAAAAATTTAAATTGGATGCTCACATACACTTGGATTCTTTCTACAAAATATAAAATTGACCAATAAATTAAAGGTTTTCTAAAAATCAAAACTAAACTAAAGCAATATGATTCCGATTAATGGTTAAGTAAGCACCTTTCAGACAATCATAAAATATAGTAAAAAATATTTTCCCTCTGACCACTTCAATCTACTCAATCAGATTAGTTCTTTATACTGTTAAAGACTTCTCTATATTTTAATTCTTTTTCTATTTATAATGTATGCTTTATGGAAGGAGGAAAGGAAAAAAAAAAAAAAGGTTGAAGGCTCGGTAAGGGAAAAGAGAAAAAAATTATGAAAAGAAAGGAAAAAAAAAAACAATTCAAGGGTTTCAAACCGCCCCTTAAACCGTCAAACCTATTAAACCGACTCGGAACCATCGGCTCATAGACCAATCATAATTCACCATTCACCATGTTCCTAACCAATAAATTGGTAGTTCAAGGTTAGTCTGGCCCTTTGCCCAAATCTAGTTATACTGTCTGGTATGCATATTAGAGATAAATACTGTCTAGTTCAATCTTAATCGCCCAGACTAAGATGATGTAGATATATATATATATATATTATATTTTGTTTTTATTTGTTAAAATATGCAGCATCCTCTGGCATATTTGGTTGCAGCGCAACAATTGTATCTTCGAAAGGAAATCTATTAATCCTGATGGGGTTATAGCTGTAATAAATAGAGAAGTAGAAGAAGTCTGGGAAGATCACAAGAACCTAACGAAGAGCCTGCTAAAGGGCAATTGGGAATTGACTTAACGACGAGATAAATGGCAGCCACCTTGTGCAGATTTTGTGGAGTGTAACACGGATGGGGCGGTTGTCAGTGCATTAACATAGGCTGCAATTGGATTGTTGTGCAGAAATTCCGAAGGTGATCTTCTCCAAGCAACGTGTATCTTAGTCCATTGTGATGATACGGTGACGTAGAGTGGAACTACTAGCCATCAGAGAAGCCCTCCTATCTGCGAAAAGAAGAAATTGGAGAAAGATTGTGGTTGAAACAGATTACAAGATGGTCTATGAGATGATTGTGTCTGGCAAAGCTTCCTATAGAGAAATTGTTCACGATGTCTCATTTTTGAAAGTATCTGTAGAGTTTTTTTTTTTTTTTCTTTTTCTTTTTTTCGCTCTTGCGTCAAGAATAGCAAATACATGTACTGATTGGGTAATTACTTAGGTTAGGTCTAGGACAACTTATAGTTTTAGGATCTCTAGACCACCCCACCCTAAAGATTGGCCAAAGCATCCGCCGGATATTGTTTAAATTTTATGATATTAATAAGATTGCTTCTTTGGCCAAAAAAAAAAAAAAGAAAAGAAAAGAAAACGATGGCCCGACTCATAAGTTTTTAAAAAATAAATGATTCAGTCCAGTGTGGTTAGGGAAATAAATTATATGGAGATCAAGTTTGATGATGAAGCAGGTAAAAATATGAGGATGTTTTTCGCAAGGTAAATATACAAGAGACTGGTACTTCAAATTTAATTTTAAGCAAGATATTCTCTTGTCCTCTTCCTCAACTATCCATGTAAGAGAAATATTAAGAAAGTTACGGAAAGGGATTGTTTAAGAACTATTACTCAATAATATATCTTCTTCTTGAATTTATTAGCGTTTAAAGCCATTGATATTTCACAAACAGATAAACAAATTTGCAATGGTGATTGATAGAGATATCAGGACCCGCATAAATGCATTGGCTGAAACAACAATGAGGAAATTGAAAACATAAACGAAAATTCAAGGTAGAGAAAAGTTCTCTCTAAAAGCTGTGTCTTCGCCTAAAGATGCGCCAAACCCTAACCCTGTCCTCTTTCCTAGAAAGAAAATCGTTTTAAGTTTCTCAAATATATAGAAAATGAAGTTGCTGCCCTGAATTTATATCAAAGCCATAGTGCCTGCTCGGAAAAATCATCACGAGTCTAATTGCAAAAGGTTTTCAAAACATTTGGGTGAGAGCCTGCTAATCCTATCAAATTGCAAGGATATAGACCTTCCCATAGGGACCTGGTGGTCAATAGCATCCTAAACGCTTCCACATGCACAGTTCTCCTTCTTAAATCGGCAAGAGCAGCTGGAAGAAATAGAGGAAGCAACCAACGAAATTGTAAGTTTATAGAAGGGTATTAGTTTATAACTTGAATAGGAAATGTGGAGATGGAATTAGGTTGGAAAATAGTCATAGTAGAATATACTTTCTAATTGAAAATAAACTATAGTAAAGAGTGCTTCAAAAGAAAGAACTTGGTATATTTCTCTCCTCCTCAATGAACACTACAAATCAACTTAATACGACTGTTACAAAACATTGTTTAAAAGATTATAACTACCATTTAGAACATCCTTAACAATATCTATGAAAATATCTCAACTAACATTTTTTAGACACTCCACCTACTATATTTTCTAGAATTTGGTTGTTGTGATGGACTTGAGCTTGAACATGAACTTGACATGAGCCAAAATGAATCACATTTTAACACTCCTCCTTGATTCACTATGGCATAACTCTAAGCATATCTCATAGCATCTTCAACTTTGCTTGTGGGAGGGTCTTTTGTAAATATGTCGGCAAGCTGCTCGTTTGTCCTACAATATCTAAGCTCGATATCTCAATTGTTTGTTACTTCTTGTAGGAAGTGATTTTGATGTTGATATACTTTGTCCTACTGATTTCCAAAAATTGTTATTGCAAACTTTTTGTCAAAGTATATTATTGTAAGCTCTTTTTACTTTTCTCCTATATCTTCAAAAATTTATTTGTCATCGATTGCCAATTTGGTGTCTTACATGTTTCATAATAATCGTTATTTTATACACCTAATCTTTTTGTATAATTCCTCTTCTATCATATTAGAGACACACAACGCTATTTTCTATCCTATTAGGTTTGGATCTAGAAGATAATAATTCTCTGTATATTTGTTCAAAAGTAATAATCGATTAGATATAAATGTTATATCAATGTACGCTTACTTATTTGTTTAACTCAATCAAGAGTGTAGGTATGCACGTAAGTGCTTAATCTACAAGAATGGGCTAAACGATGGATATTTGTTAAGCATAGTATTCTAAATATTGTTTCTTTTTTAAGAAGATATGATATTTGACATAGAATCTATGCTTGATTGATTGCAAGATGAACCTCTCTTTATTGGATAGACATAGCTCATCTTCTTACTCAGTAACAACTACTCCAATGAGATCTTCTTGAACTAATTTGATTGATAGACAACAACCGATTTGATCTCTCCTTTGGTTCTATGGGCATCTAAAATATAGAAAAGTGAAAATAAAATTGTTATTTACTTGATATCAAAATATAAATTGCATTAAGCTAGAAGTGTAACTACTTGTTGGAAAACAATAGCTAACTATAGAAAATATTGATTACATGTTTACATTTTAAATAATCATGAATTCATGATGCACTTTTTGCTCCATTTAATTATCATGTTAAATTGTTTAAAAATTGGTCATTTGTTTCTTTAATAATCAAAAATGCCCGGCCTCCCACTAGTCATGAACTATGTCATTCTCTTAATGAGACCATTGCACCACGAAACAAGATGGATAACCTCCTGAACGTATGCAAGATAGTGCCAACATCAAGATGGCTCTCCTAACAAAGGGATGGATTTGAAACAAACCTAGGAAATAGAAAAAGAAGGCTGACTCACCATCTAAAATATGAGAAAAAATTAGAAATTAATAGATGATCGAGTGTCGCATGAGTACTCTAAGAGCAAAGAACCTCCTATCCTATGATAAGTGGTACTAAAGCTAAAGTTCCAACCTCATTGAGCCACTTAAATACTTAATATGTGGTAGTTCTTGAAACAACCTAAAGTGATAAATTATGATGAATATGTTCAAGTAAAGTTTTAAGTTACTTTCAAGTGGAAATTTTTTAATATTGAGATAAAATTTTAAAATTTCAATTTTACTCCCATTTAGGAATTTTCACATGTCTAAATAAAAGGTGGAGTTCATAGAATATGTAACGCCCCAGAACTTGGGACACTATAGCTTACTATATGTCCCTAATCTTTGTTGACATATCAAGTATCTAGGAACCTGCAAACTATTCATAATCCACAAAATAATTACATAAAATCTACCAACTTACAATTTAATAACTTTAAATATAAAATAAGAATGGGACATCAACCACTCAATCTCCACAAATACCATACCATATCATCACTTAAATCTGACATAAAGAAAGAACCTAAAATAAATACACCAACCTAATGATTTAGAGTCTCTTAGCTCTCACATAAGTTAACCTACTAAGTATCACCAACAAGAGTCATAAGCAACTCCATAACAACACAACTCCAAAAATTATTCAAATACATAAAATAAATAAATAAATAAACATAAGTCCACTGAGTTCACTCCTAGAACAAATCTACAAAGTTCCTATGCTATCATCATAGTAATAGTAGTCTCCTCCTCATCACATTATAAATAATCACAACTAGAATCCTTAACATAAACACCATCGCATACATCATAACTTAAACCTGCAGCTGAAAAACAGCAATCCTTATAGAGTAAACCAATGCCCAATACAAGATACCATAGACATGCACATGAACATACATGTAACAAGAAAGGACACACGAGTAACAATCATAAATGCAACAAACAACCGATTAGATCTTGTTATTTAAGTCCACAAAAAACATAATCCTAGCATCTTGAGACTTGAGGTTACTCATGACCCTTGCACACATAATATATAAATACTATAGAAGTATTGGTGTTGGATCCTCCCCAACTACCCGAATGCCAAAACCATCTTAGATTTACCTAGGTCCTTTCTATATAGGACTCCATCGGGAACAGTGTCGCGCAAAAATCACCAGATACTTCACCAACACCATTAGATCCGACCAGTAGGTGGTCAAAGTCAAACAAAAGCAACAACAACAACTAGTTAAATCCAAGTTTCATTTAAGTCAAGTTAATGTATACTAATCTAGCACACACAATCAACAAGCATGAATCCTATACTTAGTACTCCTATTTCAACGAAGTCTAATATTATGGACTCCTAACATCTGGTCACAAATGCAATACTGGATTCAAAACTTAATTCATTAATCATTAACTCAAATTAACACTCTTTCGCTTTTATTCAACTCTTTGTTTCAACATCTGAGCTTTTGAATCATACTCCACATATCTTTTCATATCCTTCCATACACTTTTCAACATCTTATAATATAACTCTCTCTTTATCCCTCCCTCTCTTAAGCCTTCTCTTTCATCCTATCTTTCTCTCTCCTACTCGTCATCTTTTCTTTTCTCTCTTCCCTTCCCCACAATACGAATTCATGTATACTAAAAACACATAAAAAATTTGTCACACTTACATACAATGCACACACACCACCGTACTGCATATCCTGACTCCATGCACTCCAACACCAATTCGACAACGCTAACAATATACAATTTACGCCGTAACCATATCACCATTGTTCCCATCTACCTCATTAACTACCTTCACTAAATCTACACCAAAACCACAAAATTAAAAATTCCTGAAAGAAAAAAGGTAAGAGCAATACTTACATGTAATTCTTGATAAGAAACACCCTAAACTCAAATTATAAACACGTAAAGCTGCAAAAATAGAAATCTTTATGGTTTTTACGGCATCTTTTTAAAAAAAAAACGAATTTATACGTTAAATAAACGAAGGATTTACTCAAAATTATTGTATCTTTGCATTTTCTTGAAGATTCATCAATTTTTCTCGTGCTTTAGCTCCCAAATTCAAATTTTAGATTTGAGTTTAAGAGGGGTTTTGTGCAATTTTTTAGCCTATATCGTAATGTTTTTTTGTGAGGGAGAGTTATGGCAATGCAAGATACGTTTATTTTATTTAGTAAGAAGTTTGAATTTTTCCTAAACCAGATTGCCCGTTACATTAATGTATAATCATAAACTATACCAATGTCTAAATCTTTTCCTATAACAGTATTGCCTTAATACTTGATATCTATTTTTCATGTCATACCAATGTCTAAATCTTTTCTCCTAACAATATTGCCCCTAGCATCTCTAGTCAATTATAAGTTATACTGTGTCCTTAAGCCTTTATTATATTACTATATTCCTTCCATTATTTTATATTTCTAAAATTTACTTTTATTATTATATAACCTTTTTTTTTCTAAGTTTAAGTTTTACAAAATAATTACTAATATAATTATATTTAAGCTCTATCAATTAAAAATATAAATGTAAGTAGAATTAGAAAAGACCTTAGTGCAACTGAGTAACTCAAGGTAGTAGTTCTTTTTCCAAAGATGGAAAAAGTGAAGGGATGAAAAAGTAAAGGAAAAAAAAAATCCTTCCCCATTGTCTTGTTAGCATCTGCTTTAACCTTTTGACTCTCAATTTCATCTTCAGGATCAAGGCTAAATGAAGGTCAGTTCTTAAACCCATATTAAATCATACCGTTATTAGGCTTAATAATCTCATTTTTATAACAATTTTAGCAAGATAAGAGTACTAAATCAAGGTTTTTCCATTTTTTTTTTCCTTTGAAGATGCCATGGAGGACTAGAACTAAAAACCATGTTAAAACCCCCCATGAAAGGATTTTTTTATGAAAGCAAAATATATATGGTTAATGTTCCTAATCAATTTAGTCCGTATAATGACTTAAGAAAAATAGTTGATATGATATAAAAAGTTATTCGAAAGCTTAAAGAGCTCATCATAATTGAATATGCATAAAAAATACATGATGATCATAACCCAAAGCAAATTTATATATATATATATCATATTGGCAAAAGATTGTTGAAGAAATAAATAATGATGAAGGAATGAAAGAAAAGTCTGAACAAATAGAAAGCCTTTGAGACAAGATTGCTTAAAAGTAAGGATGTTAGAAGCTAGATGATCATTTAGAAGCTAAAGATTCACATTAGAAGATAACAGTCAAAGGAAAAGCTAAACAAAAGGAAAGAAAATTTTACAAGAATTACAAGTCAAGATCAAGTATCAAAGAGAAGATACATTTGTGTAACATATTTGATATGCCAGAGATACGCATTGCATGTTCAAGAACAAATTATTATCAACATAAGTAATTCAATATTTGAGAAAAAGAAAACAAGAAAGTCGAGGCAGCAAACATAGAAGAATATTGAATGATAGCAAAGAAAATTTGAAGATAGAACAATAAAAATATTAAGAATTTAAAGATATAATGGCTATTATGAGAAATACATCTGAACATTGGAATACGATGACTATAAGATTTTAAGATTCAAGCAAAAGACACGAACTACAACAAAACATTAAAAGAAAAAAATGATCATTATTGTGAAAGTAATACTTATGTTAATAGAAAATAACAATAAAAACCAAACTCATAATAAAATCTTAAAACCATACACTGCTTATGTTTACTATTTAGTTAATCATTCTTCTTCTTCTTTATTTTTTTTTTTTTTTCAAACATCATCATTCCTCTTTTTCTAACTCTAATAAGGTGAGCTCTTAAAAAATATTTTAGTTTTTAAATTATTATTTAATATATCATATTAAATTACTCGTTATGTATAATAATCTTATGATTTAATAAAAATTTTATTCTGATAATTTAAAGTCAAAAGAATTTAAGCATAACTCAAATAGAGGTTCAAATATTTTCTAACTGTAGAAATACTCTCCATTTCACCGATCAAAGTTTTATATCATCCCAACTCAAAATCCATTACAACCCATACAAATATTATTAGCAAGTTTATTGAGAATATAATTATAATTTTGATATTAATTATACATCTAATACCAATTTTAAAGATTTAATAAAAGAAAAAATACAAATTTCACAAAATACTCTATATTATATAGAATCATCAAAGTACAAAGTATAAAGTACAAAATGATTCCAAGATGACATTGAAAAGGTTTCATACCCTATTCTATATTTACGAGATAGGATACAAGTACAGCTTTATACCATACCCATCTCATACTCAGCTCACCCTAAAGCTTATCCTAAAATAATAATAATAATAAATAAATAAATAAATAAATGGCTATCTGAAAGCTCCAACTAGCTATAATTGCAAACAAACTTATCATTTAATCGTCCAAGAAGAAAATATTAATTGAGACCGAGACAGTCGACCGTTAAAGGATCGGTTATGACGGAAAACAGAAAAGAGATGATATCCCGAGTAACAAATAACAACTGATAGGTTATAGAATCCCTATTGGAAGAAATGTAGACAGAACCCAAAATATATCATGTTAGCAATCACCGCATGGAAATGAATTTCCTTCCCGCAAATGCAAATTATTTGTTACAACACACAAGAATCTCAAGTATTTCGTGCAAACAATAACTCGAATGGAATAATATAATTAACAATTTAAACGCTCACATGCATCACATCTATATTGGAAGAATTTAATTTAAAAAAAAAAAAAAAGATGCCTCCAAAATTGTTAGTCCTAGACTCTCTAGACCTATTGTACAAGTTGTCACTGAACTTACAAGAGTAAAATTTGGTAAAGTCACCACTACCCTTTCCCATAGTTTTTACAATTATCTCTATGCCTTCAATTCAAGAAATAATACTTGTCTTGAACTTCATCCAGGAGAACATGATCTTCAATTTGTTTTCACAATAGCAAATTCCAGAGTTGCATGCAGGACCCAGAAATGATTCCTTGTGAAGTTAGATGTATATATATATTCCTCAGAAAACCGCATAATAAAAATGCCTTGTGGCCCCTCAACAATAGCAAACAAGCCAATTTTCGTAAAAATGCCAAGACTATCCCTATTCTGGATGCTGGAACTCAAGATCTAATTTCCTTTTCAGATGTGATCTGTCAGCACTGTCAAGAGGAAATCATTATGAGATGTCGTAGCAGAAACAACGCTGATGTAAAGTAGCTGCATATGTCAGATACGCAAGTATATTCCTAATCTGGAAATATGTACATTTCACTTCAATCACTAAAAACTTTAACATCCTAAAAAAGGCTATGTAGTTGAGTTCCATTTGGACTGGCTCAAAGTACACTGGCCATCTGAAAAGAAAGCACATCCCATCAGTTCCCTAACACCCCCCACCCCCCAATTGGATAAGGAGAATAAGAGAGCATATGCACAAGAAAATAGAAACGAGACACAAATTTACATAATTCAGTGGCTGGATATCCCAGAAGTTGGTAATGACACAGCCTCTATAATATTCTTCATAACAATGTGAAAAAAGGACCCCTTGAATATTCACTTGCTAATCCAGATGTCTAAAAAACAAATTGCCTGTCAATTGCTATTAACTAAGGAAAGGAAATTTACACGCATAAAGGCACACTCAAGAAAAAATCAATTCTCACATATATTCAGTATCAACTGTATTCCATTAGTGCTAGAGTGATGGCCAAAGAGAGTTACAGTCACCACATACTGCACCCAGTACAAGGATCAAGCAAACAAACAAAGTGCAAATGAATTTCTTTCTACCACATTTAATGACTCTACTAGAACAGATGAAATATATTGAGAGGGAAAGTCTATAAAGATGGAGGGCCGGGGGGGTGTGGTGGTGGGAAGTTTTCTGCAACTGAAGTTCATAGTTCAGAACACTGAAGAAATCCATTAAAAGCGAATTATCTTCCATTTAGCTTGATTTACCAACATAAGGCACCTTCCTGACCAAGTCGGTGAACAGATGGGATAAAGACATTCACAAGAAAATTTCACCTTAACAAAATCCTAAGTAGGTCAACACATGGCTGGTGAAAATAATAACTACCCCGCCAATAAATGAGAGGATGGACAGATTCAGCAATAATCTGTAATATGGTGCTTACCATCTATTCTATGCCAGCAATCAGGAAATTCCTTGTCATTTCTTCACCATTTCTGGTGATGGAACAGGATGTATGTAATATGACAGGTTCCATCCAAGACATAAACCACCCTAGAAAATCGCTTTTGGGTAACCACCCCCAGAAAATCTATCCACAGTTAAATCCAACTTCCACTGTACAGGAAGCCCCAGGAAATGTTTTCTCATAGTTGTTTATAGATGTCTCATTGCCAATTTAAGATAAATCCACCATCACATAGTGTTTATGACCTAGGAAGCACCAAAAATGTATGACATACCATGTTCAATCCCACCAAGTCCATTACCAGGGGCTGCTAATGCATGTGAGTAGAACTACATCCATGCATTGGTCTTATAAGATGGTTCCTGTATATGGAGGTACCACACCATGAACCTTCAGCTTCAATTGCTTTGTCCATTTAAAAAATGAGATATAACCAATGTTAATGGCACAAATTTAGAAGGGGGAAGAAGGAGGGAGGGAGGGAGGGAGGGAGGGTGGGTGGGTGGGAGGTGAGCTACAAATTTATGATATATGAGAAACTTGGAAGCTTCTATAGTTCCATTTGCAAGAAGAAAGAAATTTTCCCTCTCAACATGAGGGTCTTATGAGCTTTAACTGTAATTAGGATTTACATGTTTTCAGAATGGGAAATATCCTACAGAAGATCACTCTATATTTAGAGAATATTATTAGTCGTAAATAAGATTTTTTAGAATAATTTTAGCTGTACTTTCCCTGTTGATATTTCCAGTAATCTCCTAAGTCATTATTTCTTTATTTTTTTCGCAATTTAGAAAATTATGTGCAACTATAAATATGTATGTTGTAATACTTGAATGGACTGCAATACAACTTTTTCTTTCTTAGTTTAGATTTATTTTCTCATGGTATCAAAGCTAGGTTTCTTTTTTTATTTTTTTGAACCAGAAACCTAGCCGTTAAACACATTTTTTTCTCTTCTTTCCTTCCTTCACCATCATGTCTGAAATCACATTAGATTCCGCACCTTTGACAATAAATCCTCATGACCTTTTTTCTAATTCTCACTTAGTCAAAATCACCACTATGAGGCTGAATAGGGACAATCTTTTGCACTGGTCCCAATCTATGCACATATGCATTCAAGGTAGAGGAAAGATTGGATATCTAACTGGTGATAACAAAGAACTAGACTTAGATGATCCAACATACCCAATTTGGGATGCAAAAAACTCTATAGTTATGACATGGTTAATGAACTCTATGGAAGAGAATATTAGTGCTAACTATATGTGGTATCACACAGCAAAGGAACTTTGGGATAATATTAATTTAAGGTATTCAAACTTGGGAAATCAATCTCAAGCATAAAGTGTTCAAGTTCCTCATGGGACTCAATGTTGACTTTGATAAGGTTAGGGGTTGAATAATTGGGAGACAACCCCTCATCTATTAGTGAAGTGATTGCTGAGGTTCACCGCGAGGAGAGTGGTAAGCTAGTAATGTTGGGTGAAAAAGCACCCATACAAGAAAAATGACAAAAGTAGTTTGATGACAAAAATCGTGCTTGGTGTGATTATTACAATACACCAAGGCATAGTAGAGAAACTTGATTGAAGCTTCATGGCAAACCAGAAAATTGAAAAGGTAAATATGAAGGGAAAATCAAAAGAATCCTATTGCTAATGAAGTTAAGACAGTTCCCTTTAGACCATAGCAAGTGAATCATATCCTAAAACTGCTCAAACTCAATTCTGGACCATCTAATTCTACTAATGCTTCTCTGACACAAACAAGTACTAATTTAAATACCTTAGTATGTTACTTGTTATCACAATCTACTCCATGGATCATTGATTCTAGAGCATCTAATCATATAGCGAGTTTTCAAATTTATTTCATACTTATGTTCCTTTTCTGGTCAAGAAAAGATCCATATAGCAGATGGCTCTTATTCATCTATTCCTGGCAAAGGTTTGATTGTTTTATCAAATATTTTATCCCTTAAATCTATCCTTCATGTACCGATACTTGCACATAACCTTTGTCTGTCAGCAGGTTATCCAAAGATTCTAATTGTAGTGTCACCTTTTTTTATTCCTATTGTGTGTTTCAAGACCTGAATTCAGAGAAGATGATTGGCAGTGCTAGAATGATTGATGGTCTTTTACTATTTTGAAGATGAAATCCCCAAGGATAAAAGACCTCAAGGAGTTGTTAAAGATAAAATAATGCTCTAGTACTATAGACTAAAGCATCCTAGTTTTCTCTATCTTAAAAGACCTTAAGAAGAGTATGGAGACTCTCCAAGTGAATTAGAACCAAAAACCACCTTCACATAAGATCGCAACTGTTTTGGAGGACCTTAGTGGAGTGGATTCGAAGACTCCCTACTCTAGCTGACCTCCTTTGGTCAGAATTTTTCGGTGTTCAATATCTTCTGCCACTTTAGGCAACTCTCTTAGAGTAGAGTCAGAGAGAGAGTCATCATTTTTGCCAGAAGAGAAAGCTGAGTTGGCAGACTTTTCCTTGTTACTTCTCAAAGATGAGCTGCAAAAGGAAGAGGGATTTTGACCAGAGGGCAAGGCCTTGTTTGACCCACCAACAGCCTTTTCAAGAGAGCCACAACACTAACAGACTTTTCCACACAAGGCTCCATATTCTGTGACCTTCCTTGATAACCAAGACAACATTTTCACCATGCACAAAACCAGAAACCCTAGTGGACCCTTTGCCCATTGAAATCCTAGTCGACCCACAAGGAGAAGAACTAGAAACCGAAGCCAAACTCACCAAAGCTCTCTGCTTTTTCATTTTCCAGTGAGACAAAGACTAGACCTCCGGCCGCTAAAGCTTGGTTGGCAACCCTATGCAAGTTCACTCTTATATGTTTCCATAAGTCTTCATGATAAGCGAAGAGACAAAGAATCAATCGCACAAAGAAATTAATTATTTAAAAAGAAAAAAACAACAAAGATAGTTGAAGAGGTTTAGGATTTTGGTGTATGGTTTAAAAAATGATTCAATTGAAGGGTTTTTAGGGTTTTCGTATTTAGGTTAAAGTTTAAAAGATGTTAAGGTTGAAGAGTTTAAAAGCTAAGTGTTTTAGGGTTAGAGAGCTTAGATAATGGAAAAAGGGATTTAGGTTTGGGTAGAGAGGCTATAGAAGTCTAGACCGATTTCTTATTGTAACATGTATAAATGTATAGCTAAAATCCTAACTGATCGCATTAAAGTTATCGTTGTCAACCTAACGGGAATAAAGTAATCAACCTTTATTAAGGGAAGACACATTGCAGAACATTCTTGTAACTCAAGAGCTCACGAATGGTTACCACAGAGATTCTCATAGCTCATTCTTGTAACTCAAGAGCTCACGAATGGTTACCACAGAGATTCTCATAGCTCAAGATGCACTATAAAGGTTGACATCATGAAGGCAAACGACCATGTTAATTAGTCGTTTCTAAGACAAATTTTGATGGCAATAGGATTCCCATCGCAATTTGTAAACTGGATCATGGATTGTATTTTCACATCAAAATTTTGTAAACGAGATCATGGATTGCATTTCCACATCAAAGTTCTCAATAAGCGTAAACGGTGAATTGATTGGCTTCTTTTCTAATTCACGAGGTCTCAAGCAAAGTGATCCTCTTTCCTCTTACCTATTTGTCTTGGTTATGAAAATATTATCCTATCTTTTTAGACACAATGAGTCCAACATGGATTTCAAATACCATTGGAGATAAATTTACACTCGTGTTTTGCCAATGATCTCTTGATCCTTTCAAAAGGAGACCGCAGTTCTATCAAGCTAATAAAAGAGAGTCTTAATGAATTTTTTAATCTTTCAAGGCTAAAATGTAGCCCCTCTAGGAGTTCAATGTTTTTTAGTGGTGTGAAGGACAAGGACAAGGACTTCATTACCAAATGGCTATGCTTTGTGGAAGGTTCCCTACTAGTGAAGTACTTAAGAGTTCCTCTTATTTCTTCAAGACTCTTTAAGAATGATTGTCGAATCTTAGTGAACCACTACACAAGTTGTATCAACCATTGGTCTACGAAGGCTCTATCTTACGCAAGGAGCCTCTAACTCATTAAAAGTGTCCTTTTCTCATTACAAGTTTATTGGCCTTCTACTTTTCTCCTTCCGGAAAGTATCATTAAGGAAATCACATCCAAAATCAAAAAATTCTTATGAAATGGCTCGGATTAGGCTCAAGCTCAAGCTCAAATCTCATGGGAAGACGTATGTCGGCCTAAATATGAAGGGGGTTTGGGCATTTTAGATCTCACCTTGCGGAATAAAATGACCTAAATCAAGCTTATTTGAATTTTATGTTCAGATGAAGAGCATACCCTATGGCCAAGATGAGTGAAAAATGAGCTTCTCAAGAATCAAAGTTTCTGGGCAATAAAGAAACCAAGTCAAGGTTCCTAGACTTAGATGAAGTTATTACAAGCCAAAAATTGGATAGGACATCTCTTGTTATAGAAAGTAAGGAATGGTAAAAGTATTTTGCTATGGTATGATAACTAGCATCCTAAAGGCCCTTTGACTTCTTGACTAGGAGAATGGACCATCTATAACTTGAGTTGGTCAAAGGATGCAAAAGTTAAATCTATCATAAGGGGTGATGACTGAAATTGACCACTGAAGGATACATGGAGGCACATCAGAGTTCATCTCCCTTAAAAGTGCATACCAAGAGCATCTGAACCAGATAAGTTAATCTGGAAACCGAAACCTACTAGGCCTTTTTCCATCCGTAGGGCTTACAACGCACCTAGGAACCAGCATGATAGGGTAGAATAGTCAAGGATTGTTTGGAATAAATCCAATCTACCGTGGCATTCCTTTATTTTATGGCTAGCGATTCAAACAAGGTTATACACCCAAGACAAACTCTTAAGATGGGGTATCATCACAACAAACTGTTGTTTCTTGTGTAAATCAGGAGAAGAATCACATTTGCATTTATTTGTCAACTGTAAAGTTGTAAAGTCAGTTTGGCATGAGATACAAAGGACCTACTCCATTCCTCTTTCGCAGATTGGGTTAGCCATGTCAGTTAGAGACATTGTCATGCTTTTTAGAAGATTTGCTGATTCTTATCAAAGAAAGATCCCTTCCATAGTTTTTTTTTATTTTCTTTGGAAAGAGAGGAATTGTATAAGGGTAGGTGGTATCCCCTCTTCACCCTTCATCTTAGCTAGACAGATTTTGTTTCACTTCTCCTTTCCTAGTTAAGACGTGAATCCATGTACAGTGCTGTATAGTTAGCTAAGGTACAATCCAACCAAGCTTTTGTTGCTGTTTTTAGGTTGGAACATATGCTTAGGCTTCTTTGTACATCTCTTTCTTATATATAATTTTCTGACATTACCCAAAAAAAAAAAAAGAGGTTACAAAGGTTACTCAGAGCAAAGGATAGAGGAACAGTGAGAGAGGAGGAGGTGTAAAGAGAAGAGGGGTTAGGGTTAGGCACGAGAGTGTAACAGAGATAAGGTTGGGAAAAGAAGAAAGAAAGGGAAGAAAAAGGAGAGAGAAGAAAGGATGTTTCTCACTCCACTTTGAAGAGAGAGGTTACAAAGTCCTTTTCAATGATTGTTATAGCTTTTCTCTCTTTTACTCATAGATTCATTTATATCACTTATGTGAAAACAATTCCTCAATTGACAAGACATCACATTGCTATTTATAGTTTAGTTTTGCTTTTTTCTTTCTGACCTGAAGCAGCAAAATTTTGGAGAAGAGTAAGTAGAAAGTAATTGCATGTCAAGCTAGTAAATCATCAAGTGCTCTTAACAGACTTAAATGTTACTTTCCTTGAGGATCTTTTAACAAAACTGAACAACATATTTAAAATTCATTCCATCATATTGATTGCAGAATACATTTGCTTGGCTGCACTCAACCAGCTGGTGAGATCATTTCATCTAATTAATCAAAATAGTCTTATACAGCCTAAGAATCAACGAGAAGATTTCAAATCTTTGGCTGAGATGCAAGCTCCATCTCATTGATTATAAAAAACATTTGATGATGCCAAAGAATTTGACAACAAAATGGATATAGCAAAGTGCACATGCACCACTGCATATTCCAACAGCGTTATGTTGCCATGAATTTCAGTGCCATCTTGCTGAGTTGTTGGTAAAAAAGTAGACATGAAAAAACAAAAATAAGGCATCATAAATTATGGCCACACAATAGAGCACCTCTTAAGCAAAACATCTAAGTCAAAAACCACAGAGCTTTGCTAACCTGATCAAGTAGTTTCAATGGAAAAACAGCAGAAGAGATAACATCCATACTTCTGCAGGGAGAGCCAACATTTCCACTGACACAAATTTTGGAAATTTGACCAATAACAATGCAAGTTTGGTAAATTTTCACATAAAAAGCTTTTGTGCATCCACCAAACTTGTGGTAAGTGCACAACAAATCGGCTTTCAACACATAATAATACAAGCATAGAAATATTCACAAAGGCAGCTGCTATCTCTCAAAAGAAGCAGCATTTCACCCACAGCAATGTGATAAACACAATATAAAATGAAAAGGATGAGGTTCGGAACTACCAGCAAGGAACTACTAGTAGATCTTGTTACCTGTTAATTGTTGGCCTATTTGGAGGTCTAGCAGCAAAAATCGAAAAGTCCAAAGACATCTCGCTTCTGTTTGAGTTTTCTCCAGTAGCCTGCCTAGCTTCACGGTGTTGGTCATCAAGTTTATCAATTTGATGTGCATGTCCTTCAAAACCTCCACGCTCCACTGTCACTCTCCTCGATTTTCTTGGAGGTGATAACACTGTAGGACCATCTGCCAGATTAAAATCCAGAACCCTAGAATTGACAGCTTCCTGCTTTGGAGCAGGTCGGGGGAGCTTATCTGGATTTGTTGGTAGGGGAGCAGACGAGAAGTACCTATTCAGAAATTAGAAAAGTTAAAAGAATAATTTGGCAAAGCTTTTTGCTCCTCAAATTCACTAAGTTCTAGATGCAAACCTGTGTTCCAATGCCTGTTGTGCTGAAATCCTAGAATTTGGGTCATAGGTAAACATTTTTGCTAAGAGATCTAATGCATCATCACTTGCCATGGGAAAGAGTGATCTTAAGGGAGGAGCTGGAACATACTGGTATTCCACATAATCAGGAAGATATACCATATCAGGCCACTGCAAAGGTGTTGGAGTCCCAAAGGCAGCAAAGATCTTTCCTAGTTGATCAATGTCGCTTGACCCCTGAAAAATAAACGGAAGTATTAAATCAGGATGAAATGAATGAAAGAAACAATAGCCAAGATGCGAAGTATTAGGTGAAGATGTGAAAGAATTGTGCATCCCATGTGAGAACATGGCCAGTAAACAGGATCGTCTTCTGTTCATATCAACTATGTAGAAGGATCAAATTCTGAACTCTAACCAAAAACCATATCAAAGAAGACTTGCAGACAATTCGACTTGCCAGGTAATATCATCTAGTAAAATACTTGCACCGGGGACTAACATGTTCCAGCTTCTATGCATACTCAAAAACAGAGAGTTTTAGAGATACGTGCAAACACTTAAGTTTAGAATATATGCTTCATAAATACAATGGGCATTAGATGGCCTATTATATACTATGAGTTACCTAAATACTAAATATGCCTGAGCTGAATAAAGATGGAAAAAAAAAAAAAAAGAAAGAGGAAAAGAAAAGGAAGCTAGGAAATAACACTGTAACAAGAGTTAAAATACATTGCTAAACTCCTAAAATGATATATATTGCAGATTAAATTAAATAAGAACCTGATATATTAGTTACTCAAAAGCAGGAGAGACTTGAGATTTTTTAAAGACAGGCATTTTTAAAGGTGAAAAGCATGGTATTTACCTGTAAGAGAGGTCGGCGTAGCAGTAATTCAGCAAATATACACCCGGCAGCCCAGATATCAACTGCAGGACCATATTGCTTGGCACCAAACAAAAGCTCAGGTGCTCTATACCATTGTGCAAATACCTGCTTGATATATTCAAAAAGCAGAAAAAGTTTTACAGGTTTAAAACATAAGAAGTGGATCAATCAATACATCAAATGCATCAAACACTATATCTAATTAATTGAAGGATTATATGTTGAGTAACTCACTTCTTTTCTTAGGCTTAGTTGAGTAACTTACTTCATGTCACTTTACAACTGCTTGAACTCATTGCATGCCACATTTTGTTTCACTCAATTGAAGTTTCAACTACTAGCATTAGTACCTCTTGTAATATCCATCATCGTAGAAAGAAAGTAATGTTACCAAATGTAACATTGTCCCTAAGATTAAATATAGTATTTGAAGAAGGATGAACTAAATTTCATTGATTGAATTAACCACCTGTTTGCTACCTTCCTCACCTACACATTTGCAGAGTAATGGGAATATAAAATGTTATAGAATTGTACTTGTGCTCTTGTTTTAGGGCGATTAAAGGTGTAAAAATGCACTTGTCCTTGTTCACCTTTCTTCCAAACTTACCTATTTTTTGTTAGTGTTTAGGGCTAATTTGGAGAAAACCCTAGATCTCATAAATGAACAATTGTTAAAATTCTAGGAATTCAACCTGACTTTTTTGGGTAATTAAATAATTTTATTAAAAGTAAAAGAATATACAAACAGGCAAAAAGTGGGAAGAATACCTTCACAAAGGGCTATACAAAAGGAAACTAGAGTAGACCACTCAAAGTACAACCTACGATACATCCAAATAGCTTAGGATCAACCTAACAACAACACAGGTAGGAGGGAGATCTTTTCCTAGTCTAACATTATTATGGACTCTCCATATAAAAATTACACAGCAGCAGCTAGAGCACAAGCCCAAACGCTAGGCGAGGAAGGCAAGGATCCAGCAGTGATGCAGGAAACCATTTCTTGCCAAGAGGATAGCACCTGTGGGAAACACTTCTGTTGAAGAACTTGTTGCCAAACGTACTTGGTGTAGTCACAAGCAAAGAAGAGATGTTCAACTAAAAGCTGGTGGGAAACTACCCAACTAAATGCTAAATTTAGGAACATGGAGTAGTGGTCAACTACCCTGCACCTACAATCACAACTGACTGACTCCTAAATAACAACATAGCTATTGTCTTACTTGTCTCTACGCAAATACACATGTTTGAAAGGCTCTACTGCAGCAATGGAAACAGGAGGACTAGTAAGACAAGTGATCAACATTATATAGACAACAACAGAAAGTGATTACAAGAGAATCTAGACTTACTCAAATATAAACATAATACAACCAAAATTTAGAACTGATTTTCAAATCTTAAAATCTACATAACATTTAAGTCAATCAACAAAATTAAGATTTCACCATTCCTTTCTTTTGCACATTAGAGTTCCCAATTACAAATAAATAGAGGCATTATAGTTATAGTGAGGACAAGAGTCCAATCAGGTATGTGGGCCTTAGAGATTCTTAGGTGTTTAATACACTGATTTGGCCATCAATTTCCATAGAGATATGGGAAGTTGGATTTAATAGACAAGTTTTGCACAAAGAGAAACTGTTAAAACAATTAAGTGAACAGATCAATCTTAATCAATTGCTTAGCCTAAGTTGATCTAAATTTTAGTCAATTATTACATTGCTAGCCTTATTTACTGACCTGGTGTTACATCGTGGTTAGTTTAGATAAAAATTATCACTCAATAAGTTTAAATTTTACACAATCCATTATTTGATTAGCTGGAAAAAATTTATATTGGGTGTTGAAGAAATAATTGGATTCCAAAAATAACTTTATTCAAGTTATTTCTTTTTTTTTTTAAATTCAAAATTTCATTTAACCAAAACAAGGATGCATAACCACAGTGTGAGGGATGGTTGGATAAACACACTGTTTAGAAAAGCTTGACACTAGGTCTAAACCTCAACACTGAAGCAAACAAGCAAACATACAAAAATTGATAAACTAGTGTTTAGCCAAAAATACAAAGTTTAAGATAAACGTTGCTAGCAAATGAGTGTTTGGAATGTGCTGCCCTGTTTGGACTAAGTTTCAAGCCCTCCAAAAACAAGTTATGATACACTGCTGCATAAAGGCTGATATCTATTTGTCTTTAAGCTGGCTATAGGATGCATCACACATCCTTTAACAAATACAACCAGCTAGCTAATCAAGTGTGCTCATCAATAAATGTGATGAATTAGCTGGACCATATATGTCACTATGTATAAGAAGAAACAGCTTTGATGATTTATAAGAACGTCAATGATAAGGAGACCTTGAAAACTTTACATGAACATAGTGATCACAATAAGATTCAGTTTTCTCATTATTTTTTAATAATTGGGTATAAAAGAGACAAATGATGAATATTTGGATCCCCTAAATGTCTATGCCATGGCATTACATCGGATTCTGACATAGTAGACAATCATTTTGAGTTAAGCGGATTAGTTGGCCGATTTCTTACTTTTACAAGTTGTATAGGCCTTTCTCCTTAGCATGGCCAATCATCCTCCTCAAAGACAAGTCATTGGATTCACCATGACAAAGAAAATGGTTACATGATGTTGCATATCTCTAGTCAATCAACTGACCGAGAGCAACTTATTTTTTCATTCAGGTACAGTGAGAGTTGAATCTAGTTCAAAATTTGACAATCTAACCAACCCTCTTTTCTAGCCCAAGCTAAGCTACCATTAGCAACAAATACCTTCATATTGATATCAAATTCTCTGAATGTTTCAAGAAGTTTCAATGAGGTTACTGTGTCATCTAATGGTCCAGTGTCTAAAACCATGTATTTTTCGACCAAAAGTCATAAGAGAATAGACTTGACTACCTTTATGTGCAGTAGCCACTGATGGACATGGATCAGTTGAATTTTTGCACACTCTTGATAAGTTAGTTTAAGAACTCCTGGAGGAGCTCAACCTATTATATTGATAGATTGATATTTGTAGCCTTGTCAATGCTTGTCCATTCCTTGTCCCATTCACATATTCCTCTTTTGTTTCTTGAATCTCCCATTATCAGGTCTCCATGAAGCTTCCAGCAATTACCCTCTGTAAGATAGGGCTTATGGCATGTTCACTATGCCTTCTCCTTAGGTTGTGAGTCCATCAGTATCTTTCACCTTGTAATTTGAGCAGAATTTGGGGAAGTTTGGTCAGAGTCTATACTAGAAAACATCACCCTTTGTCTATTTTTTCTTTCACAACAAACATCTTTGGAGGTCTCCTTTGGGATTGGGAATGGCTTCTAAGGACATTTGTAGCCTTGTCAAGTCCAGAGCTTGTGCCATTCACATATTCCTTTTGTGTTTCTTGTATCTCCAATTATCAGATTTCCCATAAAGCTTCCAACAATTTTTCTCCATAAGGTAGAACATGTCCATAATGCCTTCTCCTTATGAATTTATCCGTGTCTTTCACCTTGTAATTAGAGCAGAATTTGGTGAAGTTTGGTCAGTCTATGCGAGGAAACATCACCCTTTGTCTATTTTTTTCTCAACAAACATCTGCAGAGGCCTCCTTTAGGATTGATTGAGAAAGTCTTCTTTCCTCACAGATGCCTCCTAACTTCCTTTAACTCAGGATTTAGTCCTTACAGAAAATAGAAAACACAATCCTTATCAAGCATCTTGCCTTGCAAGCAAAGCAGAACTTGAGGAAATTTGGTCAAAGTTCGTGCCAGGAAATGTCACCCCTCATCTACTTTCTTCTCAACAAACCTATGCAAAGTCCTCCTTTAAGATTGAGAATAGCTTCTTTCCTAATAGATACACCCTAACTTCATCTAACTCAGGGTTTAGTCCTTGCAAAATATCAAAAGCATAGTGCTTCATGAGCATCTTGCTATACTTAGCACCAGCTTCCACACACTTTCGGTCCATATCATCAAATAGCAGTAATAATCAGTAAAAAACATGGCACCATAACTTGTGACACAAATCTTGGGCCACATTTCAAAGATTATGATATGGTCTCCAAATCAAAGTAAATTTCTTATAATGCATCCCAAATCTCCTTTGCCATGTAGAATAGATATGTTCTTCCAATTTGCAGCTCCATAGGGTTCCCTAACCATGCCATAATTATGGGGCTTTTAGCCTAACTTGTATTATAGATATCATCAATGGAAGCCATCTTTATAGTAGCCCTCAAAAAGTAACTGATCTTCCCATACCCACTAATGACAAGGTTTAGTGATTAGAACTGCTAATGAAAGTATGTGCCATTCAACTTATGATGAACTATTTGCAATGAGTATTCATCCCCAAGATGTGAGCAATTAGGATGCAACACTCCTTGCACTTGCTCAGGATTAAGGGCACCAAACTTAGGTTTGGTTTCTGAATCTGTTTTTGAGGAATAACAAGTCATCTTTGATGACTTTTATTAAGGCAAGATGGGATCGACTGGTCTCTAATATCATAAAGAATTAATTGGATAAAAAAATCACTTTATTAATGTAATTAGTGTGTTTATATGCAAGATGATCATCAAATCACAAGGATAAACAGAATGAATAATATGAAACAAAATGACATGAAGAAGATTTAGGGTATATATACATACATAAATATATATAAATATCCCATGCGTCCCTCTTATTAAGAATGATATTAGCTACCATTATCTGAATTAAGATACTTGGTTTGAAACAAAATTTAAGTATTTAAATGGCTCGATACACTTTGAATCCATTGTCAAACTACAAATAAGGTCTATTTCCAATTCAGTTAGGAAAATTTCTTCAATTGAGCCAAATCAAGTATTTATGGCATTGGGTAGAGAAAAAAATGACCCCAACACTTCAAAAAACACGACAACTCAGATTTATCATAATATTATTGAAAACAAAAATTACATATCGTCTTATAATCAAATCATCAATAACTCTCCTCTTCATTTTCCATAGCATCATAGTATCTGCAGTCCCAGTATTTCTCATCAACTAGTTGGTCTTTGACATGAATAATGGCTAAAAATTTATTTATAATAATGACCTCAAGATTTGATTAATTTGTCTAAATTTATCATGTGCCATATTTACTACCTAAGTCTAAGTCTTGTCTCATAGAGTTACTATCTCGATAGTGACAGCATTAAGAAAGGTAGTAAAACTAGCAACCAAAACTTCAATTGCATGGTAAATATGGCACACAATAAGCAACAAGTTTTTAGGTAGTTAATTGCACGACGCAAAATTTAGGTAATAAATGTGTTATCATCTCTTATTTGAATTCTTTTACTTGATGTATTAGCCTTATCATCTCCCTAAACCATTGCCTTCAAGAATGATTAAAAGATAACCTCCAGATTTATTCAAGTTCTCCACTCTCTCCATTTTTCCAAGAAGTAAAACAAGATACTTTAAGGTGCATCTGAGCAGACCATGTACAGATGTAAATGAAATCCAACACCAATACACTACATTAAGTTGCCCAGTATAGGCTGGAAACAGTAACAATGATCTGTCACCAATAAATTGAATTGAACATCCAAGGCCACTGGATGACTATGGAACCACTGTAGCTATTATCAGACTCTGATTCACCTATCTGGACATGACATTTTTTTTTTTTTTTTAAAGACACCAAAAAAGGATGCTCCTGCTGTTTCTCTAATCCATGGAAAATTTAAGAAAACTGATGATAAGGGTGATTAAGATTCTCAGAACAGCAAGCATAATAAACAAATTACTAAATCTCAGATGAGGATGCATGTAAAAGAAAAAATTTCTATATATTCTATTCTGGCAGTGCTTATGGAAATAACAAGTAAAAGAATCCTAAAAGAAACTGAAATCAAGAAGTGACCAATTTTTCTAGTCCTACCATGGCTACAATGCCTGATTGCATCAGTATGATCATTTCTACAACCCAGGGCCACACTCTGTGGAAAAGAATGTGGTATGACATGGATATTTTATGAAGTTCAAACTTGGTTATTCATGGGTCATGATGATGCATACCAAATATGGATGTTTTACTGTTTCTCTAATACATGAAAATTTTAAGAAAAATTGATGACTCTCAAAACAACAAGCATAGTTAAAAAGCTAACTAAATTTCAGACAAGGATGCATGCAAAGGAATAATTTTCTAGATATTCTGTAGTGGCAGTGCTCATGGAAATATTAAGAGAATGCTAGAGGGAACTGATATTAAGAAGTAACCAATTTCATTATATTCTAGTCTTGACATGTCTAATTGCATAAGTATGATCATTCTACAATGTGGCAAGAAATAGATATTTTACCATGTTCAAACTGAATAATTTCGTAAGTCATAATGATGCACCAATAGGTGAAGCATACCTGGCGAGTGAACCTCCGGTCTGGACTTCCAAAAATCCGAGCTAAGCCAAAATCAGCCAACTTAAGCTGACCATTAGGTCCTATCAACAAGTTATTTGGCTTCATATCCCTGCAAGCAAAGAATTAAGTACCAAAAAACTGACTAGCAACTTGTCATCTCAGAATATCATTCATATTGTTGGACTGAAAGTAAAGGAATACCGATGCAAAACCCATTTTTTGTGGCAGAAAGCAAGTCCTTTAAGCGTCATCTGAAGATAGGATTTTATATCAGCTGGTGAAAGAAATATGTTTCGATCCCGAATAACTACTTCAAGATCGGTCTCCATAAACTCAAAGACAAGGTGCAAGTTTCCTTTGTGAGGAAAAGCATCGATCAACTCAATTATGTTTGGGTCTTTAAGCTCTTTAAGCAATTTAATTTCTCTAAGCGCCGTAATGTGCACCCCTTCCTTTTGCTTCCCAATCCGAATTTTCTTAATGGCAACAACCTGTCCTGTCTGCAAATGACCAAAATTCTTGTTCATTTTGATAAGTAAAGAAGACTAAGAATATGTAATTCATAAAACAAGTTTAACAGAAAGTATGGCAAATAAAACACTCCATAACATTCCCAACATCAGTAGCATATAAGGTCATATGCTTCCAACGCAGACAAATGAAGAAAGCATCTAGCCCTAAAATGCGAATTTCAATACAAGGGAGGTCTAAGGCATTTTCAATTTCACAACTGCTCCATTTAGAACAATCATCAAAAATTTAGTACTAAATAAGAACTCTAAAGCTTTGTTGCTGATTTAACTGACATCCATTCAACTACTGGTTGAATCAAACCATGCACAAGTCTTGTAGATTGAACCAGTCTTAAGCCCCATCTATAATCAGTTCACTATGCAGTGCACTTGATAGGACTCAAAGCTACAACATACTTCGACATGAGTGTATTTTAATCTTCTAGACCAGCACCTCAGGATCGCCTTTTTAATTCACTACTAGATTATAAACCTGCAAAAAAGCATTTTTCCCACCTATCCTGCCAATGAAATTTCAACCAAATAATGAAAAATTGCATGGAAGTTTGAAACCGCTCCCCATAATTCTTTCCTTCTACCATAATTCGAGATCAGTTTTTGTTTTCGCACTTACTTTTGTTCATCCAAACAAGGTGCCTACTAAAAATGGAACTCGAAGCCCCAATTTACAAATTTCTCGTTCTAATTTCATCATCATGTACCACACGGGACCAACCAACAGTAATTTGAACAATAAATAAACATGAATGAGAGGATTTCGAAAGGAATTGAATTAGCAAGAAGAAACCTAACCTTCGTATCAATGGCTTTATACACAACACCAAAAGTACCTTCACCGAGAACTTCACGCTTCAAATACCTATCAGCTACTTTCTTTGATAGATCCACTTCCGTCATTCTCTCTCTCTCTCTCTCTTCCCCACTAAGGAACTAAAAGTCTGAGTCGAGTTGTGATTATTAATTACGGGCTATATGCTGTGTTTTCTGAGATTTTCTCACTCAACTTCTCGGGAAGATCCGAGAAAGAAGAAGAGAAAAGGTAATGGAGGTTTTGGCACATTCTGTAATTAGTAGAGTCTCGATGGAGTGGAAAGGAGCGGAGCGTGTAAGTATCGAGGGCAAGCCATCCAAAGATTATGTCGATTGGGTGCTGGGGCCGGCTGTGGAGACATGATTGTATTTTATTTTCTGTTTTTTTCCCTTTTTTATTTTTTGAAAGGATAATTACATTAACATAAATAGTATATGACAAAAAAATAAATCAATTTTATAACAAAGAGATATATTTTTAAAAATATAACATATTTTGATTTTTTTATCCAATAAATTTCATTTTTGTATTATAATATAGATGGTACAAAACTTAAATATTTTATCTAATCCATTAACTCAATTTTTTATCTAGTTAATAAATAAATTTATAAACCAAATATAAAATAAAATTTTTTATCCAGTTTAATATCATAAAAATTTCACAACCAATCGTTACATAAATATATAGAGTTTAATAAATATCTATAATTATTTTCTAAAAAAATTACATAAATACAAATAAGATAAAATTAATTACCTAATTATAATGTAAAATCGTACTTTGAAAATGCAATATTATGATTTATAAATATCTTGCATTTGCAAGTTACAATTTAATAAACTAGATACAGTTACTAAATCACATTTAATAAATAAATTCAATTTTACCATATATGATAGACATAAGATCGTGGTTGAATGATTAAAGCACGAGCATGAATGCATGAGAATGTGGGTTTGAGACTTGGAAGAATAAAGAACTTATGTCTTATATATTAAATGTGATATTAATACAAAATTTAAAATCACATTTAACCATTGTATTTATATAATTAATTTAATATAATTGGTATTTACATAATTTTTTTATTTTCATTATAAACATGCAATTTTCTCTAAATATATGTTATGCTTTAAAAAATATGAATGTAAATTAGGATTTATTATGAAACATAAAGTTGAATTGACTATAAATATGTGTCATATGCTTGTCTTTGTAATAGCAACAACTATAATATAAAATTTGATGAAACTATAATTTAGGAAAAAAAAAACATAGAAATTGTTTTTGATACAATATATGCTTTCGAAGTTATATATTGCTAATTTCATGTCCATATAATGTACGGGTTTCATATAATATAAAACTCTAATAGTAAAAGTTAATAAAAATATTTATATTAAACAATATGTATATAATGATCACAAAATTATTTAAAATACAGATTAATTTAAAGGGTCAAACTATGCTCGTTTTTTGTGCAGAATTTACTATATAATTTGGATTGACACTACTGGAGTAGAAATTGTACACATACACCTAACATATTATGAGGGCAATGTGTACTATGAATTGATGCTTATCAGGGATGACAAAGATGTGGAGAAATTTATTCAGATGGTAGAAGCTTGGAATAAACAAGGTATACAACACATTTATATGAGGACATGCGGGAAAGTGTGGCCTTGAGAGATAAAACTCCAAACATTGCATCATAGTAACTGCAGTCCTTTAAAACTAATTTTCCCGTGGTCAATGTGAGTCAATCCAATATTACCATAGAGGACGCAGTGCAAGATGATGTAGTCAACATTAATGCTAACAAAGAAGCTCTTAATGCTAAGTATGAGGAAATTTGGCAAGATGATCCGACTTATGATCCTAATATGGAAAGAATTGCTATGGGTGTAGACAATAGTGACGACAAAGACGATAAAGATGAAGGTGAAGGGGATAACGAGGGGGGTGATGAGGAAGATGAGGATGACAGTGATAAGGTAGATGTTGATAGAGGAGCCGTGATGGATTTTAATGTCACAGCAACTAACATGCCCGTTGCCAACCCATTTGCATCTACATTAGTGCTAGTTCGATCTCTCATAACACAACATAACCGGCCTATTGTAAGAGATCTAATCTCATTCTTGAACATTGGTGGTAACAATGACTATGTTATATTTGAAGATGAGCAAAATGCATAGTGTAGCAGCATAGCTGACAGTGGTGAGTTGAGCTTAGGCATGAGATTCAGCACTAAGAATGAGCTGCAGGATTTGGTCAAGAATTATAACATTGAATGACATTGTGACTTTTAGGTTATAGAATCGAACCTGATGTTGTGGTACGTTTACTATATGGAAAGGGCCAATGGATGCAAGTAGAGGTTAAGAGCATGTAAGAAGAAGGTCTAAGGATTGTTTGTCATAACGATTCCGGAGGGACGCGTACCTGTATGAATCCAGTGATAAGACAAGATCTTCCTCAAATCGACAATAATTGAATGGTTAAGAGCTTCATTGGTAATGTCAGCACTAACCTTAACATTACTCTTGTAGACTTAGCATAGAATATTCAAAGCGAGTTTAGGTATACAGTAAGTAGAAGGAAGGTTTCCGAAGGGAAGAGAAAAGTAATTAAGATAGTGTATGGTAACTGAGAAAAATCGCACAACGGACTTCTAAAGCTTCTAAGTGTCATCAAGATAACTAACCTGGATCACAAGTAGTTTAGGGGTGGAAAGGTTCCAAAGAACCAGGTGCATCCATCATGAAGTGGGTATTTTGGACATTCAAACTTTGTGTGTATGCATTTAGATACTGCCGTTCCGTTGTATGTGTGGATGGTACATTTTTTATCGATAAGTACGGTTATAAGTTGCTCATTACATGTATTATGGATGGAAATAACCGCATCATACCGTTAGCTTTCTCACTTATTAACATGGAATCCAAGAAGACATGGTCTTAGTTTCTTTGGAAGTTGAAGAGGTATATTGTAGGTAGGCGGCAAGAAACCTTATGTTTAATAGGCATATTGGTATCAAGAAGGCAATCGACAACATGAACAGTGCTTAGTAGCCACCTTTTGTGGTTTAGAGATACTGCATAAGGCATATCGCTAGTAACATTAAATATAAACACAAAAACCAAGCTTGAAAAAAGTTTAAACTATAGCAAGTATACATGTACAGTATTGGAAAATTTATGCTTTGACAAAAGAGATGTGGAAAGTAAAGAAGGATGCTCCGCTTTGGTTTGCAAAACCTAACATTGATAGATGGACACTAGCTAAAGACAATAATTATAGGTTTAGATACATGACATCTGACATAGTTGAGAGATATAACGCGATTCTTATAGGGGCCCGTGGCTTACCAGTTACAGCTTTAATAGGAAGGATTTTCTATAATTGTGTCGCCTTATGGAAGAAGAGAGATGAAGAAATATTTAAGGCTATAGTGGCGAGAAGGGTTCATATGATGTACTCACAATAACAGATTGAGAAATGGCAAGGTTAGGTAAGTGCACAGAAAGTTATTAGTTATAATAGGTGCCATAGACCGTTTAAAGGGAAGACCTGTAGCCGAAGGGAGCCAAACGGAGTAATAACGGGTGGTGGCAGGGTTTATACTATAGACATGAACAATCAAGAATATACATACCAGAAAGGGAAAATTTATAGAATTCCTTACTCGTATGCATTTACGGTTGCATTAGAGTTTAGGACAAATGCCCTAAACCATGTTGGTCCTTTGTATAAGTGGACACACCAACTTAATGTATATTAGAGACACTTATACCAAATTAGTAATGGGATTAATTAGCTAAATGTGCACTTTTCAAAGCTCAAACCATGGTACAAGCTAAAGAGAATGAAAGGTAAACCTAGGACGAAGCGTTACCACATGATAAATGTCTGTAAAGTGCCAGATAAAAATAAGTGTAGTCACTATCAAAGGGAAGGACATAATAGGCAAAGATGTTTAGATTTGAATAGGTGTAGTAAATAGTCTTACATTATTTCGCATATGTATATGCATAAATGTAGTGTTTGTTTGTATTTTGTACCATTTCATATTATTTACAGAATCAATAACAAAAATGCAACACTTTTGCAAATTAGATGGAGCTAGGTCCTATCGACACCTCGGTTTTAGGCAAGCAAGCATCCTATCGCTCTTAGGATGTATGGGACAAACAAGTACATCTTTTGCGACTTATGACAGTCATTCAACACGTTATTCGAGTCTTGTTATACTAATATTTGTGTCCATATATTTCCTTATAAGGACCAAGCTACCTTATGGTTAGACAATATCAACTAGCAATGAAGAAGGAGGAGGAACACATTCCACTTGACAATTGCATGGTGTGGTATTTGAAGGAAGTTGGTTTCATGGTTATCAACTAACTTCCCTTTATTTAGATAGACTAACATTTGATCATCGCCTTAGTAGAGGCTAAAGATACATACCATCTACACAATGTATGGCGAGATGATAATCACATGGTAGGATATTCAGGTTCAATTGGGGCTGAAGGTGGATGGTGCTACTATTATTGGTAGCATCAACAAGACTTGGGCTACTGTAATACGGGAGTTAGTAGGTGATGTGCCACTGGAGGCAGATGCTAAGGGTGGCAGCGTACAATTATCATGGTTGTCTAATAAGTTCAAGATTATACTCAGCCATGTTGACAAAGAGATAGTAAAATGTCGCACTTGCGCTTATATCCTGTAGCTGATGAGAGGATTCATATTTGCAAATAAGTCCTCCAGCTACATCCATCTTATATTTCTACCTCTGTTGGAGGAGTTTTGGCTTGCAGGGACCTACAATTTGGGATCGGTATATCTTGCATCGCTTTATCGACAATTATGCAATGTTTCACGATCCAAGATATGTGAGATAGGGGTTTAATGATACTTGTGCAAGTTTAGGCATGGAATCATTTCCCATACGTGGTACAATCGTATCACGAAGCGTTCAACCTGTAGACGAATTATCAAGTACGCACTTTATTGGTCAAAACTTTCATGCTTAACGTTTTAACATGTATTGTTCTAACTTATATGAATTTTGTGATAAGTCGTGTAGGAACCTTACTTTGAGAAGCTATTGCAGCTCCTCCCTTCTATTTGCATAACTAGTTAGGATATGTGGACAACCAGGGTTCCCCTTATATGCTTCCATATTGTCGAGTGGTACTTTTTAAATCGTGTCATTTGGCAGTTCGAAGGCTTCTAAACAGAGCCCCAATTAGTAAGCACAAGTGAGCAGCTGTGCCAATACAATCTCAGAGGGAGGACTGAGATTGACTGGAGGAAGGTGTACGAAGGGTACATCCGTGCTTGGGTAGACTCGACGTTCGTAGGTCATCCAGCTGCAACTAGTGTTTAGTGTAAACCTCGACTACTGGCAATGGTATAGATAGCACATCCACGGCTACATTAAACACTTAGATATAGTTATGGGGCATCTAGTAAGAATAACTACCATACCTAAATGTTTCCAACTGAAGTTCGTGTCATAAGATTGCCAATGCTATTTCTTTCACATAAGTTGACATACTACAATCAGTTCAACTGATAGATGACTTAAGAATCACCCCCGAGATTATTGCAGGAGGCCTCCAATTTGTGGAAGATCATGGTGGTATTATCCTGTATCATCCCGTTCTATAAGCTCCACCACCTAAAGAAGACCCCTAGCCTAAGTTACTTACACAGTAGCCAATACGTATTAGAACTCACATTAGGGGAGGTAAGACGAGACAGACATGTGATCGGGGTAAACGAAATAAGGAAGTTCCATCAAAGGCATGTCATTCCATCGACCTAGGTAAGATCGGTCCTAGCTTTGCAGCTTCTTATGTCACATAAGGCCAAATTATGTTAACAGCGCCCCGAAAAAGGCAAAGCATTCCCTCGCAGAGTTCTATCATAGGTGGGAGTATTACGCAACACTATTCACCAGTACATGTTAGCCTCGTCTTGCCTCGTGACTTCTCAAACTCCCCAGCTGAGCCTTCTATAAGTCCTTCGAAGAGACGATCATCACTTCTATGCAGATATGGCATGGTTTTAGGTTGTCGTAAGGAAAAATGTTAATACATCTTTTGTGGACTGTAGTATTGGAAAATTGATGTATTTTGTCTTTTTTTCTTATATACTGATTATATATTTTTTGGGGCTAAGAGATGATGACTTGGCTAATATAAATTTCTTGAATTTCCTTTTTGTATTTGAATGTTCAATTATATGTCGATTGCATGTATTTGGGATAATGTTAGATATATGCTATTTAAGAAAGAGTTGGGGGTTAAGGGGCAAGCATACGGCTTTAGGTATAAAAAGTTATGACTAAAGTTGCATGCATGTGACTTCCTTGAATTCTTTTTTTTTTTTTTTCTAAATTTTGCACTTTACTACCCTAAAATTGTAATAACTTTCGCCTAAGGCCTATTTTTGTACTAATTTTTAGCAAATGCCCTATTTACATACCAAACTCGTAAAAAGGCTAAATGACTTCCATGCATGATTTAGAGATTTTATGGAATGCAAAAAAAATAAAATAAAATAACTAAATTATGGTGAAATGAAAAGAATTTGAAACTGTTTGTTAAAGTTGTGACTATTAAGGAAATGGGAGAGAAAATTAGGGGAAAAAAAAAGAAAACTTACATAAGGGTAGCTTCAATTTGAAAGTTTTTAAATTCTCTAATCTAAAGGACGATAAATTTTCTCTAGCAACTTACTATCTTGGAAGAGACGAATAGATAGAAAAAGACCAAAGAAGGTTTCCCTCCTATTGATTTGGCAACCTAATGAAACTTTCACGATGGGTGTGAAAGCTTTCAACCTGTTACATTCAATCATCCTAAAGGAACATTACTAAAATATATGTCAAAAGATGACCGAGAATTACACTCATACACACACACACAAATATATATATATATATATAAACAATGATATTTTGATAATTGCACTACTTATGTGTGTTGCTTATGATGCATACATGTGAGAAACTTATTTGAATTTTTTGTTTTTGATTGTCAAGAGTAGTTTTTTTTTTAAATATATATTCAAACAAGTGCATGGAATTTTTATTATTTTCAATTACTTATAATATCACACGTAATTAGTTCTGCACCTACAGTATGGTTACATCGTTTGTTAGAACTATTCTTAAGAGAATAAGGATTCATTCAGCTCCACTTTTATGGTCCATAGTTTTACTACAATACTAAGAGAAAAATAAGGAATGATTTGACTCCATAAATATAATTTATAATGAATAATTTCATTTCTAATGACCACATTATTTAGTCATTTTTACTTTGTCATATTTTTCTCCCACACTTTCTCTTCTCTCTTTGTTTTTTCTTTTCTTTGGTGATGGTAGGGGGGTGGGCTGCAATTATCATTTCTCATTGATGACATGTTTATTTATCGACAAAGTAAAGGGAAATTCTCATTAACTTACTTATTTGGCCACGTTATCCTATGTTCCATGATGAGAATCTAACCTCTCATAGTGTTGATTTGGTGCTACTAAACTCTAAGCTTACACCACCAAGCTCTGAACCAATCACCCAAGGAAGACTTGAAGGACTTTAAGCCCTAAAAAGTTGAGTTTTGAGAGAATAAATAGCCAAAGATGAAATGAACCGTGCCAGAGGATTCCTTTCTCACTACATGCCAAGTTGCTTCACAATTGTTTAGCCATTGAACCCCTACCCTAACCTCAATGTAGACTAAAATAGCTCGTAATCACTAAACTTCCATCTCATCTTTTAGAATCTAGCCTAACTAGCTCAATTATCTATCTATATGTAGGATGCCACCAAGCTAGTAAGGCATGCAAACTAACACCAATCTATGCTAACCTCATGGCCTACGATTAAGGGACATGTGTTTTGACAACCATAGTGGGTACTGTCTAATGAAACTTCTTTTTTAGGTACATCTTTTGTATCTCGATCCTTGTACAATTATATCCTTCTTAATTTGTACCCTTTTTTGTCATATTTCTTGTTTTAGTAAGTTGCCATAAATTAGTAGGTATATAAGGTTTAATGTAAAACATATAACTTCAATCAGAATATTGCTTTCATTTTAAGTTCACTATATAATGCTTGAACTTTTACTATTATCTAGTTCCTGCTCTAGCTAAGAATTAATGGTAAGTGCCTTAATTACCACCATTCGTGACTCATATCGAATGTATGGTATGAGTTCAATTGTGAGCCATGGTGAATTCCCTTAATTTAACCTTTGATTGAGTTAGAAATTTCCTTCCATTCCTATTTGTTCTCTACGAAAAGGACCCATGCCTACACACAAGGTAAGCCTTAGTGGTTGTCAAGCATCTTAGGTACATCAGCTTTACTATGGTATGCTTAAGGTTTCAACTGAGGTTATAAGTTACACTCATAAGGATTGAAGTGTTGTGTGGAGGTGTAGTACAGTAATATTATGTCCATTGTGACTGAGAATATGTGATAGGAATCAGCCTACAACTATCTCCCAGCCGAGGTCGACTTGTCCTAAGCTGACGCCGACTCGCCAAAAGCAAATGTCGACTTGTTCTAACCTAAGGCCGAATTGTTCAAGGCCAAGGCTAAACATTTTGTTGAGGCCAAGCTAATACTAGAAGTCTGAGAGGAAGAAAAGGAGCCACTCAGTGTCAAGTCTGTTGTTTGCCGAGAGACTACACAATCGAGGACCCAAGGGTAAAGATCCACTAAGTATGGCATGGAGAGACTAGTGCTAACGAATTTTAATACTTGACATTTGTGGGTTGACCTTTTGGGTATCTCGACTAAACACTATGAGACTTTGGGGACTCCTTCTCGGACTTGGATATCCAATTGCCGACCTCGCCCAGTTCGGATCTTGTTCCTTCCAGGACATGCCAAATGATTGCATGTTGACTTCTTTTATTAAATGCATAGTTTTTTATTTGTGTGAATATTTTCCTTATTTTTAATTATAGGCCCATTCTTTAGGGTTTAAGGCCTTGTACGTTATTTACATTTTTTCTAATAAGGTCTTAGGACTTGTTATAAATAGCAACATTTTTAATTAGATATGGAAGATAGACATAATCAGATAGTGAAGAATATTCCCACACTTGGAACTTTCCTTTCTTTGAGCAAAGTCATCCTTGAGCTTTTAGAGTTATCATTGCCAGATTATTTAGTGTGCTTTACTCTTTAATCTCTCATGTTCTTATCAATCCTGCCCTTAAGATTTCTTATCAATGTTGCCCTTAAGATTGTAGTGAACCCTTCATTTGAGCAAGTTAGTATGTTGCATCTAACCTCTCATTTGAAACCTACGTGGCATTTAATATTCGTTAGTTGTATCAAACCCTATTTCAAGCTCAACCCCTGGTTGTATTTGTGTCTTTGTGTCTTTGTGCCTTTGTGCGTGATATCTATACGCTTTCATTGTCAAAACCTCCCATTTTACTTGTTGTTTTTTATACCTACTCAAATCCCTGAATACCCATTCTGGTTTCCGACCCGTTTCCATAACAAAAGGTGTTAAGTGAGTGTTGTGTATTTGTTACAAGAGAGTACATAGTCCGCTGTGCTCTGTTTCCTTATCTTGAAATAGAGCAAAGTAAGGTATAAGCAATTATGGGAGTTTCGAGTTGCAAACGTAAGTTTAGTTCTCTTTGATTGTTGCCATTTTGGGTATGAGTCTATGTAAGTAGTACACCAATGGTAGCAGGGGTTGAAGTTAAACGTGAGTTTATTATAGAGGGTTGTAATAGTTAATGGTTTCTGTTGTAGCTATGTACTAGGGTCTAAATTGTAGATGCAAGTGCTATTTGCAATTATAGTAGAGCTTGTAAGGTTTTTAAGATATTGGAGTAATGATGTTGAACCTTAGGGTTTATGGTGGACTTATTGACGTCAAAAGTGATGCTCTTAATCACAAATGGCAAAGGAACCAAACTCCCCATATGATGAATGAGAAGATCAATGACATGGTCACCATGATGGTTAAGATGACTATGTTCATATGCTAAATTGCTAGCACTTGGGTAACCAAAGTGGTGTAACATAATGGCCGACCTATCGATGCTAACCAAGTTGACCCTCGATCTTTTGCTTCCGATGCCTTACCTACTTTAGCTAGATAAGCAAGAATGCACCATCACCAAGCAATGGACAAACAAAATTACCTAGCTTGGGACTAAGCTAGTGGAGTAAGATTAAAAGGGCATCAAGCTAAGAGAAGAATCGAGTTGGAAGATGTTGAAGAAGATGAGGATGACAACTTTTACGGATTTGAGGAACCTTACGACCATTAAAGAATAGATACCAAGCTTCAGTAGAGTCGAGAGTGCTGACAAGTACTTAGATTGAGGAGAGAAGATTAGAAAGAGCTTCAACAGCTATGACTATGGTGATGTCGATCGTATTAGATTGGCTACCTTGGAATTCATAAGTTATATGGCTATGTGGTGGAAGAAGTTGCAAGTTGTGAGAAGACAAGATGGTAGACATGAAGTAAGAACTTATAATGAAATGAAGCGATAATGCGAGGATGTTTCATTCTCGAACATTATAAGTATGATACATTCAAGAGGTTATAAGAATTGAAGTAAGGATCGAATAGTGTAGATGACTACCTTCAAGAATTTCACATGTTAATGATTAGATGTGACATAGATGAGGTCGAAGTAAGAACCATCTCTCAATTTATCTCTGGTAATGATAGGAATCGGGCTATTGGGCCTCTGACCTACAGCCGAGCTTAAGGACTAGAAGGGCTGCCAAGGCAGATCCTCCTACTCCAGCCGACTCCTGCCGAAGCCAAGTATCTCTTTGCTTGGTCACTTTATATGCCAAGCCAAATGACAGCCCATCTCTCTAAAGTGTGTCAAATCATAAATTACCGAGATAATAGCCAAACCATTCACGATTACTCTCACGTTTGAGCCAACCAATTACTTGACGTCACCCTTGCCGAGGGATCGAGAGAGAGACTCCGGATTGATCCTTAGCCACCCCTGCTCAGACAAGTAATCCGATCGTATACTTTTGTCTCCTTCAACGGCATCACCAATGTATCTTTGCTACATGTACAAGACCATGTGTAGAGTCTGCTACAGTAATCTTTACTTTTCTTAAATATTCATTTTTATACTTTTGTATTTTTGTACATTGCTTCTTTAAGACAATAATATTTTGTCTTTTCCCTTTTAAGCAAGTTACCCTAACTTTCGGGTATAAATATCCCTTGTATTTATAGCTATAAAGATCAGATTATCATCAATACAACTGAATATTTTTCCTTTCGTAAACACTATTTTGTTTACTCTCGTTTCACTCTTATTTTAACCCTTAAGCAAAACTATGTGGCGAGTAACTTCACCGAACCAATTCGTGAGTCATATCAAGTTGTGCTGTAAGTTCTTGGAAGTTTCATTGGTGCGTCATATCCTTTAAAGTTGTTTGTTAGTTTTGCTTACTTTTCATTCACTTTTTCGCTTTTTCACACATTCCCCATCACCCATTTTTTAAGGTTTCGACAAGCTTGGACTCATCCAATGACCAGTTTTATTTGTTATTGGTCACAGTTCGCATCATCTTGGTATTAGAGTAGAGGTTTCACTTGAGTTGTAGTAGATTCTTTCGAAGTTCTGTTTATACTCTATTTTGCATGTGTGAAATAGAGCAAGTTAATGTGTTTGTCTAACTACTAAGTTTGCTAGCTATCAAATTTCTGGCTTGTGGAAGTGTTTGTTGAAACACCTAATCGAAGAGTTGGAAACTAAGATCTATCAGATAAAATAACAGAACTAAGTGTTAACATTGGTATTGGAGATGATAACAGTGATGTTGTCCACCATAGTCGATAGTATTAGGGTACCCTTAGGAGTACTAACGGAAAACTTGATGAGGTGGCTAACCTCTTAGTTAATTTAACTCGAGCTGTATATGTTGTAAGTCCTACAACTAGTCACTCAGGGTTTCGATCGGCTGAAAGTTACGATTGAGCCTAAATTATAAGTAAAGTTAAAAATATTAGTAAAATGATCTTGTAAGTTCGAATTTAAGAAAATAAGCAATAAAATAAAAGAATATAAAAATTCCAAAATTTAAGTGTGTAACTCGTTATTTATTGAAAATGTGTAAAATGCATTCTGATGATTAATAAATCGCTAGAGATAAATTATAAATTAAGAATATTTATTTGTACTATATATGAATTTAAATGTAGGTAGAAATACGCGTAATTACTTAAAATACGCAAAATGTGTTAAAATAATACTAAATAATTAAAGAAAATTCATAATTAATTAAGGAAAAATAAATAAATAAAAAATAAGGACTAATCCAGAATTAGGTCATAGCAACTGGGGAAAATAAGAAAAAATTAGCCAATTAAATTAGAACAACATAAAAGTTAAATTAGAAGAAGATAAGGCAATTGTTTAATAAAATTAATACACAATAATTTCCCTAAAGCTTTATAAATACTTCAAATTTTTCAGAAGCTCGTTTTGAATGTCAGGAAGTTTAGAAAAATAGAGAAAGGAGAAATTGAGAGAAAATTAGAGTTTTACAAAAATTTAGCAAAAATCTATACAGTTGGAGCATGTAAGGAGAACCCAGACTTGACGAGCAGTTAGGTGGTAGCGCCCAGGTAGGCCGACACACCCATGGCCACTGACGGTGGCTGGAGCTACCCAAATCAGTGAGTTTAATTTTCAACCCAATTTTGTGTAATTTTGTAAAAATAGTAAATATTCTTAGAAAATTATGAATTTTGTTATTCTGAAATATTTTTGTATATAGTTTTTAGGAAAAATATTATTTTGATGAAAATATGTCCTATGATATACGGTCCTTAAAAAATCATGCAAAATCGAAAATGTTTCGGTTTAAAAATAAATGACTTTAGGAGTGTAGTTTTGAGTCTAAAATTTTTGTGTAAACTAATTAGATGATATAGAATAGTGCTATAAAGCACGTTTTTAAAAATTAATTTTTAAAATTTTTAGATAATTTTTAAGCATTAAAATGAGCCATAAAATGGGTAATTTAGGGTTAATTAAGTAATTAAATAGTTAATTAATGATTTAGTAAATATTTATATGTTTTAGGGTGTTGAAATTTGATGAAGTATGATACTTTTAACATTTAAGGTGTTAGATATAATTATTAGGCTAATTATCTAATAAATAAGTAATAGGGAAAAATAGTATATTTTAAGTTAATTTAGTAATTTAGGGTAATTAGGTGGAAAATCTGATTTAGGATGAATTTAGACATTTTGAAATGATAATTGATGTTGGGAGATGGTAATTAGAGTGTTAAAAATATTATATGTGTATTATATACATAATAGGTGATAATACATAATATGTAATTATTAGAAATATAATAAATATAAAATATTAGGATAAAAATTGATATTATATAAATAATAGGGATATATAATAAATCTGATAAAAAAACTTAAATTTATGTAACTATATGAAAAATATAAAAAATTCTTACATTAGGAGTAAATTCGGTATTTTAATAAAGATTTAAGTGTACTGAGTAGAATAAAATACTGACTAGGGGTAATGATGGTATTTAGGATATCTAAAAGTAATGTGATTAATTTCACATTATGAGTTGAAACGAATTTTTAGGGTTTCGGTATAAAACAGTACTTAGGAAATCGAACTAAAACCTAATTTAGAAATCAATATTGAACCCGAACCCGAACTCGAACTTAACCCCAAACCTAGAGTAATTGTAAAAGATTTGAGAACCTAGATAACTGGATATATTAAACCCTAACCAAAACATAACAATAAGCGTTATAGGATAAAACCAACCTATAATAATTATATAAAAAATTGAAACCACATTTGTGTTATAGGGATGATCGGCAATAGCCTGAGCGAGTTGGACCTCGAATGAGTAAGGAGTCCAGGTAAGTTAGGATTAATACATTGTTGTATTTTGAAGGCTTGAGATTATGCTTGATTGTGCTTATTAGATAGTTGGTTGTGTGCATGTGCTTGATTATGAGTGATGTTATGATTCTGTTTATTGTTCTGACCTATATTGTATGAAATGATTGATCACCCTAAACTGAACCTAATCAAATATATGACTTGTAATCATAATTGGACTTGCATGGCAACCCATTAGGGGAATCCTAGGATTCTCCGGCCAAAGACCGACCCCTTCGAAAGGGATAACGCAGGATTGCATAATAGTCCCTTCTTCATCCTTAGTCGAACTAAGTGACGGAAGAGGAGGTCGCGGCAAGGGTGAAGTCAATGGTTCGAAGGTAGTTGCGGGAAGAGTGGTGTCTCCATTGCATAAGCTTGGGTTTGGTCGTGAGTTGTTGCATTAACGGTAACTCCTCAACCTAGATTAGAGCGGGCACAATTTCTCTAATCTCACAATGGGCCAGACAACGTCATACAATGGCATTTGCTTGAATATGTATTATACCTAATAAGTTGATCGATAACCTTATTATGTTTATGGTATAGTTTTAAGTCCTCCATCCTAACTTACTAAGCTGTGGTTGCTCACATTCCTATAGACGTCGTGTAAGTGCTGGCTAAGAAGCGGCATGCAACTACTTTGAAGCTAGCAACTACTGGATCCTTGGGAGTAAGAAAAAATATTTGAAGAACAAACATATATTTTAATTGTAATAATTGAATTTCAATGTATATATATATTTTCTCACTTTCTTAAGTAAATGATTTATTTAAATTACAAACTGTTTACTTCAAAACGGGTTAGTTGTAAACGCCTTGTGTAGATCAAGTCTAGGATAGAGGTTGTAAGGCCAACTACTATCTTAGAATGGTTTACATGACGAGGTTGTTACGACTCTACCACTTCAGGGCGTGACACATGCATTGCCATATCGACCTGATGAAGCCGCGCATACACATGCTACCTAACTTACGAGAGGTTAGAACCTAGCTTGACAAGTTTGAGGTGGAAGAGTAGGCGAACAAATAAAGAGAAGGTTTGACTTAGGAGATATAGGAGAAGACGATGAGGAGGAGTATTACGAAGAAGAAGAAGAGTGAGTTGGAGCACCCAGAGTATTAGACCATGTGAAACTTTAGATTCCGAGCTTTAATGGGTTTAAAAGTATGGATGAATACTTAGAATGGGAAGAGAAAGTGGAGCATGTGTTTGATTATTAAAAATATGAAGATTACAAGAAAATGAGAATTGCTGCTATTGAGTTCTCTAGATATACCGCCATGTGGTGGAAAAATTTCCAAGATATGAAGAGATGAGAAGGATACAAAGAGATTAATACTTGGCTTGAGATAAAGAGAATACTCAGAAACGGATTTGTGCCAAATACTTATCTATAAGACACTTTTACCTCGCTTTAAGAGTCGAGGCAAGGAGGTTGAACTGTTGATGAGTATGTCCAAAATTTCAAATGCTTATGATCTACTGTGAAGTGGAGGAATCACTGGTACGAACAATCTTTAGGTTCCTTACTAGGTTAAGAGGTGATATTCAAGACATTGTAGAACTTTAATGATTTACTATAATGGATAAAGCTATTAGAATAGCCCAATAAGTGGAGAGGCATAAAAGAAGCCGAATATCGACCAAACTACCGATTAGCCAACTAGGATAGGGAAATCATTGAGCTCAATTAAGTACTAAGCCGATCTGAAGGGTCGATGTTCGAGGCGAGTAGAAGGGTTAACTTAATAGTGATTTGCTGACCTGAACTTATGAGAAAAGGCGAGGATTTGATATGGAAGACAAGCCAAATCAAGTGTTTCAAGTGCCATGGTTTCGAACATATGGTTGCTCAGTACTCAAACTGAAGAACTATGGTCATTAAGGGAGACATCCCGAAGCTGGAAGTGGAGTATACTAATGAGGAACTTGAGGAGAAGAGCACTATCGAGAAAGAAGTTTCTTAAGAAAATGAACTCATCAAAGAGGATGTGTTAGGACTTAAATCGGTTAATCTTGGTTGTCCAACGCACAATGAACATAGAACCTTCACATGAGGAGGAGCAGAGAGAGAATTTGTTCCATATCACCTGTAAGGTAAATGATAAAGTGTGTATCCTCATTATGGATAGTGGTAGTTATATAAATGTAGCATCAACTAACCTAATCACAAAATTGAAGTTGCTGACTACTGTACACCTGAAGCTATACAAGTTGCACTGGTTAAGTGAGAAGGGAGCACTACATGTCACTCGTCAAGTATTACTGCTGATTACTATTGGAAATTACTCAGACCAAATTCTCTGTGACGTACTGCCCATGTACACCTCCTACGTGTTGCTAGGTAGATCGTGGCTGTTTGATAGAAGAGTTATCCATGACAGATACTAGAATACGTATATGTTCGAGAAGGACGACAAAAAGATCATGCCAAACCTAATGCCATAGAGAGAAGTTAACAAACTGCAAGCCAAACTTGCTTATGGATTGAAAAAGACTCTGATGATGAGTATAGCCAAACTCTAACAGGCCCTTTAAAGCTGATGCATAGACCCTTATGTTGGTTAGGCAACTATTAGAGTTAAAGGAGCGGAGTGAACTACCCTAGGAAGTAAAAGAGTTACTAGATGAGTACGCCAATTTATTCTTAGAATAGTTACCTAAAGGATTACCCCCTATCCAAGGCATAAAACATTGCATTGACTTAATATCTGGCGTTACCTTATTGGACAAGCTAGCTTATTAAATGAGCCTCAAATAGGCTTTTGAGCTCCAACAGCAAGTCAATGAATTATTGGAGAGAGGGTATATTAGGGAAAGTCTTAGCCCTTGTGCTGTATCGGCGCTTCTAGTACCAAAAAAGGATGGGACTTAGAGAATGCGTGTTGATAACCGAACCGTAAACAAAATTACGATTAAATACAAGTATCTTATCCTAAGACTGGAAGACATGTTGGAAGAATTGAATGGAGTAAAAATCTTCAGCAAGATTAATTTGAAGTTTAGCTACCATCAAATTCGCATGAGGGTAGGAGATGAGCGAAAAATTGTATTCAAAACTCGACGTGGACTTTATGAGTGGATGGCCATGTCATTTAGCTTATCGAATGCCCCAAGCACTTTCATGAGACTAATGAACCAAGTGTTAAGAGATCTAATGGGGAAGTGTATCGTGGTATATTTTAATGACATCTTAGTATATAGTACCGACATGCTGAGTCATTGTGAATATCTCCGAGCCGTACCAAATATCTTCCATGCTGAAAGATTATTCAGCAACCTTAAGAAGTGTTGTTTTTGCTAAGAGGAAGTAGTATTCTTAAGCTATATAGTAAGTAGAGGAGGCTTACGAATGAACAATAAGAAGATCCGAGCAATCATCGAGTGGTCGACTCCTACTACTTATGTCGACATGAGAAGTTTTTATGGATTGACTTCATTCTTACAAAAGATTCATCAAGAATTTCAGTACCCTCACTACACCACTAACTGAGCTAACAAAGAAGAACACTGACTTTCGATGGGGAGAAAAGGAGGAGAGAAGTTTTGCTGAGATAAATAAAAGGTTGACTTCCATCCTTATACTAGTTATACTTGACTTCAAGAAAATATTTAAGCTGAAATGTGACGCGTGAAGCATTAGAATAGACACTATCCTAATGTAAGAAAGCCAACCAATTGCCTACTACAATAAGAAGCTCAAGAGGCCTCAACTAAACTTTTCTATATATAACAAGGAACTCTTAACACTAATCTGAGCACTGCAAGTATGGTAGCATTATCTGTTATCGAGGTATCTCCAAAGTCAAACAAAGTTGTCAAAGTGGCAGGCAAGGTGTATGGAATTGCTTGAGGGGTTTAACTTCGTAATAAAATACAAACAAAGAAAGAATAATGTAGTTGCAAATGCTCTTTTGAGAAAGCATGCACTCTTGAATGAACCATAGACCAGATTGTTTAGGTTACAAACATTAAAGAGCAATACTTTAAGGATCTACATTTCGACCCATATTTGCATGATGTGTCAATAAAAGGACAGTGGACGAATATCATGTGAAAGATGGATACTTGTTACAAGGAGGAAAATTGTACATGTCAACTTGTTCACTAAGGGAATTACTAATCAAGGAAGCCCACAGTAGAGGACTCTCTAGGTATTTTGGGGAAAGAAGGACCTATGAACTGTTGAATGGTCATTTCTTTTAGCGAAAATGAGGTGAGATGTGCATCGAGTTGTTAAAGGTTGTATTGTGTAAAAGAGGACTAAGTGTTGAACTGGGTAATGGAAAGCAATGCCTTTGTTTATTCTGACAAAACCATGGATTGAGTTAAGCATAGACTTTGTTCTTGAATTACCACAAACTACCCAAGGTAAAGATTCTGTAATAGTTGTTACGAATAGGTTCAGCAAGATGGCACACTTTGTGCCCTACTCTAAAACTAATGATGCTTTAGCCATTGCTTCTCTTTTCTTGCAAGAAATCGTTAGGTTATGCAATGTGTCGAGAAGCGTAGTATCAGACAGAGATCTAAAGTTCTTGAGCTATTTTTGAAGAACTTTATGACAACAAAAGGAGATTAAACTGCTATTTAGCACTTCTTGTCACCCCTAAACGGATGGTTAAACAAAGGTAGTTAATCATACTTTGGGATTGCTGTTCCGAGTTACAGTGGGCAAAAACTTGGCTGATTAGGACATTTGCTTACCAATGGTCAAGTTCGCTTATAAACGAACAGTATATGACACCACCAAGTAAACCCCTTTTGAGGTTATCTATGGTTTCAATCTTAAGTTGCCCCTCGATCGCACCTTTGTACTTGAATTTGAGTAAGAAGACCTTAACGTGAAAGCCCAAGCATAGTCCCTTTAGTACATCTACAACAAGGTCATTCGGCAGATCGGCTAAGCTACCCAAAGATTGTGAGAGAAGACCAATGGTAAGATGGATAAACAATTCTAGCCAAGAGACTTGGTGTAACTGTACCTCAGTAAGGACAGGTTTCTAAGCTAGAAGGGCATTGGATAAGAAGGTTCCAACCATCCATTAACCGTTTTGGAAGTAGTCAATTTATTCCAAGCAAACTTGTGTGAACGAAACCAACTAAGGTTGTTGAGACTTAACTTACTCAGATTACCTGAGTAGAAGATGAGGAAGTCTTGAGGAAGTTTAAGAAAGGCTAAAGTTTGGGTAGGAAGACGAGTGAGATAAAAAATTTCAAATGCTAAAGACTTGGACACATAGCCACTTTGTGTTCGAACAAAAGAACTATGGTGAATCGAGGCAAGGCAACAACTGTTGAAGTAGATAATACTAATGAAGAAGTAAAGGAATTGAAATAGGACAAACAGACCAATCTATCCAAGGAAGAAGTTATTTATAGTGAGGAAGGCAACTTTATGGCAGCCACTCTAGTATTGAGAAGGACAATGAGTATTAGTATTGTACCCGAGGATGAACGGAGGGAAAATCTCTTCCGCATCGAATATAAAGTGAATGAATCATTATATGCCCTAATTGTTAATAGTAGGAGTTGTACTAATACAGCCTCTATATTTATGGTCTAGTAATTAAAATTGTTAATCAAGCCCCACCTAAAACCTTATAAACTTCATTGGCTCAATGATAAAGGAACCTTACAGGTGAACAAATAGGTGTCTATGTCGACCTGCATTGGCAATTATTGAGATGAAGTGCTTTGTGATATATCGCCCATGAGTGCATCCTACGTTCTACTTTGATGATTGTAGATGTTCAATCAAGCAGTAATATATGATGGATGAAGGAATACATGCTCCTTGGAGAATGAAGGCAAGAGGGTAAAATTGAGCCCTATGACTACCGAGTAGGTAAAGGTCATGCAGACCCAACTTAACCGGACCCTAAAGAAAGAAGCTTTGATAATAACCCGAGCCGAGCTAAAAAGAGAAATGGAGTTTGAAGGGCTGACCTATCTACTATCCGAAGAATACTGGAGATGAGGTTCGAGGAGAGGGGATAGCCTACCAAGGTGATTGGAAGAGTTCGCCGATCTGTTCCCAAATGAATTGCCAAAAGGTCTGCCTCTCATCTAAGGCGTCAAACATGCAATTAACTAACAGCTAGGAGCTGCCCTATTGAACAAGCCTGCTTATAGGTTAAACCTTGAACAGGATGCCGAGTTACAAAGGCAAGTAGATGAGTTGATGAAGAAAGGGTTTATGTGAGAATCCCTTAGCCCCTATACCATACTAACTTTATTAGTCCATAAGAAAGATAGATTATAGAGAATGTGTGTTGATAGCCAATTAATCAATCGAGTTACCATCAAGTACAGATATCTCATGCTAAGGCTTGATGACATGCAAAATGAGTTAAATGGAGAAAGAATATTCTCCAAGATTGACCTCAAATCAAGATATTAACAAATTTGAATGTGCGAAGATGATGAGTGGAAAACCGCATTCAAAACATGCCATGGATTATATGAATGGCTTATAATGCCATTTAGATTATCCAACGGGTCGAGCACATTTATGCACTTAATGAATCATGTGCTTTAAGAATTAATGAGGAAGTTTGTTGTAGTTGATTTTGATGACATCTTGGTGTACAACCCTAGCCTAGAGACTCACTGGGAGCACCTGCAAAAAGTCTTTACAAAACTTCGAGTTGAACAACTCTATGCCAATTTGAAGAAGTGAGATTTTTGTCAATTCAAAGTGATATTCTTGGGATTTGTTGTAAGTGGTGGTAGCATACAAGTTGATGAAGAGAAGATTAGAGAGATCACTAAATGGCCAGTGTTGACCACTTCAACCAACATAAGGAGTTCCTATGGCTTAATATCGTTTTATCGTAGGTTCATAAGGAATTTTAGTACAATTGTGGCCCTGCTTACCGAACTATCAAAGAAGAATGTTGAATTTAGATGGGGAGAGAAAGAGTAAAGGAGTTTTGAGGAAGTAAAAGAGAGGCTAACTATAGCCTCTGTCTTAGCTCTGCCGAGCTTTAAGAAAGTGTTTGAAGTAGAGTGTAATACATCTGAACTAGGCATAGGTGCCATACTGATGCAAGAAGGGTGACTTATTGCTTACTTTAGTGATAAACTTCCACAAACTATACTCAATCATTCTATCTATGACAAGGAATTTTACTCCTTATTTCGAGCCTTAATAGTGTAGCAACACTATTTGCTACCTAAGGAATTTATGATCTATACCGATCATGAATCTTTGAGATATCTGAAAAGCTAACCTAAGTTATCCTATAGACAGCCAAATGGTTCCAATTCATAGAGGGTTTTTCTTATATCGTAAAATATAAGAATGAAAAAAAAACAATGTAGTGGCCGACGCCCTATTGAGATAACATTCTCTCCTGACCAAGTAACAAACTAGGCTGCTTAGCTTTTCAACAATAAAGAATTTGTATGCTGAGGACCTACACTTTGGTCCCATCTATGCTAGATGTGAGGAATGATGGACTTTAAACGACTATTATAGGGAAGACAGATACTTATTTAGGAAGATCAGACTATATATCCCAACCTATTTTATGAGAGTATTGCTAGTACGCGAGGCGGATAGAAGAGGATTGATAAGATACTTTAGTCAACGCCGAGCCCATGAGGTACTTTCCTCATGATTCTTTTAGCCAAGGATGATGAGAGATGTCTAATGCGTGCTAGAAAGGTGTGCGACTTGCTGAAAAGCGAAGAACTGAGTTGAGCAAGGGTACAATCTACCTTTGCCCATCCTGACCAAACCATGGTTCGAGTTGAGTATAGACTTTATGTTAGGGTTGCCAATAACGTGTCGAGGGAAGGACTCCCTCATGGTAGTCGTAGATCAATTTAGTAAGATGGCACATTTCGTGCCTTGTTCCACAACTAATGATGCTATCTTTTTTCTTTTCTTATAGGAAGTAATCAAGCTTCACGAGGTACCTATAACTATTTTTTCGAATCGAGACTCGAAGTTCATGAGCCACTTTTGGAGGACACTATAGAGGTAAATGGAAACCAAGCTATTGTATAGCCCATTCTGTCATCTATAAACTGATGAGCAGGTTAAAGTTGTGAAATAAAACAGTAAGAACTTCACTATAGGTTGCTATCTGTCGAAACACAACTGATTGAGATCCGTGCTTGCCAATCATTGAGTTTGCCTACAACATGACTACCCACAGTGTGACAAACATGTCTCCCTTTAAGGTCACCTATGGGTTTAACCTCAAGCTCCCGATGGACCAAACACCCCTATAGAGGCCTTATGATGACCTGCCAGCTGTAGAGAGAGTCGAGGCCATCGGAGCCATGCGCCAAAAGGTAATAGAGCAGTTAAGCCAAGTTACTGCAAAGCTCGAGTACTAAGGCTAAAGATGGAAGAAGAGAGAAGAGAGAAGAGAGAATTTCAATTAGGTGATCTAGTATGGATCCACCTTAGCAAGGAACGATTCTCGAACTTAAGGAAGAGTAAGTTATCTCCCAAAGCCTACAGACCCTTCAAAGTGGTTGAAAAGATCAATCTTAATGCCTATAAGATTGAGCTACCTAAGGAATATAAAGTCTTAAACTCCTTCAACATTGTCAATCTCCAACCATACACTCTTAAGGACAAGCCACCTGAAGTTAAGTTAGATTTGATCCCAAATCTCAAATAACTCGGAGGGGATGATAGGGATCAAAGACCAATCACACACTCTTAAACCCGAGGGCTTGTTCATATGGCTTATCGAGTTGTTCGAAGTAAGTTGAGTGTGGAAGAGAATTGCATAGCTCAATTCAATCTACTAAGCTACTTTGTTCTCCACATTATCTAAGAAGCTACCAAGATAACTAGCCGACTTGTTAAGCCAACCCCTCCATACACACCAATCTAAGCATCGAATTATGATACAACCAACCTCATTAGTATCGAAGCCAAGTTGACAACTGTCAGAAGCTGATCACCCAAGGCCAACCCGAAAATGAGTTGCCACTGAACCATTCCCTATCCAGTCCTAACTATCTAAGCTACCAAACTGCTAACGTTAACCTGACTTGATTAGTACACCCCCCTTGCTTAGCTAGCAGTATCATTGAGACCACAAAATGAGCAAACCACGGGCGTGCTATCCCTTTTCTAACACCCGTACTATCCTTTCTACTAATGGAGATTCTTTTTACATGATTATATTGATACTACTATAAATTATTCCCCTTTTCCTTAACTAATAAGAATCCTTTTTTTCTAATTTACTATAACCTAGGATTTATCTTAATTGGATAATATAAATACTTGTATATTATAATGGCTGCAACAATGAATACATTGAAATTTTTAGACATATTCTCTTAAGCTAAGTATTTTGCTGTTTACTCTTGAGCTACTCTTATTTAGCCCATTAAGCTTGGACTAGTAGTGACTGACCTTTGATCACACTTGTACGTCATATCGAGTGCTACCTAAGCTCATGTGAGGCGTTAGTGTGTCATATTTTACTTTGGCATATGAGGACCCTTGCTCAACCTTTGATTATCATCTATCTTTCAGACTATCTCGTAGTTTAGACCCACTCCCTCGATTTGTGGGATATAGGACATCATATGTTCATCCACTTCAAACTCGATACAAAACTATTATGTATATGATAAGGAGTTATATGCCTTGCTCCGACCTGTGCAGACCTGTCAACATTACCTATTGCTTAAAAAATTTGTAGCGTACTATAATCACCAAATGTTGAAGTACATGAGGAGCCAACCAAAACTCTCAAAGCGACAAATTAGTTGGGTTGAGTTCTTGTAAGGATTTTCATTTGTGATTAAGTACAAGCGAGGGAAAGCTAATGTAGTCATAGATGCTTTTTACAGGAGACGTATTGCTTTTCGAACTACAAATGAAGTTGTTAGGGTTTGTGAGCTTGAAGGAGCAGTATGTTCAAGATCCCTACTTCAAACCTATTTTTTCCTAGTTTTAAGAAGGAAGAACATTATATGATTACTTTGTGGAAGAAGATATCTTTTTCGATTTGGAAAACTGTATGTGTCGACCTGTTAGGTACATAACCTGCTTATTAAAGAAGGCCACAGTGGAGAATTGTCTAACCACTTTAGTGAAAAGCAAACATATGAGTTGTTGAAGTCAATGTTCTATTGGCCAAAAATGGTAAGGAATGTACATTGAGTTATCAAAAGGTATGTAGCTTACAAGGAGGCCAAAAGCCGAGCTAAACAATGGTAAGCTATACTATTGCCTGTACCAGACAGACCATGGATCAAAATGAGTGTAGACTTTGTGCTTGGGTTAGTGAAGATGGTGAGGGGGAAAGATTTGATTATGGTTGTAGTAGATTGATTCAACAAAATAACATACTTCATGTCTTGTAACAAAACTAACAATGCTTCGGCTATATCTTTTTTATTTTTATAGGAGATCGTAAAACTGCACGGAGTTCCAAAGAGTATAGTGTTTGATCGAGATTTAAAGTTCTTGAGCCAATTATAGAAAATTTTGTGGTGTCGACTAAGAACAAAACTGTTATTTAACACATCTTGTTACCCCTAAACTAATGGACAAACCAAGGTCACCAACTTTACCTTTGGATCTCTTCTTCCAGCTACAATTAGATGTAATCAAGCTTATTAGGATTCCTGCCTACCTATCGTAGAGTTCACCTACAACCATTTTATCTATAGCATCACAAAGAAGATTCCTTTTGAAGTATTTTATAGATTCAATCCTAAGTTACCACTATATCAAACACCAAACCCGAAGACAAACCAAGAAGACCAAGGAGCCCTAGACAGAGCACAAGCCTTCCAGTAGATCTACCAGTGAATAACATATCAATTGATTTAAGTTGCTGAAAAATTAATACGAGGAAGTTAAGGAAGGAGAGGATAGTCATAGTTCTAATTGGGAGAACTAGTATGGCTACATCTTAGTAAATAACGGTTCCCAAATAAGAGCAAGTTATCACCTTGAGCTGAATAACCCTTCCAAGTGCTCTAAAGGATCAATAAGAACGCTTATAAACTCGAGCTTCCTGACAGTTATGGTGTGTCTGATGTCTTCAATATTACTGACCTTAGCCCCTACATTTTTTATGAAAAATAACCTTGAAGAGCACTTTGAGGATTTGATCTTAAATCCTAAACAACCGGAAGGGATGATGGGAATTAAGCACTTGGGCCCTTAACCTAATCAAGAACAAAAGGTCTAGCGAACTAAACTATTCAAGTATTCAATTGTCGACTTGATTTTAGCCCTTTCAATCTATAGAATAGCTTCTTAAGGGTAACCTCCAAGCCTTCCTACTTGTATGGAGTGTCACTATGATTGATCCCAACCTGAATGAAATGCCAGTACTATTAAATCGTAAGAACCTAACCAACTATGAGGAACCTAAGTTGATAGAAAATCTTTAACACACCGACCTCAATACCCCTTTTTAGAGTTTGTTATTTACAAGCGCACCCTCCAATCTAAGCTAAACATGTATCCTTACATGCATGCCCGACACCTAACACCCAAAATGTTCTATTAGTAGAAGGATTACAAGATTTTCCTTTTTTTCATTTTACAGTTGTACATGTAATTATTTGTACCCATTTTAGTAAATTAGCTAATACAAGTAACCCTAATAAGAATAGGTATAAATAGTCTCTTATATTATTGTTGTATTCAAATTTTTCTACCTTATCAATGAAGTTTATCTCCCTTTGTTTTCTTATCAATATTGAGAAACTTATCATAGCTAACTCATAGCAACCCTTGAGTAAGACTGTGTTGGTGAGTAAGTTACTATCTTAGACTGGTAAGTCACATCTGGTGATGTAGTGGTTCGTGAGTGCTTAAGTGGTGCCCACATCCGCAAGTAGCCTCTCAGGCTTAACTTTTCCTTTTCCCTTTTTTGCATTTTGATTCCATTTGAAACCATACTTTCCTTTTCTCTGGTAACTTTTCTCTAACAGACCAATCTATGCTACAATAAGCCCTCTTTTGAGGCACATCATTACTTGTGTTGAAAAAGCATGGCTGGTGGAGGATGTATGTAGACAACCAAGCTATTAACAAGATCACTATGAAGTATAAGTATCTAATCCCTCAACTTGATGATATGTTAGGCGGGTTATATGGAGTTGAAATGTTTTCCAAGATAGATTTGAAGAGCGGATGCCATTAGTTATCATAAAAAAGGGAGACAAGTGGAAGATTACCTTAATAATACAACACGAACTATATGAGTTGATAATCATACCATTTTGTTTAACCTATGCGCTAAGTATATTCATGCATTTGATGAATCATATGCTACGCAAACAGATCGACAAGTGTATCATGGTTTGCTTTGATGATATTTTAATCTACAACTAGAGCTTATCTAAATATATCAATCATCTCAAAGAAGTCCTAAATGTGTTGCAATCTAAGAAGCTATATGACAACTTGAAGAAGTATATGTTTTGTGTGGATGAAGTGGTATTTCTTAGCTTTGTTGGTGGAAGGGATGGAGTATGAGTAAATGAGTAGAAGGTCAAGGCTATAGTTAGTTAGCTAACCCGTCAAAGAGTTACCAAGGTCAAAAGTTTATATGGGCTAACCTCCTTCTATAGGAAATTTATTTGTAAATTCAGCATTGTTATTGCCCCTCTAATTGGGCTAACTATGAAAACTAACGAGTTTAAGTGGATGGATCAAGTTCTCTAGAGTTTTGAAGAAATTAAGAGGAGATTAACAACTACACTAGTGTTAGCACTATCAAGCTTTAACAAGGTCTTTAAGCTTGAGTGTGATGCCTTTAGGTTAAATCAAAGCTGCTTTCATATAAGAACATTAACCTATAATTCGAAGTTTGATCATGTGACAACACTACTTGTTACCTCAAGAGTTTATGATTTATATAGATCATGAGTCCCTAAAGCATCTCTAAAGACAACAAAAACTTTCTTGATGACAAGCTAAGTGGATGGAGTTCCTTCAGACGTTCTCATAAGTAATTAAATATAAAATGGGTAGTACGAACTTTATAACTGATGCTCTATCAAGACGAGTCCTCATCACCTAGCTATAAACAAAGATGCTTAGGTTTAAGATAATAGCTAAGTTATATGATTAAGACGAGTACTTTGGTCTTATTGTAACTAAGTGCAAGGATAGATTAGTCATGGATGGGTGCTAATGAATTGATAGGTGTCGAGCCTTATTTCGATTTTTCTTAATTCATCCTATATTAAGCCTAGCTAACTTAATATAAATTACTCAACATAAAATTAATTAAAAATATTTCTCTTAAAAAAAATATTTAAAAATATTAGAGTTGCCAATTAGTTAAAAATCAAATTAGAGTTTTTTAGGTAGGAAAACCCTAATTTAATTACTAGTCTACGAATATTTTTTTAAAAATTATTTTTTAGAATATTAAACCAAAAAATCCAAGTTCTAAGGCTAATCCTATTAAGACTAAATTACCATGTAAAAATTAAAAAAAAATCTAATGGGCTTTTATTTCTATAATTTTTCTAAAAATGCTAAAATATTTAAAAATATGTAAAATATAATTAAAATGAATATTTTTATAATTTTAATCACGAATTTTCAAAAAAAAAAAGTTTTTTTATATTTTTTATGATTGCCTTAAAGGTATTTATATACCTGCTAATCGAAATCAAACCAACGTAGTTTTGTTTTTAGAAGAAAATTTAATGGATGGATCCTTTTTAAAAAAAATTGAGCCAAATTTATGTTAGTTATCAATTTTTTTTATTTATTTTTAGAAGAAAAAAAACTTAAAAAGATCTAATTTCACGAATTTATTAAAAAAAACCCTAACTAACTAAATCTTTTGAAAACTTTAATTAAGATTTTTATTTTTTTAAAAAACCACTACATGCCAAAAATGAATTTTTTCTATATCCTAAATGTAAGACGTATTAAGATATGAATCTAGATACATATCTTCTTTGAAGATGTGAATCATAAAGAAAAGATATGCAACTTTTCTAAACAATGTAATTTTAGGTAAAAAATGCAATTTAACAAAAAAAAAAACAATGAAATTTATCAAAAAATTATAATTTATCTAAAAGTTGCAAAACTCATTGACCTACGGTCTATTAAATTTATTAAAAAAACTTGCACTAAAAAAAAAAAACAAGTTAGTAAAATAAAGTAATTAATTAAAAAAAACAAAATAAATAATTTACTCAATTACCTACGTGAGTCGAATCTTGCACGTGATCAGACTAGATTGATCATGTGTTGTTGATGCGTGATTGGACGTAAATTGCAATGGATTACCATGTAGTATGTATGCTGGATGTGTGGGATAATGGGTTGTGCTAGACGTGCGGAGTCGTGTGTGCTTGTGTACTGATCGGTGAAGTTTAGTATGGTGACAAGTGTGTATTGTGTTCATGTGACAGTGAGTGGAGATAAAGTGCTGGACGAATGTGTGTATTGATCATGCTGGACGTACAGTATAGGATAGTGAAGTGTATAGATTATGGATGTGAACAACATATGATTTGGTAAATGTATGGTCATGAGTAAGAGTGCTTTGTGTGCTATATCGATGGACATGTATGAGAGTGCTGTAGATGATGTGAGATGTGAGTGATGTGTGTGTGTATGTGTCAAGCGTAAGTGAGTTAGTGTGTGTTGTTGATTATATGGGTGTATGAAAACATGAATGTGATGGATAGTGAACAATGGACTATGAATGAATGTGAGCAGTGCATGGATTCATGAGTGAGTGTTTTTGAATTTGAAATGTTTGTTTTTCATAGCCCAATGTTTACTATTTATAAACCATGAATTTGAATTTTTTTGGATGAAGATTAAATCTTAACAAATCAAATATTCAAAAAATACGATAATACTTTATTTGGAGTTATTGAATTCATTGAAGAATTAATTCATTTTCTAGAAACCCTACATTAATTTTTGCTTTCTATTTTAGGCCTGATTTAGTCCATCTTAATTTAGCCCAAAGTATACATTAACCCATTTAATAAATTCTAAGTTTATTTAACTCAACATAAATTAGATAAAAAATTCGCTTTATATTAGACTGGACTAAAAAATGTTTTTAATAAAACCTAACTATTCATCGACTCAGAATTTATTAAATTAAATGTATATCTTCAACTATCGTTTGTTGTAACCCTTAACAACTTGACTCGAGTTAACACTTTATATTTTTTATTTTCTTTCAATTTTTGTTTTTCTTTTAATTCATTTTTTGTTTTTTTTTTTCTCTTTTTTTATTTTTTTCAAATATGGCCTAATGAGAAGAGAATCCTAATGGTGGCAAAAATGAGATGTCTATAATTAGGTACTTCTATAAATGAGGTCGGTTATGCATTCCAAATAGCTTCGTACGAGAACTATTAGTTCGAGAGGCCCATGTTAGTGGATTAGCAACCCATTTTGGGGAGAAAAGGACTTAGAGCTACTCAAGAAGCATTTCTTTTGGCATAGGATAATGAAGGATGTCCATCATGCATTAGTGAGGTGTTAAGTGTATAAGAAAGCTAAGGGTAGAAGGAACCCTTTCACCTCTACTAATACCAGGCCAATTTTGGATTGACTTGAGTATGGACTTCATGTTTAGATTATCGCAAACCACTCGGTGGCATGACCTATCATGGTCGTTGTAGATTAGTTTAGTAAGATGGTGTAATTTATTCCTTATTAGAAGATCAATGATGCTTTCTACATTATTAACTTTTTCTTGTACAAGATTGTATGGTTAGATGGAGTTCCCCATAGTATTGTCTTAGATCGAGACCCAAAGTTTACTAGTTTCTTCTAAAAGACACTATGGTAAAGACTTGGGAAAAATTGATGTTTAGTATCTCTTATCATCCCTAAATCGTGGATAAACTGAAGTGGTGAATAGGACCTTAAGATCATTGCTCCGAGTTATAGTAGGTAAGAACTTGCGTGGCTAGGATCTTTGTCTACGTATCGTGGAGTTCGCATATAATAGGTCTACCTATAGCTTTACCTCTTAGTCACTATTTGAGGTTGTATATGGTATAAACCCGACCTTGCCAATGGGATTTATATCTAGCTTAGCAACTAAAGTAGAGAGTTTGGAAGGTATTCATTATAATTCAAGAAGCCATATCATAAGGTTACTAAACAGCTAGCACAAATAATAAACAGAAGGAGATTGGAAGATGAGGAAAGAAGGTCGTAAGCTCTTAACCTGGAAACCTCATATGGTTTCACCTCAACAAGGACAGGTTTCCTAATTACAGGAGCAATAAATTGTCACCTTGAGCCGATGGACTATTCAGAATCATAAAAAGGTCGATGCCAATGCATATGAGCTCGATTTACTCAAAGCCTATGTTATGTCTTTGAGTTTCAATATATCCAATTTGACTCCCTTTGTCATGACAAGATTGAGCCTAACGATTTGAGGACAAATCTTCAAGAACCCTAGAGAGTTGGTGAGAATCCAACCTTTCTTACTATTAACCTAGTACCACTAAGCTCCAAACCTACATCGCCTCACTCGATGAAGGCTTAAAGGACTTTAAGCCTTGACAAGTTGAGTTTTGAGAGGACAAATAGCTAAGGATGAAATGAACTATGCTAAAGGATTCCTTTCTCATTGCATGCCTAGTTATTTCATGATTGTTTAGGCTACTAAGCCCCTACCTTAACCTTAACTTGGGTTAGAACAACTCGGGGATTGCTAAACTTCCATCTTATCTTGCCAAATCTAAGTTGACCAGCTTAGTTGCCAATCTATATGCGAGACACGACCAAGCTAGCTCGCCATGCGCATTAAGACAAATCTTTGTCAACCCCTTTGCCTATGATCAAGGTATATGTGTTCTTACAATCACAGTAGGCACCATCTACTGAAACTTCTTTTCTTAATATTCCTTTTGTACCTCGACCCCTATACAACCATATCCCTCTTAGTTTGTACCCTTTTAGGGATTTTTCTTGTTTTGATAAGTTGCCCTAAATTTGTAAGTCCATAAGGGCTAATGTAAAACATGCAAACATCATCTTCATCTTTGATCAGAATATTGCTCTCATTTTAGGTTCATTGCATGGTGCTTGAACTTCTACTCCAATCTAGTTCCCATTTTAATTAGGAGTTAGTGGAGAGTGCCCTCATTACCATCATTTGTGTATTATATCAAGTGCATGGTATGAGTTCAATTACAAGCCTTAGTGAGTCATATTCTTAATTTAACCTTCAGTTAAGCTAAAAATTCCCCTTCCATTCCTATTTCTTCCCTATAAGAAGGACCTATCCCTACACAAAAAGTAAGCCCAGATGGTTGTTAAGCTCCCTTAGCACATCATTCCATGTTTACTAGAAAATAAATGACTTAAAGAACACATTTTCTCTATCCTTTGCGCTATATTACTCACCTACCATTTACATGCTTCAGTTTCGGCCATCGTATTTCTCTTTCTTTGTACCATTGCTTTGTGGACAATCATCGAGGGAAGGAAATAGGAAAACCATTTGCTACGGTTTTCTTTTTTTTATTCTTTTTATTTTTTATGTGTGATGGTTTTTAATATTCTCATTTCTCTGCCGATTTTCAAATTTACTCTTGCCGGCATTTAAAAAAGGCTTTCCTTAATAGCATTATTGAAATTGTCAAGAACTGTTTTGGATGTCGTATTGCTATATCACATTATGTCGTCGATTGATAGCAATCAAATCAAATAGAATCAAACGGTAAGAAACGACTTCATATAGGTGATTCTATGTGAAACTTAATTAATCAATTACAGTTACTCACAGTTGATGATGTTGTTCTAATTCTTGTCATGATGTATAAGGTTTCTTTTTGGGTAAAAAGCGTCTCGTGTTAAAATACTCTCTTTTACAAGTGTGAAGGATTATTAACATTGATTTGGGAATTTTTACCCTTAGCAAATGATTTTCCCGCTCTTCCTGTCTCTTTTTTTTTTTTTGGCTTTTGTCCTATGATTGACTCCCAAAATGCACTCTATTGTTCATGACTCATGGTTGTTCGTAAATTTTCCGTTAAATAAACTCAGTGGATTTACTCATTCCATATTTTTCACTCTTTTCAATGTTCTAAACGTTGTCTTATATTACATTACTATTTTTCTCAACACGATTTTGAATGATGAGTCATTTTATTTTATTCCTTTTTTTCCCATTCTTGGGATCGTTCGTCGGCGCACCAACAATAATGCTAGCTAATTAAGTTAAAAAATGAATACTTTTACATGCAAGCATAGTGAATGCTATCTTATATTAAAATTTCTTAACAACATTATGAAAGCTCTAAATATTCAATTGCAATAAATAAAAAAGAACATACGATATGTGAAATTCACGTCAATGAAATGTTGAGAATGCCAATTGAAATGTGAATACAACCGTTCTTTCTAAAATTCTTGAATAGATTATTCTATCTTATTTTTATTCGACTATGGATATCAATAAAAAAACTCGGATACTTATCTATATTTATAATAGCCATCTATAGTTCAACATTTCTACCATTATTTTTGTTGGTAACAACTTGGACCTGCGATTTTTCTTTTTTCTTTTTTAATTATTTTCTTACACTAATTGGTTTCCATAATCGTTTTGAGAAACATCTAGTGATTCCCCATGATTCTTAGTTGTTCCTCTTTTGTATTATGAATTGTTATAGTTTAATTCAAAAACTATTTTATGTTTAAGATTTTGTTATATCGTTGTATTTATTTATTGTACACACATCATTGATGCAAATATGCTTACTTTGAAGAAGAGAATTTCCTTTAATTAACTTTGTTCTTATCAATCATATTCATATACATCTTTTGATTATTAAATAGTGTGTCTTATTGATTACAAATCGTGAGTTGATTGATCTTATAACCGATTAATTAGACGATCTTATCGACCAAAAATTGTAGCCCATCCAAGTCACACCTTGGGTAGCCACTAATCTGCACAAACATTTCAAAAAAAAAAAAAAGAGAACTCTTAAGGAAGTCTTTATGAAAAAGAAGAATATTCTTCATAATCTATCTTAATTTTCAAAAATAAAAAAGAAACTGCTCATTCACTTTATTGTGAAAGTTTTATTGTTTCTCTCTTGTTTCTTATGGAAAAGTTATTACGATGCTTAGTTGCATTTTAGAGCTATAATAACTATTCCATGAGAAATCTAAGTATTAAAAAAGGTATTAGCTATTCATTACTTAAACTCATGAATAGCTATTTGTGATTGTTGGTTTTGGATATAGACCAAACACATTATGCCTAAAATAAATCAATCTAGCACATTAGGCCTCTAATCCTAAAACCACCATCCTCTGAAATCATTAGAGGATTTTACCAACCTTAATCCCTAAAATCTACGATAAGGTATTCAAGGTTATAAACTATAAGGTCACAACAGCTCAAAGGTCTAAACTATAAATACTTAATCCCACTCTTTAGGTAAGGACACATATAAGATCTTACACACTCAATTAGACACATGATCTCCTCTAAGCCTCCACTTTTAGATTACTTACTTCTTTACAAGTTTGCTAACTTGAGTATAGGAACAATATCCTAGAACACTATTTCAATTGTTTTGCTTACCTTTATCTATTTTGCAGTTAGGTCTTAGGTGCTTGCTATTGCCTGGTTTAGCTCGTTTGACTTTGGAGGCCCATCCTACTCTACTAGCAAAATCTTAACATAGCACTATTCAATATTGATTTAATTTTTTCCTGCAAAATGGTATTAATAAAATGAATAAACCATAACGTAATATTCATGTATAATTTATTATAACTTTATTCTATTATTTAGTAATAACTAACACCTTATAATTTTATTCTATTTAGCTAAATGAATGCGGCATAAAAGCTTTTTGCCTTGTTGCATTGGGTACCTTAATATAGACATGGATATTTGATGTGGTATTCTTTGGTTGATGACATTATTTAATAGCAATGGCCAAAAAACCGCCTAAACAAAACCAAACCACAAATCAAACCAATCCAAATGATAAAACAGTTTTTTTTTTTTATAAAACGGTTTAAATTGTGGTTCAAATTGGCTCTCATAAGTGAATTATGTTATGTTCAAATGCTCAATCCAAATTGCACCTATTAATCCAAACTAAATCATTTAAAAAAAAAAGGTATGCATCTAAAAGTAACTTCTAACCCAGCCTATATTGACATATTTTATTCTTTCCAACCCTAACCTTAAGCTATTTATTCTCATACATGTTCTATCCTTCTCTTTCATTTGCAGGCAACACTCCATAGACTGCAGCCAAAAAGTCATTCGCTCGTCTCTTCCTCTCCGTTCTCTATAACCAGACCTAATTCCGATATTCATCCATGGCCACGTCTTCATGCCCCTTTTTCTTTCTTTTTTTAATTTGTAAAAGCAATATTATGCAAATTTGGTAGAAAACCATACCGAGTAAGGCTTAAAATTATCTATTTAGTTCGAAGGTCATGCTAAGCAAACACTAACTTTAAAAGCTAAGCAACTTATACTGGAAATGATTAGTAAGGTTTAAAATTGAAAAATAGGATAGTAGTCAGCAAAATAATATCATGCTATGTAAAATAGATGATAACTATATATATATATATATTTATATATATATTTATATTATATTTTAGGTGATAATTTTAATTTAATTTGAACCGAACTAAACTATTATTTAATGGTTTGAATTTTTTTTAATTTATTATTTGTTTTGGAATGGTAAACAATTGAACTATAAACTATGGTTTGATTTTTTTTTAATAAAACAATCTAATTAATCTAATCCCTATCCACCCTACTATTTAATATAGTTTTTTTTGGCATATAATGCTGACTCAGTGTGCTTGTAATAAGCAACAATGAATGAAAAATATAAAATGGTGATGATAGGAAGTAAAATTTTAATTAGGTATATAATTTGCAAGTAAGTTAAGAAAGTATGAATATAAATAAAAATATGATAAAATTTTAATGATGAACCGATATTGTCTCAAATGAAATTTATCTTTTTTAAAAATTATTTATATTATTAAAATAAAAGGTTTTAATAATTATCTCAACTATCAAATATGAATCATTACATGGAGAAACTTATGGTTGATTATTATTTATATTATTTATCAAGTAGCTTTAAAAAATTTATTTTGTTTTTAATTTTTACTAATTTGGCCCATAAAAACACACTTTTTCATTTTATTTTTATTTTTCTTTTCAGTCCTCGCGGCCGTTTGACCTATTTGCCTAAAAAAAAAAAAAACACACACACACACTATCTTTTAATCCAAATACCCAAGCAAAGGCCACTGACGGGCCAAGACCCTCCCTCAGTGGAGCATCATGGCGATGGCAATAACGCAATCCTCCACTCTCTTCGTCACGAAAACCACACTTTTTCTTTACCGAAATGCCCCTGCTTCAACTAGAACCCTATCTACCCAAACCCTAACTCGACGCTCCAACAAGTGGAAACCCCCTGTCTCTTCACTCGTTGAACTTGGTGGCGTCCAAATTGCCAAACAAGGTATAATTCTTTTTACTGCTAACGTTGTAAACATTATTTTTAACCGAAAATTAAAGAAAATAAATCGTTAGCAATGTTTCTTGCTAAGGTTGGGACCTTTTATTTCATTTAGCTAGTTTTTGAGTTGGTTTAATTAATGTTTATGGAATTAGCTGGTCCAGTTGTGATTGTGCCATGCCCATCCACTAATGAAAATGTAAAAAAAAGATGAGCTTTGAGAAGGATTTTGCTAGCGGGTGCCCAGGTAATTGTTGAAATGGTAAAGATAGAAACTTTACGCAGGTTGGTTGGATAGTTGGTTTCTTCTTTTAATTGAGGTCCTGTAAGTTGATGTAATTTACGTGCTCCAATTTGGCTGGTCAAATTATGATTGTGCCAGAAAAATGAAGAACTAAGCTAATTCTTTATGAAGGATCTCGTTAAGAGGTGCTTCCCGCATGTTATGATGCTAACAGTATAGACTTTGTAGGTTTCAATATGTTATGCTGCTTTTCTTGTGATAGGTGTAGTCTCTGTAGTGAAAATTGTACATTAATGTGTGACATATGCTCAGCAAGTCCGGAATGCAAACTGGTGGGGCTCTGGGCATGTAAATGGAGCGTCATTTTGCTGGGGTTTTGTACTGGTTCGTCTGGCTTATTGGTTGGAGCATGAGGGTTGAAAGAAGGATGTCTAATATAATAAGCCTGAATGTTGTCTTGGTTTCTGGTTTCATTCCTGTTGGTGTGATATAGTGGTGGGCTTTGTTAGATGTTCTGCTTAATTTGAGAGGCTACAAGTAATTCATGTTAGACTTATAATGGAGTACTCCCCTGGTTTGTAGATTTCGGTGAAAACATTCCAGTTGAATTTTTGACATGTTTTTGCATTATAAGAGTATCGGAACTGGAAAGATATTTTGAAATGCTCCAAATGCCTTTGATATTGCAATGGGACTCTTGGCATTCAAAGTATCAAGATAGATTTATTATTCTCTAAAGTATTTCTATTTCCCCTTGCTTGTTGCTGCTAAAGTCTTTCCAAATAAGAAATATTTGAATTGCTAGAGCAAATTGGGTCACCCTGCCATAATGCTGCTTGGCATGTTTTCAACTGTCTGAAGCTATCAATGGCTTTTGCAATTTAACCCTGTCTTCCTAATATATATATATATATATATTTATATTTCTTTGGCTTTGTTTGAATTACATTTTATGTTTTTTCACATTCTAAGGATTAAGTTTTTTTTTTTTTTGTTTCTTGAACTGGATCACCTATTGCTTGTTCCTGTTTGCAGATATAGTCAGGGATGACCCTACAAACAACGTACCAGATTCAATATTTTCCAAACTTGGACTACAACTACATAGAAGGGATCATCACCCACTTGGAATTCTAAAGAATGCCATTTACAATTATTTTGATACAACTTATTCAAATAAGTTTGACAAGTTTGATGATCTCTGCCCAATTGTTTCTGTTAAGGCGGTAAAGTCCCATTGATTTCCAGCAACTAGTATGATGTACCTTTTTTTTTTTTTTTTTTTGTACTTATCTTTACAATGTAGGAATGATCATCACCCAGTTTGGGTTAATCCAGTTTAATATATATCTCGAATTAATGTTCTCCCAATTCCTTCACTTGATGATAGGTTCCTAGAGGACAAACAAGTAGTTTTTAAACAAGTACACAGCTTCCAGTCATGTATGTTCACAAGAGCTACAGCTCCTCGCACAAATAAAAAAGCTCAAGAACTTTTTATGCTCAACAACCCAAAGTAGGAAATCTGATTTCCCTCTAGCTAGTATAAGATCCCCATTTATAGAATTACTAACTACTAAGTCTACAAAAGATGCCTAAGTAACTACATTCAACTGACTGATATTTAACTAACTGCAAACTAACAGATTCTAGAAAGATTTGGACAACTCTAGAAACTTCTGGAGCTGGTTCCCTTGTATCTGCTCTACTAAATGTGTGTACACTGTACATAGCTACATAATAGCTAATTACTCCATTTCTATGTCACAGCCATTCCATTGTCATTTGTTGAACTACTTTTATGTGGCTGTCTGATCCTAAAAACAATTGTATGAAGCATGCGAGCACAGATTATTTAAAAACCTTGTACAAGTAACAATGGGCTCATTACTTGCAGAATTTTGATGATGTCCTAGTCCCAGCTGATCACGTTAGCAGGAGTTATAATGACACGTATTATGTTGATCCTGATACTGTCTTGAGATGCCATACAAGTGCCCATCAAGCTGAAATGTTGAGAAAGGGACACACTCATTTCCTTGTGACGGGTGATGTTTATCGCAGGGATTCAATTGACTCAACTCATTACCCAGTTTTCCACCAGGTGCTTGCCCTTGTTTTCCTCTGTTATGGCATCATTAAAACCTCTTTGAAACACCTTCTCTAGTTTCTGTGTTGATTTTCTGTTGGAAACTTTATAGATGGAAGGATTTCGTGTTTTCTCTCCTAGTGATTGGGAGGCATCTGGCATGGACGGCACTGCATATGCAGCTGAGGATTTGAAGAAGTGTCTTGAGGGTTTGGCACACCATTTATTTGGTAAAATAATTGTTAAAACCTAACTAGGACAGTATCAAATCTTTTGTTCAGTTGCTATGCTGGTTTTCGAGCATTCTTTCTCTCTCTTTTTCCCCCCTTCGTCCAAGTAATCTTCTTCAACATACTAAGATTCTGAATTTTCAGGTGCTGTGGAGATGCGCTGGATTGACACATATTTTCCCTTTACTGATCCTTCCTTTGAGCTCGAGATATATTTTAAAGTATGCTGTTTATTACTTGGCAATTTTATTTATAAAAGAAACTAAGAAATTTCCAGCTTTCAGAAGAGCTTGAGTCTGCTATCTTAGATCTTGTTGATTTCTTGGATATGAAATGCTTGCTCTAAGAAATTTTCTATTTTATCCATGTACTCAACTGCACTAGCTACAGAAAATTTGACTTTTATCAGATTACCTCAGAAAAATTTGGGCTTGAACTTGTTAGAATAACATGTGAGTATCTTGGTGATGTAGATACAATTTGTTTATTTATTTATTTTGACAATAATATGAGGTTAGTATTTCTTTTTTCCGTGGAATTATACGCAATGAAGAAAAATTAGTTTTGAAGCAGTCTTTAAGATGTGCCATCTACCATTATTTGACTTCTGAAGATTCCTTGTGGAAATTTCAGTTATAAAATAATAAAGTGGATGGAGAAGTGTCTCTCAAGTTTGTTGCTGACTTTCTAGATAATTTACTTGGTATTCATGCATCCTAGCAGAGGTTTGTGTAATTATACTCCTCTAAATTCGTTCACTAATATTTAAAATCAAGCAGTGCTTGTGCTGTCAAAGTATATCTTCATTTATGCTGATAATATCAAGAAGCAAAGGGTTCCATTGGTTATGGTTTGTTGGAGAAAGCACTGAACTCAAAATTTTAAACCTTGAAAACTAGGTGGGATCTACTGCCTATTTTGAATGCATGAACTAGGTTAGATCATGTTAATCTTTTGATCTTGCATTATCCATTTTCATGCCCCCTAAATGGGAGGGACAGTCTTTAACGTTAGTAATGAGTAGGGTGGCTGGAATCCAGTGAATGTTTGAGCGTGTCCTTTTGTTTGACTTCTACATAACATTGCATAAGATCTAAATAAGGGGTACAGAAGCTTTGATACGAATTATAGCAGGACATGCATTATGAGGATGTATGAGGTTGTAAATAAGTTGAGTTGAGATGATAAAACCAATTAGAATTTTAAAGCTTGAGCTTAAACTTGACTAGAAGTGGTACTTACATGTTTGAGCATGACTATGTTAAGCTTGTTTTATCTAAAATGTATATGTAATTTCTCTAATTATAATATTATCTATATCCAAACTTGATCTAAACTCAATAAATATTCATAGTCAATTTGAGTTTCGTTATGTTGGCGGGTAAGTTGAGCTAAACATGATGAAACTCGTGCTTGACTTGACAGTTCTCAAGTTAAACTCAAATAAATGTTGAGTTGAACTTAAGTAGTTTGATTTTGTTTACACTTCTAGAATCTACAACAACATGCATTTAGGAATCAGAATAGAAAACTTAGCAGCAGTTATGGTCCATACCTTCTGATCGAAATCTAAATGTATGTAGGTGCACATGCATGTTGATGTGTACTTGTGCACAGATGGATGGCCATCATATTGTTGAAGTGATCTTATGTATCAATTAGGTTAGCATACCTTGGAATGAAGGCATAAATCACAACTTCTAAGCTCACAACAGATATGTCCATACAAAGGTGATGGACCTCATTAGCTGATCACTAGTGCTATGTCAGGAAAAATGGCTTGAAGTTCTGGGTTGCGGGGTTACAGAACAAGAAATTCTGAAGAAATGCGGTAAAACTGACAATGTTGCTTGGGCATTTGGACTTGGACTGGAAAGGTTGGCAATGGTGCTGTTTGACATACCTGATATTCGGCTTTTCTGGTCAACCGATGAGCGTTTCACATCTCAGGTCAGTTCTTGGTCTGTCCATCTTTTGGCAAATGAATTTTTCCTATAGATGAAATAATTCTTTGATTTCATGTGAGTTCATTTTGCTGGATCTAATGCATATTTCATTGTCAGTTTTCTGAAGGCAAGCTGGGTGTCAAATTCAAGTCATTTTCAAAGGTATTCTTCCTTTTCTCAGGAAGAAAGATAGGCTTTTCATTCTTATTTGCAGGCTGTCTTCTGCTTAATGTGACAGAAATAGATGATTTGTGTGTACTCTTCTTTAATTTTGGGAACTTGTTAGCTCCTTGATGTGTATCAATTGAATTTGTGACTTTTTGCAGTATCCACCTTGCTACAAAGACATGAGTTTCTGGATCAATGAATCCTTTACTGAAAACAATTTATGTGAAGTTATTAGAGGAGTTGCAGGCGACCTTGTTGAAGAGGTACAGTGTTTTGCTAATAGATTTTTTCTAAGGAAAATGATATATATCATGAAAAATTAGACTGACTTGTCTGAGTGTTACTACCTATTTTGTTCTTGAAAATAACAAATAAGTCAGTCCTTTGCCTTGGGATTTGTAAGTCGGCATGTTTCGGTAGTTTGTGTGGCAGCTTATGTATCATTGTCCTTTTCTAATTATCAGTGAAGTATGTTTCTTTTACTTTAGCCCACCTAGTAGGATGAGTATAAAGCATCATTTCCTCTTGATTTTTTTTTTTATATATATTTTTAAGTTTCCTTTACATGCTGTTGTTTTCTGCACTTATTCGATCCATCATTCTTAATTTATCAAGTTTATCTAAGTACAGAAATATTCCTGTATCTGCTTCTTTGGCAATATTTCTGTACCTAGAGGAACTTATTTTGCCATCAACAATAAAGGGTTTTGGTAAATGATCAGATGATATATCTAGCTTTGACTAAAGTTCAGGTTGTGAAGTCTTCATTAACAGGCTTATGTAGCTATAATTCATACCTATAGTGTTTGGTTTAATACCATATGTATATCCCCCATCAGAGTCCAGCAGGCTGTTGATTTTACCAACTACTCTGTAGTCTGTGCTGAGTCGTGTATATGTTTGTCTACAGGTTAAGCTGATAGATAATTTCACAAATGAGAAAGGGATGACGAGTCACTGTTATAGAATAGCATATCGATCAATGGAGCGTTCGCTCACAGATGAAGAAATTAATAACTTGCAGGTGATTTCCCCCTTCTCTTTAAAATTAAGTTTTGTTTTATTGTCGTACTTTCCGTAGCTTGAATCATTTGTTATGTTTGAGTGCAGTGGAGTGTCAGAGAACAGGTGCAAAACAAGTTGAATGTGGTACTAAGATGAGAATTCTTGGCCAAGCAGCTATTTGGTAAGATTATATTCCTTGTCATTCTGTCCTGGAATTTTGTACTCTCATGCCTAACTGCGAAACGGACTAATTTTTTTTGTTTTCTCTTCTACAATTTATTTTTTTGGATATAGTTTTTCTCTGATAAAAAAAAAAAAACACGTATAAAAAGTTTTGAATGTCTTCACAAACTAAATTATGTAAATGATGGAACCAACTTTATTACACCATTTGCCGTTGCTTTGTCTATGCGGGAGGTTATTTCAATTTAAATATTTATGATACTATTGATGCTTTATTGTTTCTTAGATCCTGCTTGATGAGAAATGCGAGCTTCATTGAGCTTTGTCCATGTGTAAAATTGTTGTGTGGAACTGAGTTAAAAAATTGGATTTGGGTAGAATTGGGACATTATCGATTGAAGGTTTAGGTTGCAATATCTTGTTCATCTTGTGCTATCATGACATTTATCATGTTTCCTCCACCAAAATTTGTAAGAGTGATTTATTGATCAAAAGAATAGCCTGATGTTGGCTCAAAGGAAGTTTAGCTATATGCTTTAACGACGCTAAGTTGTATAAAAGAGCTCCACCGGACCGAATGTTGCTGCTACATGTGCTACTACCAATTGGTACACCTTTATGCTTCTTTTTCTAGTATGTGTTGTTGGGAACACAAATGGAGGCATCGGACATGGCGGATGAGCTTGTGGCAACTTTGTCCATTTTGAGTTTCGCATTTTATACAATAGTGCAGGTACCTTATTCAGCAGTCCATTATGAGGCATCCTTTAGATTCATGGACCTTCAAAGACTTAGATATAAGAGTCTTTTAAAGTGTTATTGAGAAAAAGTGTTTAACCTGCTGTATCGGTATTACAAACAATCAATCAATCAATCTTTTCAAGCAACTCTTCATTTCATAAAAAAGTACCTCATGTAAGTTACTTACCAAAAGTTTTTTATTCTTTTGCAGGCTCTATATTATTATTACATTTCAAACAATGCATAAAATATTTTTAAGATAAATAGTAAATTATGCAAAATTCTTCCATTAATATTTTATATTTTATTTATTATTATGTAAAAATAAAAAACAGAACTTAATAACTGAAAAAAAAAAAACCTTGCTGTCCTTGCATTTGTATTGCATCTATATGTCAATCTGAAATGTTAAAATTTATAAGAATTTTTAGGATGAAAATAATACATATCGTTATAGAGGAAATATTAATGTTTAGTAAATTATGTGATTGAGGAAAAAAGAACTCCATCATCATGGAGGAAAAAGTTTACTAAATTAGGTGTGTATCAATAGACAAATAAATTATATTCATTTTTCAAGGATGATTGAGAAAAGCAAATAAAGTTACATTTATCATTGATAACAATTAAATTTAGATTGCAGAAGTTGAAAAAACATGAATAATAACAAAATCAAAACCACACAAGTTGGGTAACATGGCAATTAGCGTTGGGAGAAAAAATTGGAACCGTAAATCAAAGTGTGAATTGAATCATAAAATTACCTTTTTTTTTTCCTTCTCGAGCTATTTGGTTTGTGATTCGGTTTGGTTGCATATAAATAGTTTAAGATTTTATTTGGAAAAGTGAATTAGATCGAATTGTTGGATTAAATAAAAAAAAATTTATACAATTGTTTTTTATTTTTTTTTTCAATCAATTTCCAAGGATTTTATCAAATTTTTATATTTTGTTTTTCTTTGTTTTATTTTTAAGTTAATTATTAAAATTAAGTTAAATAAGTTTCATTTAAAATTTTTTTATTTATAAATTTTCTTTTGCAAAACTTATTTTCTTTTATATGTTTTCAAATAAAGTATCTAATCTTAGTGTTCTTTATGTGTTTTTAATCTTTAATGTATTTCTTTTATTTTCTTTGTATTGCTTTTGGACGAATAGGGCTATTTTTTCCTCTCTATTGTTGTTCATTGAAGCAAGGTCTTTTATTCTTGTTTAATTAAGTCGGGTTTGTTAAGATTTTGTACAACTCTTTGATAAGCATTATTATACATGATAAATGTATAGGAAATTAATGGAAATATATAAAAATTTAATAGAAAGGAAAATATATTATTACAAATAAAAATATTTAGCAAAAATTTGATAAAAGCAGTTCGAATCAAATTGATTTTAATTAGGTTTGAAAAATTTATAAATTAAATTATATAATTAGGTACGATTTAAAAAAAAAATTTCAATCATTATATCATATTCGATTTGGAAAGAAAAAGGTAAACCGTATGGAATTGAATTGCGTTCACTCATAATAGTAACATATAATTTCCCACCTGTAAGAGGGAGAAAGCTAACAAAGCAACACATAATAAGAAAAATCATTATTATGTTTTATTCATTGTTCCGCAATATGTCTAAATCGTAGTCACACATGCTTTATTAGATTGAACAATAGCTAATGGTGTTTAACATTATTAAGAAGTCGAATATTGTATTGACTGTAAGTTGCATATATGCAATATGGTTGTGAGAGATATGTGATGTAAGATTAGTATTATTTCCAAACTTATGGTTAGAAACTTAAAAATTAAAATTGAAATTATAGTTATCTCGTTCATTTGCAACAATCATATTATATAATATTATGCATGCTTTTATAATATGGCCTATAACTTATTGATTTTACATACTTAAAAAGGGCTACAAACTATGGCAAAATGAGCTTATAGAATTCCATGAACTTGTTCAGTATCTTTCCTATATCCTTCTTGCACCTTAGTAAATGTTTGCTTTTTTTTTTTTTACTATATTAGTACATAATGGATTTGACAGATGTTAATCACTCTGGATATATACTATTCGTGAAAGAATATTTAGAATTATAGTTTCTACCATTAATAATGTAGTGGACTAATGGAGTACATTCTTACAGGATGTCATGGAATAAGGGTAAGCGATGCTAGACATTAATATCGTTATTGGAGATTGAGATACTGAAAAATGTCATATTTAAGTATCATATGAAGCAACAACTTTAAGTATGATTGTTGAAGAACCATGATTTCCTTCAATATACATGCTTTGCCATGTAGTTAGATAGTTTTTTCACTCCTATTGCATACAATCTATACTTCCTAAGACATCATGAAATCCATGTTGCTTGGTTACATGAAGCAAGCATTTGATATCAACCTAATTAGGTCTACATAAGTATTCATGACCAAAGTGTGTAATAACAATTGCAACAAATTTCTTAACACATTGTGACATCGTGCCTACAACCATTCGCAAGTGATCAACTAAAGCATTACCTGTTGCTTTATATACTAACATCTAAGTAAAAGTGGTGCACTTCTATTGTGGTGAAAGACCAAGATGATCAACAATTGTCCTCTTTTGTCTTAAATATGGAGAGTAATTTTAAAGTACTTGAACAATATGGAGAAACACGATCTTCTTAATTCAGAATCTTCAACGAAATGGCTCATTTGTATAGATAAGGTTGTTTGAGAAATTGTTGTTGTATAGATTGTTATGACCTACCACACAACTTTTATGTATGAACTTTCTCTTATGTCTTCTAATTGAAGTAAGTCTTAGATATCTATGGCAATATATTATGTACCTATACAATCATGTTGCTTTACAAAATATTCGGTTTCAATAAAATAAATTCTTCAATGGCCTTCTTACTTATGTTTTGCTCGGAATTGGAGCTACTGGAGTTACTCGAGTTATTTGCTTGTTGTCATAATGATTGAATAATGGCAAATAATATTGCGGGGGTGAATAGAAATGAGAAATGTGATGATGTAGCTTGAAGTTTTACTTTGTTATATATATAAAGAACCTTTACATGGCTAATTTGCAACGACTAGTTTATAATGGTTAGTTCACAAAAGCTAGTTATAACGGTTAGTTTTTAAATTATCTAATTACATTAACAATTATATTTACATTAGATAGGCAATATTAAAATTTTCAATTGTATCAACATAATCTCATACATTGTATTGAATAAATTAAAATTATGAATTTCTTCTTTTGTTAAGAATCTTTCGATGCATCTCTAAACTATTACTTCTGTTTCTCATCCATATTTGAAAGATCAGCAATCATTATTAATCTATCTTATTTCAACTACTTCGAGTGTTCCTTCTCAATGTTGCAACGTTCCTTCTCAATGTTGCAACATTCCTTCTCCTTAGATGTTTCAAGTTCTTTATCCATCTGCTTAACTTTCTTTTAGGGTAACTCCTTCTATCACAATTTGTTCCACTTAAGTGTTGTGTCTCTTGTGCGAATCCATCAATAGCTTCCTTATTCCCATCTTCTTCTTTCCTAACTTGTTTATCATTTATTTACCAAGCGGACGGGTGACTTACTAACTTTCTTCTTTCCTCTAAATTATGATTAGAGGATGAGCTAGTATATATATCAGGTATACTAATTTTGGTCCACTTACTTTGGAAGTTTTCTAAATTGTTGATTTCAGACATCCATTGCAGTTCATTACGATGAGTGACTTACTAACTTTCTTCGTCATGGTTTGGTAAATTATGATTAGAGGATGAGCTAGTATATATATCAGGTATACTAATTTTGGTCCACTTACTTTGGAAGTTTTCTAAATTGTTAATTTCAGACATCCATTGCAGTTCATTACGTAATATGACCCAACAATATTCAATTGTACATGGTCTTTTCTTGTTTTCCTCTATAAAGATTATGAGCATTTTTGATATAATCATGCTAATTCTTCTCGCTTTGTACTCACCTTTTTATTTAGTCTTAGTATGCTCTGAATTTCATCATATTTGTTGACATTTTTTGCGCATTAGACTTTGCATTATTGCCATATGTGTTTTTAATGGTTTGTTTCATTCTCTGAGGCTTATCTTTCTTGGATACTTTCGTGGATCTATCGTTAGAAAGTTTGTAATAGTTGATTGTTTACAAGATGAGGTCTTTATTAGCCTTAAACTATGAGTGAATGAGAAGTTTGTCATCATTGCAGTCCATTTTTTCCTATAACCTTCAATTGGTCTAATTTTCTCATCTCATTCTCACTATTTTCTTGTTTTTTTATTTTTTTATTTTTTTTGAAAATTATCGATAAGGTAAATTTATATCATTTGGTGTGTGTGGTGTTTTATTGAAATTTAGTTGAAAAGTTGACTTAAGTAGCATAAATTGTTGGTTATAGTCTTAAGTAGGGTGTGAAACATATTGGAAATATGGTGATGTCATACTCATTGAGTGATGGTGAAAGTTTTGTGAAATTTGGTTCATAGATGAAAAATTTGGAGGTAATTGGTAATTTGGTATGTCTTGAAAATTTGCACTAATGGAAAATATGATCTACCTTGTGAATTTGGAGGCATTTGGGAATTTTATGAGTTTGAAGAGTACTTAAAATATGGAAAGAAATAGATAGATTTATAAAATAATGTAAAGTTGTAGTGAATGTTTTAAGTGTACAATTCATGCTATTTTACCACTATTTATAAAAAAAATTATAAAAAACGGAAACTTTTGAAAATATAGCCATTCTACAATTTGTTTCCTTGCTCAACGTTTAGGAATTGAAAAAGGAAAAAAAATTAAAGAAGTTAAAATGCTTGAGTAATTTTGGACATCTCCATTGGTGCAATGACTGTTGGGATGAACGGCTACTCTTTGCTTTTATCTAAGTGAAATAAAGAAAGGAGGAGGAGGTAGCTCTATGCAACCAAAAGACGTACGAAATTGTTACACAGCAACTATTATTGCAGGTTCCAAAACCTAAACCCAAACTTGACTCATTACTTTATAAGGTTATTTTATAAGGCTTTATAAAACCTTATAAGGTGCTTTATAGGGTTTTTATTCTTTTTTTTAGAGCTTGTTTTTACAGAGTTTTGTGAAACCAATTAAAAATCCAACTCGATTGGTTAGTATTAAAAAAAAATTAAAAATTGATTTGCAAGTGTACATAAAAAATTAAAGTAAATAATGTATAAATTGTTTTAAATAATCAAAATAACTGGCATATGATTATTTAAAACTAAACTATTTTTTTTATTTTAAATTAATACATGATTAATGAAAAATAGATTGATGAAAATCAAGAAATGTGGCCAACTAAAAAAGAGAGAGAGCAAAAGTGAGAGAAGAGAATCACAAAAAATATAAGAGAGAGAAAGAAACGAGGTTAAAGTTTTCTTGAAAGACAATGTATAAGAGTGATAAGATTTTTTTTATTAATTATTATGTTTTTATCATTTACTGCTAGTATTAAATTATTAATACCATACTATTATTTTAAATTGGGTTTGAGTTTTTCGAGAGTTTTTTTTTTAAATTCTAAAACTTAATCCAAAACCCTATAAGGTTAGAGAATTATTTTTAAAACCTAATTTAAAATCCTATAAAATTTTTAGTGAGTTAAGTAGGTTAAAAACTTTATAATAATCCGCCCACTAGTATCTCTACTTGTAGTTACGTAAGGACTTAAAAGTATCGATAGGTGTTAGATAAACATAAAGGGTAAGGGGGTTTGTGATAGGGAAATATGTGTCGAGCAAGTATGTTTTTAGTTGTAGGACATGATAACACAAAGGAAGGAGTTCTATTTTTATAATGATTCAGTTACGTCTGATGAGACAAGCCCATGAATGTTGGGCCCTAACGTGTGGTCCAAATAAATACCAAAGATCAGACGGGAGGAAGGAAGAAAGTTTTTCAAAATAGAAGTTAGTTTGTGTGAGCTATTGCAAAGCGTGCATGAGAGGGGTGAAAAAAGACCAGTTGCAATGCCGATTCATATTTGCAATAAGAGTTATAATTATATTGTAATGATGTTCAATATTATACTTTTTAAATCTTATGCTTAGCATCTTCTACGATACTTAAGATTTTACCTTAGGCTTTAGCTTCTAATCAATTATAGCCCTCGAGGTAATTAATGAATCTATTTATTTATTCAATTCACAAGTCAAAATTATGGTTAGTAGGATTTTTGTACCCATAATAATTTTGCTTATTGGGATGTAAAACCTCATTCGAAGAAGAAATACGCTCCTCTCGATTTGATGCACTTGCACATTATTCGTTCCCATTTGTGAGGTGTGATGTCTGCCTCCTGTTTCTTGCAAACTTTGCTCGGGGCGCAATACATAAGCTGCCAATTTGACATCGACTAGTTAATCTAGATGAAACAGGGCATGATTATAAGTGGGTTTCTGTTCGTAAAACTAGACACAGTCAATAAATGGGTAGAAGCTGTTTGGATCAGTTTAGAAGCATGTTTAGGTGGTAATCGAGAATTTAAGTCCGTCTACAGACCTGTCAACCTGTTAATTTTAGAGTCTTTTATTACAATGTGACCTTGGTAAACAGCTTGTATTATTAGCAGTTGGACACTTGTCTTATATGTTCTTTTTCTTTATTTAATTTTAACTTCTTAAAACCTCATTTCAAAACAGAAATGTAAGGACATTCAATTTAATTTCTATCACCTTGTCCTGTATGATGATTAATTTTCCTATATTATGAGTTCAATAGCTTTCTTTTTTATATAATATATTAAGTCTACTTTACAATAATTTATGCCTATAATATAGATATTACAAATCATTCATTCTTTTTGTTGTTAAACTATTATGACTCAAAATTTGATTAAAAAAATAAAAGCAGTTTAATAGTTTGGTTTTCTTTTAGTATCATAGTTAGATGTTAGTTTGTAGTAACTTGATATTAATAGTAGTGATTTAGTTAGATATTAGTTTCATATTAAGTTTTACTTAAAAGAGTATATATAGCTTATGTACAATTGTAACAAAATTCACTGATTGGCTTGCTCATTTTTTATTAAAACTTGAGAATTTCTTTAAATTCTTTGTAGAGAATGACCTCATCTTAAATATGGGAAATCAATGGACTCCCCCATCTCCACCACAAAGCTTTGACCCTATTTTGAAGCTCACCAGGTAGTCATTTTGATTGACCAACTAATTTAACAAATTCTGCATAAGCCTGACACCTTAGGTCTAATGATTAAATATGCTCTAGAGCTTAGTGTTTTCATCATCCAATTTTAACCTCGTTAGGCAATTAAGGCACAAGTCCTTCATAACTTCATCGCCGAGTCAACTAGAAAGAAGAAACACCTCATTGCCTACGTAGTTTCTCCATGTAGATGGATCCTTATAAAGAGGGAGGGGGGGGCGGGGGTGGTGCGGGCGGGGTTGTGTGAAGTAAGACTAGTGTTGAACATATAAAATGGAGTTGAAATCCAATACACCTTGAGGTTTAGTTTTTTTTTTTTTTTTTTTTGCAAGCAATAACAAAGCTAAGCACGAAGTCCTCATAGTGAGTAAGCAAAGGAAGTATGGGGATGAAAGCTCGAGATATTCTCTGACTCCCAATTGATTGTCCAACAGGTGAAGGGGGGGAACATGATTAAAGATGAAGGAATTGTTAGGTAACTCGAAGTTGTTAAGGCGTTTTGCCTAAACATTACATCATAGACCATCAAGAAGATACCTGGAATAGAGAACTTAGAGGCAAGTAACCCTTTGAAACTAGCCTTTACCTGCCTCTTCAATCTAGATAGGAAGGTTTTCACTAAGTACTCACCTAAGAAGAACACAAACAGAATATATTAGAAGTACAAACAATGTTGAGCACGTCATGCTAGATAGACCTAACCATCTCTTATCTTAAGGATGGAACCCTACCTTAAGATAAACTATTCTAAAGCTATTGAGAAATCTTAATAGCCTGGTATCTTATGAAAACATGCAAATTTGACTTTCGCAATGATGCCAAATGGTGAAGCAATTTGTTTTGAGCCAAAGTTGACTTAACTAAGTTTTTATCGACATATTATGAGTTTTGTAACTCTTTATATGTGAAAATTATGGCTTTTTAAAGTTCGCATAAAATCTAGTTGACAATTTTGATATCAAACCTCTTTTGGTTCCATACCATTCGCTTTCAGATACCTCAGGTTTTGATTACCTCCTGATAATCCACATTTCTACTCCCTTTGATTGCTTTTGCTGTTGACCCGCTTGTAATTTTTCAATTTTTGATTAAGTAAATCCTCCATATGTTGTTAATTTAACTCCACGTCTCATATTTTTCATATCAAGAGAGAGAGAGTTTATTTACATATTGTACTAATTTAGATCCAATGCAGGGGGGGCAGTTTACAAAATCCACTACAACATTTCACATTTCTTCAAGAAGCTAGAACAAGTCATTGCCAACAGTCACGCTGACTAAGGCAAGGCCTAAATCGCTACATTTTTTTTTTTTTTAATTTTCATTTGTCAAAAGAATTTAATTTCTTTGTTCAGTTTCATCGCAGTATTCGACAAAGCGAGATGCATGCACAAACGTTATAACTCTACATTTTCTGCCGTCAATAATCATAAGTCCTTATACAAAAGTACACATTGCAGATGAAATTTCCAGATAATGCAACATCAAGAAGAAATATTATAGATTCCTGGGTTAGATAGAAATTGTGGGTTCCATATTTTACCAACCCAAGATTGTTTTAGACGATATAGTGTACAATGTCAAACACCCATTGACTTTATTCTTCACCATAAAAGAAATGCCATTAATGTAAGCTCAAGCTTTGATGCCAATGATTATAAGATATGAAGTCAAGTAGTAGAGAAGTACATCACCAACTCCTTGATGGCTCTAGGAATATCAATTTATTAAGGTCAAATTCCATGACACCATCAAGTTCCCTTATTCTTCTAGAAATTATTTGCCCTTATAATACCTAACACACGGATTTTTCTTTTTCTTTTTCTTTTTTCTTTTGTTTTTTTCTTTCAAAGTCAATGTTGGCACGTGCCTGGTCATCTCCACTCGTGCCAGGAAGAACCAATAAAACATAACATCAAATGCCGACCTTGAATATAAGAAAACTAGAGATGAAGCTTTTGTATGTTGTGAAAATTTTGCAAACTAGGGTTTTGACTGGATCCTTGAAACCTTGATCTTTGTAAGAAAATAACAAGGAGAAATTACGAGGAATGATCGCGGTACCCAACTTTATGACTTTTCTACACGCGAAAATACGATTTTACGCGGGCAATCTGCGCTACGTGCCGATAAATTTCTTCAACCATAAGTTTTACACAGCAAATTAAAAATTATATATTTGAAGTGGTCTATTTCAGTTAAATTATCCTAAACTTTGTTGACACAAGTCATAATAGGAGAATTTTCCTAACCGTGATCGTCAATTTCCTTTAGATGCTTGGCATTTTATCCTTTCAAAAACTCCATTGTTTAGAGGAAATTAATATTAAATGAATTTTTTTAATACAATTGTAAAAGCTGTTTACTAATAATTGCCACAATCATCATCTGTAACATATAATTTCTTTTCTTCAGAATATACAAGAGTATTTTTGCGAGACATCATGGTTAAGCGATGGTTAAGCAAGTTTCATGTACTAAGAAAAGGATTTAACATTAATTTATAAGGTTATGATGATAAATATTTTATCAATATAAACTTAAAATTTTTTAATTAAGTAGTTGAAATGAACCTATTAATATTTATTGGCTTGGTTATTAACTATATTTGGTTGAGGTGTTGTAATTTTCATCTTTATTATAGTTATTACTTGTATAGTTTTTGACATTTTCTTAAATTTTCTGTACAAAAAGACACCACAAATTGTACCTTTCCATTATAGTTCGAGTAGGGGCATAATTGAATCTTGTCGAACCAAATAGTATTGGGCTCGAGCTTGAGTTTGACTTGAAAACTCGAAAGTAAAACTTGGGTTAAGCTTAATTGAGCATTAAATTTTAGACTTGTGCTTGATTAGAAAATATATATAAAAAATTTGAGCTCGACTTAATTAGCTAAATTAAATTCAAACTTTTTATAAATTTTCTCCAATCAATATTAAATTTGATTGTATTTAAATAAATTAAAAATATATTAAAATTTAGACCTAACTCAATTGAGCTCACAAGTTTAGCAGAACATAGTATTTTAAAGATTGAGTTAGACTTGATTTACTACTTCGGTAACTTGAGTTTGACTCAACTATTGTTGAATCAAATTCATGCTAAGCTCAAGTAGTTTATAAATCGGCTTGGTTCATTTATATCTTTATGTTTAAGTATGTCTCGCACTTTTAATTTGAAAACAATGAAAAAAAAAGAAGAAAAAATCGCCGCATTAGGAGATTACTAGGAAAAAAAAAAAAAAAACCGAAATGGCAACTGCAGTTCCTTTTATTCTATCTTATAGTAGTAAAAAACTATTTCAGACTACAAAAAACAATGGGATTGAAAAGCTACAACTCTTTTGCTGCATTTTATATGTGGTAAATGTTTTGTACATAACCAGGTGACATATCGGGAGCAAGTCAAATCCTAGGATGCCCAAATTGATGGGTTTGTTACCCGAATGAGATTAAAATACTAATAGGGTACTAGGGTTGACAATTGTTGATTTCTCAAGGGGAGAGGAACGTACTTTATATGAGGGAAGCAACCGTGTCTCTTTGCAACATTTCCATGAATTATTTCCAAAAAGTGCTTTTACGATGGCAACATATAGTAGTAATATATTGCCACCATATAACGTCTTGTTAAAGGAGGCAAATCAATTACTGTCTCAATCCGTTCTATATTTTATATAGAAGGAAACGTACCAAGTCCACTGATTGGCATCTTTGTCAACTCCTATGACGTTTCCATAGCTGTTTTTTCATATAGCTTTTCCGTGGTTCACTTTCTTAGTAATTCAATCAAAGCTTATTTTACGTTAAGACCAGAAATCAAATCTAATCTTATCTATAAGCTTGTCACCATAGGACCATGAGTCAATGTAGCTTACATGAAGAGATAATGTTATATATATGACATTTCGATTCTGGGTTGTTTTGCATTTAATTTTCTAAGCTTATTGTGTAACAAATCTTTTGTTCAATTGAAGTTTTGATTACTAAGTGTAATAACAACCCCCTTCCAACACCATTAGTGGAAAGGCTAGCAGTCAAAACTTAAAGTAGGCACACGATATGCACACAAAATGAGTTTAAGTCGTTAAGTGTGAATTGATCAAAAGATGAGATCCCAAAATTGATGTGTTATAAGAGTAGGTCAATTAGTTGATGATTAGCATTGGGGCTATAAATGCTTCAAATGCTGCTAATAAGAGCAAAAAGGCCAGAGACATTGTAAATTTGATAGCAATAGGGATATTATTAAAAATACTATTTTGAACTTTGGGGTTTTTAAAATTTCACGTATGAAGTTTCTAAATACCATACTTAATCAAATTTTTGCTTGTTAGATTTCCTGCCTGCCACCTAACTTGTGTAATGAGTGTTTGCAATTCATCTAATGAAGGTAGTAAAAGTTCAACTAGGTAATACATTTAGCAAATTAGAGCTTCATGTATAAAATTTGATAAGTAAAGTTTAGTTGGGTATGATATTTAATATTTTCAGTTTTCATGTATAAAATTGAAAAAAACTTGCAAAATTTAGATAGATAATTGTGACATTATCTTATAGTAATACAATGTACGATGATTTGTTTCCATAACATTATGGTAAGCAAGGCTATTATGTTTATTTTTGAAATATTTTTAAATTTAGCCTTTTTTTTTTCAGTTAATGAATTTTTCAAAATTAAGTTGCAGGGCAAACTTGTTTGCAGTTTGTCAGTGGATTCGACAGGTACATATCCACAAGAAGGGTAGCTAATGTCTATTAAATTACACATAGTTTCAATTTTGTCTAATCAACCAAAATTCCAATAAAATTTAAGTTTATTAAGAACAAAACTAGTAGTAATTCTAATTTGTACTAGACCGAAATCTAGCATAATTAAGCATAAAAGGGTAAAACTGTATCTTAATTTCAAAATTAGCCAAAATTTAGATTAGACTAAGGTTATGAAAGGGGTAAAGATGGATGAGTTTGTTTAGTTGTTGTTTAGTAGTTTCTCATACATTGATATGGTCATTCAATTCTATTCTATATTTCTATGAAGTTTTACTATCAAATGAGTTCATTGAACTTAAGAATCTTCAAGAACTCTCATAATGGATTGGCATTCGTGTTCTTGTTTCGATTATGGTATATGTTACTAGGTGTAGTTGTCAAGTCATGCTTTACCAAATCAAATGAATGGAGAAACCCAAGTATTGCAGATTCCATAAGGTTTTAGTGAAATTTAATATTTAAAGTTTAGTTATAATTGTGTTAGTATTAAATATATTTACAGTCAATTGTAATCATTAGATTTTTCTATAATTCTATTCATATTTTTTAAAAGATTGGTACAATTTTCCATTCCACCGTTGATTTGTATTTTTTTAAGAAAGTATAAGTTAATGGTAGAATAAAAGGTTAGGCCAATTACTATTGAAATAGAGAATAAGACCATAAAAACTCTTGTAATTATTTTATTATTTTTCTCTCTATAATTTTAATATAATCACTTGTATTATCAAGTTACCTAAACTTACTGTTACTAATACATTGAAGTTTCCATTGCATCTATTCTAACAAGTTTTTGGTGAAATAATCAACCAAGCAATAAAAATTTCAATTATATAGTAAATATGGCAAGTAAAAACATTCGGATGGTTAATTAAAATTTAACCTAAAGTTTTTTTTTTCATCATTATATTAGAATTTTAAAGGACGATGAAAATTGAACCTAATCTATCTTGTTGCAAGATTAGTGTTCACGCCGTTAAGTTATAAAAACCTTAACAAAATATAAAAAAAAATTAATAACTAAAATCAAATTATGTAAGCTATGGAACGGCAAAATTAAAATATAACAAAAACACAACTAATGCTCATGTAGCATTTCACAATTATACTTATCTACCACCGGTGAAGGCGTGATAATTTCTTCATCTTTTTCTTTTTCTTTTTATCATCATCATTGATCCATAAGCTGAAATGGCACATAATTATCAGCTTAGATCCAATCAAGTCGAATTTTTGTTGCCCATGCTCTTAATGGAACCTTTTCTTTTTCTTTTTTTTTTTTTAGTTACATTGACTTTAAAGTTTGTAAGCCCTGCAAGAAAATTTTGGTGTTTCTTCAATCCATAATGATATTCTCAATGGGTTAATAACAAAAAACAATACTTGCATTTTAATCATTTTTTACTTCTTATATCTATCCTTTAACTTTTACCAACATACATTCATGTATTTAGTTAAATGTTGAAAGTAAATACGTTGAACATTCCAAAAGCATTTTGATTAGAGAAATGTATCGGTCTTTTCATTTATGCCTCACATAATACATCTATGCGCCTAGTTTCGGTAAAGCCATATTTTTAACATTCCAAACTCAAAGTCCCATTACATCAAACACAATAATAATAATAATAATAATAATAATAATAATAATAATAATAATAATAATAATAATAATAATAATAATAATAATAATAATAATAATAATATAACCGAAACACGAAGTACAAGCCAACCGCCGGGATCCTCTGGTAGCGGTGGGAAGAGCACTAATTCTTCATGGCGATTTAGGCCTGCCTTTGCCAAGTAATCAGCGGCAGAGTTGCAAACACGTGTTACTCTGCAAATCCAAGCACCTAGTTGGTAAATATTTTATTTAAAAATATTTTGATTTAGTATGTTATAAATTATATCAAAGTAAAAATTCCTATTAGTAGGTAGATAATTCAAAAACTGTTTTAATTTAATATAAAGAAAAGGTTTGAAGGAAGCATAAAGTGTTATTAGGATTTGACTTTTGATATGCTTTTAAGATGATTTATACGTTAAAAGTGACAATAATGAATTGAGTTGAATATGAAAAATTAGGCTCAATTATAAGCTCTTAATTAGGATGTTGCATCTGTAAAGAGAGATTATGATATCCTATATTAAACAAAGTTTCATATCTAGTGTGGGAGAGAATTTTCATTGATTTATAAAATCATGAAATTCTTAGAAACATATTGGGTCAAGTGGTTGAGAAAGACATCTTAGTATTTCTTGTCTTGGTTATTAAATATTTTTGGTTCAAGAAGTTACATCCCGATTAGAGAAAATACATATTAAATACTTGTTCGAGACATAATATATTTAAAATGAATTTTCACATATTTAATGCATCAACAAGCACCTGCTTAAAGAAATCTAAAACATAGCAGAAAAGATAAATAGACATAAGAGTACCCACATTATAATATGTCATAAATAGGAAATATAAAACCTATAATCACGATAAAATTGCTTCTTGTTGAGATTATTTACCTATAAAACATTAAGCAAGAGTTACATAAAGTCTATATGACAAAAAAGAGGAAAGAGTTATAACCGAGCAAAACTTAGCCAATAAAACAAAATGCACCTCCAGAAATTTTAGGGAACTAAGAAGTTTTTTCCGGTTAATTGCTTCTTTTATATTAAGAAATATAACTTTCTTATAAATAACTAACCTCCGCTTAAGATATGCTTGCCAGAGGTAAAATTACATATATTCACATTCATATTCCTAGGCCCATCCAAAGTCCTTTTACATTTTGCCATTTCATATCCTAAAACATCCTCTTGTAAAAAAAGAACATATAGAAGCAGGAGGAGTTTTTAAAAACATACTGTCATTTTCTATATCATGCATCATAACAGTTAGCGCATCTGCAACTTGATTTGTTTCTCTTGAGATAACTTCAATCCACTAGCCTTGTAGTTTGGAGAGGGTTTCCTTGCAAGCTAATACAGCATTACAGTATTTGAACTCGATGTTTGTAGGCTAAGTAATGAAATAAACTGCAGTTACTAAATTTGTAGAAAGTTCAATATTCAAGTAGCCGTCTTGTATGCAGTGAAGTATACCAACGCATATTGCCCAAAGTTATAACAGAACAGCATATTGCATTTTTAGCTTTTTGATAAACCCGGATATCAATTTTCCCTCCTTGTCCCTTAAAACTCCCACAACAGTTGCACTATCCATATCTGCTGTTAATGATCTATTAGTATTCAATTTGAACCATCCTTGTGATGGTAGGATCCATCACATATTTATTATTTCAATTTTTATAAGTTGTCGTCTCTTCTTCAGTGAAGCCTAATATTGATGCTCTAGTTTTCTACTATTTTCAGCTTGAAGTGAGTTTGAGTGATCAAAATGAAAAGCCTATTGATTCCTTATCCTCGAAATTTTCCATAACATGATCCAATATAAACCCTTTTGGTGGTAAAACTTGAGCGATGTCCTTTCTCTTGATATAGGAAATGAACTTTATCCATCCAATTGTAGATATTTTGGTTTATCTTCAGATGTATCATTGAATAAGTTTCTCACTCTACAAATATATTCTCAGTTGAACACAATCATGAAATACATGTTGTATGTTTTCATCCAGCGTACCACAATAAGGAAATCCCTTTTCTATGTTTATTATATTCTTTTTCCTAAGATTCATTATTTTAGGCAAACTATCGGTCATTATTCTCCATAGGAAAAGCTTTACTTTTGGAGGGAAAAGTAACTAACAAGTTAAAAGGTGAAGAAGAAGGGAAATATAGCATAAGGTTTTTTGCCAAGTGGTGATTTTAAATCTCTGCTTGCCAAAAAAACGTCGCTAAGCTAATTTTATGTGCACAAATTGCCTGTCAATGCTATAATTTGACATGTTTTATTAGGCAATTACCATTTAGACAGCTTTTTCTAAAAATTAAAAAGAAAAATCAAACAGATCGCACCCATTCGGTTTAAAGGACTAAATTCTTTTTTTATTTTCCTCTTAATTATCATGATGGCACTGTGAATCGTGACCCACCATTATCAACAGCCATTTTCTAGCCATCTCATTTCCTCGTTCTGGCCAAAAGGCAGTCACACGGTAAGTAATCCTAATTTTATTATTATTTTTGTCTATTATATTATTTTTGAGACCTCGTTTATTGCTCAAACCGTAGTAGGAAATGCAATTTTACGTTCGTTTTTTGTAAGCGATCGATCACTGGGAGCACCCTAGACTAGCCATACTAGACATCAAAATAGAGAGCCCCTTATTAGATTCGGAGTTTACACTAGAGCCTACTGCTTTAATTTAGAGGATTTTTTTTTTTTTTTTTTTTGGTGCAATGTTAATCTTATCACGTTTTGTAACTAATTATAGTTGATAATGTTATTTTATTTTATTATATCAATATTGTAAACTAATTAGTGGTGTCATCTAATTAATATTAATATTTAGTTATTAAATATAGGTCATACGTATATCAAAGTGAAAAACACAGATTAATTTATTTACAGAAGCGTCAGACATAGATCTTATGCTTACAATCTTTTTTTTCAAAAAAAAAAGTTACCTCATCCCTTACAGATTTCCGCCGAGTTTCCTGTTAGAGAACCGTGAAGGGGACGCCACATTACGCTCTAGCCTCTAGGCAACTTCGTTCCTCAAACCTTTTGTGCTTGTATTTTTGTGCTCTTTGATTTATTTTCATCTATTTCGTATGTTTCACGATATAGATTAGCAAAAGTCAATAATTAAATAATAACAATGACGACATACGTCTACACTGATGAGTTCACAGCATTTAGCTCTTGACTTGACTTCGTATTAATTCATGTACATCATGAAACTCAATTTATTGTTTTTCCAATTATTTTTACGAGGCAGGGAAAGATCATCCTACGAGGGATGTCACTAAATCATGACGAAATGAGAACAGAAATCTCGAAAAGAAACACTCACTGTACAAGTTTTGATTAAATTATATGCTGTAGGAAAAGGTATAATCAATTAACCTTAAAAAAATCGATGGGGAAAAAAAAAAAAACCTAATATATGCTATGTATCGATAATGAATTATGAAAAAAATATAGGCATTAAGCTTCGGTTGCTTAGTTTGATAAAATCCACCTTTTGATTACTTTTTACAGAAAGCTTGCTCGGTTAGGATACAAGCATATATTAAAATAAAATAATCGCAGAAAATGAATCAAATTTGAAGAAATTAGAGGTTTGATTTTATCCAAGCCTAATCAGAGTGCTAATACAAAATATCAGCCGTTCATCCTTTAAGTTGGTACCGAGCCAATTTGAGATTTACTTGCGTTGATCATATGCTACATATCGCACAGTTTGTAATCTGATTATAAATGGCACCCTATCCATATAATAACTATTTTCCTTTAGCCCACCGCCCAGCTTTGCTGCATCAATTTCTATTTGGTTTTGCTAGGGGTACATCATATACATGTCAAATCTCAAAACGGTTGTTGCCATACAATTTGGGCAGAGAGATAATGGCATGGCATGGCATTTAAAGATTCAGACCCAAGAAAATGATAAACCTTGTTGCTCCATGTATCAATAATTCAGAGCCATTATAGTATTTAGCAAGTACTGATCCAATGCTTATCTTCTTAATTCTTATATATATATATTTATACATTAAAAAAAAAAAAAAAAACAGAACCTTACCAGCTCGCACTCCCGAGAGACTTTTAAGATTTTGGTCTCACTTGATGATGAAACCCTAATTTTGTCAATGCACAGATTCTAAGGCTTTGAGACGGACAAACGGAAACGTGTTTTTCTCACTCCAAAGATCTGAGTCCTTATTTGACGATTAATTTATTAAAAATAATTGAGTGTGTGATTGCTTTTTTGAATTCTTGATAGTTTCCTCTTGGTATTTCTATGTGGTTGCGGTTCCTCTGCCTCTTCTTTTACGTTAATAAAATCATGAGGAATAATATTAAACTTGAAAAGCCAAGGTCAATGAGTGGTACTTTCTTCCAAAAGAGTTGAAATCTCAGCTCCTATTCATTTGTTTTTTTCTTGGTTCCATGTTTTAATATTGCCATATGCTTTATACTTTTTTGAACCCCTACCCAACTTGTAACAGTTAGGCTCTTCTTAGAAAATGCAGGGATATATTGAGTATAATCCATCTTTCTTTATATATAATATTTATAGTTGCCAAGATACTTATTAAAAATAAAATATATATTTATCTTTCTCATATGTCTGCATTTTTGTAAAGTTTATATATAATTAATATTGAAAAGTGTGAAAATTTTTCTTTTTGAATTTATAACAAATACCTAAGACACTAATTACTGGTATATGAATTATAAATATATATAAATTGGGGGTTTCTACAGTAATACTAACAAAAATATGTTACAGTAACATTGGCTAATTTAAACTATTAATTTAGTTAAACTTAATTTATACTGTATATCCTATTAAAATAGAATAACTTGTTATCTAAATAACAAGTTTAATTTTAATAATTAATTAAATGAAAAAGTGAGGAGAAGAATGGTAACCTATTAACCTTTTATAATAGGTTACCATAATGTAATATTATATTGTCAGTATTACTATAAAAAAAAATCCATATAAATAATACTTATTTTCTCATGGATGTTAATAACAACGGTCGATATATAAAACGTCACGAAAGTGGAGCAACGGTAAAACAAATACCACTACGTTTCTTCATGTTACTTATTACTTTAGCAACTTTAGCTTAACATCCACGGATAAAGTTAGGTGAGCTGTAAATACAATTCTTTACTTCATGTGTTTAACCTTTTTATTTTTAAAACATAGCGTTTTAAATACCTAAATCTCGGAAATACATATTTTTAAACTCTTTTTCTTTTCACTATACATTGACCTGGGATAAAATAATAGAAAATTAAAATCGCGCATTAAATCAATCCTAAAATGGTCATGTAAAAGTCTTAGTGCGTTTTCCTTAAAGATTCAGGAATTTAATCGCTCAATTTGAAAAACAAAAAGTTATCGAGCAGCTATTTTTATCACTGGCTTTTATGTAATGCTAGTAATGGTTCCAAGTTGTTATGTGCCAGCTCAAGGTCATCAAGATGCAACTACTCTGCCGCATACTCCTACTAATAATAGGACCATGCAAGGCTAGAAACAATTAACTAAATTCATAAATAAATTCTCATATTATATATATATATAAATATATATATTATTCTCAAACTCTTAGAGTATATACTTTTGTTCAAAATTAATCATTACATGTATCAAAAATAAAAAAATAAAAGGAAATTTTATTCTCTAAAAATATGAATTCAAGTAATAACTCTATAAGAAGATAAATAAGTGTTCTAGTCTTCATAATAATTATCACAACTTCTGCATGCATAGACATAACTAGGATAATCATGGGGATCAAATCTTGAACATCGTCAACACATAAAAAACCAAAGCCGTAAACATAAACGAGCGATGATGCTTAGGAAGAAAATTACTGCACTTAAGCATATGAACACATTCCTATAGAATTATACTGTATGCAATAAACACAGTTCTAATTAAGTTATTACTAAATGCGAAGGCAACAAAAATTTACATGCACACAGATATATATATATATATATATATGAATATATACACAGAAAAATGCACGAACACTCACATAGATACATACATAAAAATAAGTGAGAGTCGTTATATCCTTCTAAGATAAAAAAAACTAGTGATCTCATACCGGTTTCACCATTAGTATCAACTATTAGCAACTTGTCCATTGTGATTGTCTACAATAGTATCCCGTTTCACTAATAACCCATTTACAGTTTCTTTTAAAATACATAATGCACATTAAAGTGTTTAGCCATATTAACAACCCATCTATCAACATGTGCCAAGTTCATCCTAGATGCCCATCCCATTATAAGTGATGAAAACCATGTTCATATCCCATCTATTTGGAATGTTGACAACCTAGGTTCAATCATAAGCAACACTTGACACATATCAATAATCATCATTCTATTCCTAAACAAACAATAGATAATTACTGAAAACACATGAAATAACTTTGAATCTCATAATTACATGTAATCGAACTCATTAACAACTTCTCAATACTAAAAGATCTTGTTCTTAATGTTGAAAATTATTTCCACCTAATTTGGTTGATGGAGATGCTTATTGACTTACTTTCATATTGTTGACCTAGTATCTCTTACCCTAAATTTTACCTCAAATGTAAATTCTGGTGGTAAATTTTTTTTTTCCCTAATTAGTTAAATTAAAGGAAAATTTGATCTATGAAGAACATCTAGTTGAAATTATAAACAGTAAGGTGCAGAAATTAAGGAACAAAGACATTAAATATGTTAAAGTATTATGAAGAAATCACAAACAAGAATCAGCAACTTGTAAAGTGGAGGATGAAGTGAAGTGCCAATATTGGCATTTATTAAAAAAATCAAGTATACCTTTCAAGTTTTGAGAACAAAACTTATTTGAATTGAGGAAGAATGTAAACCCTATAAAGTTATCAGTCTAAACCCTAAAGTGGATTCGTATGCTCAAGATAATCTCATAAGTCGATAAGGATAGGTAAGATAAAAATTTATTTAAATTATAAAATTGAATATGTTATAAGTAATAAAACTCCTAAAATTTCTATCAAAACCTAAATCATGTACAAAAGCCTTAAATCTTATGTACGTGTAAATAACCAAAATTGAAATTGAACTTGATGAAAATCCTAAAACTATAACTTTAAGTTTATAAAATAAATAAATATAACCTAATAATAATAAAACCCTAATCGAATACAATTATCGACCAATACGCATAATCACGTAAAATTCTTAATGAACACGTTGAGATAACTTTTAAATATTATAAACATAACAGGTAACAATTTAATTAATAAATTTTATTAAGTTTCAAATCATATTTATTAATTATTATTTTATAATCTATATTTAGAAATTCTTAATTTTTCTTTCTCTTTTTCTTTTCCTTCTTTTCCCTATTTCTTTTCTTCTCTAGATTTTTTTACCACGTCCCACTTGCAAAAGTATTCAGTGGACACTTGTAGATAAATTGTTTTTAACATGTGTTAATAATGTGAGAAAAACAAAAGCTCTATATAAGTCTTTGTCCTATCAAATTGATTACAATATGTTGCCTTGATATTTTTTCCTTTTTATTTTTTTTAATCTCATCATTTGCTGCTCCTTTTCTTTTGTCCAACACGTCTGGAGGCAAAAAGCAAACATACATATATTTTACTAACACAAAAATACAAACACTTCTATTCCTTATTTCTTTTCTAACCGTGAAACATCCTCTTCCCTTTTCCAATTTTCCTTTGATTTCAAGACAACAATTAAAGATGATGATGATGAAGAAGAAGAAGAAGAAGAAGAAGCCTACTAATCTTTTATTCATCCAATTTACTAAGGAAAAATAGATAAGGAGTATGTGTAGTACATCTATTTTATATTAATCATCTTGATGTATTCTTTTACATACGAGTATTTTGTAGAATTTATATGTAATATAGGATCATGTAATAAAAATATATGTAAGGTTTGTATTTCCTTATATATATATTTATATATTTTTAAATACTAAAGTATATTCATGTATATGTACATGTTATATTAGTTATACAATATGTAGTATCAAAGACTATGTATACATATATAGATATGTGATAACTCTAATTTTAAACATATTTCATAGAGTGATTTTATAGTATTTTCCGCACATTTTTGGTTTTCTTTAAAAAAATTGATATTTAATTGAGTAAAATGTTGATTTCAGGGTTTAAACGCGTTTTAGGCTCGAAAAAGAAGAAAAGGAATCAAGTTTCACTCAATTCCGAGTTCAAACGAAGAAGTTATGAATTTTTTAAGTTGTGCAGAAAATTTGCCTAAGTGCAGAAAGTTACACGACCTGGGGACACGGTCATGTCCCAAGCCATGTTGGGTGACGAAAACAAAATCTTTTTTATACACTATAAAAAGACATATTAGGGCTTCAAAAGAAAAAGGAGAGGTACAGACTTAAGGAGCAACATCAAGAAAGAGGTTTAAGGAACAACATAAAAAAAGAGGGAAACAACATCAACTTCAAGATTAGAGAGATTGTTCATTAATCAAAAGGGGTTTCCATGTTTTATTTTATATTATTGATGAAACTCGTTTTTAGATTCATTATGATAGCTTAGAATTAGAGTATTTAGGATTATGGAACCTAGGGTTTCATGTAACCCTTAGATTGAATTATAATTTCAATAAAGTTTCTACCTTTTCTTGATTCAATTATGTCGTTAATTATGGATTGATAATTCTAGAGTGTCAATATATGATATTATGCATGTTAATTGAGAAATTGCATGTGTAATTAGATCTAGGCATAATTGAAGAGAATTACATGTATACTTAGGGATAAGATATATGTTTCTTCCGGAAAGTTGATTGTTTGCATGGGAATTCATTACACGTTAATGCGATTCTAAATTATATTACTAAGTGAAGAGATTCCGGTAATGAATTCCCATGCAAACGTATTGTTTGTTTATTACTATTCTAAATTATATTACTAAGTTGATTGTTTATTAGAGATTAAATTTCTTTAAGATATGATAACGTATTGTTTGTTGCATAGTGACTTCGATAGGAATTGATTTGTCTGTGATTCTGATTGATCACATAATAATTAAACTTAATGATATTAGACTTGGACTAACTAATTTAGAAAATGCATAATTGTGCATTACATAACTAATTCCGGCCGTTACATTATATGGAGATAGAAAGAAACCATACGGGAATTGATTTTAAATTCTAATTGTAATATTTTAGTATAGTGCATACATACGATATGACCTCACCTTAACTCGCAGGATTATTAGACATTAAAGGCACCAACCAAGCTAAGGATCGAGTTCAGAAACCTCCATTTAGGAGTGAGTGTAGACTACAAAGGCTCACTTACAATTATACATAGAACTTAATTTTGATTAAAATAAAAAGATCGATTTATTTGAATACGAAACGCAAAGTTTCGTAATAAAGTAAGTTCTAGTATAATATATGAATCTGATTAATATCGTGTATAACCTAATCCTAACTTTAAAAGGCGTTAAATCTGAGTTGCATGCAGTACCTGGTCACATGTAAGTATTTGTTTGGCATTTTGTATGAGCATACATTCATATGTTTGAATTTAATTATTAAATAACTTATTTATAGTATGATTAAGGGATACCTCACTAAGCTATTTAGCTTACACCCCTATAGATCACTTGTACAAGGGGATTTATTTATTTATCTGGGTCGTAAAATGCCTGAGGTTAGTGGATCTCCTAGTGATTGGTGTAAGCATGAGATTAGAGATAAGAGTATATTTTTACTGTAGTAATTAGATCTTAGAAACTTATTATGTGATATGATGTATTACTAGTTTACTTTATAATATGTTACAAACTTAGTACATGTAATGTATATATGTGTGTATGATATTTATAATTTGATAACTATGTTATTATAATTAGGTGATGATATTACTTACGCTTGTATAACTTATGCATTGATAATTGTAGTACCAGCCTTATATGTTGCATAAAGGATTATCAATTGAAAGAATAACTAATCTACAGTTCTTTGTATGATATACAGCACCTACCACAACTAGACCATCTCTCAAGTTGTGACACCTTCTATCAAATCCCCTTAGTTTTATACTTTTTCATTTTCTCACTTAGTAGTTAGGTCCAAGGTGTCCCAAGTAAGATTTCATACTTTAAAAATCCTTTTGATGTGTTCTTGATAAAAATTTTGCAAATTTTACTAATGATCTTCAATTTTAACAACTATAAGCCATTGCTTTTTCATAATTCTAAACAATTTTTCACTTTTAAAATAACTTTTAGATTCTCTTTCAACTCACTAAGGAATTTTCATAATTTTATAAATGTTGTGATCAAATTCCTTCTTACTCAAATTATGTGATTGTATACTAAGAGAATTGTTTCCTTAGTCTCTTTTTTTAGTATTGCAAAGATCAAATGAATTTTGATCTCTTACCTTAAAATGGATATGGCAAAAGCTTAGAACAAATGGGTAAATGTTGACTATAATGATCCTTAGCTATCCTCATGACTTCATATTTTTTATTTTCCCTTCAATAGTACCCAAAACGAGTTAAAAATCGTCTAAGAATTATCCAACTAAAATTATTTTGAAACTTTCTATGAAAGGTAGTCTATATTATTCTTTTGTAAACATCTCCACAAATCTATCACTACATTTCAAAACTTGTTTCCTTACACCGATTATCACGAACTCCCCTAAAAATGTCATAGAAATCTAAATTGAATTGTAGATTGTTACTCATAGATTTAGGAACTAGATTTCTTACCATAAATTTATCAGAGAAACAAGTTACGATAACAAGGGGAAGAAGAGGGGCCAACAACTTGATAGTGAGGGAGAAAGAGTATGCTCTTAGTTCTCCACTTTTCTATATGCTAAGGGAGCTAATGTAGCATTCTATTTATATGAAAAATTAGGGGAGGCAACAACTTTTTAATAGTGGAATTTTGTATAAAAGCTCAGCAAACTACCAACCTGTTTGATATTAAGGAAGACTTCAAGTTGAACACTTGCATTTCTAGATTTATCACTTTGACAACATATGTGGCCAATATCATTTGGTCAACAATTGTTGTCAACCTATCCTTAAGGCTTCATTGGATGATAATATCGTTGGCTAAGAATCTAAAGGCTAAATCATCAAGGCCTAGCCTATGAAGTATAAATGTTCAAACAGTTAGATAAGGGTGCAAACAATTTGATGGTTGCTCTTGTTGGTAACTACTCAACTGTCCATTTGTCCTTACGATTATCACATGCTCAAATTTAAGAGACACTACATGTCTGTGGTAGTTTGATTGCCTTATTTAGTTATCAGATAATTGCTCTATAAATATGTCAAGACACTCACTGTATGATTCTTTAAACTCCCTCATTGTTTACTCTCTCTCATATACTTAATCACTCAAAATCTTTATTAACTTAGGCATCAGAGTAGTGATACTGGATAATCATAGCACCCCCTAGCCTAACGTTTACTCTTTTTATATATCTCAAACCCCAATCCAAATCCACCAACAACACAACTTATTTGTACATGGTATTCATTGTTATTGCTTTTTCGTTAAAGACATATTTGAGCCTAAAGAGAGATTTGCGCATTCTCTATATAAGGATTTTGTAAAAGGAAATAGACTAAGGAGTACTTAAGTTGTCTCCGATGTGGAGACTCCAGTGTTTAAGTTAGTAAAATACATGATAAAGTAGTAATGATGATGAAAGTAGAGGATTAAGGTTTTTCTAATACCTTAGCTTAAGCTCCATAAAGGTAGTTATAGAGAGAGAGAGGTGTAGCCAAATATGACAAGTTAATCATGATCTTGTGATGCACTTTATATCCTAAAAGATATGGAGAAGATAGAAAGGAGTGAATCATCGGATTGTTGAGTAAGTTGCCGTAACTTCCAAGAGGGCCTTGGTTATTAGATCAGGATTATAATCAATTTTATTTTTAATGATGCAATACTAAGTTTGAAGTGGGATTTCATAACTCAAGCACAATAATAGCTCATTCAATTAGACGCTTGATGGCCTCATTTGGTGAGGCTGGTGAGAGGATAAGAAATTTTGTACTCGAAAAATTAGGCTCAGTTTTTGTTTGAAATGTGGATTGGCATTATTGACCCTTGATCACTGGAATAAATTCAAAGCAAAAGACACAAGATTGAGATTTAAGTAAGAATTTGGTTAGGCTTGTTTGTTTATCAATAAAAGAGAAGCTCTAATATCAATTTATTAGAACTAGGAAAAATAATTAGAACTGGTTAACATAAAATAATGATCAAAAGAAAGAGATAGAAGAAATGCGATAAATATAATGATTGAAAGTGGATAACACAATTATTATGGATAAGTACCGATGAAAATCCATTATAAATTACAAAATGAGTACACAATATGGAGTAGAAAGGATTAACGTTCTATAGAGCAAATTTTATTTTCTTTATATAATACATAGAGTCCCCACGTAGAAAAAGAAAAAGTTGTGGCTCAGGAACATGATAATGGCTACCCACAAAAATCTGAATTTGTGTTCCTCTAAGAGATGCACTACTTTAAATAACTGTCTCTTCAATAACCAGAGTCCCAATTCAATGATCATTTAATCATTACACACCTAATTCCATTTGGACCCAAATGGGAATGTTGAGATGTATACAATTGATGGGGTGAATCTAAGTTCAAAAAAAAGGGATTTTGTTTTTTTTTTCTTTTTTCCCTTGGTTGTCCCATGGTACCAAATGTTGACTTGTGGAGGAGAGTGTGAAAGCTCGATTAACCTAATTCTTGCGATATTTCTTGCTGATGCATTATCAAGTTTTATTTTAGGATGCACATGTTCCTTTAATAAATAAATAAATAAATAAAAAACTGTATTTTTGTGCCAATGAAATCGGTTGAGTGGCAATCGGTTGAATTTCCAAAACTAAAATTGACTACTTTCTTAAATGATTCAACTCGAAAAGATTCATTTGAATACAAAATACCAAAGGATGGTGGCCAAAAACGAGTGGAAACACAATGTAAACAAGGCTCGTATGTTTTATAAAATATTTCATTTATAAAACATTTTCTCTTTTTTTCCCTTGCTGAAAATGGCTATTTAAGGAGAAAATGTTTCAAGGGAAATAAAACATCTTTCAATTAAAAGAAAAATCTCAATGGAAAATGACTCGCTTCTTCGAAAAGAAAAGTTATTTTTTGAATTAGTCCTTGCGAGAGTTCCAACTCTACGAAAATTGATAGTTGTTTATTTTTATTATAATTGGCCTACAAATTACATTTTAAATATGTAAAGAGTTAAATGGGAAAAAAAATTAAAGATTCACTAATGAATATAAAAATCAAATAAAGTGGTTGAAACTTGAAACGATGAATATTATGAAATTATTTATATGTTACAATTTTACCATTAAATAAAATTTTAATGCTTTAGGTAATGTGATGATAATAATATAATGATAATAATTCATTTAACTACAAGCGCTAGTTACATTATATTCGTAACTCAAGCACCAAAAAACTTTTTTAGCAAATTTTTATAAAAGCTACCAATCAGGTAGAAACATATCATTTTTGAGGAGAACATTTTACACTAACAAGTGATTTTCCTCGAGACAAATGGAGCTTAAGTTGTTTTCATATAAAATAATCTAATCATGTCAATTGAATTATAAATGCAATTGCAAATTAACTCAAAAACATATTGACCCTTAAAATTTCAAACAACTTGTAAAAATATGCATGTATCCTCAAGCTGTTGATAAAACCTCAAACCGCCACCAAGAGCACCATTAAAGCAATTAATTTGGAATTTCAACGATTTTTAGGGGGTATATGCATGTTTTCAAAACTTAAAAAAAAAAGAAAAAAGAAAAAAGAAAAAAAGATGAAAGCATGCTTAGAAAACTTAGAAGATCGATTCGGACCTAACTTTTCAGTTTTGGAGTTTGCTGTTGCCGTAGATTTTCATTCATGATTAAGGTTAAGGGCAGAGATAGCACATGCCCGCCATAAGAAAATTGAGCTACTTTTAACATTTTATTCGAGACATGTGATCGACTCTTCTAGAAGAGTACCATTCATCCTAAGCATTCGTGGAAACGGCACCGAATCTTACAAAGTAAGTCTTCATAGGTTTTTCTTTCAAGCTAAATTATTGGGCATGATCGGAATATAAACCTGCAATTTTCATGCATCAAAAATGCTAATTATATATTTTTCATGTATAAGGCGTCTACTTCCTTAGAGAAAAATTCTGAAATTTATCGTGAGAGGCACAGACAATATTATTTCCAACAATAACAGAGGTGTATACAATGCACGATTTAATCATTAATTAAGCATTATGACTATATATATCATCATATACTTTCGTCGCTTCCGAAAACGTGCCTCTTTTTCTCAAGTATGTTATGCACAAACGAAGCATGACTCTTTCAAACAGGAACTTCGTCTATGAGAAAAGCCCATCGATCACAAGATGTATATTGTATACACACACGCACATATATATATATATATATTGTATATGCATATCTACATCGATAATTATTCTTGATTAGTCAACCTTTATTTTCCTACATTTTACTATAGTCAGTTACAAGATTTGAATATATATATATATATATATATATCCAGAAGTTTCGTCTTTCCTAACATTTGAACTATTTTGTTTTACGATGAATTCGAGGTTTATTTACGTATTTTCTGCAAATTCATGACTATTTTGTGGCAATCTATTAGCGAATTCTGAAGTCATCAAATCTTGGCGCCTCAAGTGTTGTACAAGAGCCTAGCCTAGCTAGGCCAAGGTTCATTTAAATTGTATAATATGAATATATAGTTTTTTCCACTTGAATGGAACGGATTCCATTTTCCTGACCTCATATAATTAAACATAGTACTATAAAGGAGGAGATGCGGATATGTGGTATATGTATATGCAGAAATTATCTCTCAACAGAATTCTTATTCTTATTCTATTCTATTCTATTCTATTCTATGCCTAATGAAAAGAAAAGAAAATTTTATGCTACAATATAGCAAGAATAATTTATTTGGCTGCATGCCAGTTGGCGTTTATGCAAACAAGGAACAATTCCCTTAATTACCTAAGCCATTGCTCAGAATGACTCCAGAATAATGTCGTTTTAGAAAATTGAAAACGGAAGCCAATCATATGTCTCTCATCCTACTAAACAAAAACCTTTAAATTTAAATAATAATTACCCATGAAGATTGAGAATTAGCTAGTTGTCCAACAGATATGCTGAAATCAATAGGGTTGGCTATTGATGCAGTTTGATAATTAATAGCTAAACATTTCAAAGATGTCGACGACGAAATAAGAGGGTAACTGGAGCCACATCTCACTCTCTTTTTTTTTAAAGTCAAGTATGTGTAACAAAGTAAAATCTTCACCAGACATCCGTTAACGAAAACCATAATAAAAAAACGTTAAATGATGAAATGTTTTATTTTTATGCAGTTGCTTTTTTCTTTTATTTATTTTTATTTTTTTACAAAACATGTAACTAAAATTACAAAAAGTGAAATTTTATTGGACTCTTAACAAGCATTTATATAACATTTAGTGGGACCACAAGATAATTAGCGATGCCACCCAAAGAAGTAGTTCAGTTAATTAATATTAGAGGGAAGAAAATTTGTGGTGTACTTTTGTCTACTTGCATGCTATGCTAATAAAATAAAATCAACCATCTAATCCAAAAAGTAAGAGAGAAGAGAGAGACAGAGAGACGACCTAGGGAAACCCTAGAGGACGAGGAACTGATTTGAGTGCGGAGAGGGTAATAATTAAGGTGTCAAAGGCTCTTGTCCTTGAAATATTCATCATATGTTCCTATATATATAACACGGTCTTCTCTCATCAGTTTAACAACAACCTTCTAAGAGACCAGGTCCTCCTTTCCATATCTACATCATCAAATACAAAACTTGGAAGAGATAAACCAAGGAGAAAGGAAAGAGAAGAGAAGATCAAACCGTCGCGAGAAACGAAGATGGGTCGAGCTCCGTGCTGTGACAAGGCGAATGTGAAGAAAGGACCTTGGTCTCCTGAGGAAGATGCCAAGCTCAAGGATTACATCGAGAAGTATGGAACTGGTGGAAATTGGATTGCTCTTCCTCAAAAGATAGGTACTTTAGATAACCACTCATATATCTTCTGAAACGATTTTTATTTATCTTTAATGGAAATTCATTTATTTTAAATGAAATTTAACATAATGATATGCATGTGTTATTCTGATTTTTATCTCTTGAGGATTAGTGTCGAGCAAATTTACGAAGAAAAAAAATTTATACATGTATGGTTGTTTAGGGCTGAAGAGATGTGGAAAGAGCTGCAGACTTAGATGGCTAAATTATTTAAGACCAAACATCAAGCATGGTGGATTCACTGAGGAAGAAGACAACATCATTTGCAGCCTTTACGTTAGTATTGGCAGCAGGTATATAACTCCTAGTTGTTAACTTCCGCTATTTGTCCTAGAGCTGGCAAGCGAGATATTCTTGTCTAAAGAATTTATATATATTATTATAAGTAGTTGTTTTTTCGCCCTAACAAGTAAAATTTTCTTATCGGTCACACACAGGTGGTCCATAATTGCTGCTCAATTGCCAGGAAGAACTGACAATGACATAAAAAATTACTGGAATACCAGATTGAAGAAGAAGCTACTGGGGAGGAGAAAACAATCCAACACCGCGGCTGGGCGGTATTCGTCGACTGGAAACCCCGAATCAAGAGACGTAGAAGATCCTCCATCTTTGAGCAACTCCGCAATCGAAAGGCTCCAACTTCACATGCAACTGCAAGGGCTTCAAACCCCTGTTTCGTTTTACAATAATCCAGCACTTTGGCCCAAAATTCACCCTCTTCAAGAGAAAATGGCCCAGCTTCTGAATAATGGAAACCCTAGCAACAATAGTAACCCTAACCCTAACCCTAATCTTATCATGCCCCAAGATAACCTACCTACTAGTCAACTTGATGACAGTGAACAAAGAGCCTTTTACGAGCCAATGATTAGTGATTCACTTAAAATCACCTCCTCGAAGATTGATGAATTGATGAATTCATTGAGTGGAATGTCGTCTCCAAACGACTGCTCGATCGACCCATTTAATTATGCGAATCTTATGCCACGAGTGGATGGTCTACAACAACCGTATATAAGCACCGACAATCCACCAATTTCCGCCATAGAAACCACCAGTACGGGTGGTAATAACATTGTCGACAATGAAAAGGGTGGTTTCATGTCATCTGAGGAGGGTCAGATAGCTGAATTGAATTATTTCAAGGACATGAATGGCTCTAGGGACAACTTGCTATGGTGGTCTAATGCTTTGGACATGAAATTTGCACCCTCCATGTCATTGGACTCTATCAACACTACCATTAATCCTCAGTCGTCCCAGGAGATGTTTCAAGATTATGAAATTTGCGGCGATGATCAATATTAGGTATAAATTCTGCAGTCTCGGGTCATTCTTTGTGGTCATAAGATGGGAAGATGGAAGATATCAGGAGAAGGTTGATCTTGTAAATTGTGTGAATTAATAAGAATATATGTTAGTTTTTGTGTCATTTGCACTTAGCTTGGGATGCTGCCAAATCATTGATGTGTCACCATGGGTAGACAAAGATGGATTTGTCTTCCTTCTGAAGCTTCAATGATAATTAGATTTGCTTTTTCATCTCCATATTCATATATGAGGTTTCGAATTTGAAAACCAATGGAATGTTATTCTAAAGCCGGTGAAATTTAACGTTGTTTGGTTTATCTGATTCATGTGAATCGTTTTTAGTCCAGATATTGTTGAATTAGACCGAGGTTCAGGCTTTCCGTTTTAAATTAACCAAAATAGCTTAGGTTTTTTCTTTTTTCTTTTTTAACTAACTTCTTGTTTTGTAGGAAATGAAAGAACGAATCAAGAGGGTACTAATCCATGATATCAATATAAAATGGAAGGATTCGTGCATAATTAAAGTCAGCTCTATTCTTGCTTGGAATTCGTAGCAATAAGATGGTTTGGACAAGATGAGGAATAAAATTTTACAAGAAATGATAAGAGCACGTTGCATGTTAGATCATGAGGGGATGTGAATAACTATATGCTAATTTAAACGGGGACACAATTGTCCGCCTTGAAAGTACTACTTCATTACACGGTAAATCTCATTACATCGACTTACTTTTCTTCTTGTCAATTTAATAAGATCTTTTTATCTTTCTTAAAGCAAAGAGCTTTTATAAGCTCCTTCTACAGAGGTTAATGGAACTTCAAGGAAATCTTTGTAGGCACAACGTAGGAAACATGGCTGTTCCTCACTGCCTGAGCAAACTAGAGCCTTTTGTTTGAATTTATATAGCAATGGATATTTTATGTCGTAAAGTAAATTTTTGTAGTTGAACTTGCACACATACGCTAGGATGGAGGGTATGGTAAGCTCCCCCTCAGCTAACATGTTGGATTTCGTATATTGTTAACCATAGAGCATATATATACGTTTTGAGTGTATCTTCTATTTTGCTATTATATACAAGATATTATGTATCCATCTTGTAATAATTAAATGTAATGAAAATTAAGGATACTTACAATGCATAAATAATGATTTCATTAAGAAGCACATCCACGATATTTTATACCATTGAATAAGGGGAACTTTAACTTTGCAATCAAATAATTATGGTTGCTTTGTGTATTTTGAAAAAGCTATTCATGGGTAAATATATTGATTCAATTGAAAATGAAATAAATACGTACTATTATGTAAATTTTTTTACTCCAAAAAAATATATTACAGAAGATATATTTAAAAAACTTACGGATAAAAGGAATAACATAATAATATAAAGATTAGTATTATATATTATTTAAATACAATGGGGAAATTTTCCTATTCAATGCAAGTAATTGGACATTTGATTGTTAATATAGACCCATTAAATTTTATAATATTAGTTGTAAAAAGAAATTACTAGACTGTTGTTGTTTACTAATTCTGTATGTAGTAATATCGAAACTGTAAAAGTCAGAATTTTAAAAAAAGAAAAAATAAGAAAATATTAAAAGATTTTATGGCTTGGTATGACTTATTATTAACTAATATCTATGAGAACACTTTAGTTAATAGAAATATTAGGAACACCCCTCCCCCTTTCCCCTTTCTCTTAACATAAGGTTAAGAAGACACAAACCCCATCTATGACCTTTTCCTCTCTTTTGCTTAACCCTAAACAAAACTCCCTCAAACCGTTATGGAATCCTGCTATCAAAACTCAAATTTCTAATTAAAAGGTACAGGAATTCACTTTAAAGCAAAGGAAAAACGTGAGAGAATTAAGGGATCTTGGTGAATTTTCTAATCTCTCTTGCAAATGCATTTTTCCCTAAAAGAGAATGTTAAACCCTAAGTAGAATTTTCGTTGTAGTGTTAAGAGTGGATTTTTAGGCCTTAGGTGTATGTCAATCAAAGAAACCTGTAAGTATTCATAAACTTTTGTTTTCTCTTTTCTTTTGTAGTTATAAGTGGATTGTAGTGGAGTATTGATAAATCGTTGATGGACGAAATTGTTTATTGTGAAAAAAGGCTGTTTATTGATTGATGGTGATGTTTGCGAGATGTTAGAGAATCGCAAAGTGAGAATCGTTATTGGGTGGTGTTAAAGATGGGGTTAGAGTGAATATTGTGTTTTGGGGAAGAACATGGGCATAATCTTGATCGTGATTAAAGAAAAGAATTGAAGAAATTATGGATGAGAAGATCATGGCAAAGGTTTACAGTCGCGATTTAGGCCATGTACATGTGGTTTTACAAAGTAGAAAGAACACGGCTACATTCACTAGGTTTATGGCTGTGTTTCCTAAGCTTGAACCTATAGCTTTTTCTTTCTTTATGTTTCTTATTCCTTATCCTCTTAAATCATAACCTAACCTATTTTAAACTTGTTTAAGATTTTGAGATAGTTTTACCTTAGGTTATGCTAGAATTTAGACTTAAGAATAAGGAAAGATAAATGAAAGAAACTAGTTAGAATAAGAAGGGAATGGTGGTGAATAGAACTTGGTCTTAGTTTTAATTATAGATTATTCTTGCTAACAGATTGTAGACCACTCGTGGACTTAGAAACTGGTATAGTTGTATCCGCTAACTTAGGTATGGACATTTGCTAGTTTGTTGTGCTTGCTTAGAATGGTCATTAAAAGGAATTAATTTAAACTCAAACTTATTAATTGTGTGTCATTTGTGCTTATTTTGCTTCTACATCCCTTTTTTAAAATCTAAGAGGGTTGCTGAGGCAATTGGTGACTGTACACAACTCGCCTAATGGAGGTTTCATATTGAAGTAACTCAGTTAGATTCTAGGAAGAGTTACTTGGATGATGGATAGGACCTACATTAGTATTATTATGTATATACATATTGCTTGTTTACGGGTAATGAGTTATCTTAAGTCTTGAGATGCTAAGACTGTATTGGTTACCGGCTAATAATCACAGTTAATAAATGAAGTTTAATGCATTAGTTATTACTAAATATGCAAGTGATTTGTGATCATATGTATCATGTATATGTATGTTTTGTGTTCCATGTTGGGTTTTGACTCACCTGGTTTTAAATTTTTGAGTACTGATACTTGAGTGAAAGTTACTGAGTTAGATGAGTTTTGATTCGGTTGTCGGGTTTATTAGGATAGAGAGTAGCAAATAGAGTTTTGTACTATGGAATTAGTAAAATTCTTGTTTATAGTTTTATAAAATTTCTTTAGAAGTTTTTTAAAATATTTGAAGAATTAAAATTTATTAAAATTATTTGAAGATTTCAATAACATTATTATTTTGGAGATTTTAGTATTTGTTTTTACTTGGCGTAGAGGATAGGGATACATTGCAGGTTATAACCCCCAAGTTTTAGAGCATTACAAAAACACTTGTAACATCCCCATATAATTAATATATATGATATAATTATAAAAAAGATAAATAATATGTCATGAGAATTTATTTAATTAACAATTATTTTTTGATTAAAAAATTGTATTTTATTATTGATTATGGAAAAAGGTAAAAAGAGAATAAAATGTATTTATTAAGAGACATACAATAAATGCAACTTAAATCCTAAAAGAAGCACTTTTATGTTATAATAACAATTTATTCATTATCACTAAGGTTAAACAAAGAATCTTCCTCTCTCACGCTATCTTCAACTTTGAACAGTACCTCCTAATCCCTTGTCCTCTTTTTCTTAATCACAAAAAAAGGCACAAATCTATTGAAGATTTAGAAATTGAATCTTCATTTGATATAGTAGTGGATGCTACACACTCCCCAAATAAAGTCCTAAAGGCACCAGTAATGGAAAAGAAGTCGTATCAGGATACAATACTGGGGCAAATAAGGATGTCTATGCAAATGCGCTCTCTTTCAATCCAATTGAGGAGATGAATGGGTATCAAGCCAATCAAAGTGCCTAAGGAGTTTCATCTTAAGAATACTCTTCTCTTAGCCTAGGTATCAAAAAAATTTCTCTTATTCCTGATGAAAAAAGGTGCATTAAGGCTACATGGCACGATTCAATTATTATTAAATTGTATGGAGCTTCTTTAAGGTATAAATTTCTTTTTCAGAAATTGAAATTAATTTGGGGCTATGTAGCAAATTTCTCAATGATAAGCATAGGTTTTGGGTACTATGTTATTAGTTTCCAAAGTGTTGATGATCTTAATAGAGTAATTAGGGATGACCTTTGGTTCATTAATGGAAATTTCTTAGCCATTCAACGTTGGGAACTAAATTTGAAGGTTTCCCCCTCTGTTTTTTCTTAAGTAGTAGTCTAGGTTAGAATTAGTTAGCTCCCCTAGTGTATTATGATCTAAATTTTTTAAAGAAACTAGGAAATTTGATTGGCTAGATTCTTAAGGTTGACACTTTCACTGCTTAAGCTAAAAGGGGTAAATTTGCAAGACTATAGTATAAGTCAATCTTAACCAACCTTTAGTTCATATTATTTTTGTCAAGAACATTTCTTATCACCTACATTATGAGGGAATAAAATTATTATGCTATAAATGTAGGTATGTATGGTACACAAAGAAAAGTTGCCTAGAAATTATGAGAAAGAAAATTCTCAAGGAAAGGAAATGGAATGTATGGAAAAAGAGACCTAGGATTAAACCCAGTTTCGAAGTAGTCAAAGTTAACAAAATTATAGTAGTATACAAGAGATGTGAAATGTAAATGAGTCAAATATTGCCAAAAATGAGCTAGCTTCAAAAGAAGCATATGAAGACTGGATCCTTGTATCCAATATAGGAAAAAGGACCTAACAAAACTAAGGCCTAAGAGAAATAGCAGGAAATTCAAGAGAAAAAGGATATAAAAACAAAGAGTGGTAATCTGAGTATAATGATATCCCTCTCAGGAAATTATCAATAGTCTAAGAATAAATGGAAAGGAAAAAAATGAAGTAGAAAAGGGAAATTCAAATAAATATGAAACTATCAAATTAGAAGGAGTAAATGTAATATGGAGAAGGAAATATAGCGCAAAGTAATCAAGTACATGCAAGCATCATGCAAATAATCAATGTCATAAATGATAATGAAAGAGGGAATCATAGCTTCACTTTTAAAGCACAAACTTTAAATGAGTCGGTACCCATTTCTAGCAAGAAAAAAAAAATCATCCCTTTCTTCTAAAAAACTCGTCTTTGATCTAAGAACACCAAGAGTAATAGAATAGAGGATCATCCAGACCTTCCACATCAAAATTCTAAGACCACACTCAGAGTACCCTACAGGGAAGACACCAATAGGTTGTTAAAAATAGATTAGGACAATTGTGTCAAAAGAATTTAGGTGGAGTTAATGGAAGCTAAATGTGTACTAGACGAAATAATAGTTCCTTACATAGTCCCTAGAATAACTACAATAGTACCATAACCAAAAGGGGAAACACATTTGATAAAGATGGGACTGACTATTGTATCAAGAAGGGAGTACTTAGTGTAAGCCCACACAATAGTCCAAACAACAAGGTGACAATGGTACAACTGATGGTGTAATGGAAGAGAACTATCCATGTTCTTAAGGATTAAGCACCGAGAATGCCATACATGGACATACTTAATTGGAACAAATTAATCAATATTATAGCATAAGATACGAGATTATTCAAAAATAAAGATGACAATACCTAAGAAGGAGCAAATAGGAGACAAACAAAGGACAAAAAGCATAAACACCAAATCAAATAATACCACCAAATATTTAAAGGATAAAGACAAATACCTATTACGAAAGAAATAAGACTCACGATAGTACATAATCACAAAGATGATAGAAGACAAATGAAAGAGGAAAAAATAAATGACATTAATACTTAAGACATAAATGACATAAAAGTAATAAAACATTAGAAGACCTTAGATATAAACAAAAGAAAACCTTGCACAATTTATACTATTAAAGTGAAGCGATAACACTGGTCATGATGTTATTTCGTTATGATTATTGTTTCTCGAATGATAATGATATATATTATTTAAATAATCATTAAAAATCGAAAAAAAAGAAGAAGATAAAACTTCAAAAAATATACAAATCCCACTGGAGGGAGGGTATATGACCCCCTAAAGGTGGTTATTAGACACCTCCTTTCCATGGGTGGTTGAATTTCAACCTAAAATGGAGAGTACGTCGTATGACCCACTAGCGACTATAGGTGACTGCCCATCACATAAAAGACATCACATGACCCCTTTCAAGTGATGGGTGACCCCATGGCCACTAAAATATATTAAAAAAAGAAAAGCTGATCCTGTTGAAATTAGGTACCCCCTTGACTAACTAAGTGTTAGGCTACCACCTATAATCGCTAGTTGGTTACAACTTACTTCTCATGAAGTGGCTTTAGGGTGGCTAGGTGAGATTATTTTTTCCTACAATTTTTAGTTCTTTGGCTTTGTTTTTGCACTTTTTTTTCCAGTTTCTTTTTCTTCTTTTATTATACTTAAATAACGTATATATGTACATATTATTATCTTAATTTTAATTTTATTTCACAAATATTTTATTTCTTTTCATTTATTTTATTTTTTGATTTTCTTGATTTTTAAATATTTTAACAATTTATTTAAGTAATATATATTTGTATTATTTCAACCAATTAAATAGTGCTACGTATCATTCTTTAATAGAAAATTAACATCATCGTTAAAAGAACTCGTTTACAAACACTAAGGACTTGAATACAAGAAATAAAAAGTTTAAGAGAAAAATTGTTAAACTTTAAAGACTAAATATGTATTTTTTTCCTATTTAATGTTAAATATAAAAATAATTATATAACTTGTTTATTTAAAATATAATTATAAAAAAGTTTGAATATAAGTTATGTTTATTTTCAGATAAAAATGCTTTATCCACCATTAGTTTTATAACTTTACCACTTTCTAATACTTTATATTTAAAAAACTATATAGTAAAAAATATCGAGCCCAAATATATGTTCATTTTTTGTACTGAAAGGATGCATTCATTAGCAAAAAATTACAAAGACGATTACAATTAGTAATATATCTTTAGCATTGTGCTTGTGACCATAACCAAACAGATCATTCATTAACAAAAAAAAAAAAAGACCTCCCGTGGAGGATCTTTAAAACATAGTACATCTTATTACTCTAATTGCCTTCTTCTTGCTAACCGATCAGTAACTTTGTTAACCTCTTTCGAGACTGTCTTGATTTTGCAATTGCAAAGCTACAATATCTTTGCCTTGCATGCATTAAAAAATTTACATAGTTCATCTTGAAATTGATATTAAAAATTAGAAAGTTTGCAACCACTTGTTTCAGTGCACATTTCAATATCATCATAACCCTTTTAGGTATAATATACTAATCCCCAATAAATAACCCATAATTCAATTGCAACCATGCAAATTTCCCAATTCACTTGGCATAACCAAACAACTAGTTACCATCAAAATCCCTTATTACCTCTCTAATTATTACTCTGGCAATGTCACGGTTTACAGGTCAATTTTGTCACTTTTTGTAATTATATACCTATAAGCCCCATAACTAGTCATTTAGGATTTCGATTGACTGAAAGATCCGATCAAGCCTAAATTATAAGTAAAGCTAAAAATATTAGTAAAATGATCTCGTAAGTTTGAATTTAAGAAAATAAGTAATAAAATAAAAGAAAATAAAAATTCCAAATTTTAAGTATATAACTCGTTATTTATTGAAAATACGTAAAATACATTCCGATAATTAACAAATCGCTAGAGATAAATTATATGTATACTAAAAATCATAAAATAATCTAAATAATATTTAGAAATATTTATTTGTACTATATATGAATTTACATGTATGTAGAAATATGCGTAATTACTTAAAATACGCGAAATGTGCTAAAATAATACTAAATAATTAAATAAAATTCATAAATTAATTAAGAAAAAATCAAGAAAAATGTGGAAAAGTCCATAAGTGGGGCATGGCAATCTGATATTAAAGGAAAAAAAATCAACCAATTAAAATGCAACAAATAGAAAGTGGAAAAAGAGGATAAATAAGGCAATTATCTTATCTAATTAATACCTAATAATTTCCCTAAAGCTATATAAATAGTAAGAAAATTTTAGAAGCTCATTTGGTCAGTTTGGAGAGTGAGAAAAATAAGGAAAGGCGAAATTGAGAGAAAAATTAGGGTTAGGAAAAAAATAAGAAAAAACTGTGCAATTAGGGCCATAAAAGGGAACCAATACCAAACGAGCAACTGGAAGTGGACGGCCATCACCACCACATGATAGTAGCAGCACCTAGACCGGACAACAAGGCCACTGCGGCCGGCGGTGGCTGGAGCCATCCAAACCGGTGAATTCGATTTCCAGCTTGATTTTGTATAATTTTGTAAAAATAATCAATATTCTTAGAAAATTATGAATTTTGTTATTCTAGAATATTTTTGTATTTATGCTTTAGGAAAAATATTATTTTGATGAAAATATATCTCGTGATATATGGTCCTTAAGAAATCATACAAAACCGAACATGTTTCGGTTTAGAAATAAATGACCTTATGAGTGTAGTTTTGAATCCAAAATTTTTGTGTAGACTACTTAGATGATATAGAATAGTGCTATGAATCCCATTTTCAAAAATTAATTTTTGAAAATTTTAGATAATTTTTAGGCCTTAAAATGAGGCATAAAATGGGTAATTTAGGGTTAATTAAGTAATTAAATGGTTAATTACTGATTTAGTGAATAATTATATGTTTTAGGATGTTTAAATCTGATGAAGTATGATACTTATAGCATTTAGGGTGTTAAATGTAATTATTAGGTTAATTATGTAGTAAATGAGTAATAGGGAAAAATAATAAATTTTAAGCTAATTTTGTAAATTAGGGTAATTAGAAGTAAAATATGATTTAGGATGAATTTAGATATTTTGAAATGATAATTGATGTTGGGAGATAGTAATTAGAGTGATAAAAATATTAAATGTGTATTATGTAAATAAGTAATAATACATAATACATAATTATTAGAAATATAATAAATAGAAAATATTAGAATAAAAATTAATATTATGATAATAATAAAAATATACAATAAATCTGATAGGAAACTTGAATTTATGTAATTATATGAAACATATAAAAATTTCTTATATCAGGAGTAAATTTGGTACACTATTAAGGATTTAAGTGTACTGGATATAATAAAATATTGACTAGGGTTAATTATAGTATTTAGGATATCTAGAAGTAAAGTGATTAATTTCATATTATGAGTTAAAACAAGTTTATAGAGTTCGAGTATAAAACAATATCTAGAAATCGAACTAGAATCTAATTTAGAAATCGATGTGGAAATCGAACCCAAACCTAACCCCAAACCTAGAATAATTGTAAAAGACTTAAGACCTAGATAATTAGGTATATTAAACCCTAAACAAAACATAACAATAAGCATTATAGGATAAAACGAACCTATAATAGTTATATGAAAAACTGAAACCACATTTGTATTGTAGGGATGATCGGCGATGGCTTGAACGAGTTGGACCTCGAATAAGTGAGCGAGGAGTCCAGGTAAGTTGGGATTAATACGTTGCTGTATTTTGGAGGCTTGAGATTATGTTTAGTTGTGCTTGTTAGATAGTTGGTTGTATGCATGTGCTTGATTATGAGTGATGCTATTACTCTATCTGTTGTTCTTGCTTGTATTGTATGATTTGTATGAAATAATTAATCACCCTAAACTGTACCTAATCAAATATACGACGTATAATCATAATCAGACCTACTTGGCAACCCATTAGGGGAACTTAGGTCTCTCCGGCTAAATACCGACCCCTTCGAAAGAGATAGTGCAGGATTGCATAATGGTCCCTTCTTCATCCTTAGTCGAATTAAGTGACAAGAGAGGAGGTCGCGGTGAGGGTGAAGTCAATGGTTCGAAGGTAGTTACGGGAGGAACGGGGTCTCCATTGCATAAGCCTGAGTCTGGTCATGAGCTATTGCATTAATGGCAACTCCTCAACTCGGATTAGAGTGAGCGAAATTTCTCTGATCTCACGATTGGCTGGACAACGTCGTGTGATGGCATTTGCTTGAACATGCATTGCACTTAATAAGTTGATTGATAATCTTGTTGTGTTTATGATATAGTTTTAAGTCTTCCATCCTAACTTACTGAGCTGTGGTTGCTCACATTCCTATAGACGTCGTGCAGGTATTGGCTAAGAAGCGACGTACAACTATTTTAGAGCTAACAACTGCTGGATCTTAGAGAGTGAGGAAAAATATTTGAAGAACAAACATATATTCTTAAGGTCTAAGCTTTTATTTTAGAATTTTTCATTTTTGAATAATGCAATAACTGAATTATAATGTATAAATATATATTTTCTCACTTTCTTAGGTAAATGATTTATTTAAATTACAAACTGTTTACTTTAAAGCAGGTTAGTCGTGAACGTCTTGTATAGATCAAGTCTAAGATAACGGTTGTAAGGCCAACTTCTATCTTAGAATGATTTACACAATGGGGCTGTTACAACTCTACCGCTTCGGGGCGTGACAGTACCTAAAGTTTTAACTTGTTTAATTATACACCTAATTAAAAATTTAGTTGTCATGGTTTACACCTCAATTGATTTTAATTCATACCGTTAGTCTAATCGATACGATCTGCTAAAGGAATGGCCTCCCACGGCCTTAGAAGGTTCATGCATCCCCCGTACGGTTGTAAACGGCCACAAACGACTGCTAATAGGTTGTGATGTACGTTTTTAAGTCAATCATAACTCACAATTTCATAGGAGGTAATTAGTAGCCATTTATTAGTGGTCAGCAAAGCCCCGTAAGGCTGTAGGCTACAATCTTGCTGGCTAATCATGCGAAATGGACTAACAACATAAATTAGAGTTAATTATATTACAGACTATAATAATTAAATCTTTAATTGAGTATATAATTACATAAGTTGAAACTTCAAGTGTATAATTACAAAAAGTAATAAAGTTAAAATGTAAATCGTGACATTAACTTGATTATTACTTAACTTGCTATTGTGGTGATAAGCCATTAGTATTCAATACCCCATTATATGTTTTGTTTTAGGGTTAATGCCACAAATGGTACCCAGACTATACTAAAATGTGTAATTTATCGCTTATACTTTAAAAAGATTAAATTAATGCCTAATTCAAATTTCAATGACCATTTTTAATACCTAAACTAACTTTATTAAGTCTACTTGTTAACATGGACATAAGGACGAATTACAAAATAAACATTGAAGCTACCCTAAAACTAAGGGGTAGCCAATAGCCATTTGTAGGGTATTGTGACACTCTCTACCTAGTGGCCACCAACTACCTCCCAAGGTAAAGTGGGTCACAATCTACTTTAAAAAGTGGGTTGTTTAACCTACAGGTGTCCATGAATCAATGCTTAGTTCTTTTTTATAACCATGTTAGCAAATAAATTTAATAGAGTTGGTTTATATAACAAAAATGATTATATAAAATTCAATTAGATAGCAAATTGATATTTTCTAAATAAAGATAATAAATTGCACATAACCCTTTATTTTTATAATATAGATTATATAAAGTCTACTGTGATCTTTAAGTTTTATCTATATTATTTATGCCCTACTTTGTTTTAGTGTCTAATATTTTAATAATTTATCTATCTATTAATATAAAAGGAATATAAGAACATTTGACTCTCATTATTATCTATTAACATTAACATCTTTCTATTAATATTAAAGGACTAAGAACATTGACCCTCATCATTATCTATTAATATTAATATCCATAGCTACTTATATCCTACATTTACCCAAAGCCATAACTATTAGAAAATGAAGCCCACTATTATTTATTAATATTAATATATATTTATTAATATTAAGGAATAAAATTGTGGTCTCTCACTATTATCTATTAATATTAATATTTATAGCCAATTATATCCCACATAATATTTATTTATATTAATATTAGTATTTATGAGATATTTACTTTTTAACTGTCCAATTAAATAAATATTACACAAGCATTGACTACAAAAAAAAAAAAATTAAATTGCAAAACTACCAATTTTATCTCTCACTTACAATGTATATGGCATGTTATGCATGCGATATTAGTGCTTCAATTACACTGACGATCCATCGATAGTTTTCCTACCAATCAGTTGATAGGTTTAAGGTAACTCTCCTCCAGTTAGCCTAGGATCAATTGGTAGTTTTCTTATCAATTGATTAATACTGATTAATAGGTTTAAGATAAACTCTTCTTTAATTAGCCTACCAATCCGTCAGTAGGCTTAAATGCCCTATAATGCATTTCATAGATGAGAGAAAGCTATGGGACATCAAACATAAAATTGTATATGCTAGATACAATATATTTGTAAATTACTTTGTCACATTTACAATATGTGATTTAGTGATAGTATTTTCATAATTATTTTGTATAATTCATATTTTTTAAGTTTGATAGACATGTAACCTACGATAGTATCTCTGGCCAATTATATCCTATGTTTACCCAAAACCATCACTTGGAAAATGACTCTCTTTATTATTTGTTAATATTAATATTTACAGTCAATTATATTTCATGTTTACTCAAAACCGTAACTCTTAGAATATGTATTATTGACAGTATATGTTTACACCCATTTCATGGCATGATTACACGTTGAAAAGAAAAGAATAAATACATCATTATCCTCTTTCCATCATCCTACATTCTTTGATCACTTTTTCACATTAGCTTTATACTTTGACTGAAAAAGGAAAGAGAAGAAATTTATCATTTGATTATCATTCCACATTCTTCGGCTTGTATTTGTTTTATTTAATAAGATAAAGTTTTTGCAACATTCTAACGTGAATTGCATGTTGGGGGGATTCAAATCTTCTATTTTATAAGAGAAACTCTAGTCATAAATTCCTTCCCATTACAAGCTGCAACTCTAACTCTAGCATTGAGGCCACTGCCGCCGCCTTTATAGCATATCTCGACAAACACTATAGATATAGTATAATTACTATTTCACTTATAATAGTGTTTGTATCAAAAAACTATTCAAGTTGATTATTGTAATTTCACTTATATAATTTTATACATATTCACATTAATAACTTTTGCCACTTTCTCATATTTATTGAATGTAACCGTTTTTCCCCATCATGATGGTTACTACTTACATATTTATGGAAAACTTCCGCTCTCTTTCTTTGTCATCCACATACTCTTGAGTCTCTACACACATTTTAAGGTAACAATTTGTAGGTTTCTCATTTATCTTATTTAATTTTGTTTATTTTCCCTTTTTTTAGAATTTTCATATTAATGGGCATCATCTTCAACTAAATTGTACAATTCATCATTTCTAATAAGTTTATCTTTGTATTATAGTATCATTTTATTGCTTACACATGCTAGTATTGTTAGTTGTTGGAGGTATAATCATCATCAAATATATATTTCAAAATAATAAAAGTATCTTAATGGTAGGCCCACATTCTCTATATTTTTTTTATACTTTTTCTACCATGCTTTATAAGCTTTTTTCACTACAAGTCACATACTTTTAACTTAGTTTTACTAAAAAAAAATTCTTGATTATTTTTTTTATTATTAATTTTGCTACTATATTTTTCTTGAATTGTTTAAATGATTAATTTTAACGTTAAAATAACATGAATTCTTTATTGTTGTAATACTGTTATGCAATTAAGGAGAAATTTTGTATAAGACTCTATAAAGAAGATAAACTTTAATAGCGTTTTATTTAAATGAAATGTTGATGGCTTAGATCACATATTTGCTTCCAATGAAGAGGTTTAAGGGATTGATGCCTTTTTTATTTAATATGTTCTTTTATCTCCGATGCAGTTACTAGAAATCTTTTATGAAGCCTATAAAATATATAAGATATTTTTTTTTATTGACCAAATAATTTTCATGTATTTAGGTTCAAATAGTTACTCGACCTCCTTACCCATTTTTCATGTTTTCTAGAAGATGAGTCCCTTGATGAATTTAGTTGATATTGAAGAATTATTGGAAAAGGAAAAAATATCAAAGCTTCTATCATATACTATTATAATTTTATGTCTTTTTTTTATCATATAGATTCACTTTTTTTCCCCTCTTATATAGTTCTATTTATATATTTTTATATAATTATGATATTGGCATTTACTTAAAAAGTTAGTGGAAAAATTGAATATGGTGAAGTGATTTGTAGCTTTATAACCAGAATTTAATATTAGATTGACTTTATGTACTTAAATTCATCTTTTAAGAAATTTGGTTCTAAATATCACTATTAATATCAACATTTGTGAAATAGCTTTACATCTAACCTAGATACAATTTTATCATGATGTCTATTTTCTTTAATCTACTTATATTATCAATAGAAAAATAAACATTAACATTTAACTATATGCTCAAATTAGCTAACAAACATATAAGAATATTTAGTAATATTTTCAAGTGAAAGTTGATTGATGATGGAAATGAACAAGTTATTTGTTTCATTGGATTGCTTTTTAGTTAATATTGTTTGGCTCATCTCTAATTTTATTTGAAAAAAAAACCTTTCCTCTGACTTCTCATTTTCATCTTTTAGGTATAAGAATCAACTAAAACATAGAACAAAAGTTCTTTTTTTATAAATATGTGAGAAATTAAATATTTAACCTTTTTATTAAATGTACTATATATTTTAAGGAAAATAATTTTTATATTTGACAGCTATTTAGTAACTATTTTGATAATTTAAATTTTGAGAAAATAATCATATAAGTTTTTTTTTTGTCCATCTAATTTCATAACTTGGAAATATATAGCTAGTGGGAACAAATAGTTAACCTTCAATTTCATAACTACTTTATATTTTTTAAAAACGCGTCTTATAGTACATTATATTTCAATCGTTTTTATTAATGATTTCAAATACAATTATTTTTATACCTGCAATGCGAGTGCACCATCTGTTAGTATATTTTATGAGATACATGGGAATTTATTTTAGAAATATAATTACTTACTTAGAAATTTAGTTCAAAATATAAATGGAGAGTGAATTGAATATATTGATTAAGGGGAATCAACCAAATATAGTAGAAGAGATTAGGCCTAGGTCCTACACGGGAATGTATTGGTGAGCCTTATTGTCAAGTGGGCTCATTACAACAACTTTGTCCTTTAGCGGTGGTTTTTTTTTTAAAAAAAATTTTAATGGCGGTTATAACCACCTCTACAACACTTAAAGGCGGTTTGAGGAACTGTCGCAAGGGCACTACGAATGCTACCATCTCTACTAAATCAAAGTGATTTTGATGTTCATCAAGATAACCCATTTACCATTGTGGCGGTTTTGAAAAATTCTTACTAGCAGTTTAAATCACAAATAAACAATACAGGAAATTTAAGAAGTATTTAACATATAAGCGGTTAGAACTGCTGCAATATTTGGCATGAAATTTTAGTATCTTTCTTAGTAATAATTAATATGCAAACTAAGAGATGAATTCAACCACCAAAATGGTTTTGGCACCAACATTGGAATAGCTAATATAATAGGTGATTTAATGATAAGTTTAGTTTTTACACCATTGTTCACTTTATAATTTGATACAAAACTAATAAGAAAATGAAAATAAAAGATAAAAGAGACATTTATCCAAAAAGATATATCATTACATTAATTTTCATATAATGTGTAAGGAATTTCTAAAATTATTAATAGACTTCATATTAAAATAAAAAAGATTAAATTTCTAACTAGCATAAAGTATAGGTCATGATACATATAATGCGTATAGAATCTCACAAAACTGTATGAGTAGATGGAGTAGGTTAATGGCTTGAATGAGAGGAAAGATCGTTAAAAGGAGACATGCTTGGGCCATTTCAATTAATCTTAACCTATAATTAAAAAATAAATTAGAAAACTTTATAAAAAAATAATAATAAAATAAGAAATAAAATAAATAAAACTAATATAACTTATACCATGGTTTAAGTGGAGGGTTCTCTTAAGAATAAAGAAGATGAATAGATTACAATTGATCTTTATGCTAACAAAAGAGCAAATCCAATACCAAGATGCCTTCTTTTTTAGGAAGTGCAGCAAGTACTTGAGGAATTTTGGGATATGATACCCTTCTCACTCGTAGGTAATGAGGTGTCATCTTTATACTAACAAAATTTAGTTGTTTGAAAAATGAGAAAAGCCACCTATAATATAAGACCTTGAATGAGGCAATACAATTCAATAATATAAAATAAGCTAAAATAGTTGGTTTTAGCCATAATGAAAATTTCACAAAACGAGTAATTAGTCTAACCACTAAGATATTCAATAAATTTAAGTGTTTTGTAATTTTCTCGTGAATTTGCAATGCTACAAGGAATTAAAAAAAAAATTGTAACTTCCTTTTGTAAACTCAAAATTGCATATTTGAACCTTTGTCCTATAAACTAAAAAACCAATTGACAATATTTTCAAAAAACTGAAATTTGACTATAAAAAACACCTTATGACAATCATCCACATATGAAGAACTTCCTAAGAAAGGCATACAAGTGAAGAAACATAACTAAATAAAGATCTATTGCTCAATTCCCAAGAGTAAATCCCATGATCATAACATTATAAATTCCTTCAAATCAAACACTATGGTTTAACAAACATAAGTCCCCAAGGGATAAAACACAGACTATAAAATCCCCCTAAAGAAAAACCATGGGTTGCATAAAAGAAAAAAAAAAATTTGCTCTTACATATATCATCCAGGTCATAATATCCCAAAATTAACAAAGCTTAGATCACGAAATCCCTAAACTATGGTTAATTCATATCAAATAGCTTATTCTTACATGCACCAAACTAAAACAAAGCCTAATTCATAAATTCCCAAAATTTCTTGCTGTTCAATCAAGATAGAAAATTTGTGGAGTTAATCTACATAGTGTCATCATCTAGCATCAATTTTGAGGAGAGAGAAGAAAGAGTATTTACTGTTCCTAAAGTATAACCAGGGAAGAGAAAGGCAACGGAGTTGTATTTGTAAAGATTTACTGATCTTGAAGAGTTTGTTGGGGTCTTTCTTAGTCTTAAGGCCTAATTCCTACAAATTGCTTCTTAGATTTTTTAATTTTTTGAAATAATTTAATGGCACTACTTTAGTCTTGACCTTTGCTCTATACAAAATACATTTGAAATGTCAAATAAATTTCGAGAAAATAAGATATGACTCTACTTAATAACAAGTACTTGCTTTGTGATCTAACTAACTTTATAATACCATTTTGTTAAACATGGGAATAAAAGAAGAAAGAAGAAAAAAGATTTCCAAAACATCTTATATGATTATTTGAGCAGTATATTTGAAGGGAATTGAAAATTAAACAATTTCCTCAAAAGAGCACCAGTATACATAGATATAGAAATGAATTAATCATATAAGATGCTAATTACAATCATCGTCAAGTCAAACAATATTAAGCAAAAAAAAAAAAGGAAAAAAGATCAATGATCTAGATTACATGTAAAGATTACAACTTTAATAGTGTAACAACATAGATGATAGAAAAACAGAACTAGATCACCATTTTGTTCTAAAGCAGTAACATAAATATTAAGTTCAGAACATTAACATGAAATTCAAAATAATTTTAACTTAGTGAAGTAATAAATGGAAAAAAAAGATTCGTAACTATTTCCATTACTTTCTACAGTTTCAACCTCTAAACCACAGCAACTCATAATTTTTTATAATTGATCTACGTGTTTCTAGACATGATAATTACAGAGAGAGATTGCCATTAAATGATGCCTAAAAAAGAGATAAGGTGCAATGTTTGGAAGGAAATCTAATGTCTAAAATGAGTTAGAGTAAAAATTAGATATTTTAAGAGAGAGATTTAGGTCTTTCATTTGTTACCTTCATACTCAGGAGGCAAGGCTTTTTTATAAAGCATCAATCCTTCATGTAATGAAAGAGTTCATATGCATTCACCGGAGGGATTCACTCATGAAATGACCTTTGATTCAATTCTCTCCACAAGACAGTGCTTCTAGTATATTGGGTAATATCATTGACACTTGTAGTGACCTTTAGCTTTCATTTGATTCACATTTTCTCTTAGTTTTAAAAACTAGTTTTCACCCATTTAGTTGATGATGAAAAGAAACCATTGTAAGCTCTATAATTGTCGGATTAGATTTAATACGTAAAGTTTAAGACGATCGATTAAAGTATCTAATCGAGCTTAAATTATAAAACAAAGATAGAAATATTAGTAAAAATGATTCAATAAGTTTACATTTAGAAAAATAAGTAATAAAATAATAAAATATTATAATATCAAAATTCAAGTATATTACCCGTTATTTATAAAAAAAATGCATAAAATGAATTCCGATAACTAACTAGTCGTTAGAGATAAATTATATACATACTAAAAATCATAGAATAACATAAATAATATTTAAGAGTATTTACATGTACTTTATATGTATTTACACGTAGGTAAAAATATGCAAAATTACCTAAAATGCTAAATAACTAAAGAAAATTATAAAAAATAAAGTAAATATAAGAAAAAAAAAATAAAAAGATGGGGAATGATCCAAATTTATGTCATAGTAGGTTAAGGAGGAAAGAAAAAAAATTGACCAATTAAATTAACCCACTTAGAAAGTCAAATTGAAAGAGGATAAGCTAGTTGTCAACTCAAATTAGTGCATAAAAAATCCCTTAGAGCTCTATAAATAGCCAAATTTTTCCAGGAGCTCATTTAGTCAGTTGGGAGAATAGAAAAATTAGAGAGAATCGAAACAAGAGAGAATTAAGGTTTTCCAAAAAAATTACAAAAAAAATCAATACAATTAAGACAATTGGACTGAACCCACAACCCACCATAAACTGGAATCTAACCATTGCAACCAGCACACTCTACACCTACCGCTGAAACCAGCTTACACCCCTAGAACCACCACTGGTAGCCGGAAGCCTAACGGCCAGGTGAGTTCAATTCTAGCTCAATTTTTTTTTAAATTTATTAAAATTATTAATTTTATCTAGAAAATTATGAATTTTATTATTCTATTGTTTTATTGTATGTAGATTTAGGGAAAAATATTGGTTAGATTTAATTACATTTGAAAATATATGATGCTTAAGAAACTGTACAAAATCAAATATATTTCGACTTAGAATTAAATAGCCTTAAGAGTATAGTTTGAAGCTCAATTTTTTTTTTTGTATAAATTACTTAGGTGATATAAAATAGTGCTATGAAACCCTTTTTTATAAATTAATTTTCAAAATTTTTAAGTGATTTTTAGCCCTTTAAAATATGTATAAACTAGGGACTTTAGGTTTAATTAATAGTTAATTGAATAATTACTGATTTAACATATAATTAGGGGGTTTAAGATGTTCATATTTGATGTGGTATGATAATTGTGGTATTTAAGGTGTTAGATGTGATTATTAGGGGTATTATGTAGTAAAATATGCAATTTTGATAATATGTGGAATTGAAATTATAATAAATACAAAATATTTGGTTAAATTGGATAATATAATAATAATATTAATACGTATTAAATCTGGTAAGAAACATCAATTTAGGTAATTATATGAAAAATGAAATATTTTCTCATATTGAAAACAAATTCGGTACATAAATAAGGATTAAAATGTACCGAGTGGATTGGAATACTAATTAAGGACCCAAAAGTGATACTTAGAATACTCGAGCTTAATGTAATTAATTTCACATTAGAGTTCAGATTGCATTTTTAGGATTTATGTATAATACTCGTAATTAGAATTGATTTAAAATCTTAATCAAAATCAGATTTAGAAACCGAATCCAGAACTAATCTAGAATGAATCAGTAATAAATAATATGTATATATGAAGAATAGAGTTAAATCACAACCTAGAATATATATATATATATATATATCATCAATATATAAATACTAAAGGCATATTTATATTATAGGACACACTAAGACTAGTCGACCAGCGACAAGTGAGTAAGCGAACTAAAGATTCCAAGTAAGTTACGTTTAATACTTTATGGTATTTTAGAGTACTATTGTAAAGTACTTGAAAACTTAGGATTGTATTTAACTGTGTTTGTAAGTAGTTATGTATGTATGTGCTTGTGTATCTGATTTTGTGTTGAATTTTGTGTTATGTTTAGTGGTTGATGTGAATAAAATGGTGTGAAATTGTTTAATCACCTTAAACCATACCTAATCATAACCAATCTAAATACCCTAATTAGATATGCATTGTAACCTTGTAAGAGACAATTAGGATTCTTGAGCTAAACGCCAATACCTTTGAAAAAGATAGCGGTGGATAACATAATGGTTTTTTCCTCATCCTTAACTAAATTAAGTGACATGAAAGGAGGTTACGGTAAGGATCGGGGCATTGGTTTGAAGGATAATCTTAGAGGGAGCAGTGTCTCCATTGTATAAACTTGAGTTTAGTTGCAAGTTGTTTCATAAATATGAAAACTTCTCAACCTGAATTAGAGCGAGTGAAATTACTCTGATTTCACAATGAATCAGACTACATTATGTGATAGCAATTGCTTGTTGCATTGCATATAATTAATTATGCGATAACCTTGTTTGTGTTTGTTATACATTCATAATTCTCCAACCTAACTTACTGAACTGTGGTTGCTCATACTCATATAAATTCTCTCGTGGGTTCTAACTTCTGACTAATATACCACGTTACAATTATCTCGGGATCAGTTCTCTTTTGAAGTTATGGGGAGTGAAGGTCGACTAGCTGAACGTTCAAGTTCTTTAAGATCTTGTTAGTATTTCTAGGTTATAAACTGATACATGATATGTAAGTTAGCAGATTGTTATAACATGCAGAATCTCTTAGGAATTTTACAATAATGTGAATGTAAATATATATATGACTTAAGGTTCTAGCTTTTATGTAAAATTCTAGCTTAATTCTTAATTGAGTTGTTTACTTCAAAGTGAGAAGTCTTAGACACCTTATGTAAATTATATCTATAATAGAGATTATGAGGTCAGTTACTGTCATAGGTTGGTTTACACGGCGAGATTGTTGCAACTCTGTGGCTTCGGGACGTAACGGTTTTTGGTTAGTATCAGAGTGTGGTTCTAGTGAACTCACTTTGAAGTATCATAATTTAAAAGAAATTGATATTATAGGAACAATAAGAGTGTGTAGTATTAAGTAGGCGATAAAAGATTGTATTAAGCATATTAAAATAGAAGTAAGTATAATGTTTAGTGTAGTGATTGTTGATTGATTCTAAGTTTAATTACAGGGTCGAAGGGGAGAGTTAATACTTGTTTAGATACAATTAATTATAGGGTCAAAGGGGAGAGTTAATACTTAGTTAGAATGGAGAAGAGTCCCCTATCGATTATAGGGTTAAGTTGTAGCAGTTGCTTCTAGAGTTGGTTGACTGGAAGATATTCAAGATGATTGATGAGATTATTGATAAATTCCATAATGAGATGTGTTATAGTTAGAAGGATTAATGGGCATGGATGGAATTGAGTTTAAGGCCTCAGTATGATAGTTATACTGTCATAACAGCTTTTAAGGAGCAGTGGTTAGAAAGGGAGGGGATTATATCCTTGATGATGCCCTTAAGATATTTTCCTACTAGATTAGAAGAGGGGAGACCATACTTAACTAGTATCACTCATATGCCTATTAACATTCTATATATTCCTAGACAGTATCCATTAGGAATTATTGACTAGTTTCCTCGTTTTCCAGCACCCAGTAAAGTAGGCATAGAAATACCCTTAGACCTGAACCTTGAACCAAATCTAGAACTTGAAATGCAAAAACCACCACAAGGAAACCCACCTCCTGTAGAACCCTAAGGAGTAGCTCATTCAGATGCATAAAGTAATCACCAAGAGGATAAGGCTAATGTAGAGGAGGATCCAGAGGAAGAAGATCTTAAAGAGGAAGAAGATCTTAAGGAGGAAGATCCTAAGGAAGAAGATACTAAGGAAGAGGAACAAGAGATAGAGAGTGAAAATGAACCTGGTGTGGATATTCATGCTTTAGTTATGCAGGTGATAACAGACATCAGGATAGCTAGAATAAGGAATGGAAATGCAGTCGAGTCTGAGGATGAGGTGCATGAGTTGATTATGATTCTTAAGAGTCCAAAGATAATATCCATAAGTTCTGAATTAGATTATGAGAAGGAGGACCACTCGGTAGGAGGTCATATGGATTGTGACTACTTTGATCAAGTAGCTACCATAAACTATTTGGATGAAGATTAGCTGTAACTGAATAATTGACTTTGTTAGTTAGATCTTTAGGTATAATCTAGTAGCAATTTTGGTTGAAACAGATGTATTTTAGATCTTTTGATGTATTTTGTAGCTTTTGGATTAAGTTGATGTATGTTGTAATCGAGTTTGATGTAACCAGGTTGATGTAATCTTTTATATTTCACAGTTGTAAAGATTGAGTTTATACTAGATTATGTAAGTAATGATATAATTTAATTGTAAATCTTATTTATGTAGTCAAAAGTTTATCAAGTTGTACCTTTCTGTTTTTGAAGTTATAATCAACTACAATGATGTAAAGACTAAATCAAATTAATAGAGGAAGTTAGATCTATTATGTATATTGATTAAAATGATATTATTATTACTATTTTATATAAGCACATGTTGCAAGAATTTACTCATTTCTAAAAAGTTTATACAACTAAGAAATGGGGTAACTTATAAATAGATAAGTATGCAAGGTTGTAAGTTATAAATATTAAGTAAGTATGGCTGAAGCCGGAAATGGGAGTTGTAATAAAGGACCGAAGAAAATCGAAACCCTCCACTATGAGTGTCATCAACCCTAAGAGAACAAAATAAACAGGATATACCCCCATTGCCTCTACAAGAGAAAATACCTGTTGGACAAATACTTGCTAATATGCATACGATGATGAGACAATAAGGAATGTTGATCCAACATCTTATAACGGGTGGTAATACGAGAAAGAGGAGATCCTAAGAGGCTGAACAAAGAATGGAATGACCACAAGAGGTAAATAAGCTTCCTGAGTTTATAAAAGCTAATTGTTATTTTGAGGGAAAGATGGTAAGCCAGATCTAATTGACGATTGGCTAGCCTAAATTGAAGGGAGTTTTGAGACTTTTAGAGTTCCTAAATTCCAAAGTTATCATATGATACTTTTATGTTAAAGTTAGCTGCTAAAGTATGGTGTAACTTGAAAGCAAGATAGTTGGGGAATAATATTACTTGGCAAAGGTTTAAAGACGAATTAAAGAAAGAGTATTTTCCTTATAGTGTTCAAAATAGGATGGTGCGAAATTTATTTAAGCTAAAGAAGGGAGGTATGAGTGTAACTCGATATGAAACTAAGTGTAATAAATTGTTACAATATGCACTTGATTTGTATCAAGATAATATTGAATTAAAGAAGGATTTGCTTCTTGCTAGATTTGACCTTATAATGTGTTGCAAGTTGTTAGATTATGGTTTCACCACTTATAATGAAGTAGTAGATAATGTGAGGCAATTGGAAGATAATCGTATAATAATGTAAGCAATGTGGAGCCAAAAGATTAATAAGGGTTATTGGCCAGGTGCATTATTTAAGAGATCATATCTTGGTATCATTAAGTTCTGGATAGAAAAGAAGAAAACTAGCAACTTTAGTTAGTAACCCAACACAATCAGTGCCTGGTTTGAGTTTTTATGATAAGGATAGTAATGTCAAATGCTGGAAGTGCGGCGTAAATCATTTTTTGAGAAACTGTGCTCAACTTAAAGGAAAAGTTTTAAATGTGGAGATCAAAACCATATGCTACAAGTATGCTTGAGATTGAAACTCGTGAAATGTAACAAATGTGGTAAAAAAAAGGACATTTCTCCAGATGTTGTCTATAGTTTAGATAAGGAACTAAAAGGACCGAAGGTTTTGATAACACAATCGCACATGCTCGTGTTTTTGCCCTGGAGGATATGGGAGTTAAAAAGGATGAGGATTTTTCATATTAGATGGAGGAGTACTACCATGATGATGTCGAGGAGATTATGGGAGTTAAAGAAGAAAATGATGGACTTGTGACAGGTACGTACTCAAACTATTTATTTTGATGATACTTTAAGTGTGAGTTAAATTGAAGTGTTTGCATTTTAAGATTTATAAATGTAAGTTTAGTTAGTAATCATATGTATTAGTACATTTCAGGAAATGTGCTGATAAATGGACAACCTGCTTTTGTATTATTCGATACCGGTGCATCTCATTCCTTTATAAGTCAGAAATTTGTAAATGAACAGGAGATTGGTGTGGTTTAGATTAATACAACTTATAAAGTTAGAACTCTTATTGAAGAGAAGGTAACAACTCGAGAAGTGGTAGCCAATGGTAGAATAAGATTCAAGAGAAGAAATACCCTATAAGTCTTGTGATATTATCTTTATAGGGTTATGATGTAATAGTGGGAATAGATTAGTTGTTTAAGAATAAAGCAATTGTGGAATGTAGAAGTAAAACTATTACTTTTAATGATGGAGAAATAGTATTTCAAGAAAAGGCTGGTGGAAGCAAATTGAATTTAGCTGTGATGGAGATATGTGATAAATTTTATGAGATAAAGGTAAAAGAGAATGACTGGAGATTTTGTTGGGTGTTTGCCATAGAAGTAAAGAAAGAGGCACCCAAAGTAGCGGACATACTGGTAGTGTGTAAGTTTTCAGAGATATTTTCGAAGGATTTATCGGGTTTAGCTCTACATCGAGAATTGAACTTTATTATAGAGTTAGTTCCTGGAATCGAGCCTATTTCTAAAGCTCCATATTGGATGCCACCCATAGAACTTCAGGAACTAAAGAAGCAACTTCAAGAGCTATTTGATAAGAGATTTATTCATCCAAGTGTTTTATCATAAGGAGCACTGGTATTATTTGTAAAAAAGAAAGATGGTACCATGAGATTGTGTATAGACTACTGAGAACTAAATAAGGTTACCATTAAAATAGGTATCTGTTACCTTACATTGATGATTTGTTTGATCAACTACAAGGTGCAACTGTGTTTTCTATAATTGATTTGAAATCAGGATATCATCAATTATGAGTTAAGTCGGAAGATGTGCCTAAGACTGCATTTAGAACCCAATATGGTCATTATAAATTTTTAGTGATGCCATTTGGTTTGACAAATCCTCAGTTGTGTTCATGGATTTGATGAATTGCATATATTAACCATATTTGGATTTGTTGTGATGTTTATTGATGATATTTTGATCTATTCGAAAACTAAGAAAGAACATGTAAAACATTTATAACTAACATTAAGAAGTTTAGGGAGAATAAACTGCATGCTAAGTTAAGTAAGTGTAACTTTTTGGTTGGATGAAATTCCTTTTTTAGGTTACATTGTATCTGGTGAAGGAATCTCTGTAGACCCCGATAAGGTGAAAGTAGTAATGGATTAGATGCAACCAACCACTGTTACAGAGATTTGGAGTTTTCTAGGTATGGCTAGATACTACCGACGATTCATAAAGGATTTTTTCAAAATTGCCAGGCTTTTGACTCAATTGATTTAAAAGGATGTAAAATTCGAATGGAGTGAAGATTGTGAATTGAGTTTACAGGAATTGAAGAAACAATTGGTTACAATACCAGTATTAACATTACCTGATTCAGATAAGCCTTATAGTGTGTATAGTGATGCTTCTCGGAATGAATTAGGTTGTGTACTGATGTAGAATAGAAAAGTTGTTGCATATGCATCAAGACAATTAAGGCTACATGAAAGAAATTATCCAACTCTTGATTTGGAGTTAGCAGCTGTAGTGTTTTCTTTAAGGATTTTGAGACATTATTTATATGGACAATGGTATGAGATATACAATGATCATAAGAGTTTGAAGTATTTTTTTTTTACTTAGAAAGAGTTAAACTTAAGACAGAAGAGATAGTTAGAATTGATTAAGGATTATGATTTGAATATAAATTATCACCCTAGGAAAGCCAATTTAGTGGCAAATGCTTTAAGTCAAAAGAATTATGAACAGGTTTCATTACTGTTAACTACCTAACATAAATTAGTGCATGAATTTGAAAAATTGAAAATTAGGTTTAACTGATGTAAACCTAATAGTCAGATAATGAATTTGGAACTGCAACCTATTTTATTAGAGAGAATAAAACAGAAGTAAGAGGAAGGTAAAGATTTAATGGAAATAAAAGAGAAATTAAGCAAAAGAAATTATTCTGATTTCAACGTAGATGGAAGAGGTATACTAAAGTTTAGAGAAAGGATATGTATGCCATAAGATCCAGACATAAGGAAGGAAATTTTGGATGAAGCACATATTACAAGTAATACTGTGCACCGGGGATGAAATAAGATGTATTAAGATTTAAAACTCATGTTTTTGTGAAATGGAATGAAAAGAGATGTGGCACAGTATATAGTAAAATGCATTACGTGCCAACAAGTTAGAGTAGAACATCAGAGACCGAGTGAACTATTACAACCTTTAAAAGTACTGAGATGGAAGTAAGATCATATTACTAAGGATTTTATGGTAGCAATACCAAGGACTCAAGCTGGTTATGATTCAATCTGGGTAGTTATAGATAGATTAACAAAGAGTGTATACTTCTTGCCCTATCGGACGGGTGATTCAATAGAAAAGTTAGCTAAGCTATATATCCAAGAGATAGTAAGATTACATGGTGTACTAGAGAATATTGTTTCTAATTGGGATAGTTGTTTTGTATCCAAATTCTGGGAGAGTTTACATAGTGCTTTGGGTACAAAGTTACAATTTGGTACAGCTTATCACTCGTAAACAGATGGACAATCTGAGTGAATGATTTAAACCTTAGAAGATATGTTGCAGGCTTATGTGTTAGATTTTAGAGGTGATTGGGATAGATACTTGCCATTGATCGAGTTTACCTACAATAATAATTATTATGCAATTATACAAACGATACCTTATAAAGCACTATATGGGAGAAAATATAGATCACCATTGTATTGGGATCATGAAGAGCATGCAATGATTGAACCTAACATAATTAACTAAACAAGTGAGAAGATTAAGATTGTATGGCAACGAATGAAGGAAGCTTAGGACCGTTATAAGAGTTGGGCAAATTTGAAGAGAAGGCCATCGGAGTTTGAAGTTGGTGAACATGTTTATGTTAAGATAAGCTCATTTAAACGACTTATACAGTTTGGCTTGAAGGGAAACTTGAACCCACGCTATATTGTCCATTTGAAGTATTGGAGAAAATTGGTAATGTATCCTATAGAATAGCATCACCTCCAAGTTTGTCAGGTTATCATGATGTATTCCATGTTTCCATGCTAAGGAAGTTTGTTAAAACCTTGAATGCAATTGTGGAAATAAAGCCGATGGAGTTAACAAGGAATTTTCAAGTAGTGAAGTAGTCCATAAAAATATTGGATAATTGGGTTTATAAGTTAAGGAATTGAGATATGGAGTATGTAAAGGTCCAATGGAATGAAGGACTAGACTTGGAGGTTACCTTGGAGCTAAAGATAGTAGTGATGAAGCAGTACCCATGACTTTTCTAACTTCCAAGTTAGTAAAAGTATGTGGTTAATGCTTTTGGTTGTTTAAGTTCAGTCTAAATATATAGAAGTTTTGAGGACAAATCTTTTTTGAAAGTAGGCCCTGTAACTGTAGGATCGGATTTAGTACGTAAAGTTTAGGGTAAGTGGTCAAATAATCCGATTGAGCCTAAATTATAAAACAAAACTAGAAATATTAGTAAAAGTTAGTGCGAATCGTAACCAACAACAAACAAGGCTGGTTGCTGGATAGGTATGAGCTTGTAGAAAGCTCAAAAGTAAGTAATAAGGTATATGTGAAAGGTTAAATATGAATGAAGGGTAAGCAGAAACCTACAAACAGTTCTAGAGGAAATGACACAATAATGGAACTTCCAAGGACTTATAGTACAATCTGATATGATGCGCAAATCAGTTCGGTAAGGTTACTAGCCACTTAGCCTTACCCAAAGGTTAGGATAAAAGTGATGTTGAGAGTAAACAACAGTATTTACATAAGGAAGAAAATACAAAGTGTATTAATGGTAATCTAATTCTACTTATAGCTATAAATACAAAGGTATTTATATCCACAAGTTATAACAACTTTCCTAAAAGGGAAAAGATAAAAAGGGCATTTCCTAAGAAATTAATGTATAAGATATAAAAGGGTAAAAATAAATATACAAGGAAAACAATCATTAGTGCAACGGATTTTATACATGATTTTATACACGTGGCGATGCTATATTGGTGATACCATTAGAAGATGTGGACAAAAAGATACGAATAGATTACTTGTCCGAGTAGGGGTGGCTTGGTCAATCCGGACTCTTTCTCTTGGCATCTCGGCAAAGGTACGGCTGAGTAAGCAATTCGCCAGACATGTGTAAGAATGAAGATGGGCTGCTGTCTTAGCATTATGCTTCTCAGCACAGAATATGCAAAAAATAGGCAGTCATTCGGCTTAGCAAGCAGAAAGGGTCGGCAAGGAGATACTTAGCCTCCGCATGAGTCGGTTGGAATAGAAGGATTCGTCTTGCCAGTCTTTCTGGTCCTCAAGCTCGACTGCGAGTTAGTGGTCCAGTAGCCTGATTCCCATCATTCCCTCCAGGTTGTTTTGGATTTGGGATCAAATCCAAATATTCCTCATTTAGTTATCCGTCAAAGTGATATGGACCGAAGTTAGCAACATTGAAGGCGTTAGAAACCCCATAGTCCTTGGCCACCTCCAATCCATAGGCATTATCATTAATCTTTTGGAGGATTCTAAAAGGTCCTTTAACTCTTACAGATGATTTGTTCCTCCTTTTGTTTAGAAACCATTCCTTACTGAGGTATAGCCATACCAAGTCTCCTGGTTAGAATTGTTTAGCCGTCTTACCCTTGGTCTTCTTTCGCATTCTTCTAGCAGCTTGGTCGATGTGCCGAATGACCTTGTTATAAATGTGCTGGAGGGATTATACTCGAGCTCTTACGTCAAAGTCCTCTTACAGAGGTATGTCGAGTGACCTCGTCATAGATGTGTTAGATGGATTGTGTTCGAGCTCTTACATCAAAGTCTTCTTACATAGGTATAGGTATAGGGGTGTGGTCAAGGGATAACTCAAGATTAAAGCCATAGACCACTTCGAAGGGTGTTTGCTTAGTAGTGTCATGTACTGTACGATTGTCGAATTTGACCATTGGCAAGTAGACGTCCCAATCAGCCAGGTTCTTTCCTACTGCAAGTTGGAGTAGTGATCCCAAAGTGCAATTAACCACCTTTGCTTAGCTGTTAATTTAGGAATGACAAGAAGTATTGAATAGTAGTTTGGTCCTTATTTGATGTTACAAGGTCTTCTAGAAATAGCTTAAAAACTTTGGATTCTTATTAGAGACTACACTTCTCGGCATGCCATGTAACCACATAATCTCTTGTAAAAAAAGAGAAGCAGTAGCCTAAACATCCTTAGTTTTCGAGTAAGGCACAAAGTATGCCATTTTGCTAAAAGGATCCACGACGACCGTTATAGAATCTTTGCTTTGGATAATTCGTGGTAGTCCGAGAACAAATTCTAAGCTTAATTCAATCTATGGCTTTATTGAGACAGGTAAGGGTATTGCTTTCCCTTGCTCGGCTCAATACTTAGCCCTTTTGCACATAGCATAGCTGTCGATAACTTAGTATACATCTCTCTTCATTCTTAGCCAGAAGAATCGACTATTCAATAGTTCACAGGTCTTTCTTTCTCCAAAATGTCCAGAGAGTCCTCCACTGTGGGCTTCCCTGATCAATAGTTCTTGCAGTGAATAGGTCGACATGAATAATTTTTCACTTCAAAACAAGTAACCATCCTCCACATGATACTTATCTACTATCCTTCCATCAATGCATCACATGACTATGGGTCCAAAGTGTGGATCCTCAGAATACTGTTCTTTGATGCTTACAAACCTAAACAACCCGGTTTGCAATTCAGTTAAAAGCGTATGTTTTCTTAAAAGAGTATCTATAACTATGTTGCTCTTTCCCTGCTTGTATTTGATCACGAAAGTGAATTTTTCAAGGAATTCAACCTATCTCGCCTGTTACTTCAATAACCTCGTCTGTTACTTCAATAACTTTGTGATACCTTAGTGATTCATGGTTAGTATATATGATAAATTCTCTTGATAGTAGATAGTATTGCCACAATTGCAGTGCTTGGATCAGCACCAAGAGCTCCTTATCATACACAGAGTAATTTAACTGTGGCCCCCCGAGCTTCTCAATGTAGAAGGCAATCGGTCGGCCTTCCTGTATTAGGACAACGCCTATTCCAATGCCTGATGCATCACATTCTAGCTTAAATATTTTCTCAAAGTCAAGTGAAACCAACACCAGGGTGGAGGTCAATCTTTTTTTTTACCTTAGCAAAGCTCCTCTCCTCCCTTTCTCCTAATCGGAAAGTCGATGTTCTTCTTCGTGAGTTCAGTAAGAGGCACCGCAAGGGTACTGAAATTCTTGATGAATCATCTCTAGAATGAAGCCATTCTATGGAAACTTTTCACGTCGATATAAGTAGTAAGAGCCAACCACTCTATAATTGCTTAGATCTTTTTGTCATCTATTCGTAAGCCTTATCCATTGACTATGTAGCCTAAGAATACTACTTTCTCCTGGCAAAAGCAACATTTCTTGAATTTACCGAATAGTCTCTCAGTACGAAGGATATCCAATACTTCTCCAAGATCATCATAGTGACTCATCATGTCGGTACTATAGATCAGGATGTTGTCAAAGTACACTAAGACACAGTTCCCAATCAGATGTCTCAACACATGATTCATTAGTCTCATGAAAGTATTTGGGGCATTCGACAAGCCAAATGGCATTACCATCCACTCATAAAGTCCATGTTAAGTTTTAAATGCAGTCTTTCATTCGTTTCCCAACCTCATGTGGATTTAATGGTTGCAAGACTTCAGGTCAATCTTATTGAAGACCTTAGCTCTACTCAACTCATCCAACATGTTTTCTAACCTCAGGATTACATACTTGTATTTGATCGTGATTTTGTTTACGGTTCGGTTGTCGACACACATTTGCCAGGTTCCATTCTTTTTTGACATCACAAAGGCCGGCATAGCGTAAGGGCTAAGACTTTCTCGAACATATCATCTCTCTAACAACTCATTGACTTGACGTTATAGCTCAAAAGCCTGTTCGAGATTCATCCGATAGGCTGGCTTATTTAATAGTGCGATATCAAGTACTAAGTCAATATAGTACTATACTCCTCAAATTAGGGGCAACCCTTCGGGTAACTATTCTGTCACTTTAATTACCATTCTAATATTTTCTATTTGTTATATTTTCAAAAATTACATATTATGCATTATTGCCTATTATGTACATAATGCACTTCTGATATTTCTATCACTTTAATTACCATCCCTAAATATCAATTATCATTTCTAAATTTCTAAATTCATCCTAAATCAGATTTTACTCCTAATTTCCCTAATTTACAAAATTAACTTAAAGTTAACTATTTTTCCTTATTAATCATTTATTACATAATTAACCTAATAATTACATCTAACACCCTAAATGCTACAAGTATCATACTCCATCAGATTTTAACATCCTAAAACATATAGTTATTCACTAAATCAGTAATTAATCATTTAATTTACTTAATTAACTCTAAATTACCCATTTTATGCCTCGTTTTAGGGTCTAAAAATTATCTAAAAATTTTGAAAATTAATTTTTGAAAACGGGCTTCATAGCACTGCTCTATATAATTTAAGTAATCTACACAAAAATTTGGGCTCGAAACTACACTCCTAAGGTCATTTATTTCTAAACCGAAACATGCTCGGTTTTGCATAATTTCTTAAGGACCCTATATCACGAGACATATTTTCATCAAACTAATATTTTTCCTAAAAACTAAATACAAAAATATTATAGAATAACAAAATTCATAATTTTCTAATAATATTTACTGTTTTTACAAAATTACACAAAATCAGGTTGGAAATTAGACTCACCGATCTGGGTGGCTCTGGCCACCGCCGGCCGCCGTGGCCTTGTCGTCCGGCCTGGGCACTGCCACCACCGTGTTGTGGTGGTGGCCGTCCACTCCCAGCTGCTCTTCTGGTGGGGGTTCCCATTAAAAGCCCTAATTGCATAGTTTTTCCTAATTTTTTTCTAACCCAAATTTTTCTCTCAATTTTCGCCTCTCTCTATTTTTCTCACTTTCTAAACTGCCCAAATGAGCTCTGTGATTTTTTTTGCTATTTATAGGGATTTAGGGGATTTATTGTGCATTAAATGGGACAAGACAATTGCCTTATCCCTTAATTTTTGGCTTTTGTATTGTCTTAATTTAATTGGCCGAATTTTTTCTTATTTTTCCTAGCTGCCACAACCAAATTCTGGATCATTCATAATTTTTCCTGATTTTTACTTATTTTTCCTTAATTAATTATGAATTTTTTTAATTATTTAGTATTATTTTGGCACATTACACGTATTTCTACATACATGTAAATTCATATATAGTACAAATAAATATTTATAAATATTATTTAGGTTATTTTATGATTTTTAGTATACATATAATTTATCTCTAGCAATTCGTTAATTATCGGAATACATTTTACACATTTTCGATAAATAACGAGTTATACATTTAAAATTTGAAATTTTTATATTCTTTTATTTTATTGCTTATTTTCTTAAATTCAAACTTATGGGATCATTTTACTAATATTTCTAGCTTTACTTTATAATTTAGACTCAATCGGGTCTTTTAACCGATCAAAACCTCGAATGGCTAATTTTGGGGCTTACAGCTATTCTGATGGCTTCATCCATTGTAGTAAAGCGTTGGAGCTCTATAATGTCTCGAATATCACCTCTCAATCCAATGATGAATCTTAAGACTGTTCAAGCCGGTATATCCTCTACTTCCTAATGGATCATAGGCATTTGAAAATTTTGAACATACTGATCAACAGTCCGGCCTCCTTGTCTCAGCTTTTGAAAGTATCCTGAAGATAAGTTTCCAGCATGAATCTGTTTCTGAGCATTCTCTTCATCTCAGACTAAGTATTAATCTCTTAGTAGCCCTCTCGCCTCCTTATGGCTTAAGAATTCTTCTACCACATGGTGGTATATCCAGAGAACTTAACGGTAGCGGTTCTCACTCTCTCGTAATACTGATAATAATAAAAAAATGCTCCACCTTCTCTTCCCATTCCAAATATTCATTAGCATTCCCAGATCCATTGAAATTTACAATCCAAAGTTTCACATAGTCAAATGCTTTGGGGGCTCGAGCTCGCTCTTCCTTAAAGTACTCTTCTCTATTATCTCCCATGTCTACCAAATCAATCCTTCTCCTCACTTATCCACTTACTCCTCCACCTCGAATTGATCGAGTTTGGTTCCAACCTTTAATAGGTTGAGTAGCTTGTAGGGTATTCTGTGTAGCTTTAGTCGGTTGGCAAGTCAACACGTGAACAACTTAAGTTAAGTCCACTAAGAGGTTAGCCACCTCATTAAGTCTCTCATCTGTACTCGTAGGAGTTCCCTAAGACTATCGGCCATAGTGGACAACTCCACTATTGTCATCTCCCATACCAACATTTACACTTAGGTTAGTCATTTTCTTTTAGATTCAAACTTCAAATAAACACTTTGTGAAATTAACAGCTAGCAAACACAGTAACTAAGATGAACATAGTAACTTACTCTGTTTCACACAAAAAAAAAACAGAGTATAACAAAACTTCAAACACAAACCGTAACTTAAACAAAACCTCTACTCTAATACCAAGATAATGCGAATCGTGACCAAAAATAGATAAGGCCGGTCGCTAGATGGGTCCGAGCTTACAGAAAGCTCAAAATTAAGTAATGGGGTATATGTGAAAGGTTAAATATGAATAAAGGGTAAGTATAAACCTACGAATAGCTCCAGAGGATATGACACACCAATGGAACTTCCGAAGACTCATGGCACAATTCGATATGATGTACGAATCGGTCCGGTGAAGTTGCTCACCACCTAGCCTTACTCAAGGGTTAGGATAAGAATGATGCTGAGAGTAAACAATAGTGTTTACGCAAGGAAGAAAATACAAAGTGTAATAATGGTAATCTGATTCTACTTATAGTTACAAGTATAGAGGCATTTATACCTATAAACTAGGACAACTTGCTCAAAAGGAAAAAAACAAGAAAGGCATTTCCTAAGGATTTAATGTATAAGATACAAAAGAGTGAAAATCAATATATAAGGAAAACAATTATTGGTGCAGTAGATTATACACAAGATTCTATATACATTGCGATACTGTATTGGTGATGTCGTTAGAAGATATGGACAACTTGTTTGTTCGAGTAGGGGCAACTTGATCAATCTAGACTCTATCTCTCAGAATTTCGATAAGGGTGCAACTGAGTAAGCAATTGGCTAGGCATATGTGAGAATGAAGATGGGTTGTTGTCTTGGAATTCCTCTTCTTGGCATACAACATGCGAGAAATAGGCAATCATTCGACTCGGCAAGGAGATAGGGTCGGCAAGGAGATAGAAGGACTCGTCTTATTAGTCCCTCTAGTCTTGGGGCTCGACTGCAGGTTAGCGATTTGGTTGCCTGATTCCTATAAAAAAGTAATCCCATAAGTTTAAATTTAAGAAAATAAGTAATAAAATAATAGAATATTATAATATTAAATTTTAATTATATTACCTGTTATTTATCTGAAATGCATAAAATGAATTCTAATAATTAACAAGTCACTAGAAATAAATTATTTGCATACTAAAAATCATAGAATAACATAAATAATATTAAAGAGTATTTACTTATACTCCATATGTATAGATAAAAATATACAAAATTACTTAAAATGTTAAATAATTAAAGAAAATTATAAAATAAATCGAGGAAAAATAAGAAAAAGAAATAAAAAAGTAGGGAATGATCCATATTTTGGTCATGGTGAGTTAGGGAGGAAAAAAAAATTAACCAATTAAATTAACCCACTTAGAAAGTTAAATTGGAAGACGATAAGCTAGTTTTCAACTCAAATTAATTCACAAAAAATCTCCTAGAGCTTTATAAGTAGTCAAATTTTTTCAAGAGCTCATTTAGTTAGTTGGGAGAGTTGAAAAATTAGAGAGAATTGAAATAAGAGAGAATTAGGGTTTTATAAAAAAATTACAAAAAAAATCTATGCAGTTAAGGCAATTGGACTGAATCTACGACCTACCATAAACTGGAACCAAAATGCTGCCACCATCACACTCCATACCCAGTGCCTAGACTGATTGACACCCCTAGAATTGCCACTGGTGGCTAGAAGCCCAATGGTTAGGTGAGTCTAATTCTAGCTTGATTTTTTTTTGTAATTAATTAAAAATATTAATTTTATTCAAAAAATTATGAATTTTATTATTCTGATGTTTTCTTGTATGTAGATTCAGGAAAAAATATTGGTTAGATTTAATTACATTTGAAAATATATAGTGCTTAAGAAACCGTACAAAATTGAGCATGTTTCGATTTAAATTAAATAGTCTTAGAAGTATAGTTTTGAGCTCAATTTTTTTAGTGGACTACTTAGGTGATATAGAACAGTGCTATAAAGCTCTTTTTTTAGAAATTAATTTTTGAAAAATTTAAGTGATTTTTTAGGCCTTTAAAATATGTATATAATTAGGGATTTTGAGTTTAATTAATATTTAATTAAATAATTACTGATTTAGCATATAATTAGGGGTTTTGAGATGTTTATATTTGATGTGATAATTGTGGTATTTAGAGTGTTAGATATGATTATTGGGGGTATGTTGTAGTAAAATATGTAATTTTAACAATATGTAGAATTGGAATTATAATAAATATAAAATATTTGGTTAAATTGGATAATATAATAATAATAATAATAATATTAATACATATTAAATATGGGAGGAAATATCAATTTAGGTAATTATATGGAAAATATAAAATTTTCTCACATCAGAAATAAATTCAATACATAAACGAGGATTAGAATGTATTGAGTAAACTAGAATACTAATTAAGGACCCAAAAGTGATACTTAAAATACTCGGGCCTAATGTGATTAATTTTATATTAGGGTTTAGATTATATATATATATATATATATCATCAAGATATAAATATTAAAGACGTATTTGTATTATAGGACACATAAAGATGAGTCGACCTATGACAAGTGAGTAAGCGAGCGAACTAAGGATTCCAAGTAAGTTGAGTTTAATACTTTATTGTATTTTAGAGTACTATGTTTAAGTATTTGGAAACTTAAGATTGTATTTGACTGTGTTTATAAGTAGTTATGTACACATGTACTTGTGTATCTTATTTCGTACTGAATTATGTGTTGTGTTTGGTGATTGATGTGAATGGAATGGTATGAAATTGTTTAATCACCTTAAATCGTACCTAATCACAATTGACTTAAATACCCTAATTAGACATGTATTGCAACCTTTTAGGGAATCATTAGGGTTCTTTAACTAAGCACCAATACCTTCGAAAAAGATAGCATTAGATAGCATAATGGTCTTTTCCTCATCCTTAGCCAAACTAAGCGACATGAGAGGAGGTCACGATGAGGATGAGGGCATTAGTTCGAAAGATAGTCTTGGGGGGAATGGTGTCTCCATTGTATAAATCTAGGTTTGGTTGTGAGTTGTTGCATAAATACAAAAACTCCTCAACCCGGATTAGAGCAAGTGAAATTACTTTAATTTCACAATTGACCGAACTATGTTGTGTGATAGCACTTGCTTGTTGCACTGCATATAATTAATTGTGTGATATCTTTGTTTGTGTTTGTTATACATTCATAAATCTCCAACCTTACTTACTGAGCTGTAGTTTCTTATCATCATATAGATTTTCTTGCAGGTTTTGACTTTTGACTAATATATTGCATTACAATTATCCTAAAGTCACCTCTCTTTTGAAGTTATGGGAAGTGAAGATTAACCAGTTGAACGATCAAGTTCTTTAAGATCTTGTTGGTATTTCTCGTTATGAACTAATACATGATATGTAAGTCAGCAGATTGTTGTAATATGTAGAATCTCCTGGGAATTCTACAATAATGTGAATGTAAATATATATATGACTTAAGGTTTTAACTTTTATGTAAAATTCTAACTTAATTCCTAATTGAGTTATTTACGTCAAAGTGAGGAGTCGTAAATGTTTTGTGTAAATTATATCTATGATAGAAACTATGAGGTTAGTTACTTTGATAAGTTGGTTTACACGATGAGACTATTGTGACTCTGTGGTTTCAAGGCATAACAACCCTAATAGTTGAAATTGAAAACCCCAACAATAAAAATGCGAAACCCAAATGATTTGAGAAGAGCAAGGTTAATGTAGGTGAAATCAATATTGTGAGTTTAAGACAAATTATCAATTTGGGTTTAAGAATGATGATTGTTGTGAAAAGAGAGAGAGAGAATGGGAAGGGTAGAGTGTTGGGAGATTTGTTGTGGGTATTGTAAGCCCCATAACTAAGCAATCCGAGATTTCGATCAGTTGAATGATCCGATCGAGCCTAAATTATAAAGTAAAGCTATAAATATTAGTAAACCGATCCCGTAAGTTTGAATTTAAGAAAATAAGTAATAAAATAGGAGATTACAAAATTTTCAAATTTTAAGTATACAACTCATTATTTATCGAAAATGCGTAAAATGCATTCTGGTACTTAACGAATCACTAGAGATAAATTATATGTATACTAAAAATTATAAAATAACCTAAATAATATTTATAAATATTTATTTGTACTATATATATATATTTATATATAGGTATAAATACGCGTAATTACTTAAAATACGCGAAATGTGCTAAAATTATACTAAATAATTAAAAAAAATCATAATTAATTAAAAAAATCAAGAAAAATCAATAATAATTCAAATCAGGTCATGGTAGGTTAGAATCCATAAAATAAAAATTAACCAATTAAAATTAGACAACACAAAAGCCAAAAATCAAGGAAATTGAGCAAAGTTATGTTTAATTAATGCACAATAATTACACCAAAGCTCTATAAATAGGAAGAAAAATTCCGAAGCTAATTTAGACAGTTAGAAATCAGAAAAAATTAGGGAGAGGCGAAAATTGGGAGAAAAAGCAAAGAAAAAAAAAAGAAAAGGAAAATTGTGCAGTTAGGGCCACAAAGGAGAACTCAGATACGACGGGCAGCTGGGGGTGGACGGCCACCACCACCACACGGTGGTGGCAACGCCCAAGTGGGCCGGCACACCCATGGATACCGGCGGTGGCCGGAGCCACCCAGATCGGTGAGTTCGATTTCCATTCCGATTCTTGTGTAATTTTGTAAAAATAGTAAATATTCTTAGAAAATTATGAAACTTGTTATTCCATAATATTTTTGTATTTAGTTTTTAGGAAAAATATTATTTTGATGAAAATATGTCTCATGATATAGGGTCCTTAAGAAATCATGCAAAACCGAGTATGTTTCAGTTTAGAAATAAATGACCTTAGGATTGTAGTTTTGAACCCAAAATTTTTGTCTAGATTACTTAGATGATATATAATAGTGCTATGAAGCCCGTTTTCAAAAATTAATTTTTTTAATTTTTAGATAATTTTTAGGCCCTAAAATGAGGCATAAAATGGGTAATTTAGGGTTAATTAAGTAATTAAATGATTAATTACTAATTTAGTGAATAATTATATGTTTTAGGATGTTGAAATTTGATGGAGTATGATACTTGTAGCATTTAGGGTGTTAGATGTAATTATTAGGTTAATTATGTAGTAAATGATTAATAAGGAAAAATAGTTAACTTTAAGTTAATTAGGGAAATTAGGAGTAAAATCCGATTTAGAATGAATTTAGATATTTTGAAATGATAATTGATGTTTAGGGATGGTAATTAAAGTGATAGAAATATTATAAATGCATTATGTACATAATAGGCAATAATGCATAATATGTAATTTTTGGAAATATAATAAATAGAAAATATTAGGATAAAAATTGATATTATATAAATAATAAGGATATATAATAAATCTGATAAGAAACTTGAATTTATGTAATTATATGAAAAATGTAAAAATTTCTCACATCAGGAGTAAATTCGGTACACTAATAAGGATATAAGTGTATCGGATGGAATAAAATACTGACTAGGGGTAATAATGATATTTAGGAGGTCGGGAAGTAATGTGATTAATTTCACATTATGAGTTGAAACGAATTTCTAGGATTGGAATATAAAACATTACTTAGAAATCGAACTAGAACCTAATTTAGAAATCAAGGTGGAAACCGAGCCCAAACCTAACCCCAAACCTAGAATAATTATAAAAGATTTAAGACTTAGATAATCAGGCATATTAAACCCTAAATAAAACCTAACAATAAGCGTTATAGAATAAAATGAACCTATAATAGTTATATGAAAAGTTGAAACCACGTTTGTATTATAGGGATGATCGGTGATGGCCTGAGCAAATCGAACCTCGAGTGAATGAGCGAGGAGTCGAGGTAAGTTGGGATTAATACGATGCTGTATTTTGGAAGCTTAAGATTATACTTGGTTGTGCTTGTTAGATAGTTGAATGTGTGCATATGCTTGATTATGGGTGATGCTATGATTCTGTTTGTTGCTCTAGCATATATTGTATGAATTGCATGAAATGATTAATCACCCTAAACTGAACTTAATCAAATATATGACCAGTAATTATAATCGGACATGCATGGCAACCCGTTAGGGAAACTTAGGACTTTCTGGCCAAATACCGACCCCTTCGAAAGGAATAGCGTAGGATTGCAAAATGGTCCCTTCTTTATCCTTAGTCGAACTAAGTGACAGGAGATGAGGTCGCGGCGAGGGTGAAGACAGTGGTTCGAAGGTAGTCGTGGAAGGAGCAAGGTCTCCATTACACAAGCCTGGGTTTGGTCGTGAACTATTGCATTAATGGCAACTCTTTAACCCGGATTAGAGCAGGCGCAATTTCTCTAATCTCACGACGGGCCGGTGATATGAGGCAAGCGCACCTATCAATTTTAATATAGCGGATATGAGTCCGAGTCGATCCCTCAGAGATTTTGAGTACTAATATTAACTTTAGCTTTATTATCTAACCAGAAAATTGTGATGAGTTGAATGAATTAAAAATAATGAAATTAACAACTAAACTACTTATGAGACTTAATTACGCAAATTAGGAAGCAACAAACTACGAACGACTTCAAGTATGCAATAATGTATTTAGGAATTATTTCCCTTAGTGTTTAATATATAACCTTTTTAAAATATATTCAATTCAGTTTCTATAATTCTTGACCGGAGGGATTCACAATTAAAGCTAATACCTTTCTCAAGCATATTAACCCTAATCCTAAATTATTTACCGGAATCTCTTCACTTAGTAATATAATTTAGAATTGCATTAATGTATAATGAATTCCCACACAAACAATCAACTTTCCGGAAGAAACATGTATCTTATCTCTAAGTATACATGTAATTCTCTTCAATTATGCCTAGATCTAATTACGCATGCAATTTCTCAATCAACATGCATAATATCATATATTGACACTCTAGAATTATCAATCCACAATTAAACAACATAATTGAATCAAGAAAAGATAGAAACTTTATTGAAATTATAATTCAATCCAAGGGTTACATGAAACCCTAGGTTCCATAATCCTAAATACTCGAATTCTAAGCTATCATAACGAATCTAAAAACGAGTTCCATCAAAAACATAAAATAAAGCATGAAAAACCCCTCTTGATTTGATGAACAATCTCTCTAATCTTGAAATCGATGTTGTTCACGCCTCTTTCTTGATTGATGTTCTCCTTAAGTCTCTTCTTGTCTCTTGTGTCTTTCCGTTTCTGTAATGTCTCTCCTGTCTTTTGAAACCCTAATATGTCTTTTTATAGTGTATCAAAAGGATTCTGTTTTCGCCACCAGACACGATCCGAGACATGACAGTGTCCTCGGGTCGTGTAACTTTCTGCACTAAGGCAAAATTTTCTGCATAACTTCATAACTTCAAAACTTCTTCATTTGAACTCCGATTTGAGTGAAATTTGATTCCTTTTCTTCGTTTTCGATCCTAGAAAGCGTTCAAACCTAGAAATCAAAATTTTACTCAATTAATTTCTTTAAAGAAAACCAAAAAATGTGAGGAAAATACTATAAAATCATCCTATGAAATATGTTTAAAATCCGAGTTATCAGTCGGAAAACGTCATGCGATGGCATTTGCTTGCACATACATTGCACCTAATAAGTGATTGAAAACCTTATTGTGTGTATGGTATAGTTTTAAGTCCTCCGTCCTAATTTACTGAGTTGTGGTTACTCACATCCCTATAGATGTCGTGCAGGTGCTGGCTAAGAAGTGGCAATAACTACTCTGAAGTTAGCAACTGCTGGATCCTGGGGAGTGAAGAAAAACATTGAAGAATCAACACATATGTTATTACTTTTCATTTCTGAATAATTTAATAATTGAATTATAGTGATTATATATAAATTTTCTCACTTTCTTAGGTAAATAAATTATTTAAATTACAAACTGTTTACTTCAAATCGGGTTAGTCGTGGACGCTTTATGTAGATAAAGTCTAAGATAGCGGTTGTAAAGCCAACTTTTATCTTAGGATGGTTTACACAGCGGGGCTATTACGACTCTGCCGCTTCGGGGCGTGATAGGTATTGTGTAAAACTAAAGAGAAGGGGATTAGGTATATTGATTTAGCTCTAATAAATTTATAGATACAAAATTTTCCTTCCTAAATCCCAGTACATTGAAAATCATGAAAATATTCCTACCCCTTTATTGGCAGTTCTAACTTTTGCCTTTACGGACAACCATAAAGGAGGCCTTCTATTTTATTAGAGGCAAAAATAAAAACCACCTCAACTATTCTATTAAGAAAGGCCCATGTTGTTAAAATGGCTCCTTGCTCCATGGTACCTGAAAAAGCCTTCGATGGGTTTGTCCCTAAGGGCTTTCCGGCACTTAAGTTAGCAAGGAGGGAAGGAAAAGGAAAGATTGGGGAGTATTGAAGCACTATCCGTCTAAAAAGGAAGGTGCTCGCATAGTGTAGTGCAATGTCTCATAGTTAATAGAGAGCTGAGTGTTTCAAAGGTTTAAAATCTGAATCCCTTTAACTTTTTGCTCCTTGTGCTATTTATAGGTGAAGAGCTTACTTATCAGGGGCACATGTTAGCTTAAGGTTTGCTTGTACTTACTGTTAGTAGGGGATATGCGCTGTAGCACTAACTAAGTAGCTCTAGGTATTAGTTAGCCATGAACATGTTGGCAGTCACGTTCGAAACTTGGGGCTTTGACATTTTCAAAGGATGTTAGGTGTGCTAATCATATAACGGATGCTGAACTGCAATTAATGAGGGAAGGAGAAGAGTAAGTGCAAAAGACAAATAACCTTGGGAGTAGGAGAAGAGGTCTCAACGAACTCGTGAGCTGAGGGCTAACCTTCTAGGGGGTGCTTGTAAAGGAAGGGACCTCTTTGAGTGGTAAGTGTGCTCCTAAAGATTAGAAGGGCTCAAGTGGCTATAGTATGCCTAAGTAGGCAATTAAGCCCTTAGCAATTTAGCATTTGAGGGGCGGGCCTTTAAGGTACTAGGCCACAGGTTAAGTGCTCGAGGACTACAAAGTGCTTGGGCGAGTGAAGGATCTACTTACCTAATTGATAATAAGCCTTAATGAGCCCCTGTTCGGATCGGGCCTCGAGCTTGCCTAAAGTAGCGTATCAACGGAATACATGATGGAAAAGTGACAAATTAATTTTAAATTGGACAGGGAAATAGAAAGTTAATATGGAAGTTTAGCGTAAGCATAGACTGTAAGTTTGGAAACCTTAGTCTTGTCTAAAGCTTTGTTAATATGTTTTGCAGTACTCTTACAACTCTTTTTAGCAATGAACTGTTTGTGACCAAAGAAAGATGATGTACCCTTAAGTAAAATTTATGAGACTAGATTAGATAAAATTTTTATCTAATCTTTAATCTGCAATTTGAGCTTAATTACTAAACAAAAAAAGAGTATGAAGAATTGGATAAAATACCCAAAATTTGTCATATTTTTTTTATCAGTTATTACATTTAAAATATGGTATAAAAATTAATTTCACTTGATGAAAATACAAGTATTAAGGATATAAATATAATGATATAAATATTAGACATTATTGATGGTATAAATATTAGATAACATTTAAAATTTGTACTTTTTAAATAATATGAAAATATAATTGGATAAATATAAGATAATATTGAGGATGTAAATACTAAAATACCATATTGAGCTCAGTATTCATGTATAATAAACAAGTGACATTATAAAATTTTGCATTTAATACAATACAAACTAAACATGTTATACAAATGCTCATTATACTGTAATTTTTGTACTCGTATTGTCCGGCTTTCTTTATCTTATTTAGTCTTATTGACTAAACGCCACCTTAATACACTATCCTCAAAGTTTTTTATTTTTCTACAACAATGGAATCAAAATCAAATGCAAACATAAGTTTTCAATCATAATACCAAATATGTTATGACATCTAACCAGAATTTCTAATGAAATTATGATCATAAATGTCAAATGCTAGTTCGTGTGAGCTTAAACCTCTTTGAAAGGAAAAAAAAGAAAAACTTTAAAAGTAAACATCATGTTTAAACAAAAATCCCAATAATGCTTCAAGAATCAAAATTTAAAATAATTACTTTTTGAGGTAAACTTGTTAGCCATTGATTAGTTGAATTAAAAAAGTTATTGGAAAATCTGGGAAAGGTTATTTGTATAATCATTAAAATCATGATTTTATTTATACGATTTTATAAGTTTATTATTTGAGAAGGTTCTTCCGAATTAACTTGAGTATAAAAATCTTTCTTCATATATAAATTTATGATTTTAATCGAGCTACATATTAAATTCAATAAAACTTGTGTTTTTAATTGAGTCTATCAATTTTACATGGCTAAATTAATAGGCTAAAATAATATATACATATATATATATATATATACACAATGAAGCCTCTATAAGTCATTAATTATTAGAATATTATATCATCTTCTCCATTTTATTCTTTTTTTTTCTTTTTGCCATCTTTCACTTTTTTCTAGTCTTTTATTTGAAGTTCACAACCTCCATTCATGTTTTAGTTCCAGTAAAAAAGTTTAAAGGAAAACTATATATTTTAGTTTATATTATTATTTAACTTAAAATGAATTAAAATATGTAGTTTTTTTTTAATTCATTACTTTTTTCCAAAAAAAAAGGGAAAAAAATTTAGTTTTGATGTTGCTTGTGTTGCTTTCTTCCATACATTTTAAATTATATATTAATATTTGTTTATGAAAAAAAAAACTTTATTTCTTTATCTTTATTATGTATTTCAAGTTTTTAATAACTACTATAAACTAATTTATAGTTTTTTGAAAATTGTTTTATATATGTTATAGAAATTTATATTTTTTCCCGTTTTGACTTTACATTCTGAATTTATAGATCCTCTAGCAATTTTAGATTGAATTGTGGATTTAATAACTTTGGTTATTTGATTTTTATTTTAATTAGAATCAATACTTTGTCTATCCACATACTCTAAGAAAAAGAAAATCCAAGCTTTTCCTAAAAATTGTATATTATTCTTTTAGGTACCATTTTCTGTTATTTGTCTATCAATGTGTGTTTTTTTTTTTTTTGGATGTAAACAAGCTATATTAATCAAGCATAACAAAAGTCAAGAGGTCCATACGACAGAAGAGCAACAGCTATCAATTTGGCTCAGTCGGACCAGTCAAGAAACCAGAACTATAAACTCTACAATGGGCAAATAAACTTTATGTCCTTAGAGTTGTCCCCCCAAAAAAAAAACAAAAAAAAAATTGTATCATTAGCATCAATGTTCTAAACAGAATTAAGCAAGTCAAATATTTATACAGTTTTTTGTTACCGACATTTTTCGATAAGTTATATATAAAACTTTTCTTTTTCATACTTCCCCTAATCCTTACTTGTATGTGCAATTAATAATGTAATTGTTTAGTAATAAATTAATTATCGGTTGGTGTATTCAATGTAAGAAACGGTCGGATGGAGGAAAAATTAAAAAGGAATTATATATATTCAAAACCAATAAATTAACAAATTACCCATAGGAATCATCAAAACCGTTGGAAGAAATAGAATGGTGGGAGTAAAAAAGATAGGTCAAAGAGATAAAGATGAAAAACAAGATTAGATGGTAATCACCACTTATTACCAAATCAAAACCAAAAAAGAAAAAGAAAAAAGAAAATCAAGGAGGAAAAAGATTAGCAATCGCAATCGCAATCGCAGAAGTCCAAATTTTTTTTATGCTTTCGAAGAATAATTACAAACACAAAAAATTAAATAAAATTTAAAAATTATCCTTATCGAATTTAATCATTTTCACAATAATTCAGCGAGAGATGGACAATTATCGAAAAAGTAAATGGTCCGATATCACTCCACTCATTAAACAGCACCACCGCCACCAGCAGAACGACCATCTCTATCGTAATCTCTCTCCTCCTTATAGCTCAATCCGCTCCATCTCGGTCGAGATGGCCGCCACCTCCGTCGCCTCTGCTCCTCCTCCTCCTCGCCGTTCCATCTTCCTTGGTGTCGACGTTGGCACCGGCAGCGCTCGGGCAGGTCCGTTTCTGTTTGCGCAATCTCGCTCCCTCTCTCTCTCTGTGTATGTATTGATGACTTTGGATGTGATTTTGTACTGTTCCATTGCATTTTGGCTTTTTAGTTATATTGGCGATTTGAATTTTTTATTTTATTTTTATGGATTTTTGTTGGTTGATGATGAATCGATTTTAGGACAGTGTTCTCTCTGAGTCGTAATTTCGTGAAAATGAGATTGAACTTTGAAAATGTTTTATCAGAAGTGAAGAAAATAAAAAATGAAAATAATTTCTGAATTTAGGCCATCTGTCCCAGTAGTGGATCTTTCCCCTTGAAACACTCCAACTACTGGCTGGTTTGGTAAGCCCAACTGCATTTGATTACTACTGTAGTAGTTTGACAAGAATCGATATTGCATTCTAATAAATATTATGAGAATGCAATAATCATGTTCTGTCAAGAAAATGCATCCTAATAGTAAATGAAGAAGTTTAGGTATTTCTGTTAATAAAGTGTTTAGCATATTCAAATCCACGTTTGTACCATATTCTTGTTGCAGTGATGGTACACTCATTTCCTCCCAAAGCTTGCGCAAACGACTGCGACCCATAGTTCATTGCTTTTGCTACAACAAAAAGTTGTAGTCGTTGAGGTATCTAGACTAGCAAGTTACATCAAAATTAGCAACGAAGTCCCACATCTTTGAACTGGAAGGGACATGAAAGTATAGAGGATGCTAGAGAAATATGCACTTTCAATGCATGCCTCAAAATGAAGAAGATCTGCACATAATATGATCATAGAAAATTGTAAATTTGAACTTTTTTGTTCCCCCTTTCGGCTTGCTAGTAATATTTGAAGATGGCATAACGTGTTTGTTTCAGGAGAAAGTATGGTTATAACAAAACTACCATTACTCTTTACTGTATCACTAAATTCCCTATATTTTAACTTTCAAAAAGTATGTATCATGTGGTAAGGAGTCTCTGGCTTAATAATATAGATTTGAATAAGCAATTAGAGATCATTGACGCTTGGTGACAAGTTTTTTTAGTTGCTTGCTTATAAGAATCCTTTTGGATTTGTAGTCGTCTTGCTGCCCTCTTGTTACAGAGCCTGCATGACTACATTGCTATGATTAGCTGTCCACTTTAGGAAACATAGGACTGCATGAAACATCTTCATTTAACATGATAAAACATATGCTTTATGTTTTACAGGCCTGTTTGATGAGAATGGGAAGCTTCTTGGATCTTCCAGCAGTCCCATACAAATATGGAAAGAGGGCGACTGTGTGGAGGTATTAACTAAATTATTGTTGTTTGTACTAAACCTTGGCACAACCAACTTCTTTGGACTAATCTGCTTCCAGAGTGTTCTTGTCTAATATATAATAGCATTTATGTTGAATATGATTCAGCTCTTTAGCTCTGGCACTTATATGATGAGTGGTGTCGTCTACAATTTTGTGTGATTTGACTTCCTTCCTCCTATGGGACAGCAATCGTCAACAGATATCTGGCATGCAATCTGTACAGCTGTCAGAACCTCATGTGCCCTGGCAGATATATCTGGTGAAGAGATCTGTGGCGTTGGGTTTGCAGCGACTTGTTCTCTTGGTTTGTGCTTGATGGATTATATTTCTGGAAAATTACATCATAGTGAACCCTTTGTTTGGGTTTAACAATGTGGTTTGAGGAGCTCTGTGATGGTAGGATGCAAATTTTTATGTTGCAGTGGCTGTGGATGCTGATGGTTCTCCAGTCACTGTTTCATGGAGTGGTGATTCAAGAAGAAATATTATCGTGTGGATGGATCACAGAGCAGTAAAACAAGCGGAGAAAATAAATTCTACTAACTCCACAGTATTACAGTATTGTGGTGGAGCTCTTTCCCCTGAGATGCAACTACCAAAGGTAGCTCTAGAAGCGAATTCCTACTTGATGATTACTACTGATTTACTGTGTGATTTTCTTTCTTCTCACTAAAAGCATCCTTTGTGACCATGATGTAGTACTTTAAGAACTTACTAATCTTCACATGGATTTGTCTCCTTCAAGTCTCTGTTTGCTTGTTAGATGTGATTTCGTGATTTAATTATATTTAGACTTTGTGAAAATTGTTGATGTCTGTATTGATCTTTGGAAAAACTTGGACCTTTCATATATATGCATATATTGATGGTGGATTACATAGGATATATGAGTGCTGCGAAGAGTAGGACCAATAACAGGTAGCACTGGCACTTGAAGAAATTTTGGATAATACGATGCCTTCAATTTTGAAAGTTGAGGTGCTAGGAATATGGGGCAAAGAAGAACTTTGACATCAAGGGAAAGAAGTTTATGTGTACTTTCTTACATTTTTGTTTACCGTATTTAAGAAAACACCTGTTCTTTTCTCCAGCTACTATGGGTTAAAGAAAATTTGCAAGAATCGTGGTCAATGGCATTTAGATGGATGGACTTGAGTGATTGGTTATCATATAGGTATATTTGTATTTGCTAAAGGATTAGAAAGTATTTCAATGTTTCTTCACTCTCGAAGATGGTTCCATCAGCTATTGTAAACACTTTCTGCAGAGCAACGGGAGATGATACTCGAAGTCTGTGTACCACTGTATGCAAATGGACCTATCTTGGTCATGCACACATGCAGCAGTTCAATGAAAAAGATTCTAGAGACATGGAAGCCTGTGGCTGGGATGATGACTTTTTGGAGGAGATTGGCTTTGGTGATCTCATAGAAGGGCATCATGCCAAGATTGGTAAGGCTGTCTTTCTTTGAACTTATGTCTCTGAGGAGGCTTGTTTGTGAATATAGTTGTCAACTAGGATCAAACTGTTAATTTGTTCAGATCAGTTTCTCTGAATTTATTAGCCAAAGAGTACACTGCAACCACTGTGCCCCAGCATGCAGGAGTTTCTAACTTATTGCTGTTCTTTCCATCCAAAAGCAGTGATATGTGAATCTCTACATTGCCTTGTGAGGCTATTACTCTTGTTATGACAGAAGCAGAAATAGTCTTGTTTATGTCAGGGAGAAGTCCACCCCCACCCCAGTCTGTCCTTCATTTCCCAACCATTATCTTGTTGACATAAGGATGTTCCAGTTTCAAATTCGCTGGGGTAAGTGATGAGTAGTAGGAAACCTCTGAAAAGAGGAAGCATCAGAAACTTTTTTTGTATCATCAGTTTGTCTTGGCTTTCAATAACTGTTCTATTAGGCTTTTCCAAATTCTTTGATCTATAGCAAGAAGGAAAAGGCATGGAGAACTGGTGGATTCAAATTAGGCCTGGAATTGGCGTCATTGGACTGATATTTGAATTAGTTTGTTTAATTTTCTGTCTGTTTTTCCTTTTTATGAGGAGTTTCCCAGGAATATCTATCTTTTCCATGTAAACTTATTGACAATTTCTATTCTCATATTATCTGCATTGTTACTTTCTTATATAAGCTAGAATTTTAGGACGATTTACTTTATCTCATTGGCAGCATGAACTTGTCAATATGCATTTAGTTGTGACAACTGATTACCACTGTTATCTGCAATTTGTAATATGACCTTTCAACAGGACGAAGTGTGGCATTTCCTGGCCATCCTTTGGGATCTGGTCTGACTCCAACAGCTGCAGAGGCAAGATGTTTTATAATGAGACTATCTCACTGTTCTCATGTGCCTCTTGGCTAATATGCATATCATGGCTTACACATTTGTATGATTAAATGACCAGATAATTATGATTTGCTCTCCACTTTTCTAGGAACTGGGCCTTCTAGCAGGAACCCCTGTAGGGACTTCACTGATTGATGCGCATGCTGGTGGCATTGGGGTTATAGCAAGTATTCCAGAATCTGATACTGAAGCTAGAGGTAACTAATGGTACTCATTGGAAAACTTGATGTTCTTTTAATGTGGCTCGCAGGTATATGGAATAACCACCTTATGTTTTTTACTGAGAATATATTCAGGTGATGATAAGGAAGCCATATGCCATCGCATGGTGGTGGTCTGTGGTACATCTACTTGTCATATGGCCGTGTCACAGAGCAAGCTTTTCATTCCAGGTGTCTGGGGACCATTTTGGTCAGGTATGATTGCAGTCCTCATTTCAATTTTTGGCATTCTGGCAGCATGTCTTTTTAGCCAAGTGAGTCTTTATTGGCCAGCGGAATTTTCTTTTGACCAGATGGAGGAAAAGTGATTAATTGTGATTAGTAAGCTTGTATGACATATTTTGATGTCTCTATAGCCTGCTTTAGTTTCTTACTTTGTTGGACTAGAACAACATTCTTTTCTGAAGCGCTCTCTCTCTTTTTTTTTCCCTCTAGATTTTTTCTTAAAATTTTTCTTACAACTTTCAATATAATATCTTTGCATTCTTTTATCATACTCTGTAACATCTGTCCAGGTGTTCAATTACGGTTAGTATTAATGTCTTTGTTGCTAGATCAGAGCTCCCATGTTGTATTTCAACATTGAGATTATTGTAAATTGAATCTTTATCCATTCAACTAAAAGTTAGCAGATAAAAAATTGAATATGTTTTGCTCTTTTTTCTAGCCATGGTTCCAGAATATTGGCTCACAGAAGGTGGGCAAAGTGCCACTGGTGCTTTATTAGACTACATAGTGGAAAATCATGTTGCTTCCAGACTGCTTGCAAATCGAGCTGCTTCTCAGTGTAAGGAGACATTATCTGACTGTGGGATACCTTTTTCATTTTTGCATTATTGTTCTTATGTCAAGATTTGCTACCATAAAAAATTGCTATGAGCAGTTGTGTGTCCAGAATCAAACCAAGAGGAGGTTTTTGTTGCCTAATACATTATTTCTAATTTTTCTCATGCTGCAGGCATATCATTATTTGAGTTGCTAAACAAGATTTTGGAGTCCATGATGCATGAAATGAATTGTCCCTTTCTTGCTGCTTTAACTCAAGACACACATGTGCTTCCAGACTTTCATGGAAACAGGTCATTGTTCATAATGCAGATTGATGTGGTTCAAAGTGCTTTACAGTATCTTAGGAGATTTGAGCCTTTAATGTTGATGGTTACAGGTCTCCCCTAGCTGATCCCAAAGCCAAGGGAGTGATCTATGGATTGACAACTGACTCAAGCGATAAAAGCTTGGCTCTCCTTTATCTTGCAACTGTTCAAAGTCTTGCATATGGTACACGTCATATTGTGGAGCATTGCAATAGCCATGGTCACAAAGTAAGAACTTTTAATCATTGAACATAAGATCCTTGCCAAGTGATGCATGTATAATTCTTCTCTTGGTTGGCCATGATAGTATATATAGATGAGATATTATGAGAGTAGAAGGTATTCTATAGAAATAGGAAAACAAATAGAAAATTGTATGAGTGAAGTTAGGATACAAGACATATCAAACTATAGGGGTGTCTATATTGCCAAAAACATTGCCTTTTTCGATATTTGTTGTAATAAAAACTTCAAAATTATCAAATATTATCTTAGTTGTCATCTCAAGATCTTACCTTGTATGGATTGAGCTTTGCATAATCGGCAAACTTGTAAAAAAGAACACTGTGAGGAGATGTTAGACCATTTCGATGTTTAAGTCAGTAAGGTGTTTTAAAGGGTGGAAGTATCAAGTAGTTTATCGTTATGTGATAATCTTTTATTGATAGAAGAGTGGTGCCGATAGTTCGAGAATAGTTAATGGATTGAGTTACTTCTGCAAGTATTATAGAGTAGGTTTGTGATGTTTGACATGTCTTAGATTTGTAGGAGGCGGTTGTTGGCTTGATCTGTTGGTTTTATTAGGAGTCTTATAGTCGTTAAAGGCTTCTTTAGTCGATCGGGTCTTCGGATTTGTAGGAAGTGGTTGTTGACTTGATCTGTTGGCTTTATTAGGTGTCTTATAGTCGTTAAAGGCTTCTTTAGCCGATCAAGCCCTATTTTGGGCTTAGGCCCAAAACGGTTGGCCATAAGCTGTGAGCTCCATTAGATTAGGATGGGCTTAAGAGACTCATGTTTAAGGAGTTCTATTAATAATAATAATTTCAAAAAATCACATTTATTAATGGGTCTTGGAGGCAAGTAATGTTAGGAGTCAAAGGTGATAACCAGTGATCAATAGTAGTGGTTATTCATTAGGAAAATATTTCCCTTTTTGCTCTAGTTCTTTTTTATATTGTATCTCAATCATCTAGTTTGTTTTTACATAAAGGATCATTGGGGGCTATATTGTGAAAACTTGATTGAGTAGCTCTAGTAGTTCTTTGGTTTTTTTTTTGGAGAAAATTTATTTAATGTAGTAAAATGTACAAAAGCGCAATCCACTATACAAATCAAATGGTAGACTACAGGATCTAAGAATCCAAAATTAAAGTGTTGGTCATTGCACTGAATAACAAAAGTGCAAGGACCAAAAGTTTAAGTCTCATCAAAGCACAGCTCATGGAAATACATTGCAAAATTCAAATAATTCAATTCTAGTGGTTTTATCAAGTTTAGCACTTTTATGGTTACTCCATCAACCATAGGATCTTGTAGCCCAAGACATTGGTCTTGTAGTTTATCTGCCATATTACGGTTCTAAGCTATCTAATTGTTGACTATCTAGGAGTTGTCCACGAGAAATCTTGTATCATATGAACTCTGGGATAGAAAGATACTCTGCATATATGTTTACATGTTGCAATCTTTTGAATAACATTTTGTCTACCATCTCTTTGCAGATTGATACGTTACTTGCTTGTGGTGGACTTTCGAAAAATACTGTGTTCCTTCAAGAACATGCTGACATCATTGGTATAGCTCTCTATTTGCATTTTCTCAAAGTTGGGAGCTTAACCCATATCTCACCATCCTCCCACACAAACTCTCCATTTCCCTTAATTAGACTAATCTTAGCTTATCAACTGGGCATACATCTTTATTGTTTTGTATTACTAAAATTGATCATCATTACAAAGAAGTTTTTCTTCTTCTTCTTCATTTTTTCCCCCAATCATCCCAAGCAGGATGTAATGTATACATATCTGCACAGGTTGCCCAATTATTCTTCCAAGAGAGAGTGAGTCAGTGCTCTTAGGTGCTGCTATTCTTGGTGCAGTAGCAGCAAAAAAATATTCCAGTCTTCACGAGGCTATGAAAACGCTATGTGCAGCTAGTCAGGTATGAATAAGAGTTCATTCATGATATATCCATTTTACTATCATGGTAGTGTTGATAACTCATTGTTAGTTCTAAAGATGGTGAAGGTTTTTTATGTCTTTTTGGCCATATGGTGAAAGTTCAGATAAATACTTTTGGCTTATCAGATGGGTGATGACTAAAACAATTAGATGGGTCTCATCTTGCTACAAGCTGCACTAATGCTGTAATTAAGGTTTTAATGACAAAAGGTTTGGAAAAGAAAACAATTTCCAATGTTGGCCAATCAAAATTGATATACTAGAAGCTTGAGTTATCATTAGGAGTTGGTTGTTGTCTCTCTCTTCGATTGGTAATGCCAGTAATTATAGGGATCTCAGTCAAGTGATTCCTGTTCTAGTTTGACCTTTCCATAAATGCAGGTGATACATCCAAAGAAAGATCCAAAAGTAAAAAAGTACCACGATGCCAAATACAAGATCTTCCGGGAGCTCTACCAACAACAGTTATCTCAGCGGTCAATTATGGCCGAAGCATTGCTGTAGACCTTGTTCAGATTTCAAAGTAGTGCTTGCTTTCAACCACTTTGAGACTAGCTCAGCCATATGGAGCCCCATGTTATCTAACTGAGAACCAAATGGATCTTTCTTTTCGTTCTTGTCCATTTTCTGTTTCTCTTATCTTTTCTATAGTGCGCAAGTGGCGTGGGGTATGTGGTGTAAATACTTTTTGCTGTTGAAGAATTTACTCGTGAAGGGAGAAAAGAATTGGTTGAGCAAGTTATGATGTGAGTTTGGTTCAAGATGGTCACCGACCCCGTTTTATGTTTGGGCAAGCAGGAAATTCCATGTTGAATTGTACAGAGAGATGCAAGAGATGCCGTTGCTGTGCTTTGTTTTTACTTTGCACACTTTTATGAACTATATTAATGTAAAGTACCAGCCGTAAATTTGGTTTCGAATGATTTGCCGATACTGTTGGTACGATCATTTGTTAACCATAATACACATGGTAATGCTGTATATTATTATGACAAACGTTCTAATGCTTATTATTTTTTTATGTTTTATTTATTTTTTAGCTTTTGTATTTAGTTGATCTTTTTGAGGAATTATTCGGTTGATTGTATGAATCATGGATCGATATTGTTGGCCCTTTCCCTCTAGGCTGTTTACTGTAGATAGTCCATAAATCCATCTCTTACATGGGCGGAGCTGTGAAATCTCAATTAATTGGAAAAAAGGGTGCCTTCCACACTTTCTACTGTTAATTATGTACTTTATACAAATGCGAATATGGAAATAAATGACAAAAACATCATTTGATTTATTAAAACGTACTCAGAAACATACAATTTTTCTTGAAAAAATAATGCCTAGGTAAAGTAGATGTACCAAATGTTTATCCATCTTTTTACTCACGAGATGAATAAATATAACAAAGAACACGAAGTTATTAGGGCCTTGATATTTATACAAACTCGTTATTTAGTATAATAATTTGTTCTTTAGTATTTGGACTTGGTTTGCCACGATCGTTTTAATAAACTCCGTAGAAAAATCATGACCAAAATAACGCAGAAGACAAAGCAGACTCATAAAAAGCTTCTCGTCTGGTTTCACTTTGCCCAGCTGTATCACGCAACTTCGTGTGGTCCATATGAGTGATTTAGTCGTAGGGGACCATCGAGTCTGAAGTCATTGAATGATTTGTGAACGTGACCAATATCTACCCATCTCGTATTTTCAATGCACGTTCCCTGATTTTCCTTCTCTCCCACCTAAAACCTTTGCTAACAACTCAAAAAATGATTTCATGCAAGTTTCCTTTTATTTTTCAATTATTCATAAGTTTCTTTTTTTAAATTATATAAAAAAAAACTCATATTACATTTCTTGTACATCTTGTCTTATTCATTTAGTGCTTTTCACGTACAACTCTTTAAAAATAGGCACAAGATAAAAAAACCACAAAAATACACTGTAATTCATTAAAAATATATATATGTAAATTCACGGATTCATATTATGCATTCAAAAAATAATTCTATTGATAAGTATATCCTTTTTTCTTACTATCAAAAATAGAAAATTTAGTAAAAGGTTCTTTATTTTGAATAAATTTATTTATCTCATAAATTGTTTCGAAATTATAAATTTTGCATGGATTTAATGGAAAAGTTTATAAGAAATTGGAAAAAAAAAAGATAAAAAGAGAGAAAAAAAAAGCTCTATACATTATTATATTAATAAAAGAAATTGCAAATAACCCTCTAACTTTAATTTAGTTATGGATTTATTGTTTAAATTTTTCATGTTATAAATCACCCATACATTTTAATGTATAGGTAATATAAAAATATTTTTTTAGTTAAAAAATCATATTATTATCAAAATTTAAAAATTTAAAAATATATTTTGGGAAATTTAAGTCTCCAAGCATGTTTCAACTTTAGGGTCGTTAATCCATCTCCAAACTTCCCTCCATTTCAAATTTCCTCCTTCCCCCTCTCTCTCTCTGTCCCAACGGGCCCAAGAACCCCTTCTCTCTCTCTCTCTCTCTCTCTCTCTCTCTCTCTCTCTCTCTCTCTCTCTGTGACAATGTCCATGTTCACTTCACTCCTCCGCCGGCGCCACCATCAGCACTACCGTATCCGCCACCACTCCACTACCGCAACCACCACCTCGACATTCTCCCCGCTTCAAACCTCGCTCTCTCACCCAACTTACTTCATATGGTCCTCCAACACATCTCTTGGCAAAACCCTAGTTTCCACCGGTCTCGCGATCTCCTCCCTTCTCTCTTCCACTCCTACCGGTTTCCACTACCTCAAACCGGTCCAAACCGGTTTTCCTTCCGATTCTGATTCCCTCTTCCTCTTCAACAAGCTCCACTCTTTCTCTCTCCTTCACAAACCCTACTTTCCTATACTCTCCTCTCACCACATCCTCTATTCCTCTCCCTCTGCAGCTGCAGCGACACGTCCTCTTCCCAGCTCCCAAATTGCTGGAATTAACTCTTCTGGAATGGTGCAGTTAGGGTCAGTCGAAAAGAAAATAATTGAAGGTGAAAGGAGTGAGCTTGGTTCGGGTTTAGTTTCGGAGTTAGTTAGTAAGACGGTTTTCGCATGGAAGGAGGCAGTTTCACCTCACTTGGCAGCAGAGAGAGAGAGTGGGATTGTTCGGGATGGTGTGGTTTTGAAGATGGTGGAGGAGTGCTTGAGAGAAGGTTTGGAAGGTGGAAGAGGAGAAAAGAAGCTTCTTTCAGTGGTTGAGACCGCTGGTGGTGTAGCCAGTCCTGGACCTTCGGGATCTCTTCAGTGTGATTTATACAGGTATCTATCTAGACGTTTGTAAATTTTAGAATTTATAGTATAGTACTTATGACATATTTAATTGTCCACATATTTATTTAAATTCACTGATGAAAAAGATTGGAACTTTGCAGTGTTAATTCAAATTGTCAGGTCTAATTGTGGTAAATAGCTTTGTGATGAAAGGTGTGCAGATATTCCTCAAGGCACAATACATTAAATCAGATCTAAGAGAATAATATTTTGGAAATCTCAGACATATTTGTGAACCGCAACCATAGGTCTACTTGAGATCTTATTTTTTCAGTGTATTCTTATTAAAATTACTAGATGAAGAGGGCTTAAATTGGAACTAAGATAAGAAAAATTTTCTATTAGTTTAATTGTGCTATAGCCTCTGTATAACTGATATTGCTAGATCAAATCACTTGCCCTTACTTTGATTGTTTTTCCTCCATTAATGGGTACACAGGCCTTTCCGTTTACCTGCTATACTTGTTGGAGATGGACAGCTGGGTGGTATCTCAGCCACAATTTCTGCTTATGAAAGCTTAAAACTTCGAGGATATGATGTTGTTGCCGTAATTTTTGAAGATCATGGCCTCGTCAATGAGGTTCCATTGATTACATACCTCCGAAACAGGTAGCTTTATTTGGTACCAAGTCCATTTCGGTAGCCTTCTCTTTTTATACTTTGAGAAGCTTAAGAAGAAAGAATTTTTTTAGTTAAGCCCTTTCTTTCTGTGAATATGTGTGTTTCATGAAGATGCACAATCCCCACTGTAGTTCATCTACTTGTTTCTCATCTCCCTTGATTCACTCATTTGCACCTTTTCCAACCCCCACCCCCCCAGTAATTATGTCATTGGTAATTGTGGTATATAATCATTTACAATCTCTTCGCAAATGTCAATAGGGTGCCTGTGTTTGTGCTGCCACCTGTTCCGCAAGATCTTTCAGATGACTTGATGGGATGGTTTCATGACTCCTGCAAAGTGTTTGACTCTCTTAAGGATATCATGTGTTCAGCTTATTCAGAAAGAATGCAGACGCTTTCTAACATGCCAAAGAAAGCAAAAGAAGCCCTTTGGTGGCCTTTTACTCAGCATTCGCTAGTGCCTGAAGAAAGTGTTACTGTAATTGATTCACGCTATGGCGAGAACTTTGCAGTCTTCAAGGTCGTTTATTATAATTGGTTGCTTACTAATTTGCTCTTTCCTCTCTCTCTCTCTCTCTCCTCGTTCTTGTTCTTTTTTTTTTTTCTTCTTTTTTGGTTTTACGAGAGGCATGGCTCTAATTAGACTAGTCTGGGCACTTGAATCATCCTATGAGATCTATGCGTGGCTTATGCATAGCTTGTGTTTTGCAGATGATCCCAAGAAGTGGGATTACTTAGAACTTCATGCCATTTGTCATGAGAATTCATTAGCATTATCTGCCAAGGCAACTTCTTGGCTTTCTTTAACTTCTATATATTTTCTTCAATGGCTTTTAGCTTTCCCTTAAACATGAGATACTACACATATGTGCCATTTGGTCAATCAGCACTTTTAGATGGCGATAGTTTTCTTAAGATATTTTGTTGAGTCCAATCGACGTTAATTTTTTTTTTTGGGGGTAATTAACCATTTTTACTTTTCTCTCCACACAGGATAAAAATAAGTCTATAGCTCAACTTTTTGATGCTTGTGCTAGTTGGTGGACACAAGGACCCGATCCTTCTTTACAGGTCAATTTTATTGACATTTAATTTTTATTTTGTGTATTTATGACCAGCAATGCTGTCATCGGTGTTATTGATAGCTGAGGTTGACACGCATAAGCAGTGATAGCTGCATATCTCTATTTTTTGTACATTAGAGCAATGGGACCTCAATATATTTGCCTCTTTCTATGAAGATTTAGTTACTGTCTTCTTTTATCACGGGCATTTGCCTATGTTATTTTAATTGATTTACGGGTATATTTAAGGGGCTGAGATGGCTGTCCAGTATTTCCTCCATAAGTCCATGGTAAACCTGAGTGGGACTGTTGCATTTGAGTACATATGAAAAGTAATATGCAGCATGTCCGTACCTTTTTGGTAACATATTTTTCTTCTTTGCTATTAGGAGAAAAGATACTTTTTGTATTGTTTAACAATAGTGGTTCGAAGAACTTATTAAATGTGGATTCAAAATTCTATGGGGCTGGAGTTGGTTGTAAATTGGGCGAGGATAGTGCTGGGAATCCGTTACTGGATTCGAATGTTCTACAAATTGTATGTATTCTTGGGTAAAAAAAAAAAACCACTTAGTAACTTTCTTGGTGCAGTTAAATCACTTAGCAGCATATCATACTGAACTACATTTTCTGTTAAAAGTGCCCAGGCATCATTTATATGGAACTGATGATCAGGGACTATGCATTTGGTGTTATCATATGTTTGATTACATCGGCCAAACAGAGTATCATGTAATAACTTTGGTAACTAAGCGTTTGAGCAGACCCTGCATAGTGCCAATGAATTGTAATGGAAGGCAACATACTTTCTCAAAGTGTATTACATGGCTTTATTAGCCTTTTATTCTCACTGCTGTGTTCATTTCATAATTGGGAACTCATATGTGTGTTTACTATCTCATACCAGGATCACCTTTTTGTTTTTTATATTTAGAAAATACAAAATATACTTTTAGTGGAGAGTGTATCTACTTTGCAGCAGCTTTTGTCTTCAGTTACTTTGACATTTGAAGAATTAGATTTTCTGAAGCTTCATTCTTATTTGGTTATGTCTTTAGGTGTTTTCAGATGGAGCTTGCAAGAGAAATGGGTTATGCTGCTTCGAGATATGGACATGTAATGTTCCCAGAAAATGTTTATGAGCCAGTTTTAGAATGTGCAGAGCTTTTATTAAAAGGTGTAGGAAAAGGTAAGGAGATTTCTTTCACCTTAGACCTTATCCTTACATTATTGTTTAAATATTCTATGTTGGCTCTATTTTATTGTGTTCATAATTTGACATTGGCTCAGTTCCTAGTTGCTAAATAGCTGGCTTTCTTCTGAATATCGTGTTCACAATTTTGACATTAGCTTGGTTGTCTGCCATTTCTCATGTAAACAGTTGAGTAAAATCAAGAACAATTTCTTCTAAATTCGTGTAAATTTTTTTAATGGAGGATACAGACATAATTAGATGGCTACATTTGATGCAAGAACTACCTTGCAAGGCCCTTGTATTGGATAAGATCAGCTTGGTTTATGTAGGTTATCAAAAAGTTACCATGGTAGGATTTAAACGAGGGCCTCATGCAATTTGTCGTAAGAGTTTTTGGACATTAATCAATTAAGGCAACCTCTTGGGCTTAAATAGTTGTATGTGACTAGCAGTAAAGAAGATGTCTTTCCCTTTTGACCAGAGTAACCTGAAACCTTGAAATTTTCTAAGATTGTATGAAGGAGATTAGGTATACAGGAAGTATATATCGTTTGATTTATGTGTATTGCATGATTAGGGAATGAAATGTGTTGTTTGATGGAAAATTTTCTAGATATTACCCTCAGAAAATAGAGTTGGTCTCATTTAGCATGGTTTCTCTGTTGTTGTGTCTAAATGCCCTTGAACTCTTTCCTTGCTCTATATTAAGTAACAATGTAGATGTGTTGCTGCTTATTGTGCAGGTTGGGCTTCTCGGACATACTTTTCAGATAATGGGTCAACTGCCATTGAGATTGCTCTTAAGATGGCATTCCGCAAATTCTCAATTGATCTTGGGATCCTCTCTGAATCTCATGATGGTGATGCTTGCAAAAGACAACCAGAGCTAATGGTAGTAGCTGTTCTTTATCCTGTCTCTGTGCAAAACACCTGTACATCTTGGTCTGTATGGACGTTCTCTGTTATGCAATATGAGCTGCTTAAATTTTATATTTCCATTTATGTTTATTGATATTGATAAGAGCCAGGATGCGTCATGTATTTTGAGATGTTATGTATGCTTTACTGTAAGCAGATGATTATAGTAGATACCAAAATCTAAACACAAAAAAAAATCTTTTAAACTCAGAACACGCTTATCCGTGCATGAAAATCCCTAATTACCGAATTTTATCACTAATAGAAAATGTTTTTTCTTACTAAGTCTCAGAAACCCTAGAATACCTAAATCGCTTTTCCCACGCTTAGCTCTTTTAAACCCTAACCCTTTAGCCTGATCTTTGAAACCCTCTTCCCTCTTTGCCTCTCTACTCATCCTTTCCCTTGTTTTCTTTCTTTTCCTTTGCTTTTTCATGGTTTGCTTCTCTTCTGTTTTTGGGTTTTAGTTTTGTGTTCCTGTGTTGGCTGTCTCTCCATGAAAACATTGTTAGGAGGAACAACAAGGTATCTTTTAGTGATGTTGTGTTTAAAGCTCTTGTTGTGGGGCCTCTGTCCTTTTCTCATCGTGAGAAAAGAAAGAACTCCTTGTCTTCCAGGTCATTGGCGGTGGTTAATGTGGTGATGAAGGAAGTGGAAGATGAAGTTTTGTCTTGCAAAAATGGCAGAGTGGTTTCTGGGATCCTTGATGTGATAGTGGGTAAAGGGGTTTCCTCTGTTATGCAGGTTAGTTTGAGGCTCCAGGGCAAAAAGCTAGAAAGAGTTATGCCTTCTCTCGAGTGTGTTTGTAAGAAGGACAAGTTAATGGACCAGGCTCTACCTGATGGTCCTAAAGCTGTTTCCCCCTCTAAATTGGATTCTAAGAGAGGAAAAAAAAAGACAAAAAAAAAAAAAAACTTTCCCAAGTTGTCTCCTCTTCTAGTAGAAGCTTTTCTTCCCCATCCGGCTCCACTTTAAAAGAGATGGTTAAAGTTGTTGAGAAGGTTGAAGTTCATGTAGTTGACTCTGCCAGGGAGTTTGCACAAAACCAAGAAAATGCTAAACCACCTCAATAGTTTGCAGAGGTGGTTGTTGGCCTTCTCTTTCTTCTAATGGATTCCTTCCAGCTAGAAAGTAGATGTGGCCTTAAATTACTATCCTCCCATGTGTGTTAATGGTAGGTTAGGGTCAAGCTGCCTACATTTGTTTCGGAAGTTGGTGCATGAATTTGGAGAAACACCCTTATGAGGTATCTTTTAGGGAGGAATCTAGCTTTTAGGTAGCACAATGCATTGCAGCAGTGGTGTAGGGAAAGGAGGTCTTATTAACGTTTTGACTAATGGTGTGGAATATTTTTTGTTTAAATTTATGGATGAAGACTCTTTGTTGAAGGTCCTTAGGCAACCATGGTTTTTTGCAAACAAATTATTAGTGTTGGAAAGATGGAGAACTAGCATGGCTTTGTCATGCATTTACCCAAGGAAATTGCCAATTTGGGTGAGACTAGGGTGTTCTAATGGACTTTCTACATAATGGAGGGGTTAGTTATGCAGTTGTGCTGTAGGCAAGCCTCTACAAGTAGATATTGTGATTGCCACAAATGCTTGAGTCTGTTATGTTTGCACATCAATTGAAATGGAAGTTGATGGTGAATTCTTACAAGAATTTGATATGTAACGCGAGGATGGTTCCATCCATAGAGTGGATGTGGAGTGCCACATCCTTTCTCCAAGGTGTTCGGAATGCAGAGTTTTTAGGCATATTGACTTGAAACGTGCTAATGTTGAAATTGTACAAGGCACGATTGTTGATTAGAGGGTAAGTCATTTGGAGAAGCAGTGGAGGAGAGGCATGGAGGTGATGTTTTTTAGGAGAAGAAGCATGGAAATGTGGTGTAAAATAAAGGTATAGCAGTTGAAGAGATTAAGGACAAAGGCTTGTTCTTGAAACTACGTGTAAAGGCGAGGTTAAAGCAATGGTTGTTGATGATATTTCAAGTAGTTTGGACTTTCTCTTACCCTTTATTTGTAAGAGGGCCCGTCTGTTATCTACAAATTGTTTGACAAAGCTCAAATTACTCAGGATCTTAACTGTTATTTCTTTTTGAACATTTGGCAACGTGCATATGTAGCTAAGGTGAAGCTTCTTGATTGCCAAGAGTTTAATTGACAAAATCCTTATGTGTATGGGAGAATGAGAAGAGGTTGTACAAGGATTACTATTTCGTAATTGTAGCTGAGGAATCTTTTTTGAGGCAAAAGTTGAGAATTACTTAGTTAAAATTAGGTGATCGAAACACAAAGTTCTTTTGTTCCTTGAAACAAAATATCACAAAGACTTCATTCGTTCATTGATTGACAATTCGGGTTAGTGCTACTCTTCCATTGCTGAAATACAAGAGATGACGGTGATTTTTTTTAAAAATTTGTTGAAAGAGCCAAAAGCACCACCGTACTTGTTCCATTGGTTGGAGACATTAGTAGCTAAGAGGCTGAGAAGGTTAGATTGGGAAGCTCTTATTAAACTAGTTTTAGATGAAGAAATCCTTGTTACTTTTAATATGATGGTACAAGATAAGGCCCTCGAGCTAGATGGATTGAGTAGAACATCATTGGTAAGGATGTATGCATGGCGGTAAAAGATTTTTTTCCTACAGGTTCGCTACTTAAGGCAATTCATTATACTGCTATTTCACTGGTTCCTAAGGTAGAAAACCCTTCAAGTCTCTTAGGGTTTTGGCTTATCTCTTGTTGCAATACTGTAATATCCCTTAAATGTTAGGTGGAGGAGCTCTAAATTATTGAAGCGCTTTTTGGTGCAATAGCTTGAAGCACGTTGAAATTTCGAAATTAAGCGTATTTGGATTAGGTTAATCTCAAGATGGATGATCTTTTAAAAAGCTATTGCACTAAAGAACAAAATTGTACGGCGTTCTACGCCAAAGTGGATAATACCTTGTTGAAAGTTTTAATCGGGTCATTAAAAGGTGGTATCAAAGCAGTTTATCAATCAAAAGGGTGGAGTATTGCTTGGTTATGCTTTTGGATTTATGTAATGAAACTGATGAGGACGTTAATTTTGTAAGAAGGGTGGATTATGATACTCTTTAAATACCAGGTAAAGGAATTCTAAATTATTGAAATGTCTTTTGGTGTATTAGCTTACAGCATGTCGAAATTCCGAAGTTAGGCGTACTCAGGATGGATCAATCTTAGTATGTGTGATCTTCTGAAAAGTTTTTGCACCAAGAGATAAAACTGTATAGTGTTCCATATTAAAGCAGATAATACCATAGTGGGAGTTCTGGCTGTATCGTTATAAATACAACCTACAAAATGCATCTCTAAGATACTCGTTGAAAAGATGGAGATGGTCTTCCCCTACTTAGTTGGAAAGGAGCAAACAGCGTTTATCAAAGTGTGTAAGATTGTAGATAGTGTTTTTATGGCTCAAAAACTTCTTTTTAGGTACCAAAGAGATAAGCTAAGGGCCCAATGTGCTATTAAGACGGACTTAATGAAGGCTTATGATTATGTCCATAGGTGTTCCCTTGAACAACTTTTTAGAATGATGGAGTTTCCTCCCCAATTTACAGATTGGATAGTGAAATGTCTGACCACCCCATCCTCATGGATATGAACAAGGAACTTGTTGGTTTTTTTCCTAGTTCTCATGGTCTCAGACAAGGCGATTTGATATCCCCATATTTATTTATGTTGGTGATGGAAATATTCTCATGCATTATGAGAGAAACATTAGAAAGGAGGGGTTTTCCTTCCATTAGAGATGTTGAAAGGAATGCCTAAACCATATATGCTTTATAGATGATAAGTTGATTTTCTCTAGAGGTCATTCACATTCCATTTCCCTAATCAAAGAAGCTCTTGATGAATTCTACTTCTTGTACGGCCTTGAAGCTAGTCAAGAAAAGAGTCTTATTTTTGAAAGCGGTGTTTTTGAGGGGGGTAAGGATAGGTATGGCTTAGCAGTTGAATTTTGCTTTTGGGAAACTTTGTATAAAGTATTTGGGAGTTCCCCATCCTCATAAAGCCGAAGAAAACCACATGCCATTTCCTTACTGAAAGGTTTAGTAGGCGTATCAATCATTGGACATGCAAAGTCATGTCTTGTGCTAAACAGATCCAATTGGTAAAGGCTATGTTTTTCTTGCCAAAAAGCATTTGAGGACCCTAACCTTGAAAATGAAGCAGTTTCTCTAGAATGTTTATGATGAAGAAAGGGCTAAGGCTAAGGTGGATTGGAAATAATGTGCAAATAAAAGATGAAGCAAGTTGGGCATCATTGACTTAGTTGATTGGAATAAAGTGTCTCAACTTAAGCATGTTTGGTACTTGTGTACAGATGTGGTTGATGCTTTATGGCTAAGCTGGGTCCAGACGGAATTGTTAAAGGATAAAAATTCCTAAAAATGCTTCCTGGTCTTGGCGGAAAACTCTACAGTTGAGTTACTTAGTGCAATCATTATTCAAATGGGAAGTGGGAATGGTAACACCATTTCCTTATTGTATGATGAATGACGTCCAAGAGGCCCTTTAGTTGCATGGTTGGGTGAGTGGGCAATTTATTCCTCTGGATTTCCATAAGAAGCTAGACTTTGTTGCATCATTAATGGGGTGGGTTAGGAATGGCCATAGGGCAGTTTGTGGGAGTGGGTTAAAGAGGAATTTAGGGGTGCTTTTAATCCAAAAGCAAGTTGCGGGGGATAATTTTGTGGAAAGCTAGATCTGTGGAACTACTATCCATTTAAGGAGGCTTATGCTTCCCTTAGGCAGTATGGAAACAGTGTCCCTTGGCACAAGTTTGTTAGGAACAAGAAGCTTTGACCTAGATTCTCCTTCTTTTTATGGCTTGTAGCACAAGAAGGGCCATTCAGACTTGAATTGTTGCTTTGGAGAGTAGTCTCACAAAATTGTTGTCAATTATGTAATAGAAAAGAGGAATCTTATTGTCACATTTTTCTAAAGTGTCCCTTTGTGTTGGAGATTTTGGGGTGCTACCTTCTACTGCAACTGGCATTGTAGACCTTTTTAATAGGGTTAGACCTTGGTTGTCCTTGAAATGGAAGCTTATATGGGTTTTGTGGACTACTACATTTGGAAAGCAAGGAGCGAGAAAAGACTTGGTCTAAACAATTGGACTCCTTTGGATGTGACCCAAACCATTCTCGTCTTTATGCTTGTGATAGCTCTCCTTGATTATCTTGCCAAGATCTCAATTTTAGCACCCTTTTTTTTTTTGGTCAGGTGTTATACTCGAGTCCTTAGGTCTCTAGTGAGAGCTCTTTTTTGTATAGTGATTTTTTTTTCCTTTTTTCGTTTTGGTTACCACCTTTCCTTTTTGGGTGTAGCCCTTTTTTGTACCTTCTTCATATTCCTATTATAAATACAAACATCTGACATTTCATCTCCAAAACACACAACAAATCACACTGCCCCCAACCCCACCCCTCACCACCACCCAAAAAAAAAAAAAGAAGAAAAATTCAGATGACGACAGAAAAATTAAAGGAAAATGTACTGAATGAGTGTTCTGCATTTTCTGTCAGATTTCAGTTAAAGATGGTAATTCTACTCATTTCATGTCCTTAAACGAAAGCTCAGCATTGGAAAGTGATGTTACTAGGTAATTAGTACCTTTATGTGGACAAAAGTGGAACCATCTTTAATCACTAGTACAATGATGAATGCATGGCAGGGAGGAGCACATAGGAAAGTGGCATTTTATATACCAAGACCCACTGGGTTCTGGAGACAATTTATGTGTAATTTCAAGGCATTGTAGGGTTCTGTTGTTATCTGTAGTCTAAAATTCACTTGGTTATCTTTCTCATGATATAGAAATATCTTTAAGTTCTAAAGCTGGGATAATGATGCAACTTAATGGAGATACTTACAATGCTGTTGCACCTATTGTTGCAGGTCCTTGCTCTCACGGGATCTTATCATGGTGACACTTTGGGTGCTATGGAAGCACAGTCTCCATCTTCATATACTGGCTTTCTTCAGCAACCATGGTATAGATACTGGACCACATATGCATGATTCATAAGTCTTTTTAGGCAATGCATATTAGCCTCTTTCTGTTTCATTTCTGAAGTGAAAAATGACATACTTATATGTCACTGTAACATGGTTAGATTGGCTGAAACTTCCATTTAGTTTTGTCTACCTATTGTAATGTTTTTGCATATACACTTGGCAGAGAGTATTAGTGAATGGTCATTTTGAGCATGTTAGACAAGACAGTGTCATGGTACATAGCTGCTGTTTGGGGAGGTAATGAGTGAACTTGCCTACAATACTAATCAAAAGCTAGCTTCCTTCTGATAAACTCCTCCATATGAGCATGCCAAACTTAGTTATTGTCAAAGAAAATTTAAGGTTCTTTCATTGCCTTGTTTTGAAGGCCATCTCTAGTCCACATCAACTTGAAGTTATGACATACAATGGTGTTGCTAGATTGAGTCAGACCACATTGTTTAGACAGATTATCTATGTTAGTTACAATTTGAATCTTTGATAGTTTTCAGGGTATTGAATTTGCCTCCCTATCTCCCATAGTTGATTCATCTCACTGTTGAGTTATTCATCTTGATGCTTTGCATATAATACTTGTGTATGTGCTGGTCAGTGTTGTGGGTCCAACGTCAGCAGTAGTAGAACCATTCAAGCATGTGACCAGCATAGGGACAAGAAGGGAAATTAGTTTTTGTTATTGTTATTTTATTTCAGGCAGCATTTTTAGCAGTGCATGTAGTGTCAGGTGTCAGTTATTGTCAGTGTCAGTTATTGCTAAGGTAGTGGGTAGTTTATTTGGGTTCCTGGATTTTGGCAGAAGGATGAAGGAAGTATCAGAACATTTCCAGAAAAAAGAAATTATTTCTTACTTATATGAGATCCAGAGTTTTCTCATAAGTAGTTGTAATTGTCAATTATTGTATGAGATCTAGGGCTCTCAGTATCCCTAACAAACTACAAAAATAGGTAAATTTAGAAGGAAAGTAAGGGCAAGAGCATTTCTAGTGAAGATTTTGCTGTAAATCGCCTTATAACACAATTACAAACATGATCCTGTAACAGTTTGATATTTGAATGAGTGCATTTGCTGTGTGTGCTGCTTAACATGCTGATTGATTGTGGCATTCAAAAGAATTTTGGAGTTCATGATTAATAGGGTTGGAATTTCTTCATGATTATACTAGTTTCATGCTCATTCATCTACACTAACTTTGAGTCTGCAATACTTGATCGATTTCAATATACAGCTGTTTAGATTTGTAGTTCATATGTCTTGGGTTGGATCATAGATTCAGATGGGAGAGCTATATCCATCTTTTCTTTTTTCATATGCAGAAGAAAAATATGAGAAGCGATCAATTTGATATTAATCAAATTAAGAAAACTCAATATGAGAGATGGAAAAAATGATTACATTGAGACCTTCCCCTTTTCGCATAATGCATGCACGTTATGCTTAGAGATGAGCTTTCATGATTGAATCAATGCATGAATATGTTGGCCCATTCATTGTTGTTTTCGGTTTATGATTGATGCATAGTTTTGTTGATATTGAATGACTAAAGATACCTCCACGTTGGCCAGGTACACTGGTAGAGGCCTATTCCTAGATCCTCCTAAAATATATTTGTCCAAGGGTGTATGGAGGCTTTCGGTGCCTGATGTGCTTGTTTCCAAACAATCTAAATTTGAAAACATGGGTACGGATGCTTGATCTTGAGCTTAAACATGTTCTGTTTATTTGCCATTTTACATGATTCACTAAATTGTGATTTTTGGTGAATTTTCATTCAGTCTTCAGCTCACGTGAGGCAGTCTTCGGCAAGAGCAGGGAGAATTCAGACCTAGCAGAAATTTATGCATCATATGTATCACAGAATCTGTCAGGATTGAGTGGATCCTCTTATATCGGAGCACTTATAATAGAACCAGGCAAGCAACTAGTTTAACTTAGGCATTACTTCTTGGATCATCAAACATCTTGCAGGATAATTCTTCCTTTTTACACATTATCTAGGTAATTATCTTGTTATTTTATTGGCCTTTTATGATGAAATACATCAGCATGGAAAAGTAGGAGACGTCCTACTGCCAGCCTTCTACAATGATCTTTTCTTTAAGTTTCCAATATCTTTTATGTTCTGGAAATACTTGCCCTCTGTTTTTTCCCTAAAACTTATTAGTTGTTATGTGGTTTCTTGACAAGTGATTCCAAGCAAGTGTACTTTGGTTTTTGCAAGTCATAATCATGATTTTTCCCTTAGACTAAGTATCATCCCAGGCAAACAACAAGGCCCCTAGGCTCGATGACTACTCAGCTAAGTTCTTCAAGGAGGCTTAGCACAGTGGGGCCTGATCTGATGGAGCCAGTGAAGGAATTTCTTGTTTAGGGGCATCTCCTCAATGAATCAATCACGCCATCATCACTCTTGTCCTTAATGTAGCCAATCCTTAAAGTATGTTGGATCACCTCAAGGATGACTTCTAAGTTCCTTACTAATGTGGGATCCTTGCAACTTATAAAGTTTGTTTTATTTTCCATGCAAGTGTATTGGGCATCTATTTTTCTTCCTCTCAAGTATGTTTTGTCAGGCATTTATTTTACTTCTTCTCAAGTATGTTTTGTCAGGCATTTATTTTTCTTCCCAAGTATGTTACGAACATTTAACGCGCCCGCGCCCACCCTCCCCCCAAAAAAAGTATGTTATAAACAAAATGAAGTAGCAATTGAGGAATTTTTCTCTTGGAGCAGATGCCCTAACATCTCCTCCAAAGCCAAGGTGAAATGGGATAATGTATGCTTACCTTTCAAAGTGAGTGGCCTGGGTTTTCCTAGGCTGTGTCCATTGAACAAGGCAGCCTAGCTTAAGCTGATATGACATTTATGCAAGAACAATGAGAGTGGATATGGAGAGTGGGTGCATTCCACGTTTATTAAGGAGAAGAGTTTTTGGAACATTTGAACACATGCTGCTTGCTTTGTATTTGGAAAAAGTTGTTGAAGGAGAGAAGCTTGCAGGACTACTTTTCAGGTGGTCATTGAAGGATGGTATATCCATGTCCTTGTGGACTGGTTAGTGGTTGCCGTGTGGCCCATTAGAGCAGTTTTTGTTTGCTAGGAAATAGCACTATCCACCTTACCTCTCAACATCAAATTATATTCTATAATTCAAGGAAATTCTTGGGAGTTACCAGACAATAGCTTTTGGAATAATTTCTGCATTCCATCCTCCATTACACCAAAATCCTAAGAATTAGATGTCTTATGCTGGTTGAAGCTTGGGTTAGGAGTCTCACCATCAAAAGCGGATGTGAGACTCCAGTTGAAGATTGCCCTAAGATCCCTTGGGTGAAGGTTGTTTGGTGCAAGGGTTATTTGCCTAGGCATGCCTTCATTTTTTAGTTTGCTTGGCATCAAAAGCTTCAGACATTGGATAGGCTTGTACAGCAGGCATTGCTTAACTCAGCTAATGAACACCATAGGCAACTATATTTTGATTGTTTCTTCACTGACAAAGTATGGAACCAGGCCTGCTTTTCTTGCAGTGCTTAGCTTCTTTCTCTTAATGGTCTGGGGTAACAGCAGGCCTCCTTTCTATGACTCATTCATCCAATCTGTGGATCTCCTCTTGGGAGATTGCTCTTGTTGCATCTCTGTACTGCATATGAAGGCCTAGAAACTCCATTTGTCTAGGAAATCCTTGTAGCCGATCTTAAATGTGCACACACGCAACCTAATTCACATTACACACCAGAAATGAGTTCTTGACACACTTAAGCTATTACATAGGCACATACGCTAACATAAGCAAACACATATCAGCTAGTACTCTTACTGTTTTTTTCTTTTTTTAATATACACAGTGTGGAGAAGGGGAGACAACATCTATGCCCCCAGCATGTGACCTCAGGCACCGTGGTTAGATAGCATTGGTACAGCATATCAACATCCAAAATCCTTTTTTTGTTTGGTTGTTGTTTGACCGGCACTGTGGCAGATATCTATTGTGTGGATTGCTTGACTCAATGTTGAGCAACAAGCAGCAAAAAGATTCTCCCTTGATTTTTCATTCAGCCACTGCTTCTTTGTCAGCTCTGGATCTTACCCTTGGGAACAATTTTCTACTTAAACTTAAGTGACTCCACTATTCCTGCATCATCATTGGTTCTTGAATCTGTCTCTTAGGAGGTGCTCTGTAGTCCTCATCATCAATAAGAAAGTCTTCAAATTGTTGTTGAATCATTTTTAATTTGTACATGACAAATGGCTCAGATATCAATTTTTTATAGGATTTTATTTAACTAATAACTTTTTGGCTTGTTAAAAAAGAACCCAATGATCTGTTGAACGCGTAAGTTCTGAATTTTTCTTGTAAAAAATAGGCTTACTTTATTCATCTAATTTCTGCTATTTTACAATACAAAAGGTGGCATTTGTCACATGTCCCACTTCCCTATTTTCACTCATACATGTGCAATACTTTGTAAACTTACTCTTAAGACTACTAACTGGATAATTCCCCCAACTGACTACACCATACTTGGCTGCAAATACAACAGCCAGACCTTACACATGTAGACATGCAACCTAATTCACATTGCATATCAGACTTGACACGCTTAAGCTATCACATAAGCAAAACACATAACACATCAGCTAGTACTCCGATGTTTCTTTCTTTCTTCAAGTATACATGCTACCGAAAAGGGCTGATAACGTTTGTCCTAAATTTATAGCTGAAAAAAAAAAATTTTGCAATTGATATAAGTTCATATTATATGCCTTCCTGCCCTTTGTGTGTGATTCATGGACAAAACAATTTTATCTCTCTTTTTTTCTCCTTCAGTTATACAAGGAGCTGGAGGGATGCATATGGTTGATCCGCTTTTTCAGAGGATACTAGTTAATGAGTGTCGAGGCCAAAAAATTCCTATTATCTTTGATGAGGTTTTCTCGGGGTTTTGGCGTCTAGGAGCAGAGGTTCAACAAACCAGAACTTCCTTGCTTACTGGCTTTAATTTGCAAATATTTTGTTTCATATTTTTATGCAATTTGGTCTTTGACAGTCTGCAGCGGAGCTACTTGGATGTGCACCAGACATTGCATGCTATGCAAAACTGATGACTGGTGGAATAATCCCCTTGGCTGCCACATTGGCAACAGAAGCAGTGTTCAAGTCCTTTCTTGGGGAATCAAAGGTAATTTTCTAATTTTTTGTCAACTTGGTGGGAATTACATCATAAAAATCAAGATTGATCACATGTTATCTGCATTTGCTGTAATGGTCTTTGTTTTTCACCATTCACAATTTTAGAAATCATTGAATTTGATGAAGGATGAATGGAAAGTTGGTACTACTAATATTTGGCCTCAAACTTAAGAGAAAATTTTCTTTATTTGTCACTGCAATGTGTAGACTATTTATTCCATAACTGCTAAAGATTGTTGGGTTTGTTCTGGGATATAGAACATATAGAAACACTCTTAAGTCAGCCTCCTAGTTTCCCACTGTACCTTTTAAATTTCTTCTTTCAAGACAATCAGTCATCAAATTTCTTTGCAACAAAAAAATGTGGATGAGTTATCTGCCAGGTTTTAATTTCTGAGAAATCTGCTTTTGTATTTTGGGTTTTTATCCTTGGAAAGTTACTTTTGTAATGCTGTTTCATCTGGATGAATTATCACATATTTTCCTGTAATAGCTCAAGGCACTTCTGCATGGACACTCATACTCTGCACATGCCATGGGGTGTGCAGCTGCTGCTAAAGCCATCAAATGGTTTAAAGATCCTCAGACAAATTATAACATCACTGTTGAGAGGAAGTTGCTAAAAGAGGTAATCGTGTTATTCTCTTGTAGTTGCATCATCACCATATTTGCTATTATGTTCACACTGTTATGTGGTTCTAATTGGCGGCGAAAATTTAGTTGGTTGATTGACCTATTCTTTACAATGTTGTTTCTGGTTAAGAGATCAATGAGCTAAAAGCTATTGTTCTGCTTGTTCTCGTGAAGATGCTGAAACAGTTGATGTTAGTTGTGGAAATCTTTTAGGGTCCTTGCGTGCTTCAATAGTTGGATACCATCGGTAGTTGTGGTCTGTTACTGCATGGTCACATGCCAATAATATGTTAGTATTCAATGGAGAAGAGAAGAACTAAATCCCTCGGTTTAGGCAAAAGAAAAACAATAAAGCCTTTTCATAAGTTGACTGCTGGCTTTAGAAACCCTGTCACACTCTAGAAGCTTATGTTTTTCATCACTCTATATAGAGGTCTGTCTTGTAGTTTCTACCTTGCTTCTCTACTACTCCTTCCATCATCATATTAAATGGGGACATCAACTATTCACATCTAAGTTGCTAGAATTAGCGCAATTAAGGGAAAAATGAACCTAAAAAATGCTCTGCATCATCCAGGCTATTCTGTCTCCTTTCTCTCTCCCACCCCTCCCCAAGCCACTTTTCTCATTTTTTCACATAAGTACCCTCCCTAACAGTCAGACGGTTTGACTGTATAAGACCTCAGTTTGCCTCATGCCATGTATGCAGTTTATATATCTTAGCAAAGAACTTCCCTCCATCAAAATCAGCATGCAATTGGCAGGGGGAATTTTTTATCTGGGAAGAATGCAGGTTTTAATTGGCAGAAAATTGTAATCAAATGATTTCCTTTGGATATATTACATCCTTATCCTATTCGATGATCTTCCATTATATATCCGAAATCATCTATTAGTGAGAAACTGCCTTTTCCTTTAGTTTTCAAATCAAAAGAAAGAGAAATCGATTAATTTTGTAAGGAGAGATGGTAACCCACCTGTTTTGCTATCTATTATCCATACAAATTACCAAAAAATGAAAGGAAAAAGGACATGTTATTGAGTGTGTATGCGCACTTAGCAAAAATTACTTTATTTTTTCCCTTGAGAGATTATAATTGTGACCTAACAAGGAATTGCATTGAAAATGTTTACAGCTGTGGGATGTCAAGTTGGTGAATCAAATATCTAACCATCCTGCTGTTCGAAGGGTTGTTGCGTTGGGAACTCTCTTTGTCCTGGAACTCCAAGCTGATGAATGCAATTCCGGGTATAAATTATACTTGATGTTAATGTTTTTCAGGAAGCTAGATGCTGTCTTAACTTGTGTGAGCCGCACCATTGCATGACTATTTGGTGCACGGTAATGCAGAAAGTGACTTTTCATTGAGGATGGACCCAAGCATATATTGGATTTACATAGTGATGTATTTATTTGTTTGTGGCCTCAACTCCTATAATAATGTAGAATCATGTATAATAATGAAACAATTAAACTTTTGGTTTGAAATGCAATGACAGGTGTAGCTGCTGAGTTTGTCACTCTAAATGATTGACTGGAGTGAATTACTTTCATTTAAATGAGTAGTGTCGGCTGTGTGCTGAGCACGGTCATTGCTGTTTTATATTTATTTCATGTCAGGTGACTCTACTTACACGCACAGACACATATTATATATCTATCCCATGCTTTGGGATCATGGTTTTGCCACTCACAATTGCATGAAACTGCTCTGTAAATTTTTCCTTGTATAATTTGATGTTCTAATTTGAATCTTATTGTCCAGATATGGTTCTTTATATGCCAAAGCTCTTCTTCAGATGCTCCAAGATGATGGGCTATATATGAGGCCCCTGGGACACGTAATCTATCTGATGTGCGGCCCTTGCACATCTCCTGAAATTTGTCATCTACTCCTGAGCAAAGTCATGAGGAATCTTGAAGAATTTAACCATCTCAACAGAAAAGTTGAAACTAAACATGCTTTGGGAAACAAATAAGTGGCATCGATGAATTCTCTTTATAGCATAGCCGGGGAAACATTAGGAGCCCTCGGATTGTTGAACAGATCACCATAGAAGCATTTGCTCTGGGCTGTATCGTGAAATAAATTTACTCCAGTTTCTGAACCGTGGAGACCCATTTTCTCAGCCAAAACAGACGTGAAAAATTTTGCAGGGGCAGATGTGGTTTTTTTAATTTTAATTTTTTTTGTCATGGGAAATTTCCCTTTGTAGTATTAGCGTGTCATAATTTAAATCTTGTGTCACGTAACTATATTAAGGAAGACCCTTTTTCAATGTGCTGTGTTACTGTCACGATGCACAATACCAGAATTGACAATATGGGACCTAGATCTCTCAAGACAGAATCTCTTCTTTTCTTTTCTTTTTTTTTTTTTTTTTTTTCCTCTCAATACTGTTAAATCCGACGCGAGATTATCTGAACATATGTTTTACATCAATCCTGATCTGTGCGGATACACTCATTAGGTTTATTTTCCTCGAATATAGGCAAATTTGGGATATTGTCAATGCAATGCATTTATGTTACTGGAACAAATAAAGTTGGAAAGAAATAGCAATTCTTTTAATATTATTTTGTCCAATAATTAAGGTTTATTTATTTTTCTTAATAAAAGTTATATTTGTAAGGAACAAGTCTTTTTAGTGAAGGAAAGGAATAGGAATTCTTTATCTGTACGGCATTATAAAAAAATAGATATTACTTATGGTAGAACTTTTTGTAAAATAAATAAGTGAATAAATATTTTACAGTAATAATGATAGAATGATGAATCGAATGCAACGCATGGAATCCAATCCCTAAGGAGTCTTGAGAGCTCGCAAACAGCATACACGCCTTCAAGCCTTCGAGCCTCCAGAAATGGTAAAATAAGTTATGAATTGGATGGCTAAAACTAACGGAAACAAAAAAGAAAAAAAAAAAAGGAAAAATCGTTTGAAGTTAAAACTAATGATTCGTTATTAAAGTAGCGTATGCATTACCATTTCACGTGACGCGCGTAAATTAGCGGTGTGGTTTATTTGACTGCCAGTTTTATTACGTGGGTTCATATTATTATTACTTACAAGAGGATAAAAATGTGTAAGATGTGATTGCATTTGACTGAAATTCAAGGTAAACGGTGCCACTGAACTTCAGAAACTACTGCATTGGTCATGCTTTAACGGATTAGAGTATTTACTAGAGGTTTAAATAATTCATTTTTGTTTAAGCAAAATATATATTTTGTTTTTAACGTTTTATCCTTTTTTTTTTTTCATCTGAGTTTTTCTTTTCTCTATTTAAATTCTTAATGCTTGTAAATATGAACTTTTTCCTAACTTTATATTTTTTGTTACGGAATGACACGTGGTAACTTTTAATTGGTCCAAATAATTATACTATATAAATAATAAAATAAAAATAAAAATTAAACAAAATTAGAAAGAAAAAAGGTTGAGATTAATTAAAAAAAAAAGAAGAGTTTTGGCCAACTAAGATTAAGGAGCGCCTAATAGCCACTATAGGGGATTAGGTGACCGCTTAGAGTAGTGAATGATAGCTTATTACCATGGTTTCTTCTTTTATTTTTTTTTTTTTTTCTGTTTTTAAGCTGTGGTAGATGATAACCTACTAGCACAATTTTTTTTTTCTTAGAACTATTTGCATTTTTTTTGCTAGCCGATCCCTAACTTTAAGGTGATCGAAGCTCCTCTTTTGAAACTTTGGTAGGTTTTTACTTTACACTTTATGAATATTTTAGTTTTTATCAATTTACTTAATTAATATATATAATTATAAAATTTTATTAGATTAATTATGTGGATCAATAGGAGGATGTCTTATCATGTCATGTCTCATTTCTTAACGGAAAATATAATGATGTTGAAATAAGTCTTTGTTTTTAAACATTTACAAATTTGTGACTGAAATAACAAGAAAGAAAAAAAAAAAAAAAGAAGAAGAAAGAAGATGATAAAGACTCAAATTGAGAATTGGTAAAACGTTAAATAGTAAAAAGATACTTTTCCCTTTCTATGGTCAACCAATAATATATAATTTTACTACTTTAGCGCTTTAAATTAAGTAATTTGAAGTGTTATTTTCCAGTTGGTATGATTCATTTGTTGGATAGGGGAACTCAACATGCTTTATGAGGGTTTCCCTTTTCAGCGATTGAAAAGGTTTTCACTTTGTTTCCAACACTGGGTAAAGTGTTTGAAGACGATAATATTTGTCGGCTTTGAGGTTATCACTTTGTTTCCAACATTAGGAAGTGTTTGAAGACGTAACGTTTTGATAAGCCATTGAACTTCATAATCTACCGCAATTTTTTTGGAATTTAGACTAATTTCCAAAAAGTTTGGCACACTCTATTTTCATTTGTCTAATTACACAAAGATTTTTCTCCGGTGTCCTAATAAAGAGTAACTCTTGACTAGTTGATCAAACAAAAAAAAAAAAAAGCATTTGGAGAATTTTTAAAACTACAATAAAAAAAATCATATTTAAATATCTTGGAACAATAAAATCGGTGCACGACGTTGAAAATTTCCGTACTTTCTTTGTTTTTCCTATCCGAAGTTGTCAAGTGTTGGCTAGAGGGAAATTAAAATGTGCTGGACCCAAAAAAAGCAATGGAAAGGAAGCAAAAAGCTGAGAAGCAGCCAGCTAAAAGATGACGTTTAGCACTTGACGTCTATTTTTATATTTACCTTACACACGAAATTGGTATTCTTTATGGGTAAGTGACGTGGCAAGTGTGAACGAAGAAATCTACGGTCAGGATACCCTCGGATTTTGCTTCGGACGATCCTAGGCGCATATCATTCACAGACATGGACGGCGGCAGTCTGTCAGGAAAAATCATGTGCCACACGGACCAAGGTAGCAACATGCTCCCACTCTTTCTTATTTTTAAGTGGAGGCTTTGGGGTGGTGTTACTACCCCAAGGCTAGACCTGGCACCAATTAGGCTATATAGGCAATATTGGACCGGTCTGGTATCAAAATTAATAAGCTCAGAGTCTTGATCGATATAAGTTGAGGTTGGTATAAATCATTAGACGGATAATATTTCTTATATAGAAGATGAGAGAATTTTAATTATTAATATATTTTTTAATATAACAGTTTAGATATTATTAAAACTTTAAAATTAATTAATGATATCAGATCAATTAATCAGTCCAAAAGGTAAAATCTTGCATGATGTACTCTTCAACCTATATAATGAAACCAACAACGGTATCTGTTCTACAAGATAAGAGATTATAATATTCCTTAAGTGGGATGTACCAAAATTTTAATTATTAAGAGGTTGGTATAAATCTATTTCCATAGTTTATTCTATTTAATCATAGTTGCTCTTGTCTAATTGTCCATATGATTGGTGCTATTAACTTTTTTATTACTATTAAAGTAAAATAAAGTTATTGCACGCAATATAAAAAGATACAAGATGCTTATATACATATAAATATATATAAAATAAAATAAGCTATAGATATTGCATAAAGTATAATAAAGCAATAATGTTATAATATAAAACTACCTTATATATCATAATCATAAAATAAAGTTACTCCGAGCTCTAACAAAACCATTTCTATAAAACATAACAATCGCTTATGTTATAACATGGAGTTATTTTATATATTACTACAAAATAGTTAATTTGTAACTTAAGGCTATTTTATGAAACTGGATATTTACTTAATAATTTAAGGTTATACTTAATAAAATAGTTAAATAAACAAAATATATTTTGTTATTTCTTTTTCTTTTGATTTAGTTGAAATTTTGCACATCAATATTAGCAGCAAGGTTGATCAACTAATGTACATCCCTAGAGATGGGGCGGTCAATTGAAAACCCGTCTTAGGAGGGGTGATTAGCTAATAAATTTGGATAGTTGATTGGTCCCTTCTAAAGAAAAATGATCGATTGATCATAATAATACATGTAATCGATTGATATTTATCCTTAAATATTTTTCAATAGAAAAACTTAATATCGAATCTCATCTTCTTCCATACTTAGTTTCATCCCTTTTAATTGTAGTTGATGATTAAAAATCATCATTAAGTATGTGTCTACAATTTGACCTATTCGATAATCTTAAAAATTATAATATTAAGTCTGCTTTCATCTTGTTTCTTTTAATAAAAATATAAATTTTTTTTTATTCAAGATGAAATAGTATTCTAATTTTCTCTTTTCGAAATGAGGATAATCTCCACAAAAAAATTTAAAAGAAATTCTTAAGTTTTATTGAAAATGATTACATTATTTTGTTGCAATTCTATACAAATTTTTTATACTTTCAATTAATACTTAATATGAAACTAATATTTAATTGATTAACTAATTGTTATTAATATCAAAATTATTATTGACTAATATCTAACTACATAAATTAAAAGAAAATTAAACTATTATTTTTTAATCTAATTTTGGGTTAAGTTGTTGACCAACTTCTCCAATAAATCTTTCTTTTTTCCTAACGGTAAATATTAATAACTTTTTAACACTTCTTTCTTTCTCATCGAGAGATCCCTTAAGCTCCATACGACTTCTAAATGGGAGAAAATCCTACGACCTTCTATTCATATTATTTCCTTATTTGAAAAGGTAATAAATTTACATTATGGGTGTAATTAAACTGGTATTTATTTGAGAAGAAGGGCCCATCAAGAAGAATCCTTCTTTATGATTCTTGAATAAATAAAAAGCTCTAACTTCTAGAATTTCCCCAAAGGTTGAATTAAGCCAAATTAGAAATATAAGAAAGAAGGGAAAAAAAAAAAAAAGAAGATGTAAGAATATGGAGTTACCTTAAAGATTTCCTTAAGAAGAATTCGGATGAGGAGGAGGAAATAGAATGTCATGTTGCTTGTGAAGAAGGAACTGCTTTTATAAAATTAAAATGAAGAAACTAACCTATTTTGATCTTTCTAATGATAAGGCTTATAATTAAAATGACAAAAATACCCCCATATATAGTATTCAAATAAAATTAAAAATAGGACATTTCAATACATGAGGTACTAACTAATTTTCCTATTATTTCAATCAATATTTTTCATATCGCAATAACTAAAAATATGACATATTATGTAGTTATTTTACTTGCTATTGTACACGTTAAGTTTTGATGTTGCCATTGGGTTCTACTATCCTTGTGGTGTGGCCATAACACTATGCTTAGCTGTTGTCCTAAATCGCCTTAGCTTCAACGATGAGTGCATTTAATCAAGCAGTAATGACTATGGGCTTAGTTTAAAACTGTATTATTCACATTATTGATGATTAAATGATATAATAAGTATGTTTTTACTAGAATAAGGTATGATAGATTCTCCATCTTAAGAAACTTTATATATAGTTAGCTAAATAAATTGTCAATGGTATAGAATTTTCAATTTAAAGAACATTTTTGAAGGCAATTTGAAATATGTTTGCATCATATACTATCATAATCAAATCTCTATACCTTAAGAAATGTTCACTCTAAATACAAAATGTAGCATTTAAATTATTCATCATTAAGATTATCAAGGGAATAAGTACAAGTGAAATTACAACTCATTTGAGAAGATTGACATATTGTTATTAAGTAATTTCACATGTCCAAAATTACTTTATTATTAAATTTAACATTTTAGTAATTTTATGAGTATTCCGTAATTTTAAATGTAGTTATTCCCTTGATATTCCTTAGTTGTGGACATAATAAATATTGTATGTAACATTTGGAGCCACACATAATCATAAAGTATTATATATGTCACAATGCTTGATTAGCTATGAGAATTATATATTTGATCTTAATCTTTATGTTAATAAAACAATATTAAATCTTGCATAAAACGTAAGAACATACATTTTGATCTACTAGATTAGATTAGGAATTCGGTGGTTGATTTATTTCAACTGGTTCCTTGGGCGTGGTGCAAACTGCAAACCAAACACGAGCTTAATAAATAGGGACCTATCCGCGAGAAAACAAAAAACAAGAGTTGACAATGTAACGTAGGTTAAGTAGCGTAGGCTGCCGTGGCAGAGGATCGCCGCCGGCCTCCACTTGGAGCAGAGCAACTAGTCGTCAAAATGGACTCACAAACTCATATATAAAACAACTGCTAGACCTTCCAGTGACTCTCTCTCTCTCTCCATAAGAACACAATTTGTGCAAAATCAGGCTTGTCCCTAAGTCTTACATAAGCCCGTTTCTCTCTCTTTTGTGCAATATTTGACTCTTCAATCCGTATTAGGTTTTCCCTCTCTCTCTTAAAATTTAATTACAATTTAAAGTTGGAATCTTTTCTGTAAGCGGATCCATCCTTGTTTCAAATATTTTAGGGTTTTATGATATGTATCAATTTGTGCTTTAATTTTTGGTCTGTTAATGTAATTGCTGTGAAGAATTTAAGTAAAGTTTGTGACTTTATATATTTAATTGGTGAGTTCTTTGCGATTAGGTTTTCTCTCTCTGTCTCTTCCTCTCTTTCTCTCTTTTTTGGTATGAAATTGCTTACTACTGTAGCTACTTACTGGTATATGTAAGTAGAAAGATTCTGTTTGTTGCATAACTAGTTATTAAATGGCTGATCGCGGGTTACCGTTCTTGTTCTGTTTCAACGCATCAAACAAACACGCACTAACTTGGAATATGGTTTCTGCACACTGGAGAGGGGATTTCTATTAGTTTGATTGGGAAGAAGTTGGTATCATTATTAAGATTGGATGGGTTTTTCTCTTAGAATATTGCTATTAGATCTATGTGGTGACGATGGTATGTGTTTCAGTTTAGTGCGTGTTTTGGTTCATGGGGGTGTGGACTGAAATGTGGGTTTTACAATGATATCACAGATCTGAAGATATATGCAGAGGCCAACAAGGTATATGGAGAGGACCAATTCAATAAACAATCGAGGAAAAAGGAGTTTGGATGGAAGTGAAGAGCAGCAGCCTGAGCGAAAAAGACCTGCTCTTGCTAGGTAGTTTTATCGTGTGCATGTGCGTGAGTGTGCTTATGTTGGTTTGAGCTGTGTCAATGAGCTTGTGAGATGTACTGCTGGGTAATTATATGCAATTTGACTTCTTGTCTGTTTGATTTCTATGTCAGTTGTATAATTGTTAGTCCTGAAACATAGGGTGGTTGGTGCCCTGCACCATAATATTTGGGAAACAAGTACTACTGAAAGGTATATTTGCTGAATTAAATAATTCATGATTAATTTCAAACTACTTATGGGGCAACTTAGTGGTGCTGCATTTTATCTCTCTGTCTCTCTGCCTCTCTCTCCTCTCTTTCCCCCACTCCTTCCCTCCAACCTGTGCCGTTGTTCTGTTGTCTCAATTTTTATTTGCTGTTGTCATTTTGTTGCACTTAACACCTTAAAGTAGCCATTTTTTTTCTACATTTTGTATCTTCTAAGTGAATGGTGCATATGTGGATTCTCTTGTTGAACAAGAGCTGCAGTTTATGATTGTGCATATTTTTCATCTGTCTTATAAATCTATGATGTTATGCAGTGTAATTGTTGAAGCTCTAAAAGTTGACAGTTTGCAGAAGTTGTGCTCATCATTGGAGCCTATTCTTCGCAGAGTGGTAAGCCTTCTGTCTCCTCTCTCAATTTTCCCCTTAAAGTAGTATTCTTATCACTGTTTGACGATGAGATGATTAATCATATGGCTCCTCCATTTGTTTGTATGAGTTAGCATGAGCTATGTGTTTGCAATTTTTCTTACACATCTGAGTGCTGTTGAAAGCCTCCCATCTTTTAGACGGGTTTGCTCATCTCTATATCAGTTGTGATTTATTATAGCCTAGTCTGCATACCCTTGATGTTGAACCATCAGACAAGCAAAACTTGTCAATGCACGGCCACATTATGGTGTTTGCTCATGAATGCAAGTAATGAAAAATCTAGACAAGGTGTTTGCTACTGTTTCTTCTTCCTTTTGGAGGAAGCAATTTGCAGGAACTGCCATGGTCTAATGTTAGTAATTCTTTTTTTAGGATTGCCGATGGTTAAAGTGTAATTACATTCTCATAGTATCAATAAATTAACTCAGTATGGGTAGAACTCCAGAAATCAAGTTAACATTTTCTTAGTGAACATTGTCATAGGCCTTCTTGTTACTATGTAAGTTGTCATTGCTCTTGTCTCTGACTTTACCTTTCCTTTTGTTTTTTCAAAATTAATTTTATAATAATTATTTCTGACCAGGTTAGCGAGGAAGTTGAACGTGCTTTGGCAAAAATTGGGCCTCCAAGACTTGCTGGAAGGTTTGTGACTATATGTAGGAAATATAATATATGCTTCTTCCTCCATATTGAGAGTTGTGTGCTGTCTTAAGCTATTGCCACGTAGATACGTTTGAACAATTTTCAATTTGTAGATATTGAATAGTTTCATAATGATATGAATCTGTTGAATGAGTTGACACTGTTGGGAGATCTTTTCACTCATGGATTTAGTTGAACCAGTTAAAAATGTCTGCATACACTCGGAAAAGTTGGGCATGTGCATATAATCTCTCTTTATTGCTGCAACTAGTAACTTTAGGATTATTAATTACATGCAATATTATTCTTGAGCTTTTGTGTGAAATCCTATCTGTGGGACTGCGTATCTGAGGACCTCCTACTGTGTGCAGCTAATAGTAGATAGTGGCACAAATGTCTTGATAAAGCTGGTGCTGTACGTCTAAGTCTTTGAAAATACTACAGCTTACCACTAACATCACTGATATGTGAGATGAAACATGTAGGTATCTCATTCTTTTGGGGGTAAAAGATATATACGGGTTTCTTTATTTTGAGATGCTTAGTTATCTCAAATAGTGCTTAGGGTGTTAAATGCTTTGTAATGGAATCTCTCTCTCTAGATTCTCATTCAAGCAAGCCTGAGTAACATTCTTATCTCAAATGAGCCCCATAGTTAAAGTACTCAAAGGAAGGTTAATGTGAACAATGGGATATGTCTCAGCATTTAATTGGTCCGTAAAGCTTTAGAGACGTGAAAAAAAAAAAAAAAAAAACGCTGAATTGGTAGGCTCATTGCCAGCCCCCTCAAGGGTAGGTGGTAGTCAACTACCATGTTGGAGGTCGTGTGACCCCCCCCCCCCCCGCCGCCCCGCCCCCCAACAAGCAGGGCGCAAGGTGGGTCGCCAGCCACTACCTCAAAATTTAAAAAATGAAAAGAAAAATCATGAAATCCTCTTGGGTCATGTGACCCCATAAGGCTGCACAAAAAGTTTTCATGTTTTTTCCCTTTTAATTTTTTTTTTTTTAATTTTAAAATTTTGTGGTGGTGGGCGGCTACCCACCACGCTGGGATGTTGCTGGGGATTGTGTGACCCCCACTCAATGTGGTGGCCAGCCACGCCTGCCCTTAGGGTCCTTGGCAATGTCCTTATAAGTTCATGGGTTTTTTTTTCCCCCTTTTTTCTGATTTTAGTCAAATTATTCAATAAAATATATAATAAGATAATTTTATTAATCTCATTATTATTGACCAATCAGATGCTGACTTGTGTTAAATGATTATCATTGACAAATAGTTATAAAACGTAAGTCATGTTTGTCAAAAGGAAAAACCCCATCACTTGTTGGCAAAATCCTCTAAAGGCAGGCAATGTTTTTGTAATAACTTATCCACAGTATCTTATTTGTGAGGTATCTAATTTGAAATTGAAGAAGTTTTGGATAATGATGATCCCTTTGGTGCTAATCTGAAATTTAAGAAGTTTTGGATAGTGATGAGCCCTTTGGTGCTTATGTTAGCTCTCTATTTGGCTTCTAGAGTATTCAAATGACTTGTGCAATTCTCCTTTGAAAGCCTTTTTCTCAAAGCATCATATCAACACGTGTGTTTTCTATCTTGACATGGATGCAGAACTTCACCAAAGCGAATCGAAGGTCCAGATGGAAGGAACTTGCGGCTGCAATTTAGGTCGCGTCTTTCTCTTCCCCTCTTCACGGGGGGTAAAGTTGAGGGGGAACAGGGGGCAGCAATCCATGTAGTGTTAATTGATGCAAACACTGGTCAAGTTGTGACAAGTGGACCAGAATCCTCATTGAAATTGGATGTTGTTGTTCTCGAAGGTGATTTTAACAATGAGGATGATGAGGGGTGGACACAAGAAGAATTTGAAAGCCATGTTGTCAAAGAACGTGAAGGAAAACGACCATTGTTAACTGGTGATTTGCAAGTGACACTCAAGGAAGGTGTGGGAACCATTGGCGAGTTGACATTTACTGATAACTCAAGCTGGATTAGGAGCAGGAAGTTTAGATTAGGTTTGAAGGTTTCATCAGGATTTTGCGAGGGTCTTCGCATATGTGAGGCAAAGACGGAAGCTTTTACAGTGAAAGATCACAGAGGAGAATGTACGCATACATTCTATTATTATGAAATTGTTGCTTTCATGATCTTTCAACATATTATTAATCACACAATTTTGTTTTTGATATGTAGTGTACAAGAAACACTATCCACCTGCCTTAGAAGATGAAGTATGGAGGCTGGAGAAAATTGGAAAAGATGGGTCCTTCCACAAGAGGTTAAACAATAAAGGAATATTCACAGTTGAAGACTTTCTGAGGCTTGTTGTTAGAGATCCGCAGAAATTACGCACTGTGAGTTATTTGCTCCCATTGTCATTTAGTTTGTTATGTTAGTATCTAATATGATTAAAATAATGGGGTGTGAATATGGCTTAATGTGTTCTGTTATTACTCACCAATAATATTTTCTATTTCTTATAGATCCTTGGAAGTGGTATGTCAAATAAGATGTGGGATGCTCTCTTGGAACATGCCAAGACCTGTGTCCTTAGTGGAAAGCTTTATGTTTACTATCCTGAAGATGATAGGAGTATGGGTGTTGTTTTTAACAATATATATGAGCTCAATGGTCTTATAGGCGGGGAACAGTATTTTGCTGCAGATACTCTTTCTGACAGTCAAAAGGTAAGCGGTGCATAGCTCTCAGGCATTTACTACAATAATGTTTTGGGCAATAGGTTTCATGTTGTCTTTACATGAGATGCTTACCATGGTATTGATGTCTGTTTCAATAAACTTGGGGCATGAATCAATCTAGAGAAAGGGGAAAAAAAGGGTTTCTGGTACTGTTACAGCTGCCTAAAAGTTATAAGGTCTAGGACCACCCATATGGGAAGTATATTCTGGTTACCAGGACAATGCAACAAAAGTAGAATATGATAGCATGATACACAGAAGACAACATAGTACAACCCTATGGAGGAGAGTACAAAGGGTATTGGATATGCTAGAGGATGCCTTAAAAGAAATTGTATGTAGGTTTTAACCCTCTTGTACCGCATTTGATGTATATACTTTTAGAAGATAAGAAGGTTGTTTTAATGGTTTTTTAGTAAAATTTTTGTGTCGTTCAGTGATGAGATTTTTGTACGGCCTGCTACATAGTACGTAGTTTTTTGGTTTTGTTCCCTATGGGGCATTTGTCCAGTTCCACATTTATTTTAAAAAGCAATATGGTACTGAATTTTTTTTCCCCTCAAATCTGACTCATTTTTTCAAAATCACGTGACCATTCTTGTTTGTGGTCGCTCTATCCTATGTGTCATGCATCCAGTGGAATCAACAACCTGGGTCCCTGGATTATTCAATCTTTTCCGCATCAATCTTACAGGCATCGTGGATGCTAATGGACAAGAAAGATAAGAGTAGGACGACATTAGCTCAAGAAGCCATATTTAGAAGATGAGAGTGTTAGAGAAGATACAGTTTGGTCTAAGTTAGCAAAGACAATTCTTTAAATGCAATTCATTTGTATATGTATTATTTTGGGTAAATTACAAATACATGACTTGTGTTTTTGTACTTTTGCAAAGAGGTCACCTGAGTTTTAGTTTTTGACAAATATGTTACTTGAGTTTCTTAATTTTTTGTTAATTATATAGGACACGTGGTGAGCTGATCCAATTATTAAATAATATAAATAAAATTGATATATTTTTTGTTGTGCCTAGTTTTTTTTTTTTTTTTCTTTATTTTGGGGGGGTGGGGTTGAGGGGCAACTCCTCCAGGGTGGTTGGCTGTCCCTTAGCCTTGGGGTGGACAGAAAATAGTTATTTGTGGTGCGATCCCCCCAAGGTGGCTGTAAAACGGCTAGATGCAACAGTGGGTCGCGACCTACACGGTGACCATAGGGGGGCTGTGTATCCTCCCTAAGGTGGTGGGTTGTGACCCAACTTTGAACTGTTAGGTTTTCTTAATGTTTTTTCTTTGCTTTTTTTTTTTTTTCTTTAATTTATTCGATCATTAATTTTAATACTAACTAGTAAGGGTTTGATACATGTCCAGGAACTTAACAAAAAGTTAAGCAACTTAGGTAACGTGTTTTTCAAAAACTAAAACTCAAGTCACCTCTTTGTAAAAATATGAAATCACAGGTCATGTATTTATAGTTTACCTTATTATTTATGACTTCAGAACTGTTTCTCTAGTAGGATAGATTGTGAACTATTCTTTTTTTAATGATTGACCTTTGGGACATTAATGATACAATTTCTTTTTTCCTTGGGATAAGTTTGTTGATATGATTTTTGACATGTATAAATAACTACCTTTCAGGTAGATCTAGATTTTTCGATATATGAAACTGAGATAAGTGACACATAAGATGTTTAGTTAGATAGTTCTATTTTATTTTCTATTTGCTTTAGTTCAAAGAATGTTTTATTGTCTCCAAGGCCATTGTAGCCTAGTAGTAGAATGTTGGTCTCTTAGTGAGATGAACCGGTTTTAATTCCCCCCACCCCAACGCTGTACTGTGTATAATAGTTGGCCAAAAAAATAAAAAAAGAAAAAGAATGTTTTGTAGTTTTCCTTGTATCAATCACTTTGGCCTGCTTCATTCTTGCATGCATGTTCATAGCGCACAAAATGTAATTAGTTCATGGTTCATATTTCTTAGTCATTCTTTTAGAATGTAATGAGCAATAGAGTGTATGCTACTGATTTGCAATTTTTGGCTTGTTAGTGCTGTTGTCACCATTTCTTTCCCCGTGTTTTTTGGATGAATGCATGGGTTTAATGGATTTTCTCTGTTTGTGTTATGTATAAATTATATATGCATAAAGATACATTTACATATATGTATATATATATACATATATATGTATATTAATATATTTCACAGCGTTTGTTTGGTACATTCATTTTTCAACCTTATGAGATGCTCAAGCTAAGTCTGGGTTAATATTACATGATCAGTGGTACCCTTTATTTTGCAGGTTTATGTAGATACATTAGTGAAGAAAGCATATGACAATTGGAGTCAAGTGATTGAGTATGATGGCAAATCACTCTTAAACTTCAAACAAATAAGAAGGTCATCTCGAAATGATCCTCAAAGTGGGACACTTGATTATCCTAATTCTTCAGAACATCAGCTGCAGATGTCAAGGATGCCAGTTCCATTTACCCCTGATCAGCCTCCAGCAAATACAAGTTTACTTGGAGGTAAGAATGGGCTTGTGCTTTAGATTGCTACTAAATTTAGAGTGGATTTTTTGGGGGACTTTCTGTCTCACTTAAATGTCATCACTTCAACAACTAATTGGCTTAGACACATTCAACAGATGAATTGACTATCAAAGTTGTGGCACCTAAACTGACTTAATATTGTTTCCTACATTCCATTCCATTGCAAGTAGAAACTTTATTTTATCTTGAGGCCCAAAACCCAAAAGGACAAATGAGCAAAGAGGACCAACTATTTTGGCTTTTCTCTTTTTATTGCACGATCTGTCCTTACGTGCTATGCTGAAAATAGAAGAATATCTTGTGTAGTAGATACAGTTGAAAAACTGATCATTAATTTATGGATTTATTCTCCCACAGGGTATGATGATATGGCTGCTAGGTACTCTAACCAGTCCCAGCTTGTAAATTCGAATTCTCGTCCTCAGTATGTCAATACAACATATGCACCACATGACCAACTAATCAACAATTCAAACCAGGCTCAGAGTTCTAGAAATGACCATAGTGTTGGATTGGCCCTTGGTCCTCCACAGCCATCAGTTTTCCAGACTGCTAGTGCTCCCATGCAGGCATCTACCCTGAATCCTTTTGATGATTGGTCTGGAAACCGGGACAAGGGGGATATGGAATTCTTGACAGAAGATGAGATTCGGATGCGAAGTCATGAGATGCTGGAGAATGAGGATATGCAACATTTACTTAGACTTTTCAGCATGGGAGGCCATGCCACTATTAATGTTCCCGAAGAAGGCTATGTATTCCCAAACTACATGCCATCACCGCAGCCATTTGATGAGGATCGCTCACGTTCAGGTAAAGCAGTTGTGGGTTGGTTGAAAATTAAAGCAGCAATGCGGTGGGGCTTTTTCATACGAAAGAAAGCAGCTGAGAGAAGGGCGCAAATCGTCGAGCTAGAAGACTAATGACTTTCAATGGTTAACTGTGTTCGAAGACACCAGATGGTAGCAGTACAAAGAGCTGGTGCATTGTTTTTCATGGCTTTTGCTTTCACTGAAATCTCATCATGATCGTCGAGGAAAGAGTTACTTATGGCTATTCGAATCCTTTATGTGGGGTTTGTCATGGATCTTTACCGATTCAACATGTCGATACTGGGGTTCTCTTGTACAGTTCTCTGTACAGTAAGTTTCTTCTATGTATTACCCTCGTCATCCACTTGTGAGCCCAAATCTATCCCTCTATTCTATTTGTTTGTGAACAACATATACTGGGTAAGCGGATATGTGTATGTATTTTTCAATTGATGACCCAATTGACTCTAGTTGGGAAATATTTCTGATCTAGGCATGTCCATGTACTAATTGCTTTCTTGATCATTGTGAAACCAAAAATCCCTAGTTTTTGCCGGCATTTTATTCTTGGTTTTTCTTTACCATGTACTACATTTGTGTGGAGGGAGAACCGAACCTGTTACGTTTCATATAGATGGCGGTGCTTATAAACTGTGTTCTCGGTAAGTTATGTCTCTGGATCAAACCGACAATAGTGGAGGAGAGATTTGTTTTCAGATCAAGACAAGTTTTTGACTTCGGAGTGAAACAAAGCCCACTTGCTGCAAGATCATGCAAGTTCATGTGAGTGATGGTTGAGCTCAAGATATCAAACAAAAGAAACCCACATCACGAGGATTCAAACTATATGAATCCTCCATTGAGTTGATTATATTATGGCTTGTGGCGATTGCAGGATTTGTTCTTTGCCTAAGCTTTGGGGATGCTAGGGCTATGTTTTTCCTTAATGGCATATTAATAAACGGTCTCAGTATTCACTATGGTATTACGTTCTCTCCTTTGGCATCGGCTGAGCGAATGGTGAATTGTAGTGGCCTGTCAAGAATGTCGTAAGAATAAGGCTAATGTAAGGCAAGTTTCTCTAGTTTGATTTTCCTTATTTTACTAGGATGTGGAATGAATTTAGACTCCCTAAATTGAGTAAACTCATAATACCTGCTTATCTTGTACAAAATAATAAGCATATATATGTATATATATATATATATATATATATCTCGACTATTGTGCTGGTAGCTGTGGGTCGCAACCCATGAAGATATATAGGTCTTGGCTAGTTAACCAAAGCTGGGTGCCTGGGGCTGGTTACCCGCGGGAGTAAAGGTTTTCTTTGTCGCCCCCTTTTTTGTTATTATTATTAGTTTTTATCTTTTCATAATTATTATTACTATATTTGATATTATATATATATATCTACTTTTCTGCTGATAGCTTGGGTCGCGACCCATGAAGATATGTATGTCTTGGCTAGTTACCCAAAGCTGGGGGCTTGGCGCTCGTTACCTGAGGGAGTAAAGGTTTTCTTTGTAGTACCTCTTTTTTTTTTTTTATAATTATTATTACTATATTTAATTTAACATATTTAATATTATTATTTTATTAAATTAATTATGTTTTGTCGATTATATGCTGATATATGTTCAGATAAGTAACATTGACCTATAGTCATAAAATACGAATACTAGCATAGAAAATTAGTTAATCACAAGTATATAAAGGGATGGAAATTAATATATTTAAATGTAATTTTGGTGATTGTTTAGAGAAAATGTTGAAATTTGAGAGAGGGCACTAAGAGAAGAAATCAAGTAGGAGGAGGTTAGGCCATGAAGGTTCAAGATTGAGAACTCAGTGAGACGTGCTATGGTGAGAAAGTTAAGAAGTTTGAATACAAAGAGAACAAGCATGAATAAAAAGACGAAAAACATAAGTATGCTCCTTTACATATATTGTCCTCTTCTTTTTTTTTATATAATATTGGGGTGGGTGGGGTTTCTGTACGTGTAAAAGAGTTGCATCATAGAAGGGAGGGAAAGTAAACATAGAAAAATGAATTGAAAGCAAAAGAGGGGGAGAAAAAAAAAGAAAAAGAAAACTTGATATAGGCAGTGATCTAAGAGGAGGTGGAGCATTCGGGGAGAGGACTTGTGGAAACCTTTTGGCATCATTACAATGGTTATAAATCATGTAATCCTCCTGCAAACATTTTAGCCTCTCGACTTGTGGTATCCAACTCATGTGAAAGCCATGGATTTGAAGTGGGTGTGGTTGAACTGCATGAAGATGAAGTAGAAGACCTAATGCGAGCATTTGCATTGAAGTTCCTATAAGAAGCAGTAAAAGGAGCTTATGAACAATCAATCTTCACAAGTCCAACTCAGGTTGCCCAGTCATCAGCATTTCCCTCAATTTCAAGGCCACACGTATACTATTTTGTGCTTTTGACTCTTTAAAGTTTAGTGGAGTCTCCACATGCGAGAGCGAAAAAGAAATTTGGGTTGGGCTCGTTGCAACTCATGAAGATGACTCTCTGTCTTGTGTCGAAGAAATGTCCTCTTTCAAGATTATGAGATATTCAAAATGAATCTTGATGAAAAAGTTTAAAAAATATATAATAAGTTAAATGATATTGTAAATGACTTAAAATCATTTGGAAGCGATATAACTGATGCTGAACGTATAAGAAAGACTCGGAAGGTCTCTATTCCATTCATGGGATGTAAAGAGACCATCTATTAAAGAGGAAAGGGACATGAGTACCTATCCCTTCCATAATCTGCCATCATCTTTAATGTCCTATGAATCTGAGATTAGAATCTTAGAAGAAAGGTATCAAATAAACTTAGCTTTGGAATATGCAAAATCAAACATTTTTGTTGATGATGATTATGAACTTGCTCTAGTCGTAAGGAAGTTGCAAAAATTTTACAAAAAGAATAGAGGTACCGAAAGAATCTTCCTGAAAAAAGAGAATAAAGGCTACTTGGAGATAAAAAGGAAACATATTTATCATGAATGTAATAAACCCATATATTATAGAAATGAATGTCCATGATATAAGCCTTTTCTGGTGGCGACGAGAAGGACAATGATGGCTACTTGGAGTGACATCGAAGAATTGAAATTTGAAGTCTAATAAGAGGAAACAACAAACATTTGTCTAATGGCGGATGTAGAGCTTCTTGATAACTATGGTGAACTACTTGATCCAGTGGCGGAATATAAAAAAAAAAAAGATTGAGCAACTAAATGTTGAGAATAGAATTCTTAGAGAAGAAAATAAATCTCTAAAAGTAGACTAGTAGAAAAGGTAAGAGAGTCTAGTAGAAGCATATAGACTCTTCAAGTGCCTCGGAGAACGTATAAGGGAGAGTTGATCGGAAGCTCATAGATATACAAAAGTAGGTACATTAATTTCTTGAAATAGAAGATTTTATTGCTGTGGCATAATGGTCATATTGTATCTAATTGTTGGTATAATTAAGAATTCAATAATTATTTAAGAAGAAATAGAAATAGAACGAATTCTCCATGGAATCCAAGTGGATTTGGGTTCCTTGAACAAAATAATCAATTACTTAAGACAAAAGATAAAGAAAAATGGTATCTAGATGGTGGTTGTTGCAGAATATGACATAAGATATCTCAAGATTCACGAGTGTAAAAGAGTTGAATGGTGGTTTTGTAACCTTTAGAGATAATGACAAAGAAAAAATTATTAGCATTAGCAATATTGGAAACTCATCCTATATGCTATTAGTTCATGGCTTAAAACATAATTTTCTCATTTTTAGCTAGTTGTGTATTGTAATACTTTGTCTTCAAACAATTATTCAGGGTAAAGAACCACGTCTTAACCTAGGCATGAGACGTACAAGGCCATAGTTGGAAGCAAAAATTAATTCGTTAGCGGTATTTAGAATAGTAAACTACGACATATAATGTGATGTTAATAGTAAAATTAATAGAAGGTTATGGAATAATATTTGAGGGTACGTATATTCACTAACTATATTTAATATGAAAAGCCTATAAATAGATTATCATAAAGTCTAAACATGAATATATAAGTGTCCTATGTCAAATTTAACTAAATATTTAACAAATGAGTAGTTTATGATTTGTGACGGAGACATAAGAAGAATTAAAAAATAATGAAATTATCAATAACACTTTGGTAAATTTTGGTAATGTGAAGCTCGAGTCAAGAGTTTCGATAATTAATGAACTCTTAGAATTAAATTATTTAGATAATAAAGTTAATAAAAGGAAAAAGTACAGAAAAGCTCTTCACGTTTATTTTGTTTTCTATTTCAGTCCTTAACATTTCAAAAATTTCACTTAAGTTCTTAACGTTTACAAAAGTTTACAAATAAATCCCTTTAACTGATAGCATTAGATTTTAAATTGGAAAAGTACAAAAAAGTCCTCAATATTTGATTCTTTTTCTATTTTAGTCTGTAATGTTACAAAATTTTTATTCGTGCCCTAGGCATTTATAAAAATTTACAAATTAATCCTTTTAATCGATAACATTAAATTATTATTTATACATTGACACGTGACAATATTCTATTAGTCTATACATTTCTTTTATATAACTAATATAATAAAATATTAAAATTAATTAATTAAAAAATTATGCAAAAATAGTAAAAAATAACAAAAATTTATCAAAAAATTGAAAAAGACGAAGAATAAGAAAAAATCTACAAAATTAAGAAAAAAAATACTAAGATAATACATTTAATAAATATATATATATACTTAGATACATGTATATATTAATATTAATTTTACACTAAATTAATAAAAGTCGCCGACCTCCTCTTGCCCTTAGATGGTTGAGTTTTTTTTTTATATATATATTTTTCCATTTTTAGCAAATTTTGTTTTATTAATTTATTTTAAAATTAATATTAATATGTATGTATTTAAATATCCTTAGTAATTGTTTTTTTTTTCAATTTTACATATTTTTATTATTTTTCATTTTTCCAATTTTTTTGACAATTTTTCATTATTTCTTAATATTATTTATAACTTTTTTAATACCTTAATTGATGTTTAATATTTTATTATATTATTTTTTTAAAAGAAATATATGGACCAACAAAATGTTGTTACCTATTAACGTACAAATGATAATTTAATCTTATCAGTTAAAAGAACTATTTTATAAATTTTTACAAATGTTGATGATTATGAAAATTTTGAAACATTAAGGACTAAAATAGAAAAAAAGTAAAAATTGAGGACATTTTTGTACTTTTCTAATTTAAAATGTAATGCTGTAAGTTAAAAGAACTTATATGTAAACTTTTGTAAACGTTAATGACTTAAATGAAAGTTTTAAAATGTTAAGTACTAAAATATAAAATGAGGCAAACGTTGAGAACTTTTTTATACTTTTCCTATTAATAAAATGATATGAAATGGCACTTGGAAGGCAATGTAAACTCATTAGTTTTATGTTAAAGTATATACTCATGAATTGATATAAAGATAATTAATTAATATATATATGTGTGTATGCGTATATATATATACGTGAATTAAGATAGTATGTATGTATACGCCTACAAATTAGTGACATTCAAATTATGTTATAACTACACTAACAAGTAAATTAAGAATAATGAATAAGGATCTTGTTATTTTATAACCAAACTAGGAAACGCAAACCCTATAATTTGTTTTGGTTCAACCAATTCTTTGGAATTTCATATAATGAAAACACATAAGAACAACAATGCAAGAATTGGACAATTTTAGTATAGAATTAAAAGGGAAACATTTATTAATATATATATATATATATATATTGGTCAAAAAGAGCGAATATTATTATTTGACATTCATCATGATTAGAGTGCTTTAGCACCCTCAGACACATATGGAACTAAAACAGCATCCTCGCTAAGTAGCTTTTGAAGATTGGGGTTGGGGGGGGGGGGGGGTGGAAGAGGAGGAGGAGGAGGGGGTTAGACTACCATACACTAGTACTCATCCCTCTTTAGACATGTGAAGTTACCCAATCAGCTATTCTATTAGCTTTTCTTTTGCAACAGAAACAGGATAAGGGCATTTGTTTCTTTTATAAGAAAGCAGGTCATGTGAGGAAGGATTGCCTTAAATATGGAAAGTGGCTCACAAAGAAAGGTGAACTTCTCAGCTTTGTTTGTTCAGAAGTTAATTTACCTTTAATATCAACTCACACTTGGTGGATAGATACAGTTACAACTATTCACATAAGTGTAACTATGTAAGGTTGTTTATGGAGCCGAATGCTAAATGATGTTGAAAGATTCATCTATGTGGGCAATGGTGACAAGGTTCCTGTTGAGGCTATTGGCATTTTTAGATTATAATTAGAGTTTGGTCATTATTTAGATTTGGAAGAGACGCATTATGTACCTTGATTTAGACATAATTTAATTTTTGTTTCTCATTTGGACAAATTTGGTTATCTTTGTTCATTTAGAGATGGAAAATTTAGTTTTTTTCAATATTCAAATATTATTTCTACCAATACTTTGATTGATAATTTATACAAATTGAATTTGCATGCCTCATATATAGAAGAAACCTTACATAGAAGTAATTGTAGTATAAAGCGAAAATTAATAAATGAGAATTCCTCTATGTTATGGTATAAGCGTTTAGGATATATTTCCAAACAAAGGATCCAATGGCTTCTGTCAGAAGGAATTTTGAATTCTCTTGAATTTTTTGATTTTAAAATATGTGTTGAGTGTATTAAGGGAAAGTAAACAAATATTAAGAAAAGAGGTGCCAAAAGGAGTTCTGACGTCTTAGAATTAATACATACTGATATACGTGGTCCATTCCCTATGGCTTTATGGAATAGTCAATGGTATTTTATTGCTTTTATAGATGACTATTCTCATTATGAATATGTATACTTGATACATAAGAAGTTATAGTCGTTGGACGTTTTTAACGAAAATAAAGTTGAAGTTGAAAACCAACTTAATAAGAAAATTAAAGCTGTTAGATTTAACTGTGGTGGTGAATACTACAATAGATTTGATGGATCAAGCGAACAACATCTTAAACCTTTTGTGAGGTGCTTAAAAGAGTGTGGGATTGTTCCTTTGTACACTATGCCGGGACAACCAAGTCAAAATGGTGTAGCTGAGAGATGTAATAGAACTCTAAAGGATATGGTTAGAAGTATGATTAGTCATTCTTCTTTACTAGAATCACTTTAGAGAGAGGCATTGAAGATTGTAGTGTATATCCTTATCGAGTTGCAAGCAAAGTTATATCCAAAACCCCATATGAGTTATGGATTGGTAAGAAGCCTAGTCTTAGACATTTTCATATTTGAGGGTGTTCAATTGAAGCTAGACCATATAGGCCTAATGAGAGAAAACTGGACTCGAGAACAGCTAGCTACAACTTTGTTGGATACTCAAAGCAATCAAAAGGATTTAAATTTTATGATCACTTAAGTTGATCCTTTTTTGAGACTGGGAATGTTAAATTTATTGAGGATGTTAGATATAGTGGGAGTACTCCAATCAGAAATATTGTTTTTGAGGAGGAATGTGTTAATATTCCTATAGTTGCAATTGAAAGTATATTGATAATTATGCCTGTTGCTTTTTAGGATGCAAATACAGATGTTCAAAATATTCCTAGGACTCCTCTTGCTTTTGTAGAGGAGCGAGCTCTTACTCATATTGAGGAATTACAATAACCTTAAGAGGAAGTGCCATTATGTAGATCTACTAGAGAAAAAAGATTTGCGATTCTAAATGACTATTTTGTACACCTTTAAGACCATGAGTTTGATATAGGACTGAAAGATGATTAATCATCTGTCAGTCAAGCCAAACAAAGTGCAATTGCCTAAAATGACTATTCTTGTTATGGATACCTATACTTCATCAAAAGACTCTATTAGAATCATTATGTCACTTGTAGCTCATTATGATTTAGAGCTCCATTAGATGGATATAAATACTGCATTTCTCAATGGTAATGTTAATGAAACAATTTATATGGTGTAACTAGAGAATTTTGAATCTAAGGAATCAAAGTATCTGGTATACAAATTAAAGAAATCTATTTATGGATTAAAGTAAGCATCTCGTCAATGGTACCATAAATTTAATCAAGTAATTTCCTCTTTTGGTTTTAAGGAAAACATTATTGATCAATGTATGTATCACAGGATTAGTGGGAGTAAATTCATTTTTTTGGTGTTATATGTCGAATATATTTTACTTGTAAGTAATGATATAAGGTTATTGAATGAGACTAAGAGATTTCTTTCGAGTAATTTTGAAATGAAAGATCTTGAAAATGTATCCTTTGTACTAGGCATACAAATTTGTCTTGATCATTCATGAGGAATACTAGGCTTATCACAAAGGGCATATATTGATAAGGTACTAAGTAGATTTAGCTTGAAAGATTGTGTACTAAGAGATACTCTTGTGGCTAAGGGTGATAAGTTCAGTTTGCTTCAATGTTCTAAGAATGACATTAAGAAAAAGGCAATGGAGTAGGATCCCTTATGCATCAATAGTAAGGAGTTTTATGTATGCTCAAGTTTGTACGGATCCGGATATGGCGTATGTTTGGTAGATATCTGAGTAATCCTGGCATGGATCATTGGAAAATGGAAAAACATGTTATGTGATACTTATAAAGAACAAAGGATTATATGCTCAAATATTATAGATTTGATCATTTGGAGGTCATGAAGTATTCAGACTCTAACTATGTTGGATGCTTTGATAGTAGAAAATCCACTTCTAGTTATATTTTTATGATGGCTGATGGAGTTATATCATGGAAAAGTGTCAAACAAACACTTACAGCTTCTTTTACCATGGAGGTAGAATTTATTGCTTGTTATGAGGTGTTAAATCAAGGAATATGGTTGCAAAATTTTATCACTAAATTGCAAATTGTTAATGGTATTCAGAGACCATTGAAAATTAATTGTGATAATAAAGCTGCTGAACTATATTCTAAGAACAGTAGAAGTTCATTGAAATTGAAGCATATTGACATAAAGTTTCTCATAGTTAAAGAGAGAGTTTGAAGTTCTCAAATATCAATTAAACAAATTTGTATGAATCTCATGATTGTAGATTTGCTTACTAAGGGTTTACCCACCAAAGTGTTTCAGGAACATGTTTCTCATATGGGTGTTATGAATTTTGATGATGTATTGATATAATGAGAGATTAGTTTTTAATTGATGTTTAGTTACTGTATTTTGTTATAATTAACTCATATATAGTTGTTTTTGAATTCTCTAAAATAAAGTTTTATATATTTCAATTGTAGTTGTGCAAGTGTAGAGTTTATTATGAGTTATAAAGTAGGACTTGTTCGAAATTGGCATGTTAAAGATTACATTACATGCAATTTCCATGCTACACATCTATACTTGATTTATGCTGTTGATTATATTGATATTGTGAACATTGATGGGTTATGTCATGACAAATGACGATAAAGATTGCTTTGATCCTATATTAATGTGATTAATGGACTAGATTGTTTGGAGATGAGACTTAGTATAGTCATTAAAAGTTTGAGCTCATAAGGATTTTACAATATACAATTGTTAGGTGATATATGTGACTTAAGTGGAAGATTGTTGTAATTTTGTGGATCACTATATCAATTATATCAATTAATTGTATATTGTTGACCGTCTAATTAAATTGAAGAGTTAAGCTGTTAAATAAAAGTAATCATTTGGTTAATAAATAAATGAATATGGCTTATAAACTCATCTATATGGACTTTTGGTATAGGCTTAATATGTAGAAACTCAAATATTTTATTTCATCTATTGTGATGGGCCAGAATGAAATAAAATAATAAAGCCTATATATATAGGGTTAAGGTCTCCAATTTAGTAGTATGATTTTAGGGTTTCCTCTTTTGCTTTTTCTTATATCCCATTTGTAAGAAAATTAAGAGCAAGTATTATCATAAACTGAAAGACCATAACCTTTAAAGAAAGTTACTTTCCATTGATTCAGGTGTACTTTCGTAGATATTGTAATTATGTCTTGTGCTTTAATCTTACATATGAAATCCTGCCATATTCTATATGGAAATCTAAAAGTTTTAATTCTTTTCACTAGATTCATATAATTTGGTTGCTCTTATTAGGTTAAAGGATAACCAACTGCTATACTTGAATAGTATATCTAAGTAAAATTCCTAAACTTTAATCCATTTCTTTAATTTAATCCCTACGAGTATTGAATCAACTTGAGTGGAACCAAGTTGATTGCATTACCTAAATAAACTCAATAAATTGGAGCTGGGCATTCTTTTCATTTTGTCCAACTTAGTAAAATGCTAATAATAAATTGAATGTTAGTTGTTGAAGCTTCTACTCTCGATCTTCATTACTTTCTAAACCACCTTTTGATTGTTGGCATTTGTTTTTCTATATTTTGTATTTGATATACTTTTTGAATTATATTCTAAGTTTTTCAAATTCTCTAAAATGGTTCATAAATTTATGCTTTTTCCATTGTCATTGCTTTCAAATGACATTATTATTATATTATGAAATTTCTAAATGCACTTGTTAAAAATACTTGAGACATGTTTTGTTATCATCAAAATCAAATGAGGAGACTCAATATTTTCCCTTTTTTTTGATGAAAAAACATTGTATGAAATATATTATAAATTTAAATATCAAATGCACTAATTTCCATTTTTAAAATTATATTTTTTGTCTACCTTTCCTTTATCCCTTCTTGTTATTAGAAAAAATAGCCATAAATTTTTTTATCACAAAACTTTTATAAGCTTTTCTCCCTCTTTAAAATCATCTTTTTGAAAAAGTATTCCCTTCAAAACGATACGGATTGATTTTTTTCTTTTTAATAATTGGTAGTATATAACATGAAGAGCAAATAAATAAAAATAATAAGAGGGATTATAAAAAAATTTCTGAATCCACTTACATCAAGAATCTCATACTTTCACTTCCAATAAGGTTCTATTAATTGAGAATGATCTCTAATTAAATTTTACCTCATAGACCTATAACCACTAAAATACCAATTAGACATTCTTAGGGACCTAAACGAGTTTACATCCTTTAAAATTCAAGGCCGTGGTATCCTTTGCATCTACTTGACTTTTTTTAAGCTTGTTATTTTTCTAAAAGCAATAATTTTCAATATTTCCCCGTTATTGTAGAAGAAACAAGCATATAGAGAGAAATAGTTATACCGGCTGCTTACCGTTCTCCTCCGGTTTTAACTTGAGTACTTCTTAATGTACCTTCTATATGAGTTTTTGTAGTATCCTCTAATAGGGTATTTTCTATTTTGCTCCGAATAGTTTTCCAATAAACTTTTTGTCTTACTAAACATCTTTACCTTTTTCATTTCATTCCACTATTTCCCTATTAGCCATTTCTTTAAACTTAATAAATACTATTTTTTAACAATAGAGGATTTGTCACTTTTAAATCCCAATCTAGATTTGGATCGATTACTACATTGATAAGAAATAAACATTTGAAGTTTTTTATTACTCTTATCAAACATTTTGGAAGTATTTTGAATGGAATTTGACAAATGATCTATATGGACTGTTAAACTTTTGATTTCCTCTTTTACAATGAAATTGTCGTTTAATGAAGCTTCTCTTGAAACGTGTGAACCTTTGTTATTGTGTTTCAAAATATTGTTTTTATCTGCTAAAAGTTTGTTTGTTTACATGAGAGTTTTTTTTTTTCTTCCTTTAAAAGCTTATTTACATTATCAATTTTTGAAATCTTGTTATTGGCTTTAGAAAGGGCTTTTAGTAATTTATCTTAGCACATTTGTATCAATCTTCATCAAAGTTATTCCCAAATTTGAAGCTTACCTTAGAAAGAGCCATCATGCATAAATTTGCTTCGTTGACTTCATCATTTGAACCTTTTGCCTTAGTTTTTGACTTGTTCAAGTCACTTCATGTTGCTATCAGATATTTATGTTTCTTCTTATATTTGTCCTTCTTTTCGATGAGCATTAGATACTTATAATTGATGTGCCTTGGCTTCTTACATTTGTAGCATAAGGTTCATTCTTCTCTGTAGTTTTCTTTTCTTCTTTCTTTTCATGCATCACTTCTACCATTGTTAGAATCTAACCTTCTTGAGTTGCAAGATTTCTTACGTCTTTTCTTGATCAACTGATTTAAACGTCTTGCTAGCAATTTAACATCCTCTTCCTCAACAGACAACTCTTCACTTTCTGATTCATCTTTTGTATCCTTGGCTTTTAAGGTTATTGACTTTTTCTTTAGATCCTCTGAGATACTTTTTGCTATGAGGAAGTCCAATCTAATCCTCCAATTCTTGTTTGAAAGCCCGACTCAAGATTTAATGATTTATCATTCATAAGGTAAAACTTTGAAAAGTAAAATCAATAAAAAGGTTAAAAAAAAAATCGAGGCATTAAAGGTAATAAAAGAATAAGTTAAGGGGCACTATGGTAATTAGCTAAGGAGGTTATTTAAAGGGTTGAGGCATAACCATAGGTCATTTTAATATCTATTTCAAGAGTGTATCACCTCCTTCCACAAAAACTACGTCGAAATCACCAAGTTTTATGGGTATAAAATGAAAAATACAAGATAAGAATTGTTTCTCCAACAAAAGATTCTAATGAATTAGATCTAACAACAATTTTTTAGCTTAAAGGTTTTGAAGAATGTATTGGGATTACTAGTTGTGCAAGTGATATATGTTAAATCCTAAACTGGTAAGTGAATCACTTGATCTTCAATAAAAGAAGAGACTATGTTGGTTTATGATTGTTGAATGTTAAATTTTACGATTCATGACCAAATTGGTGTATAGTGTGATTCGTAGTAGTTGTAAAGTCTATGATTATGGTATGTTTCAAATTCCCATTGTTTAATCACACTAGGTGGGAACACACCCGAGTATTCTATGGTTAGGTTTGATAAATATTAAATTTGCAGAGATTGGAGTATGAATTGGATTAGAATTAACTTGTAAAAAGTGAAATCGAGAGTAGATATTGGGTATTAGATCGAATGGGGTTGAAAGAAGAAGAGTAAAAAAAAAAAAAAGAAAGAAGAGAATTGAACAGGGTATACAACATGAGTACATGGGAATTTGAGTATACAGAATATATAGAACATGTATATATATCGTGTACATGGAAGATTGGAATACAAGGCGTGTATTCATATACATACCATCTATATGGTATTGCGGGTGTGTAGAAAGTTAAGTATATGTTGTGTAGTTTGGGAAGGGCACTCATACGTTGTGTTTCTTGGTTTTCATACATTCCTTCTATGCGTATTTTTATATATTACCTAATTTTCCACTATTTAAATTTCCTAAATATTATTTAACTAATAGATAAACAAATATAAAATTATTTTGTTAATTACACACATCAAAAGATAGTTAATAATTTCTAAGATAGCCTTAGTTTAAATCATTAGGATTAAGCTAGAAAAGAACAAGTTTAAAATAGAATAATATAATTATAATATGAAAATATATTACTAAGTAAAAGTTATCTTTTGTATGATACTTTAGGAATATAAGTTGACTTAAGCATTGATTATAACGTTGCTAAAAATTGTTTATTTCTTGATATTGTTAGGTTTATAGATTATAATTGGAATTAATTAAATATCTACCATTAAATTTTGTGTATTATATGTGCTTGGCTGAACCCATGTGACTGGAAAGATTGGTGTTCTTGGGATAGCACCTTAATGATCAGAGCGCAACAATGTTTGGAGCGGAGTTTCTCATGGAAATAATTTGGGTAGATTTAGGTTGATCCTTGGTTTCCAAGATGTTGGGAAAGACTTACATTGATAATATATGCTATTATTATATATGTGTGCTTGTGAGTATCCTTATGTTGCTTGTTGGATTAAATTAAAGATAATTAATGGTACTTGTTGCACTATTATATTTCTGTTCGTGTATGTGATTGGAGGTTGCATGTTTATGCATATGTGATTGTTGTATTCTGTATTAGGCTTCGACTTATTCTGTTTTAAATTTTTTAGGTGCATGTACTTGAGTGAATTTATAATGTTAATGGTTATGGATATGATTGTTGAGTTAGTAGGTTAGGGAGTAGTGACTAAAATTTAATTTATAAGGATAATGATTGGGTTAGGATAGTTAGAGTTTCGTTGTGTAACTAATAAATTTTTTTTTAGGATTTCATAACTTTTTTTTAGTGGTTATCATGGTTCTTTTGAATATTAAATTTTATTGAAATTAATTGGAGATTTTAGTAAAAGTCCTGTTATGTTAGTAAATATTGGGGACATGTAGCGGGTTGTAATCTTCTAGGTTTTGAGACGTTATAGGTAGAATGGCATTAGAGCTTAAATTATGAATCACTAGAAAATATAGCAATTGATTTATAGAATAGAGAGATATAAGGAGAGCGAGCAACATAGGGGCTAAGTTCAAAATCGTGAAGAGTAGTAAGGATTGTTGGGGTTGGGTTATGTTCTTAGTACTAATAAGAACTAGTTGGTTTTATTTTTATTGCTATTTTCTACTTTTTGTATATGATTATGTTATTTCATTGTTTCATGCTATTTTTTTTTATTTTTTATTTCAGTCTTACATATTCATCTTTACTCTTCTATTGTTATTATCTAGTTTTCTTTGTTATTATTATTTTTTATTTCTTTGGTAGTAAGCTTAGGAAAAGGACCTATAAGAAGTTCTATTGGAGAATAAATGAAAGATAGTAAACTTATCTCCTTGATAAGCTCATTATCAATTAAGACATATTTTAACCTTGGATTGAGTATGATTTAGCCATAAAGAACTAGAGAGAGAGAGAGAGAGAGAGAGAGAGAGAGAGAGAGAGAGAGAGAGAGAGAGAGAGAGAGAGAGAGAGAGAGAGAGAATTAATACATTAAGAACATCAAAATTTTGTTATGTATGCTTTTCCTTACTAATGACCAAAACATCCAACAATACAATAAATTCACTATTGACAAAATAAAAGTATATATAATAAAATTAGTAAATAAATAGACAAGTAATAAAAACTACTTTAATCTTTATAAAACGAGAGCTTCAAAAATCCATAATTAGAGCCAAATAAGAAAAAGAAAATCAAATAGCAAAAGTAAACACTGTACATTCGAAAAGCGAAAGTACATGCTATGTAAATTCAAAATCATGTACATGCTATGTATTTGTTCAAAACATAAAGTATATGCCATGTATGTTCTCTTTTGTCAAAACACACATCATGTACTTTCTCTTTTACCAAAATATACCTTACATTTCCTTTTCTTTTGCCAAACCATACAATAGTTGGTAGTAACTTGCTAATAAACAAGAATGATGAACTTAAAAATTTATACATTATAGAAGCATCTAATAAAGAAAAAAAGAAAAGAAAAAGCACACAACATAACAGCGATAATAATAAATAATAATTTCAATTCACAACATAAAGAGTTACATGACCTAAATAAGGGAAAAAAAAAATAAACAAGGATATGTTGTGGATCATAAGCCATGCAATACACATCATATATCCTATAGTTTGATTGAATACATACCTTGTATATGGAATATACATCACGTACTTTTCCTTTTGCCTAACTACACATAGCGAACAAAAACATGCCAATGGAACAAGAATGACGAACTAAAGAATTCTATAGGTCATAGAAGCGTCTGGTGAATAACAACAACAACAACAACAACAATAACAATAATAATAAATGTAAACCATAATTATATGTGTAAATCGACACATGTACATTTGTAATAGGATTGACAAATTTCCTTTATGTAATTAGCTTATGCCATGGCATGCTGTGTTGAGTCCAGTCCATCTTTTAACAATGTCATGTTGAATTTATCTTGATAAGTTGAGTTGAGTCAAGTTGTTGTTCATGTTTGTGTCATGTTGAGTCTTGATCATGTCAGTATTTGTCAGTCCTACTTGAATGTACTTATAATCAGTTATATGAGGTGTAAAATTCCTAAATAAGTAAATGATGATTAAAATAAGAATCATAACCTTTAGACGAAAGTTAGAAACGAATGTAATAATTAAGTAGTTAATAGATATAAAATAAGTAATTATTGGAAATGATGACAAACGACCATAATAATTTAGATAATGGGATAAACCTAAAGAAAACTTAGCTAAATGAGATAAAATATATGAAAACTATTAAGAGAAACACAAGCAATAACAATCAATATGATAACAATTGCATAACTTGTAAACATAATAATCCAAGTAATACATCATTTTAAATGAAGGAATATGTACACAAAATTATGACGTTAATAACTACCCAATAATAATGAGCTTAGGATAAGCAAAATGAAGTAGCTCGAGAGTGAAGTGCAATAGCAATATAAGTGTGGGAACACAAGAACTTTGGTAGTTATGTGGTTAAACATTTTACGTGAGGAGAGATGAAAAGGGATGTGCTCTCCTCTTTGGAGTTGTAAGATTACTTAAGGACTTACGAGATCTAATAGATGGCTTTCTTTAATGGTGAAACATGCTACTAATTTGTTAAGGTGATGGAAGGAAGTTGTTGAAAGGATATTATTATAGTGTTGCATTATAGTAATGGAAGGTTGAAAATTGAGATGATGGAGTAAAGTGTATTGAGGTATATTCAGTAAGATGAGAGGATAATATTGTTGTAATTGAGTTGTAAGTAAATGAGAAGTGAAATAAATAATAATTCTAAAGATGGGTATGGGAGTACTATAATGCAGTAGAGAGAAGGGGGTGGAGTTATATGAATCAACAATTCTAAGAAGTAATTTTGATTAAAGTGGCTGCAGATCAGTAAGCTGAGTTATCTTCAAAATGAATATATAGATAGATAGAGTTTAGTTTTAGGAATTTGATTTTGAGGAAAATCTTAAAAGTAGTTATGGAGAAGAGTTTTGAAATTAGTTATGAAGAAAAATCTAAAGATCATAATTGGAGATATGAAGATTGTATAGTGAAAGAAATTTTGAGAATGGGAGTTGGAAAGATGAAAATGTAAAATGTTATTTGAGGAGGTATTAATTACAATTTAGTGGTATTAAGAAAGTAACTCAAGTAAGTTTGAATCCTTTGGGACAAAACACATCAAGGGATTAATGTAGTAGATATAAAAGCAGTATAGATATAGGTAAGATGATTAAAACTTTATACTAAAAATATTCAGCGCAGCACAATGGAAGATAATACAAAAAGAGAAGCCCTAAATAATTGAAAGATTATGAATACTAATAGGAAGCTGTGTAGATAATATAAGAGCTATTTATTTTGGGGGACCTTGACTTAGAAAGATCTTAAATGAGATAAGCACTCAAATACAAAAGAGCAGAAGTAATTAAGGGTATTAAGTCTAAAGAAGTAACATATGATGAAGGGAGATTTTATAGAAGTATTAGGTAAGGAAATTTTGAGTAGATTCAAGAAAAATCTAAGTAATATAGTAAGTAGGAAGAATCTTAAATAGATATGGGAACTGGGAATGAAAAAGCTTGTCATTAGAGTTAAGAAGAAAGTAAGTACATTTGAGTAACTCAAGGAAGAGAAGTATTGAGCGGATTGAGGATGTAAAACGAAATAGATGGTAATTGAAGAAACAAGATAAGCTATAAAGTACAAACCATTAGGTGCTAGACTTAAGAATAAGTAGAAATTTAATAAGATAACAGAAAGAATAAAGACAACTAGAAAGCAAGTTGGAAGTAAGACTATTGAGCACTAAAGGTAGATAATGGGACATGAGAGGATAAGTCATTAAGTGAAATCAAGCACAATGGAGTAATCAAAATTGGAAGTACAAGAGTTAAGAAACTTTCAAGGATGAAAGTTCTTTGAAGGGGGGAGTATGTAAAACCTTAAAAAAATAAAATCAATAAAAGGGAGAAAAAAAAAACAAATAAGTTAGGGCATTAAAGTAATAAAGGAATAAGTAAAGGGGTGTTATGGTAATTGGCCAAAGAGGTTATTTAAAGGGTTGAGGCTAAACCTTAAGTAATTTTAACTTGTACTAAAAGAATGTATCACCTCCTTCTATGGAAACCATACTAAAGTGACTGGTTCTTATGGATGCAAAATAAGAAATAAAAGATAAGAATCATCTCTTTAACAAAAGGTTTTGGTAAGTTAGATCTAATAACGATTTTTCAGTTTAAAGGTTTTAAAGAAAGTATTTGGATCGTTAGTTGTGCAAGTAATATATGTTAAATCCTATAATGGTAAGTGAATCATTTGATCTTCAATAAAAGAAGAGATTTTGTCAATTTAAGATTGTTGAATGTATGATTTTAGTATTCATGATCAGATCTGGTAAAGGTCCATGATTAAGGTATGTTTCAAATTCCTATTGTTTAGTTACATGATGTGGGAAAATAATTAAATGTTCCATGGTTAGGTTTGATAAATATTAAATTTGTAAAGATTACAGTATATGGATTGAATTAGAATTAATCTGCAAAAGGTGAAATTGAGAGTCGATATTGGATGTTAGATCGAGTAGGATTGAAAGAAGAAGAGGGAAAAAAAAAATAGGGAGAAGAGAATTGAAGAGGGTATATGGCATGAGTATATACTATGTGTCATGCTCCGAACAAGAGGAGTTATAACAGTTCTACCGTATAAACCAACCTAAGATAGAAGTTGACCTCATAGCTGCTATCATAGATATAGTCCTCACAAGGCGTATACGTCTCAATCAGCTTGAAACGCCTGTTCTGACACTTGTTAATAACCAAACTTGTAGTAGAGCTTTACAAAATACTTATTGTATACAATTTGTTGTCTAATACCACAATAATACCGACATAAACGTCTTACATCAGAGTTATAATTTACAATCAGACTTTATCAGAAAGCTATAAGTTTACGGATTATTTACATAAGATAGGAAACTAGTGAACATCCTAGGGAGTTCCCAATCATTCTCCACAATTTTCAATAGAAAAGACAAAAGAAAGATCAAAAGCCTAGGTTTCGTTGATTCCTCGTTCCTTACTTTCCTAAACCGTAGCATACTAACATGGGAACGGTGGTATCTGAACATCTTGACTTCACTCAACACTTGTAAAAGAGTCTATAGGTATGTAAGTACAACTAGCTTAGTAAGTGGGATGGAGTTAGAAGAGCACTATACAATTACAAGCAAGGTTAATAATTATGATGAGATGAAATGCAATGCAATGCAATCAATCAAATGAAACATCACATAATGTTATCCGGGCCATTGTGAAGTTAGAGAAATTACATCCGCTCTAACCTGAATTGAGAAGTTTTATCGCGACTCAAATCAGACTAAACCTGGGCTTGTGCAATGAAGAATACCTTCCCTCATGACCGCCTTCGAACCAAGGCCCCTAACCTTACCACGACCTTTTTACTTGTTACTTAGTTTGTCTAAGGATGGGAAAATGATAATTTCAGCTCTCCTCATCGAAGGAAGTCAATATTTGGCCTGACACTCTTAATTGATTCCCTTGATAGGTGTTATGCATGTTTAGTTTCATTTTAGTCAAATAAATGTTAGTTTTAATTAGGTGTAGCCAACAAGTGTATACAATACAGAATTAATGTAAACATGCAGAACAACACACTAAGGAGTTCAGTTTCTGTCATAACTAAGTATCATCCATACACACGGCATGCGTACAGTTAACTAACTACAAACACAGCCAGAAGTACTCTTGGGTTTCTGGATACTTTAAAACAGTATCTTAATAAGCGGTAAAGCCGCAATCCTAACTTACTTGTTTAAACGCTCACTACTGCTGACTCGAGTCGTCAACTATCTTTGTACTGAAAGATTTTATTTATACAAAAGACCCAAATTCAATTTTCGTAATAATTACGAAAACATTAGGGTTTAATCTAAAAAGGTTATATATATTATTTGTATTATATAGTTATATTATCACTATATATCGAATTAAGTAATTAATTGTTGATACTGTACGTCATTTATACTATTACGTATTATATATCATTTTAATTGTATCGAAACATACTTGTTATTTATTAATTCACGTTTTAATTCTGATAAGGTTACCAAAATACGTATATTTTAGAATATGATAAAGTTATAGGTTATATTACTTAAGGTTGTCCGATCTTAACAAAATTAGTATCATTGGATTCGTAAAGACCTAATGACATGTTTTACAAGTTATATTCCTAGAGACGACTTTTAAAGGATAGTTCGAGTTTTTAATACAATTATACGTATCTATAGGAATATTATCGTATTATACATAATTTACATTATTAAATTGTATTTTACCTAATTTGTTTATATATCGTTACAATATGAGTATTATCTAACCTTAGTATACCTAAAGTATATCTTGATAAGAAAGTATCAGTAAATATAATAAAAATACTCATTTAATCCAATCTGATCGGCAATCACGTATATAGTTTTTATTTAACTATTTAATTCATTTTAGCTTATTAATATTAAAAATATACCTGGACTTGTAATTTAAGCCATTTTACTAGGTAAATTCGTAATAAATAGTCTAGGTTTCCAAATAATTCTCGAAAAATTTCTATAGACTCCTAAAAATATAGGGAATTTAGTTATCACTTGGTTTCAAGTTTTTGACTTATCGCCTCTATACTTGTATTTACAATTTTACCTCTAAATTATCATAAATTACTTAATTATGATTCTTTTTATACTAAATTAATTTCAATGTGACTCAATATTGTTATTATTTACCATAGATTAGTACATGTCTATTTCATCAATTAATTTCATAATTTCCTTTTTAATTCATAATTTCAGTCTATTTTCGAGCTATTTTTAAGCCAATAAATGCGATAAACATTAAAAATATTCAAATAAAAATTCAGGCTACAAAGCAATTATCTATATATGATACACATCCTAAACAAAAATTTTAGCTAGAAACAATATCATTTAGTATATTTGTTTTAAAATTCTAAATTCGAATGAATAGTAAATTTCTTAAGAAAGTATATTAAATATTATGAATTTTTCAAAAATAAAAATATCACATAAAAGTATATTAAAAATAACCTAAGTACAAATTTTTTCAAAATTTTCTGGGTGGATTTGATATTTTTTATAAATTACTGAAAATTAGGGTAAGAATTTGACCTCGTTGTTCTTGGACTCTCTGATGGCCAACGACGATTAGGTGATTTTCGGACGGCTTAGACACGGCATGGAATGGTGGTGGCTGGTTGGGTTTGTCGTCAGGTGGTCGTATGGGTCGGGTACAGTGGTGGCACGGTGGTTCCCCTGTTTTTTCTATTTTCTTTCTGTTTTTGTAGAAAATTTTCCCGCATTTTTCCTAAGCAACTTGGTTCCTAAAGAGTTTAATTTGATGCTAGGGACCCTATATATACAAGTTTGGAGTCAGTTCTGCACTTGAAATTTTTTTTTTTCTTGTTTTCTCCCCATAAATGAAGTAGGAGGTATCCAATTCTTAGTTAATTAACTTTTGATTCAACTTTGATTTGTGTCCACACTTGCTATGGTGAATTCCAGGAGTTTCTAGCAGCAATTTGATTCATTTTAGATCACTTTTGTACATATTTTAGTTAAATAATAATAATAATAATAATAATAATAATAATAATAATAATAATAATAATAATAATAATAATAATAATAATAATAATAATAATAATAATAATAATAATAATAATAATAATAATATATCATGCTCACATTAGTTATTTAATTAGTATATAAGTTTATACCCTATGTAAATATTACGTGTAATATATAACTATACTCATATAATTAAGTTTTTAACATATCTTTGATTTTTAGGATATATTCTCTTAATAAATTTCATGAATTCAACGTAATATATATATAGTTAAGTAATTTAGGGATAATTTATGAATATAATTATTATTTATACCGAGTATACTCGTAAAATTACATGTATATTTATATAGTAAATTAAATTATATTATCTCATTTCATAACTTATTTCTAAATTCTCGTTGTAATCTAAGCTTGATTTTAGGATTTCTGAGTATTTTAGTGTTATATTGAATATTCCTACTTCTAAGGGTAAAATTGGGATTTCGTGCCATTATTTCTAAAATTTAACTTTAGTGTATTACCTCGAGTAATTTTTCTATTTTAGTCGTAAAGTTTGGACTTAATTAGATAAGTTTCCCTAAAGATCCTAAATTTAGGCTCAGTTGTCCTAAACTCAATTTTAAGGGTTTACATCGTGTATATGAGAATTTGAGTATATGACATGTATACAACATGCACACATGTCTTGTACATGGAAGATTGGAATGTACGACATGTATTTGTGTACACGCCATGTATATGGTATTGTGGGTGTGTAGAAAGTAAAGTACATGGCATGTAGTTTAGGTAGGGTGCTCATACACCATGTCTCTTGGTTTTCATACTTTCCCTCTACCCATATTTTTATATATTACCTAATTTTCTGTTGTTTACATTTCTCAAATATTATTTAATTAATAGATAAACAAATCTAAAATTATGTTTTTAATTAAACATATTAAAAGATAGTTTATAATTTCTAAGATAGCCTTAGTTTAAATCATAAGTATCAAGCTAGAAAAGGACTAATTTAAAAAAGAATAATAGAATTATAATATGAAAATATATTACTAAGTAAAAGTTATCCTTTATGTGATACTTTAGGATTAGAAGTTGACTCGAGCATTGATTACGATGTTCTTAAACTAGGTACAGGATACTTGTTTGTTGCTTGATAATGTTAGGTTTAGAAATTATAGCTAGAATTAATTAAATATTTGACATTAAATTTTGTGTGCTGTGTGTTTGGTTAGGTTTAAGGGACCAAGAGGATGGTGAGGTGGCAATTTGATGATCCATGTGCAATATTGTTCAAGGTGGAGTTTTACATAGAGATAATCCAGATAGATTTAGGTTGATTCTTGGTTTCTAGGATATTGGAAAGGTCCTACATCAACAGTATATGGTATTCATATGGTATTGTTATATATGTGTGTTAGGATCTTAAGTACCCAAATGTTACTTATTGGATTAATATTAAAGATAATTAAATGGTGGTTATTGCATTATTACATCTGTACTCATGTGTGTGATTGGAGGTTGTATGTTCATGCAAATGTGATTGTTGTAGTCTGTGCTGGATTTCGATTCATTCGGTTTTAAATTTTTCTTGTGTAGATACTTGAGTGAATTTGTAAAGTTAATGGTTATGGATACAATCTTTGAGTTATTAGATTAGAAAGTGGTAACTAGAATTTCAGTTATAAGGATGATAATTGAGTTGGGATAGTTAAAGTTTTATTGTGTAATCGATAAATTTCTATTCTAGATTTTATAACTTTTATTTAGTGGTTATTTTGATTTTTTTGAAGATTAAATTTTATTAAAGCCAATTGGAGATTTTAACAGTATTTTGAAAATTTTAGTAAAAGCTTATGCCTGATGTATAAATAGATATTAGACACATGCAACAAGTTATAGTGCTCGGGATTCTGATGCATTAAACATAACGCATCATTCCAAGGAACTTTTAATAATAAACAGCAGAAAATTCTAATCCTTGACATGAAGTTATGTATTTACACGAATGTGGGAAACTTTGAGCGATCTTGCACCGTACAATCGTGTCCGACAACAGAACCTTCATTTATTAATGTAATCCCCATCAGAAAACACTAAAATAAATTTCTTAACTCATCTAAACTTCACTTACCGATATGAAACCTCCACAAAATGGACTTTATGGTCGTCTTATCTTCAAGATTGTCTGATCATTGCTTTTTAAGAAGAAAACAGTCATCAGCAATGCTATAGTGCGAAGGAATAACACGGAAGGCGGAATTCTAATTCCTTACCTGCTGATCTTGTTGGACTTGGCGTTGAGGACACTGGTGCTGCTGGGAAAAGAAGGCTACATAAGAGATATGGTGGAGAAAAGAGAGGGATAATAAGTACATACAATTAAAATAACCGTGTCTTCCAAAAATACCCTCTTGTTAAGGCCTATTTCCCTTTTTTGCCCTTGACTGTACCTTTATTTTTATTTCCTCTTATTATTTTATTTTCTTTTCTTTTTGGGGCATTTACAAAAAATAAACCAACTTGACTCGATAATGTAGCTGGTAAGGCTGATTAATGTTGATTATTTATAGGTGCACAAGTCTTTATTGGGGAGAATAAAATCTATCCCAGGAGCCAAAGTATGAACCAAAAAGTTACGCTCTGTATATTTCCCCCGTGTTGATGAAAAGTTCTATAGGTATATTGATTAGGGGTTCATGATTATCTTATCCCATGTAAATTGTTTACTTATAACTATTCAATATCAATATAAAATATTAATTACATCATAGTGTTTTCGTGGACGAATCTATTTTGAATTTGATAAATGTATTACTTGTGAAGTATGTATTTGTGTATGTCCTATAGATCTACTTATTGTAGATTGGGAAATGGAAACTTGTATTAGAAGGAAACAATGGCTTAATTATAGTATTAATTTCAGAATTTGTATCTTTTGTGGTAATTACATTGAGTATTGTCCAACAAATTGCTTATCAATGATCGAAGAATACGAGCTTTCTACTTATGATTGTCAATAATTGAATTATAATTAAATTGCTCTGAGTCATTTACTAATATAAGTAATTGGCGATTATACGATTCAAATTTTTAATTCGCCTCAAATAAAATAAAAACAGAAAAATCCTTTGATTAAGGAGTAATATCAAATTATGTGTGATTTTATTTAATTTAGAATGAAAATTCAATTGAAAATCATATACGTAATAATAACTAGTGTACATAATCAATTTGAAATAGATAATTTCAAGTCTTTCGAATAAAAAAAAAATGATATTGGTCCATTAATTGTACCTACATCAATTTTAACCTATTAGATTTGAATTTCATTCAATTAGATTAGGAATAAATTATAAAAAATTTCCTGACAAGGTCAATAAAATCATGAAAGACATTTCGATTTTTTTTTATATTTTAGTTAAAATGGATTTACCTAGACTAATAAATGATTTTCTTTTAGTTTTTCTAGTATTGGATTTTATATTAGAACCAAACATTTCTTATTTTTTTAACTTTCTTTGGAAATTCGCTTGTTTTCTTTTCTAGTTATGCCGTATTGCTTACTTTCTAAACTAAAAAATTAAATAAATAAAAAAAGATAATACTTATCCATCTCAATATATATTCTTCCAAGTTTTGCAGAATTAGGAGGTTTTGGTGGAGTAAATTAAGATTGCCTTGAAGGACTAACTACCCAAAATTAAAATTTGACATACGAGATAATCTAGCGAGACATGTAAATTCTACTAATATATGTAATTATTGGAATGAACAGTGTAATTAATATGCTGATTATTCATCTTACAGAGTTTACAATGACAATCTAAAATGTGTCATTACTATTAATGAGCTTGGAAACCATGTTACTATAATGATTATTCAACATCTTGCGATAAATTATATACACATTTTCAATTTATGTTTCAAAAAAATGAGCACTTTTTGAAACGATTTTTTTTTTTTTTTTTGACATTAAAAGATGCAAAATTTTAATTGTATACAACTGTACTCCCTAGGATACAAAATTACCCTCCTCATAGGTATCATAAACATATGAAAACCTCTAGATACTATTTTCTAAATATGAAAACTACCTAAATATTTTATAATAAGACATACGACTAGTGCCACTATTTTGAATTTTTGACTGGGTGTAATGCACGATCAAGATACAAAGTATCTCACAAGGTGTTTATTGTTTAATAAAGTTAGTTGAATGATTCATTGCTGTTTTTACATTGGTATAAAAGGTAATAACACACCTTGATGCTGCTTTTAGCAAGATAAATTTTTAGACGAAACGAACTAAAACGGTTGTGTATGGTCTTTACAAATTCCTCATGTTCCTTGTGACATGCATTCCTCTGCTTTCTCTTGAAATTCCATAGGGTGGGCTTGATTCAATAAGTGCTTTTATCTTTTACTTGAGTAGTTAGTTGTAAACGCACAATAAATATATATATATAGATATATGAGAACTTTTACAATTTTATTGATAGGACTGTCCAGTTCATAATTTGATCATTTAGATAATTATAGAAGCTAATATGGTAAGATATTCAATGATTAGATTATGGGTTTTGTAAGAAAAGTGGATGAGAAGATAAAATTTTCCTAGAGTCTACTATTTCAACTTTGTCAGTTTTTTTTTTTTGTTGAATAAAATATGACATTAATGTTATCTATTATCTGTGTTTGTGATAGAAACAACATCCTTCAATTTTGACGATGCTCGACCAAATAATGAATGCTCCAAAGAGGAAACAAATAGTCAAGTTTATGGACTATGATAGAACTGGTCTTTCACCGATTGTTGCCAACTTTCCGATGGGTAAAAATTAATACTATGCATGCAGGTATTAGAGATCCGTCCAGCGATCAATTGGGACTATGGAAAGCCATTGAACTTCTGCTTGAATCACTTGGTGAGTCTTGACAACATATATGTGTATCTCTCTTGAAACAATAAATTCGAGACGAAGTTTAAATTCACATTCATTTGCATTTTCATTTGGGTGAAATAGGAACCCTATAAGTTGTTATTATAATAATTAGTTAAACTATAGATCACTATTCGGCATGACTTGTTATTACATAAAAATGTTGCACAGCAGTTCATATTCCTATCTTCATGAATCATTATTAAGTGGTTTATATATCGCTATTTCCATAAATGCCTTTATCTTCGTAAATATCACTTCACCGCTCTAGATATTTTGATTTTATGTCAATTGAACAATGAGTTATTCAATTATTACTGAATTGCAATTTAATTCCTCTCTCACTTCATATACTGAAGTGAACGGGTAGTTCATGTCTAAGCTAAGTCTTGTTCAGTTTCAAAACTAGTATCCTCCTAATGAGCTGGAGCACATTGTGGTTGTTATTTGCAAAGACAAAGGCTTACATATTACTATACAAACGTACAAGTTAAGGTAATTGAATCAATTTGGGTAATTGTTTGCTATTCTTAGGATATCCGATTCAAGTGATGTTTTCCCATTTTATATTGGAGATGACAGGACCGATAAAAATGCCTTCCAGGTAATGGCCAGTTTTTTTTCCAACAATTACTGATATACACTGTTACTTAAATGGTTGAAGATATATAATAGATTGCTAAATGTCAAATTTGTTTAAGAATGTCTTTAATATAAAACAACCTTTTCTAGTTTAATTTCCCTTACTTGAAGATAAAATAATATATAGGCTGCTTAATTTCATTCAATAATATGCTCAGCAAATTTATCTTAAGATTCATAATGAGATGTTTCAAAATAAATTCGGAGTTGCAACCGATTTGCGCTTAAGAGTGTCATGAGGACTTTAATATTTTTAAAATGCAAACTCATTTTTCAAAACTATTATAATTTAAAAACTATTATAATTTAATGGTATGAATGATGATTTTAATATTTTTAAAATGCAAACTCATTTTTCAAAACTATTATAATTTAAAAACTATTATAATTTAATGGTATGAATGATAGTCTTTCAAATAAAAATATATTATATTCGGATCCTTCAAAGTTATAATATAATTTAAAAAAAAGTTAATAAATATAAATAAATAAGGAAACAGGAGAAAACCTCCATTACAAAGTACTAAAATTTTACACATATTCTTTGTTTACATTTGAAAATATATATGGCAGGAAAACTGCATTTTGGAAAATGAATTGAAAGAATAGATCGATCAGACAACAATCCAAAAAAAAAAAAAAAAAGGCAATGATCTAAGAGGAGGTGGAGCATTCAGGAGGGAGGCCTTGTGGAAACCTCTTGGTATCATTGCAATAGTTGTAAATCATGTAATTCTGTTGCACCCATTTCAGCCTCTCTTGACTTGCGGTATCCAACTCCTCTGAAAGCCATGCACTTGAAGTGGATGATGAGGTTAAACTGCATGAAGATGAAGATGATGTAGAAGACCGAATGCAAGCGTTTGCATTGAAGTTCCTATAAGAAGCGATAAAAGGTGCCTGTGACCAATCAGTCTTCACAAGTCCACCTCTGGTTGCCCAGTCATCAGCATTCCATAGGCTCGAGTATATTCTCATTGGCTGGTCCTTTGGGAACGCTACTCCTTTTGATTCCATGTTCTTGAATTCTCTGATTGGTGTCCCATCCACTGAGAATCTGAAACAAAAAACGTTCGAAATCGTTTAGTTTCTTGATTTGTTTTCCTCCTCCCATGATGTTTGGGATAAGTGTTACGGACTTCCTTGAAAAAGGAGCAATGCTTACATAATGCGCTCAGGATTCCATAGGATTGAATAGGTGTGGAAATCAGCAGTTGGATCGAACCACAGATAGAACTGTTGTTCTCTGTTCCCTTTTCCTTGACTAAACACATTGGTGTGGAGAATGTAAGGATCACCGCTCAAATTTCCCAAGAACTCATAGTCTATCTCATCCCACGTGGACCCTTTTGAGGATAACTGCATTTACATACCAAACAGCGAAATATTTTAGATAAAGCTTAGAAAAGGAAGCTCTTGTATATGAAAGAATTCTAGAATTTAGTTGCATAAAAACGATTGGTCTATTCAGTTAACTAAATGGGCGAGTGGATCTTCTAAATCACTAGATTATACAAGTTTTCCTAGTGTATATATGTATACTCACATAATAAGCAGTAACAGTGCCAGCAGAATTTCCAGGGACAAGTTTGAGCTGCATATCGATTTTGCCAAACAGATATTCATTCTTGGACTGGAAACCAGAGCCAGAGGCTTGATCAAGAGAGAGTGTAAGGAGTTCACCATTGTTGAGGATCTTAGCCCTACCATCTCCCCATGTTATGTCAAAATCCTGGTAGAAATTGCCACCGTGTGCTACTATAAAGATGCTGCTGAACGTTAAAAATAATGAAATTGTTGTAGTAGTAGTAAACGAAGACATAGTTTGAATGTTTTCAGAGATATTTCCTCTAGCTTATGAAGTGAGAAATTGCAAGTGACGATTGTTTTGAGGGGGGTCTTGTTGTGTTGGTTTGGTATTTATAGGGACATAAATATGAGGGGAAGGATGGCAGGAAGGTGCTATGCTTTGGTCCACGTAGAGGTTGGTAAGTACAGTTGTTCCATAGGACAATGACATAAATCAATAAAATAGCTGTCAAATGTAAAGATTTGACGCGGTATTGCTTTTTGTTTCATGGGAACGTTGAAAAAGCATAAGAGTAAGGATGGGATACTTCATACGTGTTTTGTCCTTTCATAATGAGTTGTAGCCACGAACTTGTCATTATCAGTAAGTATTTCACCGCGTCTTGCACCGTCAAGATACACCTGAAGAATGAAAAGAAACACACTTTATTTATTCGATTCTTTTAATTAAATTCGATCTTACCATTACACAAATCTAATAAAAAAGGCTAATGATTTATTTGTTTATATATAAATTTGGTAATGAGCATTTTGAACATAGCGTTTCATTGTAAAACGTAAGAATTGAATTGAATAAAGAAAATTTAAATATAATGAAAATTAGATTATATAAGTTTATTATATCATATTTGATTTGAACAATATTATATACAAAACTTTATACTATTCCTTATTTATCATATGTAAATATTTAACTCGTTATTATATTTTGATATTTATACTCTAAACATTACCTAACGTATATGTTTATTATATTATTACATTATTTGAAATACGATTTGAACGAATTATTGAATTTATATAATTAAAAAAATTATATATAACATTAAATAAAAAACCATAAATTCATTAGCTATTAAAAAATTAATTATTTATATTAGAAAATAAATAATTTTTTGTAATATTTAATAAAAATAATATTAATTAACTTAATATTACAACATAAATAGATATTTTTGAGAATACAAAATAGTTTTATTTTTATCTAGTGAATTTCGTTTTTATAATTGATGTAAATAGAACAAAATCTAGGCTTCTTTTTTCTTTTATAATCTATTAGTCTAGTTTTTTTTTCCAATTATCAAACAAAGTTACCAACTAAATATAGTACAAAGTTTTTTTGTCTAGTATTGCGTCACAAAAATTGCACAACTAAATACTATCGAAGTTTTATTTATCTAGTTTTTCTTTAGGTTTTGAATCACCTTAAAGTTTTCATATGAAAAGTAAAGACTAATCCTATTCATATCTAATTAAATCTAAAAAGTGATAAGATCCTTTGTGCATTGGAAATTTAGCTAATGTGATGGTGAAACATCCTTTTATATAATGTCTAACACCTTCATAAAATTTACATTATAGATGAATAGAGATACGATCACTGTGGGTTTAAGATGAATTTTATAAAGTAATACACTTCTTTATTTAATACACTTCATTTGAGCCATCAAATAAAGTAGTTCATTTTGCATAATTTGGAAAATGATTGCAAAACTCAAGAATAGGAGATTTTCAAAATTGTTGCTCGTTTAAAAATTATTTTATTCCACAATTTTTAAACTATTGCCATCAAGTAAATTATTACTCAAGTAAAGCGCTCAAATTCAATAATTTCAAACAAGTTGAGCATAAACCAGTAATGGCTTAGCTCGGCTCGGCTTATGTTGGTAAATATGCTTTGTTTTAAGCTTGAGCATAACTCATTTATAAATTGAGCTCGAGTCGAGTAAAGCTTAAAGCGAACTAAGCTTGACTTTTCATGATCTTATATAAATATAGTGAATAAATATATAAATAAATTGATTAATAAATAGATAGTAAAGATTAGATTATATATTATCTTATATTATACTGCATATTTCTATACATTATATAGATATTAGTTTTTGGATTTTAATAATATATAATATTTCTAATGCATATAAAGCTCATGAGCTGATTCACAAGTTTAAAAATGAACTTGAGCTTGACTCCTATGGATAAATAAGCCTTATCTTGAACTTGAGTTTAACTAGAGCTTAGCTTGTTTACTAATTGAATTCAACGGAAGCCGAAGTTGAGTAGCTTGTGAATAACTTGGCCCTTTTGTAGCCTTCTTAGTGGAAATGTTTGAGTCATTTTGAAAATTTTAATTATTCACCAATTGAAAAAAATATTTGATAAATTATTAAGGTAAATAGTTATTTTACTTTAATTTCATAAAATCATCCCATCCATAATTTAGCTTTTATTTTGTTAGTTGCAATTGGATTGCATAACCTAATGAAAGGAAAAAAAGAAAATCATTTTTGTTTCTCATGGATGAGTAGCAAATCAACATTATTGGTAGGTTACATGACTTAACTCAAGAGGTACTCATGACCTATGGTTCTTATTCAGTAGACTAGCCATACTAAACTAGTAAGGAACTGCTAACCAGAACCTGAGCATTGTCAGCATGCCACTCTCTAAGGATTCCTTTCATGGGTAGCAGCCTAATGTTAAAAATGTTTAAGAACACATCTGAAGGTAAAACATTCCTTAAATGGGTAATGTAATATAACACCTACCTCTCTTCTACAAAATAATACGCAAATATATCTCAAGCGTCGCAGCGAGATATTTCCAAATAAATTCGAAGTTGCAATCAAATTTGCTGTTAAGGTAGGTAATAAGAAATGCCATGGGGCTCTAGTCTTATCTATTTCAAATCTTTATTTTTGTATATGAAAGCTAATAAATTTTAGGTCAAAGGGGATGCTCCAAAGCTTTCTCCTATGTTTAAATGGAAGTTTCATAACTTACATGCATACATTTATGTTTAACATAAAGATTCTTTAACAAGCACAAAGTTTAAAAGTTGGGCAATAGTAAAAAAAAAAAAAAAAAGAAAGCTAACTAGAGGGGAGGTTAAGCCATTAAAGTTTGGTTAGCCAACTCAAAGTTTTATGATAAGAAAATTAAAAAGGCTAAATGCTTAAAGAGTAGGGGTAGATGTGGTTCAATTAAGTTTTCTCCTTTCTAAACTAAATTAGCTCATTTTTGTTCATTTTCTAAATCAAATTAATTGCTGAAAATCTATGTTTACACAAGTGAATGAAGAATATTGATGCAGATGTTCATTTCACATGCGATTATGTTTCTAATGGATTTCTTTGCATTAAGCACATTCCATCTTCTTTGCAGTTAGCAGATCTTATGACCAAGGCTCCTTTTCATACTTAATTATAGTTCTTCTCATATGCCTAACTTGACAAAGAGAGGGGGGTAGGGGTGGGGGTAGCCGGGGGTATTGGGGAGGTAAGGGGTGTTCGGTTGGAGTGGGGGAGTTTTCACTTTGCTATTATTGTAAATAGTAGGTTAACAAAATAAATTTATTTTTATTTTTTTTTTGTATGCTCATTTTTCACACATGTTGTATTGCCTTATATATAACCACACTATACTTTACAATAGAATACATAATACAACTTTACTCATCATTTCTCAAGTTCTTTTCTTTTCTGTTTCATATCTTCTTAAGTGCAAATAATAGAAATCAATATAATCTTAGAATTCTAGAACTTTTCATGGTATTAGAGCAAAGAATGATTTATATCTAATAACATTTTTCAATTATTCACATTTCATTTTCATTTCAAAGATCAATATGAGCATTGTTATGTTTACTGGGAGTTTCGATTTGATGTATAATGATTCATTATATCTTTTTGGATCAGATAGTCTAGGATCGATGATTTCTAGCTTAATTTTTAATGGAACAAAATTTCTAAGGCGGAGTAGGTCAATCAAATTAGCCTTGGGTGCTAAATCAAAGCTAAGGTTTACAGATGGGACTTGTCTAAAACTAAATGAAAATCAAATTGAAATTTAATGATGGATTTGATGTGATTAGATGATTAGATGTTAGATTTTGAATTTGGTGTCTCAAGAAATCTTTGAAGGTTTAATATATATTTCATTGGTGAAGGATTTATGGGATGATATGTATGAAAGGTATGGTCAAATGAATGGGCCTTTATTTTTCCAAATTCAACACAAGATAGTGAATGCAAATAAGGAAATAGTAGTGTTATGATTTAGTATAGTCATCTTAAGAAACTTTAGGACGAATTAAACAGTTTATGTAGAATGCATGTTTGTACGTGTGGAGCGATGAGTGCATGTGGGTGTGATTTGATTAGGAAAATTAATGATATAGAGAACATGAATCAATTGATGAATTTCTTAATGAGATTCAATGAGTCTCATGAAAGTGTTAGATGTCACATTCTATCTCTAAATCCTTTGCTTTCGATAAATAAGCGTACTACCTTATTCATTAAGTAGAAAAATAGAAACAATTGTCTAGAATTTTTATGGTAAATGAAGATACTTCTACCTATAATGTTGAAGTGTAGAATAGATCCACTAAGAGAAAGGACAAGAGAACTAAAACAAGGACTAAAGTAGTTTGTACTTATTGCAAAAGACAAGACATCAAGTTGAAAATTGTTTTGAACTTATGGGATTTCTAGGGTAGTATAAAGGGAATAGAGATAAAAGGAATTTGAAGTTTGTTTCTCATGTTGAAAAACACTATGATACCCTACTTGACAATCTGACTATTGCTAATCAGTTTGATAAGAACTTAATAGGGGACAAGGAATTAGTTGCTTGTATTTGTAATAAAGTTATCAAAATGCTTAAAGGAAGCAATGTCACAATAGAGGAGTATGGGTAATCATTTGCAAATTGTACAGGTTAGTTGGTTGTCCTTGAATCTTTTATAGCTTTTACTTCCAAAAATTATAAAGTTTTAGATGATCGATTTATGCCCCTCTGATCATATAATGCTTTTCATTAGTCTTTTACAACATAAAGGAGCCTTAGTATACCCCCATTTTTGTTAAACTTCCCGATGGGAAGTATAAAAGTAGTACATATAACTAATACTGTGTTTCTAACTGAGCATGTTGTCTTAAATAACGTGCTCTTAGTACCAAAAATTTAATCATAATCTTCTTTCCATATACCGATTGCTTATTAACTCTAACCTTATTGCCATATTTTCTCCAAATAATTGCTTGTTTGAAGACTTAAGTAATAAGGATATTATTGCTTTTGATGATACTAAGAAGGGATTATATGTAATAAAATCTAACTCTATCAACATTGATGTACTTAGTCCTTCTTATACTATTTTTTCTATTGAAAATAAAAAACAAACACTTCAATTGATACATAACGACTTAAGTCATGTTTCTTTTTCAAAACTAAAATACGTATCAGCTTGTAATGTCTCATTGCTTGATTCTTTTGATTGTGATATATGTTATCTTACTAAATCACATTATTTTCCTTTTCCATTGAATGAATATGTTTCAAAGCATTGCTTTAAGCTCTTATACGTTGATCTATGGGGCCCTTATAATATTCCATCCATCTCAGGGGTAAGATACTTTCTAACCATAGATGATGATAAGAAAAAGCATACATTGACCTTCTTGCTATACCACAAACACTAGATTTTGTCCATATTGATCTCCTTTATTTTTTATATACAAAACCATTTTCATGCTATACCTAAATACATACCGAGTGATAATAGGAATTCCTTTCCCATGATTATCAACATTTTTTATCATCCCATAGGATAATGCATCAAAGGATCACTACCTATACACCTCAACGAAATGGAGTGATTGAAAGGAAGCATCGACGCTTGCTTAATATGGTTAGGGCTTTAAGAGTTCATGTAAACTTGCCTAAAAGATTCTAGGGAGAGTTTGTTTTAGTTGTAACCACACTTATTACTATATGCTTGTAAAAAAATTGGGTTAGAAGTCACCATATCAGATTTTATTTGGTAACCCAACCCCATTTTCTACACTATGGACCATTCATTGTTTGTGTTGTGCCCCCATTATTGATGGAACAAATGATAAGATGGATGTTAAAGGGCATTCTTGTATCTTTCTTAGTTAATCTATTCACCATAAAGCCTGCAAACTTTTTCATTTAGTCAATCATAAACTTTTTGTTAGTAAGGATGTAACTTTCATGGAACATGTGTTTCCTTTTTGTGATCTACAATCTAATTCCATTATTAATTCTTCATCCTCTCCTTTATTTCCATTGAATTATATACTTGATCTTGATACCGATGTCCCAACTTTATAAAGTTCCTTACCACTACCAATGTTTGATATACATGCATCCAACTCTTCAAATAAGTCTTGTTTACCTCAGCATTCTATTCATCCTACTTGTAAGTCATCTAGGACTAAACAAACATTAGTTTGGTGGAAGGATTTTATTCACGAAGTCCATTCAAGTACAACAATAGCAACAACAACACCAAGTACTTTTTTTTCTTCATCATATGCACTTATCAATTCCCATACACTTAATCATTACCTAAAAGAATATGTCGAATTTTTAGAGAATGTGTTGTCTATTTGTGAACCAAAAACTTATTATGAAGCTAAATATCTAACTACACTTGGGAAATAGTACCATTATCATCGGGTAAAAAAGTTATTGGTTCTAAATTTGTTTTTAATATTAAATACAAACACAATGGGTCCATTAAGAGATATAAAACCTGGTTAGTAGTAAAAGGCTACAATCAAGTGGAAGGAGTAGACTATGTTTATGCTTGTTCACCCTTGCTAAGCTGACCATAGTGTGCATGTTACTGGCATTTGCTGTTGTTCAAAATTGGTACGTACACCAACTAAATGTTTTCAACATGTTTCTTTACGGTTTTTAAGATAAAGAAATTTATATGACCCCTCTAGATGGATATGATAATGTTCCTTCTAGTCATGTTTGCAAATTAGTCTAGTCTTTATATGGCTTAAAGCAAACTTTGCTTGAATGGAATTGTTAATTTAACAATTTTGTTACTTCTCTTCGGTTTGTTTAGTCCAAAAATGATTACTCACTATTCACCCATAAGTGTGGTGATGAGTTTTTAGTAGTACTGGTTTATGTTGATAATGTACTTATAGCTGGTACTTCACTTATTGCTATCTTTGATGTTAAAGATTCAATTAATTGTGCTTTCACAATAAAAGATCTTGGTGATGTTAGATTTTTTTTTTATTGAAAGTTTGTCGTACAATAGAGGGTTTCATGCTTCATCAAAGAAAATTCTTGCATGATAACTTACAAGATGCTAGGTTAACAACTTATAAACCAACTATAGTTTCATTTGTCAAAGGCTTTCGTCTTGATCATTCTTCTAGATCATTGTGGTCTTATCCTTATGGTTATCAATGATTAGTTGGGTAGTTGTTATATTGGACCATTACATGTCTAGATATTTCTTACATAGTGCAACCATTAAGTCAATTTGTGAGTCCTTTACGTACTGCTCATTACCAAGCTAATATTCATGTGCTTTGGTTTCTAAAGGGGACTTTTGATTGTGGACTATTCTATTCTTATTCTTCTTCTTCTTTAGTTTTACATGGTTATTTGGATGCAAATTGGGGTGCTAACTCTTTTGATAGGTGGGCTTTATTTGGTTTCCGCATGTTTCTTAGGTCTTCTCTCTTTTCTTAGAAGATTAAGAAGTGACTATTTTTGCTTTTTCCATGGAAGCGGAATATCTCAGTTTGGCATTAGCAACAAAAGAATTACTCTAGTTATCTTATCTACTATGTGATTTCTGTTTGTCTATTTCTCTTTTAGTTTTTCTTGATTCTAATAGTTTTTTAGCCCAACTAATTGTTGAGAATCCATGTTTGTGTAGGCGAATGAAGCATATTGATGTGGATGATTATTTCAGTCATAATCAATCATCTCTAGTGGATTTCTTTGCAATTAGCACATTCCATCTTCTTTGCAGTTAGTAGATCTTATGATTAATAGGATTGGAAAAAAAAAACCGTAAATTGCAAATTGAACAAAAAATCGAATCGAAAAGATATATATATATTTTTTAATGAATCGTTTGGTTATGGTTTGATTCGGTTATACATAAATGATTCACGGTTCAATTTAGGGAAGTAAATTGAATCGAAGTGTTAGGTTAAACAAAAATAATTTTATATAATTGTTTTGTTATTTTTTAATTTTTTTCATTAATTTTTATGGATTTCATCAATTTTTTCATATCTTTTTCTTTATCTTACTTTTAGGTAAATTATTAAGATTAAGTTGAGTAAGTTTTATTTAAAATTTCATATTTAGAAAATTTCTTTTTCTAAGATATCATTTTCTTATATATTTTCAAATCAAGGGTCTTATTTTGGTACTTTTTAAGTATCTTTCATTTCTTTTCTGGTTTTTAGTATATCTCTCTTTTTTTTTTTTGTATTTGTTTTTTGATGGGCAACTTAACTTCTCCTTCTTTATTGTTTATTCGCTAGAATAGAGTTTCTTATCGTTGTTCAATCAAATTGAGTTTGTTAAGATCTTATATAGCTTTTTACTAAGTATATTACACATGATAAATATATAAGAAATTAATTAAAAATATACGAAAGTTAAATGGAAAGAAAAAAATATTATTGAAAATAAAAATATTTAGTAAAATTTTAATATAAATGGTTCGAACTGGATTGAACATATTTTAATGAGATTTAAAAAATTTATGAACCAAACTGTATGGGTAGATTTGATTTTGAAAAGAAAATCGAACCATTATATTATATTCAATTCGATAAGGGAAAGCGAATAATATCGGATTGAATTGTGTCTACCCTCACTGACTAAGGCTCCTTTGGATATTCATTTGCAGCTCTTCTAGTTGAAGTTAGGGCTTGTTATATGCCCAACTTGGAAAGGGGGAGTGCTTGTAAAGACATATAGTGTTTTTAGCTTTTACTTAGCTATTATTGTAAATACATATTGTAAATAGTAGGTTAACAGAGTTTATTTATTTTTATTTTTTTGTGTGCTCATTTTTCACGTGATATATTGCTTTGTATATAAGCACACTGTACTTTACAACAGAGTATAGTATACCGCTTTACTAATCATTTCTCGAGTTCTCTTCTTCTTAGTTTCGTATCTTCTGTAGTGCAAACAACAGAAATCAATATGATCTTGGAATTTTGAAACTTTTCAATTTTTATTTTTGTCCAAATCATCATAAGATTTTTTACAAATAAAAGGAGAAAAAGAAGAAGAAGAAGAAAGAAACAGTTCGATGTGGGTCCAAGATTAGAATCATAATTACTCAGGTTAATCCAAGCATTCTTACATTACACCCTTGGACTGTAGCTTTTATGTTACACTCAACTGCACATTGTAAATTTGTACTCTTATCCAGTTTTAAGGTGCTTCATTAAAGGCTTAAAGATTTAGCTGTTTGGTTTATTGCCTCCTATTTCTAGCCGATCAACTTTATAGATCTAGACCTTTCAAATAGTGTTTCATAGGTTCGCCACGAATCGGACTTGGTGGTTTACTCTGCGAAAGGGATTAACCTATAGTAAAACTCATCTCTCCTGTCTGTCGGCTTAAAAAAAATGACGATATGTTGGTCATGATACTTCCAATGTTGCTGTACAATAATAGCTATGGCAAAAAAAAAAAGAAAAAAAAAAAAAGAAATACAATAATAGCTAATGTACGTTCTTATGTCAAAGAGGTGTGTATTATTATATTAATCCTCAAGTCTGTCTAACCTCTTTTTTACACATTTTGAATTTATCTCCTAATCTAAGAGTTAAGTTACCACATTCAGGCCTCAGGGATGTGGTAATGTTATTCCAAATCGGGTAAAACTTGAAAATCAGATTGGAATTTGATGGATGGCCTGCTGGCCATCTAGCGGTTAAATATAGCAAATTCTCATAATGCTATGATTTGCACCTTTCTCCCATTGAGAGGATTCTTCCCACTCCCCAAAACCAATCCACAGTATTGCATCGGGTTTTACTGCCACATTAGCCGAGCTTTTGGTTCTACTCCGTTCAGCTTAGTCCAGTCTGATTCGATTCAGGATTGTATCGATTTTTTCTTCCGGTATCCTAATAAAGAATTAAGACGATGAAAAATAGAAAGGAAAAAGAAAACTTTATTACAAAGTTTTGCAATTTTACATATAATCTCCTTGTTTACATGTACAAAATTAATTACCTTAGCCAACGTGGGGATATTAAATTTGGGAAAATGAATCAAAAGAATAAATCAATCAGACAATCAAGGAAAAAAAAAAAAAAGAAAAAGTAGGCTTTTGATCTATGAGGAGACGGAGCATTCGGTAGGAAGGCCTTGTGGAAACCTCTTGGTATCATTGCAGTAGTTGTAAATCATGTAATTCTGTTGCACCCATTTCAGCCTCTGTTGACTTGTGGTATCCAGTTCCTCTGAAAGCCAAGGACTCGAAGAGGGTGATGAGGTTGAACTGCATGAAGTCGAAGATGAAGTAGAAGACCAAATGCAAGCATCTGCATTGAAATTCCTATAAGAAGCCGTGAAAGGAGCTTGTGACCAATCAGTCTTCACAAGTCCACCTCTAGTTGCCCAGTCATCAGCATTCCAAAGGCTTGAGTATATTCTCATTGGCTGGTCCTTCGGGAATGCTACTCCCATCGATTCCATGTTCTTAAACTCTCTGATTGGCGTCCCATCCACTGAGAATCTGATACAAAACATTTGAAAATGTTTAGTTAGTATTAAATTCAACATTGCCTGAATCAGCTAGTCAAGGTAGGCACGGTTCGAATTGATTTAGACCATGAACCATTTTAAACTACACCATATTGTAATCTAATATACTTACATAATGCGCTCAGGATTCCACAGAATGGAGTAAGTGTGGAAATCAGCCGTTGGATCGAACCACAAATAGAATTGTTGTTCTCTGTTCCCTTTTCCTTGACTGAACACATTGGTGTGGAGAATGTAAGGGTCACCGCTCAAATTCCCCAAGAACTCAAAGTCTATCTCATCCCATGTTGACCCTTTTGAGGATAACTGCATAGACAAACCAAACAACCAAATATTTCAGCAAAGGCTTAGGAAATAAAGCTACTTATTTGCCCACCATTGTATAAATCAAGTTTCCTGGTTGCCATCTTATGTTCTCATTAATTACATGCTACTACTACGTATGAATAATAATTCTTATTTGCCCATACAAAACAACATGTGATTGGTAGAATACAGATGGGGAGGTCATTAATAAAATACGGACTATTTTATGTATGTGTAAGTGTACTTACATAATAGGCAGTGACGGTGCCGGCGGAATTTCCGGGGACAAGTTTGAGCTGCATATCGATTTTGCCGAATAGGTATTCATTCTTGGACTGAAAACCTGAGCCAGAGGCTTGATCAAGAGACAGTGTAAGGAGTTCACCATTATTGAGGATCTTAGCTCTACCATCTCCCCAAGTTATGTCAAAATCCTGGTAGAAATTGCCACCATATGCTACTATAAAAATGCTGCTGAACATTAAAGCTAATGAAATTGTCGTAGTTGTAAAGGAATACATGGTCGAACGATTTCAGAGATATTTCCTCTAGCTTATGAAGTGAGAAATTGCAAATGACGATAGGGTGGTTTTGGAAGGGTCTTGTTGGGTTGGTATTTATAGTGACATAAACATGAAGTGAAGGATGGCAGGAAGGTCCTACGCTTTGGTCCGCGGAGGTAAGTACAGTTGTTTCATAGGGCAACGACATAAATCATAAAATAGCTGTCGAATGTGAATATTTGACGCGCTATTGCTTTTAGTTTAATGGGAAGGTTGAAAAGCATAGAAGAGTGGGGATGGGATATATTCTTTATGGTTTATTTTTTCTATCTTTAGTTGCGGACACGAACTACTATTATCAGTAACACTATGTTTGCAGTAAAGGAAATAAATTGGACGGAAAAAGTATTAGAGAAGAGAAATAGCAATATATATATATATGTATATATATAAAGGAATGATTGTTAATAGAAAGTTAATTAGTTATAGTTTTTAAACTTGTCAAATTACTAAAATATTTTTAAAATTTCGTAATGTGTTTATAGTGAAAGGGCGTTTAAGTAATTATACTTACTTTCCTTCGAAATTCTCACCAAATAGGAGAAAATGAATTTTATGGCCCATAGAAAAATTTGTGCTAAAAACTCCTTCATCTCATTTTCCTTTTTTTTTTTTTTTCCAAAGGGGAAACAAACTACAGAAAAATTGTTTCTGTCTTAATTCATTACTTTCCTTTTTTTTTTCCTCAATCCAAACATAATATAAGTATTTCACCGTGTGATGCATCTAGTTCCTGTATAATACGGTCGTGTATTGTATTTATAGTACAATTGCGAAATTGCACAGTTGTTTCCTCAATTTTTCCAGTTCAATTCACTTTTATCATTGTGTGAAATTGGTTTGAAATATATATCTATATATATATATATGTGTGTGTAATATTATTTGTTTACTTCATCTTCATTTTATGGTTATTTAATTTTTCTTTTATGTTTATTAAATCATCCGAAAATTTCGGATGAAAGTTAAAGACGAACTTTTACATTCCATCTAATTAAATCTAAAAAGTCACAAAATTAAACATCCTTTGTGTATTAGAAATATGAACCATCCTATAGTATTTTTAGTACGGACACCTTTACAAAATTTATATAATGGATGAAAGGAATACAAAAATTTCATATTTTTTATTTGCATAGCTAAGAAATCTACAACTAGTTATATGAAGATTGAATATAATAGATAGTTGCATTTAGGTAGCATTTAGTTGTAAGTATCGTATTGGATAAAGAGAACTGGACATGATAAATATATAAAGGATTGGACGGTACAAAATTATTATATCATGTTTGGTTTGTATAATATAGGATATAAAATTTATATTAAAAAATTGATTATTTATATTATAAAATAAATTTTTTTATAATAGTTAATAAAAATAATATTAATTAACTCAATTTTATAATATAAAGGGGTATTTTTAAGAATGTAAAATATTTTTGTTTTCTTATCTAATGAATTTTATTTTTGTATTTGTGGTGTAGATGGAACAAAATTTAAACCTTTTGTTCAGTTTATTAGTTTAATTTTTATTTAATTACTAAATAAAGTTGCAAATTAAACACGGGACAAAGTTTTTTGCCTAGCTTAATACCATAAAAATTATGTAATCAAGTGTTACCTAAGACTATATAGAATTAGAAGAATTGGATAGTACAAGTATGAAGAGTACATGACCATATTTGGTTTATATAGTATTGAATAAAGATTTTTGTAAGTTCCTTATTTGGTATATATAAATATTATACTCAATATTATTTTTTTGACATTTATACTCTTAATATTATCTACTATTTATTTAATAATAATTTTATATTGTTCATAAAGTACAAATTTTAATTATCATATAATATTTATACCCTTAATAATGTCTAATATTTATATAATTATATTTATATTTTCAATACTTGTGTTTTTGTCTAATAAAATTAACTTTTATATCATATTTTAAAGGAGACAAATTTTAAGTGTTTTATCAAGTCCTTTAGATTTTTTTTTTTTATCTAGTTCAATTCCATAAATTTTATATAGCCAAACCATACTTAAAAGTAAAAATGTTGGGTCATCCAGCGGGGTACTTTATTTTGCATAGGTGTAAAATTGGTTTGAATATTTGAAAGGGTATACTTCTGAAACAGTTGCTCAAAGCAAAAATTTTCTATCGCTTTTGATTGAAAGATACATTTGAATTTTTTAAAAAATTCTCTGTAGTTTACCAACTAAAGACTATATTGGTCTAATTTTAAGGGAGATAGGTATTTTATCTTGATTCCGATAAGCCGTCCGATTAAAAAGCGAAACACCAGCAATTACGTGAAATATATTTGACTAAATTATATAACAAAAATAATAATTAATGCAAAATTTGGAAAAAATAGAGAATACAAAAAATAAAAATGAAAAACTAAATGACCACCAAGGCAACAACAATAGCTACTTTACAAACTTAAAAGTTAGCCAATTCATTCAAAAAAGATTTAATAGGTGTTATATATTATGTTTTATATATATACGGTATATAAATATCAATAATATGTTTATGAATTGTAATAGAAGTAATAATTATCAAATTAATTACTGTAAGTAATTTGTACAAGTTATATATATTAATAACTTATTAATATTTATACCCTATATATATATATATATATTTTCCGATTCACCACTTAAAACTCGTGGATTACTTCACACCTTTGTTGGTGAATGATGATGGATGACACGATTTATTTGGGATAATGGATCGTCACTCACATATAACAAGATAAAAGGAGAAAATTTGGTTTATATCTGATTTGTAATATCTGGCTATGGGTTGCGTAACATGATGTGAAAAAACAGAAAAATCCAAAATTATTTTTCCTTTTGGTTCTTAGGGGTGGTGGCAACTCAACATTGTTCTTGGACTGAATGCTTGCCATCGAGGTGTAACATGATTCACTAATTTTGAAGGGGTGGATCGACCGCTCTCAATATAAGGACAACTGATCATCACTTGGAAAGAGTCAAGTAAACATCTTGAAACTTTTCCCAAGCCTTATGTGTCCAATCATGGATGGATTAGCAACATTCCCTTTAGCTTTCCTTAATTCATTTATATATATCGTACACAATTATATGTATTTGACAATAATAATTTATTAAATTAATCTCCTCATAATTTCATGTACAGATAATACGTGTGCGGATATCATTTTCCAATGACAAAGACGAAACCGACAGCGGCAGGATGCCAGGTTCGTTCCAGCTGGTCCGCATTTTTGCATCGAGGATCCAACCTTGATGCTTGATGTTGGTCCACAAGCTAAGACTGCTTACGTACGTTGTTAGAAGTTTGACGAACACACGCCCAACCTTAAGCATATTGTATTAGCCACCTTCGTCTAGTGGTCTGGTGGTGGTGGCCAGTCTTTCGCTTCATCTACACGTACCAGCTTATAGCTTTATCCATGCACGTCTTTCCTCAGATATTTTAATATAGAAAAGGTAGCAAAACCGCGTCGAATCTAAAATTCACACCAAAACATAAAACTAATCCCTTGGGGTTGAGAATTTCCATTACCAACAATTATTCGACAGCTGGCACTAGCTTATTAAATAAATTGAATTTCGTACCTTTATCCTTAAAAAACAACTGGGATACAGCCTAAGTGGACCATTCCATAGGACTTTCCTAGCGTCCTTCCTTTTTCATATCTATGTACACTATAAATACATAACCAAAGCAGTTCACTTGAAGCCATAAAAAATCCAACTTCACTCCATAAGCTTTAAAAAGAAAAGAAAAAAAAAAAAAAACCAAACCTCCCTCTGAAAACATATAACCATGTCTTCCTTTACAACTACAACAATTTCATTATTTTTAACGATCAGCAGCATCTTCATAGTAGCATACGGTGGCAATTTCTACCAGGATTTTGACATAACATGGGGAGATGGTAGAGCTAAGATCCTCAACAATGGTGAACTCCTTACACTCTCTCTTGATCAAGCCTCTGGCTCTGGTTTCCAGTCCAAGAATGAATATCTGTTTGGCAAAATCGATATGCAGCTCAAACTTGTCCCTGGAAATTCTGCTGGCACTGTTACTGCTTATTATGTGAGTATACATATATACACTAGGAAAACTTGTATAATCTAGTGATTTAGAAGATCCACTCGCCCATTTAGTTAACTGAATAGACCAATCGTTTTTATGCAACTAAATTCTAGAATTCTTTCATATACAAGAGCTTCCTTTTCTAAGCTTTATCTAAAATATTTCGCTGTTTGGTATGTAAATGCAGTTATCCTCAAAAGGGTCCACGTGGGATGAGATAGACTATGAGTTCTTGGGAAATTTGAGCGGTGATCCTTACATTCTCCACACCAATGTGTTTAGTCAAGGAAAAGGGAACAGAGAACAACAGTTCTATCTGTGGTTCGATCCAACTGCTGATTTCCACACCTATTCAATCCTATGGAATCCTGAGCGCATTATGTAAGCATTGCTCCTTTTTCAAGGAAGTCCGTAACACTTATCCCAAACATCATGGGAGGAGGAAAACAAATCAAGAAACTAAACGATTTCGAACGTTTTTTGTTTCAGATTCTCAGTGGATGGGACACCAATCAGAGAATTCAAGAACATGGAATCAAAAGGAGTAGCGTTCCCAAAGGACCAGCCAATGAGAATATACTCGAGCCTATGGAATGCTGATGACTGGGCAACCAGAGGTGGACTTGTGAAGACTGATTGGTCACAGGCACCTTTTATCGCTTCTTATAGGAACTTCAATGCAAACGCTTGCATTCGGTCTTCTACATCATCTTCATCTTCATGCAGTTTAACCTCATCATCCACTTCAAGTGCATGGCTTTCAGAGGAGTTGGATACCGCAAGTCAAGAGAGGCTGAAATGGGTGCAACAGAATTACATGATTTACAACTATTGCAATGATACCAAGAGGTTTCCACAAGGCCTCCCTCCTGAATGCTCCACCTCCTCTTAGATCATAACCTCATTTTTAAATAGTATTCTTTGATTCTTTTCCCCCTCTGTTGATTGTCTGATTGATTAATTCGTTCAATTCATTTTATTTTTTTACATGTAAAGAAGAAAATATATATATAAAAGAGAAATACTTGCGGTATAGTTAAAATTTTATTTTCCTATTCTTGTTCCTATTTGTTCTCTTCCCATGATTGGTCGCGTTTTCTATTTGATTTCTTTTTTGAATTGTTATGATTATTATTATAACTGTTTTATCTAAAAACTTTATTTGATTTTTTTTTTTAATTGTTATGATTAATATTTATTTTATAGATACACTTTGACAATTATATTTGCTTACTTAATTAGATGTGAATGAATGATGGTGCAAGAATTCGATCATAAGATTTATTATTTTGATACCATATTAAAATTATTATCACAACAAATTTATTTGACAACTTAAACTTATAAATGCCGTATGTACTATTATATTTCTTATATAATATGAATGATATTTTTAATATTTTACATTTTTTATGTTCAACTCTTACACTAGTTATTAGTCGTAAAAAAAGAAAAAGCATGGACAAAGTACAACAAACCACGGTCAAAATTGCAAAGAAAAAAAAAAAAAGAAGAAGAAGTAATTAAAAGGTCAAAAAAACTTTAGCTACTCACCCAAAAAAAAGAAAAAAAAAAAACTTTGGCTAGATCAGCAGCATCTTCTTCAAAGTTAATATATAACTCGCGTGCCTCCATATGTAGCATAAAAAGATTGGATTAATCCTTCTGATTCATTCAGAAAACACTCTTTCAATAGGATTCAAAATGATGTTTGAAAAAAATTGGAGACTTTGACCTAGAAGAGATGATTCAAATGATGTTTGGAGAGAGAGAGAGAAAAAAAAAAAAAAGAAGACATTTGATCTGTATTTATTCATTGCAGCACAATTAATGCCAACGGGAAGAAATTTGTTGGAATCTATAAATGCACTTCCAAAGGGCAGATATTCAGCAATAAATTGAGCTTTAATAACAGCAATCCGTTATTGATTTGTTCTCTTGTTCATAAATTTCACAAATTTCTTTACAGAGAGAAATTCAATGCTTGAACAGCTTTTGAGTTGTAAATGAAAACTAATAAACTTGTAATTGATTATAGGCATATCTATGACTCACTTGTGAGGACCATTATTGATGAAATTAATAAAGTGGTACGTATAGACATCTTGAGACACATTGTGATTATGAAGACAAGGCGAGCCGACTTAACTTCATGTTAGACTCTAGCATTTGATTTTTTTCTTGTTAAATAGATTTTTAATTATATAAACGGAGTCAATGATATGATAGACAACTTACAATATTGGAAATTAGTTTAAAATGTGAAATTTGCAAATAAGTTCGAGTCTAATGAAAGAGAGAAAATCCAAGTTGTTTCAAATAATGTGTTAATTGGTGTTGGTTGATCATTGTGCCTATTGCTTAAAATGCTATGTTTATTGGTTAATTTGAGTTGTAATCTTTCGCAATAAGTGGGTTAGATCTTTTAAGAATGATCTAGGTCCTATTTTGATTGTCCTTTTTTGTTTTTTGTTTTTTTATATCTTATTAACATTTATTCTATATTTGTTTGAAATTTTGTATTTAGAAAATCATCTTATATATATGTTATCTGTTTTTATTTTATAATTATAATAAAAGTAGTAATTGGAGTGTGAGAATCAAGAAATAAAAATTTATATATTTTTAAGAGAAAAAGTTTGACAAAATATATTTTATACATTGAAGATAATTATTTTAATTAGTATTTTTTTTAAATGTGAATAAAGTAAATAGTAGATAAATTCAAATTTATAGAGATTTGTTAGGTATTTAATTTTACAAAAGGTGTATATATGAAATTATATTTTAATCCTTTTAGTTTCTTGTTTTTACCAAATACTAGATTTGAGTAGACACTAAAAAAACAAAGAGATGGAAAAAAAAGAATAAATTAAATAGAGCCATAATGATAAAACATATTAGTCTTCAATATTCATGACCCTTGTAAGAGTCATTGTGAAGACTTGAAAATATCAAAATAATTTAAGAAAATAATAATAATTTTGATCTTAACAATCTTAGTAAGCACAAAATTTCCAAATTTCATGGCAGTTAAAAATAAAAGATGTACTCGAATCAAAGACAAAAAAAAAAATAAATAAATAAAAAGGAAAGAGAGAAAGAAAGGAAGAAAATTTAAAGTAAGGAAATGCTTGAAATATGTCAAATAGAGTCTAAATAGAAAATATACCTTAACGCAAAAGCCAGTTCACAAAAATATTGAGTTAGCTTGAATAGTACACGAGCAATCAGCCATAGTTGAAAGCACCTACATCAAAGTGTTCATTTTTTGAGGGAAATCACTTTTATGCAAAATCATAGTCATCTTACTTTTGTCAATCACGCAAAAAAATGGAAAGAAATATCCCAAGAAAAGGAAAAAAAATCTAAAAAAAATTACATAAATACAATTCCTAAACAAATATCCCAAATTTACAATAATTAAAATCACCTCTTAAAAAGTTGATTTTAATTCATATATTAGTTTATCTTAAATTTAGTTGAGCTCATATACAATTTTAGTTGAAAATGTAATTAAAACCTGCACACACAATGTTTTATAGATAATTATTTTTTTCATCAATCAATATAGTATAAATCAAATTCTATCCGGTAGTATGTTTATGAGATGTTGGGTTTTATCCTCTTTTCGTACTACACAAATACGTGTTTTGAATCAATATCCAAACATGTTAATAATTTAAAATTATGAAGACATGAAACTGTCATGAGAAATGTAATTATATTATCAAAATAGCTACATAGTGTTTCCAAAATAAGGGAAAAAAATTGAAAATGAAATATCTAAATCTAATGACGTTGGCACCGTTGTCACGCAAGTGGGCAAACATCTCAGGGTTCTACATTATTTTGAGGTTTAACCATCTAAGCTGCATCCAACTTAGTGATCTGTCCCCCATCTTAATTGTAAGCACCTAAAAAAAATATATGTATGGGGAATGGAGAAGGGTGCACTGCGTGATTTCCTCACCCATGTTGTATTGAGGATCCTTAACTGGCCTTCTCAATGGTACGCTTGGGGGAAGAGGATGTAGACTTGACTACTGGAGGTTTCTCCTACGATAGGGGTGTGACACATATAATCCTTCGAGCTCTCCTTGATGAATGGCTTGCAATACTCAAATCTTGATGGTCTAGAAGATATTGGCGGTGAGATATTATGTTCTCATATGACATGTGCAGCATTTTATGTATAAAGTTTACTTGTAATTTGAACACAAAAGTTTGAGTAATATATAACTAGAAAAATAAAAGTATAATTAAAAAGGTAACTATACGTATCATATACATCTAAGATGTCCTTGATCGGCCAATGTATTTGTGAGTAACTTGCTAATACCAAGGGATGTTGTCAGGATATATACCAGGTAGTGGTTGGACTTGAACTATTCGGTTTCGTCGATCTTACTAATGTGCTATCCAATTTGCATGTTGTCATGTCTCGAAGCGGCAGAGTCGTAATAGCCTCGCCGTGTAAACCATCCTAAGATAAAAGTTGGCCTTACAACCGCTATCTTAAACCTGATCTACACAAGGCGTCCACGACTAACCCGCTTTGAAGTAAATAGTTTGTAATTTAAATAATTCATTTACCTAAGAAAGTGAGAAAAGTTATATATAATCACTATAATTCAGTTATTACATTATTTAGAAATGAAAAGTAATAACATATGTGTTGATTCTTCAATATTTTTCCTCACTTTCCAAGATCCAGCAGTTGCTAGCGTCAGAGTAGTTGTTGCCGCTTCTTAGCCAGCACCTGCACGACGTCTATAGGGATGTGAGCAACCACAGCTCAGTAAGTTAGGACGAAGGACTTAAAACTATACCATACACACAACAAGGTTTTCAATCACTTATTAAGTGCAATGCATGTGCAAGCAAATGCCATCGCACGACGTTGTCCGGCCCGTCGTGAGATTAGAGAAATTACGCTCGCTCTAATCCGGGTTGAGGAGTTGCCGTTAATGCAATAGCTCACGACCAAACCCAGGCTTGTGTAATGGAGACCTTGCTCCTCCCGCGACTACCTTCGAACCACTGTCTTCACCCTCGCCGCGACCTCCTCTCCTGTCACTTAGTTCAACTGAAGATAAAGAAGGGATCATTTTGCAATCCTGCGCTATCCCTTTCGAAGGGGTTGGTATTTGGCCGGAGAGTCCTAAGTTCCCCTAACAGGTTGCCATGCATGTCCGATTATGATTACTGGTTATATATTTGCTTAAGTCCAGTTTAGGGTATTCAATCATTTCATGCAAATCATACAATACATGCTAAAACAATAAACCGAATCATAGCATCACCCATAATCAAGCAAATGCATACATCCAACTATCTAACAAGCAAAACCAAGCATAATCTTAAGCCTCCAAAATACAGCATCATATTAATCTCAACTTACCTCGACTCCTCGCTCACTCACTCGAGGTTCGATTTGCTCAGGCCATCGCCGATCATCCTTATAACACAAACGTGGTTTCAGTTTTTCATATAACTATTATAGATTCATTTTATCCTATAACGCTTATTATTTTGCTTTATTTAGGGTTTAAGATACCTAATTATCTAGGTCTTAAGTCTTTTACAATTATTCTAGGTTTAGGATTAGGTTCGGGTTCGGTTTCTGCATCGATTTCTAAATTAGGTTCTAGTTCGATTTTCTAAGTAGCGTTTTATATTCTAACCCTAGAAATTTGTTTTAACTCATAATGTGAAATTAATCACATTATTTCCCGATCTCCTAAATACCATCATTACTCTTAGTTAGTATTTTATTTCACCCGGTACACTTATATCCTTATTAGTGTACCGAATTCGCTCCTAATGTGAGAAATTTTTACATTTTTCATATAATTACATAAATTCAAATTTCCCATCAGATTTATTGTACATTTTTATTATTATCACAATATCAATTTTTGTTATAATATTTCCTATTTATTATATTTCCAATAATTACCTATTATGTATATATTACACTTCTAATATTTATATCACTCTAATTATCATCTCTAAACATCAATTATCATTTCAAAATGTCTAAATTCATCCTAAATCATATTTTACTCCTAATTACCCTAATTTACAAAATTAATTAAAATGTACTATTTTTCCATATTACTTATTTACTACATAATTAATCTAATAATTACATCTAACACCCTAAATGCTACAAGTATTATTCTCCATCAGATTTCAACATCCCTAAACATTTACTTATTCACTAAGTCAGTAATTAATAATTTAATTACTTAATTAACCTTAAATTACTCATTTTATGCCTCATTTTAATGCCTAAAAATTATCTAAAAATTTCAAAAATTAATTTTTGAAAACGGGTTTCATAATACTATTCTATATCATCTAAGTAATCTACATAAAAATTTTTGAAAACGGGTTTCATAATACTATACTCTTAAGGTCATTTATTTCTAAACCGAAACATGCTCGGTTTTGCATGATTTCTTAGGGACCATATATTACGGGGCATGTTTTTATCAAAATAATATTTTTCCTACAAACTAAATACAAAAATATCTCAGAATAACAAAATTCATAATTTTATAATAATATTTACTATTTTTACAAAATTACACAAGAATCAGGCTGGAAATCGGACTCACCGATCTGGGTGGCTTCGGCCACCGCCGGCCGCCGTGTCCTTGTCGGCTGGCCTGAGCGTTGCCATCACTGTGTGGTGGTGGTGGTGGTGGCCGTCTACTTCTAGCTGCTCGTCTGGTGTGGGTTCCCTTTAAAAGCCTTAACTGCACAGTTTTTCTTATTTTTTTTCTAACTCGAATTTTCTCTCAATTTTTGCCTCTCCTAAATTTTCTCTAATTTGTAACTGTCCAAATGAGCTTCTGAATTTTTCCTGCTATTTATAGGGCTTTAGGGGATTTATTGTGCATTAAATGGGAGAAGACAATTGCCTTATCCCTTTTTTTTGGCTTTTATGTTGTCTTAATTTAATTGGCCGAATTTTTTCTTATTTTTCCCACCTGCTACGACCCAATTCTGGATGATTCATGATTTTTCCTTAATTAATTATGAATTTTCTTTAAGCATTTAGTATTATTTTAACACATTTCGCGTATTTTAAGTAATTACGCGTATTTATACTTACATGTAAATTCATATATGGTACAAATAAATATTCTTAAATATTATTTAAATCATTCTATTATTTTTAGTATACATATAATCTATCTCTAGTAATTTATTAGTTATTAGATTACACTTTTTGCTTTTTCAGTAATTAGCAATTATTATGCTTAAAATTTGAAAATTTTATAGTCTCCTATTTTATTACTTATTTTCTTAAATTCAAGTTTACGGAGTCATTTTTACTAATATTTCTCTCAATAGTTTATAATTTAGGGTTTGATCGGATTCCTTAACCGATAATCCAAAACTTAAGTTTTAAGTTCAATCCCACGGTCAATTGGCTTAGTTTTGGGGCTTACACATGTTGTGTTGTCCAATTGATCTCGATCTTGCTCCCTTGGGTTGATTTCATGTAGTGCCCATCCAATGTCAGGCTGGCTTAGGATCTCCAGCATCCAGCCAAACGGGTGAGCTATACAATGTGGAACATACAAGCGAGATACGGGTTAGTTATCTATCACTCCCATCCCAACAATAAGCAGGAAATCTGACAATATCATCATGGTTGTAGGGAATCCAAATAACTTAAATTTTAATATACATCTTTGTAGAACCATTGACTCCATTATATCCTATTGAGGAAGCTAATAGCTGTTGGACATCATAATTATCACTAATGGGGATGGCCTAGAACATGTCCCTGATCCTACCTATAAAGGAACATTTGTGAATCAGCTTAATCCGGTGTATTGTCATGTTAACCCGAAGCTGATTACATATTAATCCAACTACTTAGTCATATGTGGCCTTAAAAGGAACTCCAACTATTATTCTTAGGTGCCTATTATCACGCCCCACTCTTTCCTTCCATAATATTTTTATCAACATAACAAGTGAATCTCATAGTATCCATTGTATACCTGTTGGTTACATTAACTACATAAACTTTAGCATTTGCATATAAAAATACTATCTTACACTAACAGATACACTCTTCTCGATTTCGTACACATCACTTAATTTGATTTCACTATCATAATCCGTTAACATCATTATAATCAATAATTACTTCAACTGAAAAAAAAAGAAAATTATACCACCTTGCAAGCCAATTCATTATCCATACCTCTCAACAATAATTATTTGTATATGTATTACCTAATACATACGTGTACATATAATATAGTAACGAAAAAAATTTTACTTATAGAAAAAATATATAAATGTAGATATGAACTGTACTAAATAACAAACACAACATTTTGGGAAAAAAATATTATGAAAACTTAACGGCATATAAAAAAACATGGTATGTACATATAATTGACTAACAAACATAAATTTATACAAAAAATAGCTTAGTTTATAAGCAACAGGGAATAGAAAACTATTCAATTCACATATATCATATAGAATAGACAAACGTTCTTACGTATTCAAAAATTACCAGTAGACAACAATGTATCATCATGCATAAAGTAATAACACTATTTCTTTGAAAAAATGTACGTAAAATGGATTAAAACTAGTAAAAATGATACATTTTCCTACATTGATGTCTAGAGAGACAAAGTTATGATAGTACACCTATTGTCTCCTCGTTTAAAAAAAAATTTCCCATAATAGAGATCTACACTACATAATAAATTCGATTTTATGATTAATTTACAAAAAAACTGATCTAGATGATTGATTTGGTTGAAAGAGTTTGTAGATTGTTTAACAGAGAGAGTGTTGGGAAGAATATAGGTTGAATGTAGAATGGGGAAGGAGAGGGGACGGGGATGAATTTATCCTCATGGAGAGGTGATTTTAATTGTCGTAAATCTGGGAATATTTTCCTAGGAGCCTGCGTTAGGTTTTCTTTTTTTTTTTTTGCATTTTTTCCTTTTCCCCGAAATATCCCATCATATTCAAATTGCTTTACCTTAAAGGCTCTACCTCATTTTCCATTGGTCATTCCCATCACCATCTTCTCTAATTTTTTATTTCACTTGCTGCTACATATTGCTTCTAAATAGCAATCATATTACCATCCTCTTCAGTTCTCAACCTTATAGGTACTCCAAATGCTCATACCCTATAGCATGATTTACATTTCAAGTTACTAATGGTATAGTTTGTAAGCTCCCAAAATTGAGTTTAGGACAATTGAACCTTTAGGGAAACTTATCCAATTGAGCCCAAATTTTATGACTAAGATAGAAGAGTTAGTCGAGGTGATATAGTGAAGTTAAATTTTACAAAATAATGACCCAAATTCCTAATTTTGCACTTAGAAGTAGGAATATTTAATATAACACAAAAATGCTCGGAACTCCTAAAATTAAGCTCAAATTGCGATGAGAACTTAGAGATAAGTTAATTGAGTTATAAAATGAGATAATATAGTATAATTTACTATATAAATATACACATATCTTTATGAGTATGCCTACTATAAATAATAATTATATTCAATATAAATAATAATTATGCCCGTAAATTATCTTTAAATTACATAATTATATATATATTGCGTTGAATTCATGAAATTTATTAAGAGAATATATCAAAAAAATCAAAGATATGTTAGAAACATAATTATATGAGTATAGTTAAATATTACGCGTGATATATACATAGGATATATACCTGTATATTAATAAATAATTAAATCTTAATAAAATATACCTAAAATGTCAAAGATAAAAGCAAATGTCATCCAATTCACTCAAATTGTGGCTAGGAAATTGTGGAATTGCCATAACATGCTGTAAGACTTGATAATTGATGAGTCAAAAGTTGATTCACTAGGAAGGAGCCACCTCCTATTTGCAATTAATGGAGGAAAAAGCAAGAAAAAAAATAAAAAAATAAAGGGAAAAGAAATAGACCTAAACTACTATAAATTTGTTGAATAACATCATTTCACATCTTTTGAAACTAGAAACAACAAAAAGAAAAATAAAAAAAATCGTAGAAAATAAGAAAAACAGAGCAATTTTCGTGCTAAGCTAGAACCCAAGTCTACCCTGATTCTGCTGTGCAACCTAACTAACTTTACATGGTCCACCTACTGCGCAAGTTTTCTGACATATCCTTAACCGTTGCCGGTTATCGAGAGTCCAACAACATAGAGATCGACTATCTATCCTATTTTTTCAAAAATTTATAAAAATAGTAAACTCACCTAAAAAATTATGAAAAAAATTTTATGTAGGTTATTATGAATATGCTTTTACGTGATATTTTTATTTTTTGAAAAATTTGTAATATTTAATATGCTTTCTTAATAAATTTACCATTTATTCGAATTTAGAATTGTAAAATAAATGCACTAAATGATATTCTAGCTGAAAATTTTTGTATAAGATGTGTATGATATATAGATAATTACTATGTAGTCCGAATTTTGATTTGAATATTTTTAATATTTATTTCATTTTTTGGCTTAAAAATTGCTCGAAAATAGGTTGAAATTATGAAATGGACATGTACTGATCGATAGTAAATAATAACAGTATTGAGTTAGATTGAAATTAATTTAGTGTAAAAAGAATCATAATTAGTAATTTAGGGATAAAATTGTAAATATAAGTATATAGGTGATGAGTTGAAAACTTGAAACCAAGTGATAACTGAATTCCCTATATTTTTAGGTGTTTATAGAAATTTTGAAGGAATTATTTGGAAACCTAGGCTATTTATTATGAATTTACCTAATAAAATGGCTTAAATTACAAATCGGAGTGTATTTTTAATATTAATAAGTTAAAATGAATTAAATAGTTAAACAAAAACTATATATGTGATTGTTGATCAGATTGGATTAAATGAATATTTTTATTATATTTACTAATATTTTCTGATCGGGATACACTTTAGGTATATTAGAATTTGATAATACTTATATTGTAACATTATATGAACAAATTAGGTAAAATACAATTTAATAACGTAAATTACATTTAATATGATCATATTTATATAATTACATATGATTGTATTAAAAACTTTAACTATCCGTTAAAAGTCATCTTTAGGAACAGGATTTATAAAACGTATCGTTAGGTCTATACAAACCTAATGATAGTAATTTTGTTAAAATCAGACAACCTTAACTAATATAACCTATAGTTTTATCATATTCAAGAATGTACGTATTTCAGTAATTTTACCGGAATTAAAATGTAAATTAATAAATTAAAAGTACGTTTCGATACGATATATATTACGTAATAGTATATATGATGTACTGTATCAACAATTAATAACTTAATTTAATATATAATGATAATACGACTATATATTATGGAAATAATAGATATATATATATATATATAACCGTTTTAGATTAAACCTTAATGTTTTCATAATTATTACGAAAGCTGAATTTGGGTCTTTTGTGTAAATAGGGTCTTTTGTGTAAATAGGATCTTTCAGTACAAAGACAGTTGGCGATTCGAGTCAGTAGTAGTGAACGTCTAAACAAGTAAGTTGAGTTGTGGCTTCACCGCAAGTTGGGATTGTGGCTGTGTTTGTAGTTAGTTGACTGTACGCATACTGTGTATGTAGATAATACTCAGTTGTGACAGGAGTTTAACTCCTTGGTGTACTGTTCTACATGTTTGTATTGATTTTGTATTGTATGAACTTATTGGCTACCTTTAATTAAAACTAATGTTTATTCGACTAAAATGAAACTGGACATGCATAACTCCTATTAGGGGAAACGATTAAGAGCGTCAAGCCAAATACTGACTTCGTTCGATGACGATAGCTAAAATTGTCCTTTCTCCATTCTTAGTTGAACTAAATGATAGGCGAGAAGATCACGACAAGGTTGGGGGCCGTAGTTTGAAGGCGGTTATGGGAGGAGGGTGTTCTCTATTACACAAACTCGGGTTTGGTCTGACTTGAGTAACGATGAGACTCTTCAATCCGAGTTGGAGCGGATGTAATTTCTCTAACCTCATAGTGGAACAGATAATATTGTGCGATATTTCATTTGATTGATTGCATTGCATTTCATCATAATTATTAACCTTATTTATGTTTGTATAGTACTCTGTTCTACTTACTGAGTTAGTTGTGCTTACATTCTTATAGATTCTTTTGTAAGTGTTGAGTAAGGTCAGGATGTTCAAATATCACTGTTCCTAAGTTAGTGTACTATTGTTTGGGAAAATGAGGATCGAGGAATCAATTGAACTTGGGCTTTTGACTTTATTTTTGAGTTTTTGAGGAAACTAATTAGAAATTCCTTAGGAGCTCATTAGTTTCCTTACTTATTATATATAAACTGCAAAACCTATGATTTTTAATAAACTTTGATTGTAAACTTTAACTTTGATTATAAACTTTACCTTTGGATGTAAAACGTTTGTGTAAATACTATTGTGGTACTAGACAACAAGTTGTACAGAATAGGTTTTTTGTAAAGCTCTACTATAGGTTTGATTATCAATAGGTATTAGAATAGACTTTTCAAGTTGGTTGGATTATGTACACTTTGTGTAAACTGTATTTACGATAATAGCTGTGAGATTAACTTCTATTTTAGGTTAGTTTACACGGCGAGATTGTTATGACTCTTCCAGTTCGGAGCATGACATAGCATAGCTAGGAAATTATCCTCACTAAGGACTTCGACATTTTGGTTAAGTTAGATAAAAGAGTAGTGTAAGGTCTTAGAGATTATTTGATCTTTATTTTTTTGTGAATCTATGTAGATCTCCCAGTATCACAGGAAATCTTTTGTGACTTATGAACTTCAAGACTTAATGTTATAACTTGGTGAAATTTTTATGAATTTATGAAGTTTAATATTCTCCCCTTTTGAATTTTCCCCTAGTATTTCCCTCTTTCTTAGAGAGAACGTAGAGTGGGTTATCACAATTAGGGTACCTTATGGGGGTGCGATAGTTATAAGTCATGAAAATAATGAAAAGTCTTATTTTTTTTCTTAAACATTTTATGCACATTTTTCACATTTTCTTCTTCATTTTGTCTCCTTCTCAACCTTATCAATAACGCATAATAACTTCCAAATATTTAGCCAACTTGTATGGTTAATAGAACAAAGGATTGTTATTTTTGCTTTTGGTACATGCTTAGTTGAATTTTTCGAAGAGTTACAAATTCATTGGCGAACTTTCTATAACACGCGGAAGAAACATTTTAAAGAAAGCGTTCTTATGTGTCTTTAGGTGTCATTTGTTTACCTTATTTTTTATTTTTGAAATTGCCTAACAATCTTAAAGGGTTTTATGAATAATGTCATATGGCCATGATAAGGAGGAATCGTTATTGAGAAGCACATGTAAGAAGCAAGAGTTTAAAGTGGAGGTATTTGAAAGTTGCACAAAATGGTGGAAGAATTTGGATGTTTAAATTATTTCATTGGATCTACTTCCAGGTAAGTTGTTGATTCCAAGTTTATATGTTAAATATTCTCCATGTGAACTTTATTTTGATGATTATCATAGATAGAATGCTATATAACTTTTGAGTTGCTAAGTGTATGCCAAATTCCTTTTTTTTTTTTAAATTAACAGTGGATATTACACCCGCCTAATACGTGTGTAAAGTTTCCTATTATTAATATTATAATCGAATGTGATATAACATTTTGCGATAATATCATTTTCAACTAAAAAGCAAACAAAATCATTTCGGATGCGATATAACAACTAAGCGGTAGTTGTTTACATCTTCATAAACTTTTATTGCAGCTTCCAAAGTGTTTATACCAAAGTCCATTAATACCTCAAGTGCAAGTAGATAGACAATGGAGTTCACCGTGAGGAATAACAAGAGGCAGAGCACTCTCTTTATGTGAATCTATTGGGCCTCCTAGGCGACCTAATCGGATTCACAGCATGTAATTTGTTTAACTATGTAAATCAAATGATTTCTTTAAATTGTACTTTTTGAATATTTTAAAAAATTGTAACCAAATAGATATATGACACTATAAAGGGTATGATTATTGTTCTTCTTACATAGTATACGTCTTGTTCTAAGAAAGAAATGTTACCTTAAGTTTGTTATTTGTACGGTCACATAACTTGATTCCCACTTGGACTAGGGGTAAGATATAAATAAAAGTACAATTGTTTCTCTATGAAAAGAAAAGAAAGAAAAAAGAAAAAATTACATCTGTTTGATAAAATTAAATAAACACTGAAAGATTTAATCATTAAGGGAAAATTTGCACGTACGATGAAATTATAAATATCGATAATTTTTACTATAAAGATCTGCACTTTCTATGTCCGGTACCCATCAATATTTGATTTAGCTGATCCTCTTTGGATTGCCCACCTGATACTTGATAGGCATGTCAATGATTTTATTTATTATGTGATCACTCAAAGACAAATCCTGGATTTCCAATGCGAATGTGGATAATTTTTCATAATATAAAGAGAACCCATAAATCCATAACACTCAAGTGTACGGGCCCCTTTACCTTCACATTCGTAAATGCAATTAATTGTACAAATGCACAAAGGTCCCGGAGTTCGTTGTCTCAAAGATTACAGAGAGATCACTTTTCAAGAGCCCTTTCACTATGTATATTGACAGAAATTCTCAAATTCCCCAAAAAGGTAGATATGTATATATGTATATGTGTAGAGTGTATATATGTATCATCTCAGCACTGATATCTTATTTACAGCCATCAAAACAAGTAAACAAGTGCGTGTGTATATCACTTCTTCCACATTAACATGCGTATTACATGGAAGATTACTATTTGTTGCACTGCTAAAATTATGTAATAGTACCCTATCAGATAAAGACATCAATTATTGCACCACTTTCGTATATAGTGGCGTGGTATTTATGTATATATATGTGTATGTATATAGTATACATCTTATTATGCACTGCAATTGCTGCTGCCACTAATTTATAGCACATTCTGGAGGGAAGCCATTTGGAAAACGTTTAGTGTCCGTACAATAATTATAGACCATGTATTTCTGTCGCACTGATTTCATTCTCTGTCGGCTTCGTGCATCCAGTTGTTGATAGAACCATGGAGGAAGAGGCACGCGACCACGACCGCAAGAAGATTGCCCAGAGGGAGACACAACACAGGCTTGGGCATTGAAGTTCCTGTAGGATGCTACAAAGGGTGCTTTGGACCAGTCTGTTTTCACCAGCCCACCTCTTGTGGCCCAGTCATCAGCATTCCAAAGTGCTGACCGCAACCACATCGGTTGGTTCTTGGGGAATGGAACTCCTTTTGCCTCCAAGTTCTTGTACTCTCTTATGGGTACACCATCTATCGAGAAGCTGAAAATTTTGAGGGCTTGTTATGCTTATGGTGGATGTGTTTCAAAGAAAGGACGAATAAACTTACCATATTCAGTTCTTGCATATATTAAGATTAGTGTTGTAAAATTTGTTTTTAAATTCTTCCTTTGTAATCTGCCGTTTATTAGATAAATAATATCTATTAATCAATCTATGAGTTGTTAAATTCAAGATAAGGATTTAATCCAAAAAGATTAGTTTGTTTGAGAGGCAGGAGAGAAAGTTAATACTCACGTTGTCCTACTCTAAATGGACCACTTTTGAGTACTTTTTATTTTGCTTTATTAGGTACCCTTCTTAGGCTGCTGCTAGGCCAAAAAGATTCAATCTAAAAAGATTAGTTTGATAGGTAAAAGAACAAAAACTAATACTCATGCTATCTTACTCTAAATAGATTACTTTGAGTATCTTTTATTTTGATTCATAGAATATCATAGAATATGTTTTTAGGCTGTTTCTATTATAATTTACCTATTTTGTAAGGTTGATTCTAAATGAGAACATTAAATATAACATTGTCTCATTTATCTTTCTATACTTTTCCTATTATAATTTACCTATTTTGTAGGATTGACTCTAAACAAGAACATCAAATGTAATATTGTTTCATTTATCTTTATATATTAGAAAATATAAGGTAAAAGTAATTAGAAAGCTATTATATATAGTGATATTGAAATTACAATTTTACTTTAAGAAATAGATTGGTCACTTACTCTGATTTATTTATGAAACTATTTTAGAATTATTTTATTACTAGTTTATTTGAGTAACATCGATTTAGTAATGGCTCAAATCTGTAATGTTAATTAGTGTGTTCATACGGAAATGCCCTTGTTTGGTATTATGATTATTGTATGCGATAATCAACTATATTTTATTTTATAGATATATACTAGATGTCACCTGAATTTATGGTGCTTTTTTCTACTTTCTTTCTTGTTATTATAGTTTCAATCACGTGGAATGGATTACCCCATAGGTAACCCGCAACTCGCCCTGCATGAGTACGAGTCACAATTATTTAATTAATGCCATATACAAAGTGAAGATATAGATTACTCATTCAAACTAACACGAATCACATGAATAGCCAATATGCGTCCTATCTAAGACATCCTTGTTTCCTAGCTTTATGCAATTTACATACGTTTCCAATACCCCTAAAACTGCTACTATTTTCTTGACAAATAAGCTCAACTTGTCGTTAGAAAAAGGGGTACACTGAATGCATCTAGCTGTTTACCATTTACACATATTCCCAATGAAACCACTGCTATTTTAATTTATTGAGTTTTAACTAGCTGTTTGCCATTGACATATGATTACTTTAAGACTATTTCTTTTTTTTTTATTATTATTATTTTAATAATGTCCTCTTAATTAGGTTCGACATATGCTAGTTTTAAAATGGGCATACTAAATCCACCCTGAATCCTGTTGGTAATTTAAGTAGGTTTTTGAGTTGCTTTCTGTCCTTTGAATCATCCTACTAGCTCACAGGAAAGTGGTTTTGTGGTTAGGAATCCTCAATCTAAATCATTAAACGCGGTGGACCAGTTTGTTAACATCATTTGATAACCAAAATGTAAATATTAAAACCAAAAATCTCTCCACTTTGGAGTTTAATATATCCTAAACTCTACTATGCTATCCATAGACTATTATAAACTCTTTCCAAGAAGGACAAACGGTGAAAATATATCCAAAGCTATCGTTTGATGCAATAACTCCCAAAACTTCAAAGCACAGATTCACCTTTTCATAATTTTTTAAAAATATGTATTTGACTCTTAGTCAAACTCCCGATAATCAGTTATTTGTATTTCTCTTAATGATGGTTATGATATTTTCATAATAACTATAGGAATATATAGCGGGTTTTTAAAAGTAAGTTGCTTGATGCCGACTTAAAAATAAGTTTTACTTAAAATTAAACGTTGTGGTGCTACCATAAAGTATAAAAAGTAGGTAGCATTTTATAATTTTTAATAAATCCTTATATCTACTAACTTTTTGCACTTTCTGGCATCAATATATTTTCAGATCATATTACTAAAAAGTAAATGTGCTTTTCAAGATTTATTTTTAAGTTGCCTTAGGCTATTTACGCCTAGTATTATTTGGATATGTATTTATTTTGAAGAGTTATAGAGAGATGAAATCATATTATAAGAATTTAAAGGGTTTGTCTATATCCAACCAATCCTATTCAAGATTTATTTTCAATTACTTCAAATTAAAATGTGAGTTGATAAACAAGGGATCGAAAAATCAACAATCATCTTACATGATAGTTTGTGGATTCCAGAGAATCGAATATGAGTGGAAATCTGCGGTTGGATCAAACCAAGGATAAAATTGTTGTTCTTTGTCACCTTTACCTTGTGTGTACACATTTGTATGAACAAGATAAGGGTCACCACTCAAATTCCCCAAGAACTCAAAATCAATTTCATCCCACAGGCCCCCTTCTGATTTCATCTGTAAAGCAAAACAGCACAAAATTTTTACATGAAGCTGTTCTAAATAAGAATGGACATAGTAGTATTCAACTAGAACAAATCATAGAAAAGCGGAAAAAGAAAAAAACACGCACACGGGCTATATAATGTACACACACACACATATATATAATCATAAAGAACATAACGAATATTTCAGATTAAATAATTGTCTAGGATTTTTCACTATATTTTGTCCTTTGAAGTATATAACCAATGGTTATATACTAGCATTATATAATGAGATGTGGACCCTTAACTCTTGGATTTACGGGCCTCAATAGTGGGAAACCAGTAAATTTTAAAGTTTAGATAGGGCAAAACTATAAAATAAATAACTTTTAAAGAATATTTTAAAACTAATACACTAAGATTTAGTATTTCAAAGTTAAGACCGACACAAGAATTCGTATCTTTATATCTTTTAATATATCCACATTTATATATCCCGTAAGTCTAATGGTTCGAAATATTCGTTCTATTGATATGTAGTTTCACGAAGATAATAAAAACAAATATTTCTTTATAAATAAAATTTACTTACATAGTAAGAGGTAACCGTTCCAGCTGAATATCCTGGAACCAGCTTGATTTGCATGTCAATTTTGCCGAACAAATATTGGTTCTTGGATCGAAAACCTGCCCCAGAGATTTTATCAAGGCCGAGAGCCATAACCTCTCCATGTTTGAGTAATTTTGTATGATCTTGTCCCCATACGATGTCGAAATCTTGCATGAAATTGCCGGCATAGGCAGGTCCAGGTCCAGCCAAGAAAGAGCTAAGAAGGAACAGAGCCAGTGACGATGTTACAGTAACTTTGGAGTGAGATTCCATTATTGTGAAGGGCTAGTTTCTGGGAAAATCTTCCTAGTACTGTTGGAGTATTTATAGGGAAGCGATGACTTTAAGGTTGTGCGTGTTCATGCGTAAGAAAAACGTGTATGTTGTCATGCATTGGATGTCCCCTTATTTTGGAAAATTTTAGGATAAAATCAGGGTCTGGAATTTAGTTCTACTACTTCTTATCCCTTAGCTTCCTATAATATCTCCGATCGGTCGTATATTATTTTGACATGGTATATGGTTCCAAACTATCAAATATTTTGATAAATATTAGAATATCTCAAACGAAATGGTGTCACGTGCGGCACGTCGTTCACTAGGAATTTCACTTTGTGTAAATAAAATACTCTAATTTTGTAACATCATAGCATAATAAGAGTATTTTACTATATTTGTTTTTTCTTTTTTTTTTTCATCTATCATAGTATAACTTTGGAAAAGAAGAGAGTTGAACCTACTCCCACCCCATTGTGTTGAAGTCACGATAAGCAAGGTCTAAGTGCCACGATAGAGTACTGGTCTATTTTAAAAAATTAGCCTTTTTCATGTATAGATTGTTTATGTTCAAATGGTTTAAGTAAATCTAACTTTATAATCATCACATTATAAAGTCATCCCCTTTCTCATCTCTAAACAATGTGGGTCTTTTTTTTTTTTTTTCAATACCTTAAGTCCAACATCCAACTGGCTTGGCCCAATTATGACTTCTCTTTATATGCTTAGGGCTTATACTAAGGCCTCCTTTCCTTTTTTCGCTAAGACATGATCTGACTTTTTTTTTTTTTTTTTAAGTTATATCAAGTCTGATATCACATTGGAATCATGATGGGCTTGAGCTTTAAAAAATAGGCCTTTTCATATGTTAAAATAATTTAAGCCAATTTAACTTTACAACTCATCACATTATAAAGCCATCTCATTTCTCATTCTTAACCAAAGTGAGACTTTTTTTTTTATTTTTATTTTTTATCATCATTCAATACGTTGGAAGACTAATGTTTATATACTTAAATTACAATGGTTTTAATATTTTACCATACTTTATTTTTTTAGATTCCTTTTTTGCCAAATGTTATATATATTCATGTTGTTAGAAAAAGGAAAATATAACTTGATTCATTTTATTAGAAAACCATTATTCATGCCATATGAGCATAATTCTATATTACAATCGTGTAAATTATCATTTTCGCATTTAAACATATTAGAAGAATAACTACACATGAAAATTCTTGCAGGCGTAATCGAAAACTCTTTAGTAATCTTTTGATATACTCATTTTCTTTCTTTTTTCCACCTTCTCTTTCTCACACTATATGTGGCAAGTATATACATAGAAATCTACAATTTTAAAATGAAAAAAAAAAAAAATGAAGAGAGAGAGAAGTTTTGATTAAACTAATAATCCTAAAATTTTAGACCTTATGAGATAGGAAAACATATCCTCCTCTAAGACCAGTATTAAATACTCTAATTCTTAGCTTTACTCTTAAAGATTTTTGTAGAGGGTCATTTTGATAATTAAACTTTTAATCCACTTTAATGTTATGGACCAATATCTTGAGCTAGTGATGTGATAGAGCTTGAGAAATCGACTTGTTTAGGGATGTTTTAGAGAGAGTTAGCTTGATAGGCTCAAAATGGGGGATAATCGGTTTGGATTTTCTACTCTTAGCCTTGGTAAGTTATCTCGCACACATAAAGTAGACTTGGAAATGGCTTTTTTGAGCTCATTTGGCTTTATTGGGTTTTAAGGAGGCTTTAGTGTGCTCTAGGTTTATTTAAAGAAGAAATGGGCTTCTTTTAACTTCCAAATTCTACACGTAGGAGGTTTTCTCTCTCATTTGATGGATTGAGAACATTGGCAAGTTTGAGATAGATACTAGAGCTTCAGAAAAGATCAAACAAACAATTTTATCAAGATCAATAAAAAACATTAGGTTTGATTTATTATCACATGTTTGTATTTAAGATATTGAGTTTTCCCATTCTTTCTCTTACGCCTCATCCTAATGACATCTCTCCATGTGTAATTAGCTCAAGATGTCTTCTAAATCGACCAGCGCATCCGTTGCACATGATTGGCTAGCTACGACAACCTTATCATACAATTTTATAAGAAGCTCTTGAAAGGAATAGGCAAATGCTATTAGGCAAATATTTCAATAATTTAATCACCATTGTATATATCAGAAAAAATTACAAAACTGTATATAAAAGATTCCTTCAATTTTTCAATATCTTGGGTGATATGAATCGTGACCAAGAATAGACAAGACTGGTTGTTGGATAGATTTGAGTTTATAGAAAGCTTGAAAGAGTTAATGGGAAAAGACGCGAAAGGACAATTGCAAATGAAAGAAAGTAAGCAAAAACCCATGAACAACTTCAGAGGATATGTTGCAATAATGGAACTCTCGAGGACTCACGGCACAATTTGATATGATACACAAATTAGTCTAATGAGATTATTTGCTACTTAGCCTTGCTCAAGAATTAGGATAAGAGTAATGCCGAGAGTATACAAACAATGTTTACACAAAGAAGAAAATACTCTAGTGTATTAAGGATAATATGATTCTGATTGTTATAGCTACAAGTACAGGGGCATTTATATTCATAAATTAGAGAAACTTACTCAAAACGGAAAAAACAAAAAAAGGAATTTCTAAAGAAAGTAATGTACAAAATACAAAAGGTAAAAATGAATATACGAGGAAAACAATAATTAGTACAATGGATTTTACACATGATACTATACACGTGGCAATGCTGCATTGGTGAGGCTATTAGAAGATGTGGATAAAAAGTACGGATAGTTTGCTTATCCGAACAGGGGCGACTTAGTCAGTCTAAAGTCTCTTTATCTTAGCTTATCAGTAGGGAAGATGCCAAGTCATTGGTTAGCTTGAGTGTGAGTGAGTAATCTTCAATTTGGTGTACTATAGAGAGATGGACAATCATTCGGCTCTGCATGAAGGGTGACTTAGGAAGGAAGTACTGGGCCTTGGCAAAGGTCGGTTGGAACAACAGGATTCATCTTGCCAGTCTCTCTAGTCCTTAGGCTTGGTGGTGGGTCAGTGGTTTGGTAACCAGATTTCTATAATTCCCTTTAGGTTGTTTTGGATTTGGGATTAAATCTGAATGGTCTTCACTTAGCTTTCCATCAGGGTGATACAAACTAAGATTGGCAACGTTGAAAGCATTAGAAACCTCATAATTCTTAAGTAACTTTAATCTGTAGGCATTATTATTGATCTTCTGGAGGATTCTAAAAGGTCTTTTAACTCTTGTAAATAATTTGTTTCTCCTTTTGTGCGGGAATTGTTCTTTGCTGAGGTACAGCTAAACTAAGTCTCCTGGTTGGAATTGTTTAGCCATCCTATCCTTGGTTTTTTCTTGCATTCTCCCAACAGCTTGGTCAATGTGCTGAGTGATTTTGTCATAGATGTGCTGGAAGGATTGTACTGGAGCTCTTATGTTAGGGTCCTCTTGTGTGAGTACAGGTACAGGGGTATGGTCGAGGGGTAACTCGAGATTAAAACCATAGACCACTTCGAGGGGTGTTTGCTTAGTGGTGTCATGTACTATACGGTTGCAAGCAAATTGACTACTGGCAAGTAGACGTCTCAATCATCTAAGTTCTTTCCCATTGCAGCTTAGAGAATTGATCCCAAATTGTAATTAATCACCTCTGTTTGGCCATCAGTTTGGAGATGACAGAAAGTACTGAATAGTGGTTTGGTCCCTATCCGACACTACAAGGTCCTCTAGAAATAGCTCAAGAACTTTGGATACTTGTCAAAGACTACACCTTTCAGCATATCATGTAACCGTATAATCTCCTGCAAGAAAAGAGAAGTAATAGTTGAAGCGTCATTAGTTTTTGAGCAAGGCATGAAGTATGCCATTTTTCTAAACCGATCCATGACGACCATTATAGAATCTTTGCTTCAGGTAGTTCATGATAGTCCGAGAACTAAGTCCATGCTCAATTCAGTTCATCGCTTCGTCGGAATAGGTAAAGGTATTGCTTTCTCTTACTTAGCTCAATACTTTTCCTTTTTGTACATGGCACAGTTGTCAACAACTTAGTGCACATCTCTTCTCATCCTTGGCCAAAAGAATCAACCATTCAATTGTTCATAGATCCTTCTTTCTTCAAAATGTCCTAAGAGTCCTCCACTTTGGGCTTCCTTAATTAGTAGCTCCTTCAGGGAATAAGTCGATACGCATAGTTTTCTACCTTGGAACAAGTAACCATCATCTACATAATATTCATCAACTGTCTTTCCATTAACGCATCGCATGATTATAGGTCCAAAGTGTGGATCCCTAGAATATAGTTCGTTTATACTTACAAACCTAAATAGCCTAGTTTGTAGTTCGGTTGAAAGTGCATGTCTACTTAAAAGAGCATCTGCAACTACGTTACTTTTTTTCTACTTATATTTTATTACAAAATTGAATCCTTTAAGAAATTCAACTCATCTTGCCTGTTACTTTGATAACTTAGTTTAACTTTGGAGGTACCTCAGCGATTCATGGTTAGTATATATAACAAATTCTCTCAGTAGTAAATAGTGCTGTCATACTTTCAGTGCTCAAATTAGTGCCAAGAGTTCCTTGTCATATATAGAGTAATTCAACTGTGTTCCTCGGAGCTTCTCACTGTAGAAGGCGATTAGTTGGTCTTCCAGCATTAGGACAATACCTATCCTAATGCCTAATGCCTAATGCATCACATTCCAGTTCAAATATTTTCTCGAAGTCAGGTAAAACCAATACTGGGGCAGAAGTCAATTTCTCTTTTATCTCGACAAAGTCTCGTCCCCTTTTCCCTATCAGAAGTCGGTGTTCTTCTTTGTGAACTTAGTAAGAGGCATGACAAGGGTGTAGAAATTCTTAATGAATCGTCTATAAAATGAGCCAATCCATGGAAACTTCTTACGTCAGCACACTTAGTAGGAGTCGGCTACTTTACAATTGCTCGGATCTTTTTGTCATCCACTCGTAAACCTCCTCACTGACTATGTAGCCCAAGAAGACTACTTTCTCCTAGAAAAAAGTAACATTTCTTGATATTACCAAATAGTCTCTTGGCATGGAGGACATCCATTACTTCTTGAAGATGTTTGTAGTGACTAGGAATGTCGACACTATAGACTAATAAGTCATCAAAGTACACTACGACATACCTTCCAATTAGATGTTTTAATACGTGGTTCATCAATCGCATGAAAGTGCTTAGGGGCATTCGACAGGTCGAATGGCATGGCCATCTACTCATAGAGTCTATGCTAAGTTTTAAACGTAGTCTTTTATTTGTCTCCTGGTCTTATGCGGATTTGATGGTAGCCAGACTTTAGGTTAATCTTACTAAAGACCTTAACTCTACTCAACTCATCCAACATGTCTTCTAAACTTAGGATCGGATACCTATATTTGATCATGATCTTGTTCACAGCTTGGCTATTGATACATATCCACTAGGTTCCATCCTTTTTCGGCACCAGAAATGGCAGCATAGTACAAAGGCTGAAACTTTCTCGGATATACCTTCTCTCTAGCAACTCATTGACTTAGTGTTAAGGTTTAGAAGCCTATTCGAGATTCATTCGATAGGCTGGCTTGTTCGGTAGTGCTACACCGAGTACTAAGTTAATGTAGTGCTCTATGCTTTGACTTGGGGGTAACCCCTCATGTAATTGCTCTAGAAACAGATCTGTATACTCGTCCAGCAACTCTTTGATCTCCTGGGGTAGTTTAACCTGCCCTTTTATTTCTAATAGGTGCCTGACCAACATAAGGGTCGGCTTATCAGCATTGATGGCTTCTTGGAGCTCGGCTCTACTCATTACTAGAGCCTTCCTTGATCTACAAGTAAGCTTTGTCTGCAATTTATTAACTTTTCTCGGTGGCATCGGGTTTAGTGTGATCTTTTGATCATCCTTCTCGAACATCTTCATGTTCTTGTAGCCATCGTATATAACTCTCCTATCAAACAGCCATGGTCTACTTAGTAACACGCGAGAAGCATACATGGATAGTACATCGCAGAGAATCTGGTCTGAGTAATTCTCAATAGTGATCAGTAGTAGCATTTGCCAAGTGACATGTAGTGCTCCTTTTTCACTTAACTAGTACAATTTGTACAACCTCAGATGTATAACAGTCGGTAACTTTAATTTCGAAATAAGATCGGCTGATGCCACATTAGTGCAACTTCTACTATCTACGATGAGGGCATACACCTGATCATTCACCTTATAGGTGGGATGAAGTAAATTCTCTCTCTGCTCCTCCTCTTATGAGGGTTCCATGTTTATAATGTGTCGAACAACCATAAGTAACTTGTCCAAGTCCTCAGTAAACACGTCCTTCTTAATCAGTTCCTTCTTGGCATTTTCTTTCTCGATAGGGACCTCCACCTTTGGTTCCTCATTTGTATTGTCTACTTCTAGTTTTAGGACATGTCCCTTGATGACTATTGTCCTTTGGTTCAGGTACTGAGCAGCCATATGTCCGAACCCTTGGTATTTGAAGCACTTGATTTGCTCGTCTTCTTGCTAGACCCTTGCCTCTTCTCATAAGTTCGGGTCGGCACTTCAATGTCAGGTCAGCCTTTCTGATTAGCTTGAACATCTATCTTTCATCTCGGTTTGGTACTCAACTGAGCTCGGTGACTTGCTTGTTCGGGTCGGCTAGTTGGTATCCTTGTCCGCATTCGACTCTTTCTTTGCTTCTTTACTCACTGGGCTATTTTGACGGCTTCATCTATTGTGGTAAGGCGTTAGAGTTCCACAATGTCTAGAATATCACCTCTTAATCTAGTGATGAATCTTGAGATTGTTTGAGTCGGTAGTTCCTCCACTTCGCAATGGATCATAAGCATTTGAAATTCTTGAACATACTCGTCAATAGTCCGGCTTCCTTGTTTCAGCTCCTAAAGCCGAGTGAAAGTATGTTTTCGATACAAATTTATTTTTGAGTATTGTTTTCATCTTAGGCTAAGCATTAGTCTTTTGGTAGCCCTCTCACCTCCTCATTGCCTGAAAGTTCTTTTACTATATGGTGGTATATTTGAAGAACTCAATAGCAGCAGTTCTCACCTTATCATAATCCTTGTATTGATAATAGTCAAATATATACTCCACCTTCTCTTCCCATTCTAGATATTCATCAGCATTCCTAAATTGATTAAAACTCGGAATTTGAAGCTTCACATGGTCAAATGCTCTAGGGACTCTAGCTTGTTCCTCTTCAAAATACTCTTCTTTTTCTTCTTCATCCAATTCCCTTAGATCTATCCTTTACCTTACTTGTTCGCCTATACCTCCAACTCAAACTGGTTGACCTGGGTTTTGACTTCTAACAAGTTGAGCAACTTGTGGGGTGTTTTATACGGCCATAGTGGGTCGGCAAGCCAATGCATGAACAGCTCAAGTCAGATATACTAAGAGGTTAGTCAGCTTGTCAAGTTTCTCGTCAGTGCTTTTTGGGGATCCTTGAGATTATCGTCTATGGTGGATAACTCCACTATTGTCATCTCCCATAACAACAGTCATACTCGAGTCTGTCATTTTTTGCACAGATTTAAAGTTCACACAACACTTCAGGAAATTAATAATTAACAATGCAACACTCAAATGAACACAGTAACTTGCTCTGTTTCATACATGTAGAACAAAGTATAATAGAACTTCAAAAACCAACTACAATTTAAACAAAACCCCTGCTCTGATACCAAGATGATGCGAACCTTAACTAAGAAAAAATAAGGCTAGTCGCTAGATGGGTCTGAGCTTATAGAAAGCTTAAAAGAGTTAATGGGGAAAGGTGCAAAGGGACAAATGTGAATGAAAGAAAGTAAGAAAAAACCCACGAATAGCTTCATAGGATATGACACACCAATGGAACTCCTAAGGACTTATAACACAATTTTATATAAGGTACAAATCGGTCTAATGATGTTACTCACTACCTAGCCTTGCTCAAGGGTTAGGATAAGAGTAATGTCGAGAATAAACAAACAGTGTTTACGTAAGGAAGAAAAAACTCAAGCGTATTAAGGATAATCTAATTTTGATTGTTACAGCTATAATTACGGAGGTATTTATACTCATAAGTTATGGCAACTTGCCTAAAAGAGAAAGGACAAAAAGAGTATTTTTTAAGGAAGTAATGTACAAAATATAAAGTGTAAAAATAAATATATAAGGAAAATAATCATTGGTGCAACAGATTCTACATATGATATTGTACAATGTATACGTGGTGATGCTAAGTTGGCGAGGCTGTTAAAAGATGTGGACAAATGGACGGATAGCTTGCTTGTCCGAGCAGGGGCGGCTCAGTCAATCTGGAGTCTCTCTATCTCGGCTTCTCAATAGGAAAGATGCCGAGCCATTGGTCAGCTCAGGCGCAAGTGAGTAATCTTCAATTCAGTGTACTATAGAGAGATGGGCAGTCATTTGGCCTCAATAGGGAAGTATTGGGCCTTGGTAGGGGTCGGTTGGAACAGGCGGATTGGTCTTGCTAGTCCCTTTAATTCTCGAGTTCGGCTGTAGGTCAGTAGTGTGGTATCCTGATTCCTATAATTGGAAATGTAAGAAAATAGGGATTTGATGATTGTTGATACCCGATTCTCCCTTAAATCAAGGCTTAATAAGTGAAGTCCATTACAAGGGACATTGAATGGCACCTGAGCTAATAGCAAACCTGTATGTTGCATTGTAACCCTTTTGTTAGGCCATGAGCTTACACCAATGAAGATATGAACCAATCATAAGTCTGTCCCCCTACGTTATGACCTGCTTGGTGAGCTAAGTAACAACTGTGAGAGAAAGACAACTCTTGACTACTGGGCTAGTGCTCATTGATTGTCTGGTGTAAACTTCAGGCTCAACTCATCCCACTGTGCATTAGTTGACCCTTTCTTTAACATCTTACCCCAACCTTTTTCTTTAGTGCTTGCACTTCGCTGCAACTTATTAATGAGCATCTGACATCCATAGCACGACCAACACGCCCAGTATCCCTGCTCTTGCTATATCACTGAGTTGCCTATTTGGCAGCTTAACCATCACAGCCCGAGTTGCTGAAGGGTTCATACTAACATACATACTATCTTACTTCAGAGTACCATATAGGTTAATCACCGATAACGGGAGGCAATTTGACAGAGACCGTTTCAAGGACTTTTGTAACAAGCATAATATTAGGCTACACTACACCTTCGTAGCATATCCTTAGACCAACGTCCAGGTCAACACTATTAATATGATAATCCTCAATAGTTTGAAGAAAAGGGTAAAACAAGTAGGAGGTAGGTGGGCTAACAAGCTCTTTAATAGAAGTTATCCTCCCTATTGAGTTGGAATTACTTACTAATAAGATACAACACTTTGACGTAAATACTAATCACATGCCCCTACAGGGAAGCCTTGACACCATTGATGAAGTTAACAATGTTGCACGAAATAGTAGCTTGTCAGTAGTGAGCTACTTACTACTACAACCGCAGCGTCTGATACATGGTTTTCCACTTAGAGATTTAGTGTGTAGAAAGTTAGAGGCCACTGGCTTAGAAAAAAGGGCAAAGTAAGTTTGCTCCCAATTGGGAAGACCATATACGAGTGGTCGATGGTATGGGAAAGGGTACCTACAAGCTTGAGATGCTAGAAGGATGAACTATCCCCAGGGCATAGAATGCCTAGAACCTAAGACCTTACTTTCCTTAATTACAGTGATGAGAATCAAAAGCACTTGTAATCGTGGCCAAATGTAATGAATTAATGAAGTTTCCAACATAAACCTCTCTTCTTCCCTTAAGCTCTTAACCTTGGGTCAATTTTTATTTCTAAGTTTTACCTAAGTTAGTCCTTACACTAATAATATGGGCCCTTCTCTTGGGCATTGATTTATGTTGAGCCCTTAACTTTAGGTTGATTTTCATCTTCAAGTTTTGCCTATGTTAGTCCTTACACCAATGAAGCGGGGCCCTTTCTTCGGCATTGATTTACATCGAAGCCTTAACCTTAGGTCGATTTTCATCCTTATGTTTTGCCTAAGTTAGTCCTTACACTAATGATATCAACCCTTTTCTTGAGTATTGATTTATATTGAGCTCCTAACCTTGGATCAATTTTCATCCCTAAGTTTCACCCAAGTTAGTCCTTACATTAATGATGCAGGCCCTTCTCTCAAGCATCGTTTTTCATCGAGCCCCTAACCTTGGGTCAAATTTCATCTCTAAGTTTTGCCAAAGTTAGTTCTTACATTAACCTCTCTCAGGTATCAATTTACATCAAGCCTCTAACCTTAAGTCAATTTTCATCCTTAAGTTTTGCTCAAGTTAGTTCATACACTAGTGATACAGGCAGTTTACCAGGGCATTAATTTACATTTACCCCCTTTCGTGAGTTGATGCTTGAACACTCATCCAAGCATGACACTGTTATAATAGTTATTAAATACAACTCTAAGTCAAATTGAACAGTGAGATTTGAAGGGAAGTAAACTAGCTAATGAGAAGTGATGATCAAAAGAGAAAAGCTTTATTTCACTAATTAATTGAAGTACAAGGTTTAATGGGTTAGCATACTGAGCCCAATTGCATCAAGATTGAAAACTAAACAATGCAAAGGCATACAACTGCCTCTTACACTATGGCTATGTGCTTCGCTTGAACGACCGCTCTTATCTCCAACTCGGATTCTCACGAAACTCTTCCCCAAGAGGAATTCCTCTCAACTTCGACTTGGCCAGCTCTTATGTTGTGACTGCATCCTTAGATTCCTGTATGGACGAGCCCTAAATTGCAGGGATCCAGTCACACTCGACCTCCAAGTGCAAGTCCTTACTCCATCTTCTAGAGCCATTCTTCTATAGAAGCAGCAATAGGGACAACTAATCCAACTATTCTACCCAAGGCACTGAGCTACTAAGGCCCTATTATTGATAAAGGAAGGTCAATGCTTCACTTAGAGTGAACCAAAGGGCTCATGAAGTAGAGGATTCCTACGAGCACCTTATTACGTAGGTTAGGTGGAGAAAAGACCCCATCTGTTGCTATAGTCACCATAGTCGCCCCTGGCCTACTTAGGGTGATCTAGAACAATGTATGTAGAAGATTGCCCAAAACCTCATGCAAATGAGTGCCCTTGCAGTGTTGCTGCCATGAACAAGCGATAAGTTACACTTGAGCCCCCTTCTTTTACCTGACATTATTGAGACACAAAGAAGGGAGGACTTATAGACTACGTACACCTCTTGGTTACAACTTGGGATCTAACTACCACTATTGAGCCATGTCTCACGATCACAACTCGAAGGAAGAGGTTGAAGGCGACCCACTCCCTAATTCCAGCACTCTATCCCTCAATGTAATCACTTTGGAGATGCTCATATCAACTCTCACTTATATTCTACTAAGTTATTTGGGTAATTAGTGTGGTAAAGTAAGGACTTAGGCACCTTTTATATAAGAGCCATAAGATTTCCTTAACCGTACACGTGTTGATCATCATGCGGCCCTAACATATAGTGAAACCAAGCGATGCCTAAGGAATTAATGATGATCCATAGCACATTAAATATCTTTTGGAAGGTACCTTGCTTGAGGCATTCCAACTGCTAGAAGAGCACACTACCTGAAATAAACTTTGCGGAGAGGATAGCATATGTTAGTAAAAGATTTACCTTACCAAAATTGCTCTACTTAGGAGATCCTATGACATCATCACTAGATACACATTTGTAGGCTTGTTGCCCCACAATGCTAAGCTCATATAGGAACCCTAAGAATCATGATTTGCTTAGGAGGTAAGGTGCATCAACCTATAAGTGAATCCCATCACAAAGTTAAGAGCACTTAGACAGAAACCAAGGATAAGTGCGAAGTGATGGCATATAAGCAAACGAGTGGGCCCACAAGGAGTTATCAGTAAGCGGGTTTAGGTTACTAACTCAGGGATACAAAATTCAACTAATATCATGAGGAAACAGGGTACACAAGTTTGTTCGGTAAAAATCCTCTTTGGTACAAAAACTTAGATGAAAAAACGAACGAGGTTTAAGCATACAGGCATAGTAAAAACACAAGAAGCAATGACCAAGGGAGAAGAAGCATAAGATCAGAGACAATTAATAAGAGATCGTTCATTCAAGTTCTAGTGATTACATAAAGGGAGGTTGGCACCCTGAGCCCTTGCCAAAAGAAAGATATAGAAGACGAATCCAAAAATGGGTACATATTTCCTGTATTAACTACAACAAAAGAAGAAATATTCGAAGATGTTCCTAAGCATCTGTAACTTGCTGTTGTTGTTGCTTTTCTGGTTGTTGCTTTTACTACCGCTCCTGCTCTTGCCTACCTTACCCATCACCACCCCCTCCTTAAGGCCCATAATTGATCCATTATTGGAAGCTCTTTACGAGCAGCAACCTCGGGTTCATCCAGCTAATGTAGGAAAGATAAGTTCGCATTAAGCATGTTCTACCAAACTTATTTTTGCACCTCCTCTACCATTGGATATCTGGCTGTAGTGATGGCCATTGGATAACTCGGCCTTCACCTGACTTCCCTTCAATAGAAGGATTGAGTGGTTGTAAGCTAAAATGAAGCGAACATTAAGCACTTTAATAGAAACACACGGGTAGTTTACCTCATTATGCTTCCTTAGCAATTCTTTTGAGGCCTCCAACTCCTTTCTCCCTACAATTAGCCGCCTAAACAACACTTATAGCTGCTCAAACCTTTGAGCAAGCTAATTAGCAGGCTGTATAGGAGCTGTTCGCTTACCTTAATGAACTAAAGGTTCAACATACTTGTCATTAGGAATCTCAATGGCATCTATAACAATAACTTCAATGATTCATTCGAACTTACCTACCCCATATCTACTTAAGTACTTACTGCTTTAGGGCTTTGCTTGATAACTACAACCTTAGTTAGAACCCTCGGAACTGTAACCCCACCAGATGCTCACAGACCCTCCATCGAAGTCCCCAATAGCACTCCTATTGGCACATCCCTACCCCCTTATTGAATTACTTTGGGAAGGGTTTGATGCCTTTCGCTCTTCTTCTTCTTTGACTTTTTTGAAGAGCGATGTGAAATCTTCCCCTCCCCTTCCAACTCAAGCTAACTTCTCTTCTCAGGCCTTGAAGCACTCTCCAGCTGCCTAGTCTGCATAGCCAACAGCTTCGCCTTCAATTTCCTTATGGCTAATTTTGAAGTTGTAAAAGAATAAAAAAACTCCTTATAAAAATAAACCAAAGCATGCATAAGGCACTTACTAAGCTGAGGACGAGTAGCCTGATGTACCCTACTAAAATGGTAAGGTGACATGGCATGGTAGAAAACCAACCACCCTTCCTTAGTTGAGCACAACAAATACCTATCTCCATCATAAATAATGGCACTCTACCTTTATACTTCTCACATATAGACAAAGGTTTTAGCTTCCTCTAGCCCCCCAAATTCATGGGCTTAATGTTAGTCATCGTATCCTCATCCCCTAAGGTCTTTAACTTCTTGCCCTAATGAGCCATCTCCACTTGGTCAGAAAATCAAGTGGCTTAGAAGTATGAATGTAGTAAAAGAATTCCTTTTACCCTTCTACCTTCTTTGGTGGCTTATCAATAATACTCATATTTATGCCTTGGGTAGCGATGTAAACCCATCCATTGGCCACCCTCCTTACAAATAAGAAGTGCCTAAACAATTGCATCAGTCATTGTAAGCACCAAATGCATTGTGCCTCGAAAGTGATTAGATGAATCCATACATTTGCATTTAGACTGCCTAGTGCAACTTTCAAATACCCAAAAAACTCGAGCAAGAATTTTGAAAAAGGGAGGCAAAGACCGAGCTTGAACAGCTTCGCGTAATGATTGGTTGTCTCCCATGTCATAAGCTCGTAGTCTATCCATTAGCTACTCCATTCTCTATGTACGCATTACTCCCTCCATCTAGCGGACCAACTTGAACTTTTGCTTATTAGCTACATATGAAACATGAGCAAATGCATGCTTGTTTACGACAGTTATCAGCAATAACTGCCTAATGTCATTCTCTTTGCCATCCGGTTGGTACGTGTCACGGGATCGTCGCTGTACATACTCCTTCTTGTCTTCCCGAGAGAGTATTACTCTTTCCTCTTATCTTTCCATTGCTATTGTTTTGGGGAGAGTATGGTTACCACTCATAGTTGTTAAAATTGCAATTCTACTAATGTGATTTTGGCTCTTTTAAGTTAACTCATGTATAAAATTATTTTCATGTAAAAAATTATATTCTTAACTGAGTTTATATGTAAACTCAGTAAAAATTTACATTTTTGACCGAATTTACTGATTTTATATATCTAAGTTGAATGGGCTAAAAAATGAAAAAAATACAACAAAGTTTTTACAAGCCAACAGCTATTAGGGTATTACATCATCTTCCTTATTTTAGTTTCTACCATTAATAATTTAAAATGAATCGACATGTTTGGTTCTCTTAAATTCATTGTTTAAAAAAAATGAAAAAAAGTTTAATTTCGACTTTATTTGTCTGTCTTTTGTATATGTTAAATTATATATTATTAAGAATTTTTTTTATGAAAAAAGAACTTAATTTCTTTATTTTTATCACATATTTCAAGTTTTGAATAATTACTATGAACATATCCATAATTTTTGAAAGCTATTTTACATGTGTTGTAAAAATTTACGTTTTTACATTTTGATTTCACGTTTTCACTTTACTGGTCCTCTAACTATTATAGGTATAATTGTGAGTTTGATAACCTTACTACTATCCTTTGCTCAAGACTAGCTCTTGTAACCCTCATTTACTTCCATTGAAATAGAAGGATGGGAAGACCCACTCTGATTACTGGATATGCTTTGATTAGCCATCGCAAGTGATCACTAAAGATTGGAAGCATACGAGAAAAAACAGTTAGCTTGTTAGTCAAAATTTTAGCAATGTCTCCTTTAAGTGAACAAAGCAAAGTGAAAAATGAACATATAGGTCCCCCTTTATATAAACAAATAAGGAGAGAAGGCAAACAATCTATCTACTCTCAGAGCATGAACTTAAGATAGGACGTATGCAGAATCTTAGCTGTCCATGTGCTCTACTCCTTCAACCAAGGGCCTCGATTGATCCTTGCATACGAATCCATGACGTAGCCTAACAACGGATTATCTTGCTCACGCAGCCACTCTTCATAGACTATCAATGTGCGCTACATTTCCCAATGATGGCCATCATAACATTTCAAGCAGCACATCGATCATGTCAATGATGTAGTAACTCGACATATGGGAAAATGAACCCAATCAAAGGCGTTGTCTATTGTGACCCAAGTAACAAAACTGGTACTTGCTCTAGAGCTTGACCTTTGCCTGGTTGCAACACACGGATTACTCCTATCGGGTCTTGAACGTTGATGAGAGTGGAGGTACAAGTGTTAACACCCTATTCTTACCTGAACCAGGGCCTAATGAGTGAAGCGCATCATAAGGGATATTGGATGGTGCCTTAGCCAACAGCGAACTTACATGTTGCACTATGATCCTCTCGTAAGGCCATAAGCTCCTGCTAATGAAGATGCAAACCAATAGTGAGCTTGTCCCTTACGTTGCAACCTACTTAGTGAGCCAAATAACAACTGTTTAAGCAAGATAGCGCCCGACTATCCAGTTGGCACTCATCAATTGTCTGGCCTAAGCTTGAGGCTCAATTCACCCCTATTAAGGGTCAACTGAGCCCTTCCTTAACATCTTACTCCAACTTTAGTTTTTAGTGCCTATACTCTATTACTACTCATTAATAAGCATCTGACATTTATAGTACGGTCAGCATGCTCAACACCCTAGATCACTAAGCTGTCTATCTAGTTGTTTGGTCAGCTATGACATATCGCCCGCAGTAATGCTCAATTTTTATTGCAGGGTGTATTGTCTGTCGATAGCCAGTACAAGCCTAAGCTTGTTTGAGTTTTACTTTACCGGAGTTCGCACACTCTAGCTAGTTTAGCCACAATCAATAATGATAATCGATCCTATTAAGAAACTAATATTTATATCACTAAATTAAAGTACCATATATCTACACCTGTTAGAAATTACTAATAATTTAAAATGTCTCTTTCAATTTAGTTTAACTAGATTTTTAAATTTTTGTGCAATTTTTTTTTTGTTAGACCAACTATCAATTTGTTTGAATTGTGTTGATTACTGAAATTCATACCATTCAAAAAGAAAAAACAAAATAAATCCCGAGTTAGGTGATGAGGGTCACATTTTGAATTATTTAAAAGCATATATTTATCTTATTGGTTCGTTTTGTATTAAGTAGAATTTTAGCTAAAACTTTTGTAGTGAAGTAACATAAATATTATTTTTTCAATGAAATAAATCAAGTTCAATTTTTTTCTCTCTATAGTTGTTATATTAGCATTTCAAAAGAAAAAAAAAAGAAAAAACCAAAAGTAGAATCTTAGAGATATTAATATTTTTCAAGCGGTATAAAGTGCAGGATTTTAAAAATCCAGATCTTTTTGCCATTTGGATAGTAATTAAAAGGTATCGTGGAATTTACGAAGAAAAATATATAAATAATAATCCTTTCTCCAAAGATGGTCATAAATATATATTGACACACACAAATTTTATTGAAATTTTACTAAATTAAGTGGACTAGCCGCTCAAATTTCTTAGTTTGCAATTATAAACCGACATGTAATTCATCGTCTTCTTTACTCTATTTACGTGTTGATCTCAGCAGAATCGCACGATGCTTCTATTCCTGGTATATATAAAAACATGATATAAATTGAAAAGAAAAAATCAGCTAAAAGACACAGTGGGAATCGTATATAATAAATTAATATGTGCCAAAAAAAAGTTCAAGAGGAAAACACAGGTGGCGATATAATGGTGTAAGGTATCTGAAATGGCAAGCAATGCAGGTGACACAGGGAGGTCGGCTAGGGTTTACGATGAGATTCCTTTTGACCCCAAAATAATCGCACGATTTCCCTTTTGTAGTTATTTGGTTTTCCCACCGACCCAGGACCGTTTGGATATCAAAAAAGGTTATCTCATAAATGCTCCAGTCCGATTCCCTCAAACCGTTACATCTTTGTTTAAATCAACAAATGGAGATAATTGTCTGGTCCTGGATATTGGTCTTGTATCTAGACCGAGAATTGGAACCCAAATCACGGATCATATGTTTTCTTTTAGCGTTAATATAATTTTTACTATTCCGATGTAAAAGTTGCTTTTGTATCAGAGACGTGGCACTATGTATTTAATTCTCAAAAAATCCTAAATCATACAAACAAATATTATAAAAACTCAACAACAAATCCTAAATCCCTATCTTGCACGCGCCTCATTCGGGATTTCTCCACTTACGGTTTTGAAATGATGATATGGACATAAAAGTATCCGATCGAGTGTATTTTTAAGTGATTATGCTTGATTCCAGGATTTTTTATTGACATCACATACATGTTATGTGATACGTATTTTCATGTAGTACTAAAAATTTCATGATAAAAAAGAGCACATATCATGAATATAAATTATATATATCTATGTATATATATATATTTATATATATATACTGTTTTTTGGCCATATATATGTATATATACATGTTAATCATACAAAATTGTAAAATGGGGATCATAAATGTATAGTTTTTTCTTAGATAGGTTATTTAATAAGTTACGTGAAAGTTTTTACGCATATAGAAAGCTTTCCTAGTTTAGCGGACTATCTGTTTATTTTTGGCTATTACTAAGCGTAAGCGTCGTATATCCCATTTTTTTTAATCATTTTGGAGTAAATAACAAGAAATGGGAACGGTATCTACAAAGTCCACAAATTTATTGACACAAGTCCACACAATGGCTTATTTGTAACAGCTTCACATTAAGCGGAATGGGATGGACTCATATCTGAAAAAATTGATACAAATGACAGCAGCAGGTGTTCCCTATAAGATGACAGCTACGGTTGTGAGGGAACAAGAAGATGGACACGCGTACTCAGGAAATGGAACCATGCATGCACATGTATGTTCAGTATGACAACCTCATCGGGCTACTGATGTGTCTGTGATGACTGAGCCACAGCAAATATCGTCCTCCCCGGTTTAAGGTCGTGGTTCCGTCATATGTAGCAAGATCGTCAGAAATGCGTAAATACAAGAAAATTGAAAAATGATAAACAATGGGTCCTCTCTCTCTCTCTTTCTCCACCGTAAGAGCTTTTCTATTTTTTTCTTGAAACTTTTCCTTTTTTTTTTTTTAATCATTATGTGGTTTTGTCTCTAGAAAGAAATCATATATGTAATTACTTTTGAATAATAATAAATCACTAAATTTATAATAAATAAGAATTATCAACCGTAAAAAAGAAGCTGATGATAATATCCGTAAAAATTATCAATAACTTTCATATAAAAAAAATCTCAGTTTCTTTATCATTGATAATTTCATTTGTATCGTTAATATAACTTATTTACTATAATTAGAAGTGATTTATGATAACTTAAAAGCAACTATAGTTTATAATAACTTTTGAATAATTGCACTTTAAAATTTTCGTAATATTGCAGGCCAACGTTTGTACACAGACAATGGGCTCGAGAACAGACCTGGATACAATGGAATTTCTATTATAAAATTTCCTCGACGAATATGGAAATACAAGAAGCTATTCTCAATTGTTGAAATGTTTATCTTAGTAAAATTAAAAATACCTATATATATATATATGAATCAAATATAATCACTTATCTAATAACTGTAGCGAAAAACAGAATATTATATTTCAATTGATTTCCCAAATCTTACGCTCTCCTCCAATATTCAATGACTTTGGCACTGAACGTTACAAAAATAGTTACTATCGAATGGAGTGAATTCAATACCAGATGCGTGTTGGCATTCCAGCCTTCCTTCTCTTTTTAGGACTTATTGGAAAGAGAATATAGTACTTTTTGGTTGTGAATATAGTACTTTTTGATTGTGAATATAAATAGTACGAACCACTCTTTTAATTTGAAATAAAATAATAAAATATATTATGGTATCATCTGTTTATTAATATTGAAATTAAAAGTTTTAATCTTTATATAACTATTTTATCATAAAATGCCTTGTCAAAGAAAAAAAGATATATGATAGCTGTATTAACCTAAAAAGAAAAAGAAAAAGAAAAAGGGTAATTATAAAATGGTGTTTGCTAAATCTAATCATAAGATAAATATAATGATAAGTTAGAGGATAAAATAGTATTAATAATAATAATAATACTATATTAATATAAATTTAAAACGGTATTTATAATAAAATGGTATATATTTTTTATAGATACAATTTTATATAAATTGTACCTACTTGATGATGCCATAATAATTAATTGTACCTACCAACAAGCTTCGATGCATTCAGCTACTTACCTTAGTGATTCGCTACTGACGATAACAACAAAGCATGGTCATAAATTTTTGAATGAATCTATAACTTTCTACTTTTGTAGTTCCTTTAAATTTGTATAAGCGAAAACTTAATTAAAAAAATGCAGTTTATTTCTTTTTCAAAGAGTAAAGAATCATCATTAATGTTTTGAAAATGATATAGCCTCACTACAACAATAAGTCCTTACTCTTGCAGAGAAAAAAAAAAAAAAATGTAAGAGTAAGTCTTTTTTCACAAGTCAGCCCTACTAATGAAACTATTTCCCCATAAACAATCGCCACTAAAAGTTTCGCAATTAGAGACTACAAGTGAGTTTTCTTTTTTTCTTTTTTCTTTCTTTTTTTTTTTTCTTTCTAGAAGAAGTTATCTGGTAAACTAAGTTCATTGCTATGTTGGCCACGTAAAAGTTAACACATTCTTTAATTGATGAATTTAGTTTGCTATTGAAAAAATTATTGGTGAACTCTCTTTGCAATTGAGTTCGTCATTGCAAACCTCAAACTTTGATGAAAGAACTCAACATTTTGATTATACTGGATATACATATGTGAAATTACTAAATTAGAGGACATGTAAACTAAATAGACTGAATGTTGAAGCATATACTTACTCAATAACAAAGATCACGAATAAATCTTTTATCGCTCATGATTTTCCAAGCCAAGAGTTTGTACATTAACCCATCACATAAAATTAATCTACAATTAAGCAATGCATTGTTGAATGAAAGGAATAAAAATTTTGTGTAATTGCATTTTCCCTTTCCCTTTCCCTTTTCTACATATAAAATAAAATTCAAGGAAGTTGCTCCCGGTAAAACATTTAATTTTAATTTATTTAATGACCTCCATCTCACTTTAGTTAAGTGAGATTTTGATACTAGTCGACAGTTGAAAAGCATGTGAATAATATAATCGTATTTGTGGTCTATGGGACAAGACAAGAGCATTAATCTGTAGTCCCGAGTCCACTATTCTAAAGAAAAATCAGTATCCAAATAATGAATGGGGTTTCTCCATACCATATTTGTTTGAGAGTAATGGAAAACATGATTTTTGTATTTGCGGGAGCGAGACAACACCATCCTCCAAAAAGAGGTAAGATTATAGAGAACACTAGAATATGGAAGATGATACAGAGAAAGAAACAATGGCATGTCCAACAACCAATTAAATCATTAATATCTATTTGAAGGAAGATGAAAAATTCAGTTTTTTTTTTTCCCAAGCAAGCAGGTTTTTTCCAAGAAAATACGATGTAGAGGAAAAACAACAATGAGAAAGAAAAAGTGATGATAAAGAAATCCATCAAAATGGAGAAAGAAAAAGGCAGAAATCATACAGACCTATTATAGCTTTGACTAAGACACCAAGTACAGTAGCTTCATTTACCCATCCATCTCTAAGTACCTAATCACAAAGCAAATGAGAAGATAGGAAGATCCTCAAACATAATCAGTTACTATGCATACTTTAAGGGTTTTAGCTTACCTATAAAGACAGAAGAAACAAGAAAAATAAGTAGAATACTAAAAATATTTTCCTTTGTCAGTCTTGGTAAACCAAAAAATGAACCCATCATACGTCCAATGACTATAATAAAGGCTCATGAAATACATATTTTTACTAGTGACCAAAGAAAAAGAAGATTGAAATGAAGTTTAAAAAGCACCGGACATATATGTTGCCAACATAATGTGATATAGACCTTTTCTATATCCTCAGTTAACACCAAGTGTCTTGTTGAATTGTTAATGCAGACAAGCTTGGAGCTCAAATCAACTGCCTACAAGTAACAAATATATATATATATATATATATAATCATTATCTAAGGAAACCTCAAGGAGTGTAGTGCTAATTGATTATCTCATTTCCATCAAGAAAAGAAATCATAGAATTTTTTCAATTTTCTTCACTAGCCATTTTACATTTTTCAATCCATATGACTGAATTAATAGTAAGGATGGGAGTTTTAGCCTAGTAATCCACTCAACAACAATCTATGGCTTTACTTGTTTCCTAAGATCTAAACACTAACCAAAGATTCATTTCATGAATAAATTGTATGGAAGCACCATGTTTGAGTTCTCAAAAGTAGAGGCCCTATCTTATTTTATTTATGATCTAAAGTCTCATTCACTTATGGACTCCACTAAGCTCTTTTTTTTTTTAAGAACTTCATAAGCAATTAAGGGTATGGATAAAAGAAATGTTCATATACGGCTTCCAAATCCTTAAAGAGTCCCTTTTTCTCTCCTACTTAGTAAGATCCAAGAAATCAAGTGCAAGTAATGAATATGGATCCCATGTTCACATGCTCGGTTTTTATTAAAAATAACAGCAAGTTGGATTCTGTGGAATCCTATACCTTAAAATTAATCGAGCTGACCGAAAAAGTTTTCCAAGTCATTATCTTAATTCCTTCAAGAGAGGAAATGAAAAAACTTACATTTTTCTTTATTTTGATCTCTTTTTTAGACAACATAGTTGAATTAATAGTTCCATGGTCGTAAATTTTGATTAGAAGGCCTAGCATTCCATTATATTCAGGTTTCTAAAAAAAGATATGTTCATGTTTCATGAAATTTTACACGTTACAAGAAAAGACATGTTTTGTTCCTAAAAAAGACATCCTAAAGCACAATAAAGCCATGGAAGAAAATTAATCTAAAGTACCTAAAATCGAGAGGGAGAGAGACAGCTTTCTTGCCTGCGCATGTGAAGTACCCAAACTACTTAAACCAAGTTTGATGCGTGTGTGTGTGCGTGAGAGAGAGAGAAGAGGGAGAGAGAGATACAATACTTGGTGATTGAGTGAAGAAGCATCTATCGAATAGTGAAGACATGATGAAGAAGGAAGGAGAAGTCTCCATTTTGGTGTGATTAAAAAAAAAAAGAAAAATCAATTTTCATGGTATGTGTGCATGTGTTTATGATAGCTAGGGAGAGACCATACCTAGTAGAGATTGATTGAGAAAAGTGAGAAGAGAGAGAAGGAGATAGTGGTAAAATAAGGGTTTTAGAGACTAGCAAACTTTATTTGCCTGAGTGTTCACTACATGGCATTTCTTGGGCGGATTAATTTCCTGCACACAAAAGTGGAAAAAATTTTCATTTTTAAGTGATTAAAGTCCACTAGAATAATACTTTTCTAAAGAAAAATGGAGAATGTGTGCCACATCAGAAAAAAAAAAATCTCTAGCAAAAAATTTTGCTAGAGTAATCACAACCAAAACCTTAATTTGTAGTAGTGCTTTCTCATAATGATGTTTACTAATCATTAGAAACTCTTGATACCCATCCATTCATTGATTTGTATTCCAATTCCTTACCTTCTTTAGGATATATAAGCAAATATCTTGATAATAATCAAAACCGAGTCATCATCAAAGCGCTAGGGAACAAATTAGAAACAAGCATCGTCGATGTAAAACAGCTATATTTCACTAGGGAACAAATTAGAAACAAGCATCATCAATGTAAAACAGCTATATAAAACTTTCAAAGGCGAATGAAGGACTTCATTCACTACTAGAAGATCTGACTACTATGGTGAATTTCATGTAGCGAAATTTATACCAACGAGTTTATTATTATTATTTTTCATAACATGTCAACAACAAATTTTATTCTCTACTTAGTGAGAATTATCGTTGCTTATGAGATGTAGGATCATCAGATCGATCCTTATTACTCTAACAATTTTTAAGCAGGCTTATACACAAGGCTATTGATCTTGGGGCCATTAGTTAGCTCATTTAGGATAATTATGAATTGAGCAAGATTCATCTCATTCGTTGATAATTAAGATGATTTGATAGATGCTATTATTCCCTTGAGTATATAAACACTCAAATATTCCACTTCATTTGCAACTCTTGAGGATAACTAAGAAATAGCGTGGCTTTGCAAAATCTTTACTCAGATAAGCAATTTAAGCAAAGAACTGATGTTATGCACTCAAGTTATAAGATAAACGTTTGAGGTATCTTAAGGTTGTCTTTTTTGTGTTCTCACTTAATCATCTCTTCAGGTATCATTCTTGATTTACTTCGTTAAAGCCACATGAAGTACATCACAGATGTAGCACGCACATGACTACTCTAGTTTTGACATAGCAAGATTGATGTGGCGAGGAAATTGCACTTATAGTATATTTGATACGAGGTAAGCATACCTATCAAATTATAGTAAAGAAAATATGAGTCCATCTAATCTTAGCTCTATTATTTAACTGATAAATTCGATTTCAAGAATTTAATTTGAAGAATTCAATTCTTTAAATTAGAATTATAGCAAGAAATTAAATTAAGCAACTAATTAAGAACTAAACAAGAAATTAACCAATTAAAGATTTAATTCAAGACTCAACGTCGTACTTATATCTTACTTTTCCTTAGACCTAAATATGTGATTTTTCTCTAAAGATACTCTAATTAATTTGTTAGTTTTCTTAACTGGAAGAATCCTCTATTAAAGTTAATAACTTTCTCAAGCTTATTAACCTTAATATCTAAATTACCTAGTAGAATCTCTTCCCTATAGTATAATCTAAGATCGTATTAATATGCAGTGAATTCTCTTAAAGAAAAGATTAAAGATATGAAAGAATTTTGCAATTTATTTATAACATTGCACAAACTCTCATAAATTATGCTTAAATCTAATTATACAAGAAATCTCTCGATCTTTTTATATAATATTAGATTTTTAGATTAACACCTATAGTAATATTAATCTAAAGCGTGCAAGCACATATAATTGATTAAAAAAAAAACTGAGAATTGCATTAAATCTAATAAAAGCAATTATCACTTGAATAAATCTAAGTTAGATAAGACCTAGATACTAAAGATCTACTCTCTACTCATGATAAAAAAATATTCTTGCGTTAAATCTAAAAGAAAGGTAGAAGAGTGGATCATGAATCAAAGTAAGCTCTTGAATCTTGAAATTTTGTCGCACTAAGCTCTCTTGAGTGTTTTGCTCTTGAAATTCTTTCAAAAAGTCATGCTAATGTTCTCATAGAAAACCTTAACTAAACTTTAAATAGGAGAAGTGAAATAACATGTTTGATGCAAATGATACAATTGGGTGACATAACTGCATTACCTAGTCGTGCTACTCTCGTCCAACATTTCTTTGACTCTTTTTTTTTTTTTTTTCAAAATCCTAGGAATGACATGATCGAGGACATGATCATGTCCTTTGGTTGTGTAACTTATGTCTATAATTAAAATTGTGCTTTAAATTCTCCTGGCAATAATACAATCATGTCGTTCGATCATGTTAATCTTTAAATCTTCATAACTTTCTCATTTTAGGTTTAAATTGAGTAAAACTTGTTTCTATCTTTTTGTTGTTTTATGAAGATCATTTAAAAACCTACAAAATAAAATTTTACTCAATTAAAAATTTCTAAAATTAAACTCAAAATTCAAAGAAAAAGTATAAAAAAATTAGCATATAAATATAATCAATTTAGTGATTATTAATATTTGTTTTTATAGCATGCTTGTTTCATATATTTTTTGTCAATCTCCTCTTACAAAGGTAGAAAAAGTTTTAATTTATACTTATAGTTTTATGAATGTAAGTGAGAGGATAGATAAAGTAAGATATATCCCACAAATAACAATACATCAAATATGTCCCAAGTACCATAACCATTTTGGCATTTCTGAAATTTTGAGGAAATATAATATACTGTCTTTTTGCCTAAGCAAAATAATAAAAAGAAAAGTAACATCTCAAACTCTACTCAATTGATCCAATCATTTTATATAAACTCCATCTTTACCTACCCTTCCCCATAATATCATTCCATTCATAATCTTCATTTTCAATCTCCAACTCCTAAAATTTTCATAAACTTTCCCTTATGCAAGAAACTACACAATAAATAAATAGAAAAAAATACTGACACTACTCCAAGTGTACCTTCGTCCGTCACCAATTCCATTCTAATATGTCCATATTTAATCTCCAATTAGATATCGAAACAGCAATATATAGACTCATATGCCTTCCATTATTCGACAAAATTATGGCAATTACAAAGTTATTATTATTATTATTATTATTATTATTATTATTATTATTATTATTATTATTATTATTATATGGTTCCATCATAGTTGTGTCTATATTCTAAGAACCAATTTAGAAAAAAACATATAATCCTCAAAAATCCATAATTAATGTCGTTAAGAAGCATGGAAGAAAATCCAACAATATTCTCCTCATTATAGTAGCAGTAATTACAATAACTTCTATTTCTCCTTTAATGGCAAGGACCTTTGATGAACGGGTATAGAGTGAAGAAAGTGTGAAGCAAGAAGAGATTGGAAGCAGAATGGAGCAAGAGATAGCACAAATTGAAAATATATTACCTGATAAAGACAACTTTAGCAATATTAAAATTGCAATGGGTGTTGGCAATGATACATGACTCGAAATAGCCAAAAGCACGAAAAAATCCTTCAATTAAAGTGAAATAAATTATTAGTTAAAAAGTTCTCACTAATCATAATGTTGTGTAAGGCAAAAATACCTTTCTATCATGAAAACTCTAACTTATGATCACTTTATCTTTAACTCTAAATATAGTAAACTAAACCTACCTACTATTTACTTAGTTTGAAATTTGTTAATGTAGTTGTTATTCATTCACAATCACAAACTATCATTAACTTTATTTTTTTCATCACTAAAATATGTTCAATCAAACTAATAGTTATTGTGGCAAAATGAAATAAATTGGATGGAAAAAAGAAGTTGGGTTAGGGTGCTAAGGGAAGAGGAGAGGGGGGTGGGGGGGTGGGTGGTGGTGGTGGGGCTTGGAATGGCCAATCATATTGGCTATATTTAAGTCACTCTATTATAATCCTGACATTAGTATATAAATTCCTATATCCATGTATCAATAAAACCTATGATTTGTGGACTAAAATAGTTAACTTTCATAATTATATTATTAATCAAATAGAGATATGCTAAAGAACTACTATGAATACTCTTAGCTTTGGGTACCCTTTTTTTTTCTTCTACAAAGTTAAGGAGATAGTTTTTCTAATGAAATGGTGGGGGATACAATTGATTAATATGAGAAGATACTATGACCATTATAGTCTAGTAGCATAAATAGTAGTCTTATAACATAAATAGTAGTCTTTTAGATAGGATAGATCAAGTTTGATTCTCCCATTCCCCTAAATTATAATAGTATGAAAAAAAAAAGGAAAAGATAAAGTGTGGGAGGGAGTGTAAAGTTTGGAGAAAGTGGAGACCATTTTTTTTCTTTTAATGCTTATGGGTTATGAAATACAATTAATAAAAGTATAGAACATGTAGATTACGGTTAATAAAAGTAGGAATAAAGGTACGTGGTTTAACGTTAGTTGTTACCTTCTTGTTGTCTTAAATATTATAGATAAGATAAATAAACTAAGTAGGGAATCTTTTTGGTTACTTAAAAGATGTTTGCCACTAACAAAGTAGTGAACTTATTTCGACACTACATAATTTGGTCTTAGCTACGCTTTACAGTGAATTTAAATCACCAATGAGGCTCTTACTAGTGAAAAAGGGCCTGCTTTGATAAATTTTTTTTAACAAAGTAAATCATTATTTTTGTAGCAATTTTAATGTCATAACTAAGTACATTATTTGAATAACATATTTGTCATGCAAAGGGCTTCATTTGAAAGCTACCATATACATTGGAATGATGTGTTTATTATGAAAAGGACTTAGTTGAAATGCCATCTCTTACCATTTGAATACCTTGTTTGTTATATAAAATCATTACATATTTTGTTTCTTATCTTTATTTTAATGAATTTTAAAGAGAGATTTCTCCTAATTCATGGTTCTCATCAATTTAGTTGTAGATTGTTATGGTAAACAACATGTTCTTATCAATCTCCTTAGTGAACAACTGTTATTGAGACCCACACATAATAATTAACTCTCAATTATGTCCCCTGATTATTTTGTATTTCTTACATCATATCAATTTGTAATCTCATAGTTTTAATTTGTTTTGAGATTGCTATGGTGTATTGAATTTCCAAATTGTCTATATATCTTTGATTTTCACTACAAACTATCAAGAAAATATCATAAAAATATCATCTTTAAGTATCTGATGTCCTAGATTCAAATCTAAATCGCTAACTAATCATGTTTAGAGTGGGTTAGTGATTTAGTGCATCATAATTGGTAGAAGCGCTTTTAAGGGAGATACGCTTTTTGTCGAAGGTCTTTGTGTTTAGTACAAATTCATTATTTACTGGCTAAAGAATTGGATTTAGGTTATAGTCAACATATGAAAAATTTTCATGATGTGTTGGTTTAGTGGTTGATTTGTATATATTATGTCATTGATTGATTGATATCTTGATTTTAAGATTTTAAGATCTAGAGATTTGTGGTTGTTTTTGGTCTAAGTTGACTTGATCTATTTGGTTCAGTTCATTATAATTTGTTGGAATGCAGTTATTCCTCATTGAATTGGGAACATGTTTGGAGAGAGAATGAATAAGTAGTTTGATTATATGGGGTAGTATTAGTAGGAGGAGATATAAATATGAAAGTAATGGCATAATTTCGAGATCAAATAGATTTGGATACTAAAACCCGTCAATCCAAAATAAAAAATGTGAAAACCACTACCTTTGACTTCAACATAAACTAGAGAGAAGTTTGTGCAAGTTGAAGAGGTGAAGCTATAAGTTTGAACTGAATGTAAGGTTGAAGAGATTCCAAAGCAAGCAGTTGAGGTTAAGGATGTGTACGGGAAGTTGGAGAATGTAAAGGTTTTCGAGGAAACAATTGATGAAATTGAGTTAGGACTTATTGAAACTCCAAAAGATAGATGTGGGATTTAGAGACCATGGATTCTTGAGTTGATTAAAAAGTTACAAGGCAAGGAGTCCTATAAAAACTAGTTGTTAAGTTCGTCAAATGTCAGATCTAGAAATTGCAAGCAAGCCTAATGTTGTAGAAAAAGAAAAATTACCCCTTGATTCATCTAAAGAAGATTGATAGGTACAAGCCATGAACAAGCTACATTGTAATATGTCAATGCTTAATACAATTTCATGAAGAGCATCCTGTTCTAGTTGATAGGATTGATGTATGCATGGAATGTACATCATTTGGTTAAGGACGATAAAAGAAACTTTTTCTATTTAGGATGATTTTTCTTAATCTAAAATAACCAAATGAGTTATTCAAACTCAACGGCTCTAGGGCTCTTAAATGCTCATCATCTTAAAATATTTATTGTGTGTTTCACTACTAATATTTTTGAAATTTAGTGTTAACTTTATGTTTTCTTAACATTTTAATTTTCCTTAATTGCAAACGGCTTATATGCTACATTACCACACTTCTACTATATGATTAGATGTTTCTCTTCTTTCCCATATAGTATTCATCAAAAAGTATTTTAACTAATTTGTACTTTCTATTGTAATTTGGTAATTACGTACATAGCTTAGGGTGTTGTTGTTAGCTTATGGCTTTAAAGATGGAAGCTAGTAGTCTTTATACATAAAGTAGTTTTGAAGAAAAAATTCAATAGTTACTATACATCACATGTTATATATACATGGTACATAAAATACTACTAAAATATTAATACGAATATTAATGGTATGAATAATTTTAAAATCAATCACATATGTGATTTGTACAAAAATATATGTTAACATGTTATTGATATTTATGTATCATATATGCATGATATGTGATATATATAACTTATTGAATTATTTCTTAGATATATTGTAGACACTCCATTTTTACTCATTAATTGTTTTTAATTAAAAAATAAAAAATAAAAAATGATGTCTTAATTCAAAAAATAATAACAAAATTGAAAAATGATAAAAAACATAAAAAATAAAAAAATTTCAAAAAAAGGAAAAGAAGAAATAAAAAAAAGAATTCAATAGAAGAAAAGATTTGGTTTTCTAGAATCTTAATCTAAAACAAATCGAATTGAGTAGTAGGGGTTGTTAAATCCAATAAGATGAAGATATGTAAAGATTTGGATTTAAATTGGTATTTATTAATTTAGATTTGAATTGATCTAGGATATTTGTTTTCAAGTTATATAAATAAAGATTGAGCAGCGAGAGAGGGGAGTTCATCATAATAAAAAGAAACACTAAACACAATCATCACTTTTTGCCAATTTCTTAATCCCTATTCTCTCTTTTACACATACAATTCAAGATATACAATCGCCAATCACTATGGCTATAATTCACTGTAGCAACATGCTCGAACCTACTCTTTAGAACAATTCTACAATTGTGCACAATAGGACTCAGGATTTGACCCGTTCCCATTCATTAAGTGCCCTTTACCTATATTGTTTATTATTAGTATTGTTTTTTTTTTTTGTAGTTTTAGTCAATTGCTCTTATTAACTTTGTGTACTTTGCTTCGTAGGTACATAATAGTAGTTTTTAATTATTGTCTATAGTTTGTTTTACTTTTTATCTCACTTAGTGCAATTTGTTTATTTATTTCACTTTTTTATGCGTAATTATTTTTAAGACTTATATTAACTTATTTATTTTCATTAGGTCTTTAATTGTTAGTAGTTAATGTTTAATGAACATGTGTTAAGCTAATTTTTCATTAAATTATTTTTTTTTTTAGATTTCATATTTTCAAAATGGCATTTTTTATAAAATCTCATATTTTACAAAATCTCATCCTTTGCATATCGTATTAATTAAGAAAAATTGCTTTTTTTTTTAAAAGAAAATAGGTATCTTAGGGATTTTTTTGGAAAAGAAAATCATTTTATTACTTATTTGGCTTTTCATAAAATAAAAAATCTTTAATTGGTATCTTTTCTATAGTTGGATATTTTTTTTATGATTTAGGCATTTTTTTTCATGGTCTAGATATTTTTTATATGGTTAGTCATCTTTTCCATTATTAAGCATCTTTTGTGTAGTTAGGCTTTTTTTTTTTTTCCATTGTCTAGACTTCTTTCATATAGTTAGGCACTTTTTCCATAATTTAGGTATCTTTTTTATTGTTAGGTTTCTTTTCCATGGTATAGAGATTTGTTTTATATCTTTCGTATAGTTAAGCATTTTTTCCATAATTTAAGCATATTTTCCATATAAATTTTTTATAATGTAGAAAATTACATATTTCATAAATATTGTATTTTTAGGTCTTTAGGGTTTTTCTTAAAAATAAAAAATTTTATCACTTAGTTTTTTTTTTTTAAAATATTAATTTGGGATTTTTCAAATATTAGGTATTTAGTTTTTTTTTTGGGAAAAAATTAAGCTATTACGGATTTTTTTTTATAAAAATAAAGTGTTAATAAAAACGTAAATTTAGCTCGATTATTTTTTATAAAAAGAATCAACCTACTAAAGTTTTTTTAAGAATGAACTACGAACGTTTGATCTTAACTAGTGAGTACGTAGGTACCTTCGAGACAACGTAAAATTCATAAAAACCTAAGTTTTCCATTTTTTTTTTACGTAAATCTAATTTTGAAAAATTAATAGTAGTTATCGTAAGGGTTTAATAGGATAGCCTTTAAACTCGAGAAATTTAGTTTCTTGAATTCTTTTTAAAAAGTTTTCAAAACGTAGACTGGTGGTTAAATTAGAATCGATTCGCGTAATTAGTTTTAGTTTAATCATGTTTCCCAATTTTATCGAGTAACAACTCCAAAATTTTTCATAATAAAAAAATTAAGTTTTCTTAAACTTTAATCAAGGATTTAAACTAAATAGGCATAAGGTTTAATTTAAATCAAGTTAAGGTAAATCAAATCAGAATAATACACCAAAAAAATTAGGCTTAACAATTTGGCGACTTTATTAAGGATGTTAAGAGGGCTAATCACTTAAATTTTCTGAAATTAGGACTATTTTTCAAAAAATACCTGAGTTATAAATTGTTCATGAAAATTTCGTTTTCTTTTTGTTGTAAGATATAAATTGTTTTACTAACCCTTTTTGTTTCAACTTTCTTATGGGGCATATTGAGAGGGTTTAGTGTATCATCAATATATGATAGATACGGTCAAAACTAGGTCATCTTAAGACCTTAGGAGGGGGACTATTGTGTAAATTTTGAATGTTGTAAGGCAATTATCTTTCGGAGTCGATCAAGCTACCTCACTCAAGTTTTGATGTGTCCAAAGAATTGTTTCTTCGAAAACATACAAAGTCATCAAACTTAAAGACCTTTAAAACCCACCCTAATTACATATGCAAACCATGACCAATGAATAAATAATAATTGGGCATGTTAGCCGAGGGGAACTATTATGTCAGAATTCCCATATTATTTGTGTAATTTATGTATATTTGTTCTTTATATATGACTCGTTCAGTGTTTCCTTGTATTGTATGTTGTAAATTACATCTTTGTAAAAGTAAAAATTCCTTGTAAATTATATTTTCATGTAACATTTTTCTTGTAAATTTATTATAATAATGGAAATTTGATATAATTACAACCCTAAGCACCTAATATTGCCACATTATTATTTGATTGCTGATTCTTTAGAATTGTGTATCTTCATTTTACATTTTTTGTCCTTATTCATACTTGATAATTATGTCCTAATTTCTAAAAGTTAGGTTCGTAAATAATCTCATTTTGCTACCTTGTAAAATACTACACTTTTCTTAAAAACTTGTTCTTAAGTGATCAAAAGTGAAAAGAAAACAACAAAAAGAATCAATCTTGTAAAATAATTTTACGTAGTTGTCATTTCGCTAAGTATTCTACAAACTAGGAAGATTCATTTTTTCAAATAGATTAGCACCTTGTAAATAGGCTTCCTCATTTAAAATAAATAGGATTTAGAAATGTTCTTTGGTTCCATTGAATAATAATTGAGCATAAGATTTGGCTCCTTTACTTTGTACCCTTCATAATAAAAAGAACATTTTCTCTAAAATATCATTCTTCCTTTCCTTGTATGTAGATAAGTCCTTTAATAGTCTTTATTAAAACGTTGTTCTCTGTTAATAAAAAAAAAAATGTAAATATGTAGGCTTGTATAAAGAATCCTAAGAAAGTAATCCTCCATTTATAATTTGATCACTCGGTCTCTATAACATAAAAGCCTTAACTTTTTCTCTCTCTCTTTCAAAAAGAAAAAAAAAATAAGAAAAGAAGAAAAAGAAGAAGAAGAAGAAGTTACTAACAGTTACAAATCCTTATGGGACTACACAAACCACATGATTCATTAAAGCAACCAACCAAACACGAATCCTTAGCCCATCAAGGTAGCCAAACCAACTCAAAACCCCTAAGCCATTAAGTCCAACCATAAATGAAGTCAACATGAAGCCATGAAACACTATCTTAAGCTTGATCCTTAGTACAAACAAAAAGGGAAATTTATAGTTCCTTCCACCTCAAAAGATGTCAATGCTTACCCATTCGACTCTAAATCATATATGGGAGCTAAGGGACATTATGAAATATAATTCTGGGGCAATTTAAGTAAGAACGTGAAAGGTATATGGCGTTTGATCTTTGAAATTTCATTTTGAACTCAAATTGAATGAAAGTTATTATTTCACAATTGGGGCATGTTTCGAGAAATTGAGGAGCAAGGTCAATCTTCACCTTGCGGCAAATCAATCCCTATGTAGGGAATTGGTAACTCATTTTTAAAAAAAGTCTGGAATGAAAAGAGGTAAACTACAATCGATATACTAACCTATAAATACTTTGAGAGATGAGAGACATCATGGTAAGGGATTTTTAGACTCATTTCTTAAAGGAGGTCCGTTTTGAATGTGATATGTAGATTAAAATGAAGTTAGGCATGTATTTTCAAATTCTAAACACAATTATCCTTTGTTAACCCTGTTGAACTAATTTAGAGTATTTTCAAATGTAAACCTTGTCAAGAACCACCATATAATGGGACAATTTGAAGGTTAGGGATATTGATTAAGAGAGAAGGATAAAACTAGTTTGTGTTTACCTTAATAATAACAATTCAAGGATAACTTTTGTTTTTAATAAATTGTTTCCTTTGAAGAAGAGCAAAATGCCTCAAGACCATACATACATTACCCAAGTCCATATGCTTGGGGGGACAAAAGTAAGAAATAATGGGGCTAAAAAAAAAAAGAGAAGAAAGAAAGGAAAAGATAAGAAAAAAAAAGAAGAAGGGAAAAGGAAGAAAGGCTTGAACATTGGGTTTGAGAAAAGCCCTAACCAAAGAAAGCTTAAAAGCCTAAGTCACTCCAAAAAACACAAGGTCTTCAATCACATTTCTAACCACTAACACAAAACTTCATATTCATTTCAAAATCATGCTCCAAATCATGAATACAAAACTTTCCTATCTATCTTGAATCACAAGACCACCCTACCCACAATATCTCCTTACTCAAAACTTTTCTGATCTTAAAGAATAATTTATGTAAAATAAAAATTGTTTTTGAAACTAGGGTAAGCTCAAATCTAGTTTTTTCTTAAGGGTTCTTGACTTGTACACTTAGGTTAGATAAAAGTATTTCTTTCAAATAGGCCCTCTCATTAATCTCCTTTGAAACCATTTGACCCAAACCCAAATTATTGAACTTAAAAAAGACATAACAGATTGATCAAAGTGTATCACTTGTAAACTGGACTATAATTTTTGGAATAATATTCAAGAGCGAAATCTAAATTGAGAGTGAGTAAAAAAGTCATCTTTGATTAGACTAATCATGAGTTACTTATTCTGTAGGAAAGGAATATTTAAAATCATAAGGCCCTACTAAGAAGCTCAACATCAGACATTTTCAAAGAATAAGAAAGATATGACATGTCCTGCATGGTTACCAAGAAAGAGTATGGTAATAGCACTTACTTCTTAAATAAGAATTTGTATCCGTTCACAAACTTTAAAAAAAAAAAGGAGACAAAAAAAGAAAGGAAAAAGAGGGAGAGAAAGTATAGGCTTATTATAAGTTTTTCCATCCATCTCCAAATCCATATTGGTTTGAGTGGCCAAATCTTCAATTCATGTCATCTACTTTTAAGTTATTCTCCTGATGTAGTTTTGATGTCCATTAATTCTTTTTTAAGTCAAGAAACCTTATCCCTAATGCCTTTTTTTTCATAAACGGTTTTCACTAAATTCCTCATTTGTAAATTTCTCAAGTTAAGAGGTTTTTCAAAAGGTTACACTCCCCAGTTTTGCTTCTTAGGGTTTTTAGTCAGCTCATAGAGCGCTGTCCCAATTTATATTTCTCTTTTAGGGGTTTAGCCAACTTATAGAGTGCTGTCCCGATCCACATTTTCTTTTAAGTTATAGTTAGCTCATAGAACGTTGTCCTGATTCATATTTCTCTTTCAAGGGTCTAACTAGCTCATAGAGTGCTATCTCTTTCTGCATTTTCTTTTAGGTTCTAGCTAACTCATAAAGCGTTGACCTAACTCAATTCTCATTTAGGGCTTTAGGTAGCTTAATGGGGGCTTTACCTGATTGCCTATGTTAGTTAACTTAGAGAAGCACGGTTCGGTTTCATGTTGATCTTTTAGTTAGGGTTGCTAGTCCTTTAGAGACACTTTTACTTAAGTTAATCAGCTCAAGGAATACGACTAAGTTTCATATCGACTTTTTAGTTAAGGTTGCTAGTCTTTTAAAGACGCTCTCGCCTATGTCAATCAGTTCAAAGGAGCACGACTACGTTTTGTGTTGACTTTTCAGTTAGGGTTGTTATTCCCTTAAAGACACTCTTACCTAAGTCAGTCGGCTCAAAAGAGCACGAGTAAGTTTCATGTCGTCTTTTCAGTTACGATTGCTGGTTCCTTAGAGACACTCCTACTTAGGTTAGTTAACTCAGAAGGGCATGATCGGGTTCTCTTTAGGGTCTTAGTTAGTTCAAGGAGTACTTCGCCCATTCGCTTAGGTTAGTTAACTCAAAAGGGCATGATTAGGTTCTCATTTAGGGTCTTAGCAAACTTAAGGAATGTTTTGCCCGTTCTCTTAGGTTAGTTAACTCAAAAAAGCACGACTAGGTTCTCATTTAAGGCCTTAGTTAGCTCAAGGAACCCTTTATCTATTCACTTAGGATAGCCAACTTATAGGGTGTTACCCTACTTATAGGGTTAGCCAACTCACAAGGCGTTACCTTCTTCTTAATATCTTTTACGGTTAGCTAACTCACAGTATGCTACTTTTCTTTTAGTATTTTTAAGAGTTTTTGCTAGCTCATAGGGTGCTACCATCCTTTCAGTACTTTTAGGGTTTCTACTAGCCTATTGGGGCACTACCCTAACCACTTTTCTTTTTTAGCTTTTTATCATAAAATTCTCAACGAACTAAGCCTAAGATAGCTAGTTAGTTATAGCACTTCTTAGGATAGAGTCATCTATAAGGCCAAAATAGCGTCCTTTTTGGTGTTGTAGTAAATTATTACTCAAACTTTACCATAAAGTGGGGCAATTGTAGATACTCTATTTTTACTTTTTAGTTGTTTTTAATTTAAAAAATAAAAAAAGAGGTCTTAATTCAGAAAATAACAAAAAAATTGAAAAATGATAAAAACACACAAAAAATAAAAAAAAATTTAGAAAAGGAAAGAAAAGAAGAAGAGATCAATGGAAGAAAAGATTTGGTTTTCTAGAATCCTAATCTAAAATAAATCGGATTGAGTTGTTGGGGTTGTTAAATTTGATAAGATAAAAATTTGTAAAGATTTGAATCTAAATTGGTATTTATCAATTTAGATTTGAATTGATATAAGATATTTGTTTACGGGTTATATAAATCGGGATTGAGTAGTGAGAGAGGGGAGTTCATCATGATTAAAAAAAAAAAAAAACTAAACATAATTACTGCTTTTCGCCTATTTTCCAATCCCTAATCTCTCTTCCACACATATGATTCAAAATACACGATCGCTAGTCACCATTGTTGTAATTCATTGTAGCAATATGCTCGAACGCATTCTTCAAACCAATTCTATGGTTGTGTGCAATAAGACTCAAGATCCGACCCATTTCCTTTCATTAAGTGGCCTTTGCCTACATCGTTTATTATTAGTATTTTTTATTGTTTTTTTTATAATTTTAATCAATTGCTCTTATTAACTTTGTGTGCTTTGTCTTGCAGGTACATAATAGCGATTTTTAGTTATTGTCTATAGTTTGTTTTACCTTTTATTTCACTTAGAGCAATTTGTTTATTTATTTTACTATTTTTATGTGCAATTATTTTTAAGACTTATACTAACTTTTTTATTTTCATTGGTTCTTTAATTGTTAGTAGTTACTGTCTAATGAACATGTGTTAGGTTAATTTTTAGTTAAATTAGTTTTTTTTTTTAGATTTCATATTTTCAAAGTGGCTTTTTTTTTTTTATAAAATCTCATATTTTACAAAATCTCATCCTTTCATATTGTATTAGCTTAGGAAAATTGCATTTTTTTTTAAAAAAATTAGGTATCTTAGGGATTTTTTTTAGAAAAAAGAAATCATTTTATCACTTATTTAGTTTTCTATAAAATAAAAAAATTTTAATTAGCATCTTTTTTATGATTGGATATATTTCCCTTGGTTTAGACATTTTTCTATGATTTAAACTTCTTTTTCATGTTCTAGATATTTTTTGTATAATTAAGCATTTTTTCCATGATTTAGGTATTTTTTTCATAGTCTAAACATAATTTTTATGGTCTAGACATCTTTCGTATAGTTATGTACCTTTTTCAACATTTAAGCATCTTTTGTATAGTTAAATTTTTTTTTTTTATGGTTTAGATATATATATTTTTTACATTTTTCATATCATTAGGCATCTTTTCCATATAAAATTGTATTTTTTCATAAAAATCTCATTTTTAAGTCTTCAGGGTTTTTCTTGAAAATAAAAAAATTTATCACTTAGTTGTTTTTTTTTAAATAAAAATCTTAATTTAGGATTTTTCAAAAATTAGGTTTTTAGGTTTTTTTTTTGTTGGGAATAAAAATTAGACTTTTAGGGTTTTTTTTTATAAAAATAAAGGGCTAATAAAAACATAAATCTAGTCTAATTTTTTTTTTTTTTTTTTATAAAAGGAACCAAGTCACTAAAGTTTTTCTAAGATTGAACTATAAATGTTTGATCCCAACTCATGGGTATATAAGCACCTACGGAACGACGTAAAATTTGTAAGAACTTTAGTTTTCCATTTTTTGTAATTTATAGCTCAAATTCCCCATTTTTTTAAACAAAAATAATACAATTTAATTTATTTACTAGTGATTAATCTTTGTTTCTTTTTTTAAAAAAGGTAATTTTGAAAACTAAATTTAATTTCGGAAAATTAATAGTGGTGCTCGCAAGGGTTTAATATGTAGCCCCCGAACTCAAGAGATTTGGTTTCTTGAATTATTTTCAAAATATTTTCAAAGCTTAGCCTAATGGTTAAATTAGAATCAAGCCACCTAATCAGTTTTAGTTTAATCACTCTTCATGATTTTATTGGTTGGCAACTTCACAAATTTTTAAAATAAAGAAATTAAGTTTTTTTTTTTATAACTTTAGTCCATAGTTTAAACACAATAAGCATAGGGTTTAGTTTAAATCAAATTAAGGGAAACCAAATTAAAATAAAAAATCGAGAAAACAGGTTCAACATGTATTAAGTTTTAGTTCATGTCATGTTGCATTTCTATTTCTTTTGCCAAATTCAACGTGGAGTGAGAATCGATCCTAATCTAATTTAAGGGGAAAGTACTGAATAATACCGTTGACCATAAGGATCTGGACGTAAGGATACCGCTGGGTTCACTTAATAAATACAACCTCCAAGTGGAAACTGAAGCGCATTAATAACTTTTAAGGACCTGGAGTCCCGATCGATTACCGTCCTTTGCCTCTTTTGGCCATAACATCATCCTTTACGGTTTCTCTCGACCTTTGCTTGATAACACCTACTCGATTCACTATTGTATACCCTCCAGACCGACTCAACTAAGGTGGCATGACGGCAAGATGGAAAGTTATGAATTAAAAACCTTGAATGGTGCGACTTTTATTTTTTTCTTTTTTCTTTTTTCTTTTAAAACATGTCAAATGGTTATGTCATTAATCGATTTTCAAGTGCAGTGATTCCAGATGGCGCATGAATACTCACCCAAGTAACTCCTCCGATTTTTGCTAGATTTTTGAGTCTTTCATCTATTTCTATACAAATTTTACGTACCTTTCGTAAATAAATCTTATAAAAGGTATTTAAATCGGAGTTTATATCTTCTCCAAGTTTGCTTTATATAATACATTTGATTTTGATTATGGATAGGATGTAATGAAAATTTAAAATGTTCATGTTAATCTAGTGTACCATACGGGAAAAAGCATGTTTATCACATCTTATCTATTTTTTTTTTCCCCAATAAACATGTACTAAGGAAAATTTCTTGCCGGTAAAACATTGTTTTAACCATTGATTTGACCATTTTGAACGTGTGGTTTTAATAATTATTGTCTATGAGTTCGACCAACATGGAAAATGTGTGTTTGTGGTAGTCTAGACTCCAATGACCCACCATTTATAGCCGACGACCATGACTGACTAGGGGACTATACAGAATAGCTTCTTTTAGAGGCATCATTCACATTACGACCTTTTGCAAGCAACTATGTTATATCATAATTTTGCTCAAGGCCAGATACTTCCAGAACGGGGGAAAAAATTGTCAAAGCGTGTGCAGTGTCCAAAACGGAACTTCATGGTTCCTTCCAATAGCAAACGGAACTTGCTAGATAAGGCTTGTTCTCTCCTCACCTTTTATTTGTTTGGTCTGCCCACTTTAATTGATGTGCATGGAAACAACTGGAGGGAGATCGACCACAATTATCCACGCGCTTTGACCCAACAATCGATGTTCTTTTGTTTGTAGTATACGCTACGCACACCTTGTCTGCGAGGAAAGTCCTATTACAGATACCAAAATTTACAAATGAAAATTAATTTATTTCTCACAAATTGTTATAATTTGAGGTGCTCTTGATACGAAATTCATCAAAATTTTAAGATTGAACGTGCTTGGTGCATACTACCTCTAAGATCGAAAACATCGTAGAAAATAAATATGTTAAAAATAGAATACAACTAATACACTAAAGCGGATAATATTATTATGAGGAGTTTCAGTCATTAAAAATGGTGCAAGATCAATTATTCAATCGATAAGGGAGCTAAATGCCATCCGAGACAGGGAGACGCATTATTGGTGCAACTGCAACCTCTTGAACACAGTTGAAATAAAAATACTGGATACTGATGGCTACCTCTTTGAGCTTGTGCGTGTTATAAGTGGAGGAATACAATCAAATTCTTAAACATGGAGGCCCCACCTTTTAGTATGATTGGGATTATCATTTGGTGGTTGTAATTTTATGATATTAGACTCTCCTTTATTTGATCTCGATAATTGGGTATGGTACGGTATTGGCCAATAAAGGTCCTAAAATACTAAATAAAAACTCAAATATTTGTTTCATATATATTTGATAGTATGAAAATTTACTGTATAGTATAAAATAAATATATCTTTCAAATTAAAAAAAAACTTAATATAAAATTTTGAAATTATAATATTAAACTTTATTATAATTTATATTATGAATAATTAAATTTTTTAATTATAAAAATCTGTATTAAATACTATGTATACTAAATTTATAGGATTTTACTATCCTGTACTTTTTATACTTGACTATCTAATTTTTCTTATTCTATTCAATTTTTATAACCTAATTGTACCTTTATGATTGTACAAACTTTAGAATGATAATTTTTTAAAAATAGCTGCATTAAGAATAAAACCATAAATCTTAGTACGCTAAATCGCTCCACCCTCGGTTTGAGAAACGTGCTTTAAAATTCTCTCACATTTTTCTTCCAAATTAGACAACCATATTGAAAAAAAGTGATACGTTTTCCCCCAACAAACTTTCATCTAATACCTCTAAACCGTCTGGACTCTTCAGTCAATCACATCACAACATATATGTCTAATTTTAAATTTAAGTTATCCTTGCGAGAAATGTTGAAGTTTCTGCTTCGGTTGGGGTATCATCATTAGTAGCTCTTTAACAAAAACTATCGTGGCTTATAAGATAATTTTAAACCACATATAGACACATTTGTTGCCTTGAGCTTGAAGCCATGTCCTTAGATTAAGAAAATACATTTAATTTCAAGCTAAAAAAAAAAAAAATTGAAATACACGCTAATTTTGAAAATTTAATATGAACAGAAGCATGAATATATCATAATAGTGAAATCGTCTGACCTATTGTATATTATACAAGTTTCATTTGAATGCATGGTTTCAACACTATTATTGATACATGACAAACTAGTAATATAAATATATAATTTCGAGGAAGACAACTTGCAAAGTGAAAACAACCTAGGAACTGTATGCAGTATTGCAAGTAGAAACAAAATAAAAGCTATCAACTAGGCCAGGAAGCAACCTATGGCGACCCCTACGTAATAAAATTCACCAATTATAGTAAGAGTTGATGGCTAAGGGTGTGGAAACTAGAAAGTGTAGACCCAGGATCAAGAGAAGGCAGATGCAATCGCTTATATTTTATTGATTCATTTTTACGTATGGAATCGGATTCGTGAACCTTATTTTCCTACGTATGAACATATCAATACAACATCTTAGTACCGTAAACTATCCATCTATTTATTTATTATTATTATTTTTTATAGGATGGCGATGATATCTAAGGGATCGAGGCCAATAGAATGTTAGTCTGAGTTTTTTTGCCATCCAGCTGTCTTCCTCTCACTTATCCTCACCAACCTAAAGCAATAAGACCTTTTCTTTTTTCTTTTTCTTTTTTTCAATGCATACCCTTAGGCCTTAACATTCCCATCACGCTTCCCATCGTCCCTATAAATACCAACTCCAAGTGCATTATTTTATTGCATCCTCAAATTCAAACAAAAAAGACAAACAACAACACTGAATAAACCCTTGGAAAACAACGTTGGTCGTAAATGGCTTTCTCAATTTCTCCGAAGACGCCCCGTTCTTATCGTCTAATATTACCGATTCATGCCTTGCTTATAATCAGCTTCTTCATGGTTGCCTCTGCTGGTAACTTTTATCAGGATGTTGAAATAACCTGGGGTGCTGGTGATCATGCTCGGATACTCAACGATGGACAACTGCTCACCCTTTCCCTTGACAAAACCTCTGGCTCTGGATTCCGTTCCAAGAACCAATACTTGTATGGCAAGTTCGACATGCAGATCAAGCTTGTCCCTGGTAACTCCGCCGGCACCGTCACCACTTTCTACGTAAGTGTATCAACAATGTTTTTTATGTGATAGAACTTAGACAATATATATATATAGTTAAATATTAATAATATTTTACTTTAATTTTGCAGTTACGTTCAGAAGGATCGGCTTGGGATGAAATTGATTTTGAATTCTTGGGTAATTTGAGTGGTGATCCTTACATTCTTCATACTAATGTGTATAGCCAAGGCAAGGGAAATAGGGAACAACAATTTTACTTATGGTTCGATCCAACCGTCAACTTCCATACTTATTCGGCTTTATGGAACCCATCACATATTGTGTAAGTACCATAATTAGAACACAATGAACTACCATATCATGCAAACGTATAAAAAGAGAAATCATATGAGATTTTTCTCTCATGGACATATCCAAAACTTTCTAAAACGTACCATTATATTTATCTCTTTATAATTTTCAGTAATGCTTATTTGTTTCCATCACTATCACTAAGGCTTCCATGACATTTCTTTTTGAAACGTGAAAACATATTTATAAGTTTTAATGGATAAAATTGCAATTTCCCCATATTTAATATCTCCTTGACATGACACTGATGATGTTTCCTTTTCAAAATTTATCAGATTTTACGTGGATAATGTGCCAATTAGAGAGTTCAAAAATTTGGAAGCAGCCGGAGTGCCATACCCAAAAAGCCAGCCCATGACCCTACACTCGACCCTATGGAACGCAGACGACTGGGCCACTAGAGGCGGGCTCGTGAAGACCGACTGGTCTAAAGCACCATTTACTGCCTCTTTTAGGAATTTTAATGCCGATGCTTGCATTTGGTCAAATGGTGCCTCATCTTGCAAGTCAACTACTTCGAAACCATGGTTCACACAACAGCTAGATACTAATGGAAAAAACAGGCTAAAGTGGGTGCAACAAAAGTACATGATTTATGATTACTGCAAGGATGCTAAGAGATTTCCTCAAGGTCTTCCCGTGGAATGCACCGTCAAATCTTAATTTTCTTAAAGATATATGATCAAAATTGTTCATGTTGCTTCGTAGAAATTATTGTGTTGCATTCTTTAATACTATATACATGGTTGTAATAAGCATGTGATTATTTTATGTTGTTTTAAATGACATGATGCAATGAATTCCAAGTTTCAAATTTGACTTGGTCTCCAGTACTTAAGTCACATAGACTGGTATGACAACTGGCTTGAGGCAATAATTGGTAAATGGGGCCCGCGATCCTCCGTGCACATAAAAGTTGCATGTTTGACATGTTTTGCGGGCTGAGTCTAGCGTACTCGTGTGGCTACAGCCTGCATGCCGGAGGCTCATTTGTTCTCGCTCGCCGGTCTACGTCCCACCTATTTATTAGCGTAGCACTCGTATGCTTTTAAATGGCTCAATAATTTATAATATATATTTTTATTATTTTTAAAAAATAAGTAAGCAGAAAAAATATTCTAATTTCATATGTAAATCACACAATTACACTTAATACTAATGAATAATAACTAATGTGATATGTTACGTAGAAAACGAATAATTATATATATGTAATATGCATTATGTTGGTAAAGCATAAATACATATATGTACACATACATGTTTATGAAATACAAGGTACTACGTTTTTAAAGCGTCTATACACATACATATGAACGTTTATATACATATTACATATGTATACATAATTATATAATATGTGTTATGATTATAAAGCGTGTATACCTACGTATTTATGGCATGTATATACATAAAGTTTGATGTATAACTATAACAAGTGCATACATATAACATATACATATGGACATATAACGTATTTATATATGTGTAACAAATAGATAATTATGTTACATATACGATATAACAATAAAAAATGTGTATTATATATATGCTACATTGATTATTTAGCAATAGCATATTTGAAAGTACATTACATTTAATTGATTGCTTAGGAATTATTACGTTACACTTGTTTAGGCTCTAATTTAATGTTTTATTAGTATAAGATAAAAAAAAAGAACAAAAATGAAGTGACAAAACAAAAGAATTAAATTGAAGAACAAGAGCACATTTCAATAAATTAAAAAAGGATATTTTAATAAATTAAAAAGAACATTTCGTTAAAAAAGAAAGTTGCAATGACTGACATTTGACAAATTCACAACGACACAAAAAGGTAAGAAAATACGTAATAATAAAGTCTGAATAGCTTCAAATGGTATACATGGATGATTGACTTAGTCTTTATCATTGATCACCATTGGGATTGGGGGAGGTTGTTGTTGTTTAGGTTGAAAATCAAAGGTAATGTTGATTCTTTGGCTTTGAGCTATTTGTTACTCTTACATTTGATGGATTCTTTAGCTTTGTGCTATCTATCATTGCTAAATTTATTCTATTATGTTGCCCTATTTTATTTGTTGTTGTAAGATTTGAATTAGTTGTTGGTATATTTGTTGCATGTTAAATCCTTGTCTTTGTTTGAGCTGGGCCTGTTGTTGTTAAGCTTGTTCACTGTGATAGTCCATAAGTATCTTGAGTGGTAGATTTTTATCTTCCTCTTATTCATGTTGTTGGTGTGAATATAGCTGACGTCCACCTTAAACCATACCTTAGTTTCCACATTTTTTTCAATGCTCAACTTCATCTTCAGTGTGTTAAGCTCTGATGTTTAGGATTTAGTCATTGCGTAAGAATCCAAGTCGAACCATTTGGATTTGAGCATATAAATGATTAGATGTTAATATTCCAAGTGATTATCCCTACGTCTATGTGTTTGGTAGAGGTAGCGATTTATGACATTACCAATGTTTATTCGTTCTCTGTCTATAATAGTGTCAATAGACCAAAGAACTTAATCAATAAAGTTGTTGGTGTTGACTAATGGGGTAATGGCATTGGTAATTATGTGGTGAAAAAGACATCAATATATGGGAAGTTTTTCAATGTTGAGGTGTTTCAAATAATGATTTGTCATTTCATTTAGACAGATTAGCTAATTATAGACATTGAGGAAAGCCCATTATATATCCCAATTTTTTGGCTTGAAGATTTCTCCATCACTAACTTGTACCAAATCATTAATATTTTCTAGTTGAATCTTAAAAATCCGACCAAACATATAGATGGAGATATAGTTGGCTTTTTGCTTCTTTATATACCAGTGTTGTTCATTATTGTAAGAAGAAACATTAAGGGTTGAATTTGAGTAGAATATACGAACTAAATCAGGATATGTTTCATCTTCTAGGTCCAACAAAGTGTGTAGATTGAAAAAATTCAAGTAACTCTCAGAAATTACCTATGTCATTCAGTTCTTTGAAATTGTAGGATTAAGCAATAATAATATTTTGTGCACAACAATTCACTAATAAACCAATTGTGATACTTGCGCATAGGTAAGAGGTTATCAAAATTAAAAGGGTTAGAAGAAGGAGGCATGGATGAAGAAGGAGAAGTAGAAGGAGAATGAGCTTGCATCCTCTTAGTCTTAGAGTGATGTCTCCTCCTAGAGGATTTCATAACGTTGGGTAGGTTACTATAGAAATCGAGAGCATAAAGAAACAAGAGAGGATGTAACAGCTTTTTTTTTAGTTAATGTAGGCGTATTTGAGGTGTTGTAGGCATGTTGGGTAGAGAAGAGGCTTCTTTACAAATTATAGCCGTGAGAGAGTGTAGGTATGTTGGTTTGGATGTGCTCACGTTCATGTCCATTGGTCCTTTTTTTTTTAGTTGTTTGAGCATAACGTAGGCACATTAATGCTCAACGGTAAAAAAAGTTTGAACATTAGGCATTAACGTGCTCATGTTGAAGGAAAAATGGGCATGCTTGTCCTTAGTGTTCAAAAAATTTTTTAATGTTAGCTTCTCATTTCAAGGACCTCAGTAAGAAGCCCACATTCAAAGCCTTCCCACCCCAAATGCCCATGTCAAATTCTTATCCAAGCAAAAAAAATTGGGTATGCTTTAAATGTGCTCATGTTGCTTTCACACCTAATTTTTTTTTTCTTGAAAGTGGGCATATTGGGTTCCCGCCCAAGAAAAAAAAATTTAGGTGAGAACTTGATGTGGGTACATTAAACTTGAACTCTCATATTATTTTCTTGCAATTTTTTGCCTATACATAAAGTTATAGCAATGAAATTAGTACATTTCACACCCATTTACGATCTCTTTAGTTCCTACACTCCTACTATCCTCTACACACTTGCCTAGACTTCCATTTACAATTATTTCTATATATAACACACAATCCTTCGTACTTGTAAACATAAATAGAAATAGAAATCCATATGATAACTTGCCATTATTCAACGAATATGATAATTTGTGGATTTTTTGTTGGGATAAACTTAAGGGGTATATAAATTTAATGAATCAAGTTGGAAACTCGAACTTAGAATATCTTATGAACATTTACATTGTTCCTCAAAATAACGCAGTCAAAGACAACCATCCAACAGTAATACAACAACTACTCTCTGTAGCTAGCTGGAATGTAGATGACATGGAAGATTTTGATATGGTATGTATCATTTGGAAATATCAAATTTTAGTAAATTTTATGCATTTGGTTTTAGAGATATTATTTGAGAAATTAAAATGGTGTAGATTTTAATTACATTTACTTTAATGTGCCTATGAGGACTTCATGGATGACCTCTTGTAAACACAAATGCGAGGAAGAACAATAAGCAACATGGGTTCTACTAAGCCCAAGGCATTTGGACCTTCAAGGGAAAGAAAGAGAAGACGAGTAACATCTAAAATCATTTAATTGGTTTACTTGGATAGGATACTACTAAGTGTATAACTTGTAACAAACCTTTATTTGGTAAGTCCAAATTGGAAATGAGCCACCTTACCTAAAATTTAAAAATGCACTTGAAGAGTGATGGAAGGTTGATAAAGGTGCCAAATTCTCTCTTAATAGGGACTTCATCGACCATCAATCAAGGTGAAGCATCTTTTCAATTCAACTAAGAAGAGGCTAGCGAGAATCTCCTTCAAATGATGACAACAGTTGGTCATTCCGTATGGTGGGGCATGAATATTTTAGAGATTGGGCAACAAGCTCATTACAATCGAACTATAGGCATGCAAACCGACAAACTTTATGAAAGGAAACAATTGATCTTTTCATGTGTAAATGTAAAGCCTTAAAGGAGCAATTACATAACCTCATATCTAGGTATCCTTAATCAACATCTTCCCATCAAATTGATCTTGTTTATATAATAAAATCTTCTTCTCAATCTCAATGCCTTTATTGTTCTTGCAGTGTCTCCTTTATTTCAAATATATGGAAATTATTGGTCATTGACAATGATGATAGCTATATGCGTATCCCTACAAACATAGCTATAAAAATTGCAAGTCAATAATATGATTATATGAGTTTATAATTTTTTTGATATTTTTCTTAATTAAAATAGATATAAAATTGTTTATGTGTAAAATTTTTCATAAAATCATGAACTTTAATATTCGATTTTACAACACCGGTTTTATATGATTCTACATAATTTTATTAATTCTATGCATTCAAATTAATAGTGGAATCATGATTCTGATTGTCATGACTGTACACTAGATTGATAATAATTAAATGATGCAAAAATGAATTATCGCATTTATGATATTCTTGGAAGCTCACAGAAGTCCTATGATCATGTCTAATATCTTAAACATTGTACAAGCCTATGAAATTCAAAGGCTCTTTAGCATCTACTTTGATAACTTATATGCAAATACGACATCGATAAGATCATTAAAGTAGCAATTAAAATCGATATGTGATGGAAAGTTATTCCATGTTTGATACATTTTTCACATTTCAAATCTTGTAGTACAAGATGGTATGACTACTTATGGGATAGGGGATCACATTACTAAGATCGGGTTTGCAATTAATTGTACCCATAACAAGCGAAAACACCTTGAGTATGGAAATTGTTGTTGGCATGAGAATCACAACTTATAGATCCTACTTCATGATTGCATAACACATTGGAACTCTATGCATGAAATGTTAGATAATCCTCAAGGGTTAGCATTATTTCATGTCATTATTACATTTGGAATGTCTAATACTTATTTAAAGTTATGCTTAAATTAGTATGGTACGTAACATGCAACTAATTATTAATGTAGGTTTGGAAGGCCTAAATCACATTCTAAAACTCTTATGTCCATCATAAGGAACCTCAATATCATAAGCTTAGACAGATTTGCGTAGTGGATTGGAAGAAAACGAATAGCATGTGCATGCTACTTAATGTTTTTGTACAATTAACGAATTATTTGTTTGAATGTTATTATCTTATGAGCCATGTTGTACTCTCAAATCTTGTTGATATTATTTATGTGTTGTTAAATTTTACAAAAGAGTCATTGCTCCTCCCCACTATCGTAATAATGAAAATCAAATTGCTTGCCTACTTTTTCCCCTTTCCTCTTCTATTTTATGTTGCATCAATGTTAGATTCATGATATAGGTATCACATAATGCTAACCTTATCATTTTTGATAAGGGATATTTTGATGTCTCCAGCTTCGATTGCATCATTTGAATTGGCTTTTAACTTAGGTTGGTGAATCCTTAGCCTTCACCACCTTTGGCTCAAAACTGAGACCATTAAAGCGATTATGTGCTTGAAGGATTAAATGGATGCTTAAAAGAGGAGGTAAGGGGGTGTAGAATCAATTTTAGGTCATAGAAAAGAAGATGAGGCCACGATGCTATTCGACATTGGGGAAGGGGAAATGAGGTAGATAGATGGTGAGGATAACGAGGATGGGAACTATTAATCAGGTCATATGTTTATTCACTTCTAGAAGAGTTATTTGTTTTGGTTTGTATGTACTATATTGGAAGTTTTCGTTTTCAGATATGTTAGCTTACTTATTTACTATTAAATTAATATGACTTAAATATAATTTAAAGACCTGCCTCAAAATACATTGAAAGATTAGTTACATTAATCAAATAATAACTATTAAATTAACATAATTGATATTAACTGTATTAATTACTTTGTACTCCTATGATTATTTTTTGCAGGTAAAGGTAATTATTCTAGAATCTTGATGAACATATGTCAGACCCTAAGGTAGACGAGCAGGGTCTTTATGAAAGTGTATTGATTTGTGTAGCATGTTAAGTCTTTGGCTACAGTCTATCTTCTGATGTTTTGACTTTATACCAATGTAATTGTAATCTCATGTCATTTTACTAAAAGGAACTATTCTGTACTTTTGATTTACGTATCTCTAATTTTAATCAATAAAATTAAATAATTTAAATTTATTTGTTCCAATAATACAATTAGTTATTATGATTAATAAGTTAAGTTGATTCAAATAAATAGCATTACTTAAATGAATTGATTTATTCAACTTTTCCTTTAAAATAAATCTTCCTAAATTAATTAAGTGTATTAAATCATTTATTTAAATCCTACTCAATTTACTTATTCAAATTACAACAAGTAAATTCATTAAATGAAATGATATAAATAAATTAAGTAATTATTATGTTTTTTACTATTTAATAAATTTATTAAAAAATAAAATTAATTACAACTAATTCTAAAAAATATATAACTAATGAAACAAATAAATTAATATATTAAATACTCTACTTAATTAAAACTACTTAAAATATCATTTTTAATTGATTTTCTCATAACAAAAAAGCTTGCATGTTGCCTATGCTTTTGTGCTTGTGCTTAGGTAATTCATTAACCTCATTATGCTTGGCATACCAATGCCCATGTGCCTAGGCCTAAGCCCATATGTGCTCATGCCTTGTACTTTTTTTGCGTGCCTATGCCTGGATAGTGTACGAAACGGGCTCAATCATGCTCGTGCTTATGTGCCCGACTCACTTACCATGCTTAGCCTTAGTTGGACCTTCTTCTTTGTTGGTCTATATATGTCTATTGGTAAACCTAGAATTTTAGTATAGGTAAGCGAATTGTAGACAATAGATTTAAAGGAGAAAAATGAGATCCATACATTAAACCTTTGCTTATTTCAATCTCATTTGTGTCAATCATGCTTGTTACTTAAATGAATTGATTGCAACTTTTTCTTCAAACCTTTGCTTGTTTTAGGCTCGTGAGACATTGGAAGTAATTTCACAAGCTAGAGTCCATAATGGCTTATATGTACTTTAGTCTTATTTGAGTTTACATAGTATTTCAAACATTACTCTCATTTCTATAGTGAATATGTCATCTTCTTATATAGATAATTCATTGTCTTTTGAATTGACGCGTAACAGACTTGGGCATATTGCCTATTCGAGACTTAAAGATGTTGCTTCTTTTGATGATGTTAATCTTGATACACCTTATTGTCATACTTGTTTGCTTGCAAAGTCATATAGATTGCCTTTTCCATCTAGCAATACATGTTCTTCTCATCCAATTAAGCTTGTGCATATTAATTTATGGAGACCCTATAATATACCATCTACCTGTAATGTTCTTTCTTATAATAGTAGATGAAATGAGCTGTTGCACTTTGACTTATTGTTGCAACATAAATACCAAGCCTTTTCCATATTATCTAACTTTGTTTCTTATGTAAGAACCCATTTCCACACTTGTCTAAAATATATTCGCTTAGATAATGGTAGTGAATTTCATTCCCTTGAATGACAAAAGTTTTTCCAAACCAATGGTATTATATACTAAAAGACCATGACATATACATCACAACAAAATGGTGTAATTGATTGAAAACATCATCATCTACTTGATATAACTCGTGCTCTTTGAATACATGCTCTTTTGCTAAAAAAAATTGTGGCGTGAATACATCTTAACAGCCACCATTCTTATTTATAGGATGTTTATGCAAAATTTCCATTGAAAAACACCTTATGAACTTTTATTCAATAAACCAGCCTCATATTTTGAACTTAAAACTTTCGATTGCTTGTGTTATGCTACTATTGTAGAAGGCAGCAATGATAAAATTGACACTAAAGTTTATCATTGTGCATTTATGGGTTATACATCTAATAGAAAAAGGTTACAAGCTTTTTGATCTTGATACATATACTTTTTATGCTTAGCCATGATGTTATTTTCTTTGAAAATATCTTTCCTTTCCGAGATAAGCCTAATTTCGTGCAAGCTAGCTCTTCTACTTTACCTTTGTTTCATGCTGAATGATCTAATTGTTGTTAAGAAAATGAAATTGAAAAATTTACTTCTCGTTCATTAGTTTGTTTTTTGGATCTTGTTCCTCTTGCTCCTACTTCATCCCCTAATCTTAGAGGATTAGAAAGGGTGAAACTTGTTCCTCATTAGCTAAAAGGCTTTGTGCATAGTGTTCTTTCTAATACTTCAGATTCTACAGTTAATTCCAATGACTCACAACATAATTTCTATCCTCTTTTTTCTCCCCACTCCTTGAAACCTCACCCAAAGAGTATGTAATTTCTTTAGCTAATGCACTTGCTATTTGTGAACTACACAATTTTTATGAAGTACAAAAAGTTTTAAAGTGGGTTGAGGCGATAAATAAGGAGTTATTTGCTCTTGAATCTAACGAAACATGGGTTCTTACTCCTTTGCCTTTGGTGAAAAAAGCAATTGGCTCTAAGTAGGTTTATAAGATTAAGTAAAAACCCGATGGTTTTATTGAGAGGTATAAAGTTATTTGAAAGGCACTTTCAACATTGGGTTATCTTTTTTTTTTTTTGCTATCGGTTCTTTGAAATTGTTTGGCTACTTGGATGCCAATAGGGGTTCTAGTTGTTTAGACCACAAATCTTTACGAGGATATTATGTTTTCCTTGGCTCTTCCCTTATTTCTTGGAAAACAAAGAAGTAAGCTCCACTTTCCACTTTCACAACTAAAATAGAATATCGTAGTATTACTTCCCTAACCAAAGAGCTACTTTGGATTTTTTATCTTCTCAAGAATTTATCTTTGCCTTTGTCTTTACTTGGTCCATTGTGTTACTGATAGCCGTTCAGCTCAATTGATAGTAGAGAATTCTTGTTTTCATGGGAGAACAAAGCATATAGAGGTTGATTCATGTCTCTAGTGGTTTTCTTCAAATTATTAATGTTCCTTCTTCAAATTAGGTTGTAGATCTCATGACAAAAGCTTTGGTTGAATCACAACTTCTTCATTTTTGTTCTAAGTTGGGTCTTTCCACCAGCTCAACATGATAGCGTCTTTGTACATAGTATCTATACATAGTGATTATTAGTCTGTACGTAGCATAGTTAGCATGGTGTTATTTATTTTGTCGGGACGTGTTTCTTGCGCGTGACTTACAACTGTATATAAGACCAACACGTAGTAACATAATTGAATAACGATTTCACTACATTTTTCGATCCTTTCCATTTCTCTCGCGCAATCACTCAGAATTGTTATAGAAGAACCTTAATTCATGGCAGATCAATCCCGTATGCTTGACAAAGATCATTTTCCTTTCTTTTCTTGGATATCTTTTGAGATGGTTAATACTATCATTTGCCATCAACTGTCAGTTTTGTCTTATAACATTATTTGTTATTGTTAAAAATCGCTAGTAATTGCAACTTTTCTTGATAACATATTTGACGATTGTAAACCTTTAAGTATTAAAAAGAGAACCTACAGAAGTCTATCATTGAAGACGCTCGTGGTGTTTGTTCTTTATTATTATTATTTATTCCTTAGTTAATAGATAGGCAAATCGCTTTGCAGTTTAGGCTGCGATCCAAGGGAAAGTGGACTTAAATGTTTGTTTTTATACTCTTAATCCCCCACCCGTTTGAAGTTTTTGTTGTTATCTAATCATGTTGTTAGGCACTGAGTCTTGTTCTACGTAGCCTTTTCTCTTAGGAGTTTCCTTTTGGAAAAAGAAAAAAGAAAAAAGCATTGAAAAGAAAACCCGAAAAACATTTTTCATGAAAAACCACCATAATTTATCATGAATACATTCTAAGAGAGTAACTGTCATTAATTATTTTGAAGAATTTCTCAATAACCGTAGTAATGTTCTTTACAAATAAAAAGTTTCTCTCAGCGCTTTTCTTGTCATTAATTCGTGTTGCAGTTATCAGATCTTATTCTACTGGTTCAACATTTTTCAATCTACAAAGGAATAGACTTGTGAATTGATACTATATCTATCTTAAAAATAAAGTATTAGATTATAGGTCTTTTTACAATTAGATATCCTTCAATTAACTTTTATTTAGGCAACAGATGTTCAGACAACAGATGTCCACACAAATGGTTTTGCGTATTCAACCATTGGTATCCATTATTATTAAGAGCACGTAAAATTTTCAGAGCTTAAATATTATCGGGTTAGATTTCCGCCACTTATGCACCTGCTAACACATCCGATCTTTGGACGCAAAATCCAAAAAAATCCCCATATTGATTGACGGAGAATGACAGGAACTTACGAAAATTTGATTGACGTCATCCGAAGCATTATTAAGGAATCCTTATCTTACACAATAGGAAGTCCCATTACTTGACTGACCATATTTCGATAATTATTGTTATGGATAAGAACGGCGACTCGCCAAACTTGGACATGTCCTTGCAACAACTTTACCTTACAATCCGTTGCCATTGTTACGTTTGTTAACTCATAGCTTGTGTCTTCTGTGAATTGAGGAGTAAAAAAAAAAAAGAAAAAAAAGAAACAAATTGCAATTTTGTTTTAAGAAATAGAACAAAAAATCGATTGATTACATTTGTATCATTAATATCATGATTTATATTCATTTTGACTTTTTTTCGTTAATTATAAACTGGATCTTATTGTCCTGTTTCAAACATTGTTAATATAAGTTAAGAGCTAGTTAAAGAACGTAATGCATTTATTATAAAGACTATTACAATTAATGTTTCAACAATATATGTTGGCAAACTTTTATTAGTATGGTATGAGTATTATTGTTTGATTATAGTAAGTGACATGGTAAACATGTAAAACTGCATCAGATTGAACCATCTGACAACATCGAATTTCACTAACATATTAGTCTACGCTCTTCATATAGACTAAACGAAAGAAGCCAAAATGCACTAAGAGAACGGAGGGAAAAAGGTTAAATTATCGACACCTAGAAATACTAGCACAATGCTTACTATAAAGATTCAGTTAAACAAATATGTTATGTATATTAAGTTAACATCCGAGAGTCACGAATACAGATTAGAGGAGGCAGAGCAATTCCATCACCTCATGTAAGGCGAAACATTTTTTTGTTTGGGAACTTTCAATGAGGATGAGAACAATCTAGCAACATATGCATTGGTATTAAGGAAAAAAATATTCATTAAGTATTTATATACCATATGTTATGTATAAGTGATGTATAATTACCAATAAGATATTGACACGAATAATTATAGAAAGAGTAGTTTTCAAATCAATTACCGTTGATAATTTGTACTTGTCATATATATTAATATTTTATTAGTATTTATACATTACATGTTTATAACACATATGATAAGATTCAACTTCTCAAACCAATCACAAGCACCTGAGCTAAAAGACTCCAAGGACTCACGTGGAGAATATTAGCTCAAAACTCCATTTAAGATAAGAATTCCTATACTGACCTCCATGTTTCACTTTACTACTAACCTGAATATCAAGCTCCGACATGCGCCAGCATAGTTTTTGAAGCTATTGAGCAACCATAGTGTTCTCACTATTATTTAACTCTTATTTATTCCTTTTAGGAAGGAGTAGTGGTAAGTGACTGTCACGCCTTAAACTAGAAAGCCATAATAGTCTCGTTGTGTAAAGCAACCTATGTTAGAAGTTAGCTATCTTAGCCATTAACTTAGATATTGCTTATACGTAGCGTTTAGCACTCTATTGCTTGGAAGCGTCTCATTTAGTATCTGGTAGGAATCAACTTGTAGTACAATTTTTTAAAATAGCTACTGGAAATAATTTTTATAATTTAAATCCAAAAGGAAATCGAGTTTTACAAATTGTATGAAGATTGAAACCTTGAATTTACTAAAAATTTCAAGAGCTTACATTGTTACTAAAAGATATAAGATCTTCAAAAATTTTACTAAAAACCACAAGTTTGCAGAGTATGGAATAAATCCCATTAGCTAAAAACTACAAGTCACTTGAGAAGTCCCTATTAGTTTTCCTATAAGTTAATACAATCAATCAATTGAGTAAAAATTCAGTCAGATAATCTTGAATTTCACTCATTGACCTCGTTCTCTAGTCCTTTAGAACTTGGAATAGTACTAGTGAATCTACTGGGGAAACCTGCAAAATAGCTATAGTATGAGCGATAACTTGCTCAGTAAGTAGGACGGAGACAAGAAACTAGGGTTTTTAAGCTAATTAAATTAGATGCAATGCATGATCAAGCAAATACCATTACACGATGTTGACCTATAGTTGTGAGATAAGAGAAATTTTACCTACTCTAGTTTAGATTTAGAGGAGTTTAATGCCGTACACTCTCAAATTTGATCACCAAACCAAGCTTATGTAGTGTAAACCATGCTTTGTCTAAGACTACCTTCGAACCATAGAGTCAACCTAGTCATAACCTCCTCTCCTATTAGTTAGTTCGACCTGAGGTAGGGAGAGCACCATTTTTGCTATCCTCAATGAAAGGGTCCAAGTTTGGCCTATACTTCTTAGTTGTTTTCCCTTAGTGGGTTATGATATAAGTCCGGTTAGTAATTAAGCAAAGTTTGTATTAGATTGCTTTTGGGGTGATCAAGCAAATTCAAACAATTCAAAGTATATAATATCATGAAGTAATCAACATATCAATCTAGCACTCAAATAGCACAACAATATTTAAGTACATACGTTGTATGCGTACATGAAACTAACTTATAACTACAAACAAGACATATACTAAGGTCTCCATATATTCTTAAACAATACTTCAAAGCGCAGTGAAACACTAATCCTACTTACCTAGATACTGGTGCTCATTCTCTTCATGTGTCGTTTTTGTCTTTGTTTATTATCCCAAAATTTAACATGACATCTTCAGTTTATGTCCAATATATAATATACATGTTCATTATAGACATTTAAGTACATTTTCAATTGTGTTAGGTAAGTTTTTTCTAAGGTATTTATTAAATATTAGTTAAATAGGATATCTTTTGACTATGGTTCTGACCTAGGATAAATTGCTACCTAGTGGTTTCTAATCTAGATTTTGACTTTAGTAAATTCTTAGAAAGTATAATCAGGTGACTTTTTAATCTATTCTCCAACTCCCGATGGTCCAATATTCAATACCAACCTTCTTCAAATTTTCCGTTGCTCTTATATTTTGTATCTTCCATCAAACTACTTTCTGACTTAGATTCTGACCCAACCTTGTAGTATAGCCTATTGTCCAAGTGGCTTCTGACTCATACTTTGACTTTGATGAAAATATAGAGTTTATATATATTTTGATTCTCATATGTAAACTTTGGTAAAATACTTATTAAACATTCATTTTGTTATATTATACTAATTAGTTTAACTATTGCACTAAACATACCTAAAGGACATAGAAAATTACTATAAAAGCACTTATACATATCTAAGATTCAATTCACTTTTGCATTAGTTTTTGACATACATTCCGTTTAAGGACTATTTCTCAGACCCTTTTGTTACATATTTTAACGAACTTTCTGACTTATATTTTGACCTGCACAAATTATACTTCAAATCTCAAATCACACAACTCCAACAATGACAACCCTGTTTCCTTACTCCAATATTCTATCCCAACACTCCAAATCTCAAATACAACTATAAACCAGTACTTGATAACTCAATTATTAAATCAAATACTCATTTTAGGAGATTTCAACCACGTGCATATTAGATAAGAAAAACCTTAAAATTTGACTTTAGAGTTTTTGAAAACTCTTTTTATGGAATCAAATTAGACATGTTGAAATGTTTGTACATAAACTTTGAGATCAAAACAACATCATTTAGGCTATTAAAAATTATATTTTTGGTTTGTTTTTTGCCTATTTTCTTAAGGACCACATATTTGGACTTGGAATTTGAAGAACATTGTTGCTTTTTTGGACTTTACATGAAAATTTAATTTGGAAAACTAAAAATCATAATTTTTAGAGCTCGTTTACTATTTTTAGAAAAATAGAGTAAAAAATAGTCAAAACCGAAACTCATCGCTACTTATAACTTCAGCCACCATCTGAGAGTGGGGGTTTGTCTTTCCAAGTTGGCACCACCTCCTCCATCTTTAGGTGATTGGGTCCACTTCTAGGTGGTGGCTAACACTAGGAACTTAAATTTTACCTTAAATTGCTTTATTTCTTCTTAATTTTACAAAACCCTCTATTGATACTTCCAAAGCCTCCCAATATTTTTCCTTAATCCTAAATTCTACAAAAAAAAATTTCATATTCACTTTGGTGATTTTAAGGAGCTCTCCAAGTCGATAGTGATTTTTCCTATGCTAAAACACCGCTTTTCCTATTATTCTCTTACATTACTTAGCCATTAATCAGATTGCAAGGTGTCCTTGCCTTTTCTAACATTAAGCTATGCCTAATACTTGTGTTTGGATTTATCCAATAGTTGTCCTAAGCAAAGAGTTAAGTTATTTAACTTAATCTTAATATAACATTTAGTATGTTATATAATATATAATTATTTCCCTATTTTAGATATACACTTGTATATAAGATCCTTATGTTACACCAACAAACATATCTCTTGATGTTTTGGTAACTTTTTATAATTTTCCTCTTATTTTTATTTACTTATTTAATAATTTTTTGCATATCTTTGAGTATAATAGACAATTATGGATATATATATTTATATAATAATTATACCCGATATATATGGATGTCTTTTATATATTATTTTATGTACAATATTAAATATATTACTTTTATAATTTATCTTTAAGTGTTCATTAATTTTTGAAACTTAATTCATGCGTTACCGATATTATAATACTATAGTAAATTGTTACCATTTGAGTTATATTTTTATTATTTATTATATTTTCGAATTCCGATCTTATAAAAATTCCTTGACTAATATCACGGAACCTCTTGTATATTTCTTACCTATTCAGGTTACTTTCTGAAACACCCTCAACAAGCAACCAAACCTAGTCGCACTAGTACTGGTTTATCAATAACCCTATAGTTCGAACCAATGAGTTATATTAGGTAGAATGTAGGCCGAGTAGGATCGATTGATACATCATATCTTGTCGGTAGATACTTCGTTTTTGCTTTCCTTTTATTTTTCAAAATTTTAAAAATAAGATAAAGGGTCCAAAATTTAAGAAAAATAGAAAATTAAGAAAGCATCATATAAAATTAAATCATGGATTATACCAATCAAATTACTTCTTTTCAATTTTAATAGAAATGAAAATTTTAGTGAAAATAAAAACATCACTAAAAAGAAAAATGGAGATCCTCTTCTATTATCGAATGATAAAAAATCTATTGAATTAGAAAATCGAAATCACGGAGAAAAAGAATCTACAGGCCAAGGGAATCTTGAATCAGATACACAAAACCAAGGCAATCTTGGATCAGTTCTCTCAAACCAAGAAAAAGATGAACATTATGCGGGCCAAAATAGGGATATAAGAAAACGTTGAAAGAAAAAGCAATACAAGAGTAACACGGAAGCAGAGCTTGATTTCTTCCTAAAAAGATATTTACGTTTTCAATTAAGATGGGATGATTCTTTCAATCAAAAAATAATCAATAATATCAAAGTCTATTGTCTCCTACTTAGACTGATAAATCCAAGAGAAATTGCTATATCCTCTATTCAAATGGGAGAGATGAGTTTAGATATTCTGATGATTCAAAAGGATTTAACTCTTACCGAATTGATAAAAAAGGAATATTAATTATTGAACTAGTTCGTTTGTCGATAAAAAATGACGGCAATTTATTATGTATCAAACTATAAATATTTCATTAGTTCATAAGAATAAGTCCCTAACTAATCAAAGATACCGAGAAAGAAAGTATGTTGATGAGAACCCTTTTGAGAAATTCAGTATGTATACAATTCTGCATGCCGACTATTAAACAACTTATTAGAAACACAAGACAGCCAATCAGAAATGTCACGAAATCCCCCGCTCTTCGGGGATGTCCTCACCGCCGAGGAACATAGACTAGGGTGTATGTGCGACTCGTTCAGATCCCCCCTGGAACAAAATAAAGGAAACTCATTTTCCAGTATCAATGATCAGTACCCATGAAAAAGAGAAAAAAGATCTATTATATCCTTCTATTGTGTTGTGTATGAAATTTATGGTTTCCATTGGTGCAAATCCAAATTTATTGAATCCATCGTTTGGGCTCATAATAAATTAAAAGTTGCTCCTGCTACTCAGCCTAGAGCCTTGAGCATTGTACAAGGACGTGCTGTAGGAGTAACCCATTACCTTCTGGGTGGAATTGCCACAACATGGGCATTCTTCTTAGCAAGAATTATTGTAGTAGGATAATGGCTAGGAGGATTTGAAAGGCATTATGGCATTAAGATTTTCAAGGTTTAGCCAAGGCTTAGCTCAGGACCCCACTACTCGTCGTATTTGGTTTGGTATTGCGACCGCGCATGACTTTGAGAGTCATGATGATATTACTGAGGAACGTCTTTATCAAAATATTTTTGCTTCTCATTTCGGGCAATTAGCAATAATAAAATTAAAAAAATGGAAAATAACCAAAAAATAAGAAATTTTTGAATAAATACAAAAAATATATAAAAATTTAGAAAAACAAAAAAAAAATTGAAAAAGTTAGAAAAAATAGAAAAATTTGAAAAAGTTAGAAAAATTATAGATAAATAATAATTTTAGATAATATAATATAATATATATTTTTTTAAAATTTAAATTAAGTTTAGAAAAAGGGCATTAGGCTGAATTTAAGCCCAAGCAGACTTTGTCTATATGTGTAATTTAATTATACAGATAAACAAGGTATAGGCTAATAGCTTAATAGATAAATACTTAAGCTTGAATTTGGGTTTGGCTTGGAGGTTAGAGGTTCGATTCTTATTAAAGGCAAAAAATGCCTTTTGTTTTATTTTTCCACAACACAATGCATAACCACATGTCAAGAGATCATTGGGCTACATGCCTATTCATAACCCATGACACTTTGTGATTGATCTTGACAACACATCTTCCTTTCTCTTTCTCCTCTTTCCTTTTCTTTCCCTCCCTTTCTCACTCAAAAAACTGGCACGTAAACATAATCATTTCGAACACTCCCCCACTATAACAGAGCCCCAAAACCAAACACTAAAATCCAAATCAAAGACAACAAGCATAAGACAAGACCTCTCTTTCTTGCCTCCATTGCCTACTATACAACCAGACCAACTGCCAACCTCACTTATGCGGCCGTAAGAACCAAGACAACCCCAATCTCCTCTTTTTCGAACAGTAGCAACAATAAGCCACCACATCCTCATCTATCCTCATGATACACACCACATACATGAGCTCTATCTCAAACATACAAAATGTAGCTATATACACGCACGCCGCTGCTACCTTCAACTAAACTGCCTACATACCGACCTTAAACATAGATATACGTATAACCACACTCACTTACTATCCATATACATACATTGAACCACAAACATACATACGGCTACTTACAACCTATCCTCATGACATATGCCTAACATTCAAACACGTGACCACCACTACCTTCATCAATTACCCAAACATATTGGCCATCAAAATTGCCATACAAACCTAAGGTGTTGCCCTTACACCACTCAAAACCAATAAGATACCCACAAAAACACTACTTCTCACTTTATAAAGGCTATTTTGTTTGTCAACCTTTTTTCATTTCTTTATTCTTCGATATTTCAAAGGACTCATTGTTACTACTCTCTATGATAAGTCCTAGTAATCAACTTAGCTCCTAGGTACATCACTTCCTATAAGAGACAAATCTTATGTCTAGCTTTTGCCACTCTAGAAGCAACATTGTCCTTCCCAATCTTTTGGATATATCGAACATGTTAGTCCAACAACACAATAATGGTAGTTCCACCTACCGATCTACCATAGATGGAATAATTTAAGAGCTCTAAAGTTACTTTCACTTATTTCCTTTCCTATTTTACATGGCGACTTTGCTTGATCTAGTTACAAGTTTATTGCTACATGTAATCTTCCCTAAGATTTTTACCTCCACATTGGGGTAGATAATATTAACTACAAAGTAACTGCAGTTAATGTTAAGGCATAGAATATGTTGAAATTTTTATACATGTTCTACACGTGAAGACTGGGGTATCTATCTTAACGATCGCAAACCAACGGTCATTCAACATGTAAGCACTGTAAACCTAGTAAATAGATTGCACAAAGTGCCAGGATTTTAAGAGCAACTCCAATGCTAGCTTAGACTATGGTATGTTGCCATTATACAAAGTGTAACAATGGGTAGAAATGGATAAGGATGATAATGGAAAGGACAAATTTGATGTCCTCACTTAGTGGTCGGCAAAAGCAAACATGATGTTGGTCCCTTTCGTAGTAGTATGTGACATTCTGGCACCTCCAACTTTGACATCCCATCTAAATCGACTTTCAGTTTATGTACGTGAATCCTTAACCCCCATTGCCTTTTAATGAACCCTAACATCTTCAAAGGCATGTTTGTGCCTAAAGGATTAGAGTGATGCATAGGAGTGAAGGTAAGTGAATCATCTATATTCTTGGTTTCTAGGTGATAAGCATATAGGGAAGGGTAGCTCTAAATTACTATCAAGCATGGAATCGAAGGATGGGGATGAGGAGGAGGATGGTGAGGATTATGACTTGTATATCTTTGTATCTTTTTCTTTTTTATCTAAATATTCGATTGGACCATTTGATGAATGACCACAACCATGCATTGTTGTCATGTTGTACAAAATTTTGTTTATGGAAAATTTTCTTTTTCCCTTAGATTACTTTTCATTTAAATGGACTGTTTTAGTAAAAACATTAGTTTAAGTATCCATTTTCTTAAAGGCGAACAAAATAAATAATTTAACTATTAATAACATAAATATTTTATTTTCCATATGACTTTATTGTATTAATTTTTTTATAAATTATAAGGAAAACAAATAATATTTTACTTTAAAAATTAATTAATATTTTATTCTTATTAAGTTATATTTTTGGACAAAAAAAATTTCTTATTGAGTTCATCATTACAAGATTAATATAAGTCCCTCGAAATCCCATTTCGTCTATCAAGAAATTAACACATAAATAAGAATTCAAAATTTGCATAGAAATTAACACATGAATAAGAATTCAAATTTTTATTATAATGTTATTTAATCGAATTCTTATTATAATGTTATTTAATCATTAAAATATTTATAAAAGGGAAATCTATGTAGTTTAGTTTTGTTAAAATATAATTAAATATTTTATCAACAAAATAAAACTAATTAAGCACTATTTTCACTTTAGATTCAAATAATAATAATAATAAAGGCCCATGTGCTATCCGTATGCTTGTATACTTGTCCCTTAGTAGCTTACGAACTTTTTATGGCTCGTGTGCTCATGGTTCACTTATGCATGCTCATCCCTGGCTCATGCTTGCTTATACTCCTAAATTTCTTCACAAATACATGCTTAGACCATCCAGACCTAAGTTTGCATGGTTTCATACTAGTTTCCTTTTTATAATTCTCTACTTCTATGCCACCAATGGAAAAATATATAGTCTTTTCCACCTTTTATACGAGACTATTCCAACTAAAGGTATGCAATTGGGTTGAACAAACTAAGTTCATTTGACTTACTTTTTAAATGGCTCAAAAAACTCGGCCTTAACCTACTTTCGAAATGAGATAAACGGGCTAACTTGCAAGTCAAGGGTGAAAGTGGGTTAAATACGCCAACTTAGATCGGCTCATTTTAGTTCACAAGTTAAACAGATTGAGTTCATTTAGTTTTCTCTTTAAATGGGTTAAACAATCTTGATCCTAACTTGTTTTTTAAAGAGTTAAATGGGTTAGCTTGTGAGTGAAAGCTCATTTGCACATCTCTAGATTTAGCCCATAATCTGAGCATTTAATATCTTATCATATTAATTTTTGTAATCATCTAAATGGTTATATTGTGAGTTGGATAGTCCCATTGGAGGAACCATAAAACTAAAAGTGTGCAAGTGGGTTAAACAGGTCAATTCAACCCAGCCCATTTTAGTTCACGAGTTAAACAATTAGACTCATTTAATTTGTTTTTTAAATAGGTAAAAAAATCTTGGTCTTAACTCATTTAAAATGTAGGTTAAATAGATTAGCCTACGAGTCAAAGGTGTAAGTATGTTAAATGGATGAACTCAAAATAGCCCACTTTAGCCTACGGATTAAATTGGTCGGACTCATTTGGCTTGCCTTTTAAACAAGCAAAAAAAAATTATCTCTAACTCGTTTAAAAAAAAAAGTTAAATAAACTATCTTGTAGACTAAAGTCCACTTATGCACTTCTAGGTAAAACTTCCCTCACCTTCACCCCAATAGGCCCAACAACATACGTTGAATTGTAAGCTTGGAATTTAAACATTCCCTTCTAAAGCTGGTCTATATGTAATTGGGGTCATTATATTTTATAGCCGCAAATATTAGATTTTGATGGCTCTTTAAATGAGTGGGAAATTGTTATTTTTTCATTATATGCTAATATAAGGTACATGGTGCTTTTTTTTTTTGTAAGATATATAGGGCTTTTAAATAATTATTTATAGTCCTTCAATTAGTTTTTTAAAAAAATTACTTGTTCAAGAATCTATTATTTCGTTTTTTTTTATTTTTTAGTGATTATAATAGAAAAAAAGAATTTAAACATGGCTTATCCTACTAAAAGATGAATTCCATACCATTAAACTATAAGACTGTAAACTGTATAAGTCATGTAAAATAGCAATTGATCATGCAAAAGTCTCAACCTCTTCAAATGTATTTTTTTTTTTTTTTTTTTAGGATTGGATCGTTCGGTACATAACTAAAAAATAATAATTTTATTAGAGAAAATTTCTGAATGATAAAACAAACAATTATAAATGAACAGAAGTTATTACAAAAGAAATATAACGAATAACAAAGTTTTCCGAAGTAACAATTCCACAATGGAATTCCGTAATGGTTCGTGCAATTTTAAGGACCTGCAACCCAGCTCAATATTCTCCATTGCTTCTTTCAGCCATGATATTGTTCTATGTTTTACGGTTTCTTTTTATTAACACCTACCAATTCACCGTTTAATGGCCCACGAACCGACTCCAACTGAGGCATGCCGGCAGGAGTCACCACCGAAAGCAACAGTAAACTCGAAAGGAACTGGATTAACGTGGTTGAATATGACATATAAAAAGATGAACGATCGACATAATTAAGATTTGGAATATGATAGATCACACATGTATAATTTGTGTCTGCGTTTTTTCTTCCTTTTTTAATAGTTCACTATTACCTCTTGTTACTCTTCGATCTCTGTTCTCGACTTTACTGAGCAAAATATTAAGTTACTCGAACACCTAAAGTCTTGTGTTTATTTCTTTTTTTCAAGAACAAATTTAAACTAGAGCTTAGAATTTGTGTTTATATGACTCAATAAATACGATTATGTCTGAATACATAAAGGAGAAAGTGAATTTTTAAGCTAATAAAGTTATAGATAATTAAAAAACCATGCACAATAGGACTTGCTTTTAACTTCTTCTATACGAGTTTTCCTTATTTTTCATAAATAAATTCTGACAAAAATTGTTTAAAACGGATCTCCACCTTCTTGTAGTTTTCATTACAGCATCTATACGCTACATTTGATTTTGGTTCAATCTTTTTTGGATGGCGATGTATAAAAATTTAAGTTGCTCATGTTAATCCAATATAGGTAGCATACCTTTTCAGATAAACGCGTATGGAGAAATTTTCGTGTTAGTCAAGCATTGTTTTGCCCAAATGGCTAGTAGACTACTGATTTGACCCTTTGAACGTGTTCTTTTTTCTTTCTTTCTTTTTTTTTTTCTTCCAATCATCATCGTTTTTATTATAATTATTTTTTACGAGTTCAACCAATAAATGGGAAATGTGTGTTTGCTGCGGTAGTAGCCGACTAGGAGACTATTCACAATAGCTTCTTTAACGAGGCATTATACTTATTAGGACCTTAGCAAGCAACAATTTCCATTTGCAATTACTTAGAGGCCAGATCCGTCGAGGAAATTTTTTATTTAAAGAAAAAAAAGAAAGTAAAAGAAAACAGTCAAGGGGTGCCCGAAATGGAAGTTCATGGTCCTTTCCTATAGATACAACTTCTATACTTACCTTTTATTTGTTTGGTTTGATAATTTTGTCCACTCTGATTGAATGTGTATGGAAACAATTGGTGAAAGATGAATCACAATTATCCTCGCGCTTTGACCCAAAAACAATAGCTTAATTCTTGAGAGATCAGGTTTGGGGTCCTTTTCGGTTGGTGTGATCTTAGACACACGCAACGGTGCTGATAGAGATATCGGTCCTTTAAGTGGGAGAATAGAAGATATAGCATCCCTACCTTTTGAAAAGATATTCAAAGGTATATCAATATGATGTGTTTAGATGAATAGCATGTAAATATTACTAATAATATATAATTTGAAAAGATCAATATTTTATATTTTTATATATTAAAATTTTATTAATATTTCCATATTATTAACTAGTTTACATGGCATGTTAGTAATATTTAAACATTTCTCCTACTTTTTAGTAGAGAAAATTATAATGAAATGGATCAACGTTTAGAAATAAGTTCAAACAAAGGATTTATGTTTCAAAAAAGTTTAAATAAGAGATAGACATTTCGAAAAGTTCAAATAAGTAATTAATATTTTACAAAATAGTTTAAATAAGAGATTCGTAATAACCAATTCATAAAGTTATTTAAACTATCTTATAAACCGTTAATCTCTTATTTAAATTTTTCAAAACGTTGATACCTCGTTCGAATCTATAAATCCTGTATAGCTAGTAGTTTAAATCCTAATTTAAGTTCAAGTGTCTAATACGATACCATGATTCAATAATACTAAATAAAATAAAATTTTTGTTAAATTAAAAGACTAAATATAGTATCAATTATAAAAAATCCTAGAGAAATCGATGGAAATCTAAATTGTGTACAAAAACCCTAAATCCGATGTATGTGAAAATATTCGAAATCGAATCCGAATTTAACTAAAACTCTAAAACTATAACTTTAAGTTTATAAAATGAATAAATATCATTTAATAGTGATATAACCATAGTTGATTACAATTATTGACTCCACTAAATCGTGTAATTGCGCAAAACTTATAACGAAAATATTGAAATAACTTATAAAAATTATAATTGTAACGGGTATCAATTAAATTGATAAATTTTTATAAAATCTCAAAATTAATTTATAAATGTTATTTTATTATATTTATGTTTGGAAAAACTTACATATATTTATTTTTATTTTTCTTTCTTTTTCTTTTTCCTTTTTTCTTTTTTTTTCCTTCTCTACGTGAATTCCTTGCTAGAGTACAACTGCCTATGTGCTCAATTAAATTATTTAAGTGTCATGTAATTAAAGGATAAAGGACAAATTTCAAATTTGATAAAGTAAATGTTTTATCTTTATTAATACTTAATCTATTTGGATTTGCCCCTTTCTTTTCTATTTTTAATTACTTCATTCTCCTGCTGTTCTTCATGCCTAGAAGTTGGGAACATCAAAACAAAACAAAACTAGAAAAAGAAGAAACAAAACTGAAAACAAAAAGAGCAAAAGAAACCAAAGCAAAACACACACTACAAATTAACTAAGAATAAGAAGAAGAAGAGGAAAAAATTAAAAAGGATTCGACCACTTAATTGATTCAATTGCTAAGGATTTTAGGTAAGTTGTTTATTTATCTTGTACATGTATGTATTTTATACTATGCATATGTATATAAAGTATTTCATTCATTTATTTATTGATATGTACACATAAGTAGGTATGGATAAATATAATATATGAATTTATTATGTATTTTATTCTATTTTATTTTTATTTATGTATAATAGAAGATATATCTATGTATGTATAAATAATAATACATATGGTATGTATTTGGTATTTTCTCTATTTAGGTATTGATATATATGTATAGGTATGAGTGAATATATATGGGTATATATGTACATAGTATTTATTTTTATTATATGATATATATATATACATGTTTTATATATTCTTGTACTTAGGTACATAGGTATGTTATTAGTGTTTTCCTTATGTATATGTATATATGTGGATGTAGCACGGTATATGTATATATATACATAGTATTTTATATTATATAATTCATATATATGTATACATATATAATAGTAGGTATATGTATATATATTTATACTTAGTATTATCATTTTATAAAAATTTTTGTATATATTTATATATATTGTAAACCCTATAAAATCCGTAGTCTGAACTCTAATTTAAGTTTGAATATTCCAAACTATATTATGAGTCGATAAGGTTAGTAACGATAAAATTTTATGAAATTTAATAAATCGAATATAGTATCAATAATAAAAACCATATAAATTGATTGAAATTTAAATCGCATATAAAAACCCTAAATCTAATGTATGTGCAAATACTCAAAATCAAACCAGAACTTGATTGAAATCCTAAAACTATAATTTTAAGCTTATAAAATGAATAAATATCACTTAATAGTGATATAATCGTAGTCAATTATAATTATCGATTAAATCATGTAATAACGTAAAACTTTTAATAAAAACGTTAAAATAACTCGTTAAAATTATAATTGTGACTGGTACCAATTAAATTAATAAAATTTTATAAAATTTCAAAATTAATTTATAAATGTTATTTTTATGTTTAAAAAAATTACATATAATTATTTCTATTTTCCTTTTCCCTCTATTTTCTTTATTTTCTTTTCTTTCTTTTTTTTTTCTCCTTCTTATTTTCCCTTCTCCATCCATGTGAATTGTAGCTCTATGTCCAGCAGCCCATGTGCATAATTTTACATTACATGTGTTACAAATTTATGAAATAAAGGACAAGTTAATTAAAGTATATATCTTATCCAATTTAATGAAGAGATTAGGTTAGATTATTTTCTTTCTTTTTCATTTTGTTTTTAATCCAAATTGTTACATATGCCTGGAAGTTAGAAACCTGGAAAAAAAATAAACAAAGAAGAGAACCAAAGTGAAAAAAAAGAAAAGAAAAGCAAAAGAAACCAAAACAAAGCTTAGATTACAAATTAATTAGAAGAAGAAGAAGAAGACCAAGAGGATTGATTAAAATTCAAAAGGATCTAGGTAGGTTAGTATTTAATTTTTATATATGTATATATATACCTTATCCTATGTACATACATGTATATTGAGAATTTATTATTTTTCTTTTATGTATTACATGTATATATGCACAAAGGCATATGTATTTTGTGTGTATAGTCTAAAGTATGTACATGTATGTGTATAATATAAATATATTATGTATTTCTTTATGTATATGTATGTATGCATAAAGAAGAATACATATGGTATGTATTTTGTATTTTTTACTATTTTGGGTATTGATATATATATGTGTGTACACGTGAAACTATATGAGTATATATGTACATAATATTTATTTATTTATTTATTTATATGATATATATAAGTATGAGTATACGTATATCATATATATATATACATGTGTTTTGTTTTCTATTTATGGTACACATGTAAGCTATTTTTTTATGTATATATATATATATATATATATATATATGGATGGCGTGAATATATGTACATGAATATATAAACATAGTATTTATTATATATATATGTTGCATGAATATATGTACATGTATATATAAACATAGTCTTTATTATATATATATATATATGTATACAAGTATAACAGTAGGTATATGTATGTATGTTTATATCTAGTATTTTCATTTTACAATAATTTTTATATATGTATTTATACATGTATTTAGGCTGGATATTGTATATATGTACTATAGTATTAGTGGTATTCCATATTATATGTATATATATATTTAGTACAACCATATAAGTGTATATGTATATAAAATACAAATACATTCATATTATACTTATACGCATAGTATATAGTATATAATTAAAGCTAAAATAATTTCTTGCATAATGTATACTATACGTATAAATCTATGTATATGAATAGCGACATATACATAAAACTATGTGTATAATTAAATAGTATATATAATATATGATAATATTAATTTACTAAATAAAATAAGTTAATAAATATGTATATATATATATATAAGAGTACCGTAAATTAGGAAAAGGAGTTAATAATTAAGTAAATTAGAAAAATTAATCAAATATAGTAATAAGTATTTATATATATATGTATAACATAAAATACAAGAAAATAATAAAGTAGAAAAAAATTTTGAATTAATAATTCTAAAATCTCAAAAATGGGTAAAAATAAGTAATTAGAGTAAAATAAACTTTAAATAAGAAAATTATCAATTATACGATTTAAATAATTATTAAATCATAAATATACTAAGAAAAAGCTTAAATTAATATTTATAACTTTTTAAAATTAAAATAATAAATTTTGTAATATTTTTATATCACGGTTTAAACTGTGAGTCACAACGTCCAAAACGGACCTTACTACGAGAAAATACTTTCGAAAACGATCAAAATGGACTATAAGTTCATAATGATTTGAGCTAAATCGAAAAAGTTATACGTGATTAGATAAAAATCTCGAATCGACAATTTCATGTAACTAAGTTAAACAAACAATACAAATTACGATACTAATTTAGCTTTAAATTGTTAAACTTATAATTTACTAAATTCTTAAACTTATAATTTACTATATTCCTTATTCTCAGGTGATCTCGACCTTGACTCTAAACTAACATCAGATTATTGCCACTCCTGAGTCGATAGTGAGTCTTTTCTAATGATTTTATACTTTCTTGTGTTTGTAATTAGTGAATATAAATTGTGATTAATAATTTGAATATTGTATAGGGTTAGGTTATACTTATGTATGATAACTGTTTGTTGATGGTGAATTTACTTTAAAGTATGATAATGTATTAATTGTTTCATAGTGAATTTACTAAGAACTGATTGTCTGTGATCTTATTGATCACTGAATAATAAAACCTAATTTTACTTTACTTGAAAGAGCTAACTCGAAATATGTATAATCATACACCGCATAACTAATTTCAACCGTCACATGATATGAAGGTAGCGAAAGGTCATACATAAGTTGATTATTTGATTGTTATAGATTTTATACGATGCACATGCACGATATGACCTTATCTTAACCCATAGGATCATTAGACATTGGAGGCACCAATTGCCTGACTAAGGTTTGAGTCTAGATACCTCCGTTTAGGGATGAGTTAGGGTTGTGTGAATCTACTTACAATTTATGTAGAACTCGATTTTGATTAAAACTGAGAATAGATATATCATTACATTTTAAATATGAAACTTGGAGTTTCATTATGAGATAAGTTCTAATATAATACTCGGATCTAACTGTGCCAATGTATCTCCAACCTTGACTTCGGAAAGCGTTAAATCTGAGTTGCAAACAGTACCTAGTTTTTGTTTGGCATACTGATTAGCATGCATTGATTTGACTGAATTTAATTGATGTATAACTTGATTATTGTATAGTTGAGGGGATTATCTCACTAAGCTAGTTAGCTCATACTCTTGTAGTTAATTTTTTCAGGTCGAATTATTCGTGGAGTTGGGTTGCCGCATGATCGAGATTAGTTGTATATCAAGGGATTGATGTGGGAGTAACATGTAATCGGAGTGTAGTTATGATAATGGATTTTGATTATGATTATGAATTTTATTATGTAATGAAATGATATCAGTCTGAGTCAAAAAGTATCATAGACTTCTTATCCGTTAATTGCTATATAAATAGATGTGTTTTATATTTCTTTATCTTGTTATTATTAAAATCATAAAATGATATTACTTATACCTACGTAGCTTTTTGGTTGTTAGTTATAGCTATAACCTTGTATATTATATAAAGGGTTGTCGATTGTAAAGGAAATCAATCTACAGTCCTTTATATAGTATACTACAACTACCATGACTAGTCTTATCGAATCATGACATATATAATGGGCTAGACGTGTTGGATATGTATGTATATATATATATATATGTATATTATTTATTGTATTTTGTATTTTTGTACATAGGTATATATATAATATAACCGTATATGTATATATGTATATAAAGTATAAATACGTATATATTATACTTGTACATAATATACAACTAAGGTTAAAATAATTTATTATATAAAGTATAGTATACGTATAAATGTACATATATGAATAGTGATGTATACGTAAAAATACGAGTATAATGAAATATTGTATATACAATATACTATATATTATTAAGTTAATAAATAAAGTAAGTTAATATATATATATATATATATAAGACTACCGTAAATTTGGAAAAAAGAATAATAACTAAGTAAATTAGAAATATAATAATAAGTATTTATATATATAATTATATCGTAAAATAGGAAAAATGTATAAGCATGTGATACTCTCACGTGTTACCATGTCATTATATATATAAATTAAGCAATTTTTCATAATTAGTAATAATAAATAAATAATTAATTAATTAGAAAAATAAGAAAGTAGAAAATTTTAATTTGATAATTCTAAAATCTAAAAAATAAGTAAAAATAAGTAATTATAATAAAATAGGCTTACAATAAGAAAATTATCAATTATACAATATAACAATTATTAAATTGTAAAAATACTACGAAAAGCTTAAATTGATGTTTTATAGCTTTTTATATTAATAATAAACTTTGTGATCTTATTATATCATAATCAAAATTGTGAGTTACAATGTTCAAAATGGACCTCATTACCAAAAACTATACTCGAAACGATCAAAATGAACTATAAGTTCATAAAGATTCGAGCTAAATCGAAAAAGTTATATGCAAATCGATAAAATGTTCAAATTGACAATTTCATGCAAATCGATTATTAAGTTAAGTAAACAATATAAATTACGATACTAGTTTAGTTTTAAATTCCTAAACTCACTACTTTTTATATTTCTTATTCTCAGGTGATCACAACTTTAACTCTGATTTACCATCAAACTACTATAACCCTTGAGTTGAGCATGGTTAAGTGAGTTTTTCCTAATAACTCCATATTTGCTTGTATATGTAGTTAGTGAATATAAATTGTTATGAATAATTGAATGTTGTGGGGGACTGGGTTATGCTTTTAAAATATAATAACGTATTGGTTGTTGCATAGTAAATTCATTAGAAACTGATTTGTCTATGACTTTATTAATCACTAAATAATAAGATTTAATATTATCTAACTTTAAAAAACTAAATCGAAACATGCATAATTATGTACTGCATAATTAATTCCGATCGTCATATCATATAGAGGTAACAAGAGACCATACTTAGATTGATTATTTGTTGTTATAGATTTCGTATGGTGTACACGTGTAATATGACCTTATCTTAACTCATGGGATCACCAAGCATTGGAAGTACCAACTGTCTAGCTACGGATCGAGTTCAGAGGCCTCCATTTAAGGATGAGTAAGGGTTGCGTAAACCTACTTACAATCATATGTAGAACTCGATTTTGATAAAAATTGAAAAATGAATATACTATTATATTTTGAATATGAAACGTAAAGTTTCATTATGATATATGTTCAAGTATGATACCCGGATCTAACCGTGTCGATGTATCTTTAACTCTGATTTTGGATGGTATTAAATTTGAGTTGCATACAGTACTCAGTTACTCGCATGTATTTGTATAGTATACTGATTGTTCATGTATTCATTTAACTGAATTAAATTGTTGTATAACTTATTTATTATATGGTTGAAGGAATTATCTTACTAGACTAATTAGCTTATACTCATATAATCTAATTTTGTAGGTTGAGCTATTAGTAGAGTCGAGCCGTTGTATACCCGAGGTTAGTATTACTCTAGTGGGTAGATGCGAGAGTGAGATTAATGTTATGAGTAGACTTAAGAGTTTATATTTAGAATCAGAATCTTATTATGTAATATTAGATGATAACAATTTGTAATATAAATTATTATCATCCTCTCATTTGTAAATCTCTATACATGTATGTTATTTATATTTAAATGATAGTGATTATTATAATGCACTGATATTAGTTACACCTATCCAACTTTAGATTGTTAGGTGTAGTAGTAGTTTTGTATATCGCATGAAGGGTTATCAATTAAGAGGGAAATCAATTTATAATTATTTGTATAGTATACGACGATTATCATAATTATCCCATTTGAGTCGTGATAAAATCACTTTATAAAATATTGATTCCTTATTTATATTTTTTGAAATATTCATCCTTTATTTGAATTTGACTTTAAACGTTAATTTCTTTCATTATAATTTGATCCCTTTTAGTGTAATGGTTTTAATTCATTAGATTTCTAAATTTAACATTTAACCTCACACTAACTTTGATGCAACTGTAACGTGATAAATACAAATATGTGAAGAAAAAAAATTATATTATTATAAAACATCATCATACAACTATTTTATAGGTATTTATAGTCTTAGAATCCCAAAACAAACACGGAAACTGAATGAAATACAGATGTTAATAAATCAAAAAGCAAATAAAATCAAAGATCTAATTTTCCTAAAATAACTTTAAATCTTTAATGACTGGTATCTTGCTAAAACAATCAAATTGACTTATGAAATTGCACTATAATTAGACTCAAATCTGTCTTTAATGATATATTATGAACTATATGTAAAAATTTATAACCTTACAAGGTTAACTAATGTTCAACTAAAAAATTAAAATTGGGAATTAGAAGGTAGAGGTTTTAGCTTCTTCTAATTCTAATCAAAGATGCTTCGGATTATTTTTGGAGTAACTTTTGAACGGAAGTGATCTGCTTCAAATTTCTTCCGCTCCCACTTTTAATGGTCTAAATGGTTTATAACTTGTGATGTTGACTCATTTGCATTAGTCTTTGTGCACTATACTTTTGACGGATGATTTCTCCAAGGCGGTTGTACTAAAAATAAAACCTTAAATCTTAATATACAAGTGTATAAAACGATTTCTCTCAATTTGTTTTCTCTCCTAAATTAGATAACTGAAAAAAGAGAAGGAAAAACCATCGATATTTTTGCGTAACAAACTTTTATCGAATTCCTCTTACTAATCTGGACTCTTTCGTCTATCAAAATCACGAGACACCTTAACTTTTGAAGTTTAGGTAGTCCTTGATAGAGTGTTGAACTGGCTGCATCGGTTGGTAAACATTTGGTAGCTTCTTACCAATAACTATTGAGGCATATAAGATAATTATTTTGTTGCCTTGGGCTTGAAGCCTCGATGTATATTAGTAAAAAGCATTCAATTTTAATTTCAACCCGATGTTATATAACCTAAAAGCAATATTTGTAAGTTCATCAAGAAGTAAAGTTAAAAGAAAAGAAATACGCGGCACCTTGAAAATTTAATGTGAACAGAAGCACGAATAGTAATGACAAGCTAGTAAAAAACGACTATATTTTCCAGCAAGACTAGTTGCATGTGGAGACGACCTAGGAAATTGTATGCATTATTTCAAATAGGCACGAAAGAAAAGCTGTCAACTAACTAAGAGGATGTTTATAAGGGGTGTTGTTTGCAACATATTCCCTGTCAAACACCCTTTTAAACTTATATTTGATATGCACTTGTTGGTGCTTATAGGTAATGGGATACTAAGCTTAGCACCTAAATTTGGGCATTAGGTCCAATAGGTTCGAAATTGGTTTTGAATCGCCTGTTTATTATCAATTGGTGACACAGTAAATTATGATCGGCTTATGAGTTGATGATTTCGAATTGATGTAATAGACCTCATTGTTAAAGGATCGGTTCGAAGCTTTTAAACCAGTTTCTTTTCTTTCTTTTTTTTTTAAATATTTTAAATTTTTTATATATATATTAATAATTTCTAATAATGTGATCTTCTTTTGATTTTTTTTTAAGTATACTAATTCATTAATAATTTCTAATTTAATGTGATTCTAACTTTTCTATTTTTTTTCTCAAATTTTACTTTTTCCTCATTTTCAGACTCTTAATATTTGATATGTTTTACAAAAAGGACTTATATTAACTGAAATTAAATTTTATATCTATCATTAACATATAATTAACTTATAATTAGTCATCTATTATTAGTTTGATAATATTAATTTAAAAAAAATATTTTTCACCATCGTAAATAAAACAATTTTAATATGTAATGACTAATTGAATATTATCTAATTATTTTTTCTGACTTAATAACCACTTTTCTCTTTTTCTGTTTCTTTTTTTTTTTAAGGAGATCAACCGGCCCTTTCCCAAGGTTATTGGCACCAATACCTCTTCCTCTCTCTCTTTCTTTTTAGTCCGTAAAAGTTAGACTTCATTATTTATGTTTTGTATTCGTCTCGTTGCATTGAAGCAAGACCATTCCTGATGCACTTTCTTCTTTCTTCGTAATTTTTTTTTTTTATCGTACCAATAAATAAAATATTTCCATTATAATATATAATTTAAAATAATTTTTTATACTTTAAAAATCATAAAAGTAATGATAATACTAGACTATAAATGATTTAGAAATTTGATAAGCAACTTTGGTTAAATACTTCTTTATAAATTGAAGAGGTGCTTAAAAGAGAAAGGTACTTAGTATGCTGATGTAATATCCTAAGTATCTCTTTTAAGTATCCACTTATAAACACATCATGAGAAGCAACCTATGGAGCTCTCACTTGATAAAACCTACCAATTATACAAAGAAATGAGGGCTAATGGTGTCAAAGCGTGGAACTCAAGTATAAGAATGGAAGGCAGTTACAATTGTTTGTACTTATTTTAGATGTACTATTTATTGATATATTAATACATATGATTTTGGATTTGCCCAAAAATTTTATGATATAATCACTCAAAATTGATTATGTAATACATATGCTTTTAGATTACAGTAAATTATCCTAAATTATTGTAAATAAAACTTATTAATCGTAAAAGGAATTATTGCTTTGGTGAAAAATGGTCAATACCTTCATTTTTATTGTAAATTATCACTATTTACTATAATTCATAGTGATTTTGGTAACTTAAAATAAACACACCATGTAGTGTCATTTATTTTACATAGAAAGACCAATGAAGCCTTTACTTAAAGATTTGGATCGTCTAAAGTTAATTTTCTAAAGTTATTCTTTTAAAATATAGTTATGTGTAATTAAGGATTGAGATTACATATAAAAAAACGATATAACGATGATATCATAATATATTTTAAAAATCTAGATAAATTGATTTATGTAAATTAACTTGAGGGGACGAATTTTATACACAATCCGACTCGTTTTCCTTTTGCTCAATGGATGGCGATGATACCTGATGGACCGAGGCCAAAAGAAAATTAATTAGAGTTTTGCCATCCAGCTGTGTTCTTCTCACTTGTCCTTACCAACCTACAGCAATATCGCTTCCTCCATACATGCCCCGAACGTTCCCAACACGCCTCCCGTCCCTATAAATACCAATTTCAAGTGTATCCTCATATTCAAACATAGACGACAACACCATTAAACACTTGAAAACAACGTTGGTCGAAAATGGCATTCTCAATTTCTCCGAAGTCCCATTCTTATCATCTAATACTACCAATGCATACCATGCTTATAATAAGCTTCTTCATGGACGTTGCTTTTGCGGGTAACTTTTATCAGGATGTTGATATAACTTGGGGCGCTGGTGATCATGCTCGCATACTCAACAATGGTCAGCTACTCACTCTTTCTTTAGACAAAACCTCTGGCTCAGGATTCCGCTCCAAGAACCAATACCTGTATGGCAAGTTCGACATGCAAATCAAGCTTGTCCCTGGCAACTCTGCTGGCACCGTCACCACTTTCTACGTAAGTGCATTAATTACAACATTTTTTTTTATGTGATAGACCATAGTCAATAATATAATACATTTTATATGTGCATGCAGTTATATATTAATAATTTTTATCATAATTTTGCAGTTACGGTCAGAAGGATCGGCTTGGGATGAAATCGATTTCGAATTCTTGGGTAATTTGAGTGGTGATCCTTACATTCTTCATACGAACGTGTATAGCCAAGGCAAAGGAAACAGAGAACAACAATTTTACTTATGGTTCGACCCAACTGTTACCTTCCATACTTATTCTGTTTTATGGAACCCATCACATATTATGTAAGTATCGGATACCCTAATTAAAACATATACCGAACTACTATATCTTGCAAACAGATACAAGGAGAAATTAATGATGTTTCATTTTCAAATATATCAGATTTTCCGTGGATAATGTGCCAATTAGAGAGTTCAAAAATCTGGAAGCCGCAGGGGTGCCATACCCAAAGAGCCAGCCCATGAGCCTACACTCGACCCTCTGGAACGCGGACGACTGGGCCACAAGAGGCGGGCTCGTGAAGACCGACTGGTCTAAAGCCCCTTTTACTGCATCTTTTAGGAATTTCAATGCCGATGCTTGCATTTGGTCAAGTGGTGCATCATCCTGCAAGTCAAATGCTTCGAAACAACCATGGTTTACTCAACAGCTAGATACTAGTGGCCAAAAGAGGCTCAAGTGGGTGCACCAAAAATACATGATTTATGATTATTGCAAGGATGCTAAGAGATTTCCTCAAGGTCTGCCCATGGAATGCACCATCAAATCTTAAAATTCTAAAAATTTTATGATGATATTGTCCATGTCATTGTTTGTTTTGTTTCATAGAAGTTTTGGTGTTGCATTCTTTGATATACTATATATGAAAGGTTGTAACCAGTGATTATTTTTTGTTATTGTAAATTTTATATGGCAATTCAACGTATTACAAATTTGAGATGTAAATAATAGGTACAATAATTTTCTTGAATGTTCCCTTAGAACGTTGGTCTAGTAGTCAAAGTTACATATTAATATGTCAGTTTGCATGAGCTAAATATAGTTTCCATTGTCATGGGGTTATACCTTGGATCAGCTACTAAATTGCGCATATATGTTTGTCGGAGGCCTGTCACTTTAGTACAAGAAACCGAATTGCAGATATTAAATTTCAGCGGAAAAAAAAAAAAAACTGAGAGAGAAATAATTTGAAGAATAAAATTACACAATAAAATCCAAGGAAAGTTAGGGCTAATAATTTAGCACACCAAAACCTACATCGGGATTGGATATACTATACAATTATAAGTTGATTTAGAGTGGTTAGAAAAGCATCTACTGGATAGGTTTTATAAATGAGTTTAGCCGGACCTATAAATTTAATTAAGAGTTTCGTTATATTATTTTTACTAGACTTAGGTTGTATTTGGTTCATAAGAATTGACCAAAACTAGAAATTGAAAAGGTATAGTTTTTGTTGATGGCCCAAACTTGGCTTAGGCTTTGAAGCCCAAAAAGAGACAAAAGAGCCCAACCAAAGCAACCTTAGCCTAGCACCTAGTGGGAAGTTCTCCAAACAATAAGGAAGGTGCTCAACCCTTTAGTATCCTGATAATACAACTCCTATCTTGAAGGGATCATGAAGCCTCACTATGGTGTGAGTATGACTAGAAGATGCTTGGCTCCTAAGAACCTTGCTCTTATTAGTGCCCTCATCCCCAATGAGGCTTAGGAGCAGTAATGTATTTAATGTGATGAGATGATCGTAACACATCATGTGAGTAAGTCCATCATTAGGCTATCGTGTCAAGACTCATGTCATGCTTAACAAAGACTTTATAGGCCCTAACTTAGCCACCCAATCTAGATTTAGCCTCATTGGCCCACATCTACATATATGGTTCATCTAGGAACCATAATTAAGAAACGACTCAAAAAGAACTTTCCTAAAAGCTTGTAGGTGATTCAAATATTCTATTATACTCACATTATGTTTTCTCATATTAGTTGGAAACTTACTTATGTATTGAAGTAGCCATGTTAGAGGAAACTCTAGCATCCATTTTGAAGTGTTTATTGTTTTTCAAGCCTAGAGAAACCCAATATAAATTAAATGAAAAATTCACAAACAATATGTTTACTATATGATTAGTATATACTTTTGCATTAAAAGTTACATTCCATAGAGAATAGTAATTCTTTTTTTTTTTGAGATAGAAATAGAAATTTCTTACCAATTCAATATTTTATGGAATAGACATTATTTATGGTATAACTTCTTGAAAACAAAATATGAGAATAGCCATTTCACAATATCAAAGCTAGATGGCGATTCTACTCTAGCAACATGAATAATTAAGAATTACTTTAGTTAGATTTTTTAATCGATAAAAAGAATTCACTTTAAAACACTTAATAAACATCCCCAACTCTAAGTTTTAATTTTCATACAAAACTAATATGAAAGCAATTTTAAGAATATCCCTATCCTTAAGAACCCTTTAAGGTTTTGAAAGTGCCATATAAGTACTTTAATGACCTTTTCCCCTTTAAGGTTCTTTTCATTTTATCTCTATATGCTTCAAGAGAGTTCTTTAGCTTTTTCTTTTATCTTTGTTTAGGGTCTTGCTCCAATTACTTCTAGCCAATACTTTTAATACTTTTTCAAGCTAATTTTATTGTAAATAATTAATAAATTTATTATGAAGAAATTAAATAAAAAAGAAAAACAAAAAAAAATGTATATTATTAATATTTACAAAGCCTTTGGTCCCATGCAGTATGAATTTTAGAAAAAAAGAGTTCGCTTTGACCATTAAAAGTAGGTAACTCATTTTATTGCTTATGTTTTTGTTTTTATTACATTCTATCTCATTGTATTTCAGCATGTTGCAATTGTACGAGACCGTTGGCAATTTTTCGTCAAGCTCAAAAATGCTATTTCAATTCACGCAAGATAATTATCATTTACTTAAAATCTAACTTTTGTTAAGTGAGGAAAAAAAAAAAAGTGTATACCTTTTCAGAGTCCTTCATGAATGACCCTTTAAATTCTAGGACTTCTCGATTTTATGCTTGATACCAAGAACCGGGAATGGGGATGGTTTGAGAAGGTGATAACTTAAAAAATGAACCTACTTAGATTTTAACACAACATACGATTAAGTTAATCACGAATTTCCAAAAATAACCCAAGTGCCATACTTAAACATTTTCAAATAAATAAATACCTCCATAAATTTGTTATAAACGAGTTGATTTCTGTCTTCTTATCTCGAAACCCATGATTAACCATGATGATGTCTTTCCATTTTGTCTTCTTCCCTAGTGTCTCTGGACTATGCTGTTAAGATAAAGAGAAAGCCGCGGGGAGGGTGTAAATTACTTCCAAAAGTTTGAAAACAAAAGTAACAGATAATGCGTACAAGAGATGTTCTATTAGAGGGGAAAGCTAATGATGTGATTTGTTTTATCTTCTCTTCATGCTTCACAGACAAGCAAAACGAGAACCACCCATTTGTACTGCGGACAAAAGTGAACTCCAGATTCTTTCCCCAAGACAGAGGAATGTTTGTTTCATGGAAAATATCTTCTCAGACGTTTATGCATTAGTTATTATCATATATCATTGTAATTATCTTAAAAGTGTACTTTTTCTTAAAAATAATAATAATATAAGAACTTAAAATTTTTTAAAAGAAATATAAATTAATATCATTTAAAAACCTTATGGATAGAGATGAGAGATCCCCAAAGATGACACATTCTTAATTGCTATGTGGTAGTTTAAAAAACACATAAAGATTAGGAGAAAATATAAATAATTTTCTTAAATTTTAACTTCCTAAAGATTTAAAATTTGTTTTAAAATCTCATAAACTTTGATAAATTAACAAATAATCTTATAAGTTGAAAATAATACCTTTAAACTTTAATTTCGGTTTGTAAATGACTCTTGAATTTATTAAAATATATTTTAAAATCTTCTAAATTTTGATCTATTATGATTTTTATTAATTAAAAAAGAAAATATCTTTTATAATGCTAATTTGTCAAAGTTTAGAGTTATTCAAACATATTTTAAAAGTTTATACGATCAATTCATATAGAAATCAAAGTTTAGAAGAATTATTTATAATTTTTTCTAGTGGTTATATATATTTCAAGAATCTAAAACCAAGCATACTTTCGAGGTTTACTTATAATTTTACTAAAGATTATATACAGTCAGTGAGATGTGAAAGATGCAAAACCGAAAAGATTCCTCTATTTATTGGTAAGGAATGACAACAATTTATGAAAATTTAATGTATTTATGACATCCGGAACTTTACCGAGGCCTATCTCCCTCAACAGAATGCCCTATTACCTGACGTACTATTTCGATAATTATCGTTGTCCATAAGAACTGCAACTCACCAAAGCTGGACCTGCCCTTAGGATAACTTTACGGTACCATCCATTGTCATATTAGGTTAGGTACCTCGACATTCAAGGAAAATGCGAAAGCAAATTCTAATATTAGCTAAGGATCATTAAGGAGGGGCTGGAAGTTGATTACAGCAAGGACACAGCTAGTGGACGATCCAACCTTTTCTCTTATTCCCAAGATAATAATGCATGCAACTTGACTGCTTGCACGTATATTTTAAACATGCATGTTAAAAAACTTATATGCACAGAAAGTGATTCTAATCTAATTAAAGCAGCCTATATTTAGATCTCATAAGGGAAAAAAAAATAGTAACTTATATTTTAGTTCCTCTATTTTATCCATTTATCACTTTATATATATATATATACATACTTATCTTTCATCACTATTAGTCACTCTTAGTTAGTTTGCGTGTGTCAGCCTTTGATTAGTTTTTAGTAACTAATTTCATAAGATAATATCCAACAAAATTTTTAATCAAACAATATGATGGAAATAATAAATAATTAAATGGCTTTTATTTTTTCTTTGGTTGTGGAAGGTTGTCTAGCACCCTAGCTAGGTTATGCCATTTATCAATTTGTGTGAGTTGCAATTCACCATACTTTTGGGGGCTTTGCCGTCATCCTAAGATTGTGGAGAGACTAATTATCACCTATGTGGGGTAACAAGATTCCATTGGGTTGGCACTTGGCTGGCTAAGTCTATTAGTGCTCTAACTCAACTTTTGTTTTTCTTTGTTTATTCTACATATAATTTAATTATTTTATTATATCACTTAATAAAAAATAAATAATATTATACATTTTAAACTAGATTATTGTGTATCAATCTGAAATTGATGCATGTACAGCCAATCAACTGTGACTAATAGTAACGAAATATAGATATGCAAACTATGAATGAAGAGAGTACAAATACGCTAAGTGAAGTACGTCTATAAAATGTTATATAGAAAATATATGCATATATTCTAAATATGGGTCAGCTCATCATTAAAGATTAATTTCCGCAGCTTCTCTCGGGTATGATATTCGGAGACAATTCAATTGTATTTTGAAATGTTATGTAATTGGCATCGTTATCGATATATAGACAGTTAAAAATTCAGCTACTGCTAAAAATTTGTGAAACCTTATAGTTAAGTATTTTATATGGATTATAAAAGGTTGTAATGCTAATTTATAAAACTGTAGTTGTAAACACCTTATTAATACAAACTTAAAATTTTTTGGTTGGAAATGAGCTCATTAATATTTATTAACTTACCTATTTATAACTTTTAACTTATGGTATTACAAATAATATTGGATTAGACCCCCTATTAGTAAGTAAATGATTTAGGTCTGGTCTTAATTTAGAGAAGAGATATGAGAAAGGTGGAGAATGTCATAAATATGTGACTCTTTGTATACTTCTAAAATAACTTATAGATAGTAGGTAGTTCAAATCATACATTAGAAAGATAGGAAGATTTGGACCCAATTATAAGGTCTTATGACGAGAATATCGTATGTTTAAGAGAGGGAAATTATGAGACTTTATCATTAAGTGTCTCATATAAATTGTTGGAGGTTGTGGTGTTATTTTATAAAGTCATTGCTATGAATATTTTATTAATACAAGGTTAAAACTTTTTTGTGAAGTGATTAAAATGAGCTAATAAATGTTTGTTGGCTTATTTATTCATAGCTTTTAATTTGGGACATTACAAAAGTAAAAGCTGAAGTGCATTCTATGAAGGAACAAAAAGAACGAAAAAGCTTATTCCACCTGATTATTAGGTAGAAAGGTAGCTTGCAGGAGTACGAAAAACTATGAATAATTTATATCGATGCAAGCAGCTATAATTTCTACTTAAATATAAAGTAAGAACTTGAAAGTTAATTGACTAAGTTGCCTAAATGTTTGTTTTCTATTGGATAAATATCATTTTTCATGACCAAAATATATGAAAAATGATATTACTTATATTTTCGTTTTTATATTTTGCATATTTATGTCTTATTACTCATATAGATCAACCAAACTCGCGACAAGTTCTGATTGGTTCACAAAAATCAGTTTAATAAAATAAAATTATAAAATATATATTATACAATATAAAATAATAAAAAATTACAAAAGAAAAGAAAATAGCAAGGGAAAAAAAAAAGCCGTTAGAAATTGGTTAGCCACCCAAACACTATATCTGGATTAGGATGAGGAATGAAAATTGATGGAATTTAATCATATTTGGAAAGGAAAGGAAAAGGGAAATGGATGGATTTAGGGGGAAGTATTAGTTGGAACTACAAAAGCCATTTACTCCAAATGTAGAATGAATTGGAAAGGTAATTCAACTAAAATTACTATCCTATCCTCAAAATAAATATATTTTTCTATGTTATGGAGAAGTTTATGGTATTCTAATAGAAAAATTATATAAACAATTTCCCATCCACTTGTCCTGCCCTATTGAAACAAGAGACTTGCTATATTTTTTCTCATTTTCTTTTCCTTTTAGTTCTTTTCACCATTTTCCCTCCTTCCTTCCTTTATCCTAAATAGAGTGTAGGCTAGAGGGCAACCAGCTATTCCACTTATGATGGAGGTTCACTCATCTTCCCTAAAAAGCATATAAGAATGGGGAAAAAATCCATTACGATGTAATTAAATTGTCTGATATAAATTTAACTTGACATGTACTTTCTCATATTTTATTTGTTAAATTTCTTTTTTTATAAACCTTTTAGGAGTGGTCAGAGAAGCTTTTTAAACTTTGTTTGCTTTTTCTTTCGCCATCTCTTCATATTTTATAAGCCGTTATCATATCATTTAATTAATTATAGCCAATAAAATGTATATGATCATAATGTATAAGTAGAAAAACCATACGATGTAGTTATTTTGGAATTTGTATCTATATTATCAATAGCCACACAACATTGTGTAGAATTAATAATTAATAATAATTTCATTTTTAATTACAAGTAGTAGTGTGTTGGAAAACACATTGAACCTACACTACTTAATAGTTTTTTTATCTTTGTTCATTTGTACATCTCATAGAACATGGAAACAACAAGGAATTAATGAGTAGGATTTTAGGACACAGAGTAACAGAAACTAATTGTGGGGATTGTATGAAACAATGAAGAAACAGAAGAGTTGTAAGAGAAGTACAAACATTTTACATGGAAATGTCCAAAAACCAAGAAAAAAGGAGAAGCGATATTTCACTATATATAAAAGAGAATACAAAGGAGTAGTATGCGAAATTCTCACTAGAGTATAATAATCTTATTCTTATATATCAGATAGGATAGAGTTACTAGAGTATACATAAAACTATCAAGAAACATCTTTTTAAAGGAACTCTAAGAGTAAATTCTAAACTTGCACAAATAGATTTATCAAACTCTCAAGGCTAGTGGGATTAAGCTAATTTTAAAGTAAACTTGAAGTATCTATATACGGCCATCAATCGAAGTAGCAAACAAATCAATTAATGGTAGCTTTAAATAGGATAAAAGATGAAATGAGAAGTTGAGAAGAGATCCATACTACTCTCGCTTGACTGCTATTGTTCACTAGATCAACTATGAATTGACTACGAGGAATGTCAATCAACTACGCTATACATAATTAACTACCATACTTAGCATTGGTTGATCCATCTTCTGCATCTTTTGAAATCACATCTGGGTACTTCTATTTTTTAGTGGACTTCACTGATTTCCAAAAAATTGTGTCATTCTCAAATCTCTATCTTGATTTCAATTATGCCAAAATGCCCAGCATGCGAAAAAGCAAAAAACAACCTTTTTATGTAGTATAAGCCTCACTGTAAGCTTAGGACTTAAACTCCACCTTCTCTTATATAAACATAAGAGAACAAAAAGAAGAGCTTTACAAATTTGAAACTAAAGTATGATAATCAAGTTCATGCAAAGGGAACAAAAACTACTTATTTGAGTTACAGATATAATCTATCTCTCCTCATTAATCAACTAGAATTAACCTCGAACTCACATCATAGGCTTACTAAACTCCTAAGCAAAGGTCATGGAATTAACCAATTGAAAAGTAAACTTAAAGTATCCATTTATTGCCCTTAACATGAGCAAGGAAAAATTTCCATAAAATGAATAACTCCAAAAATGGGAAACAAAAGCAACAAGCTACACGATACATCCACAATGCCTAGTTGGTTGCCACCATAGGCTTAGTAGACTATATGTAAGAGCCAATCAACCATCTTTATACTTGATTGACATATCCTACACTTAGTTAGTCTCCCTTATTCAAAATCTCTATTGATTCATCTTTCATTTCCCTGAAATTACTTAGGTTACCCATGTTTAATAGAGTTACCATAAAATATTGACATTATAAAATTGCAAACAGTTTGACTAATGTAACAAGATAATACATGGCTCTCATAACCACTCAAGTATAGCACTCCTACAACTAAGTCAACTATGACTTAAATGTTTTACTCCTAAACTAATACTATTAGATATCTATAACAGTTACATAAGTACATATATGTATGTATAACAATAAGTGTTAATACCATAACTCAACAAAAGGAAATAACTTAGGCACAAAAGAAATATCATAATATTACTAAACATTCCATAGCCCTAGCAATTGACTATTACTTAACTCAATCAACCATGAACTAATCTACTTGACTAAGAATATGCTTATTAACAATAATATTCCATGATGTTAGCCACTACATGACTGTTCAATTGCCAATATGTTGTATTCTACTCCAAACTTATCCTTTATCAATGTCTCTATTTATTTATTTATTTCAATTGAGTATCTTATGAATTTAAAATACATTCAATACGTATATACATAGTGGAGATGCAATACTAGTCTCTAAATTGATTATTTACTTAATTACATTTTTAGAGTAAGGATCATAATAACAAATTAATGTACACTTAAATTTATGTAAGGGCAAGTTATGATTAGAATACCTCTACTTAATGGAGTAAATTAAGAGTATTGATTAAAACATATAATATGGTATGTTATTGAAAAAGATTCTAATTTTGTAGACAATAAAGACAATAGAAAATTTACAAAAAAAAGAGTTAGAAGCTCTTAACATAAATGAACAAGTTATGAATATTTTTTAATGTTGCTTGAATAAAAATGGTTCTAATACGATTTGCACCTATACAAGTACAAAAGAAATTTGAGATGATATAGAATGTACATTTAAAGGGAATGACCATATTAAAGACACAAAACTTAATCTTCTTTGTAGTAAATTTTAAAATTTCAAAACAAAGCCTAATGAAAAAATTGTTGAAATTAATCATGGATTTATTGATTATGAATCCTTTGAAAGTGTTTGGAAAAACTTAGACTAACATAGAAATTAATTCTAAACTGTAAGGGATATTCCAAAAGATTTCCAAAAGATTGGAAGGCAAAAAGAATTGCAATAAAGAAAATCATGATCTCATAACCTTATAAAAGGAGCTACTTCTTATATCTTTAGGGACTCATGAAAATGATGAATAAGTTGGAGCAAAATGCTAAGAAAAGACTATTACTCTTAAGGCTTTCAACACAAGCACAAGTGATGATGGCGAGGAGGTAGAAACAGTAGCAAGAAAATTAAAATAAACCATAAAATTTAACAAAAAATAGTTGCAGAAGGAAGAAGTTAGCAACACCTTGAGATCAAGAAGGGGGGAAAAGAAGGAAGTAATTAAAAGTTAATAAATGCCAAAAGTCGGGCCTTATTCAACAATATTGCTTGCTACTAAAGAAGACTATGATGAATTCAATAAGCAAAGCCATGGTAGCCACTTTTAGTGACGACAATCCAAATGATTCTAATGAGGAAGTATGCATTATGCCCTTAAAGGATGAGATAAGTTATTATTTCTATTCTCCTCAAATTTTGTGAGAGCTAATAAATTATAAAAAAAAACTCATAAGAAAATTAATTCGTTAAAGAATACAATTAGAGATTTGAAGTGAACTTAATGGTTTTAAGAATAAATTTGATAAGTTATGAAGTAGATAAGTTAGGATTACAAAGTCATGAACTATTTAGATTGTCAGATGTGGAGAAGGAAGAATGATCAGAAGCATAATTGGTTAAAAACCAAAGATGTAGAAGTTAATTGGAAGCCCATGAACCAGAAGTGCAATTTTGATATTTTTTTTTATAGATCAATCAATTTTAAAAAGCTATAACTTTTCACATATAGAGAGTTATAGAGTCTAATATGTCAATAAAGATTTATTTGAATCTCCTTTGGCCTAGAGCAACATGACTCAATATTTGGCGCTATTGTAAAAGTCAAATTTGCTTGTTATAGCATGATACCAAGTTATTAAAGATTTAGTATTATTTTAGAAAAGTTATATTTCTTATTTCATTTGTTTCTTAAATTGATAAGATTTATATTTTATTTAGTTTTTTTTTTATTCTAAAGTTATTAGAATTAGACTACAAATACCTTATGAACCAATTATATTCATTTAAATTATTATAATTTTACTCTTCTCTTATTTGTGCTTACCATGATATATATTGCATCAAGTTGAAAGAGAAAAATAAAAAATAAAAAAGAAGAGAATAAGGAATTAAAAGAGAAAATTAGAAAATAAATATTGAATGTAAGCAGGCTAAAAGTGAAAATGGTCTTATTAAAAAGCTAAAGAAACTTGAAATAGAAAATTTATTGATGAAATCTAGCTTAGAGATAATCAGTATTTGTGTTTATGGAAGGGTAAGAGAAGATAGAAATGATTTTGGAACACCAAAGATTAAGACTAACTAAAAGTATGATAAGATATAGTAGATTAGCAAGAGTACTTTGAGAAAGGTATAAATAGAACTTGCAAGTTATTGTTGGAAGTTTGGATACATTGCATACAATTGTATACTTCAAGAAAATAGACGTACAGATAGGAAGACCAAGATATTTTAGGTTCTTAAGGGACAAACATTTGTTTGTAACACTAATCACAAAGGACTGAACATAAAGTGGTATCTTCAAGGATATGATCTCCTATTTTCTTAGAATTTTTTAAGGAAGAGCAACAAACAGTATTTATACCGCATGTATTCATAAGACATTGATGGAGACATCCAGCTTTGCAACAATAACTTTAAAAATGAAATGAGTGTAAATTACTGGTCTTGGTGAATAACATTCTTATTAATAATAAATTAAAAATTAATAATATGTTGATTTTTAATGGATTAAAGCATAACTTGATCGATTAAAGTCAATTATGTAATGTCCATTACAAACATACAGTTGCATAATTTATTAAAAAAAAAATTAGCGATGGCCAAACTTGTTTTATTGAGAATAGTCAAGAAAATAATTATAAAATCAACGTTGATAACTTTTTAAATTTTAGTGAAGCTTATCTATTTATAAATGACAATGATAGTTTGTTGTGTTATATAATTCTACAGAGAATATTTAATAGGGGTGAGTGGGTATATGGTGAATAAGGTATAAGGCTACCACTACCTAAAATAGTGAAGTTGTAATAGTCTGGTTGTGTAAATCAACTTAAGATAAAGGTTAATAGCTAAGCCAATACTATGGATGGAATTACATAAGGCGTACCCAACCAAACGATTTAAAAGAATCTAACTTATCACAAATATAAACATAATAGATAATACAACTTGACTACATTTGAATTCATTGGTCCCCTTAATTCTGGGCCATCCATCTCTATCAACACTAATGCACCTCCTGATAATACCTTTTTCACTATATAAGGGCCTTCATAGTTATGAGCAAACTTGCTCTTAAAGTCTTTTACGTTTAGCAATACCTTCTTCAACACCAAGTCTCCTTCTTTGAAGTGCCTCGAACGTACTTTCTTGTTAAAAGTTTGGATCATCTGCTGTTGGTAGCATTGACCATGACATATCACTGCAAGCCTCCTTTCATCTAGGAGATTCAAATGCCCTATTCACTTCTTCACCCACTCTACTTCATCGAGCTAAGTTTCTACCAATACTCGGAACGAAGGTATTTCTACTTCCACCGGTAGTACTGCTTCAGTTCCATATACCAATAAATACGAGGTTACACCAGTAGAAGTTCTGATTAAGGTTCTGTAAGCCATGAGAGCAAAGGGAAGCATCTCATACCAATCCTTATAAGTGATTGCCATCTTCTCAGTGATTCTTTTAATGTTCTTATTTGCAGCTTCAACTGCTCCATTCATTTGAGGTCAATATAGAGTTGACTTTTCTATGGTTAATTTTGAATTGGCTGCACACTTCAACCATCAACTTGTTTTTCAAATTCGTCCCATCATCTGTAATAATAGACTCGGGTGCACCGTATCTTACAATAATGTCTCTTTTCAAGAATCTGACCACTACTCCTTTGGTCATCGTGGCGTATGACACTGTTTCTATCCACTTGGTAAAATAGTGATTAGAATGAATCTATGTTCATTTGAAGCTGTTGGAAAAATTGGATTAATCATGTTAATTCCCCACATTAAGAAAGGTCAAGGAATTGATAACACATGTAATTCTTGGGGAGGAGTGTTAATTTGGTTAATGTACACCTGACATAAGTAACAGTACCTCACGTGCTTGGTACAATCCGATTCCATCATCATCCAAAAATACCCCGTTCTCATGATCTTTCTGGCTAACATATACTCATTCATGTGAGGATCACAAACTCCTTCATGCACTTCTTTCATTAATTGCTCGGCTTCTTCTTCATCTATATACCTTAGCAGTGTTGCATCTGGTGATCTCTTGTACAATATAGCTCCACTTAATAGGAAATGAGTAGCTAACCTTTTCAAAGTTTTTCTATCTTTTCAATTAGCATCTTCAGGAAATTTAATAATTTGAAGTAACTTTTTGATGTCATGATACCAAGGTTCTTTTGATTCCATCTCTCTAACTGCAAGGTAAAAAGATGGTTTTTTTTCCACTTCAATCTTTAAGGGTTGAATTTGTATCTCATTCATGACTTTCACCATTGATGTTAACGTGGCCAATGCATTAGCAAACTGATTTTGGATTCTTAGAATATACGTGAATGAAATCTCATAGAATTTTTCAATTAGCTTGCTTAAATGGCTGTGATAAGGCATCAATTTCTTGTCCTTCATCTTATATTCTCCCAAGATCTGGAGAATTATAACTCCGTATACTTCAAGCTCTTGTATTCCTATATCTAATGCCATTTTGAGCCTTAAAATGTAGGCTTCATATTTTGCTATGTTGTTGGTGTATGGGAATGTTGACCTTGTTGTCACAGGAAAATGGTTATTCTTAGGTGATATCAATACTGCTCTTCTCTCATATCCAAACACGTTGGCTACTCCATCAAAATACATTTTCTATCCTAATTTTTCACTGCTCAATTCATTTGCCATCATCACATTTTCATCGGGAAATTGTGTTTCTAAGCCATTGTCCTCATCTTTTAATGGATATTTTGCAAATTGATCAATTATCACCTATCCCTTGATTGAACTTAACTTACATACTTGATATCAAACTTAGAGAATAGCATCTGCCACTTGGATATTCTTCTAATCAATGCTGGCTTTTTTGCTAAATGCCTCAACGGTCATGTTTTGTTAACAACTCTATTAAATAATAGAGAGTATACTGCTTGAGCCTATGCATCACCCACACTAAGGCACAACATGTTCTTTCTACTTCTAAGTATTTTTGCTTACTTTCTGTGAATTTCTTACACAAATAGTATATAGGATGCTCTTTTCTTCCTGTTTCATCTTTCTATCCCAATATGCATCCCATCGATTCTGGAAGGATTGTTAAGTAAAGGATTAAGGGCCATCTTGGTGTAGGAGTGACCAATACGAGAGGATTCATGAGATGCTCTTTGATTTCAGCAAATTTTCGCTCACACTCTTCAACCCATTCAATGGCTGCATTCTTCCTCAAAAGTTTAAATAACGGCTTGCATCTATCAGTTAGCTGTAATATAAATCAAGTAATGTAATTCAACCTTCCTAGCAGTCCTCGAACTTCTTTTACAGTCTTTGGTGCTGGCATGTTTATGACTACTTCGACTTAATCTGGGTCCACTTCAATTCCTCTTCTACTGACTACAAAACCCAACAATTTGCCTAAAGTTACTCTAAAGGTGCACTTTTCAGGAATTAACTTCAGTTGAAACTTCCTCAATCGCTCGAATAGTTTATGCAAAATATTGACATGATTTTCATCCTCCTTGGATTTAGCAATCATATCATCTACATAAACTTCGATTTCTTGATGTATCATGTCGTGAAACAAGGCAACCATAGCACACTAATAAGTTGCCCTTGTGTTCTTTAACTCGAATGGCATTACATGATAACAAAACATTCCCTAAGTAGTAACGAAAGTTGTTTTGATTTTATCTTCTTCTACCATTTTAATTTGATTATATCCCGAAAAACCGTCCATAAATGAGAAAAGATGGTTCTTGGCTGTGTTATCTACTAATACATCAATATGTGGCAAATGAATGTTATCCTTTGGTGTTACCTGGTTTAAATCCTGGAAATCTATACAAACCCTAACTTTCCCATTTTTCTTCAACACTAGCACTACGTTGGCTACCCATTTGAGATAATCCGACACTTTTATGAACTCAACTTCTAACAACTTCTTTACTTCTTCTTGTATTTTGAGGAGTATATCTGACCTAAATTGTTTAAGCTTTTGTCTTTTCAGTTTTATTTTCTCCCTAGTTGGCAATTTGTGAACTATAATAAATGAATCTAAACCAGGCATATTTTCATAAGACCAAGCGAATATATCCAAGCATTCTGATAATATCAAGATAACTCCTATTTTTGATCATTCGTTAAATTACCACCAATTTTCAAGTTTCATGGACTTTCCTCTATCCCCGGATTAATCTCATCTATCGGTTCGTTAATAATCATTCTACTCTATATATGTCGACGCTAACCTTCCTAAATTTCGTTTGGAGTCTCAATATTATCTCCAACGTTTAACCCAATAAGGCCAAAGGTGATATTGGTACTTTCATCATTTTCATACACGAGATATCCATTACGTTCATCGTTTTTATCAAATCTAAAGAATAAAGGAAAAAAAAAAGAAAAAGGACCACGAATAAATAATAAAGAAGAATTAAAAGAAAGCAAGGAATGAAATTTATTGAATGAATGAATCTAAAAGAAAAGGCCTAACTAATCGGACTAATTATCAAAACTGAATATTCCTAATTAATCTAATTTTGCGAATCTAAAGAGACTTATTAACGGGAATAGAAAACCAGTTGCATAGGGAAATTGGTACGCCAATATCTTCCTTTTCGTTTGGACTAATGTTGCATTGCCGAGTTAAGGCCTTGGATAGACTAGCTACTTCGGGTTCTTGAACACCAGCTGGTATTATGAATGTCTAGTGGATGTCTAGAAATTCCATGTGAGAATCATATAGTTGATCTCCTCTCTTACTTCTAGTTTTAGTCTTCATTTCTTAAATCTCCTCTTTAGTTCTCCCATACCCAAGCCTAAACGTTCTAATCTACTACTTTGGCTGTTTCAAATGACTTCGTGCCCCCTGTCTTACTTTTTCGATCATACGAACTTTATAAAAAATCTACAACCTTAGCTCTTCTAATTTTTTATCTTTAACATAAAGAATAGTTGTCTCTTTGTAAATCCCATAATCTTGCTCCCTGAGAATAGTAACCAACTGCCTATTGGCTATGAATTTCACTTTTTGATGTAGACTAGATGGAATTGCTCCTGCTAAATGAATCCACAGTCTTCCTAATAGAAGGTTGAAAGTTCGTAGTATATCCAAAACTTGAAAAGGAATAGTAAACATTTGTGGGCTAAAACTTGCAACCCAATTTCTCCAATTATGTCCCTTTTTGACCCATCAAAAGCTCTTACTAAAATCGAGTTGGGCTTTATCTCGGTTGCTTCAACTTCAAGTAAATTTAGTATCGCCAAGGGACATACATTCAATGAAGACCCATTATCTTCAAGCAACTACTTTCCTTACACACTAACCACTATGAAAAGGGGCTTTGTGTGCTGGTCTCCTTCTTTACCTACCTCATCTGGTGAGAATGAAATCTGATCCATCGCAAATATCGAGTTTACTACCAACCCCACCTTCTCAATGGAAATCCCTTTGGGTACTTTGAAATCTTTCAGAATTTTAATTAAAGCTCCCAGTGAGAATCTAATGACAATAGTAGGCTTATTAAGGAGATTTGGGTTGGTACTTTGGCTAGCTGGTCCATTATCTTATACTCACTAGCTTTCACTATTTTCTTGACAACGTTCTGATCTTTATCATCAATATCTTCAAAGATCCTTCGAGAAGCCTCTTCTATAGTAGACTTCTTCTTGGCTTCCTCATTCTGATCATAAACTTGTCTTGAGCGCGTAAGCCTACCGACCATGGGTAATGAGGCCTTGGTTGTTTGATTTACCACCTAGTAATCTAAAGATGCTACTTTGTAATTCTCTAAGGCTATTGGGACTTTGAAAGCAATCTTCTTAGGCTATCCTAATTCTTCAACCTTCTTAGTCTTCCCATCATACTCAAAAACCTACGGCTTGTGCCTGTCTCCAATCATTCCAACCATCTCAGCCATTTTCTTAGCTTCTGTAATAAGTTTGTCTTCTTCTTAAAATTTTGGACCCCATCCAATGGGTGGTGCGTCAACATATATAATAGGTGAATTGGCATAATTCACTAAATACTTAAACTTCCCTAACAGTTCTCCTAGGGTATCAACCATCGGATCACCGACTTTATATCTTTCTCTAATCTCCTTCTAAGTACTTCTCTTTCATAGTTTTGGAATCGTCATAGCCATGATATCAGCTTTCTTTACCCTCCCATCCTTTAGCAGTTGATATATTGCTAGTTTAGTCCAGGTCCTATCTCTAAGATTCATATTCTACAAATACCCGACTTGCCTTAGATTCTAAGTTATCTCCTCAATAGTGATGGGGAGACTATCTAGATCAAAATTTGGTGCAAAAACTTTAGCAATGATCATATTAATTGAATTTCCATGATTCGGTAGAGGGTTGTTACCCACATTGGGAGTGAGAGTCTGGATGAAATCCAATTGAACCATTTTGGTGTCAATAAGATCTTGGATCTTATGTCTAGGTCTCCAATACTGATCTATAAAGTGCCCTACTTACCTCAAATGATAATTACAACGAAGCTTTGAGTTATAATCTCTTGGTGTTTATCCCTCCCTTAGTATTTCAAATGCTAGAAGGTTCTCTTTCCTTAGTCGTTTAAGAACTTGACTTAAAGGAATGCGAATATAGGTAAACTGTCTTCTTTGTAGGTGGTTGTTTTGATTTAGATTTGGTAGGGGATTAGATCTTTTAGTCATGGCTATTGGGGCTGCGAATTTGACAAGGTTGTCGGTATTAAAAACACTTAGAGTGGATTCTTTGGCTTTGTTGGAAAACCTCACAGGAGGTGTATTCTTCTCAGTTGCTTTAAGATTAGGAAGCCTTTCAATGGTAATAGCTTCCTTAATTCTGCATCCTAAGGCTAATTTCTGCAAAGTTGGAGTGGAGTGCTCGACTAGATATTGGTAATATGGGCTTCTAAGAGTGTTAATGAAAGCGAAAGTCAAGTCCTTTTTTGTCAAGGGTGGAGTCACCTTAGCTACCATGTTTTTTTTTTATCTTTAGGCATATTCTTTAAAGTTTCGTTGGTTTACTTTTGTAGATTATTCAGATCCCACATAGACGGGGCCACTTCAATGTTAAATTTATACTGGTTATATAAAGCTTATTCTAACTTATCCCAAGTATCAATCTCATTCAAATCTAATTGGGCATACCAGGTTAAGGCAGGCTTAGTTAAGCTGTCTTGAAAAGTTTGCAGCATTACCTTGTCATACTTCATGTATTTTCCCATTTTCCTGATGTACAACCTAATGTGAAGCTTTGGGCAGCCAGCTCCATCATATTTCTCAAATTCTGGCACTTTAAATCTTTCTAGGAAGTCATCATCTTCATATGTCGGCAAATTAATCATCCCCATCTGTTCAAACCCATTAATCATTTTCAACATTCTCATTTTTCACGATCAACTTCTAAATGAACGTTCTTTCCATCTAATGGTGTTTCTCTTTAATCTCCTTCCTCCATACCTTAGCATTAGGGGCTGATTCTTCATCTTTCTGGTTAGGAGGAGGGGTCATTTCTATATTTCGATTTGGGTTGACTTAAGATTCTTGTCTGTTGTTAAGAATCCCAATAGTCTAAGTAAAAGCTTAAATCTGTTTAGCCATCTTATTCATGTTTTCTTCTAGAGTTGCTACTATCGGGTCGGGCTCGATTTGATTAACATTTTTAGTGTCTTAAGTTGACATTTTGGCCCTAGAATGAGTGAATATTGAGCTTCTAGTTGAGTCTACTTGCTTAAGTGTTATCTTTGAAATCTTATGCAAAAACCCAAGTTTTAGACTTTTTGGTACATTAAAGATTTTTTTTTTTTGTTTTTCTCTTTTTTATGACTTTTGTTGTTTTGTTCTTTGTCTCTTTTTGTCTTTTTTTTTTAAGTCAACTAAATAAATATATAAATGACAATAATAATAATGAGTGAGAGACTGTGCAATTAACGAAAATTTTATTTACTAAGGCTATAAATTTATTAATCATAAAATCTAACTTATACAACGGACTAAATGAAAAGAAAAAAAAAATCTTAACTAATCTTCCTAAAAACTTAAATCCTATAGCTACAAGAGCCGATGAATCTGGTTGGGACAAGCTTTAACAACTTCCTTCATAAGTCTTTGTACCGTAACATCCCTTTCTCTGATCTTACTCTTCAAGAATTGATTTTCCTCCAACAACCTCTCGTTTTCCAACTTTAACTCTTCAACAATTCTCTTAATATCTTAGAACTGGGCTTTAACCCTGGCGCATATGGGGTTAAAGGCTTGCTTAGTAGGTCAAAGACATGCTGGCTCTAGCTTGTATCTGAATACGTCCGGAGCTTTATACTGTATCTTTCCAATCTTCTCTAATTGATCGTAAATGAACCACTTGGTGGCACGGTATTCTCCGACTTTACCCCTCAAAGTTACTACATTGACTATCTTTTTTACTTCTCTCTGTTCCTACAGTTTTATGAGTTCTGCTAGTTGTTGAATCAGAGTCGCCATTAGTAGACAAGGATCTTGATAATTTATTGTAACGACGTTTAAGGAGTTTCTATAGGTTATCTCTTAAACTGGACTTAACTGTCTGGTGACACAAGTTGGTAAGTATCTTGTATAGCCAATAATACTGATAAGGGGGACTCCTATATAATCGGGGCACCCCAAGATGACTTAAGTGTAGTGGCTTCATCTAGCTATCCACATAAAGTCTGCTGGCTGCATTTTGCTGATAATTAACACCCATCCGTTAAACTAAGTTTCATTTGGTACCTTAAGGTGGTAGGTAAAGTCATTAATTAGATTCATATTTTTAGTCAGGGACTTTCTAAGAAGATTCCTTCCATACTCTTGTGTGTGACTGAGAAACCATAGGGTAAGGATTACAGGGTTTACCATGAAATAACTGTGCCCCTGCTTCTTCAAGTAGTTAAGTATCCTAAACTGTTCTACTAGAAACACGGGTATATAGGATTTATTGGCCAGGAATTGAGTTACTAGCTCGGTAATCCTATAATGAACTTAACCAAACCTGACAGGAAATAACAATATCCCAAATATTGCTACGATAAAAGCATTTACTCTCTTCTTAGCCAATGATCCATGTCCTCTAAAAAATATTTGACGATATCTCTTAGAAGCATTCGGGCTTGAAAACCACTCCACTAATCTTAGGATGCTGAGACATTTCTTGCCTCCTAAAGATAAGAACGGCATTAGGGCTGACTTTTTAACTCCTAGCAAAGTCATGAAAGCTTTCTCAAGTTAGACTTTAAGATCTAGGATAGGTATGCTCGCTTCGAGAGACGGAGCACTAAGTAGTTGCGAGTATTCTTCTATAGTAGGCGTCAACATGTGTGGGCCAAAATTGAAAGCTGCTAGTTCTGGATCCTAGTAATGGATGAGGGCCTAAATTAGAGGCTAGTGGAGTTGGACTAGCATGAGGGATATGACTGACTTGATCTTCTTGCAAATGTGATTTTGCTTAGTAGGTAGAAGCTGATTCAACCAATCTCTTATGATGGCGTCAGGAAAAGAATACTTATCTAACTGGACTTCATGGACAGGCTCTGAATTGACATTACCTTGATTCTCTATGTCTATATTACAAAAATATATAAACGAAATAAAATGCAATGACTATATACAATAAGGCTACTAAATTTAAAATAAAGTTGGATATGATGTTAATCATTTTGCAACTTTTAAAAAAAAAATTTCTTAGAAATCGTATAACCTTTCACTAACTAAGAAGCAATAAAATAAAAAAAAATAAATAAAGCACATATAACATAGGGAAACAAAATATTCATAGAGAAACGAGCATAATCTAACATATTAAAAAAATGCAATATGTTACACACAGATGTAATATAGTAGGGTTGGTAATTAATAAATTATAGGAAATATGATGAATCTGCAGTTAAGGAGTACCCTTATATATAAGTAGGTTTGAAGTAGAATTTTTTTTTTTTAAGAAAAAAACGAAGTTTGTGAATTCTTATATATAAGGGTTATTAGTTTTTTTTTTCAATTTTCCCCTTTTTCAGAAGAATTATATTGAGCCGATTGCAGATTGATTGGGTTTTTCCTATAATTTAAAAATAATTACCCCTTTTTTTTGAAAAGGATGATGCAAAAGGGTGGGGTTTATAAGTTCTAAACTTTATAGCTTCAAGGCCTTTCGAAGAAAAGCCTAGTGAGCTACATCAAAGCCTGTGTAGGCTCGCCTATCACTATCAGATAAAGGTTAAGATCCCAGCGACTTGAGGATTACACAATGGCGGCCTGTCTTAAGTTCCTAAAGTGGCTCAAGTTCAATCACATCTAAACACATAGATGGTTACTAGAAAAATAAAAACCCCGCTAACCCTATGAAGGCCCATTGGGCTAGGCTTTTTCTTAAAGCTTGCATCGCTAAAAAAAAAAAAAAATAGTACAACTATAATACAAAACAAAGAGAAAATAATAATATAAAAGCCCATGAATAATTATTTTAATTTCCAAATGGCTAACCTACTAGGTCGTCTCCGGTAGAGTCGCCAATTCTATTGAGCCATATTTCGATTTCCTTAATTTAACGTGTATTAAGCCCAGCTCGCTTAATATAAATTACTTAACATGAAACTAAGGAAATACTATTCTAAAAAAAAATTAAAAATTGGAGTTGCCAACCAATTTAATTGGTAAAAAAATAAAATTAGGATTTTCGAGCGGGAAAATCCTAATTTGACCAGTAGTCTACAAATATTCTAAAAAAAATTAATTTTAGGAAAATTAAACTAGAAAACCGGATTTGGGGGTTAACCTATTAAGACCAAGTGACTATGTGAAAATTAAAAGAAATTGAACGGCTTTTTTTTTTAATTTTTCCTAAAAATATATATAAATTTACAAAAGTGACTAAATAAGATTTTTATTATTTTTTATTACGAATTTCTAGGAAATGACTTTTTTCTATTTTTACCAGTTACCCCAAAAGTGCCTACATACCAGCTAAACAAAATTAAAGCAGTTATAGTTCTCTTTTTATAAAAAGTTTAGCGTGTAAATTCTTTTTTTTTTTCAAAAAACCGAGCTAAGTTTACTTTTTTTTATCAATTTATTATTTTAAAAAAAGTAACCTAAAAATCTAATTTTCCTAAATTAAACAAAAAAACCTAATTGACTATCCTTTTTTTTAAAAAAAAAACTTAGTTTTAATTTTTCCACGAAAAGAAATATCCTTATGTATCAAAAATATATTCTTTATTGAAAAGATGATTTATTTTTTCAAGAAAGACCTAATTTAATTAAAAATTTTGCAAAATAAACAATAATAAAAAAACCTGCGCTCAAACAAAAATTAATCAATAATAAGAATAAATAACCAATAAAACAAATTATTAAAAAATTGCTAAAATAAATAAAGTAAAATAAAAATAAATACATAAAATGAAAAAAAATTAATGAAAATTTTACCCAGCGTCGGATCGTCAGTAATGAGCAGTAATTTGGGCGTGCACGAGTAAGCTAATGGTCGAGCACAAACGGTAACTTGGGCGAGCGCTTGGGCATAATCGGGTAAGTGCTTGGGTATGCAGCTAGATAAAAGTGGGTGAGACTTCGGGTAATAGTAGCGTGCACACAGGTGATGGTATAGGCGAGCACCTGGGAGAACAAGAGAGCACCTAAGCTAGTGAAGGTGACAACTTGGACGACAGTGATAGGCGATAACCTGGGCAATAGCGATGGGCGACTTGGGGTTGTGCACGAACGGTGACTTGGGTGAGAGCTTGGGTGAGTAATAGGTGACGTGGGTGGTAGCTTGAGCAATGGGCTAGCAGTGAAAGCTTGGGTGGTATGGGCAAGTAACATGGGTGACAGTAGGCGATGAAGTGAGTGAGGCTTCAAGTGACGCACGGACAAGAGCTTGGACGACATACGACTTAGGTAACGGGCAACACTAAGCGATGCAATAGGCGAGTGGTGGCAATGCTATGGGCAATAGTGTGGGTGAGTAGCGGTGGTACTATGGGCGACGCATAGTGTTTTAGTGATTTGTGGTGGTGTTTGGTGTTGTGGTGATGTGTAGAGATTATGGTGGTGGTGTATGGGTCTTAGTGGTGGCATGTGTGGCGTAGTGGTTGCACGTGAAGTTACGTAAGGTATATGTGGTGTTTTGGGATGTGTGTGGTGTTTTTGAAGGAATGTATGGGGTGTGCATGTAGGAGTGTGATTAAAAAACCGTCCTCAATCCCTAGCCAACATGTTATTTATAAGCTCAAAACCAAATCTTCCGTATTAAAGATACGAAAGATTTGATTGAGATTCTTCCATGATTTACCCTATCTTCTAGAAACCTTAACTAGTTCAAGCTTTTCTTTCTAAGCTTGACTCGATCTAGTTAAATATGGTCAAATAACTTAATAAATCTTGATTTTAAGCCCTTAAATTAGATAAATACTTATTCTACATTGGTTAGGTCCAAAATTAATTAATTCAACTCGTCTCGTTACTTGATCTAATAACTTAACTCAATCCAACTCAACTCAATCCAACGCAACTCGACTTAACTCTTCCTATGACCTAACTTGATTTTTTCTCTTTTTTCTTTTTATTTTCTTTTAATTAATTAATTAATTATTATTTTTATTTTTCTATTTATTTATTAACCTGGATCAATTAGAAAAATATGAAAAAATTGACAAAAATGAGGTGTCTACATACATAAAGCCCCAAATCTTAGGTTGATTTTCATCCCTAAGCTTTGTTTAAGTTAGTCCTTACACTAATTACTAATAATGTAGGCACCATCATAAGGCTTCAATTTACATCAAGCCCCTAATTTTGGGTCAATTTTCTTCCCCAAGCTCTACCCAAATTAATCCATTACACTAATAGCATGGTCACCATCTTAGGGCTTTGATTTACATTAAGCCCCCGATCTTAGGTCAATTTTTATTCCCAAGCTCTACCTAAGTTAGTCTGTTACACTTATGATACGACACCATCATAGGGCTTCAATTTACCTCGAGCCCTCAATCTCGAGTTGATTTTCATGACCAAGCTTTACCCAAGTTAATCCATTACACTGACGATACACGTATTATCATAGGGTATCAATTTACATCGAACCCCCAATCTTGGGTAGACTTTCATCCCTAAGCTATTAATGATGTAGGCACCCTCATAGGGCATTTATTTACATCGAACCTCCAATCTTGGGTTAATTTTCATTCCCAAGCTTTGCCCAAGTTAATCCTTACACTAATGATGTGGGCACTACCATAAGCCATCGACTTACTTTGAGCCCCTAATCTTGGGTCGATTTTTATCCCCAAGCATCACTTGAGTTAGTCCTTACATTGACGATGCGGGTATCCTTTTCGGTATTGTTTCACATCGATCCCCAACATCAGGTCAATACGTCCCGAGCTTTGCTTTAGTTACTTCCTATGCTCATGGCGTAGATACTTTATCCAAGCATTGATCTACCTAATGCCCCAAACATGGGTCAATCTCTCATCTTCAATCATTCATCTATGTTAGAATGCCATCATAATAGTTATCGAATACAACGCGAAGTAAAATTAAATAGTGAAATTTAGGGAAAAGCAAGTAAATTGGTGTGAAGTAATTATTAAAAGCATGAAGACTTCATTTCATTGATCAAATGGGGTACAAAGTTTTGTAGGTTAGCATACTAAGCCTAGCTATATCAAAGAAGAAAAACGATATAGTTACATCTTATACTATGGCTACTTGCTTCACTTAAATCACTATTTTCAATCCCAGCTTGGCTTCTTGCTTTAGGAACTCTCCCTCAAGAGGAACTCGTCTCAACTTCGACACGGCCATCTTTGCCATTGTGATTGCATCCCTAAAGTCTTGCCTAGTCGAACCTCAAACTGCAAAACTCTTAGCAATGCTTAACCTCTGAGTGAAGGTCCCCATTTCGCCTAGCAGAGCCTCTCTTCCATAGAGGCAGTTATGGGGACTATTGATCCAATTACTCTACCTAGAGTGGCAAGTTGTTTACGCTTTACTGGCGACAAAAAATAAGGTTGATCCTTGACCCAGATTAAACCAGAAGGATTCGTGAAGTAGAGGATTCTTATGAGCCCTTCGGTCCTTAAGTAAGGGTGGAGAAAAGACTCTTTCTACCATTGTAGTCACTACAATTGCCCTCTCTTGCTTGAGGTCATGTGAGACAGTGCTTGGAAGAGATTACCTAAAATCCCATGTAGGTGAGTGCCCCATAGTGAGGCCACCACGATTAAGCAAAAGGTTATATTTGAGCTTCCCTTCTTTCACCTAACATCACTAGAATAGAAAGAGAGGAGGAACCTAAAATGGCATACGCCTCCTTGTTATATCTTGTGAATCAATCACTACTATTGAGTAGTTGTCCATGCCTCACTATCACAACCTAAAGGAGAAGGTCAAAGACAACCATCTCCCCTACTTGAGTACACCACCCAACAACACTATTGCTTTGGATACACTCATAAAGGCTCTTAAGTATACCTTACTAAAGTCGTTTAGGTAATGGATACAAAGAGACAAGGACCTACGCATCCTTTATATAAGATCCATGAGATGCCCCTAACCATAAAAGTGTTGGTCATCGTGGGCCCCCACAACATTAGGAGCTAAAGTGACGCTAGTGGAATTAACGGTGGGTTATACGTGCATTAAATACCTTCTAAAAGGTGTTCTGCTTAAGGTGCTCTACTTGCCATAAGAATATGGCACTTGAAATGAGCTCTATCGGATGGATAGCGTATGTTAGTAAGAGATCCACTCTACTAAAATTCACTTGCCAAGGAAATCCTATAATGTCATCACAAGATATGTTCCTGAATGCTCGTGTTCTCTCAACATGAGCCCCCATAAGAACCTTGAAATCCATTATCTACTCGCAGGAAAAGGGACGTTAGCCCCTAGTAAGCATCATCGTAAGATAAAAACACTTAGGAGAAATTACGATTAAGGTAAGGTAATGGCACATGGGAAAGTGACTAGATCCCTAAGAAGCAATCAATTAGCACTAACTCGAGGATACAAAGCTCGACTAATCTCATGATTCAACAAAACAAAACATAAGATCTAGCTTGACGAGAATCCTCTACCGTAAAAAAGACTTAGTTGAAAAAATGATGGAATTTAAGCATGTAAACACAGTATGAAAGCAAGAAACTATGATGGAGAAAAACGCAAGCACGAGTTTGAAGAATGTTAATAAAGCTTCATTTAAAAGTTTTAATGAATTACGTAAGCAGAGGTTAGCATCTCAACCACCCACTAAAAGAAAAAGACAAGAAGTTTACAAAACAGGCATACATCACTTGAATTAACTATGAAAAATAAACAAAAACTATGAGGACATTCCTAAGCACCCCCTCAACTTACCGTTACTTCATTTTTGTTGCTCTTGTGGTCAGTCCAACCCCTGCTTGACTTCGTCGCCACCACATGACTTCCTAAGGTTTGCATTAGTGCCATTGCTAAAAGTTCCTAATGGGTCACTAGATGACTCACCACCTAGCCTACTCCTAACAGCAACCTTGGGTTCATCTTGCTAATGTAGGAAGGATAAGTTTGCGTTTGGTATATTTTATCAAACTTGCTTCCTTACCTCATCTTCCATTGCACAACCAACCTTGGTAATAGCCTTCTTAATCAGGGGGTCCTTTAAGGTTGCGATGAAGATATCGCATTTGACCTCGTTAGATAACCCCATACCTCTTAAGAGTTTAGCAACCTTCACGACGAAGTCGGCTCACTCTTTCTTAGCTCCTCACCCTTAGCCCTTAGCTCGATAGCTAGCCTACCTTCCATGGCTATGTTGGACTCCTCAGACTTCCTCAACTCATCATTCAATTGGTCCACCTAACTGAGTAGCTCCCTATGCCAATGTTCTTAGTCTTTGAGCGCAACAACTAAGTCATTGTGCATTTTTTTCTTATTCTCCAATACCTTCCAGAGCCTCTCTACCTTGGCCCTTACTTGCTCTCCCTCTAACAAAAGAACTGACCAATTATAGGCTAGAATGAAGTCTATTAAGTTGTACAATTACAAAGACAATCAATAGTCAACAACCATGTTAAAAGTAAGCAATTCAACAAAAGTACACTAATGACTTATCTTATTATACCTTGTCAACATCACCATTGAGGTCTTTAATTTGTTGTAACCTATAATAAGCTACCTAAACCATGCTTGCAGCTACTTGAACCTTTGAGGAGGCCAATCTATAGGTTTCATAGGATTTGCTCGCCTCGTTTTATAAACCAAATGTTCAACATTCTCGTCATTAGCGATCTTAATAGCTATTGGGGTAGCTATCTCAGGTGTTTGCTTTGAGCTTCCCTGATCCATATCTACTCAAGCATCTACCACCATAAGGCTTGGCTAGACCACAGCATCACTAGTTGGTGCTTCTTGAATTATCCCCTTGCCAAATGCCTTTGGGCAACCACTACATTACCTAAAGGCATTCCCATCGGCACATCGCTTCCTGCTTGCTAGACAACTTCTAGAAGAGTTTGTTGCCTTTCCCCTTTCTTCTTGGACTTTTTTAAGGGATAACGCGAGGTTCCCCCCACCCCCTCCCTTCCCTTCAGGCTACCTCTTCTTCTTTGGCTTTATAGCACTCTCAAGCTGCCTATTCTATATAGCCAATAGCTTTGCCATCAACTTGTTAAATGTTAACTTCATTGCTGCAAAACAACAAGTGAACCACTTAAAAAAGCAAACTAAAACGAAGACAAAAGACTTATAATGCTGAGGATAAGCAGCTTGATGTCCCCCTCCACTGCAATGGTAAGGTGATGTAGCACAACAGATAACCAACCACCCCTCCTTAGCCTAATAGTATAAGTATATGTTTCCATTGTAAACAATAATGCCTTGCTCTTAGACTTTTCACATATTAATAAGGGTTTGAGTTTCTTCTAAACTATTAAATTTAGGAGCTTGATGCTAACCATCGAGTCATTATCCCCCAAGCCCTTCAACATTATACCCTTATATCATATGCTTTCGAGGTGTTACGTATCTGATAGTTGCGGCGACCAATTGTGCAACTTTTCAGGTACTTCTTTCTTGCGAAGAGGTTAGCTAATAGGTGGTTTTACATCACCACTTAAGGTATGAGGATGAGTATCATGGATAAGCTTCCGAATAAGGTAGAGGGTGGAAGGAATACTTCTACTATATTTGTACCTCAAAGCTCTTCGATTTCCCCATAGAGTTTCTTCCAACTCACTAAATTCATAGATAAGCCTACTGAGTATGAGCTTAAAATGCTAGAAGAACTTGACCAAGAATTCAGAAAGAAGAAGCCACCAATCAAGCTCAAATGGCTTTGCACGCAATGCAAAAGATGAAGCATCTCCTATGTTACATGCTCACTGGCCTTCCTGGAGTTCCTCCACTTGTTACATAGGCATCGCTTCTATTGCTCAGGGAACTAATCTCAGTTTCTTCTCACTCACTACATATGAAACATAAGCACAGGCATGTTTGTTTGTGTACATTGTCCTTAACAACTCACCATCCTTGACTTCCTCATCATCCGTTAGGTATGTATTGCATCAACGCTTTCATACACACTCCCTCTTCTGTTCCCAAGAAAGTATTATTGCTTTATCTTCTTAATTGCTGCCATTGCTTGCACCATCACTTTAGGGGGAGTAGGGTTACCACCCCCTATTTAGGATGAGCTCTCGCAACCCTCATCCACCTCTCTTGATACAGAAGGATGGGATGACTCACCTTATCGGTTATGCTTTAATCGACCATCATGAGAAGTTAGAGACAAATAAGAAAAGAGTGTTCAACTTATGAGACAAAATTTTGGCAGAAGTTTCCCTTTAGTAAGCAAGACAAGTGAAAAATGAATGCTTAGGCTACCCTTTATATAGACAACTAAGAAGGTGAACGGTTTTCTCACTCTCGGAGCACAAACCCATGATAAGACTTGCATTAATCTCCAACAATCCATGTAGCCTACTCCTTTAGCCAAGGGCTCTGATTGATCTTTACACTCAGATTCATGATGTGGCCTAATGGTAGGTTACTTCGCGTGCATAACCGTTCTTTATAGACCATCAATGATGTTACATTTCCTATTGACAGCCATCACGATACATTGAGTAATATAATGGTAATGTCAATGAAGCAGTGGCCTAAAGTAAGTGAAATCAATTCTCTACAACCCAAGCAGTAGAACTAGTCCCTTAGTCAGGTGATCAGCTTTGGTTCGCTTACATCACTTGGATTGCCCTCCTTGCGCCTCTAACGCAAAAGAGAGTGGAGGGATAAGTGTTGATACTCCATTCTCACTCGAGTCAAGGCTCATTGAGTGAAGCCTATCACAAGATGCAGTCCCACATGTTGAGTCACTACTTTATCATATGTGTCCTTGAGCTTGTACTAATGAAGAATGCTGACCAAGAATGAGCTAGTCCCTTACATTGTAACGTGCCTGGCAAGCGAAATAATAAATGTCTGAGTAAATCATCTATGACCGACAAGCTGATGCAGATAATCCCTGACCAAAGAGTTGACTCTTGCCAATTGTCTAAGGTAAGCTCGAGGCTTAACTCCTTCCATCAAACATTGGTTAACCCCTTGATGAGCATCTCAGCCTGGCTTTTGTCTTTAGTGACTATAGCTTATTACAACTCATTAATGAGCTTTTGACATCCATAGTATAGTTGGTACATCAAATACCTCTACCCCTACCAAATCACTGAGCTAAAGATTTGGTGGCCCAGTTAACCATGGTGTACCACTTGTAGTGAAGCTTTATCACCCACTGTGGAGCACACCGTCTACTAGCGACTAGTATGAATGAATCCCTGATTGTCATGTATCTAGATAAATCACATAAAGGCATTAGACGGCAACAAGTAAGAAAATATGATCTTTTTCTCTCGAATTCGTTTCTCTCTCTTACTTTCACACTTCTCCCTCTTCCTAAAGAAGAGAAGTTGATGACCTATATACACACTAGGCAAGCATAGTCCTTTGGGTCTCCAATGCTTGCCTCCCCATTTCTTGGTCATCCTTATTGACTTAAGCATTGGAAGATCCTTGTAGCAAGAGGCTTTTTGCAAGTGTTGAGGAGTCAGAGGCAAAGCCTAGTCCAATCTAACCCTGCATATATTAGTTGGTCTTTGCATGATCAACAATTACATTAATGGAGTAACCTATTATACCCATTTGGAAAAATATCACTATATAGTGATAGTGATGGTCACTTCTATGAATACCTATTAGGGTCCTTACTTAAGATATATTAAAAATGCATAAAGACACTAACAATGATGCTTGTGCTATTAGTATGGGGAATGTGACCTTTTATGAATGGAGACATGAGGTGCATTTTGATATAATGACTTGGAAATATAACTTTAAGGTTAAATATGCTCAATAGAACTTCTACAAGAGATAACTTCTTAAAAAATGTAATACCAAGGACAAAGCCATCAAGCTAAATACATGAAAGTGAATAATATATTAGCGTAAGTACAGTTCAACTCTTACATTTCTCTCATTCTTTCCTTCTAAATTAGAGCATAAATACTCCTAATTTATCCGAACTCTTTAGTCAATAACATCACAAGACATGTCCACTTTTAAATTTAAATTATATACTTAATAGAGCCTTATCCCTAGATTAAGACAAAAGCATTCGAATTTAAGTTCGACCAGATGTTACATATATGAAATAAAATGGGCAAGTGAAGCCCAAAAAGAAGTCAAGTTAGAAAAAAGCAATACTCGGTACTTTGAAAAAATCTAATATGAACGGAAGCATGAATCATTATTATGACATCGTTATGCAGGCTTTATTTGATCGCATGGTTTCCAGCAAAACAAGTTGCGAGTGGAGACAACCTAGGAACTGTATGCGTTATGTCAAATGGATACGAATAAACAGCTATCAACTAGCCGATTATTATTGACGGCTAAGGGGGGAAACTGCGGACGTGGGGAATAAGACAAGAAGGCAGGTGTAATTGCTTCTTCTTACTTTTAAATGTACCATTTATTTATTTATGGATATATACCATTTTCGACTCGTTGTTCTTATTTTTTTACATATCAAAAAGATCACTGAAACATTTACCTGCTCTTCCTTTTCTTTTCTTTTGAATGGATGGTGGTGATTCCTAAGGGCATAAAGGCAATAGAATATAATGAGTTTTGCTATCCAGCTGTCTTCTTCTCACTTATCCTTACCAACGAAAAAGCAATATGACTTTTTTTTTTTTACTCCATACAGAGCCCAAAGATTCCAACGCGCCTTCCGTCCATATAAATACCAACTTCAAGTGCATCCTCAAATTCAAACACGGACAACAACATCACTAAAAACTAAAAAAAAAAAAAAAAGAAAGAAAAAAGAAAAACAACATTGCTCGTAAATGGCATTCTCAATTTCTCCGAAGTCCCATTCTTATCATCTAATGTTACCAATACATGCCCTGCTTATAATCAGCTTCTTCATGGACGTAGCTTTTGCTGGTAACTTTTATCAGGATGTTGATATAACCTGGGGTGCTGGTGATCATGCTCGCATACTCAACAATGGTCACCTACTCACTCTTTCTTTAGACAAAACCTCTGGCTCAGGATTCCGCTCCAAGAACCAGTACTTGTATGGCAAGTTCGACATGCAAATCAAGCTTGTCCCTGGTAACTCCGCTGGCACCGTCACCACTCTCTACGTAAGTGTATTAATTACAATATTTTTTTTTTTATGTGATAGACCTTAGTCAATAATATAATAAATATTATATGTGCATGCAGTTAGATATTAATAATTTTTGTCATAATTTTGCAGTTACGGTCAGAAGGATCGGCGTGGGATGAAATTGATTTCGAATTCTTAGGTAATTTGAGTGGTGATCCTTACATTCTTCATACTAATGTGTATAGCCAAGGCAAAGGAAATAGGGAACAACAATTTTACTTATGGTTCGACCCAGCTGTCAACTTCCACACTTACTCTGTTCTATGGAACCCATCACATATTATGTAAGTATCAAATAACGTAATTAAAACATACACCGAACCAAATATATCTTGCAAATTGATTAAAGAAGAAATTAAAGATATGACACTAATAATGTTTCAATTTCAAATTTATCAGATTTTACGTGGATAATGTGCCAATCAGAGAGTTCAAAAATTTGGAAGCAGCCGGAGTGCCATTCCCAAAGAGCCAGCCCATGACCCTACACTCGACCCTATGGAACGCAGATGACTGGGCCACTAGAGGCGGGCTCGTGAAGACCGACTGGTCTAAAGCACCATTCACTGCATCTTTCAGGAATTTCAATGCCGATGCTTGCATTTGGTCAAGTGGTGCATCATCCTGCAAGTCAAATGCGTCAAAACAACCATGGTTTACACAACAGCTAGACACTAGTGGCCAAAAGAGGCTCAAGTGGGTGCAACAAAAGTACATGATATATGATTATTGCAAGGATGCTAAGAGATTTCCTCAAGGCTTACCCGTGGAATGCACTCTCAAAACTTAGAATTCTTAAAACTATATAATCATATTGTTCATGTCCTTATTTGTTTTGTTTCATAGAAGTGACTATTTTATGTTATTGTAAATTTTATATGACAATGCAATATATTACAAATTTGAGATGTGAATAATTGGTCGAATAATTTTCTTCAATGATCCTTTAGTATGTTGCTCTAGTAGTTAAAGTTGGTACATACAGTAATATGACAATTTGCATGAGGTAATTGTAGTTTCCATTGTCATGTAGGTGCTTCGTGGACCAGCTACTAAGTTTATGGGCATATATGTCTATTGGAAGACCTAATTTTTTTTATTTTTAATGGGAGAAAATGAGAGAGAAAATACACAACGAAATATCAACATACCAGGAAAGTTAGGGCTAATAATTTAACGTACAAAACCCCACGTCTAGAGAAGATATACCACACAACTATTAGTTGGTTTAGAGTGGCCAAATTTGGCACAATTGAAAAGATGGACAAACCTATTTACAAAACCATATGCTAAATAGGTTTTATAAATGCGCCTAGTTGGATGTTGAATTCATTGAAGAATTTCATTGTATTATTTTAAGTAGACTTAGATTGCATTTGTTTCTCTAGAATTGAATAAAATTGAAAAACAACGATAATTTTCTCATATCATTTTAGCTTTATGATTAAGATATTTTTCGCAATAATTGCCGATTCACTTGGAGGGAATGGATTCCACTCTCCCCTCATTCTGTATAGAATCCTTTTTTCTTTCGTGTTTAGTTGATATCCACATACGCAATACGGACTTCATAGGAATCCTCATTACACCAAATCATCGAACTGAAATTTCCATCCCCCCTTCCTCCTCGACCTCTAAATTGCAATTTAGTGCATGAGAAAGTTTTTTTATCCGAAACATGTCCATATAGTCTTTTCATGATGACATCAAATAACCCTTAATTAAACACACAAACAAAACCCAAGAATGCTTCCAACCCTCTCTTTCACACTCTCTCATGTTAAGCGAATCATAAATTGTTATCTCTTGCCTTCTTTTTCTATCCATCTTTCTATACAAATCCAATAGTCTCCGTGCCTATGTCTCTCTTTCCATATAAGGAAACACAGTTTCTTTAGAATATTTAGCATGAAATGTTCATATCCGTAGTGCGTTTGTTCTACACAATGGATTCCATATCCCTTTATGTACCTAAGCAGCAACTTCTACTTGTACAATCGTTGATAAATGAGAAAATAAAAGATTCTAACTTGTGTATCTAAGTTGAATTTGCAATTGGGTGACTCAATCCAAAGCTGCTTCTCACTAGGTGGTCATAGGGATTCTTTATCATCAAGTTAATGTCTTCTCAATATTAGCTTGGGGTTTAGAAGGGTTATTAATTGTACATGTATGTAGGATTAAGGTTGGGGTTTTAGGGCTTGTAATTTGGGGGCTAAGGTTTCAAAGAGGATGGGTAGAGGAAGATGATGTCTATACATGATTTGGATGTATGTGAGGCAATCTTAATTTTTTTTTCATTTTTTTTCATTTTTTTAATTCAATGAAAGATTGAGGTTATTTTAGGTAAATTATTTCCTATTCATTGCTTATCACCTAGTTAAATAATGTGAAGTAAAAGCATAATGATGATTCAAATACACTTAAGTGAACACCTTAATATCTATTACTTGTCTATTCTATTCCATTGTAATTGCAATTCAATTCTTCTCTTATTTTATTTAGCGAAGTGAACGTACAGTAAAAGTTACATTCCATAGAGAATAACAATTCCCTTTTTTAAGGAAAAGGATAGAGATTCCTTACCAATTTAATATTTGGTGGAATATGTATTATTTATGATATAACTTCTTGTAAACAAAATATGAGAATAGGTATTTCGTAGTAATAAAGCTAGAATGACGATGTCATTCTAGTGAACCAAATGTAATGCTAAAAATTAGGAATTGCTTTTATTAGATTTTTTTTTTCTTTAGTAAAGGGAATCAACTTGGAAACACTTTTACTAAACATGCTAAATTATAGATTTAGATTTTTATCCATAATCCCCATCTTAAAGAACTTTTATAAGGTATTTAAGGTGTCATGTCAATACTTTAAGAACCTCTCCTCCTTAAGAATGTTCTTATTTTATCTCTATCTAAGGTTGGCAATTTGAGATCTAGACACGACAAACCCAAACATTACATGATATGATTTAAACAAGTCAGTGTATGAAAAAACTTGATACGAAACACAAACGAGTTAGGTCCTTTTAAATATGGTTAAATTTGTGTTCGGATTTAGATCAATCTCTTAAACCCAAACACAGGACATAGGACACGAGACATGTTATATTTTTTTTTTGTATTTTCTTTTTGTTTTATAAATATTTTCTTTCTAAGTGTAAGATCTCAACTAAAGGTATGACATACTTGTATCTATATATTCCACTTATTGTACTGTAGTTTAAATAGAAAAAAAAAAGTTATGAACTCATATGTGAATTTTTTGACCGTCTCCATTGAAAATCCAATATACAATATGATACATTTTGTGATCAATATCAATAGTAATGCTGATATATACTAATGTCATGGTTTTACTTAATTTAATATTATTATGTAACTTAAATTTAGTAATATTATATAATCTTCTTACTGCATTATAGTTTAAATGAAAAAAGAATTACAAATTCATGAATAAATTCTTTGACTATTTCTCTTAAAAACTTGATAAACATGTAATAAATTTAGACATCAATAATAGTGGTAATATTGATATCCATTTAATTCATGGTTCCACTTTGTTGTTTAACTTAAAATTTCAGATTTCTTTATTTGGTAAAATTTTCTAAAACTTTTATTTGGGTTGTAATTTTATATTAGATATGAAGATATTATATCATTTGTCTTTGTAAAATTTTAATATTATTATTGTACTTTTCCTTTATATTTATAAATATTTTATAGATTTAATTATAACTTTTCAATCAATAAACTTTATTAAACTTAAAATAGACGAGATATGATATAATAGTATAAATTATCAACTCTAATATAAACAAGTCTAACTCGAACATAAAACATACTGGGTTACGAGTTTAGGTTTTTCATAGACAATTAATAACTTGTTCGGGTCACAAGTTTAAGTTTTTTGGACATGAATCTGCTTACATATGGAAACAAGGCATGACATAATAACATAAATTATCAGTACTACTTAAGTCCTTAAGAATAGTTTGTCTTCTTTTTCTTTTATCTTTCTATTAGTCATGCTTCACTTACTTCTAGCTAATGTTACGCCCCAAATAAGAGAGTTGTCACAACTCTGCTATGTAAACCAACCTAAGCTAAAAGCTATCCACTAACATAGGTATAGCTTATACTAGGCATTTACCACTTCCTTACTTTGAGTCATCCAGTTTTGAGTCTAACAGATATTAACCTATAATGTAATTTTTCAAAAATAGCTTTGAAAAATTAACTTATGGCTCAAATAATCGAGAAAATTAAGTTTTGCAAATTATTTAGAGTGTAAAAATCCCACTTTCAATAAAAAGTTCTAAAAGTAAGTTGATTTAAGAAAATAGAGTAATTAGAAAAGAGTTTACAAAAGATCACAGGTCAATAGAGCATAGTAATAGTATTCGTAATTGAAAACTAGAGGGTCACTAATAGAGACTCTATTAGTTTTCATACAAGTTAAAAAAAATCTAACAAATAATTAAGAACATTATCTATGAGTCTTAAATCTTACTCCTTGATTCCGTTCTCTAGTCTTCTGGAACTTGGTATAATATTAGTGATTTTACTGGAAACTTGCAAAATATTTATAGGGAAGTGAGTGACAATAAGTGGGACGGAGACAATAGCAGATCTTAGTCATTAAGTAGGCAAGGTTTTCAAGAAAAGTTAATTAGATGCAATGCATGTTCAAGTAAATGCTATTGCACAATATTGATCGATCATCATAAGACTAGAAAAATTGTGCCTACTCTAATATGGGTTTTAAGAAGTTTCATACCATAAAATTTGCAAATTGGAACCAAATCAAGGCTTAGGCAATTGAGAAACACACTCCGCTTGAGATTACCTTCAAACTATGGTCCCAACCTTACTACAACCAACTTTCTTATCACTTAATTCGACTAAGGATAGAAAACTACTATCCTTATCAAAAGTACCGTGTTTGGCACAAGAATCTTAATTGTTTCCTTTAATGGGTTGTGATGTAAGTTAGATTAGTAGTTAGGTCGAGTTTGTATTAGATTGCTTTTGGAGTGATAAAGCAATTTCAAACAATCCCTAATAGGTAATACCGTGAAACAACTAATATATATAATTTAGCACTCCTTAACAATAGTACAATATTTAAACACATTTACTGCATACATATAAGCTAACAACTTACAATCATAAACACGATACATATTAAGATCTCTAAGTATTCTTAAGCAATACTCCAAAGTACAGTGAAGTACTAATCCCAGTTACCTAGAACTTAGTTGCTCACTAACTCGATTGTTCACTTATCCCATTTTCGAAAATTCGCTATAAATTTAGTCAATTTTTTATATTAGTAACTACATAAGACATGGAAAACCATTTACTTGCTCATTCCCTAGAAATTAAGTTGATTTGTAACTAAATCTGTAAGTTAAGTTGTTATTAATATAGGGAATTAGAGTTATTTTATCAAGGAAATATACCTCTAATACCCTTTGAGCAATTCCTTGAGTCAAAATGTCCTTGAAATATTTATTGGAGAAGCGTATAGGATATCCTCTACACCTCATAGTCATTGAAGTTCACTACATATTTAGCTTCTGCATTAATCTCTAAGGTTTAGTAAACTGCTAAGATTTTCAATAAATATCTTTTAAGCTAATTTCGAAGTTGAATTACTCTTGAAGTTCTAAAACTAGAAAGCATTTCAGTTACTCTCTAAGCCATATTAGAGTTAAAAGTTTTATCCTTTGTATCATCTTCTAAGTTTGATAGCCACGTAATATTTCTTACAAATTACCTTTTGAAACAACTTCTAAGTGCTCATGTAATTTACTTCAAATATCTTCTAAAACACTTTTTGAACGAACTATGTAGCTTATTCAATTTTTAAATCTCTTAGTAGAATATCCTCTAAGCTATCCTCTAAACCCAATTAACGTCAAATTCCTTAAGATTTCATCTTTTGACTCAGCCTCCCTTGTATATACTTCTCTTCAAATTTTGCTTCTGACTAAGCCTCTAAATTAGCACTTAATAGAACATTTACCCTCACTTCCTTTGAGATACCCTCTAATTCTGTTATTTATAGAGTTTTAAGAAAATCATGTCCTTCCCCTATTTTTACCTTTTATTTATCATTTTGCTTCTGACCAAACTTCTTAATAATATGCTAGTACAACACTCATTCACAAAATCCTCTAACTTATCATCTACCCTTAACTAGTTTCTTATAATCAATTGATTTGTTCATTTCCACCCCAAGCTCCACTAAAAGCAATTAAGGTAATATTTCAACCAAAACTTAACCCCATTACATCCAAATTCCGAGTATATCATCATCATCATCTACCAATTTTTTAATTCCAACATCATCAAATTAGTCATATAAGTAACATACACTTGATTTTATTAACTTCTTCTAATAGAATCACCTCTAACAGCACCCAATCACCAAAATGCTTTAATAACCAATGGAGCTTAGAATCCAAATAAGGTCATTAAGAGAATTACATTTGTTTTTTCCAAAAAAAAATACCATTTTTAATCATAATTTAGAGATAAAAACTCATAAAATTATAAAAAAATAATTTTCTTAAAAATCTCTTCATATAATTCTAGTATAAACATAAGAATGTCTATATAAAAATTTCGAGATCAAAACTACGTCATTTGACTTATTTATTTCAATATCAAAAAGTGCTCGATTTTGTCAATTTTGTCAATTTCTTAATCACATATACTATAACTATGGAATTTCTATAAAATAATATTTTTCCTATATTCTAAATATGAAAATAGTTAGGAATAAATTTTTCTAAAATTTTCTAAGTAATTTTTATATTTTTACAAAATTATCTAAAATCGGACCAATTTGGCACTTCACAAGAATAATTAGCTTTGTCCACCAATGATGTCTAACGTCTTGTTGGTAGCTTTAATTGCTAGCTACTCCTTGTAGTGGGGGTGGTTGGTTGACTTCCAACTCTTCTCAACTCCAGCAAATCACCAAACTCCTAACACAGTGCATTGATTTTGTAATTTTTTTCTTTAATCACTTAAACTTAATCTAAAGTTTTTTAGATCTCTAATTATATGCATGAACTCATGGGGAGTGTTTTTCAATTTTTTAGAATGGTTTAAGTAACTAAATGATTTTATATTTCTCTATCCTCTAAATCTTAAGCCTAAATACTTAACTTACTTTGCATGTAAATTTTCCTAAACAATTCCCCAACTATTGTTAGATAATTTTTTTTAATGATTTTTGTTAATTTTCTTGAGTTATTCTAGCTTAAATTGCTTATATTAAGGTATTTTTAACAAACATAAGTATATGTAAATACTCAAAAATTATACATAACATATATGTACATCTTTTATATGTTATTTTATGTCCCATATAAATTTTATTATATATACAATTTAACTCTAAGAGTTTACAATTTAACTCGACTTATTTTATACAATTACAACGAGTAATACATAATACAGTTAAATTGTACTATTTTAGTTATCCTATTATTATTTTATTATATTTTTAATTTCATGTCTATAAGGTTTCTTCGTCTAATATCTCGAGCCTATACATAAATTTCTAGGTTAATCAAGTTAGTTTTACCGATACCTTAAATTTACCTGCTCGATCTTTAATTGTGGAGTATGAGGCTCACAGCTAATACTTGTAATACATTTTCAATCTAATTTAATTGTAAATAATGAGTAAATTTACTATCAATAAATTATATAAAAATGCTAAACAAAAATAATATATGTATATTATTAATATTTACAAAGTTGTGGTCCTATATAATTTACATGTTGCTATTGCAAGAGATTGTTTTTATCAAGCAGTGCTATTTTAATTCGACGCACATAATTATTATTTACTGAAAATTTAACTACCTTTTAATGTTCCTTCATAAAAAACCCCTTATATTGTAAGGACCTCTCCTCATCCCTTACAATATATTTGTGAAAAGGGAAGGAATTAGAATGATGGAAAGAATGAGAGTATATAATTCTTGAGCATCTTTTGTTTAAAGGAAGGAAAACTAATTATTATTAAGACAAAAAAAATAATATAGTAGTAAATTACCAAAATACCTGTAAAAATAATAATAATAAGAAAAGTTAGATAAAAAGGAAGAATGGATTAGTAATTACAAGAATCCTCCCATTCCTCTCTTTCCCCTTTAGAGGGGAAAAAGAATTATTGGAACTTATGAAAATAATTCTACTAATTTTACTTCCATCCTCATTCTCTCCTTTGCCTCCACTTTCTTATCTAAAATAGACTATGGAATTATAAAATTTTCTCCCCATTTTCATTCCCTTCCTAATCATTTTTTTTTCCTTTCTCTCATCCCAAACATAGTGTTAAGAACTTCAAAAGTAGGTTTTTATGCTTGGAGTTGGTGTCAAAGATCAAGGATGGATAGAGGTATGTACCGGCCCTCAATTATTAGTTCACAGGCCAGCAATTGGTTGAACCAGGCTCGATCCTTAAGGAAATGGGCTCGGACTTGTTTACGTGAACTGACGATTTAAGAATTGGTTCGAAAGCTCTTGAATTATGCTATTTTTTTAAATTTAATTTTCTATATTTTTATCAATTATTATTAATAATTTATTACCTGCTCGCATATTTTTATTTTCTTTCCTAAATAATTTTAATATTTTATATGGACATGCAGTGACACATGAATGGTTTACTTTTATTTTTGGTTGATTTTTTTTCTTTTCCATTTCAAAATAATTGAGTTGGACCACATGAACATAATGAGGTTTGTTTTGTTTTTATTTTTTAAAATAATTGATGTTTGGGTAAATTTGAATCGGTGGCTAAACCACTAGTTCAAGGGCTTGCTGGGTCGGTGGTTCTCCAAGGTCAAACCATATGAGTTCTTAAAGTCTGGTAGTCTGTTAGTTAGTTTAAAATCTCGGTGGGCTAATTTACGATTTGAAACTGATGCTTATACATTTCTTAGGATAGGGATAGTTAAAGAAGGTATGAATTTTAAATATAAAACTATTTTAATTTAAAAACATATTATGATATGTAAATATGAATTGCTAAGTAGCGAGTGCATGTGATAGGTAATAATTTGCATATAAATAAATTCCCCAGTAGCTTTGTCATGAAGGAGTTTCCATTGGTCACAAGAAGAACTTGTCTTCTCTTTGTTTCTCAAAAAAGTTGCCAAACAGTGTTGATGGTACGATTTTTCATGAGAAAGAGAAAATGAGAATTAGATTTCGCTTCTCGTAAGCAAGTTGATTTCTGTTTTCTTATCTCTAAGCCCATGATTAACCATGACGATCTCTTTCCATTTTGTCATATTTCCTATTGCCTTTGGGTTAGGTTGTTAAGCTAAAGAGAAAGTTGCGGGGAGGGTGCCAACTACTACCCAAATGTTGCAAACAAAAGCAACAGATAATACGTACATGTGATGTTTAATTAGAGAAGAAAGCTAATGATGTGTTTTGTTTTAGCTTCTCTTCAAATTATTTATGCTCCACATACAAGCAAAACGAGATTCAGCCTTTTCTATTTTAGACAAAAAAATCTAGTTTCTTTCTTACTATTAGGAGTATAAACGGATCAAACTACTCGCAAGTTACATAAACTTAGACTTGTTATTTACTTAGATTTGACTTGAAAAAATTTAAGTCAAGCTTAAATTTGAGCTACTCCCGTAGTTAATTGAATTAAACTCTAACTTCGCAATACTTAGCTCAATTAACTCATGAGCCTAATTAAGATAAGTCGAGTATAAACGCCAATTAAGTTTCAATTAAGTTTAAACACTAATATTATTATAATTAGAAAAAAATATGCTTTTAAATAAATTGAATTTAAATGAGTTTATTCAAGTTAGACTAGAGCTTGTTCAGGATCACTTCTAGTTAAGCTCAAGTTTTAAATTTTCAAGTTAAGCTAATGCTCGAACTCAACATTATATTGTTTCAACTCAATTTGTTTATAACCGTATCTAATCATGAAAAATATATTTTTAGTCTCTTTCTATTTGTTATCATCAAATCTCTACAACTATCAAACATCATCATAATTGTCATAAAGTATTACAATGCTAGTGGCTTTTAGCATGCAAAGGCAAAAGGAAAAAGCTTCGCTTTCAGTTGAAGTGGTTAATGATAAAGGAAAACATTAATGAAAAATGAGAAAATTATTTGTTGTTTCTAGAAGTAAAAATTATTTTTCTTTTTTTTATATATATCTTTTGAATAATCTTTCTTTTTATATATATATATATCTTTCTAATAGTTAACCATTAAAACTGGCCATCAACTACCATCTTTTTTTTTTTTTTAAACTACCATTTTAGTTTGTATGATAATGATTGTAGCTAAAGATATTGGTATTTAGTAACCTTAACTTTTCTTGAATAATACAATATTATTTCACAATCATAAATCTTTAAATACAATGAATTTTCTTAAAATCTAGCACATTTAGTTCTTAGACAGGATGCCTTAATCATCCTTATAATGATTTTGCAAATACCATAGGTGAACAGATAATCTTATTGTATAGAATATCAACCTACAACCTACTTAACTAGATAGATACTAGAAGCTATAAGGTAGGTTTTTTATAACAATTTCTTAACACCTATTCCTATAGGATAGAGTAGACGTGTTCATCGGACTGACTAGACTTAGAACCACTAATTAGTGAGTTGGCAAAAGAGTGAACTGAGCTTAAACCTTAAGATGACGAACTCAAGTTGATTCCTTTGAACCTAAGGTTCAAGGGTTGGTTCAATAAACCTTGAATCATGGTTTTTTTTTTTTTTTTAGCTTTTTCAAAATTTCCTTAATTATTATAAATAATTTGTAAACTATTTGTCTTTTTTTTCAACTAAACTAAAACTTTATGTCATTGTTCATGAATACAAGATATTATTTTCAGTTTAATTTTTTTTTTATTTCGAAATAATTCATTTGGATTATGTAAGTACGAATATATGATATTATATTATATATAACATAATATATAATATATGTGTATTATAATATATATATAGTATATTGATTATTCTATATTACATATATTATATATTTGTTTGCATTATATATATAGTATATTATATATTATTTATAATATATATATAATCCATTAAAAAAGTATACATATAGTATATTATATTATATATATTTTTTAATTTTTGAGGTTGGCTAGGCCTTAAACCATTAGGCCAAATCACCAATTTAAAGGAAGTTTGTTGGGTTGCAATAATTGAATTGCCTAAGCCTTTAGGCCTCGAGGCTTCGATGATCTAATTTAATATTTAAAACCAGCCATTGCATAAGTCTAGGGCAGGATACTAGTATAATGCATTCATAACTTGTACCCATGCTATCCTACATTCACCTTAGAAACTATATTTTAAAGTATATATGTATAAGTTCCAAGGTACCATGTAATCACATATTAAAGTTTAATAAGTGATATGATATTTATTAATATATGAAAATGAAATTTATATTTTCTTTAATCAAGACCACTAAAAAAATAAGAACAATATTATATTGATGCTAAAATGAAATGGACCACATTCCATAGCAATTGTAAACCTAAAATTAATAATTAAAACCTAAAAATAGTAAGTTACAATTTTAAGAGGCAGTATTTACTATAAGGTATAAAGAGCTTGTATCTTTTATTATTATTTTTTATTGCACCCTCATCCATTTATTATCTAATTGTTTTGCTAATAAAGAGGCATAGGTTCCATATAATGCTTTTTAGCAAGGAAATGAAAAATAGTTGACCAAAATTTGCTATAAGAAAAAGCATGAAGTTAGTTATAAAAAAAAAAGAAAAAGAAAAAGAAAAAGAAGAGCATAAAGTTGAAATATACGAGAAAATAGAAAAATTTTGAAGATTCAGCAAGATATAAAATACTTCGTAACTTTTACATGTACAGTTTTCATGATGTTATTAAGTAAGTTCTAATTTTAACTAGATTTGAAAACCTATATCCGTAGGATAATATATGTACAGGACTCGCATTCTACTCACCTAATACCCACTTATTACTATAATAACAATGTCTGTATCAACTTCATATGAGAATTAGTTTGAGTTTTTTCTTCACTTTATAGCCGAATAACTAATTTTAGTTGAGAAATCACATGTCGCATGCATTACAGCTTCGTCTGTCACGGTCTCAACTTTATCTATGCACGTCTTGATTATGACGCAAAAATAGAAAGTAATAATATTAGCGAGGAAAACTCAATACCCTATGATTTGACTACAAGTAATCAAGGATAATTGATGATACGAAGCATCAGTAACGTAAATTGTTAGCCTAATTGAACCCTGAAACAACTCCATGAACAATTACTAGTGTAGTAACTTGGATAATTTATTCTTGTCAGATTGTGATGATAGGTGTTGTGCACTAAGATGGCAAATAAATGTCGTGTATATATATTCCATCATTATAGAATTCATATCATTGTATAAAACTAATGAATATAAAATAGAATTAATTTGTTACTCTATCCGTTTATATTAATTCTCTTGTTGCATTCATAGCATCGTACTCGGTTCGTACAACATTTATAGTGTGTTTTGATTTTTCAGACCGGCTTAGTCTGGGTAGCATATTAAAGATTGTTGATCCCATTATTCATGCGATGGATATGTGAATGGAATATTCTTATATGTTCAGCTTTTACCATAACATATGTATACACAGATACTTCACATTGTCAACCATGTTATATGTCCATTATTTTCACAGCTTTTATTATAAAGGGTTTCACTTAAAATTGAACAAAAAATATAACAAAATTAATTTAAAAAATTACACACTTGCTATTAACTTTATGGGGCACACTTAGCACAAGTACCTAGGTTAAGGACCTTTTATGATAAAAGATTTCCCATGTGGTGGGGCAACTTTCAATTAATTATTGTCATTTAACTAGTTAATTAAACATCATGCCAGCACATAATATATTAATCGCCCTCAACTCCCGATACATATCCATTACCGTCAGAAGCAAAGCCCCTTATCTTTTGAATTTGAAAAATTGTAGGTAAAGACTTAAAAGACTGCCATTTTCTAATTTCAAAAATTAAAAACAAGCCTCCTTACTATTAAATAGATAGCTAGTTTCTATTCCCTCTTTTCTATCATTGCTAATCCTTTCTCTCCTCTCCTCATCACTTGGCTATTTCTCGACCTCTTTTGCCTATCGAATTCACCTCTTTTCATCTTCATGGTAGTTTTCCTCACTAGTTTTTTATATGTTACGATCTCGTCTCTTTTCGGTGGAACACGTGCGATTTGCATGTTTATCGCGTTTAGGTTGTCAAAGATCTTTTATTGGATGAGCAAGAGCCTGCAGCTACTAGATTCTTGTTGCTCCTCGGAAAATGCTACATTAAGGAGTTTTGTACATCTATAGCACAATTTTCGAAAAATAGTATGAAAATGGGGTGTGTTGAGTAAATATTACGATAATAGTGTAGTAACGGTGCATACACAATGTGCACCTTCAATACAAAAGTATTTTTTCAAAAAAGGCACATATCATAAGTACATCTTCCTTAATATAGAAGGTATATATCAAATACGCCTTCTTTATTGTAGAAGACTCATATCAAGCATGCGCCTTTGTTAATGAGGAAGGGGCATTGCTGAAGTGCGCCTTCTTATTTATAAAGAAAACGCACTCAACTCATGTGCCTTCACTTTCCCTATATATACCCCAATTTCCATATTCTTCCCTCATTCTTGCATCTTTTAGTTTCGAAAATCTCTCAATGCCTCTCATTTCCTCTCTTTGAGCTACAGTGTGACTCTATTTTTCTCAACTAATCTATAAGTAACCATTGATCATCCTTTATTCCACAATAATTTTTGAATATGCAAATTACATTGTTAATACAGTAGTATTTATATTGTCCGTACGATAATATTTACATTGTCCATGTAAACTATAGTTAGATGATAATTTTTTTAGTGTTTATATTTTATTAATATGCATGTTGTATTTTATTCATTATTCATATGATAGTATATAATTATATAAGTTGTAATGGTTATGTAAAAAAATAAGTATGCAACCCATAAATTGTAGATGATTTTATCTATGCATTAGTGAAGCACATTTTCACTTAAAGCCATAGTATGCGATGAGATGCCCTACTGAGAAGTAAAATTGTGTAGGTGCGATGAGACGCTTTATTAAGAAGAAGGGAAGTCGTATGAATGCTTAAATTTATAGTGTATGATAAGATACCCCATGAGGAAGTAAAATCATGTGGGTGCTTGCATTTATGGTATGATGAGACACCTTACCAAGTTGTGAAATTGTGTGAGTATAATGAGATACCCTATTGAAAAGTAAAATTTTATAATATGTGATGAGACGCTCTACACTGAAATAAAATTATATAAACGCGATGAGACACCCCACTAAAAATGTGAAATTATTTGGGTGTTTCCATTTATAGTATGAGATGGTATTCCTAATTGAGAAGTAAAACTGTGTGGGTATCATGAACTATGCAAAATTGTATAGGCTTTATTGATTTTGTAATTCATGGATCAACAGGTTCTCAATAACTAATTATGTGAAGATAATTGTAAATCCCTATAATTTCCAACCTAAATCTTATATTAGATTCAAGTGCGCTAGACGATCGTAAGAGTCAACAAGACTAGATAAAACAAAAACCTTAAGATAATAATTGAAGATTTAAACATGTATTAACATATTAAACCCTAAATACATAAAAACATTACAGATTGTACCTGAAAGTGATAAAACCCTAAAATCCTAACTTTAAGCTTAAATAATGTGCTTATTCATTAGAATTATACTAAAACACTAATTGAATGTAAACACTTAACAATATGCTAAATCATATAAGCTATCAACCGATGATCAAAGACAACTTCCAATCGTTTATAAATGTGTACAATACTAAGTTAATTTATTAGAAACTATAATATTGCATTATAGGTTATATTAATCTCTTAACTATATAACTTAGTTAATATTAAATAAATTTAAGTGTTTAGTTAATGTTTAAACTATATATAGTCAATGTTAGTATTATAAATTGTGCTTTTCATACTAATTATATTAAGTATGATACTAAACCTTATATAGGGATATAAATACTCAAAGAAAGGTTCTAATAATTGTTTTTACTAATTATTTTATTTAATTCCTTATTTCCTTCTATTTCCTTAATTTTTCTCCTAATTATTTTTAATTCCATTATTATGTATATTAATTACATGTAAATTTTTAAGAGTTGACTAAATCAACATTCGACCATAGTCTAAATGTTAACTAAGTCAATACATGTCCTTTTCACCTAGAATCATTTTGCATTTTCTACGGATTGATTTTCTTTTTCTCTTGATTTTTTTTTCCTTTTCTTCTTCTCCTCCCCCCCCCCCCCCCCCCCCCCCCCCCCCCCCCCCCCTCCTTCTAGCTTCTTATTTTTACTTCCATTTCTTCACTTTTAACTTACAAAATTACTATATCCAATAGCATAACTTCTTACCCCTATTTAGAAGAAAAAGACGTATAATCCTTATGCTAATACTAGTATTTTATCTAAAGTATATTTACTCCTCTTTTTATTTAATCTTGAAACTAATATTTTCGATTAATTAGCTTATGTTTAGAAGATGATCCTTTACATATATTATCTTATTTCTTTCCAAAACTTATATATTATATACATGTAGAAACACATATAAGAAATACCCATACATGTATATATAAGTATAGAAACACATGTATACATATAGTATATATGCTTATATGGACAAAGTATGTAGGAATCTTAGTAGAATGCATAGTATAAACATACATATACATAGAAAAGATTTGGAAAAACACATGTACATTTGTTTGGGTATCCCTACACATGAGTACTCTTTATGTATATAACCAAAAATACTAAAAATATTAAGTATATATACATATAGCATACAAACCGAACCTATAAACATGCATATATATAAATCATATGAAAATTTCTTAAAATTAACTATGGAAATATGAAAATATGTATAAATATATGTATATAACCATATGTATGTGTGGGTATATGTACACGTACATATACTAGTACATTAAAAGTATATACATACATGAACATACACTTAATATGTATAAGCATGAGGACATAGGATGAATACATGTATATTATAACATAAATATTTAATATTAAATAATAAAATAATAATACATAATGTACATATATATGTATGTATGGGTCGAAACCCTTAAAGGGATAATTTAAACCCATAATACATTAATTAAGTTATTCTCATATTTCATAAACTTATGCCACGTTGGTAACTTATTCAAATAATCTAACTAAACTAAAATTATGGCAATAATAATACCTAATAATAAAAGTTCAAAATTTCAAGAATATAACAATTTAAAGGTTAATTAGATCATATATTAACAAAAAGAAAACACAAAACTAATAAATAAAACTATTTAAGTTGAAATACTAAATATATAATGATTTAAATTCATATTGTAAAGTGCAAGTCTTAATATGTAAAACGGACCCCACTACATGAACATACGTTCAAAAACAATAAAAATCTACTATAAGTTTATAAATATCGGAGTTAAAACAAAAAATCTATACGTGATTTAAGATTTAAGGAAAACCTAAGCTCATATAATGTTACCAATTTAAATATTATTACTTAGATAATAAAATTAGATATTATTACATATAAGATAAAACACTGTTTCCTAATTTAATCAAATTTTATCTCTAAAGAAGTACATTTGAACTTAGTAAGAACTTACTACAAGAATTTAAAGATACAAGGTAAAATGAAAAAGTTTACAAGTAATATAATATTTAAATGGAATAGAAATCATAAGATAGATAGTAAGTTAGATAGGTTGTTTAGCAGTATGTCTAGATACTTATTAGGTTACTTCATTTCTATTTATCGAGAAATATTGACCAAGAAGGCTAGTTGCCTGATGATTGTTAGGAGTTATATCGACTTTGGCCAAATGTATACTTCTGATGACTCTATACTTATTTTGTGCTTATAGTTAGTATGCTTAAATTTGTAATTATAGTTAGTATGCTTAAATTAAATATTAATAAGTTGATGCATAGGGGTTCGGGATATGAATGTACTTGACATTAATTAATTACTGTGCAAAATATTATTAAAGAAAATAATTGAAAATTTGGTTGTATGATTGATTGTGACATGATTTAAATGGTTTCCTGATATTGATTGATTACCACATAATCTAACTTAATCATGTTTGGCTTATCTTAAATTAAAAGGATCATACATCAACCATATATTACATTATTTGTTCTAATCGTTACCTCACGCATAGGTAAAAAGATGCCATACAGGGGTTAAGAGAGGCCATGCGACGATTGTTTCTATATATTGAATTAAAGTTTTTGAGTATGGTACACTCATATAAGGTTACTTTACCCTAACTTATGGGCTTATTAGGTATTGGAGACATCAACCATATGGTTGAGGGTTGAGTTTAAAAACCTCCGCTATAAGGTATGAGTATAGATTGCAAGGATCACCTTATCGCTAGACTTGAGGTTTTCTATAATATTAAATTTCTTAGAAGTATAAATGTATTTCGTGAAATACAAATTTAAATTTATGGTTAAAAACCTAAGAACTAGATCCCGATTGTGATTGATGCCGATGTATCTCTAACCTTTACCTTATAGGACGATAAAATCCAATGTTATATATAATACCGGTTAATTGCATATATTAATTAGCATACTGCATGTATATGCATTCATATTTTTGTAATAATTTATTTGATAATCTACGTATCAGTATAGCATAAGGAATAACTCATTAAGCTCTTGTAGCTTACTTCCCAATAGTTTTTCTTTTGTAGGTTGATAGATAATCAGACGTGGGTTAAGAATCGAGCGCTGAGTGCATGTATTGAGATGTTTTAGAGGTTAGAATTAGAGAGAGATTACTTAGTTTATGTGAAACTTTAAATATAAATACCACTTATATATTTAGATTTAATAAGTTTGAATTTTAAGTTTATACTATTTGATTTAATCATTTGCTAGAGGATACCGATTCTTTGTGGTTTTAACAAATTATGGAATATTAGATATCCATAGTCATTTATATTTTATAATATGTTAATTAATTAACAATTCAACAACTTTACTGATTAATAATTTAGAGTTTTATAATCTTTGACTTGTAAGATGGTTTCTATATCATGAATACACACATAATATGGTAATTTTAGGAAATCCTATAAGACCCCCTTTAAGGTCTTGACAATAATTGTGTATGCAGGAGGGAACATAGTCAATGGAAGTAAGGGTCCAAATATGATAGGGACCTAGTGAAAAAGTTGAATATGAGGAAGGATTCCAATTTCAATCATTTCCTCTAGCGGATTTGTGTAAGTATTGGAGTTAATCCTTGTGGGGTTGAGCTTATTCATCGATACCCTTCTTATTATGAGAAAGATGTTTTGTACACTTTGATGGTCATTATAGACGATGATGATGTGGAAAACTTTATTATAATGACTGACACATTTGAAGAAAACTAGATATAAGAGATATATGTTAAGGGTTCCAATCAGCCAAGCTGGAATATTGTTGAAAACACTTTATGGGTTGGGTCTTCCAATAATCCTCAACCTTATGTGCAACAAACCAATGAAGACTACACTATGTACAATGGATTAGAAACTTATTCGGTTAAAGACCTTACTTTTGGAGAGGGTGGTGTAAATTAAGAGACAATTAATACAGAGATAAGGTCAATCTTACAGAATGAACTAGGCTATGACCTTGATGAAGAACTGATTCCTATGGGACCCGAAATAAATGTTGAGGGGGACTAGGTGAGGGTTGCATTTGAAGTAGAGGAAGAAATTTGTAGAAATGGAAAATACTGTAGATTATGTAGCCATGTCAAAATATATATCAAGTAACATTCCATCCGTACTTTAGTTTACTATTAGCTAAGGGATTAGGATGGCTCCTCAATATAATTAGATTGGGATGCTAACATACTAAGTTAGAGATCCAATTCCATACATTGAAGGCACACCCATGGATCGTACTTTTTTATTTACACTAAAGACATGGCTAAGGAATGAACCTTCTATACAAACAAGAAAGGCATGACCCTGGATTGCGCCTTCAATACAAAAAATACACTTATAGTGAAGGCATGCACGTAGCATGCCTTCACTACACTATTCTCATAAAATTTACTCGAAGCACTCTATTTTTGTATTATTTTTCAAAAATTGCTCTATAGATGTACAAAACTCCCGCATTGAGTGCTACCATTGGCTCCAGTTATTACACTTATGTGTGATTGTGAGTTACTTGACACAACATGTCAATGTTAATACAATTAATGGATCAATATCTTTTGGTTAATTGATTTTTTTTTTTTCTTTTTTTTTTCTGTTGGTATCTTAGATGACAGAATAGTAGAAAAAATCGATAAACTAATTGCAATTTATGGTGACCATTCATTAAAACATAAACTTTTAGCCCTTTTCCTTATAAATGTGTATTTTCTTCTATTTTTATAATGAGTCTTCTATTAGTTGGATTATAATAAAAATGATGAGGTCAGTCTTTAAGAATCATTACATTTTGATTTTCCTTATCGAAAAATGAAAAAACAAACCCTTTTGTCTTCACTCTTCAAATCTACATCCAATTGGTACGAACAGTACCTTCAACAAATCTAAATAATTTCAAATGTTTTGGGTATATAATTATTTTTTGTTTTCTTTAATTGTCTTTTAGTTTCTATTACTAAATTTTAAGGATGTAAATGCATATTTATGTTTATGTTGCTTTAGTTGAAGCAAATGGAATTAACGATATTAGATATGGTGGATAATTTTAGACTCCATATTTGGAAACAACTTCTAAAAACAATATCATTCTTATAATACAAAGAACAAAGATAATTGATAATCGTAACTATGAGACTTCAACTATTTAAATAGAGGTACTTTGTTATAAGGATTTTTTATGTCATCCTACAAGTGTTATACAACTTAGAACCTATCTACTCATATGAAGACTCTATGCGATCAATACCTTTGTGTAAGGATGGAAGTCAAGAGTACTTTTAACCAACTGCAATAAGTTTAAAAAATTTCTTATAATATCTTTGGAGATGCACATTATGACCTTGTCTAGTATTTATGTATTAAGCTGCCTTATAACTTATAAAGTGCAACTTATGTTTATGTACAACATTACTTTATAATTTAAATGACAAATTCTATTAAATTAGTTGGATGTTTAAAGGGTTTATTTGTATTTATCTATTTCATAATCATAAATGTTCTTACTGTAATTTTTCATGAAGTAACATAGGAGTGATGTTGAACATATTCTAGGTATCACAAAGTTATTATACTATGTTTATTGCTATGTAATTACACTTAGAACAAGTATGACAATCACTTGTTTCTATGCATTGTTGATTCTCTTCTCTTATTTATAGTGACATAATATATTTATATTAACTTGTATAATTAAAAAAAATGATGGCTATATATCCTCGAAGAATTGTAGGTAACGTAGGAGCTTATTAGAAGGAGATAAAAATGTGCGTCTTCAATACTTAGGTATGTTAGATAATTTTAGCATAATGTGAAAAGATTATGTCTATATTCATGTTAATATGGATATTAACAAGTTGTGTTAATATTGATAATGGAAAGTCAAACATAAACATTTAAATCAAATTAACGCCATGAGATATAATAGAAATTTTATTTTTTGCTTGCAAATTAAATCTTTGTGGATGGCATATTTAGGGATTCTTGTTGTAGAAATTTTTTAATAGAAAGCTTAGAAGTTGACAAATTGGTTTCTACTCTATAAAACTATTATCTAAATATTAAGCTAGAAACACATCTTGTTAAAAATACACATAAATCGATATGGAATTTCTACGTAACTTTTCTCTTATTTGCCATGACCAATTTGGAATGAAGTGGTTGTAATATTTAAACATAAGTACGATGGAATTTCCATTTATTATAACTAAAATTGAGTGGGTAATAATATTGAAATTAGGCATTAAAACAAATATATTTAGAATAGTGAATATATTTACAATGTTATATCGGTATATGATTATTTACAAAACTTATGCATAAAAGAATTAACCACGCTTCTTTTCTATGCAAAATAAGAATCCTATTGTAATTATAAAAAATTTACGTATACCATCTATTACAAGTGAAAAATGTCAAGCCTATAATCAGGGAAGGTAAAATCAAAATAAGCATAATCTTAGTGCAATTGTTTAAAATCAAATTGCATAGCCTATTCAAAATATAAAAACTATCATAAGGAAACTTCATATATTCATGTACAAAGCAAGAAAAAAAAAAAAAGAGGTAGGTAAGTTGGAGGGGAAGGGAAATTCATTGGTACTCATATATATGTAATCAAGATTCATTAACACTTTATAGTTAAGAAAACAAAACTATTCTTTTTATTTTTCCTAACGTTATTCTAATATCAAATATGCACCTAAAACATTAAGTTTAAAAAATATATGTAATTTTATAGACTATGAACAATCGTTCCTCATGTCCTCTTTCCCATCCATGACTTCGTCCAAATATATATCTTATGATCATGAAATTTTAATCTATCTTCAATTCTATATATATTAAATGAAATCATTAGTTTTTATGAAGAACACTAAATATAACTTCCATCGAAAAGAAAAAAAAAAGAAACAAAGGAATTTTCATGTCACTCAAATTTTGATTAAAAAAATGATAAAAGGTGAGGAATATGATTTTTAGCATTTTATAAAATATGCCAAACATAGTAAACATTGTATTAATGGCATTTGCCATTGCTTAGTCTTAGTATGAGAAAGTAGTCTTTTATACTTTATTACTCATAACTTCAAAAATAGTTTAAAACTTCCAAGTAAAAGATTGAATTGTCTCATTTATAAAAAATGCACAACCAAATAGAATATTTTTCTAGTGATGATTTATCTGAACAAATGGGACATATACCATATTGTACTTATTAGTTTTATAAGTAGCGTTGAAATGACTACATCACCAAAACAAGCATAATCTGCTTCTAATAAACCATCATACCAAAAAAAGTTTGTCATCTTATTTTTACTATCAACATAAAATAAGTAGAATAGGTTGCTACTATTTGATTATAACTAACATAAATTATTTAGTAGACTTTAACAATCCCTAATACTAAACATATCTATTTTTTTCCTCTGCAAAAAATTTTAGAGAGATTGTATAAGATCCCCTAAAACTTTAACTTTGGTGTAGATTACTCTCTTAAACTTCCAAAGTGTTTTTTTTTTTTTTTTTATCTTTAAACTTTAATAAATTGGTAAAAAACTTCCTAAGTTAATAATAGCTTTTTAAACTTTGATTTTTATATATAAATACCCCTCCTAAACTATGAGGTATTTAGGAAGTGTTTATGTACCAAAATCAAAGTTTAGTGGTTGTTTATATACCAAAATCAAAGTTAAAAGGGATCAAAGGGTTAGTTGCCAATTTATAAAAGTTTAGATACCAAAAAGCATACTTTAAAAGTTTAGGAGGATAATTTGCATCAAAGTTAAAGTTTATAGGGATTATTTACATTTTCCTCAAAAAAATTTGTAGGTATTATTTGTACAATCAACATTTTGTGATTTGCTTACTTCATTTTTCAAGATTGAATATGCCTTAGTTGCTTTGATCATAATGTTATGCATAATTGAGAGTACACCATTGAATATTTCGATTATCTTTCTATTAGATCTAATTAGATGCTTTTGTTTCTTGGGAATAAATGAATGGTTATGGGTAGAATTAAATTCAATCACTTCCCACTTATCTCCTTCTATCTTAAATTTGACATAAGTATTACATTCACATCTTTTCAATTCGTTTTTCCTCAAAAGGCAAAATCTCTAGACTAAATCCCTCACAATAGCATGAAAATTTGCATGTATGTAATTCATTCTTGCGGTTGTAATATTTTTTATTTTTATGCACCTTAAAACCTAAAATGCATGCATATACATTATAAGTATTAAATTCAATAACTTCCCATACACCTCCTTCTATCTTAAATTTGACATAAGCATAAAATACATATCTTTACTGAAAAATACCATACTAATTTTAAAGTTGAAATCTAATTCTAAACAATACACAACTCCTTCATCTATACCCATTGCTTTTTTGTAAAGCTACTTTTTTAATGTTTGTACCTATATTAAACTATACATCATGAATATTATAAGGGAAAAAAATTTGAAACTTCTATTAATAGTTAATGTCAAATCATTTTGTATATATATATATATATTAATAATTTTTTATGTGAAGATTTTAGGTCTTATATGTTAATATATCAATTAGCATATAACAAACAATTCAAAAACTTTTTTTTTTATCACATAAATCACAATAAACGTATCTATCCTTTAACATAAAAAGAAGTCTTTTCTTCATATGATGACCGTAAAAGAGTCGACATCAAAATTGTTATGAGACATAATAAAGTTTATTTTTGTAATACAAATAAAAACTTAATTGCTTATTAAATGTTAGAAAAAATATATAAGTGCTTTTTGAAACACCTATTTGAAGCAACTCCATCCATTAGATTGCGATATATAGAAAATTGGTCCCACATATGGTCCCATTCTTTTTGTGTATATATCTCTTTATTGTATATATCTATCATCCAATTGAAGATGTGGATAGAGATAGGTGGTTTATAATTCCTTCCATCTTTTACTCATTTTATAATTCCACCCGTCTTTCACTCATTTAATATAATTTAATATATTTAATATAGATACATGATTGTTTAAAGAGAAAGAATATCACTTAGAATAAAAATCACCAACATAGAATCTAGTACTAGAAGCACTAAATTTCTACCATTGCTAAAATGTCATTATAGATTTAATTGGAAATTGATAAGCTAGCTCCTTGCTTGTTTTGGGTTGACGATGATCTTTGTATTTTGTAACTTTGTTATTATTTCTTTTATATTAATGTTAATTTTATTTTCACCCAAATCTTTTCTCCAAACGAAGACCCTAAAAGGAAAAGTAGTGATGTTTATGTCCATGCATGCTTAGTAATAAGCAATCAAAATATCATATGAACTTGCAATTGCGATCATGTATAATAGTTTACCCAATTCAATTAAACAAAGTTCAATAGTGATCAACTAATGTATTAATCTTATTTTCAACAAAAAAAAAAATGCATGAACTTCAAAAGTTCAATAAAAAATAGCAACATAAACTGCAATATGGATACTCTTGCTCGATGAGTAAAGGTCTAATGAGATGGTGTAGGATTAAATAAAAAAAGAAAAGAAAAGAAAAAACCTTGTGAAAATATATAAAATTATAAACTAAAATATTTCCTTTTGATTATTAAATAGGTAATGGTTAAAACTCCTACAGATAGTTGTGTTCTAAGTGTATAGAGTGGTGATGAATTTTCTCAAAGTATGAAGAACTGAAAGCTGCTTAAGATGTATAGAAATATGAATGTTCAATTTTCCATAGGTAAGGGAATTAATGTTGCTGTATAAATAGAAAAAAGTTAGAGTTGGCTTTTAATGGTAATAAAAATGTATGTTGGGAGTCAACGATAATTAATATATTACGCACAACAATTAACATTTTACTCTTTAGCATAACGTTTTAATTAACTGTTTGAATGACAACAATAATTTGGAGTTGTTTACCATATGAAAAATCTATATGGCGTACAATGCTTAATGAATCTTTTCTCTCTTAATGGGAGAAAAGTGCATTACTTACTACTTAGTTGAATACCTGTTTTTTGTGTATAAATATAATTTTTGTTCTGAATGTTTAACCACTATTTTATTTAAATCCTTAACATTTTTTAACTTTTACAAATTACAATTCATGTTAAAATATCAGTTTGTAGCTTAAATTGGAAAATGATCAAACATTAAGGATTAAAAACGTATTAGTATATAGGACTCTATAAAATTTTTTAATAATGCAAAATAGTGATACAGTTTTACAAAACAAATTTATTTTCATCTTTGTTCAATCTTTTTTTTTTCTTAACATATAGTGCAAGACATAACATAGAATGGGTTCCACATGATCTACCTACATTAGATTCAAGTCCAACTCATCTGTTTATGTTGGATAATTGTAACATTTATTGTACAGCTCTGTTTACTCTATTAGTTAGTTTTAGTTGCTTGGTAGTTATAATAGATCAGTATTTATAGTGTTAGTCTTCTTTTTACAAAACAAACTCTTTAAACATTTTGATTAAGCTGATTCTTATACACATTCTAATCAACCAAACGATTCTGTCTTGTTTGATACATTTCTAAGCTACATGGATAATGTTAAATAGTCTCCCAACAATGATCATTGCGAAGTGGGAAGTACCTCTATTGAGAGTTCACTTCCTAATCTTCTTGTACGCAGATCTACTCGTCTTAAGCATCTTCCCACTTAGCTTAAGGATTACGTTTTTACTGTCCTTTCTCAACAATCTAGTGATGCTCTTAATAATGGTGTTTCTTTCTCTATTCCTTATCCACTTTTTAATTCTAATGCTTTTTCCCATTTTCCTTAAGAGTATATGACATCATTTGCTAACATGTTGGCCATCAAAGAAACCCCTTATTATTCACAAACAATAAGACATAAGGAAAGGTTAGATGCTATGGAAAAGGAGTTGATGTACTTGAGAGTAATGACACTTGGGAGCTAACTGAATTACCACCAAATAAGCAGCCTATAGGTTGTAAATGGATTTATAAAGTTAAGTATAGGCTAGATGGGAATGTTAAGAGGTGTAAAGCCTGATATGTGGCTAAAGGCTATAGTTAAGTTGGGGTTAAAGACTTCAATGATACTTTTTCACCTATTGTGAAATTAAGTACTGTACGCATTCTAATTGCCATGGCAACTGCTAAAGCTTGGCCTTTGCTTCAATTGATGTAAATAATGCATTTTTGCATGAGTTTTTAGATGAGGACATTTACATGTTGCCTCCATAAAGTTATATAAAGCAAAAGCCAATCAAGTATGCAAACTTAAAAGATCTTTATATGGTCTCAAACAGGTGTCTAGGCAATGGAACTTAGAAATTTCTCATTTTTTACTTTCACTTAGGTATAAGCAATCCAAACATGACACTTCTCTTTTTATTCTTCATCATCATTTTGGTTTTGTTACTTTACTACTTTATGTTGATGATATTCTCGTAATAGGATCCAATGATGCCTTGATTTCTGATTTAAAAACTAAGTTACATAGTGCTATTACAATTAAAGACTTAGATTTTGCAAGATACATCTTAGGTATTGAGTTGTGTAGGATAGAATAAGGGCGTTTCATCAATCACATAAGTTTTTGGTAGATGTTTCAACTCAATCAAGTATGACTACTTGTAAATCAGCTCCTACTTCTCTTCTTATTGGTTTAAAATTAGAAAATGACTAGGGTGAATTACTGGATAATCCTACACCTTTTCATCGGCTTATTAAGCAATTGTCTTGTCTTCCTTTTACTAGACCTGACATTAGCTTTGTAATATATTGTTTGAGTAAGTTCCTATCCAAGTCGAGACTTTCTCATCTTCATGCTGCCACACGTGTGCTTAGATACCTTAAAGGAACACTTTCTCACAATTTGTTTTGCTCCTCATCCAATGATTTGCATCTTCATGCTTATTCTAATTCAAATTAGGTTGTAGATCTTCTTGATCAAAGTCAATTAGTGGTTTTTGCATCTTCCTTGGATCAGCTCTAGTGTCCTAGAAAATTAAAAAAAAAAAAAACAATCTACTGTCTTAGCTTCTTCAATAGAAGTTGAGTATAGAAGCTTTGTTGCTATAACAAAAGAAGTACTTTAGACATCCTACATTCTTTATGATCTTTACGTTTCAATGCCACTTCCTGTATCCTTGAAGTGTGACAAGTCCACAATTTTAATTGCTCAAAATCCTTCTCCTCATGCTAAGACTAAGCATATTGATATAGACATCTACTTCATACATGATCATATTAACTTAGGATTTCTTACTGTTGATTATGCTCCTATACAACTTCAACTTGCTAACATCTATACTAAGGCATTGCTTGAACCGCGCTTAATTTTTCTTAGATCTAAGTTAGCTTTTTGTTCATTATCAACTTGAGGGGAGGATGATAGAGTATTACAAAACTAATTTATTTTCGTCTTTGTTTAATCTTTATCTTACCTATAGTGTAGGACACAATGTAGAACAGGTTCCATCTGATCTACCTACATCAAATTCAAGTTAAACACATCTATCTATGTTGGATAACTGCAACAGTTATTGTATAGCTATATTTGCTCTATTAGTTAGTTTTCGTTGTTAGTTAGTTAGATTAGATCAATATGTGTAGTGTTTGTCATCTTGTTGAAGAACTAAAGAGTCATATTCAATGACAAGATTAGCTCAATAAATCATATTTTCTCTCTTGTTTTCAATCATCAGAAACTCTTACAACTCGTTCACTTTACGAAATAGAATGAGAGAGAATAAAATTAGAATTTCGTAAGGAATAAAATAAGGATGTAATATATATTACTTTGTTTAGTTGAATTTATAAATAATTTAAGAATAGATATATAATATAACTTTAATGATTAAATTATTCTTAATTCATTTTATTTCTCAACTAATCCTAAAGTAATAGGTAGTGGCGGTAGCGATAGTAACGGCAACTGTAGTGGTAATGGTGATGAAGGTGATGATGATAGTGATAGTAGTGGCACTGGTGGTGGCGGTGGAGGTGGAGATGGCGGTGGCGGTGGTTATGATAATCAGTGGTGGTAACGGTAACGATAATGTGATGGCAGCGGCAACAACAATGATGGTGGTGGCGGTAGCGACAATGATTTGGTAGCAGCGACGGTGATCTGGTAGCAATGACTGTAGTCAGTGGTGATGGCAGTGGTGATCATGATAATGATAGTGTTAGCAATAGTGATGAATCATAACTCTTTGGTTGAATTAAAAAATTCATATTACTTGATTTTAAGAAATAGAAATTTTTATAGAATTACGATTCTATGATAAAAAATCAAGTAAATGTCGTATTAAGGAATAAAGAGGGAATGTAATTCCTCCTATATGAATGGCCATTAATAGCAAATACAAACAAATAGTACCATTTAGAAATATTACGGATAGAGTTTAGAGATCTTTAAAGATGATGGATTCTTAAGTTGCTGATAAAGACGTTTTAAGGAGATCATGAAAATTCTTATGAAAATAGGTATAGGATATCAGATATGCCCGGTCCAAAACCAAAAAGATTCCTATATAGATTGATAAGGAATGACAACAATTTATGAAGATTTTATTTATTTATGTCATCTGGAACATCATCAAGGAAGGCCTATCTCCCTCAACAGAATATAATGCCCTGTTACCTGACTATTTCGATTATTATCATTGTGGATAAGCAACGCAACTCACCAAAAACTGAACGTACCCATAGAACACGTTAACAGTACATCCATTGTCATTATTAGGTTCGGCTGTCCCTCTGGTCATTCAAGGAAAACGAGAGTGCAAATTCTAATATAAGCGATGGATCATTAAGGATGGGATAGAAGTTGATTACAGCAAGGACATAGCTGATGATAGATCCAACCTTCTTTCTTATTCCCAAGATAAGAATGCATGCAACTTGATTGCTTGCATGTATATTTTGAACATTTATGTTAAAAAATTTGTATGAACAGAAAGTGATCTCTAATCTAGCAATCCAAGTAAAGAACTCATTAGGGGAAAAGAATAGTAAATTATATTTTATATACCTCTATTCTCACCATTTGTCATTTTGCATATATATGTGGCTTTTTAACTCTATATATACTTGTCTTTTATTATTATTAATTGTTCTTAATTAGTTACCATGTGTCAGTTTTTTATTGGTTTACAATAACTAATATCATAAGATAATATTTATAATTTTTTTTTATCAAAAGTTATGATGGAAATAATAATAAATTAAATAATTAACTTTTCTTTTTTATTTGGTGGTTGATGGTCGCCTATAGCCTGGTTGGGTTATGCCCTTTTCTCAACGTGGTGAGTTGCCTTCCATTACAATGAGTGAGTTGCAACTAATCACACTTTTTAGGGCCTTGCAGTAATTCTAAGGCTCGGAAGCGGCTATTTTTACCATCTATGTGGGGTAAAAAAAACTCCATTGAGTTGGTTAGTTAGTGCTTTAACTCGATTTTTGTTTGATTTTATTTTATTTTTTAATGTATTATTTAATTATTTTTATTATATCGGATAATCAAATATAGATAATATTACGTGTCCAGCTAATCAACAGTAACTAAAAGGTACGGAAAATAAATAGAATACAAATATGCGAAGTAATAAATGGTCAAGATACCTGTCTGCAAAATGTAAAGTATAAAAAAGAAATTACATAGACAATTTATGCATATATTATAAATATGGGTCAACATCTTAGAGGTTAATTACTCTGCAGTTTCTCTAGGTATGAGATTCTGAGACAATCAAATTGTTTAGAAATGTTAGGTAAAAGGCATCGTTAATGGTACGTAGTGTAAAAATCTTCACTACTGTTGAAAAGTAAAAGCTAAAGCTCTTTCTATGAAGGAACAAGAAGAACCGAAAAGCATATTCATTTAGATCGATATCCTTAACTCCCAAAGATTCATGCAAGCTGTAATCGCAACTTAAATATAAAGCAGGAACTTGAAAGCTAATTGACCAAGTTGAATAAAGTACCTATTTTCCATTGGATAAATATCATTTTTCATGACAAAGATATATGAAAAACAAAATTACCTGTATTTTTGTTTTCATACTTTGCGTACTTATGTCTTATTACTCAGGTAGATCAACTGAACATGTGACAAGTTCTAATTGTTTTACAAAAATTTATTTTATAAAATAATATTATTAAATATATTTAATTACATAATATAAGATAATAAAAAATTACAAAAGGAAAAGAAAACAGCAAGGGGAAGAAAAATTAAAAGAAGGTTCAGAAATTGGTTAGCCACCCCAGCGCTATGTTTGGATTAGGAGAAGGAATAAGCATTGATAGAATTTAAAGAAAATTTTCACTTTTGTCGTATGAACTAGTCGCAACCACCATCTTTTACATCAGTACAATTTTCATCTTCACTTATGTGTTTATCACATTATATGCTGTGTTAAGTTTAAAAAGAAAAATTAAAAATTAAAAAGAAGAGATTAAGGAATTAAAGGAGAAAATTAGAAAATAAAAATTGAATCGAAGAAGGCTAAAAATGAAAATGGTCTTGTTGAAAGTTAAAGAAACTTGAAATACAAAATTTAGTCTTCGAAATCTAATTTGGAGGACTCTAAACAATCAATTACTAAGTTTATGGAAGGTTAAGAGAAGATAGAAATGCTTTTAAAACACCAAAGGTTAGGACTAGATAAAAATATGATAAGATAGAGTGGGAATAACGAGAATAAGGATTGCAAGGGTACTCTGGGAAAACGATAAATAGAATTTACAAGTCATTGTGGGAAGCTTGGACAAATCGCACACAATTGTGTACTCCAAAAGAATGGAAGTATAAATAGGAAGACCAAGATATTTTATGTTATTAAGGGACAAACGTTTTTTCGTAACACTAGTATCAAAAGATCCAACTTAAAGTGGTATGTTCAAAGAAATGATCTCTTATTTTTTCTAAAAAATTTTAAGGTATATAGCGCTTGTTCACAAGACATTGATGGAGACATCTAAGTCAGCATCAATCACTTTAAAGGATACAATAAGTGTAAACTACAAGTAATGATGAATAATATTCTTATTAATAATAAATTTACAATTAAGAATATGTTGCCTGTTGATGGATTAAATCATAACTTAATCAACCAAAGTTAATTATGTGATGTCCATCAGTAAATCACATTATTTACATTAAAATATTGAAAAAATAAACAATGACCAAACTTGTTGTGTAGGGCATAGACACGAAAATAAATGTTAAGTCAATTTTGATGACGTTTTAAATTTTAGTGAAACTTATGCATCTATAAAAGACAATTATAGTTTATTATCACATACAATTCAGCAAGAATATTCACTAAGAGTGAGTGGGTATATGCTGGATGTGGTATAAAGCATTACCCATATCCTCTCCTATAAAGTATCAATTCTTAAATTTTGAAACTATAAATTACCTTAGAGTATCCTAAAACTTATACCTTATGAAAACTTCAGATTATAGGGTATCTTATAGAACTAATAAAATCTTCCTATATTTTCAAAAAGTTCAAGCTTCTATTATATTTAAAAACTAATTCATTTGTGATATTATAAGTTCTTTTATATGCAAAATTAATGGAACTTGGGGCAAAACTTGTGTGACATGTAGCAAAATTTGTTATATTTATTATATATAAAAAATAACTTTTTCTATTTTCATTATTTCAGTATATGATATTAAATAGAACTTATGGGACCTATAGTAAATTAAAACAAAATTATTATTCATAAAAGTTAAAATATCACATATTAATTGGATCACTTCTGCATTCATTAGCCATAAAAGATGACCTTGGCGACAAATGTCATGCCTCCAATTTCTTAGTTTCTCGAATGGGCGGGAGTTTAAAAATGACGACCTTTCGATTGAGATGTGATTTATCCCACTTCCTATCGTGTTCAGCATCAGTTTAGAGAATTAGTCCTCCACTTGGCCTCTAGTGCAATATATATATGTTACTCCCTTTGTTGACTACTTGAACACAAGAGTTAAATGTTGATATTCGGTTTTTGCTCATTAGCATACTTGTTAATTTAGGCATCGATATGCCATATATGTTGAATCTCTTAGCATACCTCTAGAAAGATGACACGCGATATTTATGCAGAGTATTTTAAATCCATTCTTGGTTTGAATTTAAGCTTACGGTGTGAACAGTTATCATAAGTATCATTATATCACATAACCACCTACTCTCCCTACATATCCTTACATATCAAGAAAGATATCAAATTAAGAAACTTTCACATATTTTAACAATTATTCCGATAATTGCCTTAGACATTACAGCCAGCTATAAATATGGGAAAAAAAAAAACTTCATAAGCTCTCTTAAACCCTTCACTCATATACTTTTTATAAAAAGTCACCCTACTAACTTATACACCGGACTGACCCTGATATCAAGCATCTCATTCTTTTTTGCAAGATTTTCCTTGATCCCAAGCTTCACCAACAACAGTACACATATGGATTGTTAATAATAGAAGAAAGAATATCAAACATAACAACAACCTTATGCTGATCATATGAAACATTTGGTTTACTATAGCTTTTCTAGTGAAGCACATATAAGTCGCTTAGCAACTATGCTATAGCCACAATTTGTCTAGTTGTTTGGTCTTGAAAGGTACAAGTAGAGGAATTAATTGTTGCAACGAAAGAATGTTAGCTTAGAAGTTTAGGTATAGAAAGTAGATTGTATATGAAATGAGGAACAAAGAAAACATTCTTGATAACAAATGATGGTGTTATTTGAATTGAACCAATAAGGGAAACATAAAATGTTCTATTATCTAGTAGTTTAACTGTAATTGGATGTTGCAGCTATCGGGTATCATGTAATAGTGAACGAAAGGGGGTAATATGATTTGTAGCTTTAGTGTCAATTACTCGAAATTCCTCATTATTATGAGAAGTACTAAAACAAGTAGAGTAATTATTGATGCCTGCAAATTGCACCATATTGATAGTTGACTTCTCCTTAGAACTCATCATTTTACAAACTTCTTCACACATTAGCTGTAGAAATTGTTTTGTCAACAGTAGACCCTTGCAATTGTTGCATGTTTGCACAAACTTCATTAAGATATAAGTCCAATAGAGTTAAAGGTAAATAAGAACTTTTTAGAGAAACATATATTTTATTAGCTCTTCTTCCCTTAGAAATCCTCTTTCTTTTATATCATTTAGGATAACTAATGAGCTGAAAGCAATTTTCAACTAAATGTCCCTCTTGCTTACAATGTTTGCATATCAATTCCCCTTTTTCCCTTTTCCAGTCAACAAAGCTTATTGAATTTACTTCTCTACCCTATTTCTTACTCAATGCATAAGCCGAAGCCTCCACATTAGTTCCCATGAGACTAATAACTTGTCTTTGTGACTAATCGAATGTAATGGATCCATTGATAGCACCTGATTTTGAATTCCTTCATAGATATCACTTAGTCCCATTAAAAATTGCATGAGCTTTGATTGAGACTCAAATTCAACTACATGTTCCTTAAGTGCACAAGTACAGTTTTCTAGAATACTAAATGAATAGATTAGATATGCATTCAACTTATACAACTTACCCCAACACTTTTTGAGCTTATTACAATATAATGCTACACTTTGATAAACTAATGGAACATTAGAATTTCCATATTGTTAAGTGATTTCTTTCCATAAATGAAATGCTGACTAAGCATAAATGAAGCATTGTACAATATCGAGGGTCATAGAATTAAGAATCTAACTTCTTATCATATAGTCATACCTTAACTATTTGACTAATTTAGAGGATTCATCATCATGTTTAGTAATAGAACCTTTAATAAACCCTAATTTCAATTTGGCACCAAGGCCCATATTTACCGATCTACTCCATGACAAATAGTTGCTATCATTAAAAACCAACCCATTGATTGACATAGATGGATTATCAAATCTAGAAATGTAAAATGGATTTGTAACAGAAACATTAGAAATTCCTCATGAAGTGTGATCTGTAAGAGTACTCATCATGTTATCAAAATAAAACTTCAAGATGAGCTAATTACTTAGATCTTTACTCTAATACCATGTGAAAATTACAACTTGTTATTGAATTTGATTGGAATTTGAATGAAGATGGAACGGAGAAAGCTATAGCCAAAGTTATGTGTGTGAATTGGTTTTGATGAAAAAGTGATTCTCGACTAGTTAGAATTGATACATCAATAGGAGGTATTTATACAATACTAACTTAAAAAACTCTATTGCATATGTGGCTTAATAGAAAGAAATATAAATACAGCTCAACATTTCAACATCTCATCACATAGTCCTTTCCTATGGCAAATGAAACTTACTAGATATGGCTTCTTGCATTCTTAACTTTTATCTACTTGGTTATTTTCCCAAATAAAGTGATGTGTATGGTAACAGTTAGAGAGAGATGAACCACAATTATCTATGCATTTTGACCCAATGCCGACATTGTTTAGGTTCCATAATAATCTTTGGGTGACGTTTAATTGATTTTTCAAGGATAAAATTTAATTATTCTCCTCTTATAGATAAAATTTTACGTATGATTAGAGAAATAACCATTTTTTGAGAAAAAACTATTGTTACAAAATAAAGAATTCAAATTGAGTAGCTAAGGCATTTATGCTTAGGTAGAAACCCCTATATCTCAACTTCCAAGTAGACAAGATGGCATCCTTTATAATATCAAAGGAATATATATTCTTTAGTCTTTTACTCATATTTCTAAATATATTCTTAAGACATTAACAAAACTATTAAAAAAGCTATTGTTTTTCTATTCTATCATTTTAGAATTATAATTTTATTATTATCTTATTCCATTTATACATTAAACTAATCATATGGACAACTGGTTTGTCAAATCCCACTATGTATACTTGGATTCATACCTAAATTTAATTATTTTTCTCTCGCATTCTTTCAATTGGGGTAGGATAAAACTCTTATAGTTCGACACTTATTTTTTAGTACAATTTCATTAAATTTGTCACAATTTTGAGATAAAAGCATGCTTGTGTGGATAATAGCTTAATAAGGGAGTTTCAATTACTATAGTATCTTTTAGATTATCCTTACTTTTGTTTTTATTTTATTTGTATTGTATTTGTAATACTTATATATTTAATCTATATTTATTTAAAATCTCTCCATCAATTGAAAGGTTATCTAATTTATATATGATATATTCTAGCTTAAAACCTGATATTTGGATAATTTTTTTTTCAATTTTCATTAAAATTATGATAAGGACAATGACTAAGGAGTGAAAGTTAGACAATGAAAGATTACATATTTCTACAAAACAAGTTTAAGGACAATGTGATATTCTAAAAATAGAGCTAGGACGTGCATTCTAATGTAATGACTTAGAAACATAACTTTAAGGTTAAACATGCTCGATAGAAAAAAGTTATGCTAAGGATAAAGCCATCAAGCCAAATACAAAAAAGTGAATAATACTTTAATGTGAGCGATTCAATCCTCACGAACACTCACCTTTTCTTTTCTAAATTAGATAATTGAATTATAAAAAAAAATCAATGTTTTACATAATTTGCATAAATACCCCTAAAATCTAGACCCTTTAGTTGATAACATCATAACACATATCCACTTTTATATTTGAGTTATATACTTGATATTGCTTTCAATTGGTAGATCATTGATAGCTATTTGCTAAAAACTGTTGTCGCATATAAGATAATTTTTAATTACATATAGACATTTGTTGCCTTAAGTTTGAGGCCTTGTCCTCAGATTAAAAAAAAAAAAAGCATTCAAATTCAATTTCAACTAGATGACACACATATAAAATAAAATAGCTAAACGAAGCCTAAAAAGAAATCTATTAAAGGGGGAAAAAGAAATACAAGTGCTTTTAAGGGTTACTTTTATAAATAGTACTCAAACTTTGCTAAAATAAGGAATTTACTATCTATATATTAGAAATATCAATTTATTACTTAATTAAAGTTTTCATAGTTATTTTTGCTACCAAAACTAATTTTGTTGGATTTGAATAATCTCCATTTACTTTTATTCAATTTTCCTTTATCTACAAATCAATGGTTGAAGTTATTTTGATTTTTGAAATATCCTTTAATATTATCATCATATTCCTTTTAATTTTAACTATTAATTACACGTAATAGTATCATAATAATATCATAAAAAGATAGATTGAGGAAAATTAAGAAAAATTAAATGGAGAAAATATATTTTTTACTCTGTTAAGTTCATTTGTTGATATGGACATAAGGCTGAATTAGGAATTAAACGCTCTTATCAAGTAGCCATCGACCAGTCCTCCATCCTAATGTGATTAGAACAGCCGCTTAAGGTAAAGTGGATGGTTATCTATTTCAAAATGTGGGTCGTTCAACTCATTAGCGGCCATTAATCAATTTTTGATTCATTCTTATAGCTATGCTAGCAAACAAACTTGTTATAATGAGTTTAAATAGAAAAAATAACCATAAAAATTTCAATTAGATAGCTAATTTATCTTTTCAAAATATAGATAATAAATTACATATTTTGATAAAAAAAAGATACTATTTATAATATTAACCCTACTTTCAAACAATCTAATATGATTAATCATTATGACATCTTACCTAGGTATTATGCAGGTTTTATTTGATTCCATGGTTTCCAGCGAGACGAGTTGCAACCAGAGGCAACCTAGGAGGCAAGAGCTGTACGCATTATTTCAAGTAGAAACAAATAAAAAGTTATCAACTGGCCAGGAGGCAAACTGTGGAGTCCTCACGTAATAAAATCCACCAATTATAGTAAGAGTTGATGGCTAAAGGTGTAAAGTGCAGACATGGGGAATAAGACAAGAAGGCAGGTGTAATTTCTACTTATTTTTAAATGCACTATTTATTAATTTACTGCTATATACCATTTTGGATTTGTTGTTCTTATTTTTCTACATATCAAAATGATCACTGAAACATTCACCTGGTTTTATATACGTCCCGTTTATTTTTCTCTTCCTCTTTCCTTTCATTTTCTTTTGAATGGCGATGATATCTAAGGGCCCATAATGGGTTTTGCCATCCAGCTGTCTTCTTCTCCCTTATCCTTACCAATAGAAAAGCATTATGGCTTTCATTTTTTTTTTCTTTTTTTCTTTTTTTTTTTTCCTTTTTCCTTCCTCCATTCATAGCCCAAAAATTCCAACACGCCTCGCATCCCTATAAATACCAACTTCAAGTGCATCCTCAAATTCAAACACAGACAACAACACTACTGAGTAAACACTTAAAAAATAACGTTGGTCGTAAATGGCTTTCTCATTTTCTCCGAAGTCCCATTCTTATCATCTAATGTTACCAATGCAAGCCCTGCTTATAATCAGCTTCTTCATGGATGTTGCTTTTGCTGGTAACTTTTATCAGGATGTTGATATAACCTGGGGTGCTGGTGATCATGCTAGGATACTCAACAATGGTCAGCTACTCACCCTTTCCCTCGACAAAACCTCTGGCTCTGGGTTCCGTTCCAAGAACCAATACCTCTACGGCAAGTTTGACATGCAAATCAAGCTTGTCCCTGGTAACTCCGCCGGCACCGTCACCACTTTATACGTAAGTGCATTAACAATTTTTTTTTTTTTCCCTACATGATAGACCTTAATTAATTATAGTAATATATAGTTTTTTGTATTAATACACCACGCTTTTGGTTGTTAATAATATTTAATTTTGCAGTTACGATCAGAAGGGTCGGCTTGGGATGAAATCGATTTTGAATTCTTGGGTAATTTGAGTGGTGACCCTTATATTCTTCATACTAATGTGTATAGCCAAGGCAAAGGAAATAGGGAACAACAATTTTACTTATGGTTCGACCCAACCGTCCACTTCCATACATACTCTGCTCTATGGAACCCATCACATATAGTGTAAGTATCAAATACTATAATTAAAAACACATATCGAACTACCATAACTCGCAATTAGGTAAAACAGAAGTTAATGATATGATGTTAATGATGGTTCATTTTCAAATTTATCAGATTTTTCGTGGATAATGTGCCAATTAGAGAGTTCAAAAATTTTGAAGCAGCCGGGGTGCCTTACCCAAAGATCCAGCCCATGAGACTTCACTCGACCCTGTGGAGTGCAGACGACTGGGCCACAAGAGGTGGGCTCGTTAAAACCGATTGGTCTAAAGCACCTTTCACTGCCTCTTTTAGGAATTTCAATGTCGATGCGTGCATTTGGTCAAATGGTGCCTCATCTTGCAAGTCAAGTACTTCGAAACCATGGTTCACACAGCAGCTAGATACTAGTGGCCAAAAGAGGCTCAAGTGGGTGCAACAAAAATACATGATCTATGATTACTGCAAGGATGCTAAGAGATTTCCTCAAGGCCTGCCCGTTGAATGTTCAGTCAAATCTTAAAATTCTCAGAAATATATCAAGTGTTCATGTTGCTTCATAGAAACTATCGTGTTGCATTCTTTAATACTATATATAAGGTTGTAACAAGTGGTATTATTTTATGTTATTGTAAATGTATGATGCAATAAATTACAAGTTTGAAATTTGGCTATTTTTTTTCTCGAATGAACCCTTACAACCCCTTATAATTCCAGAATAGAATATATATACGGAATTGGAAATTATATCTCGTAACTTTTATTAAGAATAAATTAAAAATTCATATTGAAATGTTTGCTTTGTGTTTTTATTATAAGGAATACTTCTCCTAGTGTTTACCACCTCATTAATTGTAATATTGAGTTGGGAATATACAATATAACCTTATTTAGTTTTTCTGCAAGATAAGCAAAGGACATTTAACACTTTTATTAATTAAGGGCATGATTTTCATTAACTGAACCTTTTTATTCCCTAAAGAAGAAATGAAAAATTGGAGCTTATAAAGGGAAACAATTATTACCTTTAAAGCGGAGAGTGGCTGAGAATTTTTATTTCTGGATCAATTTCCAAATATATAATGCACTCAAATGTTTTTGTGGAATAATTATCCTCTTCCATCTATATTACCTCCGAGTAATTGGGTGCTTAGAATAATGGTGTTATAATTCAGTCACATAAACATCTTGCACGAGGTAATAATTTCCATTCTCATAATGGCTACTCCAAGCTGGACCGTGTTTTTAGTTGGGCTATGTATGTTTATCTGTAAACCTAGTGTAGACAAGCGAATTTGCATCTTCAATAAAGAGGTTCAATAAATTTACCCGTAAATTCATTTTAGATTTGATCCTTAGAAATTGCTTTAAGATAAACGGTATCACCTCTAAAAATACTTTACTAAACTTAGTTAGATTACTAATTTATATTTCCGTACACAATTAGTGAATAAGCAATATTAAAGTTAGTTACTATCACGAACCAAAGCATGTCTCCAAAATTATATACTACTCATAAAGATATTTACATATTATGCACTAACATAGTTTTTATATTAATAGTAAAATTCGAACCTTGTTATCTTGATAAATTAAAGCCGATTCTTACCAACTTAATTAAATTGTGTTGATATGGTTCTTAAACCTTAAAATTAAATCTGTTTAGATTCAGATACAAAACACATTTATTTTATTTGTTCACAAGAATTCTTTTAGGTAAATTTTCGAAGTTCATTCCTATTATTATTAATTATTTGTGTCCGGAAATATCCAGTGCATCTACGGCCTTACCCCGTAATTTACAAAGAAAGGAAAAGTTCTTAGGTTGAAGTTCATGATTGAGCATGATGATCGCTTTAACATTTGGTCATCTTTCTCCGTGTCTTTAGATTATGGTGTTAAGATAAGAGAAGGTTGCCGGGTAGGGCAAGTTACTACGACAAGGTGAAAACTAAAAGCATAATATCCATACAAAGGGATATTGAATTACAGAGGAAACCCAATGATGTACTTTGTTTCTTCCTCTCATAAAATTATTTTTCGCTTCATAGACAAGCGAAAACGAGAATTACCCACGGAAAATAAATAAATCCCGTTTTCCTTTTTCTACTAAACACTATATGTGTTTGTTTCACGACGGAATATTTGTTTTAGTTTTTTAATTTGCTATTATCAAATCTCGATGATTATCATATATTATTGTGGTCATTTAAAAAGTTGTAAATATTGGTGGTTCTCTTAAATAAGTGATTGATGGTGGGAATCAACGGAAACAAGCTGACTTCACGAAATATATAAATGAAATATAGAAAAATTTATTTACACTTTTTGGGAGTAGAAATTATTTTCCTACTTTTCCTTGGATTCATCCGAGATAGTAAACCACCACCAGTTAAATCACTAGTAATAATTTCTCTTGATTATTACAATAATATTTGAATTGTGACCTTTTAATTACAAGATATTATAAATATCCAAAACGTTGTATGAACTATATAAACCTGCAAATAAGGTCTTGCCCCTTCCTTGTCGCAATCCTAGCAGGGCCGGGCGATCCCTTTTATAGCCAAATCGTCCGTCTAAGTTCAGGCCCGTCAGTTAAGCTAGTTCCGGTTTGGGGTTCTCTGATTCATTGAACAGGCTTTCGCCATTTTTCCATGTCGCGCAATTTCACTTTGTCATTCATGAAAGCCCCTTAATTTAATGCATATTGAAATTCTTTTTTTTCGTACTCTCTCATTCAAGTGGCAAAGCATAAAATTGCTTCATTTATACAAAGAAAAGCAAATACATGGCAGCAGTACTCTCATTATAAGGAAATACGGTACCAAAAATAAATGAGATAGTACTATTACTCTTACATGATATATTTAGAAAGTAAAAAACAAAGTAACGAAAATGCAAAAGTTATTGCGAATTTGTAATGTTAATATTTTGTCTACGACATAAAATTGTACATGTAGTTTTACAACACATATTATAATCACCTTAGTATCCCTTATTGCAACACTACACCTACATGTGACATTCAAGAAATTATCGTGTCTTATAATTCTCGAGATCTTGTAATGTTAAAACAGGTGATTTGCATTAAGCAAAACATAGATCGCAAGAATCACAAAAAGATGAAGATAAATATTACTCAATGTGACCTTAATTTCAATACCTATGCCTTATAAAATACATGGAATTTTGGAGTAATGCATAGAAAATACTCATAATTAAAAGTGTGTAAAAATTAGCAATACCATCTATTTTTGTGGTGCTAGTTGTACTGTTTAGATATAAGTATTTGATGTCTCTATGCTCCAAATATTTTCTCTATAACAAAATTCACTTCATGTTCATGGTGGTCATAGCTTACAACATCATGATTCTATCCATGCAATCTTATAAGCATATAATTTTAAGATGTTCTTCTAAATAACTTGATTATAAAATCATTTTTTTATAGAAACTTACGTTTTAAACCAATTTTGCATGTCGAACTTAGTGAAAACTTATATTTTTTACTTAATTTACCGATTCTCCATAAATGAGTTAAATGGGCATAGAATAATATATATATAACTGGGTTTTTACTAATTGATTGACTATTAAGACATTAATTCATCCTCTCTATTATAGTCCAATTTTTTTCCTCTTTTTCTCTCTCCTAATCTTTTGTTTGATATTTATAGCTTTCATTTGAGTTTTAGCTCTAATAAAAAGTTTATAAGGAAAACTAAATATTTAAATTTATATCTACTAATATCTTGAAATGAGTAGAAAAAATTGGTCCTCTTCAATTCATAACTTTTTTCAACAAAATAATGGAAGGAAAAAATTAATTTTGACTTTGTGTCTTTGTTATGTAAATATTAGATTTTAGATTAAGATTATTTTTATAGAAAACGAACTCAATTTATTTATTTCTTCATTTCCATCATATATTTCAAATTTTTTATCACTACTATAAGAATATCTTTAGTTTTCTAAAAGTTATTTTACATAAATTATAGAAACTTATATTTCTAAATTTTGATCTTATGTTTCAATTTTATATACATTTTAGCGATTCTAGATAAAATCGTGAGTTTAATAACTTTGATAATAGTACTTTCTTGAACTTCTACTTCAATCAAGTTTTTCTCGAATGATATAGATGTTTAAGAAAGTATCTGAGATGGAGCAAACTAAGGAAATATAGAATATTTATGGAAGACCAAAACAGTGAGCACTTACACCTAATCGACACAAGGTTTCATCACAAAAAAGAAGAAGAAGAAGAGATAATAATACCTATTCCAATTGAATTTTGTTGTGTTATTTCAATTTTGTAGTACCTGTTTGAGGAAGTCAATGTCCATTATGTAATTAGGTGTTTGAGTATTTTATTGTCTTCCTTTTTATGAGTTTATTTTCTAGTATGTCCTTTTTAGTCATTTTAATGCATAGGATTATGAGTCTATATAAGGCGTGGTATTTCATTTTCAATAATTCAGAACCTTTGACAATTTGGAAACCTTTTCTAATGAATTAATTCCTTGAGGTGGATTTCTATTAAGTAAATTTCTTGTTTTTCAATTTGACTGTAGCGAGTACAAGTTTTTTTATTTAATTAGTGAGTAAAATCTAATTTAATACTTGATCGTATCATTTTCTTGCATATGACTCACGAACGCAAAAAGAACAAAAATATCCTTTCACCTATATTAAACCATAAAAATCTAAAAAAAAAAAAAAAAAAACTCATTTTGGTTGTTGTCCAACCACGAATTGTGCCTTAAATATGACCTAGGCTTTGTGGCATATCATATTTTGTTATTGGAACATAAGGTTCGTGCAATTCAAATTGGGGTAGTTCAATTTTCCTTAATTTCATATTTGAATCTCTAGCATTAGAGAGTTAGAATTAAGGTTTTAGATTGTTTGGCAAATTAGTGGTGATTTATGGATTGGAGTGGGAATACTTGATATTTATTATTCATCAATCTTGCGAGTGTATGCTAGGTGCTCATATAATTATCTAATTAGGGTTTAATTCACTTTTAATTACATAATTGTGATAAGTTTGGAAAAAAGTATGTATAATGGTAATGAAAGCGAAGGAGTGTGATTGCTACAAAAACATCTATGTAGCAAAACCTAAAGTGACATGGATGAAAATTTTTACAAACTCATAGAGGAGCAATACTGTCTACAAAAAGCATAATTTGGAAGCGGACATAGGTTAGCCTACGTTAAGAAACCAAAGTCAGTGAACTTTCATAATGAGATAGCAAAGTCCCAACTAACAACTTCACCATCAATTGTGAAAGGGCAAGTTGAGTTAATAGAAGTGGTTTAACTAGAACCTAATAAACGTAATTGTAAATTTAAAGCCACTAAAGTTGAGGAAAAAGGTTGAAGGTGAGTTTGAGGCAATGGATGTAGCTGAGGAGTGAGAAGCTTGGTGAGGTGAACACTATGGATGAAGCCATATTAAATTCTTAAGAAGCCATTGGCGTAGTTGAATATGAGGTAGCGCTCAAAGCAAACGTTGGTAGGACAAAAACTTATGGGATTGAGCCGCGGAAATGGCAGTCTTTGTAGGGACTCCAGAAGAATCCCCATCAAAGATTGTAAAAAACAACCGTGTGGTTGAGTGACTACTCATTTTTACCAGGATAGTTGAAACTTCTCATGGTTCCAATCATGAAAACTTCTAATACATGACTGGGATTAATTCAACGTTGTTGTGTTGTTAAAATTGCATCTTGATCATTCATTTCAAATCAATTAGATTGACAAGACCCGTTATGAATGAAAGGAGAACAAATCATTGGTTGCATAAAAAAATCGGTCGAGCTGTTGTACGAATTCAATGTTCGTATTTTAAAAGTTGGTTTTTGATCGAGGCGAACCTATAGAACTATTAGGAATTCAAGATTTAATGAGAATCTTTTTCAAGAGAGGGGGTATAATGTGGATCATTCTATTCATTCATATATATATATATATATATATATTAATCGTATACCGATAGATGAACTACTTTCTATTTTTTTTTTCTTTGGTCATGATATAAAAAAGATAGGTTGAAGTATCTTTGTAGTCTTACAAGGTATCTAGGAAGACATTTATTTATTTTATTGCTGAAAAAAGAAGAAGATGAATATAGAAAACGAAAGAGTAAAAACTGTGCGACCAACCTTCTTGGGTCAACGACCATGCTTCTCTTTTTGCTATGCTTTGTAATTTTATTTTTCTTGCCTTATTTTAATTATTTAGTATTTGTTTTGGGAAGCCAATCATTTTTGTCATTTAGATATTTTAGGTGATTTGAGTCTTTTATGTATTTCTTTTTTTGTCCTTTCTTAGTTAGTTGAGTGTCTAGGATTATGAGTTCATACAAGGTTTGGCGGTATTTTTTTTTTCAATAAATTCAAAACCTTTAACAATATAAAAGTTTTTTCTATTGATGAGTTGATTCCTTGAAATGGATTTCTCTTAGTTTAATCTCTTATTTTTTTCAATCACTTAATTTGATTATTGTAACGCTGTTCTCATCGAATAATCAAAGATTATGGTCCATTGAGTTATATTGATTTCTTGATTTTAATTAAACCAATTCATTTATTGAATTAGTTACTTAAATCTGATTTGATAATCGTCATCACGGAGCCTTCAACAATGTCCTTCTTAGCCTATTGTTTGAGTTGAACTAAGGTGGCATGTAGCCATTGAAGGCTTTCCACAAATTAAGAAATGGCCATATAAGGATCAAATTGTATCTAGGAACAAGGGGATTATTGATTTAGGCATATTAGCGATTACTAGCTCTAATGATTTGGATTTTAAAGAGTGTTAAGCAAATGAATCCCTAATAAGCTATAAGGATGATATACATGGAAAAATTATGTGAGCAACTCGGTAGCTGGGAAAGAGGACTTGGTCTTTCTACTATACAATTAGGTTGTCCAAGCCCTGTAGGCACTCATTACCTTTAGAAAACACAATTTTATCCATATTAAAATATAAAAACCAAAAAGGAATCAATCATTCTATTTATGGTGCAATCTTGAATTCTGCTTATGCTTCAAATCTAACTTAGGATCCATCACATATAAGAAAAGCTTTTGTAGTATAGCTTGTATATGCGCATGCAGATTGTGGAAGAATTATGGATAAGAGGCATAGGTTGTAGACATGATTTGATGAACTTTTTCTTCTTTTTTTTTGGTATGTGTGCCTACGTGATTTTGTAGTGTTACACTACATTTCCATTAAAGGCTCTACATCACTGCAACAACTCATCAATGAAATATAGGCTTGACTGATGTTTTGCTTAGTTTTTTCTTTGTTGAAGTTGTTGGTAGAACCACTTAGGACCTAGTTGGTCCAAAAGTCTAATGGTTAACTTTCCCTTAAAAAATGCACTCAGCCAAATTTTTTTTGGTAGGCTTGGATTCGTCGATAGGTATGGTATAGGTCCTTAAATTGACATAGCAATTTAGGTCGAGGCATGAGTTAAGATATGAATCGGGCAATGCATAAGCGTAGTTTAAAAAATTGGGGTATGCCTAGCATGCCCAGCATGCCCACTGTTGTGTCCTGTTAGGGCTTTGCCTTGTTTAATATTTGTGGACCAATTTTTGGTTTGCATTAGGTTCTTTCCTTTTTTTTCATTTTTTAATTAGAAAAAAGAACTAAATACTAAAATTAAAAAGTCCTATTTTAATTGTACATTAATATTTTATTACTATTATATATATACTTTTTCCTTTCAAAAAGTAAAAAGCATTTTGTACTTGGTGAGTTTCGAACTTTAAACCTCTAGCTTACTGTAATGTTAATGTTCAAGTACTTATTCGTTAAGCCATTGACCTATACCTTATCCATATTTGCAATTATATGGATAAAGTTTGTTTGGACTAGATTTGAATTTAAACTTAGGCCCAACAACTTTTTCTTTATTTTATCTAAATTAAAGATTTTACTCCATTTAAAAAAATTATTATTTTCTAAATTTCTTAAATCCTCTTTTTTGTCTACTTTTTGTGACTTTTTCTATTTTTTGCATTTCTTACTCTTTTTATTTTTTTCTTAAATTTTCTTCTTTTTTTTTGTATTTTTCTTTATTTCTTTTTTTTTTGGGGCTTTTTCTTTTTTTTTTTTGCACTTTTTCCTAATTTAGAACCCTTTATTCTATTGGAAAACATAAAAGGGGGGTAAAAATTGGCGTGTATAGCCATTCCTCTTTATGGTAAAGTTTAAATAAAAATTTACCACAAAGACAAAGAAATACTCTTTTTTCCTTAGGGATGACTTTAACTTAAGAAGCGTAATAATTAGCTAGCTATCTTAGACTTGATTCGCTAAGAATTTGGTGAAAATGTTAAAAAGAGAAGAGATGCTCTAAGAATTGACAAGAAGAATTAAAGCGTGGTCATGGCTTTTTAAGCTCACTAACTTAGGTGGGAGTATCTTTAAGGCACTAGCAACCCTAAGCTGAAATTGATTTTGAAGAACCTAGTCATGCCTTTCTAGGATCACTAACCTAGGTGAGAACATCTTTCGAGAACTAATAACCTTAAGCTAGAATCGATTTGGAAAACCTAGTTGTACCCTTCTAGGCGCACTAATCTAGGCAGGAGTATCTCTCAAAGACTAGTAACGTTAAGTTAGAATATATTTAGAAAACTTGGTTATCCCTTTGCGCTTACTAACCTAGGCGGGAGCGTCTCTCAAGGATAATAATCCTAAGCTGGAATCGATTTGGAAAACTCGGTTGTACCTGTCTAGGCTCACTAATTTGGGTAGGAGCTTCTTTCAAGGACTAGCAACCCTAAGTTGGAATCAATCTAGAGAACCTGGTCGTGCTCTTTTGGGCTTACTAGCCTATGCGGGAGCATCTCTCGAGAATTAACAACTCTAAGCTATAATCGATCTAAAGAGCCTGATCGTGCCCTTCTAAACTTACTGACATAGGTGAGGGCATCTCATGGAGACCAACAACCATAAATTAGAATTGATTTGAAAAACCTAGTCGTACCCTTCTAAGCTTACTAACATAAGTAGGAACATCTTTCGGGGACTAGTAAGCTAGAATCGATTTGGAAATCTTGGTCATGCCCTTCTAGGCTCACTAATTTAGGCAAAAGTGTCTCCCTAGGACTAGTAATCCTAAGCTAAAATTGATCTAAAAAACTTAGTACTGCTCTTTTGAGCTTACTAACTTAGACGAGAGCGTCTCTTGGAGACTAGCAACCTTAAGCTGAAATCAATGATGAAAGGAAGTACCTTTTGGGCTCACTAAAAGAATTTGATGACAAGAAGCGCCTTATGGACTCGTTTGAGAGAAATTAGTAAAAGAAAATGCCTAATGGGCTCATTAAATGGAATTGATAAATAGAAATGCCCTATGGGCTCACTACAAGAAATTAATGAGGGGAAACACCCTATGGGCTTGTTAAAAAGAATTGATAAAGAGAAGTACCCTATGAGCTTAGTAAGAGGAATTGATGAAGGGAAGTGCTCTATGAGTCGCTAAGAAGAATTGATGAAGAGATGCGCCTTATGGGCTCACTTAAAAGGAATTGATAAAGGGAAGCGTCATATAGGATCGCTAAAAGAATTTGATGAAGATAAGTGTCCTATCGGCTCGCTAAGAAATTTTGATGAAGGGAAGCCCCCTATAGGCTCTCTAAGAGGAATTGATGAAGGAAAGTGCCCTATAGGCTTGCTTGAGAGAAATTAGTAAAAGAAAGTACTTAATGGGCTCACTAAAAGGAATTGGAAGAGAAGTGCCCTATGGGCTTGCTATGGGGAATTAGCAAGGAAAAGCACCTTATGGGTTCGCTAAGAGAAATTGATGAAGAGAAGTACCCCATAGGCTTGCTATAACAAATTAGTGAAGAAAAGCACCCTTTAGACTTATTAAGACCTTAAAGAGAGTTTAATGGATGGAAGATGAGATAGCGCTTTAAGAGTTAGCTCACCTTAAAAGAGGAGTCATCGTTTTAAGAGCTGGCTAGAATTCTAACAATAGTGAAAGATGCAAAGTAAGGAAATTAAACTTGTCTGAAAAACTACCTAATTCAAGAAACATTTACAAATAAACCCTTTGGTGAAAACCATTTATGTCAAAAAAGACATTAAGGATAATTTCCTTCATTTAGGAAGATTGAGAATGATTCAAACTATTATGGTCAACTTTTTGAACTTAGGCGACGTGGATTGAAAACTTAGCTACTTAAGCCGACATGGATTTAGATAAAAGATTTGTAACAAGCTTTTACTTTCTTTCTCTCTCTCTGAGTTTGCTAACAGGTAAAGAAAAATCCTCCCTTGATAATCACATAGGGCTTTTATGTTCTCCCTGACCTTGGTGCTGAGTTACTTAGTAGGGCCTTATGATTTCGAATACCCCTATTTTTAAGGAAAAGGTAACTCATGACTAGTTTAGTCAAAGAGAACTTTCTTACGAGCTCCTGGTTTAGATTTTGCTCTCGACTATAGTTCCAAAAATTACAATTCATTTTGCAGGTGATACGCCTTGACCAATCCATTAAGTCTTTTTTGGTTCAGCATTGTGAATTTAGATTTTTGTTCAAAAGGATCCAAAAAGGACTAATGAGAAGGTCTATTTTACAAGATTTATTTATTTAACCTGGGTATATGAGTCAAGAACCTTCTAGAAAAAATAAGAAGTATGCTTACCTTAGTTTCAAAAATAATTTTTATTAAAGATAAATTATCTCTCAAGATCATAAGAGCTTTATTAAGTAAGGGTAGTATTAAGAGTGGGAAGGTCTTGTATTTGTGGCTAAGGATGTGAAAAAGGGTTTTGTATATCGTGATTAGGGCTCATGAGATTTAGAATGGGCATAAAGGCTTTGTGCTTCTTGGGAATGTTTAGACTTTAATTATGGGCCTCACATTTTCTAAGCTTTCTTCAATTGTGGCTTTTCCTTCTACACACAAATCTCTATTTTCAAGCTCTTCTTTTATTTTTCATTATTTTTCTTATTTTCCTCTCTCTCTCTTTTTATTGCCCCCTTCTTTCTTTATTTATCATTTTGGCCCCATTATTTCTCACTCCTCATTTCCTTTGGCCCAAACAGTGAATATTTATATTGCTAACTCTTTGAGAGATTTAAAACCTTAACTTATGGATTCTGAGCATATGGGCTCAATTGAGGCATATGTAGGCTTGAGGTATTTGAAAAGGAGTTGATTTTTTCTTCATTTTAGAGAAAGATAACTTATCAAAAATAAAATTTGTCATTGAATTAATATTATTAAGGTAAATATAAACTAATTTTATCCTTTTCACCTAATTAATTACCCTAACCTCTAAATTGACCCATTATGGAGTGGATCTTGATAGGTTTCAAATCTGAAAGTTCTTTAAATTGGTCTAACAAGTTTAATAATAGATGGCTATGTTTACGATTTGAAAATGAATGCTTAACTTCTCTTTATTCTGTGTATCAAATTCAAAATCGACTTCCTCTAAGGAATGAGCCTAAAATCTCCTTGCTTCGATGTCACTTAATGCTTAAAGTGTTTTTAGAGGTTAGTGTGTGGGTTGGAGTTTACCTCTTTTCATTCTAAACCTTTTAAAAGTGAGTTATTGATTCCATAAGGAGGGATTTATTTGCCCTAATAACACTATGAGCACTCAATTGACAAAGGTAATAAATAAGATTATATTATTCCAACTATTACAAAGCTATTTAAAAATAGACTTTATTGAAAGCAACTTGATTCTTCTTACCCCCTACCTTAACTTCCTCCATTTAAGCATGCAATTACTTAAGACAACCCATAAGCTTGTCATAAGGCATTAGCATACTCAAAAGAAATGGAGATTTAGGCAACTCAGTTAAACTACCCCCATGACTTGAAGAAGGACCAAGTTGTTGTAGCTCTAGCTAAATGACTTTTGCATTAATCAAGTCTTGAATTTTGTTCTTCAATCTCCATCATTTTTTAGTAGAGTACCTCTTCTGACCCATATGTTAGTCGCATTGTGCTTTTAGGTCAAAGTTGTATGGTTTGTAATTCAAATTAGGGGCTTTACAGGTTATCTTCCTTTAGATGATGAAAGATTTGGGTCATTAAGATCTTTAGTTGAGTGAATTGTCTCCTCTAAATCTCTTAGGCTTTTTTTTTTCTTACTCCTCCTTGGTTCTTTTCTTCTTAGGCCTCCTTCATTATTTGGGCTTACTAACATTTGATCAGTATTGAATATTGGGTGTTGAAATCTTCTAAGTACTAAGCCCATTGCCATTTCTAGGTCTGTGATGCTTTTTTGTAGCATGGCTACCTTTTCTTCTAGATTTAAGTCTCCTTTCTAGGTTTGAATCTTGAGATACTTAGAGAGTGGTGATTATCGGGAACAAGATCTGCCATTGTTAGGGCCATTTGATATACCATCTTTTCCAAGGAGGTGATTTTGTTATTAGACATGTGAAGTTCATTGGAAGAATTCTTTACCGGTTAGCAACTTTTGTTTTCTTTTCTTTTTTTTTTTTTTAGTAAGAGAGAATGATAAAGTTTTATTTTGTAGAAACTGAAAAAATCCAAATAAAGATGGTGATTTTTTTGTAGTTCTATTCACAAGTTTGTGCGATTTATTTACATTTCCTTAAGTAAGAGAGAATGAATGGTTAGGTGAGTTCTATTGAAGGACTATTTATAGGGAAGGAAAGAATGAAGAATGATAAACTAAAGAGAAAATTTATTATTTTGAAAAGATTAGAGTACAAAGAACAGACAGAAGGGAGCCTAACAATTATTCTTAAGGAAACTTAAAATTTATTTAAAGTGTTTTAACGACATCTAAAGTTTCTAATATAACTCTCACAGTTAAGCTTTAATCTTGTTTAGCATCTCTAAAGCCCAATCCATGGTATTTTTTCTTTTTTCAACCTGAGTTAACAAGACTTGTTTAGAGACCTCAATGCATCTAGCCCTTTGCTTCCAGTAGGTAACCTTAGCTTGTAGCAATTGCTCATGGATTCCTAGGGCATTTGACATCTTATTGACTCTTTGATTATTCTCTTGTTGGTTACTTATCATTATCTTCAGGTCTAGATGTTTCATGGACAAAAATTATTCATCAATAAAACAATCATAGAAATATGCATATGTTAGAACCACTCGGGTTAGTTCATTACTCCTTAAGTTACAATCCTATCATTTTCTTTGATGTTTTTACCTTAGAAAAGACTGATTATATTTCTAAATTTTTCAAACATTAATAGGGTTGAAATTCTTAGGAGTAGTGTATTAACTTAAGTTTTAAAGGAAATATATGCAATTAAGGTTGGTTCTAAAGGGTCCTTAAGCCTTGTAGCCTCATTTGGTTTTAGAAAATATTTTCATTAGTTACATCAAGCTTAAGTGGGGTAGCTTAATCAACTCTGAGGGGTGGTTACACCATTACACCTGGAGCCTACATAATGGCCCTCTTCCTAAGGTACTAAAATGGCTTGGATCTGACCGTATTTACCCTACATCTTATATGAAACTACCCCCACCATGTCCTAATGCATGAATAAATATGGAAATCAAAGTGAAGTATATACACGAAATTAATAAACAAACAAATAAATAAATGACATGAGTATTTTGAAAGGAAATTTTAATTTTGGAAAGTATTTTAAGTGGTTAACCTTCTTGGTATCCCTAGTGGAGTTGCCAAGCTGTCAAACCTAGTTTTTTCCTTCTAGTTTTTATAAATCAGTCCTCTTTGAACCGATTAATATTAAACCCTACCTGTTTAATTTTAACCATTAACTAGGGTTTAAAGAAAAGCGGTTCTTTTAACTTTGGAAACATTTTGAGTTATTACCCAATCAAAGTAAAAAAAAAAAAAGTTAAATTATAATCAATTAGGTGAATTGATTATGACCTAATTAATGATCTTTCGTTAAAACCGATTTTTTTTTGTTAAAATGATTTTTGAAATCCAAAAATTTGGATTTGGGAGCTAATATACCCTTATAATGAAATCTATCTACATACAACTTGATTTAATTCCAAAAAAGATTAAGCGATTGATTATTTACAAAACATAGAAAAAAAAAACTTTTATGTTTTAAGTCGCCTCATGTATACAGTAGATTACGTACCCGTTATTTAGGATTGGACTTTTATAGTTCATTTATGAAAACTTTAGCATATTGATTGATTTTAGTTTCGAAAAAAGGTCGGGTTTACGTTTTTTACCCGTTTTGAGTTTCTTTATGGAAAATTTCTCAAAGGGTCCTTAATTAGATTTTATTTGTGGAAAATTTCTTAAGAAATGGTCCTAGTTTGGAAAAAAAGGATAGATTATTTTTATTTATTTTTGGAAAATTAATTTTCTAAGTGATTTTTATTTTCTAATCTACTCATATTTATTTATTTTTTTCTTATTTAAGCCTTAACCAAAGATAATAAAAATAAGTTATTCTACTTTTTTTCTTGTTCTTTTTTTTTTATATTTTTTTTTACATTTACAAATACTTAAGTAATAAAATGAAAATGGATAAATAAATAAATAAAAATGGTAGACTGGGTCAACTTTGGCTTGGCTTGTATCAGCTTCGAGTTGGCTTATATTGGCTTTGGGTCGACTTGGGTAAGTCCAAACTCCAATTGCAACGGCTAATCGAGGTGGTTTTGGATGCCTATCAATGTCAAAACAAGCGGGGAATGAGAGATTTATGTCTTTTGTATTGACTTGAAAGGAAGGGAAGGGGTAGGCTTGGTGCCTCAATGTTTGGTGGTCATTTGGGTGGTGGTTGGAGGTAGTATCTTACAGTGGTTGGTGGTGGCGTGCAATTGTTGTTGGAAGTGAATGGGAGGTTGGGTCTTGGTTTTTTTAGGATGGGGAAGTTGTTGGTAATAGTAGTTTTTATTGAAAACCATCGTAAAGCTATCTACTCGTAAAGAGAGAAAATTCATACTAAAGAGAGAAACTTGAAATTAAGCTTAGGTGAGAGATTGTTGTGTGCTCTTGTGTGTTCCCCTACCTCTATTTATACTTAAATGAAGCTTGAACATGCATAGAAAGTCAAGAAAACCATTAATTAGCACAATCAAATTGGTGCAATTTTTTACTTGTAATGATTTTTTTTTTTCGATTTTGAGCTTGATTTTAAATGCGTCAATGACTAAATTTATATGTGTTTAATTGAAAACTAAGCTGTATATAGTATGTGATTTTATAAAAAAAAAAAAAATGGTTGTTAATGTGCGATAAATGCACATAAATTGTCCTTAAACACAACTCCTCATGTTTGAAAAAGAAGAAGAAGAAGAAAATTGGAAATTGGGTAGAAAAACTAAAAGAAGAAGAAAAATTGGGAGGCATAGGTCACATGTAAGGCATGTGTTATGCACCCCTTACACATATGCGGTTAAAAACAATGGGGTACGTTGCTGTATCTTGTTAGGCCTTTGCCTTGTTTAACATTTTATGACCAATATTTGGTTTGCACCAAGTTCTTTCCTTTTCTTTTTTTTTTTTAATAAAAGAAAAAATAAGAATTGAATACTTAAATTAAAAAGTCATATTTTAATTGCACATTAAGATCTTATTACTATTATATATATATATATATACTATTTCCTTTTAAAAAGAAAAAGGCACTTTGTACTGGTGAGATTCAAACTCTAAACCTCTAGCTTAATTTAATGTTAATACTCAAGTACTTATCCATTAGGCTATTAGCCTATACCTTATCCATATATACAATTAAATTATACATATGGATAAGATCTGCTTAGGTTAGATTTAAATTTAAGCTTAACAACCCTTTTCTTATTTTATTTAAATTAAAGATTCTATTCTATCTAAAAAAATTATTGTTTTCTAAATTTCCTAAATCATATTTTTTTTCTACTTTTTATGACTTTTTCTATTTTTAGCATTTCTTACTTCTTCTTCTTTTTTTTTTTTGCTTTTTCTTAAATTTTCTACTTTTTTTTGTATTTTTCTACATATCTTATTTTTTAGGTTTTTTCTTATTTATATATATATATATTTTTGCATTTTTCCTAATTTATAACCCTTTATCTTTTTGAAAAAAATAAAGAAGGGATAAAAATTGAGTTTCTACAATTGTATAATGAATACATTGTAGTTGTAGCTTTTGAGAAGAAGTATGTGTATGATAAGGGAATAGTATCCATGATGGTTTCGATGTTATACTTTCCTACTATAGTGGAACTAAGTAAGGATTATCTACTTGGCTTTGATTAAACACATATAGGAATTCCCTTTTGTGTTGTTAGGTGATTTTGGGGTAAAAATTTCATCTTGCAAAAGCATAAGTAAAGGCTAAGTGGTACCGAGGCTAGTCGAGTGTAGCCACTCTGATGCCTCAATTAGTGGTTGTTTAAGAAAAGAATACATGTAAGTATAGTGTTGAAAGGCCTAAGAGAGTTCTTACAATACTTTCTTTTCCCTATTTATAGGTGAATGTCAAGTGTTTGTAATTGCAGTTAATCATTGGTCATAGACCATGTAGTACTCCAACAATTACACAAATGCCTAAAATATAAGAGTAATGAGTGGTTATGCAATAGGATTAAACCATATTATACCTATTTGCGCCACTTTCCCAAGTTTAAACCAAATATATAATAAGACAGGCTTTAAAGCCCATTAGATGGGCTAAGCCCTTGTTGGCCTTAGTTGGAAATAACATTAGTTGTCCACTCGATAGCCAAATTGCTAAGTGAAGTATTAAGGCAAAATTTGACTATTAACACCATGTACCTAGAAACTATCCTCTCAGAATCATAGATTGGTTTTTAAGATTTCAGTCAATTGGGAACATAGTTATTGAAGTACCCTTGCAATCACATGAGGCTAAACCACATATAGAACCTCTTGAAAGTTCACTTCTAGTTCAATAGGAAAATGTAGGTAAGAATATAGAAGAAGAGGATCCTGAAGATCTATAGTATAATTAGAAGCAGCAATAGCATAAGCATAAGTGAGAAATGTGAAGGTGGCGATAGGAGAAAATGAGATTAAGGATGAAGTTGAAATTGAGGCGGCAACTAATTTTAGAGATCAAGTAAGAATATAGGTAGAAGTTAATGAAAGACAGGAAGTGAATCAAATTAGAGGACCCGAGTTGGTGAATGAGGATAATGAAGATGTGCAAGAAGTTGTATATGTCCCTCAAACACCTAAATATATAACGGTAAGTTTTGGCTCTAAAGTAGCAAACGAAAATGTAGACTTAAATGCTTATGAAAATTGGTTTCCTTTAGAAGGTGTTGTGACTTTGGACGAATCGTATAGATAGAGTGAATAGAAGTTTGACCACTTTCGAAGCTTTTAGATTGTGCGATTTATGTTATGTACTTTGTTACCTAAATGTTTTGGCCTTTTTTTGATGTAAATAGTATTTTGGAATTGTAAATGTACTTCTGTATTGGAGGAAAGAATGATATATTTAGAACTTATGTATTAGGAAGTCTTGATGTAATTTTTTTATTTTTTTTTGTATAACCATGTCTATATGTAACCAGCAATGTAAAAGGTTCAGTTTAATGTAATTATCTTGATGTAAAGTTAAGTTAAAATGTAGTTCATTTCTTGTGTAAAAATTGAATTTATGGTGTATACTCTTGAGTACTAAAGTTGTATCATGAAAGCTAGTAACATAATATGTGTACAGTTTTATATAATATTGAATATACTATAAGTTGAAAATAAGTATGAAGATTGGAATGAGCTGGTCAATAATAGGGAAACCGATATGTAAATGTGACCTGTGGCAAGTTATTATACATTATTATAGTGTATAAATGTACACAAGCAATACTATATTTACAAGTGTTAATTCAATGCCATTTTTCATTGAACCAAGACTTAGATGTTGTAGGGAATTATGTTTATATTATTATACACATATAACATATGCTTAATTTAGGTAATTTGTGAATATGAATGGTCACCAGAAAGTATGTAGTTGGAATTCTGTAGCACTAAAACAAGTAGAAAATATGTAGTAAGAGCATTATTCAAAGGCTTCAGAAACTTATGCTAACCAATAAGTAAATGAGTATAAGTTCAGGTGAAATATTATTTTAATTAAAGAACATGGTAGGGGAAGGAAATAAGAATGCAGATGGATAACCTAGAACTAGAGAACCGCCTCTAATTCCACCTGCACTACAAGCCTTACCAAGGAATGATTTACTACCTCCTTCACCTCTTCCTAATATGTTGGATCTGCTTAATGGGGATAGATGATGGCGAATATACATACTATGATCTAACAACAAGGAGCTTTAATTCAACACCTCTTAGGTTGAAGGTAACCTAAAGTGGAGCCAAGAGAACCCCGAGCACCAAAAGTTGGTAAGTTCATGGACTTTATCAAAGTCAATTGGTATTTGGAAGGAGCAATAAGGAAACCAGCTGTGGCTGATGATTAGCTAGCCTAAATCAAATGAAGTTTCGATGCTTTTCGAGTATCGAAAGTGCAAAAACTCTCATATGGAACTTTCTTGTTGAAGTTGGAAGCTTAATTATAGTGGGACTCAAAAGCATGGACTTTGTTAAGACCACTTATATGGCAAATATTTAGAGAAGAACTCAAGAAATAGTGTTTCCTTGTAAGTGTCCAAAACCAAATGATTGAAGAATCAATGAGTTTGAAAAAAGATGTGATGAATATGGCAGGATAGGAGATGGAGTTTAATTGATTGATATAGTATGCATTACAATTGTATTGAGACAACTTGGAGCTTAAGAGAGATCTTTTTCCTCAAGGGATTTGAACTTATGATGAGGTCTAAGTTATGGACCATGGTTTTAAAACCTACAAGGAGGTAATAGACAAAGCGTATCAACTTGAAAACAACTGGATAATGATGTAGTCAGAGTGGAGCAACAAGCTAAGGAAGATGAATCAATTTAGACCTATGTTTCAAAGATCCTTCTCTAGTGCTGGAGGTAGTAGCTCAAGTCAAAGGGGAAAGAAGTTACCCATAATAAGTAGTGGAGTAGCACAATTGGACAAAGGATTCAATTTCTATGATGAGGATGGGAATATCAAACGTTGGAAATGTGGAGACCAATATATCCTTACTAATGTGTACAATTGAAAGGAAAATGTTATTTGTGTGGAAATCAAAATCATGTACATAAAGAGTGCCCAAAGATGAAAAATGTGAAATGTTATCATTGTCGATGAGCAAGACACTTTTCAAGATACTATACACAATTTGGACCTAGAGCTAAGAATGTTAGAGGAGCAAATACTATGATGGTCCTTATACATGTCTTTTTGTTAGAAAGTACGAATGAGGACACTAAAGAGTTTAATGGATGGACAGATGAATATTTCTATAAAGGTTCAGATAATGATGATGATAATACGGATGAAGGTGAACCAGGCTTAATCACAGGTACATGCACTAACATTAACTACTAATTAATAGTTATAGCATAAATTATGCTTAATGAGATAACCATATGTAATAAGTAGTGAAATAGCTAGTAGTATCATAATAGGTTCTTAAAACTTCTAAGTAATTGTAATAATAGTATAATAGGTCATGTGAACATAAATGGACTAATTGCAAATGCGTTGTTTGATACGGGAGCTTCTTATTCTTTTATTAGTCAGGAATTTGTGACGAACCATGCAATTGAGGTAGTCAAAATGAAAGCTACTTATAAAATAAGAATCCTTGCGAGAGAGCATGTATTAACTTGAAAAGTAATAAATGAAGGGTAAGTGATCATTCAAGAAAGGAAATTTCCAATTAAACTGATAGAATTGTCTATGAGTGGTTATGATGTTATTGTGGGGATTGATTGATTATCTAGATATAAGGCAAAAATGGATTGTTAGAATAAAGTTGTGATATTGGATGATGGAAACATTGTATTCATTAGTAGGACTGAGAGTTCTGGTGTGAAGCTGGTTATCATCGAAGTAATTGAGGAAAGGAAAATGGATAGTGGAGATTGTAGTATTGCTTACTATTTGCCTTAGAAGGGAATAAGAAAATGCCAAGTGTATTGAAAATACTGGTAGTTTATGAATTTCTTGATGTATTTTCAAATGATTTGCTTAGCTTAGCACTACATAGGGAACAGGATTATACAATTGAGTTAAATCCTAGAATTCAGTTGATATCTAAAGCTCCATATAGAATGTCATCAATGGAGAATAGGAATTGAGGCAACAATTACATGAACTTTTAGATAAAGGATTTATCAGGCCAAGTATGTCATCGTGGGGAGCCTTTGTGCTATTTGTAAAAAAAAAAAAGATGGAACAATGGGATTATGTATCAATTATAGAGAACTCAACAAAGTGACAATTAAGAATAAGTACTCATTACCAAGAATTAATGATTTGTTTAATCAATTACCTAGAGCTACGATATTCTCAAGGATTGACTTAAGGTTAGGATACCATCAACTGTGAATTAAATCAGAAGATATACCTAAGACAGCATTCTATACATTGTATAGACATTATGAATTTGTAGTACTGCCATTTGGCTTAACGAACGCACCCGTAGTGTTCATTGGCTTAATGAATCAAATTTATTGGCCTTAGATGAATTTATAGTAGTGTTTATTGATGATATTTTAATTTGAAGATGAAAAAGGAACATGTTGATCATTTAAGATTGGCAATACAAAAGTTGAGGGATAATAAGTTATATGCAAAGTTGAGAAAATGTGATTTTTTATTAGAGAAGACAACGTTCTTGGGTCATATAATATTGGGTGAAGGGATTTTTATAGATCTAGAAAAGGCTAAGGCTGTAGCATACTGGAAACAACCTACTACAATTATTGAAGTATGAACTTTTTTGGTGATAACAGGGTATTATAGAAGGTTTATCAATGATTTTTTGAAGATAATATGACTTGTAACTCGATTAACTCAAAAAGACATTAAGTATGAATGGATTGAGTAATGTGAGTGAAGTTTCCAAGAGTTAAAGATTGTTTGATTTCAGCCTCAACACTTACCTTACTTGATCGGAGTAAGTCCTATTGTGTTTATAGTAATACCTCTCAAAATGTGTTAAGATGTGTTCTAATGCAAGATGGCAAAGTAATTGCTTATGCTTTTAAGCAGTTAAGGCCTTATGAGAGGAATTACCCAAGATATGATTTGAAATTGGCAATTATTGTATTTGCTTTGAAGATATGGAGACATTATCTATATGGTCAACATTTTGAGATACATACTGATAATAAGAGTTTAAAATATTTCTTCACCTAAAAGGAATTAAATCCAAGATAAAGGCAATGGTTAGAACTAATTAAGGACTATGATTTGACTATTAATTATCACCTCAGCAAAACAAATGTAGTGGCAAATGATTTAAGTTATAGAAATCATGAGCAAGCAACTTCTTTATTAACCACTCAAAAGGATTTGATTCGAGAATTTGAGAAACTAAGAATTAAGTTTAAGTAACATGATGATGAGGTGCAATCGATGAATTGAATTGTTCAAACAACCTTATTAGAGAGAATTAAGATGCCATAGAACAAGATCTAAGTTCAAAATTGGTGAAAGAAAGGTTGGATTCGAAGGACGTATTGGATTTTCATATTAATGAAAAAGGACTACTGAGATTTAAAAGTTGATTCCGTATCCTTGATGATGCAGAACTAAATTGAGAAATCATAGATAAGGTACATGTTATTAGATATATAGTATACCCTAGAGGAAATAAGATGTATAGAGACTTGAAAACTAATATTGGTGGAAGGGAATGAAAAAGGATGTGATTCAATATGTAATAGGTTATACTACGTGTCATCAGGTAAAAGCCAAACACCAAAGACTTGGTAGACTATTGCAACCATTAGGAGTACCTTAGTGGAAATGAGATCATATCACGATGAATTTTATGGAAGGACTCCTCAAAATTAGGGTTGGACATGATTTTATTTGGGTAGTTGTTGATAGGTTAATGAAAAGTATATAATTCTTAGCTTATCGAACTGGTAACTTAATGGAGAAATTGGCTAAGTTATATGTGTAGGAAATTGTTCACTTGCATAGTTTACAATAGAGTATCATTTCCAATAGAGACAATTGCTTTGTATCAAAATTATGGGAGAGCTTACATTGATCTTTGGGAATAAAGTTACACTTTAGTATAATCTATCATCTACAAACAGATGCTCAATTAGAGAGAACGATTCAAATACTTGAAGACATGCTTAGAGGCTGTATATTAGACTTTAAAGGATATTGGGATCAATATTTGCTACTAGTAGAGTTTGCTTATAACAACAGTTATTAAGTAATCATACAAATGGCACCATTTGAAGCGTTTTATGGAAGGAAGTGTTGATCACCACTATATTAGCATAATGAGGAACACATAATGATAGGACTTGAATTGATCCAACAAACTAATGACAAAGTGAAACTTATTCAACAAAGGATGAAAGCAACTCAAGATTGTTATAAGAGCTGGATGGATATGAAGCAAAGATCATTGGAATTTCAAGTTTAAGACCACGTATATGTGAAGATAAGTCTATTTCGAGGATTTAAGCGATTTGGCACTATCGGAAAGCTAAGTTCATATTACATTGGATCCTTTAAAGTACTAGAAAGAATAGGAAATGTAGCATACTAACTTGCCTTACTCTTAATTCTATTAGGATACCATGATGTGTTTCACATATTTAGACTAAGAAAATTTGTGAAGAATCTAAACTCAATAGTGGAAATAAAGCCACTTGACTTATAAAAGGATTGTATGGTAGAAGAGCAACCTATTCAAATACTTGATAAACGAGCTCAAAGATTATGAAACTGAGATGTGGAATACATAAAAGTTCGCTGGGGAAGTGGCCCTTAAGTAGAATTGACTTGGGAACCAACGATGGTGATGTAGAAGAAATATCTATAGTTGTTCTAGAAAATTAGGTTAGTAAATCTTCTTATTATGATTGGTGATAATTGAATAAATGTTAGAGTATTTAGGTGTTATATTAGATAGAGTAGATAATCAAAGTTTTGCGGACAAAACTTTTCTAAAAGAGGGTGGAAATGTGAGCCCCATAATTGACAAATAGTGATCATGTTGATAAATTTAGAATGTCGATAAAACTAATCCGATTAACCTAAAGACTTATGAATAGTCTTAAGACATTAGTTGAGGAGACCTCATGGAATCGGATATTAAAAATATAATAGAATGGGAGACCTCATGGAATCGGATATTAAAAATATAATAGAATAATAATAATATATCTAAAATATTATAATTTAACTATATTATGTATTATTTATCATAATTGAATAGAATAGGCATCGGTAATTCATAAACTTCTAAAGATAAATTAAGTATGTAATAAAATTATTGTGTGGCTCAAAAAAACATGTAGTATATATATACATATACTGTGTGTAATTACTACGTATATGTGTATACCCATAATTAACTAAAGTACCTTTTTTAAGCCAAATTAAGCTAATTAAATTCATGAAAATTAATAAAAATATCTTAAGAACACTTAGAGTAGATGGATTACATCCTAATAGGGCATGTAGATTAGGATAGACAACTATTGGTGTTGGGAGATAAAATTACATGCAAAAGACTTACTACTTAAGCCTATAATTATGAAGAGAGAGAAAGAAAATCCATTTCAACACTTCACAAGATTGGAAAAATTCAAAAACACTCTTCAAAATCTCATACATGTAAGTGATGATCTAGAAAAAATTTGAGTGAGCTAAAGTAATCAAAGAAGAAAATTTAGAAAAAATTGCAAAATCGGTATGCGATTTGGGTGGTTTGGCAATTCACTCAAGTAAGGAGGAGCTGGAAGACAATTGACCATCCCACCATAAGGAGCAACCAATGATTAGAGCTATCAATACAGGAGTGGCAAGAGCTAGGTTTTCCTTTGGGTGTATATTTTCTATGCAATTTTGCAAATTTTAAAAATATAAAAATGCCCAAAAATAATGAAAAAAAATTTATTCCTACATATTTTTATGTACAGAATCTTGGAAAAATATTATTTTGTACAAATTTAGTAGTTATAACATGCATCCTTAAGAAATTGATGAAATCGGGCAATTTTCAATTCTAAAACAAACACGGTTAATGATGTAGTTTCCAATTCAAAATTTTTCTATGAACTATCTTAAACCAATATTGAATTTCTATGTGAAATTATTTTATTAATTTTTATTTGATTGTTTAGACCTAAGCTATGTTTAAAACAGTGTTTTTAGTGAAAAATAACCTATTTATCCTAATAACCTCGCTTAGATTTTGAGCTTAACTAATTATTAGAGTTTTTACACTATTCTAGACTTGTTGAATTGAGTAGTAATGTAAGGAGTTATAGAAAATTGTGATATAATATGTAAAAGTGAAGTTGGTAATTTGATTACTTTGTTGAATTTGATAAATTGATGAACTATGATGCAATGTAGAAGGACTTAAGAAGTAACGAAGCTAAGGAGGGTTGTTTGAAGTGCTATATATGGTTTTAAATTAATCCTATAATTGCAACTTGGAAGAAGAGTGGGCAAATTAACTAATTATAAGATAGTGGTTAAAGGTAGAGGATAACTTAGAGGTTTCATGAATGAGATATGCAATAAGACGATACTTAGAAATTGAGTTAGAAGCAACGATCGTGAATAAAATGTAAAAAATAGGGCCTTTAGAAGCTTAGTTAAAGGATGATTTTCCTAAAAACTCTAGAAAGAACAAAGTTAGAGAATAGTTTAATAAGGAGCTTAACTTAGAGAGATTAAGAGGTTGTTTTCGAGAATAAAATTGATATCACAAATAACCTTTATATAGCTTAAAGCGTAACTTAGAAGATTCTTTACTAAAGAAAACTACTATGAAACTACTCAAAACCTAACTTAGAGGATTTAGCAGTTTAGTGTAACTTAGAAAAATTAATGAATGGTCAAGAAATCATGATTTTAAGTAAAAACAACTTATAAAATTTATGACGAAACAACTAAAAACATATAAAACAAACTAATGGTTAATGATTTAAGGCTTGAAAACTAATCGATTGTATATTTTTAAGGACAATTGAAGATCAAGGAGACAACTATCAGGAGTAGTTTACCATTATGTGCAGGTAAGTTGGGACCGATGCTTTATGGCATGTTGAAATATCAAATTAGGATACTTGGAGAACAAAGAGTGCTTATCTGTAGTTATAGCTAAATTGTTTATGCATATACTATGTGTATACTCATGACATTGATTAATGATTAAGAGTTGAACTCCGAATGTTGTTTTCTACTTGAATATATCATGCCTAAGGTGTATAAACTTGGTTTCTCACCTTATAATTTAGATTAATTTTAAGTTGACTAAGACCTAACTTGACATTTATGATAACCTAATAGGAGTAATAATTAGGTTGTCTGAGTAAATACTAACACTTCGATGATGATAACAAAAATAGTCATTTTCTTATCCTTAGTTAAACTAAGTGATAGGAGAAGGGATTGCGATAAGGTTGAAAACCATGGTTCAAATATTGCCTAGGAAGAAGGGTATTCTCTATTGTATTAGCCTGGATTTAGTCTCATAGTGTCACGTTGAAACTCCTCAATTTGGGTTAGAGTAGATGAAATTTCTCTAACTTTACAATGGACTGATTACACATTGTACAATGATCTATCATTTGTCTGTTGCATTTGCATTTGAATAATGATTGAACAACTATACTTGTTAACGTACTCTTATGACTTAATCACTTCTTGCTAAGCTAGTGAGCTCACATCTGAATGGATTGTTTTGTCGGTATGAAGTAGTATTCGAAGATGTCTCATTATAATTATCCATAGGTTAATTCCAATAGATTAGAGAGTGTGGTGTCGAAGTCAAATGAATGGATCAATTCTCATGTTACTTTTATTTTTCTTTTGTAAGAAGATTATGAGGTCTTCTTAGGAGGCCCTATAGTTTTTGTTGGCCCGCTGAATCTACTACATCTAAGGAAGTCTTCTTGTGGAGTTATAGAGATCTTTTGAAAACTCTCTAACTTTTGGTATATATAAAGCTATGTAAAAGATCTAAGCTATCTTTAAATATGTGATGATATACTTTGTAAAGTGTTATTCTACAAGTCTTCTATATTATAGGTGCCCATATAACTACTTTAAAATTGGTTAACTTGTTGTTCGTCTTATGTAGACTATATTTATGTTAGCAGTCAAGGAGGATAACTTTTAGCCTAGGTTGGTTTATACTGCAGGGCTATTACGACTTATCGAGTTTAAGGGTAGGTTAACTTATATAGTTTGGCGCAAAAGGAAAATTGAGTCACAGTATATTGATCCATTTGATGTACTAGAGAAAGTGGGTAATGTATCTTAAGAATAGCCTTACCCCAAGTCTATCAGGCTACCAAGTTTTATTTCATGTTTTGATGTAAGGAAGTTTATTAAGAATTTGAATGCAATCATGGACATAAAGCTGGTGGAATTGAAGAGGAATTTCAAGATTGTGAAGCAACCTATAAAGATACTAGATAATTAGGTTTAGAAGATAAGGAATCGAGATATAGAATATGTAAAGTTGCAATAAGATGAAGGTCCTAATTGGGAAGCTACTTAGGAATTGAAGGTAATAATGATGAAGCAATACTTGTGGCTCTTCTGATTTCTAAGTTAGAAAAAAATATAAGTTGTCATTTTTTGTTAATTAAGTAAGACATAAATGTATAGAAGTTTTGAGGATAAAACTTTTTTTGAAGGAGGGTGAAAATGTAACTCTTGCAATTAGGTGTTCGATGTTCAATTTGTAAGGTTAGGGCAATCGGGTAAGTTATCAGATCAAGCTCAAATTTTATAACGAAGTTAAGAATATTTGTAAAAGTGATCCCATGAGTTTAGATTTAGAAAAATGAATAATTAAATACTACAATATTAAGTTATACATATACTACTCATTATTTATCAAAAACGTATAAAACGAGTTTCTATAATTAACGAATTGATAGAAAAAAATTATATGTATAATAAAAATCATAAAATGACATATTTAAGTGTATTTCTTTGTACTATTTATGTAAGTATGTGTAGTTGAAAATACCAAATTACTGGAAATACCTAAAATAAGTTAAAATAACATTAAATTAATTAAGGAAAATTAATAAAAAATAAAGAAAAATTGTGGGAAGTGTAGAATTACCTAGAGGATAGGTGTGGTAAGCTAGAAAATCAAGTTGGAAAATCAGAAAAAAAAAATTATGCCATTTAGAAAATAAAAAAGAAAAAAAGAAAGGACACTTGACACTAAAAAATTTCACGAAAAATTCTAAACATCTCTATAAATTTAAGGAACTTCCTTTAGAATTCATTTTAGTCAATTTAGTGAGCAAGAAAAATTAAGGAAATGAGAGAAGAGAAGAAAGAATAATTTTAGAAAATTAAACAAAAAAATAGTGCAATTAAGGCATTAGAGGAGAACTGACATCTAACCAACACTTGGAGAGGAATAGCTACCACTACCACCTAACAATGGGACCATCTTCAAGGGATTTCGACATAAGTGGAGCTACTGTTGGTGGTTGGAGGTGATTTGAGTTGTAAGTTTCTTCTTCTACTCGATTTTGTATAAATTCTTAAAAATATCAAATTTACATGGAAAATTACGAAAGTTTGTATTATGGGATATTATTATATGTAGATTTAGGAAAAAATTATCAATTTGATAAAATTAGCTCCCAACATATACTGCCCTTAAGAAATCACTAAATTTGAGCTAATTATCGCTTTTAATTTAAATGACCTTAATGATGTAATTTTAAGTCTAACATTTTTGTGTATATTGTCTAGGGTATGCATTACATTGCTATGAAGAGTTTCTCTTGAAATTAATTTTTCAAATTTTTACTTAATTTTTAAGCCTTAAAATATAAATAAAAAGCAATATTTTAAGTATATTTTATGATTTAAGGCTAACTTGATATAAATTTTAATTTAAGATGTATTTAATCATCTTGAAATATTAGTTGGTGATAAGAGATGATATTTATAGTGTTGGGGATGTTAGATATGTACTTTATGTGTAGATTATGTAATAAGGGATGATTTGTGAATATAGGAAATTAAATGAGTAGAATATATTAGGTTAAATTGATAACATTATACTATTAGGAATATAATATAAATCTGATTTAGAATATAAATTTAGAAAATTATGTTAAAAATGTAAGGTATTCTCTTATCAGGAGTAAATTTGGTAGGTAAATTAGGAGTGAATGATAAAGGCATATTTTACTTATATTTTAGTGAGTGAATTAAGTTGAATTATTATTGATTTTATATAAATAATTAAGAAATGGTACTTAAGTATTTTCATTTGGATATTTCAAGTCTTGGAGGATTCAAAGTGGAAATATAAGCAATTTAGAGAAGTTTTATGCAAACGAAGGAAGCTCAAATCAATACGTAGTACTTGGAAATTGAAGGCAGCCAGCCTATACTCTACACCAATGGCTTTTCAACTCAGCACCATCAGCCTTGACTTTTACACCACTGGCCTTCATGGCCGGCCTTCAATGAAAAAATAGCCAGTCGAGAGCCAACCTTCTTTTCTTTATAAATAGGCATGTGATTGATATTTTGGAGGACTTTTTATCTTCTTTTTACTTAGAGATTCTTAGAAGCAGTTAGTAGATAGTTTTGAAGAGTTTTTCTTTAAAATTTCGTGGATCATTTAGAAGACTTTGCTTTTATTGTAGAGATCATCCTTGGAGTTTGCAATTGAAGTTTGAATTCCACATAATTACAGAATTGGTGTTTTCTATCCTATTTTTATTTATGCAATTCTATGATTTGTTCTTATTTCTAATCATGAACTTCTTTGTGAATTCAATTGTTATCTGTGCTTTTATTTTAATTTCCATGGTTAGCTAGGTTTTAATTGTGGGAAATTTTTGAAACCCTAGATAGCTGAGTGATAATTGTAGTTATGTTATAGGGTTAATAGATGTACGAATAATTTATGATTGCAATTTCTATTATTTCAATTATAATTCTCTATTAGTTATAATTGTTAGAAACATTATTAATACAGGAGTTGTTATAAGGTTTGTTAGAAATTCTTGATTAAACTGATTAGTTAATGTGGGAGCGGCGTTAATTAGATTAATTAGAAATTATCTATGGATTAATGCAATGTTTTAAGTTAATTATTTGCTAAGACATTAGGGATAATTGATTTAGGACATTAGATGATCATAGCATCGGGAGATGTATAATTACAATTTAGAGGCTATTGTTGATTGGAGATATGGAAAATGGCCAATTAATTAGAGGTTTAAGTCCTTAAATTTGAATGCATGACAATTTCACTTGAATGAACATATAGCTACTAATTTATATAACATGATGGCAATTTGATTTGCATAACTGGGGTAGATTTTGTTTTTCCTAATTCTCAATTGATTGCTTCGTTTTAGATATATTCTTATGATTTTCTTTTTAATAGTTTTAGGGTAATTATTAGATTAGTTAATTCATAATTCAATTTTGATTGCTTAAATAGTGACAAGAGCTATCATAAGTTTAGTACTTTCATAATCCTTAAGGGATCAACAATCATACTCACTCTTTATTAATTAATTCCTACCTAGTATACTTGTTAGAGTATTTGCGATATTTTTATACACATATTTTGAGTGGATCAAGTTTTTGGAGCTTTTACCAAGGATTGGAAATATTAAACCTTTTAGTTCTGTTGGTAATTTAGACACACTTGATGACGTGTATTATTTTTTATTCTCTTTACAAGTGTTTTAAGCGTAGGAGTCGAAGTGTTGAAATTCTACCACTAGATTCTGAAATAGAGTGTACCTTGCATAAGTGAGGAGAGAGAATAGAAGAAGGAGAGAAGAGATGCTAGGCAATGATGATAATAATTGGATATAAAAAGTCTCGTGAGCACTTCTGGACTATACAGTACCTAGGGTTATGGGTTCTGTCATAAGGAGGCCCACCATTCAAGCCAATAACTTTTAGCTGAAACCATCCCTCATTCAGATGGTTCAGACAAATCAATTTAGAAGATATCCAAATAAGAGTCTTGACAAGTATATTGCAGGATTCCTCCAATACTGCAATATAGTAAAGATGAACAATGTTACCGATGAGGTTATCGGATTACAGCTCTTTCCCTCTTCACTAAAGGATAAAGCTAGAGCTTGATTCTATTTACTGCCATAAGAGTCTATTACCACCTAGGTTAACCTCTCATCAAAGTTTCTAAGGAGATTTTTTCCATTAGCTAGAACTGCAAAATTGAGGAACGATATCTCCAACTTTACCAAGTTTAATAGTGAGTCACTTTATGAGACATGGGAGAGATTCAAGGAGTCGATTAGAAAATGCCCACATCATGGCTTGTTAGATAATGTCCTGATTAAGATTTATTATCATAGTTTGGTTGAGACATTGCGGTCTTTAGTAAATGTTGCAGTTGAAGGTGCTCTAATGGGCAAGACTTATGATGAAGCAAGTGCATTGATAAAAGAGATGACCTTCAGTGCATATAATTGGCAAAATGAGAGAAGCAAGTCAAGAGTGGCATCAGTCAATGATAATGACACTATGTCTCAATTAATAGCTCAAATCTCAACTCTCACTACCCAGGTAAGTAAACTTACCTTAGCATAGTCTTTTAATGCTAATCCTATTGCTTTTTGTGAGATATGTTTAGGACCACATTCAATTCTTAAGTGCTTATCTAGTATCCCTTAACTTTAACTAGTAGAGAGCAGGTGAACTTTGTCAACAATTTCTAACGAGGTAACCAATGACCTTATTCAAACACATATAATCTAAGGTAGTACAATCATCTAAACTTCTCATGGAGGAATGAGAATAATGCATTTAAACCACCACTTGGATTCCAAAAGCAAGGTCCTGCTTAGAATGCTCCACCTCAGCAGAATTAGTCTAGAATGGAAGAGCTTATGTTGAGTTATACGCAAAAGACTAACATCATGTTATAGAATCAACAGTTGAGTAATAGATCATTAAGGTCTTTACCTAGCAATACTAAAGAGAATCTTAAGGGTATCAATGCTATAATGTTGAGGAGTAGTAAGGAAGTTGAAACAGTTGACAGATAAGTTGAAAAAAAGGAGGAAAACCTAAAGAAAGGAAGAGGAAAGTAGGTAGCAAAGGAACCAAAGAAGAAGTCACCAGAAGTGAACTGTATGTTCCTCTTGTCCCTTTTCTAGGAAAATTGAAGCAATAGTAGCTAGATGCCTAATTTGCTAAATTCTTAGATGTTTTTAAGAAGCTGTAGATTAACATTCCTTTTACATAGGCACTTTAGCAGATGCCTTCATATGCTAGATTCATGAAGGATTTTCTCACCAAGAAAAGAAAGGTTGATGGGAATGAACCAGTGATGCTTATAGGGGAGTGCTCTATGATCCTTTAAAAAAATTTATCTAACCTACTAGAAAATAAAGAGATCAGGAAGTTTTACTGTTCCTTACACTAGAGGAAATTTTCATTCTGATAAAGTTCTTATTGATTTAGGTATAAGTACAAATTTAATGCCTTTATGTATTTTTAGGAAGTTGGGACTTGGAGATTTCAAGGAGACCTATGTCACCTTTCAACTTATTGACGGGAGTATCAAATCCCTGAGGGGTATTGTAGAGAATGTCCTAATACAAGTCGACAAATTTATCTTTCCAATTGACTTTATAGTGTTGGAAATGGAGGAGGACAGAGAGGCACCCATGATCCTTGGCAGACTGTTTCTTACAATAGGTAAGGCATTGATAGACGTGGAACAGGGTAAGCTTACTTTAAGAGTTATGGATGATTAAGTAACTTTTAATGTTTATGAAGCCATAAAACAATTTGATGATTTAAATCCTATTACACTATTGATGTTATTGATGAGATTACTTGTAAGTCCGTGGAAGAGCACGCAAGATTGGATACCGTAGAATCAATTCTTAGGGATATGGATGATTGGAGCAATGATGACAAGCTTGAGGAAGAACCCATGGAATAGGTGTTAGAAATTAAAGCTCGATACTATGAGGAACTAAGCACCAGTTAGAAGAAGCTAGTACCCTCATTGATACAATCCCTGGTGCTTAAACTTAAACCATTACCTAGTCATTTAAAATACATTTATCTTGGAACAAATGATACTTTGCCGATAATCATTTCCTCTTATTTGATAGGTGATCAGAAGCAATAGCTTCTAGGAGTTTTGAGAGAGAATAAAGAAGCCATTTGATAGAACATTATAGATATCAATGGGATTAGTCCTTTCATTTGCACTCATAAGATATTGCTAGAGGCAGAGTGTTAACCTATAATACAACTACAGAGACAACTTAACCTAACTCTTAAGGAGGTAGTAAAGAAAGAGGTGCTCACATTGCTGGATGTAGGTATTATCTACCCTATCATAGATATTAAGTAGGTTTGTCTCGTTCAGGTAGTACCAAAAAAAGGTGGTATGATTGTAGTTAAAAATAAAACTAATGAGTTAATCCCTACTCACACTATGACTAGGTGGAGAGTCTATATAGATTATAGAGAGCTAATTGATGCCACCTGTAAAGATCATTTCCCCCTCCCTTTCATAAATTAGATGTTAGAAAAACTTTTAGGATACGACTATTATTGTTTTTTAGATTTTTATTCTGGTTATAATCAAATTCATATAGCACTCGAGGATCAGGAGAAAACCACCTTTACATGTTCTTATAGGACTTTTTCCTTTAAAAGAATACCCTTTGGTCTTTGTAATACATCTATTACTTTCTAAAGATGCATGATGTATATATTTTCTGACATGTTAGAAGATTTTATTGAAATATTTATGGATGACTTTTAGGTCTTTAGGAAGTCATTTAACTCATGTCTGACTAATTTAGGTTGTATGTTTAAAAGGTGCAAGGAGACTAATCTACTTTTGAGTTGATAAAAATGCCATTTTATGGTAAAAAAGAGAATAGTCCTAGGTTACAAGGTCTTGGAAAAAGGGATTGAAGTTGATAGGGAAAAAGTGGAGATAACAGAGAAGTTTCCACCACCCACTTCAGTTAAAGGAGTCAAAAGCATCCTAAGGCATGCTAGCTTTTATAGGAGATTTATCAACAAAATTCTATAAAATCTATAGACCTCTTTGTAATTTACTTAAAAAAGATTCCACTTTTGTTTTTTATGATAGTTGTTTGCAGGCATTCAATCTATTAAAGGAGAAGCTCACTTCAGCACTAGAGATCGTTGCACCTGATTGAGAGCTTTCTTTTAAGTTGATGTATGATGCTAGCAACTATATTGTAGGAGTAGCACTAAGGTAGAGGAGAGATAAGTTATTTCATATAATATATTTTGCTAGTAGAACTTTGAATGAGGCCTAGAGAAACTATGCCACAATAGAAAAAAGAGTTTTTAGTGGTAATATTTGCATGTGACAAGTTTATGGCTTATGTAATAGGTTATAAGATCATAGTATATATAGACCATGTTACTCTAAAATATTTATTTGCCAAAGCTGATGCTAAACCTAGGTTAATTCGTTAGATCTTACTACTACAAGAATTTGCCTTGAAATCAAAGATAAAATGGGAACAGAAAACATGATTGTTGATCATTTATCTCGCTTAGAATCTGACTCTTTAAAGTTACCCATTAATGAAAAGTTCCTTGATGAACATTTAAGATGAACCGTACTGGTTTAAATGTTGTGCTGACTAAGTAATTAGATGTTATGTGCTTGAAATTGAACAACTTAGCGTATTTCAGCATTATCATTCTAAAGAAGTAAGAGGCCACTTTGGTGTGGAAAAAATTGCAGCTAATATTTTATCTCATGGATTTTATTGGCCCAATTTGTTTAGTGATCGTAAGAACTATATTATGTCTTGTGCTTAATGCCAAAGGACTAAAAATATCTCTAAGAGACATGAATTACCACAAAATAGCATTTTGGTAATTAAGCTTTTTTTATGTATGGGGAATAGACTTTATGGGTCTTTTTCCCTTATCTTTTTCAAACAAAACTATACTTTTAGCTATAGATAATGTGTCGAAATGGGTACAAGCAGTTGCTCTACAAACTAATGATGCTAAGGTTGTAGTTAAATTTTTGAAAAAGAACATATTTTCTAAATTTGGGTCACCCAAAGCTATTAAAAGTGACGCGGGATCACATTCTTGTAATAGGCAATTTGAAAAATTGTATCAAAATATGGAGTCACTCATAAAATTACCACCCCTTATCATACACAAACTTGTGGACAAGTTGAGGTGTCCAATAGGAAAATAAAGTGTATTTTAAAGAAGACTGTCAATGCATCTAAGAAAGATTGGTCTTTACAACTTAATGATGCATTGTAGGCTTATAGGACGGCCTTTAAAACCCCTATAGGAATGTCTTCATACAAAATTGTCTTTGGTAAATCATGTCACCTACCTATAAAGCTTAAGCACAACACCTACTAGGCCATAAAATATGTTAACTTTGATTTACAAGCTATAGGTGAAAAGAGGTTGCTCTAATTGAACCAGCTGGATGAGATTAGAGAAGAAGCATATGAAAATGTTAAGATATACAAGGAGAGAGCCAAACAATGGCATGATAGGAACATCCAATAGTGAGAGTTTGTACCTAGTCAAATTTTTTTATTATACAACTCTCAATTGAAGTTGTTTCTAGGTAAGTTAAAATCTCGCTGGTTTGAGCCATTTGAAATAACTAATGATTTTCCTAATGGTACAATCGAGTTGAAGGCAGGAGATAATTGTAATTTTAAAGTAAATGGTCATCTACTCAAACATTATTTTGAAGGGAAAAACATGGACGATGACACTACTATTGTGGCAAGTGTGAACTTATTGTAAGGATTGGAAAAGTTGGGTTAGAGACTATAAACTAAGCATTTCATGGGAGGTAACTCATGTCTAACTAAATTAATTTTTTTTCCTTTCTACTTTTATTTTAATTTTAATTTTGTTAAAAAAATACCATGCGCAAAAAATGAATTAAAGGCTAGCCATTTAAATTCAAGGCCGTTGTCCTTTTAGTAGCCTTCCTACTTATGCCGACCATGTACGTTGCCGACATATAGATGCGGATGGTTGGCATAAGTCTTACTTTATAAGCTAAACACAATTAATTCTCTCTCTCCTCTCTTCATTTCCTCACCCACCTTCTTACTCTTCCTTTCCTCTCTTTCTAAACTTCTCTCACATAAACTCTTCCCTCTCCCTCACTCCTTCATACATACATTCACTCTCATCTTCTATACCCAGATTCACTCTTTCCCCTTTCAGATCTATGCACTTAACTCTACCATGCCACTTAAGAAGCTCTAACCATAAAGGAAGAAACAAAAGACAACATTTGCTTCAACTTTACGAAGCTCGGGTAGAGATTTACTGTCCAACCATGAGTATGCCAAGGAGAGAAAGAAGAAACTACAAAGGATGACATTCATGAACTAGCAACACTTGGATTGGGCTTTATTGCATGAATATGGAATAGATGATCGAATTCAGCAAATTATCCCTGACAAGACTTGGCTCAGATTGTTTAAAATGAAGGAACCAACATTCGAAAATATCACAATCGAGTTCTTATCTACGTTGCAGTTAGAGAGAGATGGGAAAATGTCTACTATCATCTTCCAAGCGTATGGTGATATCCATGTGATCAAACTTAATCAGATTGGTTATTTTTTAGGATTATATGATGAGGAAGAGGTAGATTTGCCCAACTCTTGGCCCAGTGATATGATTGCTGAAAGATTCTGGTATCAGCTGATTCAACTAAGGTAGGACGACGTTGTAACTTTTAAGTCGCTTGCCATTACTTTTTTCATCAGTGGAGTACAGGCTACTCCATCACATTCTCGCCTACACTATCAACTACAAGAAAACCAGCCACAATAAGGTAGCCAATTTTTATATGTTTTATCTATACAGTTTGATTTCTAGGTATTAAATTGATCTAAGAGTAAAAATAGAAAATTTCATTTATAGACAAGTAGATGATACCAGGACTTAGGTTATATTTTGTAGTGGTTATATTATGGTATTATTGAAGGGTATGGGGATTTTTCAGCAATTTGAAAGGGATGAGGGTATTCCTTGTAAGCCTATTTTAGCTGCACCTTTTAAGGGTTGAGGATTAGTTAAGATAAACAATAGGGCAAATCCAGTTGATGAGGAGGATGTTCTTAAAAATGATCTTATTGCTAGAGCTTCTACTTCCTATCCTCCTCCTCCAGTTGGTAGTTATGAGTAGTTGAGTGCAAAAATTAGGAAAGTCCAGGATGAAATTCAAAAAGAAAGGAAGAAGAACAAAAAGTTCCAAACTACTATATTTAATATGTTGAAGTTCACTATCTCTTGTTTCTAACCAGCAGCTATAGAGCAGCTACATTATGAGACTTCCAGTGAGGAGAGTAGCAACACTAAGCGAGATAGTTAGAGCCTTGCATACCTTTCTAATGTTTCTGTATCTTATTTTTTTTGTTTTTTTATTTTTGTTTTATTTTTTTAATTTGTTGTTAGGTTATTTTTGTTTAGTACTCACCTGATTGGGTAACTTTTGATACTTATTTCTACTTTATACTTTTGAGTATACTTTTATCCTATATTTACTATCTTGTCTTTCTTTGTGTTTGTAGAGATAGGTTTGATCTGAAATACATACTCTTCTTAATGATATCATGATTGGAATTCTCCTTATTATTGAAAATTTGAATCTAAGGAAATATCGATTTTTCATTTCCTATTGTTGCAAATTTTTATTTTATTTCCTGTTGTACGCTGAATTGGAGCCAGTATGGACATTGTATATTCCAAAGTAGGGAGAAAGAAATATAGGAAATGGAGTTTCAATTGAATATCATGACATTTGATGCTAGTTTTCGTTTATAAATGGTTATACTATCGTATTAGCTTGAACTTTATTTGTTCTTAAGTATCTAGCAATTTTTAGGTCAAATTTTTGAATTTCTTGTTTGGAATTTAGAGATTATAGAAAGAAAATTATTGATAGAATTTGATTGTGATTAGCTTGAATAATTGACTTAATAATGTGCCCTCTCACCATTGTTGTAATTTTTATACTTAATTAAAATTAATTAGTCAAATCTTTAGGAACCTAATTTACCTAGTTTTTAGTCTTAAAATTTGAAGTTTAAGAGTTGGTCGAGTCCTTAAGTAAAAAGTAAATAGGTTTACTTCTATGCAAGGTTAGTTAGTATATTGTCTTTTTTGTTATTCTAAAGACACTTTAACACTTATTGAAAGAGGTAAGTGAAGCTTTGTATTTAGTGATTCCTATAAAAGAAGTTTGAAAAATTTTAGTGAGCATTCAAAAGAAAAAAAAGTTATGAAATTAGAGCTTTTACTCTAATAACCTAAGTAATTGAAATAAGAGTATCCTAAGTTGAATGTTAGAGTGAAGAAGAGCCCATAGGGGTCTCTTTAAAACCCGATCATTTAGGTGATGAGCTCAATATGTTTCTACTCAATATACTCATTATAACGAGAAAGGTGAAAAGGCAAAGTTTAGTATCTAAACTAAAAAAAAAAAAGAAAAGAAAAAAAATGGGAATGAAACATGAAAATTTTGAATGCAATTTGAGAAATCAATTGAGGCTTGTAATAAAAAGAAAAAAAACCTAAGGATAGAGTAGATATCATATGCTTTCATTACTTTGTTAACTTCTTTGTTGGGATAATTAAAGGGATAATATGCCTACTAACAAGAGTGGAGTTTAAATGGGTATTTTTCCTTCTAGGACTGAGTATCTACTTTTGAAATAGAAATCTTAGGCTAAATGCCTGGATTAAAATTTGTTTTCTCTAAAGTGGCTGATTAACTTCAATTGTATAACATATTTCAGTTTGGTTCGAACGGTGGACATTATAAATTAGTGAGTCTGAAAGTGTGAAATATTAGATGCTTGGATTTGCAATTGGAAAATTTGTATTTTCAATGATAAATTTCTTTAGTTCTATTTATTTTGCTTAAGGACAAGTAAAAGTTTAAGCGTACGGGAGTTGATAAAGGCATATTTTACTTATATTTTAATTTGTGAATTAGGTTGAATTATTATTAATTTTATAGAAATCATTAAGAAAAGATATTTAAGTATTTTCATTTAGATATTTCAGGTCTCAAATGATTTAGAGTGGAAATATGAGTGATTTGGAGGAGTTTTATGCAAACGAAGGAAGCCTAAGTCAACATGTAGCACTTGCAAATTGAAGGTAATCGGCCTACACTCTATACTGATGGCTTTTCAACTCAGCAGCGCTAGCCTTGACTTTTACACTGCTGGCCTTCATGGTCGACCTTCAATGAAAAAATAGCTAGTCAAGAGCCGGTCATGTTTTCTCTATAAGTAAGCATGTGATTGATGTTTTGGAAGACTTTTCATCTTCTTTTTACATAGAGATTTCTAGAAGCAGTTAGTAGATAGTTTTGAAGAGTTTTTCTTTAGAATTTCGTGGATCGTTTAGAAGACTTTGCTTTTATTGTAGAGATCATCCTTGGAGTTTGCAATTGAAGTTTGAATTCCACATAATTACAGAATTGGTGTTTTCTATCCTATTTTTATTTATGCAATTCTATGATTTGTTCTTATTTCTAATCATGAACTTCTTTGTGAATTCAATTGTTATCTATGCTTTTATTTTAATTTCCATAGCTGGCTAGGTTTTAATTGTGGGAAATTGTTGAAACCCTAAATAGTTGAGATGATAATTGTAGTCATGTTATAGGGTTAATAAATATATGGGTAATTCATGATTGTAATTTCTATTATTTCAATCATGATTCTCTATTGGTTATAATTGTTAGAAAGACTATTGATACAGGAGTTGATATAGAGTTTGTTAGAAATTCTTGATTAAGCTGATTAGCTAATGTGAGAGTGGTGTTAATTAGATTAATTAGAAATTATCTAGAGATTAATGTAATGTTTCGAGTTATTATTCACTAAGACATTAAGGATAATTGATTTAGGATATTAGATGATCATAGCATCAAGAGATGTATGATTGTAATTTAGAGTCCATTGTTATTTGGAGCTATGGAAGTTAATTGGTTAATTAGAGGTTTAAGTCCTTAATTTTTTTGCATAATAATTTCACTTGAATGACCGTATAACTATTAATCTATATAACATGATGATAATTTGATTTATATAATTGGGGTGGATTATGTTTTTCCTACATTCTCAATTGAATGCTTCGTTTTAGATATATTCGCATGATTTTCTTTTTAACAGTTTTAGGGTAATTATTAGATTAGTTAATTCACAATTCAATTTTGATTGCTTAAATATTAAGAAGAGATATAATAGGTATAGTAATTTCACAGTCCTTATGGGATTGACAAGCTTACTCACTCTTTATTACTTGATTCAAACCTAGGATAATAATTGGAGTATTTGTGATATTTTTATATACATATTTTGAGCATATCAGTTGAGTATACAGTATGAACGAAGATACTGATTGAGAGCTAAATAGGAGACTTTGGATATCCAAATATAGTTAGATAAATTTCACATATTAGATTAGGAAGAGTTCCTAGGGTTTACATATAAAAACTGTAACTAGAAGCTAAATTAGAATCTAATTCATGAACCGATTCAAAAACTAGTTTAGAATTAGTTCGGTTATAAGTAATATAAAACTTAGATAATTGGGTAAAATTATGATTTGAAGCTTATATATAATAAAAGTATAAATACTAAGCGGATGTTTATATTATAGGAGCAAGCAACGATGAATCAACTCTACATCAAACTTAAGTGAGCAAATCGGAGATTTCAAGTAAGTTGAGATCAATGCGTTACCGAATTTTGGAGTACAATATTACGGTACTTGGAGGCTTAAGATTGTATGTGATTGTGCAGATGCTTATATGCATGGTTGTATCTCTATGATTATTTGGTTGTATACTGATGCTTTGTTGTGGTGATTTGCTATAGTTTGTGCTAAGTGAAATTTTTTTATCACCATAAACTAGACTTAGTTATATTCACCTTAATACCTCAATTTGACATGTATTTCAACCCTTTAGAGGATGACTAGAATTCTTTTACTAAATACCAATACTTTCAAAAAGGATAGTGCTGTAGTATAATGGTTCATTTTTATTCTTAGTTGAACTAAGTAATAAGAGAAGAGTTCATAGTTAAGATGAAGGTAGTGGTTTAGAGAATAGTCATAAGAAGACTGGTGCCTCCATTACATAAACTTAGATTTGGTCGTAAGTTTTTACATATGCGTTACAACTCCTCAAACACTAATTAGAGCAGATAAAATTTCTCTAATTTCTCTAATTTCACAACAAATTAGACAACATTGTGTGATGGCATTTGCGTGTTGCATTGTATTTAATTAATTGTTTGAGAACCTTGCTTGCATCTATTATATAATCTTATGTCTCCATCCTTACTTATTGAGTTGTTGAATGCTCATATCCTTATAGATTTTCTTATAAGTGACAATCTAAATGTCACGTTATAACTATCCAAAGGTTAATACCTTTTGAAGAACTTGGGGGAGTGAGGACTAAAATGGATGATTAATAGAGTTTTGAGAGTTTTTATTAATAACTCCTATATATGTGAGTAGGTCATGTAACATTTTATTTATTTAGACTACTATGATGTGGACATATCTCTAGGGATCTTGAGATAATATATAATTATATAAACATGACTTAAAAGTTGTATATGTAATTTTATTGATAGTCTCGTGTAAATTGTTTACTTCAAAAAGAGTAGTCATATATGTTTTGTATAAATCATATTTACAATATTAATCGTGAGGTCGGTTACTATCTTAAGTTGGTTTATACGATGGAATTGTTGTGACTCCGCCACTTTGGGGCATAACACCTAGTATAAATTAATGAGAAATTTCAATGAAGATTCTACATGAGGATAGCTCTATTCCTTTGCATTATAGAAGTACTCTAAGATTTTTCTCCATATTTCAAACTAAAGAGGGGTGCTATTATTAAACTTAGCGCTTCACTACTATTAAAGTGCATCGCAGCTATTTGGTTGTTAGCATATGGAGTGATAGGCGATTCTTTAGATGACTATGTGCATATGGCCATGGTTGTTAAAATCGAGAGTAAAAAATATGATTCTATGAGTTTATGATTTTATAATATTTTTCTTAATTAAAATAAATGTAAAATTATTTATATGCAAACCTTTAGTAAAATTATGAACTTTCATGTACGATTCTATAAATTTACGATTTTATCGGTTTTGTATGATTTTATATGATTCTATTAATTCTATATATTAAAATGAATAGTACAATCGTGATTTTGACAACCATACATATGGTTAAATGCACAATTGTAAAATGTGTTAGAGAATTTGTTTAAGATGTCATTACTTGTTTCAGTGATGAGTACTTATGCAGGCTTACTCCAACTGATATCAAACGTTTGCTCAGTATTGCAGAGCAATGGGGATTTCTAGGTATGTTGGGGGGTATTGACTGTATGCATTAAGAGTGGAAGGATTGTCCCGTTGCATGGTAAAGCATGTATCCCCAATGTGATCGTGGTTCTCCAATGATAATGCTTGAAGCACTTGCTTCATGTAACACTTAGATATGGTATGTATTTTTTGGTATCTTAGGCTGGAATAATGATATTAATTTGTTAGAGCGTTCACCTCTATTTAGTGACAGTTTAAATGGACTAGCTCCATCATCTTTCTATGCCATCAATGGAAGAAACTATGATACAAGATATTATCTCATGGATGGTATGTATCTAAAGTGATTAATGTTTGTCAAATCGATTTTGTACCCATATGGTCTAAAGGATCAATTATTTGTCAAATACCAAGAAGGATACAAAAAAGGATGTTGAGTAAGCCTCTAGAGTACTACAGTCTCATTTCCACATAGTTCGCAGACCTTCACGTTTTTGGGATCAAGAGGATATAGGGAAAATGATGAGAGTATGCATAATCCTACATAATATGATTGTTAAAAAATGAAGGAGATACCTATAACTTTAATTTTGAAGTCCTAAATTATGAATCAAGAGACACTAGTGATCCGTCACCTCATATCTCTCACAATTATATTTCAAATTATGCAATGTAATCTAAAACAATATTTAGCCTTATGATTGAGTAAAGCACCATCAACTTTAGAACAACTTCATCGAACACGCATGGCAGTGTTTTGGAGCTAAAAATTAATGTGAAATAATTGTAATAAAAATTTGTATGTTTCCATTTCATGTTTCTTTTTTCCAATTTCTATGTTTGTTTACTTGTATCAATGTTCAGTTTATTTATTTCTAATATCTATGAATGTCTACTTATATTAGTGTTAAATTAATTTATTTCCAATATTTTAGATATATTATGCCATCAAGTAGATTTCGATATAAGTTATGATTTTTAATGTAATAATTCAATATATAATAATAACATACAAATAAAACATTAATTATTGTAAAAATATAATATTAATTAATATTATTACTAATATAATAACATTTATTATAGCATACAAAATACATTTGGTCAAACATGTAGGGCAGCATTTTGGAGCTACAAATTAATGTGAAATAGTTGTAATAAAAATTTCTATGTTTCCTTTTCATGTTTCTTTTTTCCAATTTCTATGTATGTCTACTTGTAGGAGTGTTCAGTTTATTTATTTCCAATATCTATGAATGTCTACTTGTATTGGTGTTAAATTAATTTATTTCCAATATTTCCAATATATCATCCCATCAAGTAGATTTCAATTTAATCTATGATATTTAATGTTATAATTCAAAATATATTAATAACATAAAAATAAAATATTAATTATTGTGAAAGTATAATATTAATTAATATTATTACTAATATAATAACATTTATTATAATGTACAAAACTACATTTATTGATACTAAATTTGTACTTACAGAATATTAAAAGTATTGCTTTAAATGTTACTCTATATGGCTTATAAAAAATATAAAAAAGTGTTAAGAAATTTCGGTAAAGGAATTTAGAGATAAAGTATAGAGTTTCTTAAAATATAGACTCCCTAGGCAATATAAGGAATTTCCAAAGTTCCTATGGGATAAAGATGTTCTAAAAGAATCTAGGAGTAAAGATGATTAGGTGTTTGATGGAATATCTCAATTCCGTTATAGTGCTTTTACAAATACAAAGTTTCTAACAACAGGTGAGAACTGATTTCAGTATTGCCAAAATAACTAATCTCAGTTGAGAAATCACATATTGCGTGCATCATTGTCTTAAGTTCTTTACGCAACCTCTTGATTATGATGCAATTTGCCAGGAAAACTAAATACCCATGAGTTGTCTGAGTGAGGATAATTGATGACACGGAACATCTATAATGTAAGTTGTAGCATAACATATCCTTTAAACAAATCTATGCACTAATTTGAACGCCTAGTGTTATCGTTCTACGTCTATAGATTGTGTTTTAAATTTTTAAACCGGCTTGTATTATAGATTGTCAATCCTATAATTTATACAATAGATATATCATATATGAACAGAATATTCTTATTTTCAATTTCGACCGTATACCGTCCTTTCAGAAGTTTTATCGTTAATTCTTACCGTAGTTATTCGATCGTATTCGATTGGTTCAACATCTATAAATCTCCCTTTAATTTGTTAAACAGCTTTATGTATTCGTTATTATTGGGAGTATATAACCGTTCCAAAGTTATAACTATTGGAGGGTTAGAGTTCCACTAATAAATATAGTATCACTTCACTTATAATTAAGTAACAAACTATAAAATTAGCAAAAAAATCATAAATTATGCACTTAGGGCACAGGTACCTAAGCTAAGGACCTTATAGTGGAGGTTCTAAGAGGATAATATGTATTCTTTAGTTAAGTACCAGTTATTAGTGCATTCCTTGGCGTATAAATAATAACAACATATGATCCTGACATTTTTGAAAAATACTAAAATACCCTTTTCGTGAACCTTATATATAAAGAAGAGACGTCTTCAAAGGAAATAGTTTCTTAAGTTACTAATATGATATTCTTGGGCCTTATGAAAATTCTTAAAGATATAATCCATCCGGTCTGCAAGACTAAAATCAAAATGTCCCTATACTAATTTATAAAAGATTCACAAGAACTTACGAAAATTTTATTCATATCATCCGGAAAATTATCATGGAATCCTTACCTCCCTCAACAGAATAAAGGTACTAGTCGACTTACTACTGTCGATAATTATTATAATTATGGATAAGAAGTATGCGACTCACCAAACCTGGACTTATACTCGGAACACCTTAACATTATCCATCATTGTTGCCATTATTGGGTTAGGTGGCCTCTTGACATTTAACGAAATTGCGAATCCTAGGGTAGCAAATTTTGGTTTTAGCTAAAGATCATTAATGATGGGCTAGAAATTGATTACAGCAAGGACATAGCTAATGGATAGTCCAATGTTTTTCTTTTTTTTTTTCTTAAATTTTCTTTTTCAAATGACAAAAGGTTCAATGATATTAACATGATATGTGAATCGATAAATGGTGTATAACTATTAATAAAATTTTGATAAATGAAAACATTTTTAAAAAGTAAATTTCCTCATTATCACATGTAAAATAATACTTAGACACCACACACACACATATTTACAGATAAGAAATCTATAATATCTCTTAGCTCAAACTGGTATCATTTTACTACATAATAAGGTTCAAAATTTAAATAGAATATCAAAAGTCCACTCATATCACTAATCTTACTATTGCATTAACCCCTTGATGTACCATAAATCTCAAGCATACGGTGACCTAACTCTATAAACAGATCGGCCTACAAAAGTGAACTACAGTAGTATAAGTTAACTAGCTTAGTGAGATAATTTCTTCAACTATACAATAAACAAGTTATACAACAATTTAATTCAATCAAATGAATACATAAACAATCAGTATGCCATACAAATATATGCAGTAATCAGGTACTGAATACAACTCAATTTTAATGTCTTCGAAGTCAAGGTTGGAGACACACCGGCAACAGTCAGATTCACATATTATATTAGAACTTATATCATAATGAAACTCCACGTTTCGTATTCAAAATATAATGGTACATCTATTTTCAGTTTTTTTTTTGTCAAAATCGAGTTTTACATATAATTGTGAATAGATTTGTGCAGCCCTTACTCAACAAAAGACTCTAGACTTGACCCTTAACTAGACAGTTGGTACCTCTGACTTTTAGTGATCTCGTGGGCCAAAATAAGGTCATATCGTACGTACACACCGTACAAAATATTATAACAATAATTAATCAACCCATGTATAACCTCACTACCTCTATGTGATGTGACGGTCGGAATTAGTTATGTAGTGCATGATTATGTGTGCTTTGATTTAGTTTATTCAAGTCGGATAATGTTAAGTCTTATTATTCAATGATTAACAAAGTTACAAACAAATCAGTTTTTATCGAATTTACTATACAACAACCAATACGTTATTATGCTTTAAAATAAATTCACTATCAAAGAACAATATCATACACAAATATAACCCAACCCCACAAAACATGCAATTATTAATCGCAATTTATATTCACTAACTATATACATAAGAAAGTATGAAATCATTAAGAAAAACTTACTCAATCATGCTCAAGTTAAGGGTCATAATAGTTTAATGACAAATCAAGGTCAAAGTTGTGATCACCTAACCACAGGAAATTTGGAAAGTAGTAAGTTTAGGAATTAAAAACTAAACTAGTATCGTATTTTGTAATGTTTACTTAGCTCAGCTATTGATTTGTGTGAAATTGTCTATTTAAACTTTTTATTGAACCACATATAACTTTTTCGATTTAGTTTAGATCTTTATGAACTTATAGTCTATTTCAATTGTTTTAGAGCGTACTTTCTCGGAGCGAGATTCGTTTTGGATCATAAGCTTTATTATTTTGACTTAAATGGTCATACAATATCAAATTAGGCATTTCTTAATATAATTACGATTTAATAAGTATTTGTACCGTATAATTTGTAATTTTCTTAATTTAAGCCTATTTTATTAGAATTACTTATTTTTAAGATTTAAGATTTATTAATTCAAAATTTTCTACTTTATTATTTTTTTCATTAATTAATTAATTTTTTATTATTATTAATTACGAAAATTTACTTCATTATTATCTTTTTTCCTAATTTACAATACTCTTATATATATTTATTAAATTACTTTATTTATTAAATTAATATTATAGTATATTATACATACTATTTAAATATACTCATATTTCTACATATATGTTACTATTCATATACGTACATTTATATGCATAATATACTTATGCATTAAATTATCTTAGCCTTAATTAGACATTATGTATGACTATAATATATACGTATTTATACTTTATTTACATAAGTACATATACGGTTTTGTTATATATGTATATATACTAAAATACAAAATATTATTAGCAATACTATATATATACACATTCATGTCCAACTATATATATATATACAAAATATACAAAAAAATTTTATAAATTGAAAATACTAAGTATAAATATACATACATATACCTACTATTATACACATACATATATATATATATATATTATATAATATGAAATACTATGGATATATATACATATACAACCTCACGCTTACATATATATATATACATATATATATATAGAAAATATGAAGTATATACATATATACATAAATACGAAAATACATAATACATATATATACATATCATATACTAAAATAAATACTATGTACATACACATATATATATATATATTCATTTATACATACATATTATACTTAAGAAAAATACTATGTACATATATATATAGTCACATATACATACATGTATATACTTTATACTATATACAATATACATATACATTTGCGCATACATACATGTAATAAATAAAATTAAAATAAAAAAATAACAAATACTAATATACATGTACATACTATATGATATATATATATATAAATTAAATAAATAGCTTTCCTAATTACTTTAATAATTTGAATAAAAAAAAAAATCCTCTCAATCTTAATCTTCTTCTTCTTCATCTCCTCTTAGTATATGCTTGTTTTTCCCCTGTTCTAGTTTTGGTTTTGGGGTATGCGTAATTAGATTTGGTTTGTTTTTTTTTTTTTCTTCTTTCCAATTTTTTTGCTTTGAGGTGTAAGGACAAAGGTAAAAGAATAAAGCAAACATTACTAAGAAAGAAAAGAACAAATCTAAAGAGATTAAGGCATTAAATTGAATAAGATACTTGCTTTAAGTAATTTGTTATCTGCTCCACAAATTTAATGACACTTGTAATCTATAATTTACATGCATAGGCTATTGCATAATGCGGCTAGGAAATCATGTGGAGGAGGATAAAAAATAAGAAGAAGGAAAAAGAAAAGAGAAAGAAAGAAAAAGAGAGGAAAAGAAAAATAAAAATAAAAATATGTAAATTTTTCCAAACATAAAAATAATAAAAATAACATTTCTAAATTAATTTTGGGATTTTATGAAAATTTATCAATTTAATTGGTACCTATTATATTTATAATTTTTACGAGTTATTTCGACGTTTTCATTAGAGTTTGTATGCGATTATTCGATTTAATTGATAATTATGATCAAATATGATTATATTACTATTAAGTGATATTTATTTATTTTATAAGCTTAAAGTTATAGTTGTAAGGTTTTGATCAACTTTGGGTTTGATTTCAAATATTTGCTTATATATCGAATTTAAGGCTTTTATACGTGATTTAGGTTTTGATTAATTTTCTAGGATTTCTACTATTGATACTATATTTGGTTTCTACATTTCATAAAACTTTTTAATCTTATCTAGCCTTATTGAATGAAGGTATCATCTAGGACACTCAGACTTAAATTAGGGTTTAAATTATTGACTATACAAGGTTTACAAATTCGCTTCAAAACATCTCTAGTATACTTACTTTGATGCATAGACACACCATCTTTCAAATTAACAATTTCCAAACCAAGAAAATATGATAGAAAACACAAATCAGATATTTCAAACTCCAATTTCATAGTCTCCATAAACTTTTTTATCTATTCTTCATCACTTCCTATAACCAATAAGTTGTCTACATACAAACACACTATCAACAACTTCTTTAACATTTTGCTACTGCTCATCCTAAAATAAATGACATATTCACTTTTACATTTTTCAAATCCTTGCTATGACAAGAAGGAATCAATTCTCTTGTTCCATGCCAGTTGACCTTGCCTTAAATCTTATAGTGATTTACAAAGCTTATACACCTCATCCTCATGATCTTTCACTACAAATCTAAGTAGCTAACATACATAGACTTCCTCATCAAGTGATCTATTAAGAAATGCAGATTTCACGTCCATTCGATACAATGGCCATGCCTTATAACTCACAATAGTAATCACCTATCTTATGATTTCAATCTTAGCCATAGGGGAAAACACTTCTTGAAATGCCGTTGCAACTAGCCTAGCCTTATACTTTGTTATTGAACCATTAAGCTTCCTTTTTATCTTATAAACCCATTTCATATCTATTGGTTTCTTGTTGTTAGGTAAGGACATCTAGTTCCTTTTTATTGCATTTAACTATTCCTCCATTGCTCTAACAAAAATCACTTATAACATCTTTGAAACTTACAGGCTCCGCATAAACTAGAAACGCCATATGAACTAGATCTCCCTCTTTGGTAATAGCATCATTAGATAACATTTCATAGTTAGCAAACATCCTTAGTTGTTGTCTTGCTCTTGGTGTTATTGGTACATTCCTCTATCATCCTTCATTTGTTTCCTCATCTATCAATTAAGGATTTGAATTTACTTCATCATCACAAGTTATTATCATGACATTCTCCTAACCAACAAATTCATTATTCTAATTCCATTCCTAACTTTCATCAAACACAACATCCCTAATTATTAGAACTTTCTTTATAATGGGATCATAGAATCTATAAGCACTCGTCACATGATATCCCAATAACATAGTACACTTACTCTTATCATCTAATTTCCTTCTTTTTTCATTAAGATCATGAAAATAGCTTATACTATTAAAAATTCTCAAAGGTTTCAAAATAGGCTTCTTGCCACTCCATACTTCTTTTAACACTTTCAAAGCTAATCTCTTAGTAGGATACCTATTTAATATATAAGCTGCTGTCATTATAGCCTTACCCCAAAAATACTTTGGCATTCATTTACTCTAACATACTCCTAGTCATATTTAGGAGCATTATATTCCTCCTCTCGGTTGCCCCATTATGTTGGGGTTTGTATGGTGCAATTACTTTATGTCCAATTCCTTTGTTGTCACAAAATTGTTGAAACTCATTTGAGGTGTGCTCTCTTTTACCATCAATCTGAAAAACCTTAATATTCTTCCTTATTATTTTTCAATCACTACTTTAAAGGATTTAAACACCCCATACCTGATTTCCTTTGTAATAAGTACACCTACATCTTCATACTAAAATCATCAATAAATGAAACAAAGTACTTATTACCTACTAGAATTACTAGTTTAATTAGACCACAAACATCCGAATGCACTACCTTTAGCAAATCTGAAATTTTAGTAGTAGTATAATCTTTAAATGAATCTTTTGATTGTTTTTTCAAATTGACACCCTTCACATAACTCCTTTTGTGGTTGAATTAGAGGAAGATCACAAACCATATTAGCGCTACTTGATCTACTCCAACCTCGGAAATTAAGGCATTCATATCTTAAATGCCAACACCAACTTTCATCTTATAATGCTATTGCAAAACACTTGTATTGACATGTTGGTATATTTATTTTAAATTTTCTGTTTCAAGTGAGTGAAATCTTTACCACTAATCTTTCCTTATTGTCATGTATCGTCAAAATTTTGTCTTGTAAATAGATTTTATACTCATTCTCAAGCAATTGGCTTGAACTTAATAGATTGTTCTTCATTTCAAGAACATACAAAACATCTAAAATATAAGATTATTTACCATTTCTTTGTTGAATCAAAATCTTACCCATTCCTTTAGTAGTAATGGTGTTAATATCTACAAATTTAACCTTGCTCTTAACTGTTTCATCAAGTTCAATAAACCAATCCTTATTGTTGGACATATGATTAGAATAGTTAGTGTGAAGATACTAAGAATCGGTACGAACTCTCTTTGGCATTGTTATCACTATTAAAAGTACATGGTTGGACTCATAATCGCCCTATTGTGAATGTCCAATAGATTCTTCATTATTTCTTGGTAAACTCTTATTGTTTTTACACTCATCCACAAAATGGCCAAATCTTTGATAATTGTAACATTGTGTGTTCCTTTTATCAAACTTTCTCCTACCTCCTCTTCCATGAGAGTTTACTCGCTATTGATTAAAATTCGATTTCCCTTGATCCGTTGAATTATCCTGATCACCATGTCTACCATTACTCATATTTCTTCCTCTTCAACGTCTTCTTCCACCTTTACCTCTACTGTGTCTTCCTTTATTAAACCCTAGTCATTTGACTTGAGCCTACAAAGCATGATCCAACTGTTTCTTTATCCTTTGCTCATTCATTCTCTGTTCATTTGCTTATAAAGAACTCTAAAACTCTTTGATTTTCAACTCATTTAGATCCTTAGACTCTTCAATGGCTACCACTACGTATTCAAATCTTAGAGTTAATGTTCTAAGAATCTTTTCTACAATCATCAATTCAGTCATCATTTCTCTGTTTACCTTTATTTGATTTGAAAGTTTCATTACTTATGTACAATACTCATTGACATTCTCTTTAGCCTCCGTTTGTAACAACTCATATTGACGTTATAGGGTTTGCAATTAAACTTTCTTCAACCTCTTAACTCCTTTATGGCACTTGTCAAGAATGTCTTAAGCTTCCTTGACAATTCTTACTCCAACAATCTTTTCAAAATTTGATGAGTCAATGCATTGATGGAGATAAAACAATGCTTTATTGTCTTTCTTTTTATACAAACTTCTTTATGCATTTATTAGATTTTCAAGTAATTCTTTATACCTTATTGTAACAATTTCCAAGACTTCATAGAATCTAAGTATTACTCACATTTGGATGCACCATTTATCTTAGTTCTAGCCATCCAACACCGAAAGCGAAGCTACAATGTTCCCGGTTGCATTAGACATTTCTTCCTTCAATTACATAGGATGTAATGTAGCTCTAATACCAATATGTTGGAGAATTCAATCTACTAATAATAGTTTCTTATGTATTTGCATTTAAGAAAACAAGAGTATACGTAAAAAAGAGTTGAAAGAATCACTTCTTTATTCACTATTGTCACTTCACTACATTGCACAAGCACTTGCACTTTCACACTTTGTTTTTTGTACTGTTATTTTTCACATGCACACAACAAATTTTAGTTTACTCAATTTACAATGACACTACACTATTAGTAAACTATTTAATTGACTCTCTCCACTATCTTACATCATTTGACACTTGTGCACTAAAGACCAATCATAATTATTCTCAACTCTCAACAATTGGCAAGTGATTATCATTTGCTGTTTAAATAGATATTTTTTCAAACAATGTAATTTGTTATTTTTGGCTGAACTTTTTGAAGTAAAAATAATATTAATAATGGAAATTAAAATATCATCAATGAAATACACTTATATGACATTTGTATTTAAATTAATTAATAACGAAATAAATTTGGGATTGGACAAACTAAAATATGAAACAATCATATCAAGTATCCATTACAAAATATAGGAAATAAGTACAACAAAAACATATTAGAGTCCAACAAAAAAGATAATAAAATAATCAACACAAATAAATTAACATAGAAAAATATCTACCTAATTTGTCTAATATATCTATGATGATCAACATCCTAACTATTTCTATATGGAATTGATGTTAAAATTAATTACCTGGTTATAATAATATGAAGGCAATTAGGTTAGTAATCGTATGCCAGTAGCTGCTAGAATGGCTTGCCACTTGAGAAAGTAGTGGATAAGATAAAGGGATGCTATGGATCTAATAGGCGGATAACTCTATTGTTGCATGTAGCTACTCATAAAGATGTAGAGAGGGTTAGGTGAGGCTAAGCATATGAATTGGGTGGGGCAAGGGGTAAGGGAGAGTTTTGTTGGACCTAGTTGCTCAAGTAAGCTATAGAAGGTAGTCATGGATAAAATGGCCATAGGCATGTTCTTGAGGGGGCCTATTGTTGTGTTAGCCTATTATAGAAAAATCAATAGGTGGACTTTGAATTAGGCCATGGAAAAAAATGACATGGTAGGTTGACTAAGCAAGCTTCGATGTGGAAAAAATGACATGGAATGTTTATTTTGCAAGTACAAAAGCTAGAATAACCATTTAGACAATTACAGTAACCATTCAAGTGGCTAGTAGAAATGCTATATAGGTTCACAATTTACAAGTCTTTTATAACTTTGCCCTTTTCTCTCATATTTACAATGAACCAAAATGTCTAAGACTCTAACCTAAGGTTACATATTTTATACATATTTTCACTTAGATTGACATAGTTTCATGTTTTACTAGTCGATTCCAATTGGAAATACATTAGAAACATCATTTGATGATGGATTAGGTTTAAGTACTTTCTCATTTTTATTTTTCTTATTTAGTTATCATCTACTTTTTAGAGTTGGCTAGCTCAACGTTAAAGCTTTATTTTTTTTTTCTTTCTTTTTTTATATTTCATAAATATTTATAACATTACATAATTAAACATATTTAGTAATGACATTTTAGATTAACAAGAAGCCAATACATGCTCTTTAACTTAACAACTATAAGCAACAAAAAATTATAGATATTCAAATTGTCACAAATGAAAAGATATCTATGCAAAGTATAGTAAGCACCTTAATATGAAACTATGTTGTATTGTTATTTAAAGTATGTTTGTTTTCAATAGTTACATAACATTGTATAGAATCATTATTTAGTAACACTTTCATGTTTGATTACGTATAGAATGTGTTAGGGCGCATACTACACTTATACTACTTTACTAACAATTAAATTAGGTTGATTATTATAATTTATAGAACATAAAAACAATAAGGAATCAACAAATGTAGACATTAAGATAGACCTATCCAAGGGTTGGTTTCGAACCATTAACTAGCTTAGTATCATCCCTATGGGACTATGAACTAACTTAGGCTTGCAAGTAAGTAGGCCTAACCATGGCTTAAACTGCCAGGTCTTAAGAGCCTAAATGCTTTAAGGTTGCTAGCTTGTAGGGTTGGGTGGGTTATGAACCAGTAGGCTAAATTTCCAGTTGAATTGGTATGTTGCTTATTGATTTAAGCTCGATTTAAAAAAATAAATAAATTTTAGGAGCCATTTTAGGCTTCAAATATGCAACCTTCACTTTTACATGTCATGTAGCTTTCACATTTACAATTTTTGTTGCATTTACCATTGCTATGTAATTTTATAATATAACATCACTTAGATCAAATGAATTGTTTCAAGATCATAGAAAATTTTCTTGAAAATGAAATTTTCAGTTCATGGACAACGAAATAGGGAAACAAATAGAAAGTGAACTAAGAAAATTCAAAAAAGAAATTGAAAAAAAAGGAAAATTTTAACAAAGATTAGAAAAAGAGGGAAAAAAAAAAAAGAATTCACAAGCTTAGTGAATTGTTTATAAGCTTAGTAAATCAACCCTTATGTGAAAATATCTAGTCTTATGTATAAATCATAATCAAAGGAGTGATAATTCACTATAAATACAAGAGAATACAAAAGAATAACTTGTAAAAATTTCATATGAATATGATAGTTTCATTATTAAATATCATTTAAGAAACACTCAGTAAAGTATATATGGTGTTGCAAAAAATATCCTTCTTAATGATATAAAAGAGTCAATTCCATACTTATACCAATGTTCTAACCTTTAATGGTAGAAGCCATGGGATTAATAAATATAAATAAACTTAAAGCATCTACTATAACACTTAGCTAGAGCGAGGAATAAGTCATTTGTAGCTTTTAAATCAAAACAATTCAATTTGATCTACTAATGCAATATTCATTATAGCCACCAAAACAAATGAATTTGATTAACTGGCAACATGAATCTTACATAAACTCTTCTATAAAAGACACCTTGAGCAAAAACATCTCAAATTGCAACTCTTTATTTTGATACCAAATTGTTATAGTATGTGATGGGAGAAATCTATTAAATCTCCCAATTTGGTTTTGATGATAATAAAAGTGTTACGTCCCAAATAGGTGGAGTTGCAACAATCTCTGTTATACCTTAAAACAGCGGAATCGCAATAGTCCCGTTATGTAAACTAATATAAGATAGTAATTGACTTCACGGTTACTCTCATAAATATGATTTATATAAGACATCCACGATTACCAACTTTAAAGTAAACAGTTTAAACGAGACTAAAAAAAAAAAAAATTACATACAAAACTTTAAGTCATGTTTATATATATATTGTCTCAAGATCCTAAGAGATATTTACATATCATAGTAGTATAAATAAGTAATATGTTATACAATCTACACACATATCTAAGAGTCATTAACATAAACTCTCAAAACTCTATTGATTATCCAGTTTAATTCTCACTCTCCTAAGGTTCTTGAAAAGGGTATTAACTTATGGATAATTATAATGTGGCATTTGGATTGTCACCTGTAAGAAAATCCATAAAGGTATGGGCAACTAATAGCTCAATATAAACACAAGTAAGGTTTTTAAACAATTAATCAAATACAATGCAATATCTAAATGCCATTATACAACGTTGTTAGATTTGTTGTCAAATTAAAGTAATTTCACCTACTTTAATTCGGGTTTGAAGAGTTTCAATGTGTATGTAATAACTTATGACCAAACCCAGATTTATGAAATAAGGGCACCGCTTCTCTTATGACTATCTTTCGAACCATTGCCATTCTTCTTACTACGATCTCTTTTCTTATCATTTAATTCGACTAAAAATGAAAAATGGACCATTATACTAAAGTGGTATTCCTTTTGAAGGTATCATTATTTGATTGAAGAATCTTGTTCATTCTTAAAGGGTTGCAATGTATGTCTAATTGTGTTATTTAGATCGAATATAACTAAGTCAAGCTTATGGTGATTAAATAATTTCACTCTATACAAACCATTGCATTCATTATTGTAAAGAATTAGTATACGACTAAATAATCACATATACACAAGCATCTACTTATAAGAACAACCAGATACAATCCTAAGCCTTTAAGTAGTATAATATTATACTCTAAAATTTGGTAACGTATTGACCTTAACTTATCTGTAATTTTTTATTTGCTCACTTAAGTTTGATGTAAAGTTGGTTTGTCGTTACTTGCTTCTATAGTATAAACACCCTTTTCGTATTTATATTCTTATTATAAATAAGCTTTAAATATAATTTTATCCAATTGTCCAAGTTTTATATTATTTATAACCGAAATAATCATAAACTAGATTTTGATTTAGTTCTTGAATTAAGTTCTAATTTAGCTTTTGGTTATTGTTTTTATTCATAAACCTTAGGAAATCCTCTTGATCCAATATGTAAAATTTATTTAACTGTATTAGGTATCCCAAGTCTTCTATTTAGCTCCCAATCAATAGTTTAGTCCGTATTGTATATTCTATTCCTAATTTAACTACTGAATTTTCTCACGATATGGTCATATTCTATATTTTTAACATTATTTCCTAAATTTATATTCCAAATCAAATTCATATTATAGTCCTCATATTATAACATTATCAATTTAACCTAATATATGCTACTCATTCAATTTCCTATATTCACATAAAGCACATATCTAACATCCCCAACAGTACGAATGCCATATCTCATCACCAACCAACATTTCATGACAATTAAATGATCGTAAATCAGAATTTATATTAAATTAACATTAAACCATAAAATAAACTTAAGAAATTGACTTTTATTTATGATTTTAAGGCGTAAAAGTTAAGAAAATTTTTGAAAAATTAATTTTATGAAAAAACAATATAATGAGAGTTTGTAGTAATTTTGTTAATGATGAGATAGATGATGATCAATATTTTGTTTTAGTTTAATATTTTATTATAAAAGTTTACATTGTAATGCAATTTATATTAATACTAATATAAATATCTTAGTCTCATACATTATCATAATAATTTATACTTAATTATTGTATTATAACTTCTATTGTGACTAAAATTTATATTGATTTTTTTTATTTACATCAAATGTTTTAATTTTTTATGAATTTATAAGCATATTTATAGTTTTTAAAAGCAAATTTATATAGGATGTAGAAACTTACTTTTTACACTCCAAATTTATAAAACCTTTGATGATTCTTAGTACAATCCAGAGTTTGAAACCTTGCTACTAAATATTCATAACTCTTTGTCTATATGTATATATGTATATATCTATCTAGATAAATATAAAAGCACCAAAACCATATTCATTGAAAGAAATATATTAGGTAAACAGGACCTTGCCCAAATATCCCATGAACTTAATGGTTTATTCATGTTCAACCCCAACCAACCATGCAACTAATTAGCCACTCGACAAAGACCATCCCAATTTACTACGATCATTGATACAGTTGACCATTACATGTCTAGTTGGCTCCCATTTCATCTTATTTCATTTCAAATTTATCCTTTATGGACATCTCTGCCCATCCATTTTATTTTAAGTGTCCTATGAATTGAAGATACATTTAATGCAGTGTGTACGCAATGGAGAATGCAACACGGAAAGACTGAACCTGATCGCAAAGTGAAGAAATTATTGGGCAATTCCTGGATTTCTCCATTGTCTCATTTACTTACACATTTGTCAAAAGGGTGGCACAGAATTGTTGGCACCTTACCAGCCCATTGCTCTAGAAGGAGCAATTGACTCGCTAATAAAAACTATTTGAGCTTCACGAGAATTTCATTCAAAAAGCAACAGTTAAACATTTCCAAGATACTGAGGTTTGAATGAACTTCAAAATTAAAAAAGGCAAATTGAAAGCACCATTATTGTTTATGAGCAGCCATGGAAAACCAACAAAGATAATTAAAAAAACATGACGGTAGCCTAGTACCTCACATTCATATGTCCTATTCATATGTTGCCTTGGTAGTGAAATTTCCCTCTAGATGTGGAGTTCAACTCAGACTTAGTTTGGTCCCAAAAAGTGACATAATTTAGAGTTTGGACCAAAATAATATGACATGATATAGATAAAAAGAGAAATTACCTTGAATCTATAGATCGACAAAGTAGAATATAGTCTTTTGTTTATTTTGCGGAATTGAGGATGCACATTTATTTGGCATTATTGCAAATGCACTTGGAGAACTACTCAAAGAGTGATTTTATTTCTTTATAAATATTGAAAATTGTATATAAATTCAAAACAATTATTGAAACCTCAAAAGCATTATTAAAAGGACCATAAACAACAATGAGTTCTGGATACTAGCACAATTTAAGAGTATATATTTATACGTTTGAAAAGTTGCATGCAGTGAAACATGCTTTTTGGAGGCTAGGAAATCTGTTAGTGCCCAATCAATAATTTTAAGAGACTATTTGCAATTTTCTCTATTTATTTCAAAGAACATTTTTTTTTTCCCTTCTATAATGACACTGATGTCCGAAGTAATAAATAATAGAGAAAATAACATTTACTCGAATAAGATATTGTGAAATCCATACAATGTGTTTACTCTTAAGCCAACCCACTCCGACTCTGACATAGAAGTTAAAAAAAAAAAAAGGCTCCTAATGCATGAATAAATGTAAAGGTGAAACCGTAAAGGGGGAAAGTACATGGACGGCATGAGTTGGACGACTGGAAACATGCATCAGCGAAAACGAATGAAGTCGGTGATGCTAAGAAAACTCCGTAAGAGATAATCTTATATTAAAGACGACGATCCACTTGCTGAATTCATCACATCGACAGTTTAGGTTTATCTGGGGCAAAACGATGACACAATGCAGGTCGATCACCACTTGGTCAAAATCTTAGAAAACGACTGAACCCTGAAAGATAATGTGAATTCTATCTTATCCTCCTAGAAGCTAGGTTATTGCATGCAATAGCCTTTTTGGACCCTAAAAAATATCATTATCATTCTTTACACCACTTAGCTTCATCCGTAATAGATGGGAATATGCTTCCATAATATTAACACGTTATGCATGAAAAAAGTAATTATCTTAAATATGCACAGCCTAAGACTATTTTGATTGAGGTTTGGTTTGGAATTTATCATCATAAATCATATAACACACAAAAATAGGAAGTAAACAATCAAATGAAAAAGAGAGTTTGATAATAAAAAAAAAATTATCACGGAAAACTCTAATATTGGAGTGAAAAGTTGGTCATGGACAAGATTACAAGCTTGATAGTGTAATAGAGACATAATAGTTCTCACAATCACTTAGAAACACCACTTCATGACCAGAGTTCCCAGAAACTTCTCCTCTCTTACTCTCCAATACATTATTACTATGCATATATATATATATATATATATATCACGTCATATAGGCTCGAAATAATCTTAATACTCGATGGAGGAAATTACTTAGGTACCAAGAAACATAAAAAGGGAAACTACCAAAGTCCCGTGACATGCCTTGATCGATCACTACCAGAGGCCTGTTAGCTCACTTGCAGCGGACGACTGTAGCTCTGGTTTTGTGTATCGATTTCACCCTTTATTATGTTTTTTTCATCTAATTTAGTAATCTGAACCTCACATAAATTCAAGTTAGATACTCAATTCGAATACTTTCCATGTGTCGTACTTTCAAAAGTTCCTATGGAAGAAATTTTTTTTTTCCTTTTTTTCTTTTTCGATAATTCTACTTGTCCTTTGAATAGACAAACAGTTGTCGAACAATCCCTATAGTGCTAGAGGACGGCGTGGAAACCTTCAAGCCTTTTCTGTTGACCCTTTTTACCCTCAAAGCCGCGTAATGGTCATAATAACTACAGCCCTCTAGCCATCATCAATCCAATAGACTACAATAACCAAACCCAACCAATATTGAAAGTTGTTATTTGGTGATCCAAAATTCACAATATTTAGTCATAGCCAGCTGTCAACAGCTCTAATAAGTAATAAAATTCCAAACAGCGAAGCCCAAACCTACAAGGAACCACACAATAACAAAATTCATCTAAACACCCCACTAATTTCACTTTATTTCTTTTTTTTTTTTTATTCCTTCCTAGTCTTATCTCCTATAAATTGAGACGCACCATACCACCTTTCGTCACACGGCAAAAAGCAACGTACGAGAGCTTCCATTTACTACGTCGTCGTAGTAATATCTTCTTCAAAACAGAGAGAAAAATATGATTTCTTATTCTTCAATAAATCGTTTTATTTTTTATTTGTTTGTTAGCTCTTTGGGGATAATAGCTAGTAGTGGTAATTTTAACCAAGATTTCGAAATTACATGGGGTGATGGTAGGGCTAAAATATTGAACAATGGAGAATCGCTTACTCTCACCCTAGACAAGGCCTCAGGTTCAGGTTTTCAATCCAAAAATGAGTATCTATTTGGGAATATTAACATGCAAATCAAGCTTGTTCCTGGAAATTCTGCTGGCACTGTGACTGCTTACTACGTACGTTACATATTTCATATAGATATATTTTTTTCACGAAATATATTATTCCTTGTTCCTTTTTTTTTTTTTTTACGTGTATTTAAGAATTACAATTTAAGTTTTGTAATGTTGAAATTTTATGGCAGTTAAAATCAGAAGGTTCAACATGGGATGAGATAGACTTCGAATTCCTTGGAAATCTTAGCGGTGATCCTTACATAGTTCACACTAATATTTTCACTCAAGGCAAAGGTAACAGAGAGCAACAATTCTATCTATGGTTCGATCCAACTGCCGATTTCCACACTTACACTGTTCTATGGAATCCTCGAAGCATCATGTAAGTAACTCTACGTGCATGCTTGCCTTTTTTTCCTTTTCTTGTACTGTGCATGGATTACGATGGTTGTAAACTGAATAAAATTCAATAGCTTCATCGATATTTTAATTTTTCTTTTTCCTTTCCCATTAATATCTATATATTTGTTTACTGTTTAATTTAATTCTTGACCAATCTGGGGGAAAAAAAATTCAAATGAGTTTTCCAATCAAAGCAGTCTAGAAGGCCAGAAGCAGCTTGATTTTTTTACTGATATGACTTGTATGATGGTCAAAGTCAACATGAGATTTTAATAACAAGCTTAGCAGCCTGTCAAAAGTTTGATTTGCCTTGTAACTTGCTTCATAAATGAATGTTTGACATATGATGTAGTTTATGATTTGGTGAAAATGTATCTTTTTTTAATGTTTTATATCATTTTTCATGATCTAACCTTTAAATTTATAAATAGCATCCAGGTACTTCTAAGAAATTGCATTTCGCATTGGTTTTTAGAAGTAAGTTACTCTATTATTCTAAACTAACAATGGAAGGTCAATCGGTGATGACTAACTATCATGAAAAATATTAATGTAAAAAAGTGCAAAATTGGTTTCTATTTTCATTAAGAGAAACTTGTTTTTTACATTTTTTATTTTCTGTAATTATCAATCACCATCACTAGTCACTGGCCATTTATTTAGCCATTCACTACATATCAAATAACCAAAAGCCACTATTATATAAAACCTAATTAGAATACCATGTATGTAAAAAGAATTCGAAAAAAGATACAAATACACAATAGTGGGTTTTGTCTTGCATATATCATAGAGGATTCTAACATAGTATAATGATGAAGCATGAAATGTCCAAGCATAAAAATTCAACACCAATATGTAGACACAAAAACTGTCTCTATATATATACATACACACACATATGACTGAATCATATATGTACTTATGATTACGAGGAAACTAACTTATATCTCATTTAACTTATTTATTCTCTTGTTCACTTTCAGCTTATCTGTGGATGGAACTCCAATCAGAGAGTTCAAGAACTTGGAATCAAAAGGTGTTCCATATCCAAAATCTCAACCAATGAGAATCCAATCAAGCTTATGGAATGCTGATGATTGGGCAACAAGGGGTGGATTAGTAAAGACAGATTGGTCACAAGCACCCTTTACAGCTTCTTACAAGAACTTTAGTGCAAATGCTTGTGTCGTCTCTAATTCTTCTTCAGGGTCATCTTCATCATCTTGCACTTCTGGTTCATCGACAAATGATCCAAATTCTTGGCTTAATCAACAATTAGACGCTGCTGGTCAAGAGAGGTTGAAATGGGTGCAGAAGAACTATATGATTTACAATTATTGTAGTGATACCAAGCGATTTCCTCAGGGTCTGCCTCCAGAATGTAATGCCACAACAACTTAGATGGACAATTGCCTTTAGCATTAATATATGTTTATAGCTACACATGAGAAAAATAAATGTCCTTAATAATGTTAAATCCCATTTTAAATATTGTGTATTTGGTTACTACGTGATTATTTTTGTAATAACAGAATAATAAATCAATTTTTAAGCTTCAAGGACTGAGTACTATTTGTAAACTGAATTTATTACAGAAAAAGACGAGCATTCATGCTTTTTGACATTGTATCTTATCACTTTTGGGTACACTATAGTGATATCCGTTAAAAGCTACCAAATTACATGACAACTTTGAATGTTTAATATATTTCACTTACACTCCTTGAAAAAAAGTAAATAAGGGAAAACTTTTCCCTAGACATAGTGCCAAGTCAATATTTTGTATTATTATCCATTAGTAATAATCTTTCCAAGTTAATTTGTTGCTTAATTAGGATCGTACTTACGGATGAAATACCAACTATGTCGTTAAAACCCTCAAATCAAATAATGAATTGAACAAATATATATATATATATATGTGAGAGATTGATTTGTTATGGTATTGGTGGGAAAAATTATTGTGGTGTCAACATCTTTTGAAGGAATGTAAGTATAATATTTTCAACATTCAAAGCTTTTATGTAATTTTAATAGTTTTTAGAGGGTCATAATGATGCACTCTTTTCTTAAGTTACATAATTGGGAATGAGTGAGTGTTGATTCCAAAAATTTTCATTTAAGACTTATTTCATAAACCACCAAAACCACTCAAAGATTTGTATCACATAACACTTTAAGTTTTAGGATACCTTGGCAAGGCCCAAATTGGTTATGTTGTAACAATCCGCCATGTACAATAATCTATAACCGAAGCCGAGCACTTAGCTAGTAGAGATAGAATGTTATATATAAGGCGTCACAAGCCTAACTACTTTGAAGCATACTAGTTAGTAGAAATATAACAAGTATAACTTAAAAATAATTTAGTACTTTATATATAAAAAGAGTATATAATTATAATTATGTAAGTACAAAAGTTGCATGGGTTCAAATTGAATGTCTATAGATACAAAACATTAACTTGATAATCTAAAAACTACTTCTAGGTTTATATCACAAAGCTTAGAGCTCTCCTCAAGTTCTAATCTATCTTTTTCCTAGTCATCTTCATCTATATAAAGATCTATAAATGGGTGAGAAATAAAAATAACAAATTCGAATGTTAAATAAATACCCATTTATAACACCATGAGTAAAACAAGCAAATTCGAGTAATCTACTTGTAATAATCTTAAATAAACCCTTACAATACTAGAAACCATATCCCTTATGGGATAAATGAACATTAATTCATTCAAATTTTCTAGAAAATTGTGATCAATTTAAGCAAAAAACGAAGAAATTCAAAAATATCAACTTGAGTGCCATTAATAAATGAAGATTTAATCTTTCTCCTAAATGAAAGTTTTTTAGGAAGGAATCATGACTTAACACTATAAATCAACATCTTCTCCATGCATTGAAATCATCAAATTCCTTAGAAATCTATTATAAATCTACAATATGTTAGTTTCTCTCTCTAGATGCCATTCTCTCTTTGATTTCTCTTACTATAGAGAAAATCAATCCAAGAATAGTCTTATGAACGTCTTATTCAAGATTATAAACAAAGCATAAGCTTTAATTTCATCCAACTTCATAAAGATTTGATCAATTCTAAGGAGAAAGATTGAAAAACCCATTTTGAAGTTGTTGTGTACTGAGTTGTTATTTTCTTAAAAAATTGAAGAGGGGAGGCTTAGATTTTCTAGAAATTGATTTGTGACTTTCTAAGTTTGATGTCTTAGAAGTCTAATGCGAATGACCATGCCCCAATAACCGGTCAAAAACTAACCAAACAAGACAAATTTTTTTTACTGTACAGGTAAGTCTTCAACTTGTTTTTGTAATTTTTAAGTTTGTTTGAAAAAGGAGAACAAAAAATCTAGAAAAATAAAAAAATTGATGTTAAGTGTGTTTTGTTCTTATTTTGATGTGTTTTTGTGAATCTAATATATTTGTGATAATTATTTTAGATGTTACATGTTTATGTTGATATTATGTCTAATAAATTAATTAGCATATTGTTTAGTAGATTTTGAATACTAATGTTATGTTGATTGTTTAAGTGCTTTAATTAACTTGTTAGTATTATGTTAGTATACTTTATTAATAAATTTTTTGCATGATGATTTAGGTATATTAGTATAGTTTTAAATTAAATTTTTTATGGTCAATTATGTTAGTTCTTGTTTATGAGCTTTGATGGCATTTTCAAATAAAGATGGGCTTCCTTTTCCCAAATTTTCCTTAAAATTGTTTTCCATAAAAAAAATAGATTAGCCTTTTCTACAAGTTAAGAACCTTTCTAAGATTTTTCCAAAAGCAAACCAAAAAACTTGTTTTTTCTCAAGTTAATAAAATTTAATGAACTTAAAGTGTAAAGAATTTATTAAAAATAAAATAAACCAATAAACTAAAATTTTCATTAGTTGAGAATTATATTGACTTCATCCTACTTAGTGGATATGTAAGCACTTTAGGAAGCCAAAAATAATAAAAATTTTATTTTTTAAAAAAATTAAATAAAAGGTCCAATTTATTTGAAAATCCATTTATGGCTAGTTAAATAATTTCATGAATTTCTTTTATGAAAACCATTATGTTTTAATAAATTAGCCTTTAAACCCAAGCTTTTCTAAGGCTAATAGCTGAAATTTTCTTTTTTGATTTCAATTCAAGTGGTGACTCTTTTTTTCAAAAAAGGGTTTTTTATAAAACCTTTTCTTAGTTTGGTAAAAAATTTTATATTGAGTAAGTCAAATTTAATATAAATTGGATTAGGAAAAGAGAAAAACTAAATTTTCAACTCGACAAAGAGAATATTCCCTCTCTAAAAGTCTAAAGAGAGACAAATAGGCCATGTTCATGGAGTTTAAATCACCTTCAACTCTCCATGATTACAAATTACCTAGAATTCTAAAGTGTTTGTTGTTATTGATCATCAATGACTTGATTTTACAAATTACAATCTCATAATGGCAAATTTAGTGCTCTTAGAAATAAGTAGAAGAATAATCTCAAGGATTGAACCTTTTTTTCGCTAGAAAATAGACACTTGCACACACAGGAGATATGAAATTAATGATAAAATTAAGAAGATAAATTCACTCTTAAATTCTTCAAGGAAACTACTATTGTCAATCTTTGATTACGCTAAGCATTTAATTGTAAGGATGAAAATCCATTATCAAGAGAAGTGTCTACCCTAATAATGTATTTATAAATTGGTCTAATGTTAAAATGGAAGAAGTTTTCTAAGAAATTTTCCAATTGGTCAAGATGGAAGAAGTTTATTAAAATATTAATATAGCATTATATGTAACTCCTTAAGAGCCAACTAATGAAAATGGTCTAATGTTAAAATATTTAGGTTATAAAAAATTTTAAGCTAATTTAAAACCATGGAGTACTATCTATTTTATTACAAAAGTTAGTAGGCATTACCTATTTAGGTTCTCTCTTTTGTTTATTGCATTCGATTCGTGTATTACCTAGTAAATCTTTTATCACATATTATTAACAAAGTAGAGTAAGATATAAAAATCTCTAATTCACATTCAAATTTGCCATCTTCTCTAACTATAAAGCATATGCGACAATGCTATATATAAAAGAACTTATCAGAAAGTGCGCATACCATTTTGCTACTCGAAAGTGATAATAAATGACAAAATAAAAGTAGATTATTGTGATACCTTATAATATATGTCCCACAAGGTTGTGAAATATTGTGGTAATAATTCATAAAATCATAGTAATAAATAACTTATCAATTTAATGTTGCAAATTTTAGGCCAAGTGATTAGTGAATTCATTTGTATATGTTGACTTGATTTATTCATTATTTTAGCTTGAAACATTACAAATAATATCAAAGCTAACCTTTTATTAATAAGTGGATGATTGAGGTCTAGCTCTAATTTAAAAAAGAGGTTAAAAAAAGATGAGAAATGTCATCAAGTTATGACTCCTAACATGTTTTTAAGATTAGCTATAAGTAAAGAGTAGCACAAATCGTACATTCAAAAAGAGAGAAAGATTTAGACTCAATTGAAAGGTCTCAAAACGTGGATGTTATGTGTTTAAAAGGGAAAGATTGTAATGCCTTAGAGTTAAGTATCTCGTAAAAGTTGTAAAAAGTTATGGTATTAATTTATAAAACTATGATGATAAATACCCTATTAAAAGAAGGTTATAACTTTTGAGCTAAATAGTTAATAATCTTATATGTATATTTGTTAACTTTGTTTGTTTGTTACTTTTGGTAAGGTACGATACAATTATAAAAAAAAAAAATTCAATTTTTAGTATTTTACGTGAGTAAAATGAAATCACGAGTGAAAGATATGTATCAATTCAATATATATCAACAAAACAATGAACAAATGACGTAAACAATAGAATTACTACCATTTTCAATTTACTCACGTGCTCGGACATACGTCAGCAGACTGTCAAGTGTTTTTCGACTATTGATATTAGAGATCATAAAGAGCAAAACACCTAAAAGCTTAATTCGTAAAGCTCCAACACGTATAGGGGTAAGTGAAAATAAAACTAAAAACTTTGCGATAAAAAAGGAAACTACAGGGATTAATAGTAGATAAATCTAATCAACCATGCTGAATTTTTGTTAACTGAACTTTAATGTAAGTATCGTCTTTGGGTCAAAACCGACTAGTCTTCTCAAGTGGACTTTTAGCTCACGGTTCTTGTCACCTACACATCAATGATTAGATGAATATGTTCACAAAATGTCGAAAGGAAAATGTTATTTAAACCTTTAAAAGAATTTTTGAATTGTTTACATATTGTGTTTCAAGTGTCAGTAGCTTACAGTAGGTTAAAATTTTGCTTAGTTGATTGTTCGAGATTTGGTATTCAGTGTGAATTTCGCAACAAACATCAGGCCGAAGTATCATGTCTCATGTCAAATGTCTGATTTCACAAAGATCGAACGCATATGGAATTAATAACTCTAAGGATTCGAGCTAGCCAAAATCGATAACAGCTTTATGGTAGGTGAAATCGGAAACCAAGTGTTGCAAATAAGAGCCACAACTGTTTTGGAGAGAGATAAAAAATGAAAAGCCAACAAATGCGTGTTTCGTGAAGTGTACTATTGTGTTGTGTAATTATTCCACTACATGCGATATATGATTTTGTTTTAAGTATAACTTTTATTCTATGTATGATTTTTGGTGCAAAATGCAAGTATCCTTCATGAAAAAAAAAAAAAAAGAAGAAAAATAAATACGATGCATGGATATAACATAAGATTCCATCCTCAGCCCATACAAAATTATGTTTGTGGAGGAAATCTTGGGTCCTCAAACGTGGGCCTACTCCTGTCGGAAGAGGCCGGTGAGTTTTACACTAGAAGTTCTAAGGCTTCAACATTTTCCAAATTCATATTTCAAATTCATTCTATCTTTTCTTAACAGTTCCGGCACTTTAGGATAATCTTATCTGTTGATAAGGGATCGGGAGAATAGAATTCTGTAGGATCGCTCTTGGGATCGGGAGTATTGGATAATAAATATATCAAAAAATAGGAGGATAAATACACAACAGTTAAGGAATAGATAAAATGAAGACATAGAATGAACATAAACCGTATACAGATACAATATAGACAATAAATAGAAGAAACAAACAAAAATAAAATAAAAGTTCACAATTTTGATTACTTGTAACATAGGAAAGGAATAAAAATAATCTGTAAAAAAAGAAAAGAAAAAGAAAACCCTAAAATATATCCCCACTAATAATTATCAAGATTACCAAATGTGAATTTGTAACTCACGATTTTCGTATAGTTTGAAACACTGAGTTCAAAATACAATTTTATATTTAAAACTAAATTAAGAAAAGAACAAAAATATATAAGAGATTTGAACTTCAGACCTCCACGACACATATGCAAGGGAATAACGCTAAATTAACAAGACTATGAAAAAATATTTCTTGAACTTATTACTAAATGAGTAAAAGCCCGCATAATATGGAATTCATCCTTTTAGAAATAGAATACATTTATTGGTAAAAATATAAAGTTATTTAAAAGATTATCACTATAACTATTAGCAATATATCTATGAGAAAATTCTAAGATGCATTGACTCATGAAAATATTGACGGTAAAAAGATAATTGTCGACAATCTTATGAAAAATTGTTAATAGGTTTATTTTTACTTTCACTTTCAACAATTTCCTTTCTAGTGTAAATAGGTTTTGTTTACTATAAAAAAGAGTCACTGCACTGTACATGCTAATATATAATTTTGGAAATTATTTTTTGTTAACATATGTTTTTACTCTTTAGTATCACATTTTTCTTTTGATAATGTGTCCCCTTAATATTACCTTTTTCTTTTAATAGTGCCTCTTTAGTGGTAACACTAATGAGATCGATGAGACAGTTAAAGTCAGTGCTCAATGTGAATTTTGATTTTAGGTATACTAAAAAAAAAAATAGATTTACTAAAAACTAGCATAATCAGCACATCAATTGTATATGTTTGTCGGGAACTTCTATAGTTTCGTCCTCTATTTTATTAAGACCGATCTAACCTTCTATTTTCATTATATTTATTTAAATTTAGACTATTGAATTTATAATTAGCTCAATAAAATTGTTTTAAAGAAATGTAAATTAAAGGCAAGATAAAAGGGCTAGACTAGTTTTTTAAAAAATAAGGAAAATCCACATTTGTAATATGTTATGTGACTATTGGATGATTTTGATTGAAATTATATTGAGTTATAGTATTTCAAAATATAGAAGTGAAACAATATTTTCATATGCAAAGTTGTGTTGTATTGTATTAAGTTATGTAAAAGTTACAAATTTATGAAAATGCACAAAAAGATCAGTTACATTATGTTACTTAGTCCTTTTTAATTTTATTTTTGCTTACCATATATATATATATATATAAAAACAAAAAAACAAAAAGAACAAAGCTGATAGGAGAAATGTTGAAAACCCACCATAGGCCATCGTAAGAAAGGGCTGAACGTGTTGATTAGAGCAAGATCTTAGCAATAGACCATTACGAAACAATACAAAAATATAGAAAAAGGAAAATTACAAAAAGAAAAAGATAAATATAAAATTACAAAAATATCAGCTGATGCGTCGGCGGCACATGATAAAGAATCTTAGTCTGTTATGGAGTTTGGGCCTAGGGAGTGCTAACCTATCTTGTACAAAATTATATATTTTCACGATACTATCAATGAAAACAACAAAAATATTCTTCTCCAAATGTTTGTGTGTGATCTATGATTTATTGTGTGCCGGATTGTGTATGTTTCCCTAGAATCGTCTTGTGAAAATTTTATCTTTGCAACAACAATATGCTAATAAGATTCTTAAAACCATTTGCATTTGTCTTCTTAAATTCAATAAAAAGCACAACACATTAAAGCACAGATTTGGGTATTCAAATCTTCAATTGGGGCTTCATTTGCATTTTTCTAAAAGACATAGCCTTTGGCTGCATGAAAAGGCTGAAAGAGAAAGAAAAGCTCATGGTTAGAAATCAAAACTCTTCACGGAAATTACAATGAAAAATCTTAGCCTTCAATACCATAAATAAAAATCTAGGAAACAAAAGCATGAACTAAAATAAAGATTCTATAACACTAACTTTTATGGCATTAACCCTTGGCCAATCTTGAAAGCATAACACTTCTAACTTGGTTTCTTGAATAGCTTATGCCTATACGTAATCAAATATTTATTCAACAGAATTGTTATTCGCTAAAATAATCATCAATTCTTCAAATGGACCAAAACCAAAAGATTACGTCATATGAGCATGGAAGCAAAATTTTCAAATTCAAAATGCATCATCATGACGTATGAAACAAGTAGAACTGGCAATTTCTTAATTAAAATGAACAAGTGTGTGTTTTGAATTATGTATACATGTGAACCTTTCGATTCCATCAATTTCATTGTAGAGAAGCCCCACACTTGGGGCTAAGATTTTCTATCACATGTACAATCTTTGCACTTACCTTGAGTTTACAGCAAAGACTTGAAAGCATGAATACGGAGAAAAGTTTTGTTTTCGTTGATTGCTTGTTGAGAAAATTAAACATATATTTTATTTTGGTTGATTTAAAATGGTGAAAAGATCATAGTAAGGATAAGAATTGGGCGAAGACACAAAAATGTTCTATTAATTATAATTCAACAATGTAACTGAAAATACCGGTGAATGGGGTGGATAAACGCAAAAAGGAAGTCATGAAAATAGGGAAATCGCCAAATGGGATGAGTAATAGTAAACATGTGACTAAATTACTAAAATGGCATTAAAATTATAAACAAAAGTGGCGGAAGAAGTACATTTAAAAAAGTTAGAGCAAGGAATATTATAGGTAAAAATTTTTATGAGGTTGTAAATTCTAATTCTAAAACACCTCTTACTCTCTTAATTATATAAAAGATTATAAACGATGAGGTAGATATGAATATAATTTTCACCAAATATTTGATCAAATTCTTTTCATTCATTTAAATAGCAAGTGCTATTGGAAAAAAAAAATGGGGGGCAAAAATAATGCCATATTGATATAAATACAATAAGATTGGCATTGCATGTGGACCTCCCATATTGATCGTGAAAAAGCACTACGTGCATTAAATTGGCTTACGGCAACTGCCAACGCCCTTCATCCAGTATTTTCCACATGGTGTAAACACTACACAGTATACACAATCTTTAGCACAATCATTTTCCCTTTTTGAAGATTTTCATTTTCCTTCTGACCAGGCAACTATCAATCGCCTTGGTAATTATCAAACAATTCGCTGTCACATATTAAGAGTTAAGAGCGGCAGAGAAGGAAAGTTGAAGATTGGGGAAAAAAAAATTATTACATTCATTTTTGGTATGGATAGATCCATTACCTTATATTAGGCTAAGATTAGATGGAGAAAATGGGAGGAAGGAATTAGAACTTATTTGGAGGAGAGAGAAAAATGGGATGGGACAATTTTGCAAGGAAAAATTGTTTTTCTTGGGTGCAAAAAAATTGAAGAGAATTTGAGAGGAAACCATGTAAAGCTACTTAAGTAAGCTTTTAATGAGTAAATTTTAAGGATTTTTTAGTACTTCAACTAATAAAAAAAATTTTGATCAAATTTTCCTTCATAATTGTAAACGCCCATGCTTTTATTATCCACAAAAGGATTACTCCCATTACTTTATTTCCTCCTTAATTTTTTTCCCTTGTTTTTTTCCTTTTTCTTCCCTATCTTATTCCTCCAATTAGGTTGGAAGTTCGAATCACAGCATATCAAAAGGATGATAGCGTGGCTACAAAAGTACAATCTAAGACCTTAGAGGGTAGTAGAAACACCTTGTAATGGGATGTAGGTAAACTTATTAAACTCATGAATCTACTTAGAATCTTTAAAATATCTATAAAATCGAAACATGAAAACGTAAGTTTCTACATCTTATGTAAAATAGATTTAAAAAATTATGGATATATTTATAATAATTATTCAAAACTTAAAATAAATGGTGAAAATTTAAAAAAATGAAGAAATTAATTTCTTTTTTATAGAAATTCTTAACATATAATTTAACATGTTTTGAAAAAGGATAAATAGAGCTGAAACTAAACTTTTTCCTAAATTTTTTTTTGAAAAGTTATAAATTAAAGAGAACTAAATATTTCAACTCATTTTAAATTATTAAAGGGATAAAATAAAGTATATAATTTTCTTTATAAACTTTTCTATTAGAGTTGAAATTTAAATAAAAACTATGGATATAAAATAAGAGATTGAGACAGAAAGAAAGAGGTAAAAAATTAGAATAAGATAGAATAGATGTTATAATGCCTTAATTATTGATGGCTTATAAAAGCCTGGTTGTATTATTTTTTTCTTTAATTTTTTAGTTCATTCAACTTAGATATATAAAATCTGTAAACTCGATAAAAAACGTAAATTTCTATTAAGTTTATATGTAAATTCAATTAAAACATATGTTTCTATAAAAAAAAAAAGATTCTCTATCTAACTTAACTAAAAAAATCTACCTAAAATAGTAAACTCATAAAATTGTGATTTTGATAATTATGAGTATAGAAAAACTATCTAAAAATTGAATTTGTTTCTCTCGCTCTTTAATTTGATTCCCAAATACTAAATGCCCTACCCTACCCTACTATCCCATATTGGTATCACTATAACTCTAACTCCCTTCCCAAGTTCGTAAAATGCAGAATGATATTCGGAGGATTTTAAGTTTTATGAAGTTATCAACGAATTATTATACGGCTATCTTGTAACTTCGATACTATATATAATATTGAAATATATCAAATAGAAGTAATATGTAAGCACTAAGGGCATTAGAAATAGAAATAACTAGCTTTATGACCTAGTGATGTCAAGGTTGCTTTAAAACATTTTAGAATATAAATTAAATAAATCTTTTTCAATTTTTTATTAATTATTTTCATTAATTTAATAATGTTTCAAATGATATGAAATGTAAACTTTATGATTTTATTGTAATCAAAGCAACGCAATCCTAATAATTTTATACATATTTTGCAACACATGCTCATGCATTTTGTCACATATATTCATGCATTTCCACCTATTTAATTGAAATATCACTTTCATATAACCACATCCATATTTTATTATTAAAGAGAAAATATTGATTGCATTTTATCATCTTTTTATATGATATAACTTTACCTAAATTATTTTGTTCCATAAAAATTCAGATAAATATATACATATGTCAACATCTTATTATTGTAGGATTACATGAAAACTGTGAAGTGCCAAATAAAAAAAAGGAAAGTTAATATTTTGCATAGAAACATATTAAAAAAATTGTTTTCAAATGCTCATAAGTAGAAAAATGAAAATGTGTGCTAGGTAATAGGCATAGGTTCTAATCCAAAAAATTCTCAAAAATTATCTCATGTAACCTGAAAACTTTGAATAACTAAATTGCTATAAAAGTAAAAGACTAAATTTTTATAAAAGGAGCAATAAACCATACTGAAATCCTATATTGATATATATATATATATATATTTGTGGTTTCCATGAGCTAATCTGAATGCATATCTAGTTTTACATTATTAATAAATAAAAAAAATAGTTTAATTACCAGTTATTTCTTATGATGATCATTTGTGAGATAAACTTCACATTGTATTAAAATTTCAATAAGTAAATAAACAACTTATGAAATAAGTATAATTAAATATATTACTATAAAAATTAAAAAGTACTTTAATTATTAATAATTTTTTTCTAATAAAATTTTTAAAGCAAATAAACCTTTTGTGAAATAAGCACAATTGAACATATTACTAAACAAATAATAAAACATTTTTAGTATAGATATCTTAATAATTGGAAACTTAATGAAACAATTATTAAGATTTATAGATAATGGAGCCATAATTGGAAGCTGTCAATTTGATGAAAATTTTTTAGTTTAGATAACATTTTTGGTTGTGGGTTTGTAGGTTAAATATCATTTTTGACATATAGTATTTTTTACCGTAATATGTCATACTCTAAATAAGAAGAGCTATAATAGTCTCACTTTATAAACTAGTTTAAGATAGAAACTGACCTCACAGTTACTATTATAGATGTAACCTACACCAGACATGCTCAACTTAACTAGCTTGAAGCATCCTATCTAGTACCTATTAATACCAAAACCTATTGTATAACTTTTCAAAATAACTTATAATATGATTTCTCATAATATAGTAGATTTACATGAGTATTTACACATCTAAATGTCCTAATTTATATAAAAAGTTTACAAAAGCCATAGATTTTAGAGTCTATATACAATAAAGTAGAAAACTAGTGGGCATCCTAGGATATCCCAATTTGTTTCCACAAAAACCAAAAGGAAGCCAAAACAAAAGTTTAAATCCTATAGGTCTTCAAGTTCCTTACTCCTCCAACTCGATGTACACTAACTTAAGAGTGATTATAATGCTGCATCTTTTACCCTTACTCAAAACCTGCAAAACAATCTATAGAGATGTGAGTATAACCAGTTTAGTAAGCTGGACGGACATAAACGTAGTTTTCAAACATTATATTTTAATGAAATGCAATGCAATGTAAACAATCAAAAAAGACATTACATAATGTCACTTAGTTTGATTATGGGTTAGGAAATGACCATTTCAGCTATCTTCATTGAAAGGGTTCGTATTTGGTTTGATATACTTAGTCGTTTTTCTAGTGGGTTGTTATACACGACCAGTTAAATTAAGGGTCAATCTTTGGATAGCTTTAATTAGGAGTGATCAATAAATTAATAAGATAGAGCAAATCAAACATAATCATACAAGATAGTGCTCCAAGTCCACAATTTGGGTAAACAACTATGCATAAGGAATGCATACATTTTACTAAGTCATAATCATAATCAAATGCACTTTTAGGTCTCCAAGTACTCTAACATCCTATGATACATGGATCCAAACTTACCTGCACTTCATTGGTTTACTAATCTTGATTGTCGCTTTGATGGCCTTCAACTATTCTTATACATATATAATAAATTAGATTTAATCCATATTCAATTCTTGAATTAATAGTAATTAATTCATTTTATGTGATTTAGTTGTTTTGACGTTTGTTTACTAAGTTATTCTTACTTGCAAGTTAGGATTTCTGAAGTAGTTTATTAGTATATATAAGTTATTTTAAGTATAAAATCATCTAAATTATCCTATGATTTTCAATAACCTTAGAGTCCTTAAAAACTACCTTCTGAATTAGCTTCTAAATTCCTTTGTATTTGTATTTCACTTTTACATTTACCTCTAATTCTACTTTTGAGTAAAATCCCAAGTATGGTAATTCTTCAAAATCCTCTGAATTATCCTTTATATTTAATTAACTTGCTATAACTAAAGAATTTAATTACTTTTCATCAAACTCTAGCTAGGAACAACACAAAGTAATGCTTCATTCATCAATATATAAATTCCTTACTTCCAAACTCCTCATGTAACATATCTCAATTCTTCAATTCTTCAAATGTATTAAGTAGGCAAACTACTAAACTACTCACATAAAGGCAAGATTTTGATTTTTCCATAACTTCTTACTATAAAACTCAATTCAACAGCTTAAATATAATATAAATACTTTACTAAATGATTATTCTTAGATTTCAAGTGAGTCCCTTACGAAAAATATATTAAATCTTACCTAAAAACCTTATTTTAGGCACAATTTGGAGCTCATAAATTTACTAAATATATAGAAAATAGTTTTATGAAAATTTTTTTATAGCAATTAAATATAAATATAGGGAAGTTTAAAAAAAATTTAGGTCGAAGCTACATCTTTAAGCTAATTTATTTCAATATCGAAAATAGCTTGGTTTAGCCGATTTCTATAGGACATATGGTATAACTACTAAATTCATACTAATTATTTTTTTTAATTCTATACATAAAAAATATGTAGGAATAAATTTTTGTAGATTTTTCTTAGTGAATTTCATATTTTTAGTAATTTATGGAAATTTGGCTAAAAAAGAACACTTACTTAAAACTTGAACTCTAGGCACCAGCGGTGCCACCACTATTGTTAGCTAGGTAAGGCGATGATTACTACTCTTTCTAGTAGCGGCAGTTAGCCTCTAGTAACTTCATAACCTTACAAACTTTTAAATGCTCAAATTACGCATTGATTTTATATAATTTTCCTAATTTTCTTCTTTAATTTTCTCAACTTCAACCTATTTTTCCTAGATCCTTATTTGCACGTAGAAGTTGAAGAAAGGTTTTTTCGAATTTTTTAAGAGTGCAAGTAGATTTGTTTTTCTCTCTCCTCTTGAAATTTGGTTTATATACTTAATCCATTTGCATGATAATCTAACCAAATTCCCCAACACCTATCTTTAGTTACTTCCAAGCCCTTTTCTAAACATTCCCCAACCTTTGTACTATTTTATTAATTTTTAATTATTTTTAAAAATTAATTAAGCTTAAAATGTAATTATTTTGGTATTTTAAAATTACATGTATCAATTATATATATTATTTCATGTCATATAATAATTTTATTGCATATCTAATTTTTATCTAAAAATTTATGAACTAACGAGACATATTCTACACGATTATTAAATATTATGTAATATAGTAAAATTATACTCTTTTATTATATTTTCGAGATCATAGGGTCTCGTTGACTAATGTCTCAAGCCCACTTATAAATTTTTAAATTGATTGAGTTAGTTTCACTAACATCCTAAATTACCAATTCGATATCTAAATGTAAAAGCACGAGACTTACATAATAACATTAACGCATTGATAATTTATTAATAACTTGTAATACCGTACCTTATAGGAATTTACTTAAAAACTTTTCATGAACTTTTGGTGCTTGAAGTTCGTTATGCTATCTCTGAGTTAGGAATAAGGCAAAAACAATGTCCAACCTAGTCTTTTACTTCATAAAATGTTTATTGTCAAATCACTTCTTACTCAACATAACTATTAATAGTATAAGTTTTTACAAAAGTGAGCCATACTTAGAGTATCATAGTCTTATACTTCTATACGAGATAGAAACCCTTTACAAGTACATACTTTTGACTACATTAGTTACACTAAATCTTTTATAAGATAACACTAACTTCTTTCCTGAAATTCTATCTTCATGTTCTCAAATCGTACCCTAAAACCACTAGCTTCTTCTAAAAGCTTATCTTCAACTAGTATTCAAAAGTCTCTCCTTTTGCCTTTACGTTATAATGTTTTATCTAACTCATCCTTAGCTTAAGAATAAGACAATTTATCCCCTCAGCTATTGTAAGCTTGGTGAGAGTAGATAAATACACAAGACTAAGTTTAGCTAATATCGCAAGTATATCAGTAGGTAGTTAGTCAAATTATATTAAGTTATCATTTCCTAACCAAACAATCAATGTAGATAATGTATATCATGCTCATGGATGTGACATGCATTGGTATCGATATCCTAACTCAACCTAACACTCACTCATTCGGTTAGTTAAAATTCTCGGGCATTTGGATACAATATCCAGGAACCAAGAGGCAATAAGGGCTTTCTTAGGAGTAAGACCCCTAAAACCCAGCCTAATTGAAACCACATGAAGTGGTTTAGAAATGCAATTCTATATGCTTGAAAACCTAGTTTTATAAATCAAGTTGTTTACTTGGTAAACCCAGCTTTCAAAAGTCAAATCATTTGCTTATTAAAAGCCCAGCTTTACTTTCATTTAAAACTCGACCTAGTGAAATGTCAATTTTATAAAAACTTGACCTGTAGTTTCTTTTTTTGCCATGCCATGAATGCATTGAATTACATACCAAGTGATACCCAACAAATTCAAGTAAGCATAGTCATTACTTCTTAGCCTAGTTGCTACTTATTTTCATTGCCATTTCTAAGACCTCTGTATCATGTTTACATAAGTGAATACATCTAACTTTTCCCAAGTTTTTGCAAATCCCAACAAATGTCACATAAGCACTAATCAACATAACCATAGCAATAAAGTCTAATATCAAAACATCATCTAGTTAGTAGTGTTTATAAAAATGAAACATAATGATGCATCTCTGGGGTCGGACATATGGAGACATACCACAACAAACAAGGAAAATAAAATAAAATAGGGGTTTTAGTAAATCTGTGAGCTATCTAGCTAAATATGATGCACCAACAAAATCTAATACAGCCTAAGACTCGCCGCATGTGATATACCGATCTAAGTAATAGGGTTGCTCACTACAATCTTTGCTAAAGAGATTGATAAGAGCAGTTAGAGGAGAGTTTCCAAGAGAAAAATCTCAAGGATTTTTCATTAATATGTCAAAGTCGAGCTAAAACCTTACATATGTGTTCTATTTATACATGATGGCAAACTTATAAATAAAATGACTAAAAGGATGTCATCGTAGCATTCTTGTAAATAAAAAATAAAAATGAGGGTAATTTAGGAAATATATAAGAAATAAGAAGTCTAAATAATATAAGTAAAAATATGTGATCAAATGAGATATCCAAATAAGAAGTGGATGAGCTAGGCGTGGGCATTTGGTGAAGTTAGTATCCCGAATCCTATCATCATCCCCCTCTTGAAAAAGTTTCAACTCGAAACTTGACAAGTGACTACTCTAACTTCCACCTAAATCAAAGACAAATCTATAAAAGTAAAACAGAAATAAACCATAATAGCTTAACTCAATTATCAAAGCAAATACAATCTAACCCTCTTTCTACTCATCATGAGCACAATCAACCAAGCTCTTCATCAAACACCCTTCCTTCCACTCATCATGTATCTTGTTGATTACCCTTAAGTAATTATAGCAGTTATCGATCATGGGGGATAACTCAACTTCAAGCTTAAACAGGATATGAGTTCAATGGATCTGAACTTGTACTATTTGAAACTACTCTTCTACCTTAAGGACTCTTAGAGCTTCATCCTCTCGCAATGTTGTTCCCTTAACTTCATTTTTAGTAGTTGTCACCTCGTTCACTTCCTTACAACTTCATTCTTCTCTCCTCCATCTGTATACTTCAAATTCTTCCAATGTAAGAGAACTAAGGATAAGAATAGCATACCTCAAATAGGAATATCCATTACTATGACCTCGGAAAAGCACCAATAAATGGCCTATAACATCTCACAATCATAACACTACTGCAACACATATCATCTTTGGACAACCGCATTAGTGGATCAAAATAAAAGAATCTCACATGTGGATGGCTAATATAATACTACTTGTGATCATCAATAACACTAAGTGTCAATGGCAACGGGATCACGTCGAGAACATGGGCGCTAAGTTGCAACTTGTCTTGTCCTTCCTTATCATCCTCCTTTGCATCCTTAACTCTTTCTTCCTTTCCCCCAGATCTCTTCTCTTCAATATTCTTTAGTTGAGTTTTCTTCTTATGTCTTATTTCATCCTTGATCTTCTTAAGCCTAGCAAGTAGAATCTATAACTATTCCAGCACATATGTGGAAGTAGGATTTATGGCTTGGTAAGAAGATTTTGTCCTTAAGCTTTGTGCATTACGATGCCTATGTTGAGCTCTAGTAGCCATATGGAATGAATTTTAATCCAATAATGTTGAAATAAAATCACGAATTGGATAAGAACAAATGTTTCTTATCCACTCTAACACGTATGTAATGGCTCATGAATTTATATGGCTTCAACACTTTAAGAATTCGCTATTTAAATTTACTCTGGACAATACAAACACAAGTTTCAAATAGTTGGGTTGCACTGTTAAACACAATACATACACTTGCTACGTATACTGTACTTAGTGGCTTGGTAGTTTCCTGAAGATGTCGGTATGGTATATCCAAGCAGCAGTTAATAATCAGCTTAGTAAATCTTCATACCAACACGGTAGCATAGCGCTTCGTACAATACAATAGCTTGGATATGGGTGCTTCTTTGTTTACCTCAGACTTTGAACATACATGTTTAGCTCAAACACTCTTTAAACAATTAGCCTTTTTTGATAGTAACTCTGTAGACTTAGCAATCACGACAACTTTGAGAATTGAAGAGCTAATTGCTCAGGTCAACTCAGCAAGAAGGTACACATAAGCTCGACACCAAGTAAGAATACACTGTAGTAGCTCGGTAAACTTAGGTAACATCGTAGTTAGTTTGATAAGAATTGCATAAGATAGTTCAATGGCAATTCAATCAAGCAGCATAGTACTTTTACATCAGCTCAATCGGAAATTTTTCATAATTCAAACACAATCACAACTTAGAACTTTAAGATTTGGTAGTAGCTAGTTCGTTAGCTTTAGGGCTAACAGTTTGGCATGACAACAATTTTCAATCAGCTTAGCAGTTGTAAAGATACTAAGTTCAAAGCTTAGTAATGCTAGAAATACAGCAACTCGGACTTGAGTTAGTCTGACTAACACTTCTGTAGCATGTGACAAGGATAGCTTGGCAATTTTGGAAAATAGTCAACAGTTTGGATCCATACTATTTAGTTCAATACACATCTCAACAATTAGCTCAGTAATTGAGAAATGCACAACACTTTAGTTTGTTACCTGATACGTCAAATCTTAGTTGCTCAAAGTAATAAGTTCAGCTCAAAACAATTGCGGTAGCTCGAACACTAAATAGAACAACATGGAAAATCTTATACTTTCTCGGCACACACACTTTAGCAGCATAATACAGTGCATGATAGTTCAACACAAATCAATAATAATTCAACATAAGTCCATTTTAAGTCAACTTAGCAATTATAAGGATAGTACAGTAGAGCTTCCTTCTACTATTCATTCCATAAGACACGTTAAACTAAGGATAATGCGAACAATTTAGCTTGGCTAATGCTATGTTAGCAACTTGACAAGGCAATCACTTTAGCTCTAACATAGCAATAGCTTGGTTCATACACCCTAAGTTGCACACATGCTTACTATAGCCAAATGAGACAAGTTGAGAGTTTAATACAACTAGCAGCTTAGCACTTGAATTGTGACAGCTTGGTTCAGATACAATAGCTAGTTTAGTAATTTCAAGTAACACTCCATAGTTTAGAAATAAATCAGCTTGACCAACTTTAGGATATCTTGATACTTCACTTTACTTCGATACTTTAGATTGAAATAGTTTGGAGCTCGGATCACTGCTCCAATTCATGTTAGCAAGGTGTACTCAAATCAAATGTAGAGTCCAATTCGGTAGTTCATGAAATAGCTAAGATACACTTCATCAGCTCGACTTGGATACTTTAGTATTTTAGCTCAGTAAGTTGAAGTAATTTTGCTCGATCAAGCATTTACGATAACTCAAAAATCAAATAGTTACATAACCTAATTCAACTCAGCACTGATTAAGTTAGTTTGACAATATGAAAGTGTTTTAGATCTGTAGCTCATAGAGGAATTTCTCAAGTTCACACGTATTAGCACTCCTAACACTTCAATTCAACATCTTCAAATATAGAAGCGATGATCACTACTATAATAGGCCAATTCCTCTAAAAATATGACAATACATGCTCTTACGAACTTTAGCTCGATGCAGTTAGCAATGGTTCTCGCTCTCCATAACTCAGCTATCTTTTCAACAAGCTCAACACACACGATGGCAACTTCAATGAAGCATGGTTCAGGATTGTTCTGCACTTTGTCTTGTTAGCCACAATAGTTTAACACACATAAAGAATGCTAGGTAACAAGTAGTCCAATAAGTCTTAGAGAACAGCAGCTCGCTTTGGACCCTATCTCAGTTTAGCTGCAATTTAAACAGAACAACACACTTAGCACCAGTACTTCTTTACACTGCTTTGGCTACTTCACTCTATCAATTACAGCCACGAACTTCAACAGTTTTCACTGAAAAATAGAGCAGCATTACCGTATCTATACACACTACTAGTAAACCCCACTTAACTTCGGCGACCACTACTGGATGAAAAACAACACCAAAATGTTACAGCTTCACAACCACCAAGCAACTTCCAGTATAACAACATAGCTACCCAATGAATACCTTTAGTTTACAATTGAACACTTAAATCAGAAGTTGGAACACCTACTATGAAGAAATCAAACACCCACTTCACAATTTTTTTAGCACCTAATTTAAAACCCATGCGACTCTCACAACTACTCGTAAATTAAAACCCTAAGTGACAATCTTTTTGATTGGGCTTGAAATCTTCATGCAGTGCATTCATCAAACCTTGGGAGTGTTACACTATACCTTCTTCGATGCTTCATTACTCAACATTGGAAATGACGAACATTTCTAACCTAGAACAAAATTTTTTTATATATATTATGTCAAATATACCAAAATCATTAGAACCCAAATCATCGGTGACCTTAAGAAATATTGCAAATAAACCAATAAGGTTTCTCAATGCATAAAACTAAAACTAAACCTCTAATCTCCAATAAGTGAATCTTCAATGACACAACACTAACTAATACACCAGCTACGGGAGGAACATAGTGGCTTCCGGTAGTATACAAACAAAAAACTTTATAGAATCTAATAAGCTCCTTAATTGGAATTACGCTTTGATACCAATGAAGCTGATACATCTTTAGAGTCAAATACCTGAAGAGGCACCACAACAACCATGGAAAAGAAAATAAAATGGGGGGTTTTAGCAAATCTATGAGCTATCTAATTAGATATAATGTATAAACAAGATCCAACATGTCTTAAGACTTATTGGATGTGATGTATTGGTCTGAGCAATAGGGTTACTTACCACAATCCTTACTAAAGGGATTGATAAGAGTAGGTAGGAGAGAGTTTTCAAGAGAAAATTCTTTAGGGTTTTTCATTAGTATGTCAAAATTTAACTAAAACTCTATACATGTGTTCTATTTATACATGATAACAAACTTGTAAATAAAATGACTAAAATGATGCCCTAGTGGCATTTTTGTAAATATAAAATAAGCATGATGGTAATTTTGGAAAAATGCAAGAAATAAGAAGTCTAAATGATATAAGTAGAAATAAGTGATCAAATGAGATATTCATGTGAGAAGTGGATAAGTTGGGCTTCATCATTTGGTAGGGTTAATATCCCGAATCCTATCACATAACTTACCTGAATTGCATATCAAATTTGCAACTAAGCTTAGCCAAGCCAAATAACACAAAGTAGGCAAAGATAAGAGTAGATGTAAGTTTACTTGAAGCATATAACTATCTACTTGCTTGGCTTACAAAACACTCTTATACTACCCATTAACATGAGCTATTTCCTTTGTTACTTTACCTAATAAGGGCAAATATTATCAAGGTCACTATACATCATGCGTATATATATATTTTTAAGCTTCAGTATTAGCTTGTTAGTTCTTAGTTTACTCTAGACTCTCTCTAACTTAATTTTTAATTCAGCTTTTGATTTAACTTTTGAATTACTCTCCAGTTCAACTTAACTTCAAAATTCTTAACCAAACACTAGTCAACTTATATCTTCAGTTTACTAAGTAAAATCCCTAATATTACACATAACTCAGTCGTCTAAGTTTAACTTACGTAAAAACTCTTAAGCACAACAACTTCTAATTCTCTCTTCGATCTAGCTTCTAAATCAACTAAAATATTGTGTTTACTTTTAATACTTCCTCTTCCCAACTAAACCAAATCAAGACTAGTAAAGAGCACTTCCAATGCATCAAAGGCTAAAGCTCTCTTGCTATAATGCTAATTGTACAAATTTACTCTTTATTATCATATTTAGCAAAATATACATGTATAGTGGAAAAATATGTAATAATTAGTATTCACACTCTATTACATACTTGAAAAATATTGTAAACTCATAAAAATATATAGTTTAAGTTATGATTTTTGTAACTCTTAAATATGGTCATTAAATATATTCTCTAAAATATTGATTTTAAGCATAATTTTATTAAAAATTAGCTTAAATTAAGTAAATGATTAAGTAAAATTACAAGATCTGAATTGAACGCTACTATAATCATAACTAAGCTCCAAAGATCATTTCAAATTAGCTTCATTTAGAAATTTTGTTATAAACCTATTATTTCCTCAATATGAAAAACATGGTTGATTGGACAAAATAATTTTAATAAATATTAAATGTATACTTTATTAAAAATTATTTTTATGTAAAATAAGAATATCATATGAGGAATAGGTACACCAAAAATTAGCTCAAAACAATAACACTTACTATTTTTAAAAATTAAGGAAAAACTCTTTGGAACAAGGCCTATTTTAAAGGAACCTATATAAGAACTCCTAATTTCAAAATTCTAGGTCAATATTTTGATTATATGTGCAAAAATACATAGGAAATAAAGTTTCATAGTTTTTGAACCTTGTTTGTTATTTTTATTAAAAATAGAAACTTATAAGTAAAAAATTGTATGTTTTTGGTTTTTTGGTCACCGAAGCTTCATTGGTGGTAACCCCTATCTAAAATCCCTTTTTTGGTGTTAGAATTCAAATCCTAAATGGTCATCATGTCAGGTCTTCATCTTCTATATTTTCTAACTTCCACCATATTTTCCTTAATTTTTCCTAAGTTTTCTAAATTTGTGTTCTCTTACCAAATACTAATTTTGAGAAAGTTTTCTAGTTTCTGAATGTTGCAAAATGATATAAGTCTCTTAAGTACAACATTTATAGAAGTTACATTGGTGGAAAAAGTAGCACAAATCATCGAAGTGTCCTTCATTACTTTATTTTAGCTTAATACTCATGTTCTCAAAGGATATTTCCTTTCTAAATTTGTAACATGCCATGCCTATTCCTTAATGTTACGCCTTGAAAAGATGGAATCTTAATAGTCTCACCATGCAAACTATTCTAGAATAGAAGTTAATATTACGGTTGTTATCTTAGATTTGCTTTACATAAAGTATGCATGATTAACCCATTTTGAAATAAACAGTTTACAAATAAAACATATTATTTACTTATGAAAATATAAAATTGTACATACTAAGCTTTAGTGATCAAATTTTACTTAAGTAATATATAAATTAGTCTCAAAAGATTTACAAATAAGGCCCAATACTTCAAGAGTGTGACTAATCCTCTATTTTATATCCTTATTCTCTATGATCCAGTAGTTATTAGCTTCAAGATAGTAGAAAGCCACTTGCAAATTAGCATCTATAAAAACATATATAGGAATATAAGTAACCAACTGCTTAGTAGGTTAGAACGGAGACTTAAGATTATATATCAAGCACAAATAGGATTGTCAACAAATTATTTTAATGCAATGCAACAAATAAATGCCATTATACGATGTTATTCGGTCCATTGTGAGATTAAAGAAATTACATCGACTCTAAACTAGGTTAAGGAGTTTAGTGCACATTTCAATAGCTTACAACTAAACCTAGGCTTGTGGAATGGAGGTATTACTCCTCTTATGACTACTTTTGAACCATTACCTCATCTTTATCATGATCTTCTTTCATGTCACTTAGTTCGACTAACGATAAAAAAAGGGACCAATTATGTTATTTAATGCTATCCCTTTTGATTGACTTGATATTTGGTTAGAGAATCCTAAACATTTCCCCTAATAGGTTACTGTGCAGGTCCAATTTAGAATTATAAGTCATATATTTTATTAATTCAGTTTAAGGTATTTAATCATTTCACATACATCAAACATTTACAATCCAAAACATCAAACCAAAATCATACAATCAAACCCAGAAACACATACACATAGGAATGTGCATGATCAAAACTACTTAACAAACACAATCAAGTATAATCTCAAGCCTCCAAGTATTATAAAATAGCACTCCATAATACAGTAATACATTGATCCCAAACTTACCTAAACTTCCTACTTACTCACTTAAGGTGTAACTCACAACAAGCCTTCGTCAATGGTCCTTATAATATACATATTATTTTAGTGTTCATATAACTATTATTTATATATAAACTTTATTCCGTAATCAAGATTATTATCTTTAGTTGAGGGTTTTACTATATCTAGTTATTCAAGTTTTTAAGTTTTTTATAATTATCCTTATTATGAGCCAGGTTTTGAATTTTCTTCTTATTCAGTTTCTAATTTAGTCTCTAATTTAGCTTTTAATTATAGTTTTATTCACAAGCCTTAAACTATCCATTAATCTTCCCTCTAAGCTTATTCAACCATTATAGGTATAAGATTTTCTAAATTAAGTTCTAATTCCGCTTCTAATTATAGTTTTTATTCATAAACCTTAAGAACTTTTGAACTATTATGTGAAATTCATCTAACTATTTTTAGGTATCTTAAATCTCCTGTGTAGCTCTTAACCAATATTTTAGTCGGTATGATATACTTTATTCCTAATTTAACGATTGAATTTGCTCTTGATATTAGAATAACTTACATTTTTCATATAATTACATAAATTTATAATCCAAATCAGATTTATATAATATTCATAATATCATAATGTTATAAATTTTAACCAAGTATTTCCTACTTATTTAATTTCCTATATACACATATTATGTATTATTACATAATCTACCTTTAAATACTTATTTAATATTTCTAACACTACAAGTACCATCCTTTGTCATCCAAAAACACATCAAGATGTCTAATTATATCCTAAATTACAATTTATATCTAATTAACTTGAAATCTCAAAATTAACTTAAATATACTCTTTCATTTATTATTCATTTACATATATTTACTACATAATACACATAATACTTACATCAAACACGTCAAACACCACAATTATCATCCTACATCAGCCACTAATATCCTAAGATGCCTAATTATATGCTAAATCAGTATTTATATCAAATTAATATTAAATCACTAAATTAAGCCCATAAATTGTCCTTTATGCATAATTTTAAGGCCTAAAAATTAAGTAAAATTTTAGAAAATAAATTTCTAGAAAATTCTTTTATAGCACTACCATATATATCCTAAATAATCTATACAAAAATTTTGAGGTCAAAACTACATTATTAAAATTATTTAAATCGAAATCGACAACTACCTTAGGTTTAGTTATTTCTTAAGAGTAGTATATCCCGAGGCCTAATTTTATTAAATTAACATTTTTCCTAAATATATATACTAAAAATCCTATAATACCAAATTTCATAATTTTCCATAATTATTTGATATTTTTAATAAGTCAAACAAAAGTAGGAGGAAAATCGGAACTCATCGATATTGCTAGCTGTAGGCACCATGACCTTGTCAAAACCACCAGATGTGGGGTCTACTATGTGGTGGTTGGTTTGGTTTGGTTTTGTCTTAAGTGTTGGACAAGTATGGGTTCTTTTATAATGCCCTATTTAAACTACATGTTGCTAAATTTTGGTAATAATACTCTCTCTTCTCTTCTTAATTTCTCTCAAATTTTTATGAACTTCCCAGTGACCAAAATGAACTGTGGAAGAGATTTTCTAATTTTATAGATGTGTTTTAGGTTTTTCTTGAATTATTTAGTTGCCAAGCATCCTTACTTTTCTATTTTTCCACTTTTTATTTTTCTTATTATTATTGGTCGATTTTCTTTCCTTTGCTTGCAGCTGGCCATGACTCTTATTTGGACAATTCTACACTTTCCAACATTTTTCTTGATTTTTATTTAATTTTTTATGATTTTCATTAATTAATTAGTATTATTTTCACATATTCAAGATAATTTAGGTAATTTCGTATATTTTTGCTTATATGTAAATATATATGGTACAAATAAATATTTTTAAATATTATTTAAGTTATTTTATAATTTTTAGTATGCATATCATTTATCTGCATCTATTCGTTAATTATTAAAACTCAATTTATGCATTTTCAATAAATAACGAGTAATATATATATATAAATTAATATTATAATATTTTCTTTTTTTTTCTTAATTTGAATTCATGGGATTACTTTTACTAATATTCTTAACTCCATCATAAAATTTGGGCTCCATTAGATAATTTATACGATTACCCTAAATTTTACAAACCGTTTCTAAATTGACTAATTGTGAGTTGATTACCAATTTTTGTAGGACCTGACATCTAGTGCTACAAATGTGTTTGTTATTTTTTATAATTTTTAAGCAATTAAATATAATTTTTAATAATTATTCAACATATTTTGTAATATACACACTTATTGAGTATATAATGTACATATTATATGACTATATAATTACATTATATACTATTTGACTCCTAAATATTATTTTTATAAGTCAAATAATTTATCTCTAAAAGTTTGTTATGTTTTGGAGCTCAAATGTTGAGTTCCCAATAATTATTGAATGATCCCAATAAAAATATATTTTATTCAAATTAAATATTACACATACTTTATATTTGAGAAATTGATGTTGCTAGAACTCCTCATTTAACTTTTGTGACCTTATATTAAAGTTCTACTCAATTTAAACCATTGTTTGTTCCAAAAGCTCTAAATCATTCTAAACGCCATAGTTCATATCAATATTAAGTAATTAAGATCTAATCACATGTCTAAACTCATTACTTAAGCTTCTCTTAATGAGTTTATTTTGTTATTTCCCCTAGCTATATCTTTTAAGTCTTACGTATAATAAAAGTAACCTATTATCCTAAGTCCATGGTAGTAGGTCAAAGATTGGAGTTTCACATTTTACATACCTTACAAAAAGTTTTATCCTCAAAACTTTCATACTTTTGATCCCTCGGTTAAAGGCCCATTACTGCTCCTGCTGTGCAACTCTAATTATCACATCACATCACAATTATCAATTGTTGTTAGGGGTGAAATCTTTTTATATCAATTCCTATATTTTTAATCTCAAATTTATCAACTTGAAAGACTTTTCGCTTTCAGCTATGAGTCTTAGAGTTTTTCTTTATATCATACCATAACTTGTACAACATAAACTTAATGTAGTTGGTTATGAACATCTCCTGTTTCATTTTTTGTTATATCCTCCACCATCCTTATCCTTCACTCCCCCTTTAGTTTGAGTCACCCTTTCATGGGAACTACCTTATAACTGTTACAATGTTAGGTTCTAATTTTGAAAACTATGATCATCACATTAATATCTATAATTTACCTTTGATACCATCCAATATTCTTTTCATACCTAAGTCAATAAGCTTAAATGCCAATTTCTTATTACTATCTCAACTAATGCTTCCACTTAAACTTCATTCTTTTAGTTAGTTCAAACTCCTACATTAGCTGATTCCTATTAGGTCCATTGCCATCCCTTCCATTCTTCTCTTGGCCTTTCTATTACTTTATTCAACACAACTTTTCACTTAATTCCTATCACTTAAGTATGTCTAAGTCCTAATTTCACTTAAATTAGATTATAACCAGTTCAATTTTCTCATGCCTATAGGTTATATTTTATGGTCACTACTTTCCTATTATAGCTAAAAGGTTGGGTATTTCATATAGTTATCACATATATCGATAACAATGAGTTTAGAAAATTTGAACTTTCTACCGACTTAAATTTTGGCAAGATAAAAAATAACTCATACCAAGTAGACTCAACTTGATCCGACATAAATTGACACAACTCTAGACAAACAAGAATCATAAAGACACTAAACACTTTCTGGCTAACCTATTGATACAATATGATTGAATCAACAATAAAGACAAGAAACTTGTCATGAGAGATACGGGAGTCATAATAGGCATTAATCTTGATAAGAGACTCGTGAAAGTCATAGATTTGCTATCCTCTTTCTTGCTTACCACATGTACTAAGGTGTACATAAATAGTATGCCCTCATAGTGTTGTAGTTATATCTCTTAATGACTTCATATACTTTGTTATTATTTGACTCCTCGACTTCATTATTAACTATTGCCTCATAAGCCATAATTTCATTCCGTACAAGGTTAGCCTCCAGATTGATCCTCCAATAAAGGCTTTGATTCATTCTTTGAGTTAGTTCCTGATTGCCCACATTTGACATTTTCTGTAATTTTATTCATCTCAGTAGCAACTATAACTTGCATTACTGCATATCCTCAACATCTCTCTCTAACTGTCTACTATTAAGCCTGGTTTTTCACCTCTTAGTTTTTAAAATTAAGTATTCTTTAAACTAACGAGTACTAAACTCTACCCGTTTTATACTGATCCTCGACTAGGGTTTAAAGAAAATTAGATTTTATTCTAAAAATGCTTTGGAGTTACCATCCAACTAGAGTGGGGAAAAAGAGTTAAGTTATAACTAATTAGGTGGATTGATTATAATTTAGCTACCGATCTATCAAGTAAAACCAAATTCTAAAACAGTTTCGAAAATTAGAGAAATGGGTTTGGAGGTTAGGATTTTTAAACCATTATAGGTACCATTAATCTTTCAAATTTAATCTTAATCTTAAAAACCACCTTTTAATTCCATAAAACAAAACTCAATTATTAGTCACTCTAATTGGATAATTTAAGTAATTTATAATAAAACAAGAAAAATTAGATATTTTATTTTTTATTATCGTCTCGTAAGTGTCTACATACCTGCTATTCGGGATTAGACGTAGTTGTTTTTTTATTGTAAAATTTTAGTAAGTTGCTTTTGTTTTAATTTTGAAAATACGCTGAATTTACATTCTTAATCCAATTTGGTTTACTAAAGAAAATTTCTAAAAAAGGTGCTAATTCGAAAATTTTATTATTTGGAAAATTCTAAAGGGCCCTACTTTTTAAAAAGAAAAAAAGTATAATTATTTTTATTTTGAAAAACCTAATTTTCCTAAGTGTTAAAAACAATTTTAATTCCTTAATTATTTACTTATTCATTTTTTATTTTATTTTTTATTATCTTATTTATTATTCTATTTTATTTATTAGACTAAGAACTAAATAAATAAACTACTTTTTTTTTTCTTCTTTTCTTCCTTTTTAATTTTTTTTTCTCTTTAAATTTACAATATAATTTACATTTACATAAATAAGTAAATAAATAAAATAAAATAAATAATAAACTGAGAAGAGTCAGACTAGAGATAGGATGCGGGTTAAGTTAGTTGGAGCAAATCTTGGGTCGGGCGATTGATGCGTAGATTCGGGTCAGTCTTTGAATTCGGGTTGGCTTCAGGTCATCTTTAAGCTCAACCATAGTAGCACGGCACGATTTGAACTAATTTGAGCACCAAAACAAAAGGGAGAGGCGTTTTTTACGTGTTTTGAATTGGGGATAGTCGAGGTAAGTACAACGCCGAAGGCAACGAAAGTGGTTTGGTTAGTTCTTAAGAGTAGCAATTGGCAGTGGTGTTTGGGTGGTGTCGTCGAGATCCACTAGGTAGAAGAGAAGTATTGGGTCGCGGGTTTAAGGTAGTAAGGAGTTTAGTTGTGGGCTTAATTTGGGCTTAGGATGGTTGAAGATGGTGGTTTGAGAGGGGAGCAACACAGTGGTTAAGGTTTGGGGGTTAGTGATGTACGGTACAGTTAGGGGGCATGGTAGTAGACGGGGTAGCTAGTTTCAAAGGCTTACGAGGTAGAGGAGCTAGCTAAGGTAGTAGTGCTCTCCGAGGATGGCTAGAGAAAGGAAGTCGAAGAGAGAGAGAGAGGGTTTGGTAAAGAGAGGGTGATTAAGAAGAGAAAGAGTTGTGTGATTGTAAGTGATGGTATGTGCTTAGGAGAGTCCAATTTATAGCAAGTTGAGTTAGTACAAGCTCAGAAAGTCTTTTAATGGCGAATTTGGTATGAATGCAAATTTCCAAAACTTAAGCTTTTTTTCTAATCTTAGGAGCTCGATTTGAATGCTTATTTAACCAAATCTAGACGTGTTCTTTGGTTCAGTTCAAAGTAGGCTAAGTGGTGAACAAGATTAGAGCAAGAAATCATGCCTTTGTATAGGGAATTTGTGCCAAAATTGGATCCAAAGTGAAGGGGATAGGCAGTTTTAGCTAGGGAAAGTGAAGGAAAATCACGAAAAATGAAAGGAAAGGCAGAGAAAGAAAAGGAAAATGCTGATGTGGCACTACGTTAGCCAACCTGACTAGCCACCGTATGCCACGTATCCTCACCTAATACGTAGTAAGTGACGTGGCATGCCATGAAGCGCCACATTAGCACGCATTCAACCTGATGTTGCCATGTGTCAGGACACGTGCCGCAATAAGATCTCGACACGTAACAGTTCTTAATTAGCTGAAAAAATAAAAAGGCTTTGCACACCTTCACTAAGATTCGAACCCTTAATCATATAAGTTTAACCTAATATTAAGTCCAAGTATGTTACTGTTAGGCTATTTGCCTGTACCTTATCTATATATGTAACTAAATTGCACATATTGATCAAGTTAACCTAGGTTAGATTCAAATCTAAGCTCAAGTTTAACGGTTCCCTTACTTAATTTATTAAAATTTAAATTTATTCTATTAAATTATTATTTTCTAAAGTCTATAAATCTTTTATTTCTAGTTTTTTTTTTATCTTCTATGACTTTTTAATTTTTTAATTTTTTAATTTTTTTCTAAATTTCTTATTTCTTGTGCTTTTCTTATTTTTCTATTTTTTGTATTTTTCTAAATTTCTTATTTTTTTATTTTCTTTAATTTTTCTATTTTTTTTAGGTTTTTTCCCCTAATTTAAGACCTCATATCTTATAAAATAAAAATAAAATAAATGGAGCAAAAATTGGGTGTCTGTATCTACTTTTGGCTTTCCCCTTTAGGTTCTTCTTCTTCTAGTTCTTCCTCTATATTACCCTCTAATTCACCCTTAACTTACTCATGATTACTTTATACACCAGATTGAGCATCATCTTGAGGTTATAAAGAGTGCTAATCGTCCTTTGATGATTCAAGTGCTATTGGTAAAGGTTGATCTTCTACAGACTAACTTAGCTATCTTACTCAATCTCTTATATGCTCTTGGCATATAATCCTCCATATACAGAGGTTTTTTTTTTTTTTTTTTAATCTTAAGTCATACTTCAATTCTTTCCTTCATGATTCTTACATATATTTACACCCCATAGCTTCTAATAATTTCTTCCATTACTCGAGTTTCTATGACTTTCCAATGGTTTCCTTCTCAATAGTAGTTGAAGTATATCAAGTTCCAAAGCACTTTTGTAAAATTTTTCATCAAAGTTTACATCAATTCATGTTGTTCTACACCGCATCTCATTCCTTCCTTTAACCAACTTAATCTGTCTACCTAGTTATATCTTATTCCTTGTCTTCATCCTTGCTTCAATCCATCAAATTAACATAAAAGTCTTAATATTCTCATCTAAAGCATCTCAGATCCTTAGGCATAGGCAAGTTGTGAAACTTTAAGGCCCATTTAACACAATAATGCTCTGATACCACCTTCTAATGTCCTACCTTTTAGGCATCTACTAATTTTTTTTTTTCAAACTTTTGGTACTTGAAGACAATTTATTATGCCATCCTTGAGTTAAAGATAAGGTAAAAACAATGTCCAACTTGCTCTTTTATTGCATATAACCTTTGTCAAATCACTTATTATTCAATATAACTATCAATGGTAGAAGTTCTAATAAAAGTGAGCCATACTCAAAGTATCACAATCATATTCTTCTATATAATATAGAAACCCTTTACAAGTACACACATTTGACTACATTAGCTACATTGAATCTTTTACAAGGTAATACTAACTTCTTCCCAAAAAAGCTACCTACTCAAATTATATCCAAAAGCCACTGACTTCTTCCAAGAGCTCATCTTCAACTAGTATTTTGAAGTCTCTCTCTTTACCTTTATGTTGTAATGCTTTGTTTAACTCATCCTTAACCTAAGGATAAGACAATTTATCCCCTCAACTACCATGAGCTGAGTGAGAGTAGTTAAACACATAACAACAAGCATAGCTAATATCACAAGCACATCAATAGGTAGTTAGTTCAATTATATCACGTTATCATTTCTTAACCGAGTAATCAATGTAGATAATGTATATTATGCTGATGTACGTAACATCCGTCGGTATTGATATCTTAACCCAATCCAGCACTCATTCATTCAGTTAGTTGATGTCCCTGGGCATTTGGATACAATGTCCAAGAACCAAGAGGCAACAAAGAGTTGCTTGGGAGTAGGACTCTCAAAACCCAACCTAACGAAACCACATGAAGTGATTTAGAAATGCAATTTTATATGCTTAAAAACTTAGTTTTATAAATCAAGTTGTTTATTTAGTAAACCTAGCTTTCAAAAGTCAAATAATTTTCTTATTAAAAACCCAGCTTTACTTTTATTTAAAACTCGACCTAATGAAATCTAAATGTTATAACAACTTGAATTGTAGGTCCTTTTCATACCATGCCATGAATGCATCAAATCACATACTAAGCAATACCCAACAAGTTTAAGTAAGCTTTCTCATTACTTATTAGCCTAGCCATTATTTGGTTTCATTGTCATTTTTAAGACCTTGGTAAGTTCATATAAGTGAACACTTTAATAGATAAGGTTAATGTCTAACTTTTCCCATGTTAGTACAAATCCCAACAAATGTCACATAAGCACTTATCAACATAAACATAGCAATTAAGTCTTGTATCAAAACATCATCCAGTTAGCAGTGTTTATAAAAAGGAAACATAACTTACCTAAATAGTATATCAAATCTACAACCAAGCTCAGCTAAGCCAAACAACATAAAGCATGCAAAGTTAGGAGTAGAAATAAGTCTACTCGAAGCATACATTATCCACTTACCTGGCCTATGGAGGATTTTGACATTACTTCTTAATACGAGCTCCTTCCTTAGCTACTTTGCTTACTAAGGGTAAATACTACTAAGGTCACTATATATCATGCGTATATATATTTTTCAACTTCATTATTAGGTTATTAGTTCTTAGTTTATTCTAAGCTATTTCTTACTTAGTCTTTAATTTAGCTTCTGAGTTACTCTTTGATTCAGCCTAATTTTAAAATTCTTAATCAAATAATAGTCAACTTATATCTTCAAATTACTAAGTAAAATCCCCAACATTATACCTCACTTAGTCATCTAAGTTAACTTACATAAAAACTCTTAACATAGTATCATTTGATTTTATCTTCAATCTAGTTTCTAATTTGGCCAAAATACTATGTTTACTTATAATACTTCCACTTTCTAGTTAAACCAAATCAAGACTAATAAAGAGTACTTTAAATACATGAGTAAAACTCTTCCTTACTACAATGTTAATTGTATAAATTTACCCTTTATTATTATATTTGGTAAAATATACATGTATAGTGGAAAAAATATGTAATAAATAGTATTTATACTCTATTACATACCCAAAAATATTGTAAACTCATAAAAATCTATAGTTTAAGGTATGGTTATTGTAACTATTAAGTATGGTCATTACATATATTCTCTAAAATATTGATTTTAAGTATGATTTTATTAAAATTTAGCTAAAATTAGGTAAATGACCAAGTAAAATTATAAGATTTGAAATTAACACTTATATAATCATAACTAAGCTTCAAAGATCATTTCAAATTAGATTTGTTAAGAAATTTAATTAAAAACCTAATATTTCCTAGACATGAAAACATGACAAATTTAACAATATAATTTTCATAAATACTAAATGTATAGTGTGAGTTTTGTAATTTCACGTAGTTATTCCTAGTTAACAATTTAGGGCATATGTAAAAGTTAATCGAATAGGGTAATATTTTACGTATAGATCCTAGGAGTCAGATAATGATACGTGGTAAGTCCGGATTTTAGAAATATAATAAAATAATAATAATATAGCTAAAAATAGTTAATTTCACTAAATTATATTATATTGTAATTCTTTATTGTAAATGCACGATTTAAGTAATGAAAATTTATCAAACTTTAGAGATAAATTATTTACACCCTAAAATTGTAAAGTGATATAAAATAATATATAAATATAATATGTGTACATCGGGTGTAATTATTATATAACCAAAAGTGCTTTAAATACCTGAAACTATATAAAACTAACTAAAAATAATTAGGAGAAATAGTAAAAGTCATTAGAAAAATTATAAAGGATAGCAAATCTAAAGATTGAAGGTGTGGCAAAAGACTTAGATAAGTGTTAGTTGAAAAACTTTAGGGTTGGACACTTAAAAAGTTGATTTTAAGATGAAATATATATGATCAAGAGAGAGAAAATGCTCCATTTGATTCATGCAAACTTTGGAAAATTTTCCAGAAACTCTCTGAGATTTCCTTAGTGTTCTAAAGGTCTAAGAAAAATTTGAGAGGGTAAAAAAAAATTTGTATGCCAATTCTTATAGAAATTAGATCAAAATAGTAAAAACCAAGCTAGATTATAGAGTAGGAGCTTATGCGTTAGTTGGGTGTGAACCAACACTACCACTCAACAGTGGTGGTAGCTGCTAGAAGGACCAATAAATAGGGGATGGAGATGGTGGCCGGATAATAGTTTTCTAGTAAGTTAAGATTTTGACCCAATTTTACTAAATTTTGTAAAAATGAGAAATTATTTTTAAAAAATTATGAAAAAAAAATTATTTTGAAGTATTTTTACATATGTTTTCTATGAAAATATCATTTTGTAAAATTTTTAAGTGGATTTAGTACTTCCTTAAGAAATCAAACCAAATAGTGCAATTTTCGAAGTCAATTTAAATGACCCTATTGTTGTCGTTTCGAATCTAAAATTTTTCTAGAACTTCCTTATTCTGTATATTTGAATTCTATGATGAGTTTTTGGCCAAAAATATTTTTTTATAATTTTTAAGCCTCTAAATTTGGTGAAAAATGCTATTTTTTGTAGTTTTGTGTAATTGGCTTGAAGGAAATCAAGTTGTACTAGTTCTGAAGTTTATATAAGTTGTGTTCTATTGTAGGAAATAATCTAGAGTTGGTTGGATTGAATAGAATTTGATATATGTACAAATCATTAGTTATAGCTTACATGTAGAAAGGTAAGGGTATGTAGATTTGGAAGAATGGATGATATGGTGATTATAGGTATGAAGAATCTATTGCATGATCATGTTTTATCGTGCTTGTAAATTGTATTAGGATGTTGGGGCGAGTCACTGTGAGTAAATGCATAAATCAATTCTTTTCAAAGTATTCTTTAGATGGTTGAACTAGTATAAGGGGAACTTAATTCCTAGTTCATATACTTGATCAAAAGGATAGATGGCAAAGGATTGTACTTATAACCTAGTTAAGGCTTTGCTTGAGAAGTTATTTGATAAAAGAGGCATGGTTGTAAAGACTTTAGAGACATGTTTAGATGGTTGATTTGGTAAAAGAATGACTTAAATTCTTTATTCCAATACTTAAGCAGAAGATCAGTTGGTGCAAGGATTTGGATTATAATTATATCGGAGTCTTGATTAGGATAGTATTTGGTAAAATAAACATGGTTGAAATGACTTCAGAAATTTGTCTAAAAGGTTGGTGGCTATAGGGACTTTAACTCTAAATATGTAGGAGCTTCACTTACGGAGTTGTTCAGTAAAAGAAGGGTGATTGCATTGAGTTTTGAGACTTGATTATAATGTTTGCTGATTTAAAAAGCTTATATGAAATTACTTCAAAAACAGCTTTAGATGGATGGTTTGTAAAGAGAAGGACTTAATATTTAGTTCAAAAGGTTGATTAGAAAGTTGGATAATAATAAAGAATTAATTGTACCCAATGATAAGCCTATTTAGGAAGTATTTAGTAATGGAAATGTAGTTGGAATGGCTTTAAGACTTGATTCTAAGGTTAGTTAGTATAAAATGCTTAGGGGAAATAACTTTAGAGTCTTGCTCATACAGTTGATTAGAGTAAGGGTATAACTGAGATAATCTCAAAGACTTGATCAAAAGGTTCTAAGATCGAGACTTGTTATTAGGTGAGCTTTTAGAACTTTATTTAGAGACTTCAGTAGTAAGTTAGAGCTCAATACAAAGCTTACATCACTCACTGGAGATAAGTCATAACCATACTTAAATTATTAAAATGAACTCATTTACCTTATATTTAATAATACTAAAACGATTGCATCGCATATTTAGGGGAAAACTGAAGTGGACGAAACCCATATGCACATGTATGGAGTGTCATAAGTCTAGGTAAGTAGGATTAGTGCTTCACTGTACTTTGTAGTAATATTTAATGGTACTTAGAGACCTTTGTATATGTCTTGGTTGTGATTGTAAGATAGTTGCTTATGTATATGCAATGTGTGTATATGAATAATGTTTTGGTTTTTGGAGTGTTGGATTTTATGTATTGGTTGCTTTATGATATCGTTAGCTTGAACTATCTGAAATTACTTGATCACTCCAAAAGTAATATAACATAGATTCGACATAACTTAACTTATAACTAGACAAGCATCACAACGCACTAGGGGAAAACAATTAGAAAGTTTAGGCTAAACTCAAACTCTTCGATGGAGATAGCAGAAATGGTCATTTTCCTATCCTAAGTCAAACTAAGTGATAGAGAGGAGGTCGTGACAAGGTTAGGGATCATGGTTTAAAGGTATATGTTTCTTTATTGCATAAGTTTCAATTTAGTGACCAATTAGCAAAGTGCGTGGTGTGAAACTCTTTAAAACTCGGATTAGAGTAGGCATAATTTCTTTAATTCATGATAATTGGTCAATGTTAAGTGATAGTATTTGCTTAAACATATTTTGCATCTAATTAACTTTGCTTAAAACCCCCGACTGCTCTATATATGATATGTACTATTGTTTTTAACTTACTTATTAAGTAAGTTGAGGCTTATTACCCTATAGTTATTTTGCAGGTTTTGTAGTGGATATACTAGTACTACTTTATGTTCCAGAAGTGTAGAGAATGGGGTTAGGGAGTGAGATTCAAGACAAGTGAATTGAATGCTTATTTTACCTATCGACTCTATTAGCCTCTAGGAAAACTAATAGGATCTTTTCAAGTGATCCTCCAGTTTTCAATTATTGTTATCGGTATTTTGTTTTGTAAACCTGTGGACTTTTGTAAATCTTTATTATGCCATTTTTTGAAGTTATTTATAAAACTTTTTTTCTTATTATGCTATTTCTCTTTCAAAAGCTATTTAGAAAATTGTATCATATGTTAATACCAATCAAGTAGTGAATTGAATGACTCAAGGCTATGGAGTGGTGAAGGCCTAATATAAACTATACCTTTGTTAGCTATTAAGGTGGCTAGCTTCTAATTTAGGTTAGTTTATATGGTTAGATTGTTACGACTCCCTGATTTAGTATGTAGCATATAATTTATCAAAAATTATTGAAGCATATCTTATAAGGAATATATACACCAAAATTAGCTCAAAACAATATCATTTACTATTTTTAAAAAGCAAAAATCATTGTAACTAAGTCTATTCTTAAGAAAGCTATATAAGCACTTCTAATTTTAAAATTCTAGGTTAATATTATGATTCTATATGTAAAAATACCAAGGAAAAAGTTTCATAAATTTTTAACATTGTTTGACATTTTTCTCAAAAATAGAAACTTATAAGCAAAAAATCATATATTTTCAATTCTCTAGTTATCGGAGTTCCACTGGGGGCAACCCCCTATCAGAAATCCCTCTTCTGATGTTAGACTTCAACCCCCAAATGGTCATCATGTCAAGTCTTCATCTTTTATATTTTCTAATTTCTACCATATTTTACTCTCTTTTTTTTTTCTAATTGTTTTCTCCTACCAAATCTTAGTTTTGAGAGATTTTTCTGGTTTCTAAATTTTGTCAAATGATATAAATCTCTCCTAAGTACAAGATTTATAGAAATTAGGTTGGTGGAAAAAGTAGCACAAATTATCTTGAGTGTTCTTCATTACTTTATTTTAGCTTAATACACATGTTTGGCCTTTTACTCACTTGCCAACTCATAGGATATTTCCTTTTCTATATTTGCAGCATGCCATGCCTATTCCCTGATGCTACAAATGTGTTTGTTGTTATTATAATTTTTTAAGCAATTAAATATAACTTTTAATAACTATTTAGCATATTTTATAATATACATACTTATTGGGTATACAATGTGTATACGATATGACTATATAATTACTCTATATGCTATATGACTCCTAAATATTATTTTTATAAGTTAAATAATTTATTTTTAAAGGTTTGTTATGCTTTAAGGCTCAAATGTTGAGTTCCCAATAATTATTAAACGGTCTTGATAAAAATATTTTTTATCGAACTTAAATATTACACATACTTTATTTTGAGAAATTGATTGTAACTCCTAATCCAACTTTTATGATCTTATACTAAATTTTTACTCAATTTGAGCCATTTTTTTCTTGGAAGCCATAAATCATTCTAGGTGCCATAATTTGTATCGATATCAAGTAGTTAGGATCTGGTCACCTATTTAAACTCATTTCTTAGGCTTCCCTTAATAATTTTATTTTGTTATTTCCACTAGTTATACTCTTTAGGTCTCATGTATAATAAAAGTGGCTTATTGTTCTCAGTCCATGATAGTATGTTGAAGACTAGGTTTCACACAACTACTTAGTATGTAGGGGCTATTTGATAAAATTTAAATAAAATGAATTATTAAAACACTAAACATCCTAAAGGAGTTGTCTATGATTTTAATAATATGGATAATGAAGGATAAAATTGTAGTACTTACTTGATATTTTAATCTGTACCAAATTTATTTCACTAAAATACAAAAAAAAAAGAAGGAAAAAGTAGTACAAGACAAAAGAGAAAACTAATAGGCAAAACGAAAATATGATAAAAATCTAAGAACATATTTTGGTAGAGCATTTGTTTTTCCTTCGACTTTTGTGCTTTTTTATTCCAGTATAAATTATGAATGAGAGAAAAGTAATTCTGACTAAATCTCCACAAATACATTTTCCAAATTATGCTACAATATGGTGGTGAATTTGCCCAGTCAATACTGATGCAGGGCGAAACGAGGATAACAAACTTCAAACATTTCATAAGGAATTTCACGCCAAAGGAAAAGAAAAGGAAATAAGGGAGTTTGTACTATCCGTCCATCATTTAGAAATGATGAGACTGTTATAGTGATCCATCTTAGTTTAATTTATATTTATGTGAAAACATAAATAGTTTAACGTTTAAATTTAATGAATATAAAATCATACGTAAAATATATAAGATTGAGTTAATCCTATCAAAATACAAATAGTCGCATAGGAAAATTCATGAATAAAAGGTTTCCTTATATCACAAGAGTAAAAGGAGGGAAGAAATCGAAACAACTTTAGTGTGCGGAAAGAAAGAAAATATAAATTAATGAATAAGAGGAGAGGGAGGGAGAGAGAGAGAAAACTCTTGAAAATTGCAACTTTTTACGTTGTAACTTTTCGGGATTTCCTTTTATATATTATTTTTTCATAAAATAGTAAATGATAATGCTGCTCAATTGAAAGAAATTGTAATATTGGATATTTTTATATATACATATCAAACAGTATTGTAATTAAAAATTAGATCCCTACGAAGAGATATGACCTTTTAGAAATATTAAATGCTATTATTCAAATTTTTATAGTGGAAAGGTATTAGTGGTTAAAGTTTATTAATAATGAAATGGTATTATTATAAAAACTTTTTTGAAATAATAACCAAAAGTTAATATGAAAAAGGTACAACGATGCTTTCAAAATTATATTTGTAATATTAAAGCCAAAGACACAACTTTAGTATCTTTAATATTTTAGTAATTCTATTTAGTTAGATTTAATCAAACATCACCTATATACTTAGTGATTCTTAATAAATCATTAATATGTTAGGGCTATTATGATAAAAGTATTGTGCAAAAAATGGTTTCTAACCTAACAATCTTCCATTGAAATTGAAGTTTCCAATTATAACTCCAACAATCATAAGTATATAATTCTTGAATCAATCGTTTCGTTATGAACAAAAACCTAAAAATCTTCCATTAAAATATTTGTTTTCAATTATATATAAATATATGTGTATACTTTGCCATTGATAAACAAACTCTATTTTTATAAGTAAATCAATGTGACTACCTTATTCATTTACTTATATTTTCTAGCACCTATAACACGGGTGAGGTGTTCACTAATATTGTAATATGATTATTAGTGCCAAGTGCATTTGTTATGGAAGTGTATAAATGCTTTCCTCTTACAATCTTCATTTTTTTGTTCAGGAGATTTTTACCTTGTGCCCATTTATTTGAGCATTATATGAAAAGTTTGCAAGAGAGAGACTAATTGTGAATAGGTTTGACTATATTTTTTCTTATATCTATTCAAAGATTCAAACTAAGTGTTTTTATATTATAATTGAGTTATTTAAATCTTTTGTTTCTATATATCTAAGGGTGGGAAAAAAATCAATCATACCAACCAAACCAATATGCAAATCAAACTAAATAAAATAAAAAATGTGGGTTTTTTTTTTTTTTACAATTTGATTTAGAAAATTCCTAATTCAAACCAAACAAAACATTTATAGTTAGTTTAGAAAGATAAACCAAACTAATTAGTAAAACTATAGCAAACCGTTTTATAAAAAAAGTAGTAATATTTTACTTCAACTAAAGAATATCTTTTGTTATAATATAGCACTTAAAAGAGATTTTAATTTATATTTATTAAAATATATATGTATTAATTTTTTAATTACCATAATGTGGGAATTATCTATGTAGTTTGATTTAAAGTTCGTACTATATACTATTTTTATAAATGAAATTAGCCATTAACAAACAATTGAAAATTTTTAGTCATATAAATATTAATTTCATCAACTTCTATTATGACAGTACTTATTATTTTTAAATCAATACAATACTTTTTACATGAAATTACATATTTCATAAATATACTTTTCTAAATTAGAAAACATAATTTAATCCTTAAACCAAATTAAAATTTTATGGTTTAGAAGAATTCCAAACCAAATAGTACAGTTTGGTTCAAAATTATACAAAATTGTACCGCATTTTTATGGTATGGTTAAAATTGAACCAAAAATACTCTTAACCATGTTAGGTAGCCTCTACTTGTTTGCTTCTCAATTTCAAATAAATACCGACACAAAACATTTCACTCCAAGCTCACACAATGACATGAAAAAGAAAAAAAGGAAAAGAGAATTAGAACATATGATTATATTTTGAGATTTTCAAATAAGTGATTTGTCTTTTATTTTTTGATAAAGTCATGACTTGTATTTCAAATGTAAGTACTAATGCTAATTAAATACAAACATTAACTTAGAATTAGTTTATAATGATTAATTTGAGAAAGTATTATTAAATAAATTTTGGTAAAATAATACATTAAAATAATTGAAAAATTTGCAGGAAAAATGAGAAAAAGAAACTAGTAAACACTTATTGGTTGTTTCCAGCAACTTTGAGGGTAAAGAGCAAATAACAACGTAGTTATAAGTGGTTAACCGATCACCCATCACCGAGAAACTAAAAGGGAAAATAAAAAGAAAAAAAAGTGATAGAAACTTGTCCACTTGCTTGACCTATTTTGGGATCTAATGGGTTTTCATCCCTTCATAGGATGCACTGCTTACTCACAACAGCAAGCTGCAACTTATCATATTTATTTGACCGGCTCCATCCATCTTTATAGTAGACGGTGGTTCGTGACTACTTAAGGGAGGGTGGCTCGTGACTACTTAAGGGAGGGCCGCACACGTCACTAGCCATTGGCTAAATTTAGAGTAGTAGCCTAGTTGGAGACTCCATAGGCATTTTTTTTTATTTCTTTTCATTTTCTATATAATTCTTATTTTATATTTATACACTTTAGAATTATATAGAAATAATTAATTCAATTAAATACATTTAATAACATTATCGTCCATGCCATGTATTTGATAATCCATGAAGGAGAAGAGAGTCAATAAATTTTTTCCTATTTTCATGTTTATTTTATTAAACTATTGAATTAATTGTATTTATTAATATTTCTTTTATTAAATTGATTCTTTTAAGCCAATCAAAAGCTAGCAAAAACCTTATGAGTAATATTAACAAATAATAGCTATGAAACACACACCAGGTGTTTGTAAAAAAGAAAAAACAAATTACCATAGAAACAACCGGTTTTCCTTCTGTCAAGAATCTGAGACTTAAATAGGAAAATGTCAACTGGTCACGGGAATCATTGTGTTTGAAGGCAAATGCCAAACAATCTCCTTTTTATGTAAGTTTAACTTGTGAAGCTGTGATGGAAGACGATGAAAACCGAAATGAGTTGAATGGGACGACATATGCATTTAATGATCTGCCACCTCCGTCAGATGCTCCAGATCACGTATATTTAGTTGTGAGAGATATTTGCCAAATCTATCCATTTATCGTTTTAGTCCGATCCATAAGAGAACTAATAAATTGTGAAAGGGATAGTGGAATTCCTTGAAGGATCGGACAATGGAGGAGAGAGCATTAGTTCATCATTGTGTAAACAAGAAAATACATATTTCAATCTATATATAAATAGGTTCATCCATATGATTTTTATATGATAAAAATAATTATACGTCGCTTCATTTATTTCTAGGTGCGATTTCCATTGACCTTTCAACTAATACACACATATATGTAAAATCCACAAAGCTATATATGATTTTTATATGAGAAACATAAGTAAATATATCTTGCTTCACTTAATTTAAGTGCAATTTCCATTTGTACCTATATAAATATATTAAATGCATACAACATGTACAAATAATAGTGATTTATCAACTTGTAAACTTTTGATGAAAAACATATAATAATTAGAGTATTAATTATATTTCTCAATGTATTCACTTGTTTTTAATAAATTGTCTTTATTAAAAAGTAAATTTTAGATAATAAATATAATATAAGTAAAAGAGATGATAGAAATATTAACAAATGCCGTGCAAGTGGGAGAGACAAAAAGTGTTGGAAAGAATTAGAATTATGTGATAAATATACTTTTAATATGTACTAATGCAGTCACTTTGTTATTGATTCACTTTCTTGTTTTGGTATACACATAGATGTACTCACATACCGATAATTCTCACTGCACTCTCTTGTTTTTCACTTTCACTTCACTCACCTAAAGCACTCTTATTTGTTTCACATACTACACTTTTCGCTTTGTTACTATTGTTATTTTCTTTGTTAGTTATAACTATTGTATTTATATTTATTGATTTGCCAACCGCCCTTTCATTACACAAACTATATTACATACACTAACATACCCCCTTAATACTGATTGTGTTGAAATTCACTAATTGATCTCATCCCAATAAGTGTCCTCAACTGTTCAAATCTTTTAGTCTTCAATGGCTTTGTCAAGACATCAGCTTGCTGCTCCATAGTATTGCAATACATCAATTTTAGCTTTCCCTGATTCACTTAGTCTCTTAGGTAGTGGAATTTAGTTTCAATATGTTTGCTTCGACAATGAGCAGTAGGATGATGCGCCAAATTTATAGCAAACTTATTATCAATTCTCAGTTCTAAAGGATTTTCAACATTGACTTTCATTTGATTCAACAGTGTTATAAGCCACATTGCTTCACATGAAGCAGTAGAGGTTGTTATGTACTTTGACTTACAAGATGATAATGCAACCACTTGTTGCTTCTTTGAGCTCCACATAAAAGGAGAATCACAACACTTAAACAAATATCCAATCATGCTTTTCCTATCTACCTTATCATCATACCAATCTGAATAAGAAATTCTTACAACACTTACCAGACTATTGTTTTTCCTTATTCGAAGTAATACTCCATAATCTAAGGTTCACTTAATATATTGAAGTACTCTCTTAGTAGCTACAATATGAGATTCCTTAGGTTGTTCCACAAATTTGTTAACCAATCCCACTGCAAATGTAATGCTTGGCATGCTATTGCACAAAAACCTTAAGGAACCAATCATTTGTCTAAATATTATTACACCTACAAACTTCTCTTCATCACTTCTCACAAGCCTAACATTTGGTTCAACTGGTGTTGAAACTGGATTACAATCTGCCATTCCAAAACTTTTCAAAATATCCTTTGCATATTTCGTCTGATGTAACAAAACAACCCCTTTAACTTGTGTAAATTCAGGCCTCAAGAAATTTGACTTCCTAAGTCAGAAATCTCAAATTCAAACTTCATCACCTTCTTAAAGTTATCAATGTCCAAATCATTAGTTCCAATGACCAGGAGATCATCAATATAGAGGAATATAATTAGTGTTTCAACTTCTCCATTTACTTTAGATTTGACCTTCTATTTTATATATACTCAATACTCACAACTATTCTTCTTAAAGCCTTGTTGTACCAAATATGTATCAATCTTCTTATTCTAAACTAATGGAGCTTATTTTAACCCATACAATGCTTTCTTCAATTTGAACACCTTATCTTTAATTCCTTTTATTTCAAATCCAAGGGTTTAACGTACATGAACTTCCTCTTCAAGCAAATCATTTGGAAAAGCTGACTTGACATCCATCTGAAACATCGACCATGCATTGAAACTAGAAAGTATAGCAACTAATCTCACAGTTTCAAACCTAGCTACAAGTGAAAACACTTCAGTGTGGTCTAATCCAGCCCTCTATAGAATCCTTTTGCCATAAATCTGGCCTTTATTTTGCAATTGAACCATTTGGTTTCACTTTTATCTTGTATATCCACTTAACATCAATTGGTTTCTTATTGTTATTGTTTGGCAATTATACTAAGTCCCATGTCTCTTAATAGATAGTAATTCTTCCTCCATAGCAATAATCCACTTGAGATCTTCAATTGCCTGTTCAAATTTGATTTGCTCAATGTCTACAAATAATGCCATATGCACCAAATCACCTTATGAGGTAATCACGTTATCAAGAAGCACTTCATAATCATCAAATCTTCTTAGTCTCTATCTTATCCTCTGCTGTCTTTATTCAATCTGCTAAGCTTGATCAACATTAACTCTAGTCTAATCAGATGAAGGTTCATCAGTAATCATTACTTCACTTAAAACACGTATGTCCTTTAGCTACTTTAAACTATCAGAGACATCACTTTCCTACTACCTTGTCTTTCCCTCATCAAAGACAACATCTCTACTTATGAATAGCTTCTTCGTAATAGGATTGTAAAACTTATAGGTACCAATAGAATGATAACCAAGCAAGATAGCATAGACACTTTTATCATCTAATTTCTTTCTCTTCTCATTTGGCACATGACTAAAACATGCACTTCCAAATATTTTTAAATGTTGAACACATGGTTTCTTACTCGACCACACTTCCTCTAGTGTCCTATTAACTAGTTTCTCAACAAGACATCTGTTGATAATGTAGGTTGCTGGAGTAATTTCTTCTCCTTAGAAATGCTTAGGCATTTTTGTCATACTTAAAAACTAAGTGCCATATTCATCAAAATTCTATTTCTTTGCTCAGCTATACCATTATGTTAAGGTGTATAGGTTGCTATCACCTCATGCACAACTCTATTATCTTCATAGGAACTCCTAAACTCATTTGAGGTATACTTACCTCCTTCATTAGTTTGCAAGATTTTAATTGCCTTGCCACTTTGTCTTTCAACTAAAACTTCAAATCTCTTAAAGATTTCAAAAGCTTTACTCTTGTTTTGAATCAAATACACCCATAATGTCCTACCAAAGTCATCAATAAATATGATAAAGTATCAATTACCTCCAAAGGAAAGAGGATTAACAGGTCCACACACATTTAAGTACACAACTTTGAGAAGATTCAAAGTCCTTAGAGATGTTTCACTCTTAAATTGATCTCTTGTATGTTTGCCCCATTGACATTATCCATACACTTATTCTTGGGTAATAATTTGAGGAAGACTTACTACCACTTCTTTAGCCTTCAACTCACATAAACTTCTGAAGTTAAGATGTCCAAACCACATGTACTACAACTAACTCTCATTGTCAATAGATGTAGAAAAACTCAAATACTCACTTGTTTGAATATCAATCTTAAAGGTTCTATTTTTTTAAGTTGTAATTTTAAAATCAGCCAACCTTTGTCATCGTATAAAACAAGCTTCTTCTCATACAAGTTCATACTATGACCCTTCTCAAGAAGTTGTCCTAGGCTCAACAGATTATTCTTCATTTGAGGCACATATAGCACATCCAAAATATATGAGAGTTTCCCATTCTTCTATTTGATAATGATTTTGCATAATCCTTCAGCTAACACTACACTGTTGTCAGCAAACTTCACCCTACTCTTACGTAGTTCATCAAGATCCACAAAACATTGTTTATTCCCAAACATGTGGTTTAAGCACCCTGTATCTAAGTACCAAGAGTTAGTGCTAGGATTGTCGGATTCAGCCATAACCATCAACAATACATGATCCAAGTTGTCTCCATCATGTGCATATGTAGCCGCATCTTCTTGAATCTTTTTGTTCCTTTAGGATTTCTACACTCATTAGCAAAGTGTTTAAATTTCTAGCAATTACAACATTGAATGTTTATTTTATCAAATTTCCTCCTAGTGCCTCTTCCTCTAGACCCAAAAGGTCTTTAAGTATTGTTTGCGTCAGGCCAAAGTGGATCATTCGAGTGTTCTTGGTCACGCCTTCGACTCTGAAAACTCCTTCCACACCTTCTAACTTTACCTCTACTACGTCCTCTTCTGCTCTTGAAAGAGCCATAACCACTTCTTTTGGTTTGTGCTTATAGGGCTTATTCGGTGTTTCTTTCTGAATTCCTCTCATTTAACCTTTGTTCATAAGCTTCTAGAGAACTTTGTAAGTCTTCACATTTTAAGTCTGATAATTCTTTTGATTCCTTAATGGAAACAACTATGTAATCAAATCTTAATGTTAAGGTGTGAAGAATTTTCTCGACAATCATTAACTCTATCATATTCTCACCATTAGACTTCATTTGATTTGTTAGTAGCATCACACCATTATAGTAGTCACTAACACTTTCCTTTGACTCCATCTACAATAATTCATATTGCCTTCTTAACATTTGTAACCTCACTTTCTTTAATTTATCAGCCCCCTTATAACATTTCTTAAGCAAATCTTAGGCCTCTTTTGATGTCTTGACTACTGTAATCTTTTCAAAGTTCGTATCATCTACACATTAATGAATATAGTAAGGAGCTTTACATTCCTTTTTCTTAGCATTTCTATAAGCAGCATGTTAGCATTTGATGCTATCTCCTCTAATTCTTGCAACCCATCATTAACAATCTCTAACACTTCTTGGAAACAAAAAAGAACCTGCATTTATATGCACCACTTATCATAATTCTTCCTGTTCAAAATAGGAAGTGTTGTAGCTATGTTGCTAACCCCACTTGCCATTGATAGACCACCAAGAACCACTCGCAACTCATGAGTCTTGATTTTTTCTAACCTTGCTCTGATACTACAATTGAAAAGAATCAAAATTATGTGATGAATATACTTTTAATATGCACTAAAGTGATTTCTTTGTTATTGATTCACTTTCTTGTTTTGGTATACACATAGATGTAGTCACATCATGATAATTCTTACTACACTCTTGTTTTTCGCTTTCACTTCACTCACGTACATCACTCTTATTTGTTTTAAACACTACACTTTTCTATTACTTCACTGTTGTTATTTTCTTTGTTAGTTATATCTATTGTATTTATACTTGTTGATTTACTAACCATCCTTCACTACACAAACTGTATTACACACACTAACAAAGAGAATGATTTGTAAAAGTACTCATTTACCCTTGATATTATTAAGTTAAATTATTGTAACGAATATTTTAGTAGTTTTTCCCAATATATTAGGAATAATTGATAATAATATAAAAAAAGAAGCCATAAGCCAGCTGGGGGTTAAATAATATATATATTTATATATATATAATCCTTTAAATGCTTCATCTATATTATATACAAACTTCCAGACATTGACAAGGATAAATTGTCGATCAGTCAGAGGGAAAGTAACGTCACACAATACGAACAAAAAAAATCTCTTCCAGTCGTATTCTTTTTTTGCGAATAAAATGTAATCTAAATATCTTCTAGTGATTGTTTGGAATTGTAAGAGTATCGTTTGACATTATTAGACATGGCGAATCAAATATAATCCTAAACATCGTTGGATAATTTATAATGTTAGAATGCTTTCCAAAAACATCGACTATCACTGGCATCAGCATATAATATTGCAAGATCTCTGCAAGAAACGATTAAAATGATTTCATCTTTCCCTGTAATTTTGGATTATGGATATATGATCCTCTTATTACATTCATATATATTATTTTTCATTATAGGAAGAACATTTCCGAGTTTAATTTGCAAGCCTTGGACATGTAGGATCAACTAGGTTTGGTTGGTTTTGCTCATTGAATTGTAGGTGGCCCAGGTTGAAGTTGACTGATTGGAATTCATATCCTCTCTCGTTGACCTCATTATTAAGCACCTACTTGCGCCCGTTCTTTCTCAATGAATATTGAGAGTTATAATACCACATAGTTAAGTATTATATATGAATTGTATGAGGTTATAATACTAATTTATAAGATTATGATTGTAAATATTTTATTAATATTAATTTAAAATTTTTAAATTAAATAGTTAAAATGGACCTATTAATATTTATTGGTTTAAATATTGATCGCTTTTAATATAGGAGTTACAAAAGTAGTGTTGGAGATTAATGAGCACCGCAACTTGCTTTAGTGTTGTCGTTGTTAATTAAGCAACTAACATTTTAAATGAAACGTAGGATTCATTGAACGGTAAAATTAGGCAGTCTTGATAGATATTAGTTCCCAGTGAGTCTAGATCAGTGGACCATCCTGAATTTTTCATTGTATCCTGTTTTCTCCAATACAAATTCTAATATTATCAAACTTCAATTGAATATCCCTACAAATATATTTGCACTTGCACTGTGGTCCTTGCAATAATTTTAGTAACAAATTGCTCAAGAGATCAGCTTCGGGCATTAATTTATCTTAGAGGATACGATTAAAGGTCCTTGAAAAATTCAAGGTAAAAAACATGTTCACCTTGTGGAGATATCCAATATCATGGACTTCACTAATCGGAGGATGGGTAAAATTTCACACTAATGGTTCGATCCACTATAATTTCAGACAAGCAACGTCAGATACCCCATTTAATTAATTTATTTCGAACGGAATTGATGCAAATTTAACCTTTAAGTTTTATTAATTAATTAAAGGTCCCTCCCTTTCCCTTAAAGAATCTATCCCTTTTTATTGTTAAAAGCAAGTGAGCATTTATTTCTTCTTTCCCTCGAAATTCCTCCATCAAGGTGATTCACAACTCGTTTTCTGCAAGATCCATCAAGTCCTAACTCGGTTTATGTGAAATTAGACAAATTAGGGCAAAGTTTTATTGACTTTGGGCATAAAAAGTTTTCCTAGGTGTAGAATTTGATGTTAGTTATAAAGCAAGTATCTTTTTCTTCTTTTCAAGGTAAAGTGGTCAAGAATATAAAAGAAAAGGTTCGTTCTTGAAGGGTCGTAGGATTTATTCATTTGAAGCAAAAGCTATCAATATTGATAGATTTCTTCTTTATGAAAATGTATAAGTCGTCTTTCTTTAATCATTTATATTTTTTATTCAAAAGAAATTCAAAAAAATTGAATTTGAAAAAAAAGGGTCTTTAAGTGAAGATGATTGAGGATAGAATCATGGAAATTACAAAATCATGGCATTTCTTGTATGAATGTAAATAAAGAATTGTTTAGTATTTGCTTGAAAGTTGTTTCTTAAAAGGTTGAATTTAAAATATCTTGGTCAAAATTAGGTATTCGAGTTGCTATCTAGAAAAAATTTCTTTTGCTTCACCTTGCAGGAAAGACATGTTTTGAAATAATTTTCTTTTCCATGAGTGCAACCAAGAAATTAACCAAGGAGTGGCCAAGTTTCAAGCTTAAGGAGAGGCCATAGAACTAGCCTTTTATGGCATCAATAAACCAATATTAATAGAGGTTGGTTAACTAGCTTAGTAAGTCTATAGACTAGGTTAGTCAATGAGCCTATTTTGAAGTTAATTTTTTTTTATTAGTCTAAATTAAAAAAGTACCACCACTTTTTTAGAAGTAGTTTCAACTTAATTGTTTGATTTTAATAGTTAATTACTTTATATTAAGGAAAATAATAATGGTAATGATAGGTTAATACTAATAATAAAGAACTAATAATTTGTAGTTCAAGCAGTGTTAGTAGGCTAAGTTTTATTATAGTAACAAGTTGGATTACATGGAAATTAAGAAGACAAGAGCAGATTCTTAATCACAAATCAATCTTAAGTGGGAAATTAACTTTTGGTCGAAAGTTGACTTTGAAGTTTAGCCAAAATTTTCTTTACAATATGCTTTTAATCAAATCTAAGAGTGAAACACATTAGTTGATAGTAAACTAGTATGACTTAGGTACATTAATAATTCTGTGTTATTTGTGTGTGTTAGGCTTGAGAAATAAGTAAATACATGGCTAGGCTTTGAGAGTGTTGTTGTCTTCGGTAAAACAGTCATTGATTGGTATATGACAATATTTCGTATAGAGTCGTAAATGACTTGATTAGTTTTAAGGCAATAGTACGAATATTTTGACATGTGTTATCCAAGCTCAAGTTAAGCCTTAGTGGTTGAAGATTGCCTTAGCCACATCACTGTTTAGAAACTTTAATATAGTATGGGCTTTTAGTTCTTAAACTTGGCAACAAATCATTAACATCTAGAATTCTTCTGTATATTCATCAATAATATTTTCCCCTTGCCTTAAAGTTTGTAACTTCTTAAATGTATCTTACAATTAGAAGTCTGACACAATTATGTTCCTTATGATCCTATTCATCTTGGGCCTAGTTTAGGTCTTAGGTTCACCTACTTGCCTTCTGGCCACCAATAGGTTCTTCTACTAAAGTGTAGTGTACCCTAAGAATTCAAGGGGCAACAAATCCAAACTCAATGTAACTATCATAACCATGACACCTAAACAATTTATTTACTTTGTCCTCCCAATCTAGATGGTCATAAGCTATTTACTACTAATAAAGCTCAATACTTATAACTTGACATTATCAAGTCCTTTAAGAGCTCAACCATGAGCCTCCTTAAATTTATAAAAATTGTTGTCTTTGTCTTCCTTCTACGTCATCCAACCTAATCTGTCTCCTCGCATGATGACCATCTCCTCCAACTCCGTTCTAAGCTAGGTAAAATTACTTGTTGTTCATTTCCTACTTATGAAATCCTTGTACCTACTTACTTAAGCAGGTTAACCATCCATTATAATTGGTAGGGCTAGCTCTAACATGCCAGACATTATGTTAAGCCACCTTGGTAGGTTAGGCATTGACCATTTGCTATATGCAGGAGGTCCATTTATCCATCATATTGACTAAATCGTTAATCTTCTCATCAATGGTTTTAGGGGTTTGATTTTACTGCCTTTTTCATTCAAGACCATTACTATCTACATCTACAATGGCACCATAGAAGCTTAGATTTGATATTGCTAACTGCTTAACAAGTACAACGCAACAACTATGACCTATAGGTTTCAAACTTTACTGAGACAACACTCAACTTCGAACTTTAAACAACACATTCAACAACTTCTACAATCATAACTTCGCACTATGGCAACTGTACGCTACACTAAACACACGACTCTGTTCTTTTCCACACCTAAAACAAAGACACTCATTGCGTAACTTCAATAACTCCAATGGTCACTACAATCATAAAGACAATACTTTAAGCCACTTACCAATTTTAGTAAGATGCACTTCAATAACTAACTTAAACTTACAATACCTATATGAATTCATTTTATACTTATAATACTACTCTAATACTTGCAACTTTGTTTCACTACAACAAAACAATACTACTACTCTACTCCTATAGTCAAAACCATGAGCTTTAATACTAGAATTAAGTATGATGTGGCTAATATGCTCAATAGTCATTAAGGCTTACTAAGTGCAAAAGTAGGTACTTGTGGATAAGAAAATGAAGGTAAAAGTCTAGTAGACCTGAAAGCTAAACCATGGACATGACTCACTAAGGTTTTTAATTGGATTTACTTTAGCCACTTAACATAACATACGAGTGAAGAAAATGAAGATACTCGCCACTAATTCCTTATTAGAGGAAACTAGAAAAGAGTCAAAGGAGGGGTTTAAAGAACAAGCTTATGCAAATAGGTATATTTGAAAATGTAGGTGACAAAAGATGGTTGTTGTACACTTATAAGGCCCTTATATAACTACCAATTAGGGCAACATATCAAAAAGGGAAAAGAGTAAAATGGTACAATTAAAAAGAGGAAATACACAAATAGAAATTAAGGTACAAAACGAATAATAGAAAAAAGTCATCATTGGTGGACACCTACTATATCTATCAAAACACATGTCCTTCAAGCATTAGTTAAGTATCTAGTAGAAACAGACGTAGATGTGTGGTTGCTATGGTTACTGCAATTGGCACCTGCTTGGATGGTTCCTCTATTAGGTTAACAACTATGCTCAGTAGCTTAGAGCTAAGGAGAGTAGGTAAGAAGTTAGTGGTCCTTGCTATCCTGGTTCATGTCAGAGCTTAAGCAAAGGCCTATAACTCGAATGATTGAGAAGACATTTGACAAGTGATGAGTATGGAAGTATTTGGTATACCTCAACTCATCCTTAGCCATTTGTCCATTAAGTACTCAGGTGGCTTGGTCTTGGAGTCCCCAAAGTCGACCATAGGTGATTGGCCCAAAGCTTAGTATTATCTACTCAAAGATCGGCTTAGGTAGCATAGAGGTCGATAATGACTGGGAACATGTTGGGTTATAAGTGGGGAAGGTTAGATTTCTATTAGTGTGTGTGTATTTGTATTATACACTTTTATTCAAGCTCATGAGTTGCTCTAAGTGTTAAGATATCGTGATTGTCTTTTATTGAGTCATCTAAATGAAGATAACAATTGATTACATTGTGTATTAATGTTACTTGCATATATATGTGACCATATGGTAAAGCAATGGGTATGTCTAGTTTTATTTACATAGTGAGCTTAGGAAAATCACATGTAGGTTTTCAAGAATGGGTCCTTAATTAGTTGTTTCCTTAGTTTCATATTATCTTCCTTAATATAAGATTAAAGTTTTCATAATTGATTAATAGCATGTAAGTACCAATAATAGTGACTAATTTATAGGAAACTATCATTTATATTTTCATATATTAGAATTTTATTAATATTTATATACTATTAATCAATTAATGTGATAGTTACTACCATTAAAGTTTTTCTCCTTTCAACAATTAGGTAGCTGCCTCTCTCTTTTTCTTTTTTCCTGTTAATGTGTATTCCCCTAAGTCATTTAAAAAAAGAAGCCCAAGGTCCCTGCAAGCAAATAGTAAGCTATAGTCTTTGTCCGTAATTGTACTAGAAGCAACCAATTTGCCCACCTTCATTGAGTCATTTTAATCTACATTAAATGTTTTTAACAGTTAAGAAAAGTAGAGGACGGAGAGACTAAGGAGACAAAACCTCCATAGGTCTTCTTTGAAAATATACTTATTTCCCCATATTTTTAGTAAATGAAGCACCCATATGGTTGATTCAGGCTCCGCATTAATTTGTTGAAAACTGATCCATGATGATTAGTTTCACTCATTCCCCATGTGGAAGTTCCCCATTCCACTGAGATTTTTATCGTTCCATACGTTTTCTAGGGGCGTCGATGTTGGATTTAAAATTCAACAACCCATCAATTTCTTCTACTTGAAAGAATAGTGAACCGCATATCTTGCTACTCAACAACAAATTAAGTTTAAATATCTTTGTATATACTTGAATTTGAATACTTAATAATTCAATTTTCTACCCATATTTATGGCATACATTACACTGTGTTTTGATTGGAGAAAGAAATATGGAGGGATGGCTTTTGGAAAATGAAGGAAATAAATGAAAGAACATATTTAGAGAGAAAAGTTTTCTTGGGACCCACAAGAAATATATTTCTTATATTGAGAGAAAAATGGAAAGAATTCAAATAAAATTACTATTTTAATTTTGCACTTGGAAATAGAAACATACTTTTTAAATTATAGAGTTTTCTGGTATTTTAATGAAAAATGAAACTATATTATTAACTTTCATTTCATTTCCCTTCTTTCTAATTCTTTCCTTATCCAAATAATAAACCTTATAATTCTTTTTTCCTTCCTTTCTTTCCTATCTAATATTATTTTTTCCTCCACTTTACATCCCTCCAAATCCTTCCCTTTTTTTTTTTTCACAAATTATAGTATTTAGGTCTTTATTCATTCTATGAAGATCTAGTTCTTCTGCTAGCTTGTGCTCTCGCTGTTATGGACCACAATCCATCATCCCACCCGTAAAAGAAAGAGAAAAATGAATATAAAATGGCCAAGGAGCGTATACACCGTTTTGCGACTACTTCATAATCTTTACCGTATGTATATACAATTCTTGCAGACCCTTATATATGTAATTGCTCTCGCACAAACATATGTCCAGAACGGATGAAATAATTTATTAATGGAGTTTGCGTAAATGATTTGGCTTCGTTCCTATATTTTTAGGTCATTTTATGAATATACCGTATCTAATCCATAACTAATGCAATCAATTACGGTTGGTAACTCGTACTGATGATTTGTTATTCCTGTTAGTATCTAAATGTGATTCGGTATCTAGAAACCTCAATTCGAAAGCCAACCGTTTTTATCAAGTTTTTTGGACAACTTAAATGCATAAAGCGATCGTCCTAACACAATCATAGATATGGAAACACTTAAAATTCCATTTTCAGACAAGACAACAATACTCCCCGCAAGCCATTTCTAGCACGACTTTCTCGGAAGGTCGACTATCAAAGTGAGATAAAATACAAGATATTTAATTCTCCGTTAGTTATACATGATATTTATTAGTAGTTAAAATACTAGTTAATTATTTGTTAGTGTGGATAGGCCTTTTTAGGCCTAAGCTTTAGAGGCCTAAGCCCAAGTGTCTCAGCATACTCATTTCCCCCGAGCACCTCTCCAAGCTAGCATCTTGGCACTCTCTAGTAAAGTAACCGGTTTAGCCCTCTTAGCGAATGATAGGAATCAGCCCCTAGACTCATCATACGAAGTTGAGCTAGAAGATTCCAATAATTCATTTAAAGAATACTAGCTCAAAACCCTATTCGAGACAAAAATTCTTATCCCACCCTTTGTGTTTCCCTTTTCTACCAACCTGACTGCCTAACTTTCATGAGTGTCAGACTTGCTAAACAACTATACTATGATAAGATATCTGAGCAGATAACCCTAAGACTATCTAAGCTAAGCTCCCAAGCCAACCACAAATGTTAATGAAAATTCCTATTCGGACCTCTATATTTCCCTTTTCTATTAACCTGATTGGCTAACTTTCATGAGTGCCAAACCTACTGAACAATTGTACTATGACAAGATATCCGAGTGGACAGCCTCAAGACTATGCGAGTTAAGCTTTCAAGCCAATTACAAATGTTCAACCCTAACCCAAGATGACTACTCTACAGTATGACCAATTAGGCCTCAACTTGGTCCAAATCAGGTTGGCCCTTGATTGCAAATTCTTTTTCTCATCCACTAGTACCATATTTTTTATGTCTAACCACTAATCGATACGTGTTTTCTAACATGACATTCCAGAAGGATCATTTACTTTCCGTACTAAATATTCTTTGTCTCTTTTACCTTTTTTAATATGTATTACGTAACCTAATTGTAAGAATACTTTTTTGTCTTTTCATATATGTGAAGTAACCCTAGTGAATGAATATATAATCCCTCACTTATTGTACACAGTCATCAATCATCAAGATATCATAATTTATACAAGTTTTCTTTGAGTAACCCTAGTGTTCTTGTTATTCTTCAACTCTTATCTATTCCCTTTAATAAAAGTAGTGGCAAATAACCCTTCAATTCAAACCGATGAGTCATATTCGGTAGATTATAGGCTGAGTAAGATTGATTGGTGTGTTATATCCAATTGATAGCTTCCTAGACTTTGCTAGCTTTTCTTTTGTTTTTTTGGTTTACTTCATTGTGGTGTTTTTCCGTATGTTTGACCTTGGAAACATATCAACAAACCAACTCTAACCTATGTTAAGTCACCTACTTCGGCCCTATAAATAAGTCATCTCGACCACACATAAGGAATCTACTATTAGTTTATCCAATGCCAACGCATCTTGGATTGGCCAACCCTAAGCACTCCTCTAACACCAACCAAGTAAAAAACGCAAAAGCCCATATCAACATCTTCGAGTGCCTAACTCCTCGGCATCTAAAACTCTAAGGAACCTATAGTCCTAGTCCTTAGGGTAGCCAAACCCAAGCTCGATAGACCACATCAACTCCAAACCTAAGCTAAAGCTAGGTGCTTGACATATAACCCCAAGCACCTTAGTACCATGACTACTTTGCCAATCTTTTTCTCTCTCCTCATTAAATGCCGCCTAATAGCTAATAATATAACCTAAATACTTAGCTGCCTATACTAATGTGACAAGCACCTTTCTTCAAAGTCACTAACTAACAAAAAGGTGTTGTCCCCTCCCATTCTATACATGCTTCCGTGTACCAACTACGTAAGAGCCAATCTTGGTTTTCCATACATGGTTATCAAAATCATAATTATATTGTTCATTTGAATGAACATAATCAGTAGATTCATACAAAATCATATAAATTCAATAAAATTGTAAGCTTTTACATGCAATAAAGTTCATAATTTTACCAAATGTTTACATATAAATGATTTTATATTCATTTTAACTAAAAAAAATTATAAAATCATAAACTTGTAAACTGTGTTTTTGACTCGCAGTGTTAACAATTATAGTCTTATGTCTTAGGTAGGTAAGTTTCATGCCACATAAAATAGGGCATAAAGCCATAAGTACAAGAATTGAAACTTAAACTCTCCTTCTACCTTATTAAATACTCTCTAAACACTCTCTTTCCCTTCTTGCTAACTTTAGCATCGAGGAGCCCTTAACGGCATTGTCACAAGGGGGATTTTTTACAAATCTACCATTACATACAATTGACATACCACTAGATGACCACTTAATAGTGAACTTAGTATCACCATTTAGTGCTTACTGTTTCTACAAACTCACCAATCATGGTTAGGAGTAAAAACACAAACCCTTAAGCACCCCCCTTAGATGACAATGGTCGATCACTAACACCATCACTACAAATGATTGTGCAACTTTGAAGTTAAATCAACTTAAGGTGATGTTTCACCAAATGATAGAGGTAAATTGGAAAACATTTGAACACAACGTTACCTTGTAAAAATAAGTTATGGCCTTGCAAAAGCCTTAAGGTAAGGTCTACTATAAGGACCCCTCCTACGAACAAAGTAAGCGCTCTCCAATGCTGATATAAGCAAGTGTACTTACTAGTTTATAATATAGCGGATGTGAGTTCAAATGTCAATTCCATAAGGACTAGTATGATTACTAATACTCATTAGATCTTTATTATCTAATTGATAAACTAAATTTTAAGAATCTTAAAGAAGTAAATTTAAATCTATGCTAAAACTAATTTAAATATTAACTATGATGAAATTTAAGAACTAACAAGAAAGCAATTCAATTAATTCAAGATTTAATATTGTATTTAGATCTTGTTTTTCCTAAATCTAACATGTGATTTCCCTAAATCATCTAATTTATTCTTTAATTTTTCTTGACCGAGAAAACTCTATACTAAAGTTAATCACTTTTTTAAGCTAATTAACCTTAACCCTAAAATCACCTATTAGAATCTCTACTTAATAGCATGACCTAAGAGCGTATTATTAAATAATGAATTTTCTACACTTTAAATTGAAATTTGAAAGAATCTTGTAAATTATCTCTAATCTTGTAATAATTCTTATCAACTATGCCTAGATTTAATCTTATAAGAAATTTTTTGATTCTCTTATAAGATATCAAACTCTAAATTACCTTTTATGGAAATAATAACCTAAATTGTGAAGCAAACATAATTGAATTAAATTAATCAAATAATAATTATATCACATAAATAGATCTAGGTTTCACAAAACCTAAATATCAAGATTCTACTCATTAGATATCTTAAAATAATAATCTAAAATCAAAGTATAGAAAAGAATAGAAAAAAGCATCATAAAATAAAATAAAATTTTGGAATCTTCTCTTCTCCTTGCTTTCTTAATTGTTCATGACTTCAAAAACTCCCCAAAAGTCATGCTAAAAAGTTCTCTTTAATAAACCCTAATAAGGCTTTATATAGGAAATACATAAAAAAATAAGTCGGTTGGAAAAGATGTAACTAAGGACATAACCGTGTCTTTTGGTTATGTCCTTTACTATACTTCATGTTTGTCCTCTTTTTAATTTCTAAAACTTGGAAATGATGCAACCGATGACATGATCATGTTTTTTGGTCATGTCATAGGCTGTAACAGTTGAAAAATAGTTTTAATTTCGCTTAGAAATGATAGTGTCATATCATTTAGCTATTTTGATTTTCAAACCTTTATAACTTGTTCATTTTAACTCCGATTTAAATGAAATTTGTTTCTATCTTCTCATTTTCTCGTGTAAATTTTTTCAAAACTTAAAAAACAAAATTTTACTTAATTAAGTATTATTATCTAAAAATAAACTCAAATATTAAGAAAAATCACAAAAATAACTAAATAAAATATGTATAATTAGAAACTCATCTATGAACCCCATATGCCCACGTGAGAATGTTTACTGCAATCGCCATCCTCTGGAGGACCTTTGTGATCGTTCACAACTAATCGCAGCAAGGCATACATACTGGGTGAGTAGTATGGCATCAATAGGATGTAAAGGGAACAATTCCAAAGTAGATCTTAGGAGCCATATAAAGAGATGAATGTGTAGGAGTTGGATGAGTACACTCCTCTTGCTTCAAGCATGTGTAAGAAGAAGCGAGCTAAAACCTCGACTCGACTATCAAGGCCAAGTGCAAGTAAGTGCCCCTTGGCACCAATCATCCTCAAGGAGACCTTTCTACAATATGTTCGACTCCTACATTTGAACATTTATGATGGCTCTAATGACCCTGACCACCATCTAGTCCATTTCCATACCATAATAAGCCTATTCAACTTCTCTAATGCCATAATGTGCAAGGCATTCCCAAGCACATTGACTAAGGTAATATTGTTATGGTTCAATCAACTACAAGACAGCTCAATAAACTCCTTTAATGAGCTTGCAAGTAGGTTCCAGCAACACTTTTTTAGTAGCAAGGTGTCGCATAGGGAGTCTTCGATCCTTCACAACATCAAGCATCACATAGCCTTCTTGGAGCACTTTAACTGAGCTAAACTAAGTGTCAAAGCTTGACATAGGGATCATCCTCCATGCCATCATCAATAGATTGGACACCAATAACAAGTTATTTGAAGTCCTCACTTTCAACCATTTAGGCACTCTTAACTAGTTCATGTAAATGGTAGAGAAGTACATTGCCCAAGAGGATGACATTTGAATAAGGCTGGACAACAATAGCCACCATAGAAGTTCCTCGGCAAAGGATTGCCTTAGCCCTTGAGAAGATAGGCCATCCTCCTCTAAGGAATGCTAAGAGACACAAAAACAAAAGTTTACAGACTACATAAGCTATATACTACTGAATTGCCCTCTCAGCAAAATGCTCTACAAAGTTAGGAGGCAACTTCCTGGACCTCCTCAAATCCAATAGACCTTAAAAGCTATAGGATCGAGTAAGTTCTATGGTTATCATCATGTACACAAGCACAATACCAACAAGTGCCACTGCCTCTAGAATGTCATCAAAGGCCTTGTACACAAAGTCTACATCGACCAACTCATCGTCGATGAGAGAAACCAAGTTCAATAACCATCCCAACATCACTGAATTGATGAATAACAACAGTAACAATGACAGCATAACCTCGATAACTAATAACTTCCGGGTAGGAGATGATTGGTCCATAACATAATAGGAGGACTAAGGATAAGGGACTTTGCCTCCACTTCCTAGACACAGCACAAAGTCCTCTCTGTCCAAGCAAAGAAGCTGAGGATCAATACTATTTTTAATCGATTTTTGCTTTGGTGCATGCATAACTACAAAACAAGAAAATGGCTACAAAGGGCACCAAAAGGTATTCTAGTGCGGCCACTCCGATGTCTAAGTTAGCCCCTTAGTCTTGTAGAGAGAATTGTTAAGTAATTTGAAAAATAAGAGATTGAAAGGGCTCCCCTTACTTGGGAGTCTTGTCCAGTATTTATAGTGAGTCAATGGATGTTATACTTGAATTGGATTATTGAACCGGGCTTAAGTATTATGCTGTCTAATATATACCTACATAATAATTATCAGAAAATGCCTATCAACACTTGCTCTCTGCCCTTTTCTCTCTACTCTCTTTGGTGATAAAGTCGAAAAAGAGAGTATCTAGAGAGATTGATTTTGTGGGATTTCGAGAAAGGTTTGTAATTCAAGCCTAAAGAGGCTAGAGTGCTTAAAGAAGAGAAGGCCTAAAGAGGTGATAAGCAAGAGTGATCGAAGTACTTATAAATATCGGTATGCCTTAACAAGTGAAAGCTTGAAGAGGTTGGAACACTTGAAGAGATAAGAGACTGAAGAGGCTCGAGGGCCTAAAGAGGTGAAGACCTAAAGGGGCTAAAGTACCTAGAGAGGCTAAAGTACTTAGAGAGGCAAAGGCGTAAAGAGGCTTCAGTGCTAGAAAAGGTGAAGGTCTAAAGAAGCTTGAACGCCTAAAAAAGTAAGGGCCTAAAGAGGTTGGAGCGTCTAAAGAAGCGAAGGCTTGATGAGGCTAAAGAGCCTGAAGGGGCTAGGAAAGCATGCAAGTCATCTATACTAGGTATGACTTGTGTTAAGTAGAGATGTAGAATAGGCTATTTGGCCTATAGTCCATTAAGTATAGGACTTTAGCTTACTTGCTCTAGTTCGCTAAGTTTATAATAACTCGTTGTCCATTATGCATAAGACTTAGAGCTATTAAAGAGTATCCTATTAGCAGATTATGTCTACATTGGCTCAAAATGAAGGGCATTTATTTAGTCTCAATTTTTTTTTAAGTTATCATATTCATGCTAATAGGGGGTTAAATGAACTTGATAAGAGTTAAATAAATCATCACAAATGCTCGAATATTAGTTGGTGTAAGAATTAAGAATTGAACATGAATATTAATAACAGATCAGCATGAGTATAAGTTGGAGCACATATAGTGGAAAGCGAATAGTGAATAAATAAAAAATAAGGGCAATGAAGTGTTTACTCATCTTTCATCAATCAAGAGTCAGTGTGTATGCGGGCGCTTGGAACTAAGTAAGCATCATCATCACCTTATATTGGCTTGTCAATACTTCATGTCAGCAACTTATGCATCAAATGGAGTTCAACATCAAGCAACATGGCCTACTAAAGTTCAACTACTATGAAGTACATATATGGAGCTTAGTGATATTAAGTGAAGGTCTCTAAATCACCATGCATTGCTCAACAATCGATTCAACCTAGAAATTACTGTCTGTTAACTAGTAACAATAGCTCAACATGGAGCTCAAATTTACTTTGCTTAGAATCTAGAAGGTGCAAGTCGAGACATGATAGCTTTAGTTTGGTTAGCTGTCATGGAGCTTGATTCTAACACTCCTAAAGTTTAGATTGGCACTTGAAAAGAAAGTGTTTAGGCTACCTCTTGATTCGTGTCAAAAAGCTCAAAATTCTTGTGAACATGGAGTGGTTTAACTAGCTACTAGTTAGTTTAGTGTTCCAAGAAATTTCTTGATCTAGGTTGATCCACTCTATCATAAAATAGCTACCTGGATGTTACCCGATAAAGCTCGAATGAATGTAAGTTTACTTGATAGAGCTTGGAGGTCGAACTTCAATGAACAACTCTACTATGGATAGCTTAGATGTTCCTGTTACATATTTGACTACAAACAATTTAGCTATTCAACTTGGATCTCGTTAATATTGGAATTTCTGTTTAGTGAACAACTTAGCTATGTTGCCTTGGACATGCTCATTGTAGATAACTCAACTTTGAAGTTATTATACTCAAAGTAACTTAGCATTTTGGAGTTCAGGCCACCCATCTCATAGCCACGTATTCTTTGTTTAGGGTTGACCATGCCAAAGTGAACTACTTGGCCAAGTCATTCTTGTGGTTGATATCGCAAAGGGCTTATTAGAGAGTCTAAACCCATTGAGCTCAGACACTCGACATAAGTCATTGTGTGATGTTAAGCTCAACATCATTGGAATTCTCGGCACACTTGAAGTAACTTAGTATCCTTGGGGTTTTTTTTGGCTCACTTGGAGTAGCTCGACATACTTTACGTAACTCGACACCTTTGTTTTTTGGCACACTTGGAGTAATTTGGCATCTTTGGGGTTGTTCGGCACACTTCGTAGCTTAGCAAGTAGTGCTTGACATTTTGAGTTACTAAAGCTTGATTATTTTCTTAAGGTCGGCTTAGGAGTGTTCAGCATGTAATAGCTCGGCAAGTCGGCAATACATGGTGGAAATTATTTGCCTGAATAAATTTTGTCAATTCTTTCGCTAGTTGAAATTGCTCAACATGAACTATTCGACAGAGTTTCTTGACCATGGACTGTCATGTTGTCAAGATTTAACTTGGCAAGAAACTCGGCATGAACTCGCTTATAGCTTGGAAACTAGCTCAGCAAGAGTTGCTCGGCCACAGACTACTGTGTGCATTATAATTTGGAAACTTTGCTCGCACTAGTTTTAGGCCACTGTGGTGTAGTGGACTTACGGCTCGACTATTTAGCACTTCGGCTGGTGCGAAACGAGCTTCGATAGAGTTACTTCTTGGCCAACATTGTTACTCTCAGCCAACAATCTTCTCAACAACTTATTCAAGAATGACCTAGCCTTTGACCCATAGAGCTCGGCATATCGGAATCACAGCCTTCGCTTAGTCGAGATGACAGATACTCGACATGGATGTACTGCTGGTCGGCTTGAAATAATTGCTTGGTGTTTCGCAATGGGCTACTATACGACCAATTTATGATAGTTATTCAGTACGTAGGAGTTGAAACTTGATGTTATAGAATTGAAGCTTGGAGGGATGATACTTCATCCATCTGTGTTTGTCTAGACGGGAATGGAGTTCGGCCCACTTCTTGTTATGGAGCTCAACGAGTAAAATACACAGGCTACTACCATAAGGTAGAGCTCGAATGAAGAATAACCATAGCTGTTCGATCACGTATTGAGTCTTGGCTCGGTTTCATTACTGAACTTTACTTGACCATGTTCGGTTTAGTACAAGAAAGACGAAATAGCAATTTGCATGGCATAGGAAGCTTGGTATTTTGCACGATTGGTTGATGTACTGAGTAGTGAACGAAGAGACTTGGACTCTGTCATTTCTTACTCGGAAGAAAAGCTTGACGCTAGAGCTTACACAGCTACTTATCAAAGCTTGGCATGTAATTTCCAAATAGCAGCATAGTTTAGATACAAGGCGACAACCAACTTTAGCAGCTCCTAAAAGTCAAATTTAAGTGAAGCTTTATGGTATTTTTTCCTTGACTCTTCCCTTTGAGGAGAGAATCTTCTTGTTTTCGGAATCCGGACATTACAACTTTGTTTCTTATAAAATTCTCAGCTCATGACTGGACGGGTAATCACCCATTTTCTTGGTCAGATCACCACCGAGGTTAGATTGCAATTAGGACATTTGTAACTTCGATCCAAACACCGCCTTGACATGAAGCATAAGAATAACAATTAAGAATCAGACCTTTGCAAATGGCAGTTATCAACCAAGCGATGACAGTTACGAACCATGAAGAGACAAAATCGCAATTACTTGAACATGTAAACTCACACGAGGAAAGCAATTACAACCCATAAAAAGATAAAAATGCAGTGGTTGCACTTTTGCATGGAAAAACCCATCGTGCTTCTTCTCTTCCGGTTTCATGTATTTTCCAAAAATGAGTGCAACACGGTGGTTCAACTCGTAAAATACATCCAAAAATCCAAAACTAAAATAGAGGATGTTTGAAGCTATAGTGCATTAACAAATTACAATCAAACATAACTTGATGTAGAAAAGAACTTCAACTAAGTACTATAAGTTAATCTAAAAGAATGACACATCGGACGAAAATACCACCAAATTCCATAGTTTTAGCAATTCCTTTTCAAGTGGTAATGGTCAATTACTCTCTTTTCCTTTGTTTTTTAAATCAATTCCTACAAACAGTACCAATTATTGTAGGTTAATTTTCGCTCCAATGCACGAACACTTGTAAAACAAGAAAACAGCTTAGGGGGATGCTAAAAGGTACTTTATGGAGAGAATTATCAAGTAATTAAGAAAATGAGAGAATGAAAGGGTCCCTTAACTGAAGGTCTTATCTGATATTTATAGCAAGTTAATTAAAATTATACCCAGACTGGATTATTAGATCGAGCTTAAGTATTGAGCCATCTAATATAAGCCTATGTAATAATTATTAGAAAATTTCAATCAACAGATACCACCATCTCCTTCTTAGCATAGGATAAAGAAGGCATAGAGTACCCAAACATTGATCCCTTGGTGATTAATGTCAAGATAGGCTACTTTGATGTCCCAAAGATATTCATCGGCAATGATAGCTTGGTAGACATCTTGTATTATCATGCCTATGAACAAATGAAAGATCAATTAGAGGAGCACCTATGACCTTAAAGATAGAGCTTGGTTGGCTTCAAAAGCAAGGCTATGCCAACTAAGGGCCTTATTACACTCCTCATTCAATTGGGCGATAATGAGCACATTACCTCACTATTGATAAACTTTGTTGTTGTTGACCATTGGTCCCCATACAATGCCATACTAAGGAGACCAAGTTTGAAGAAGTTTGACATATGCATCTATCAACGATGCTTAAAGGTGAAGTTCCTAGTACTTATGGGAGTTAATGTAGCCCAAGTTGTCTAGAAGCTCACCATATCACTTTACTTGAAGGACATCACTTGTAACCAAGTCATGCATGTTGAGTTGGCGTTAGAGGAAGCATATGGCTCATGAGGAGAGGCTATGGAGAAGATTGAAGTTATGTAGTTTGGGAGTAGCCCAAACAAAACACGTAGATAAGGAATTGTTGTCCGGAACATAGGATTAACTTGTCACTTTCTTCCAATCCAATGCCGAAGTCTTCACATCCTCTCCTGAGAAGACGCCCAACATCATTAATAACTTTGAGGAGATGCATCACCTCTTAGTTGACCCCAGTATACAGCTTGTCAAACAAAAGAGGAGAGATAGGCCACCATTGAGTAGGAGGTGCAAAAATTGGTCCAAGCTAGATTTGTGAGGAAGGAGCACCTGTATTTGTACTACACCAAATAAAGCTTGCCCAAATGATTACTTTCCCCTTTACGGGAATGACTAACTCATTGATTTGACATCAGGCCATGCAATGCTTAACTTCATAGATGCCTACTCAAGTTACAATCAAATTTATATGGCCTCCGAAGATCGAGTGCATATATTGTTTGTCATCGACTTTGGCATATATTGATATGAGGTCATGCCTTTTGGCCTTAAGAATGCCATAGTAACATATCAGAGTTGATGACAACAGTTTTTAAGGCATAGCTTAGATGAAATGTCTAGGTTTATGTCAACGACATAATCGTTAAGAGTAAGGCAAAAATTAACCATATTGAGGACTTACTAAGATGTTAAACACTCTTTGCAAATATCAAATGAAGCTTAACCCACAAAAGTGCATCTTTAGGGTAGCTTCATGTAAGTTCATTTAGTTCATGGTCACAAAGTACGGCATTAAGGCCAATCCAAATAAGATACAAGTGATTTGCGATATGAAGGCCCCTCGAACTATCCAGGAAGTGCAACGGCTTACTAGCAGGGTTACTGTAGTCAACTGTTTTTGTATCTTAAAGTGCTAACAAGTACTCCAAGTTCTTCAAGCTACTAAGGAACCCATCAGAGTTCAACTAGACCAAAGATTATCAAGTTATATTTAACAAGCTCAAATAGTTCTTGGAGATCTTACTTGTCCCCTTTAAGCTAGTCTATGGGGAAGAGCTTTATTTTTACCTAGCAATCGATGATTGAGCACTATCTATGCCAGATGGACGAGAGTACAAGCAAGTCTACTATGTTAGTCATATGTTGCAGGGCCTAAATACCAGGTACATAGGGGTAGAGAAGTTCGCTCTTACCATAGTAGTTGCTACAAGGAAGTTGAGGCCATATTTCCAAGCCCATCCTATCATTGTCTTCATAGCCTAGCTATTACGAACCATCTTATAGAAGCTTAATGTCTCGGGTCATATGGTCAAATATTGATTGGAGCTTAGTGCCCATGGAGTTCAATTCTACCCAAGGTAGGCTATTAAGGCACAAGTCCTCATAGACTTCATTACTGAGTAAACTAGAGAGGAGGAAGCACAGATTGAGGTCAACATATCAGTGTAAACTCTCCATGTTAATGGATCCTTCACTCAAGTAAGGGGGAGGTATAGAGCAGGAATGGTTTTGCAAGGGCCTTATGGTACTGAGGTCCTATATGTGCTCAAGTTCGGATTCCCAACAAGTAATAATGAGTTCGAGTATGAAGTATTGATTACTAGCCTCAAGAACACCAAAGACATTAGGGTTAAGAAGGGAGAGGTCACAACAAAGTATCTCCAAACAATACAAGACCTCATCTTAGGAGTCACCTCGTAGAATATCGCTAAAATTCCTTAGGTAGAGAACTCAGAGGTGAATAGATTGTTAAAGTTCACATCTATAGCCATCCTAGCTCCTTACAAAAATGATAAGCAAATCTTCTTATAGTATGCCCTTGAGCACACGATTAAGGAGCAATAGCATGAAGTAGTGGAGATCCAACCCTCTTATACTAAACCTTACTGGATGGATCCAATTCTTGAATATCTCAAGATAGGGACACTACTCGAGGATAAGGGAGAAGCTAAGAGGCTCACTTGTAGTATGGCCAATTATACAATCATTGATGACATCTTTTAACACTACGAATACAATGTACTACTTCTTTGGTGTCTCAAACTCGAGGAGGGGGCATCCATGACTTCAAGGAGTTGTATGTCAAGATTTATAGTAATCACATTTAAGCTTAAGCATTCTATATCTAAGGCTTCTTCCTTAGCTACTTCTAGTCAATGATGAAGGAAGATGCAAACACCATGGTATAGAGATGACATAAGCGCCAAAAGCATACACCCATTAATCATGCCCTAAGTACCAAGCTCCACCCTATGATGAGCCCATGGCTATTTGCCTAGCAGGGACTTGATGTCCTCAAACCATTCCCCAAAGTGTTTGGGGAGCATTAGTTTGTTCTTGTAGCTATATACTACTTCACAAAATGGGTTGAGGCTCAAATGGTCGCAAGCATAATAGATAGAGTTGTTGAAGGTTATCTCTTTACCAGCATCCTCATTAGGGTTAAGGTGCCTTATGCCTTAATCACATACAACGTTAAGTAGTTTGATAAAGCCAAGTTCAAAGAGTTCTATAAGAGACACCATATCATGCTCAATTACACCTTGATGGCCTACCCTTAGACCAACGACTAAGTTAAAGCCATCAACAAGATAGTCTTCAATAGCCTTAAGAAGAGAGCGGAGTAAGTAGAGAGATAATGGCTCGATGAGTTTTCGACCATTCTTTAGGGGTATCGAATAATTCGTAGAACATCTACTGGAGAGACTCCATTTCACCTTTCCTTCAGCTTCGAAGCCGTGTTACCCATCAAGCTAGTGCTCCACATGAGTAAGGTCCATAACTTCAACACCAACACCAATTGAATGGCCTTACAAGCAAGCCTCTAAGGTACACGACATTGCCAAAGCTTGGATAACTGCCTATCAATAATGATTAGCCATATTGTTAGGATACTAAAGGGGGCCTAATAAGGTTGCCTAAAATTTTTATATCACATAACTGCCTATCACTAAGATCTTCAATTTTAATTTATTAATTTATTGTAAAATATAAATAACTATGGATATCCAATATTCGACAGTTCATTAGAATCATAGAGAATCAGTATTCCCTATCTAATAATAAGATAAGGTAAATCAATTTTATAAATTACAAGAAGTACTAAATGATACATAGCTCTAACATATAGATACTTTCTACATAGGATGTTTCTGTATTAGCTATAGGTTTCCCAATTAACTCTAACATTCTTTTACATATCTTGGATTTGCACTCTATACTCAAAGCTTATCTTAGTCCTAACTTAAATGAACCTGCAAAATAAACTATTAGGGAGTAAGCTACACAAGTTTAGTGAGATATCTCTCATACTATACTAGCAAGTAAGTTATCAAACAATTAATTAATAAACATACAAATGTATGAACAAGCAGTATACCAATCAATATATGTAGATGACTAAGTGTTACATACAACTTCAAATTTAATACCCTTCGAAGTTAAGGTTGGAGATTCATTAGCACCAATCACAGCTGGGTTTTAACACCTAGGTTTTTAACTAGAGGGAGCCCCTACAATCCACACTTATTGATAGTAAGATTCCATTCGTTACATTCATTTGGCTATTATCATGCCAACTAACTCACTTCTTAGTAAATGCTGATTAACATAGATTTGTGTTTGATTTGAACTTAAGGAATGTGGTGTGAATAGTTATTACTTGGTACGGTTATATCACATAATTGCTTACATTTTAGGAATGTACCTCATTGAGAAGTCTCTACGTATCCCAATAATCATGTGATAATCGTTATTTTAGACATTTGATATTCGCCTATAAATACAGAAGAGAAGCATTATAAGAATGATCTGAAAACTTACGACTACTCATCTAATCTTCTCTAAAAATCACTTACTGACTTAGGCATTGGAGTGACCACACCAAACCAACCCCAGTACCTTTAACTCTTTGTACTTTGCAAGAAGGAAATCATTTGAAAATCATATAACAACAACACTTATGCCCTATAGCGGAGGTCTTTAGACATGAACCTTAGTCATCCACGGTTATTGTCTCTGTGCTAAATGTAAGCCCCACAACTAGTCCTTCAAGGTTTCGATTGGCTGAAAGATCCGATCAAACCTAATTATATAACTCGTTATTTATCGAAAATGCGTAAAATGCATTTCAATAATTAACGAATCGCTAGAGATAAATTATATGTATACTAAAAATCATAAAATAACCTAAATAATATTTAGGAATATTTATTTGTACTATATATGAATTTACATATAGGTATAAATACGCGTAATTACTTAAAATACGCAAAATGTGCTAAAATAATACTAAATACTTAAAGAAAATTCATAATTAATTAAGAAAAAATCAAGAATGAACCAGAATTGGGTCGTAGCAGCTGGGAAAAAATAAGAAAAAAATGGGCCAATTAAATAAAGACAACACAAAAGCCAAAAATTAAGAGATAAGGCAATTGTTATGTCCAATTTAATGCACAACAAATTCCCTCAAGCTCTATACATAGGAAAAAAAATTCAAAAGCTCATTTGGACAGTTAAAAAGTAGAGAAAATTAGGGAGATGCGAAAATTGAGAGGAAAACCAAAGAAGAAAAAAAGAAAAGGAAAACTGTGTCGTTAAGGCCACAAAGGAGAACCCAGACTCGACGGACAGTTAGGAGTTGATGGCCACCACCACCACACGGTGGTGCCAACGCCCAGGTGGGCCGATACTCGGTGGCCGGAGCTACTTAAATCGGTGAGTTCGATTTCCAACCTAATTTTGTGTAATTTTGAAAAAATAGTAAATATTCTTAGAAAATTATGAAACTTATTATTCTAGAATATTTTTGTATGTCGTTTTTAGGAAAAATATTATTTTGATGAAAATATATCTCGTGATATAGGGTCTTTAAGAAATCATGCAAAACCGAGCATGTTTTGGTTTACAAAAAAATGACCTTAGGAGTGTAATTTTAAACCAGAATTTTTTGTGTAGATTACTTAAATGATATAGAATAGTGCTATGAAGCTAGTTTTCAAAAATTAATATTCAAAATTTTTAGATAATTTTTAGGCCCTAAAATGAGGCATAAAATGAGTAATTTAGGGTTAATTAAGTAATTAAATGGTTAATTACTGATTTAGTGAATAAGTATGTGTTTTAGGATGTTGAAATCTGATGGAGTATGATACTTGTAGTATTTAGAGTGTTAGATATAATTATTAGGTCAATTATGTAGTAAATAAGTAATATGGAAAAATAGTACATTTTAAGTTAATTTTGTAAATTAGGGTAATTAGGTGTAAAATCTGATTTATGATGAATTTAGACATTTTGAAATGATAATTGATGTTGGGAGATAGTAATTAGAGTAATAAAAATATTAGATGTATATTATGTACATAATAGGTGATAATACATAATATATAATTATTAGAAATATAATAAATAGAAAATATTATAATAAAATTGATATTATGATAAGAATAAAAATATACAATAAATCTGATAGGAAACTTGAATTTATGTAATTATATGAAAAATGTAAAAAATTTCTCACATTAGGAGTGAATTCAATACACTAATACGGATTTAAGTGTACCGAGTGAAATAAAATACTGACTAAGGATAATGATAATATTTAGAAGATCGGGAAGTAATGTGATTAATTTCACATTATGGGTTGAAACAAATTTCTAAGATTGGAGTATAAAACACTACTTAGAAATCGAACTAAAACCTAATTTAAAAATCGAACTAAAACCTAATTTCCGAACTCAAACCTAACCTTAAACCTAGAATAATTGTAAAAGACTTAAGACTTAAGACCTAAGACCTAGATAATTAGGCATATTAAATCCTAAACAAAACATAACAATAAGCGTTATAGGATAAAATGAACCTATAATAGTTATATGAAAAACTGAAACCACATTTGTGTTATAGGGATGATTAGCGATGGCTTGAGCAAATCGGACCTCAAGTAAGTAAGTGAGGAGTCGAGGTAAGTTAGGATTAATACGTTGTTGTCTTTTGGAGGCTTAAGATTATGCTTGGTTGTGCTTGTTAGATAGTTGGATGTATGCATGTGCTTGATTATGAGTGATCCTATGATTTTTTCTGTTGTCCTAGCTTGTATTGTATGATTTGTATGAAATGATTGATCATCCTAAACTGGACCTAATCAAATATACGACCCATAATCATAATCGGACCAACATGGCAACTCATTAAGGGAACTTAAGACTCTCCGGCCAAATACCGACCCCTTCGAAAGGGCTAGCGTAGGATTGCAATTGGTTCCTTCTTCATCCTTAGGCGAACTAAGTGATAGGAGAGGAAGTCACGGCGAGGGTGAAGTCAGGGCGAGGGTGAAGTCAGTAGTTCGAAGGTAGTCGTGAGAGGAGCGAGGTCTCCATTGCACAAGCTTGGGTTTAGTCATAAGCTGTTGCATTAATGGCAACTCCTCAACCTGGATTAGAGCGGGCACAATTTCTCTAATCTCACGACGAGCCGGATAACGTCGTGCGATGGCATTTGCTTGCATATGCATTGCACCTAATAAGTTGATTGAGAACCTTGTTGTGTTTATGGTATAGTTTTAAGTCCTCCATCCTAACTTACTGAGCTGTGGTTACTCACATCCCTATAGATGTTGTACAGGTGCTGGCTATGAAGCGGCAAACAACTACTCTGAAGCTAGCAACTGCTAGATCTTAGGGAGTGAGGAAAAGCATTGAAGAATAAACACATACTTTTAAGGTCTAGGTTTTATTTTAGAATTATTTTTTCATTTTTGAATAATGTAATAACTAGAAAATATATTACGGAGAATTATTGTAAAATTTAATTGCAATAACTGAATTATAGTGTATATATATATTTCCTCACTTTCTTAGGTAAATGATTTATTTAAATTACAAACTGTTTACTTCAAAGCGGGTTAGTTGTAGACGCTTTGTGTAGATCAGGTCTGAGATAGCGGTTGTAAGGATAACTTTTATCTTAGGATGGTTTACACAGCAGGTCTATTACGACTCTGCCATTTTGGGGCGTGACACTAAGAAAACCCGTGAGCTAAAGATAGGGTCTTATTGCATAAGTGCTTATGCACTAAACTAATTATAAATAATCAAATCACATAGGTCCCTATCCCTACAAGACTCATCATTATCATCAACATGAAGTGATGATCAAGATAGTAAATGTAATGTTTATGCATATGCATGATCCTTTTAATTTAAGATAATTTGAATATGGTTAATTCAAATTATTAGACGATTAACCAATATCAACAAACTATCCAGATCATCCAATAGTTAATTATATAACCAATTCTTTAATTGTTAAATTTAACAATATTTTGTACAACAAACAAGCAATATTTAGCCACATGTATATCCTAAACCCCAATCATTAATTTATTAATATATATAACTTAGATGTACTAACTATAAGCATAAAACAAGTATAGAATCATTATGATTACTTACCGAAGCCATTATAAATTGTAGCAAACAATCGGCAGCTTGCTTTTCTGATTTGTATCTCTTAATAAATAAAATAATAAGAACCTAATGAGTATCTAAATGTAATGTTAAATGGCGTAAGTAACTAACTATCTACCTTATGATTCTCATTTTCACTTAAGTATTAAATCGCTTGTAACTTTTTTTATTTTACTTTTTATCTTTACATTCTCATAGTCGATTCTTATTGAGTTCGAGTGTAATTCTTTAATTATAAAATTTAATTAAAATTTTTAAAGTTATTTCACATTATTTAACTTATTTATTGTGATAATTAGGAAATATTATTTTATCATATAAGTAATAATATACAACTCAGTAAATATTATACAAGTTTGGATTTTCTTACTTTTCATAAGTTTTATATTAATATATTGTTATATTATAATTTAATTGTAATATCTATGTATAGCAAGATAAATAGTTATATGACAATATAAATTAGACAAAGTAATAAGCTTGATGAAAAATATTCAAATCGTATGTTTAACTAATTGAAAAACTTTAACCCAATTGTATTGTAATATCATTCTAAGATCATATCGTACATGTATGGATACATATATTTAGTTTATTTCCAGTAAGTATATGATCTTATAATTGTTATCATCATTATTAACATTATTATTATTATTATTATTGTGATCGTTATTATCATTATCATTGTTATTAGTATTATTATTACTATTCTTATTATTAGCTGTTACCATCGTTGTCGTTTTATATTACTATAATATAGTTATTATATTTTATATATTCATTTATTTGTACTTATAGAAACATATCTTCTTTAGAATGTTAGACTTTTAAGTACATGGGTACATGCATAGACCTTTGACCTTTTGAATAACTTTGTATCTTATAATTATGTCTTATTCGTACTTTATAATGTGTTTATCAGTTTCCCTCCATAGGAAAATATATGTATACACTTGTAAATAATTATGTTTGGATAATTCTTTATTTGGTTGTATCCTATTTTCTTAATTATAGGACCATATCACTTGAATAACTTTATTAATTTACTTATATCCCTCGGTTTTCTTTAAATCTTTAATCGTGTATAACTTTTTCGTCTTATATTCAATCTTTATGATTTTATAGTCTATCTTTATTGCTTTAGAATGTATTTTCATCTAGTAAGGTTCATTTTAGACGTTGGGACTCCTATTTTCCATTATAAGCCTAAGGTGTTACGAATTTCATTATTTTAAGCCTAAGTACTTTTTTATTATCATTACAGGATTTTTTTAATGATTTTATTTATTGGGTTTTACTTTAAATTTAGTAATGGGCTTAAATTATTTCTAAATTTTTATATTTTCTAAATATTTTTATTTTTGGGTCCATTTTATCATAATTTCATCAATATATAAATTTAAGCCGAAATCATTATTTATCTTAACTCCTATTATAATCATAATTTCAAATTAATTTTTTTTATTATTTGTAGCTTTAATATCAAAAAATTTGGTTGGTTGATGTGGTAACTTCCAAATGGTTTATTTTGTAATTTTCTTAATTTATCCATTTTTTTTATATTTTTACTAGCTATAATATTAACTCATACATATATAATACCATGAAATATTCAGATAAAAGAAAAATAATTCCAACTCCTCTTTTGGAATCACGTCCAACTCCTATATACATACATATATATATATATATATATAGTTATTAACATACTTGTAGGAAAATAAGGTACCAATATATACATGTATACATATTTTTCGATATATATACATATATAAATACTTATACTATATTTTATGTATACATATTGGAACCTTAGAAAATAGATATATATGTATACATATACATATACTTCCATATTTTACTACTTATTTGTAGATACATTTATACTATTTCGTAATATATATACATATATATATATATATTGAAGTAAGCATGTTTAGTATTATATATATTTACATGTACTATATTTATAAAGAAGTGCATATATATATGTATATATATATATATAAAAGTTCTTTAAGTGTACACATACATGTATATGTCCATAACTTAAAAGAAAATTGTCAAAAACTTACATAAGTAAGAAGAAAAATTTTGTATGTCTAATTGAACATGTAAATCTTGTTTCACTTAGTACATAACTACCAAATACATATACATAGAGTGATCTCTAAATTATTCCTATTACAAGAATTACTACAAAGTACATATCAAGATAAAAGAAAAATACACAAAATTATATTACAAAAAAGAAAACAAATACAATAAAAAGTAATATTTTGATCACTCTTTATCCTGAATTTTTTGAAAAATGTCCTCCTTACTCCCTCTTAAAGTTGGTAGAAAAAAAAATGATGGTGGATGATTGAGTAAAAAGAAAAGAAAAAAAAAATTAAGAGGCTACAGAGAGGAAGGTGTAGTTGGATGGAAAGAGAGATGAGAGGATTTGAGCGAAGACTTATAATTGTGATAGAAAAACAAAGTTAAAGTGTGATTATGTAGATGAGAAGTAAACAACGGTAAAATGGAAATGGAAGAAAAAAGTTGACTTGACTTGTTTTTATCTTATCTAATTAGAACATATGGGATAAGGATGTCTTACTTTGTAATATCTTTAGTTATTTAATCACATGGGATAATGAAAAGGGACATTTGGCAACCGAAAATTAGAAGATAAAAAGAAAGGAAGGAGGGAAGGAAGGAAGAAATAATTATAAAGTTGCTTTTTGACTTTTCCATATAAAGCCTTTCTACTTTTATAATAAAACCCTAAGTGTAGATAATTGGATAATTTCTAAGAATAGAATTAGGATAGACTATAATGTAACTATAGGAAAAATATAGGATATAGAATTAATTTATACTAAATAGTATATAAACATAAAATACGTTGTAAAAATTAAATCAATATAATAACTAACATATATGTATACATGTGCACACATACGATGCTACCAAAGTCATAGGTTGTTATTTGTAATATTATTAATTAATTTGTTAACCTTTTTATTTATTAGTATTTAGAAATTATCTCTATCCACTCACTAGCGATTTTACGCGAGTACGTATATCTATTGATAATTTTACCAAATTATGGCTTTATCATCGTTAAAGTAAATTTGTATGCTTTATAAACTTAGGGTTTTAGTTTTAGGGTTTTTGTTAGGTTTGGGTTCCATATCTTGTATTTACGGGTATGTAGGATTTAGGATTTTTATATGCGATTAGGGTTCTAAATGATATATTAGTGCTTTTCGTATTCAATTTATGTTTCATATTTAAAATTTTAATCAGTTTTAAATTTATCGATTTTGTTGACTTAGGGAAATTATGTATAGTAATCAAATTCAACTCTATACTTAAGAAGCTAAATTTGTGAGGTTTACATATATACTATAACAAGAAGCCATGGACTCCTTAGAAGGGCAATGTAAACTCACATCAAATTAGAAGGACCCTGTGTGGTTGAAAGAAGATGGGGACAATGGAATGTATGGACTGGAGATCTACAACGAACATCCCATTTTGAAGACATGGAATGCGAGCAACGTAAGGCCTTAATTTTTGTGAAGTTCTAAGAATAGTTCATTTAAAAGTCAATATTTATCAAATTAATGAAAGATGAGTCCCTACACGTGTTTGCTCTTCTTTCTCAATCTACACCAAGCACTTGGCTACGGCTCGATCATTATCAATCTTAACCACTCACTAATACTAACACTAGAGGAGAAGAAAGACCCCAGACATAATCTAATCGATGTACATCCTTAACACCTAGGCATTCTCATTAGTCATGGTGTCCGAGAGTGCTAAGCCCTAAGTGATGTACCTATGAGTTTAGTCATCACTAAGGCTTATTGTAGGAAATAGTAACTAAGCAAGTCCTTCAAGATATCAAAGAATAAAGGGACAAATAGAATCATAAACATAGTAGATTTTATAAGGCCGCTTAGAAGATATGACGCACCAACAAATACGATATGACTTATTACTTTGCCTGATATGACACATAAGCGAATACTAAGGTCTACTTGTCATTAACCTCGAGTTACTTGGTATGATTAAATAAGAGTGTATAGGAAATATACTCAGGAAGGGTATCTCACAAAAGCAAGTATAATCAATATCTGTGATGGTGTAATGATAAATTTAACGATAATAAAAGGACTATTTATAGTAAGTCTTTTACGAAAATAACATAAACAAGGGAAATTACATAAAAGACAAAGTAAAGAGGAGTAGAGCTTGGCACATAATGACATTAACCTTGACACTTGGTAACTTTATAGGCTGGAAAAGAAGGGCTTGGTATGTAGTAGTCTTAGGCTTGACACCTAGCAAGTTGGCCTTAACACTTAGTAAGCTAATAACTAGGTAAGGGTATGAGTAGAGGAAAGTATGTTTGAGCTAGGATTTTAGAGAGTATGTCTACAGTTCTTTAGTATATAGGAGCTCATCCTTAGTAGGATGATGAGATACAATCTTCCTAGTGAGAGATTAGAGGCCTTGGAGATGGGTGTGAATGATCGGTTCGAAGGTTAGCAATCCATCAGTTCCCTAAGGTTGTTGAAGATTTGTCACCAATCTTGGTCTTCTTCTTCTTTCAACACATAAGGCGTTAAGTTGGAAATATTGAAAGTAGGAGACACCCCATATCCATTGGGTAGTTCCAGCTCATATGCATTGTCATAGATGTAGCTAAGGATCTTAAAGGGGTCATTCAACCTAGGAGATAACTTGTTTGTCCTCTTTCCTAGGAATCGCTCCTTACTGAGATAGATCTAAATAAGGTCTCCTAAGTTGTAAATGACTGAGATGGATCCAAGTAAGGTTTCCTAGTTTATAAATGACTCACCTCCTTCCTAAGCTCCCCTATTCTCTCTATCGGGCTATAGTTTTGGCTAATTGTTCGGTAACCTTCTAATGCAGTCTCTGAAACTCCTCAATGTGCTGTAGGCTTGATTGACTTCCTTCCTAAGAGCTTGAACTAATAACCATGTCCAAGGGTAAGTTCAGGTTAAGTCCATAGATGACCTCAAAAGTTAATCTTCTATTGAGGTATGAGTATAGTGATCATAAGCAAACTCAATGATGGGTAAACGTAGATCCTAATGATGTAGATTCTTTCAAATAGCAGCTTGGAAGAGGTTGCCTATTGTTTTATTCACAACTTTTGTCTGGCTATCTATTTGTAGATGGCAAGAAGTACTAAACATGAGCTTAGGGTCGAGCTTTTTCCATACTATTCACTAAAAGAAGCTGGTGAACTTCAAAGTATGATAAAATATAATACATCTTGTAAAAAGAGGTTAGTAATAAATAAAGTATCATTGATTCTATGGCAATGGATGAAGTGGCTCATTTTGCTAAACCGATTGACCATCACCATAATAAAATCATGTTTCTATGGCGTTCTTAGTTGGTCGAGTATGAAATCCATGCTTAGATCGGTCTACAGTCTCTTAGGTATGAGTAGAGGTATATATGCTCCATATAGCTCATTTCTCCCCTTGTCTTATTTGCTTATCTCGCACCACTCAAGAATTTTGCAAATATCTTTCATCATCCTAAGCTAATAGAAGTGCTCTTTCAATAACTCAACCGTTCTCTTCTATCTAAAGTAGCTATCTATGCCTCCTATAAACACCTTATTTTTGCCTCCTTGCAATTTTAGAATTTTTAGAATAAGGTAAGGGGTCCTAATTTAGGAAAGAAAATATAAAAGATAAAAAATTAAGAAAAACAATAAAATAGAAAATTAAAAAAAATACAAAAAATATAAAATTAAAAATATAAAAAAAAATTAGATAAGTAGTTTAAATGGATAATTAAATTTAGCCTTAGTATTTGTTTTTAAGCCATAAATAATAACGAGGGATTTTAGGTCTGAGCTTGGATTCAAAGCTAACTTAACTTACATAGTCTATATATGCAATTTGATTATATATATGGACTAAGTATAACCCCACGGATTAATGGTACTATAGATTGACTTAAACTTGCATGCTATGTTAGAGATTAAGGGTTCGACTCTTACAATGTGAAAAAGGTACATTTTCATTTTTTAAACCCAATTTAGATATGTACTCCATGTTGATTGGTCTACGTATGATGAAGTGACAAATTTGACATGTGTTTTGTGTTGTTTGGTTCACAAGTGATGACATAATGCCACATCAACTTTCTCTTTCCCTACTTTTCTGATGCACTAAATGTTTGGACAACTAGTTTTTGAAGGATTTAAATGAGGTTTGAAAGTCGACAAAAGATAGGGGAAACAATTCAAGATTGATTCCTTTATTGATGGTTCTTTCCAAAGATAATCAAAATTGGACCCTCCTATGTCTTTTCTTTTTTGGACAATCACCCATTGTAGTAACAATACAACACGTATGAAATGTACACTGCACCCTTACTTTCTCTCGCTCTTTTTCTTTTCTTTTCTTTTTTTTTTTTTTTTTTTTGGCGACAACAACTACAACCCTAACTTTACTCTCAAACCTACCATCTAACCCATAGCTGCCATCCAAGCTTCTCACTTGACCCTATCTACACTACATACCAAGTGCGTGCCCACTATCACACAACAATCCCCAACTGCAGTCACCTATACCTCTTTTGAAACCACCCGCAACCTAGCTAACACGACTACAGTACCCCTTACTCTACACCATACCAAACTACTCTCGTATAACATCCTCCACACTTGAACACATTAGCAACAACCCCATCCTCACTACTATCTACTCCCTTTTCCAATCCACTCTTCCTTAACGCTATAAAATGCAAGCTTAGGCCACAAAGCCCTACGCCATAACACTATTTCAACTCCACACAGTGGCTGCTCTGTCTTTACACAACCACTACATCTAAGCCAAACTACTAACCACCTTATAGCCTACTATACACTTCTCTCTCTTAATAACCAAATATACACACAATCACCTAATCCAATAATTGAACCTTCGTCCCCTATGCAATAGTAGAAACTCTCGCCTTCCCGATCACTCATAACTAGACAACTACCCACCAAACTCATGCTCCCATCTTGTGGTATAGGCTACACGTGACCAAACCTATTGAATTAGTCATCGACGACCCAATACACTCACAACAACACCATACAGTCTACATTTGACATAGCCATTGTCAAAAGTTACGACCACTTAAATGTGAACCTGCATCGATCAAGCCAATCTTAACCTCTCTATCTCTTTCCACAACTCAATTGCAACCTACATCCACACACGCAACACTCCACTATCACAAAACCCTTGTCACTCCTTCAAACTACCACATTGGGTGGTTTTCTATTTGAATTAGCACCATCATACACCTCGCCACTCCTTAAAACCTAAGACCTAACCTTTGTTTTAGCTTTAGCAAGCCATCATACAAGTTGTACATTTTCACTACTACCGTTAACTTTCTAAAAGCACCAAATGGGCACCAAACGCTATTATTCAACCACCAAAGTTCCTTTCATCAATGAGAATCACATGAACCTCTTGGATCGCCTTCTCAACTGTTACCTGCATCTTTAAGTGTAACCCAAATTCCTTGCCTCAATTAGGTCTAAATCCAACTGGATCGCTCTAGCGCCTAGGAACTGACTCGCACGCCCTATCCAATTGGTCTAACCCATTGTTGTTTGTTCCTTTCGTTTTTTTTTAATTTATTTATTTAGTTTATTTCATGTATAAATTTAAAAAGAAAAAAAAAACGCAAAAGAGAAGAAAAAAAAAAGAAAGGGGGAAAATTTAGTTAGTTATTTTTTTTAATTTTATTTTGCATGATTCAATAAAAAATCATAAGAAAAATATAAAATATATATAAATAACAAAAAAAAATAATAATAAATTTTTATAACCAAGAAAAATCATCTTTTGAAAGAATAAAATTCTCAATTAACCCTTTTAAAAGTTAGGGCTTTGTAAGATTTTCTAAAAAATAAGACACCCAACTTAGGACCCCTTTCATAAAATTTTCAAAGTAAAATGGAAAAAGGCTAATTAAATGTAAAGTTGGCCAATTTTTTCAAAATTTAAAGGAATCAACAAACTAAAGTTTTTACCAAATGAACTACATACGTTTAATCCTGAATAGTGAGCACGTAAGCATTCATACTCAAATACAGTACAATGTAAAAAAAAGTAAAAAAATAGTTTTTCCACTATTAGTTACTCAATTTAGTAAAACATGAAAAAAGCTTAGATTTCTTTCAATTTAGTTTAATTTTATTCAATTTAATAGAATAGGATTCAATTTGTTAACTAGTGATTGAATTTCAATTCAAAAAGGGTAATTTTGAAAAGCAAATTTAAATTTGGAAAGTTAATAGTGGTACTTGTAAGGACTTAAAAATATTAGTCCTTGGACTTAATCTTCTGGTTTTTAAAAACCGTTTTTTAGAAATTTGTTTTTCAAGTAAACTAGTAGCTAAGTTAAATTGGTCTACCTAATTGATTTGACTTAACCCTCTTTTTCCTAACTTCGGTCAGGTGGTGACTCCAAAACATTTCAAAAAAAAAAAAAACCAATTTTCTTTAAACCTTAGTTAAGGATCAGTATTAAATAGGTAAGGTTTAATATTAATTAGTTTAAAGAAGACTTATTTATAAAAACCAGAAAAAAAATTAGGCTCGACACCTCTAGTATGGGCTTCTTGGATAAGTAAATCCCATATAGAACCACTCAGTACACAGACTTTCCTTCCTTTCATAAAAAATCCTTGCCTTAGATAGAACCCGTCTGCTACTCCTCGAATGTTGCATTTAGCCACTAAGGGTCTAAGATACAAATCATGTTTATACTGATTAGGTAGGGTACCAAACTCATGTATCCTAACTTGTAGTGTCATTATAAGAACATACTGACAAGAAGAGGCATTGGCTACAGTATCAACACTTCCTTTTTTATACTTGACGACACAACAAAAGGTTTCCAAAAACTTGACCCATTTAGCATGATGTCCAGAAAATTTTTGTTGTCTTTTAAGACTTTTAAGAGATTCATGGTATATGTAGATAATAAACTATTTTAACAGTAGGTAGTGTTACCAATTTTGAAGAGCTCGAACGAATGCATAAAATTCTTTATCATATGCTAAGTAATTCAGTGTAGCACCTCTAAGCTTCTTACAAAAATATGCAACTGGTTAGTGTTCTTGCATAAGAACAGCTCCAATGCTAGCTCCAAATGCATCACATTCTAGTTCAAAAACTTTCTTGAAGTTAGGTAAGACAAGAACGAGGGAAGAAGTCAATTTGGACTTAATTTCATCAAAACTACTCTAAGCTTTCTTGAACCATTTCAATTCAAATTTCTTCCTAGTCAGCTTAGTTAGTAGGGAAACTATATAACTAAAGTTCCAAGTGAATCTTCGTTAAAACAAAGCTAGACCATAGAAACTCTTAACTTCTATAGCACTATTCGGTGTTGACTAGTTGAGAATAGCTTGGACATTCTTGTCATCAACTTTGATACCTCTCTTAGAAACAACATAACCAAGGAATACTACCTTACTTTGACAGAATACACACTTCTTTAAATTTTCGAATAAGTTCTTAACATGGAAGATATCAAGCATAGATCTCAAGTGCGCAACATGAGAAAAGAGGTTGACACTATATACTAGAATATCATCAAAGTAGAATACAATGCACTTTCCATTTAATGTTCTCAAAACATGATTCATGAATCGCATAAAAGTGCTCAGTATGTTTGTAAGCCCAAACGATATCACCATCCATTCTAATAGACCGTCCTTCATTTTGAAAGTAGTTTTCCACTCATCTCCAATTTTTATTCGTATCTGGTGGTAGCTACTGTTCAGGTCAATCTTCAAAACTACTCATGCTCTATGTAAATCATCGAGCATATCATCCAATTGAGGGATCGAATATTGATATTTGACAGTGATTTTGTTGATTGCTTGGTTACCAATATACATTCTCTATGAGTCATCTTTCTTTGGCACTAGGATAGTTAGTAAGGCATAGGGACTTATGCTTTCTCAGACATATTTGCGCTCAATCAACTCATCAATTTACTTTTTCAGCTCGGTTGCTTGCTCGAGATTGAGCCTATAAGCAGATTGATTGGGTAGGGTAGCTCCATGCTGGAGATTGATGCAATGCTTTATCCTTCTAACAGGGGGTAAACTTCTCAACAACTCAATAGGAAACAAGTAGCCGTACTCTCAAAGCAATGTTTACACCTTAACAGGTAAGGCTTTGACTTCTCTCAACTCTAGAAGTCTTTCGACCAATAAGAGTACAGACTCTTCCATGTTAACATCTTTAGAAACTTAGGCTAGGGTAATCACTAAGGACTTCCTCTACAGTGATCTAGTAATTTTCTCTTATAACTTCTGAACTTCTTTAGGGCTTATTGGGGTCAGTATAACCTTCTTTCCACCTTTCTAGAACATATAAGTATTCTTATGCCCATCATGGAGTATTGTTAAATCAAATAGCTATGATTAACTTAGCAGTATATGTGAAGCACACATAGGAAGGATCTTATACAATACCGCATCCTTATATCTATCACCAACAGTAATTAACACTTTAACTTGCTCAATAACAGGTAGATCTCCCTTCTTATATAGCTAATGAATCTTGTAAGGCTTAGGTTGAAGGTAAGTTAGTAACTTTAGAGCCTACGTTTATTCTCATCAATAGCAAAGGTACTAAGAGACCTTCATACAACTATACAGTAGTCTCCCATTTTAGGTCAAACCAGGGCATTAGAATCTTCTTGAAACTCATCTAACAAGTAACTAACATCCACCTCTTCCTCCTCTCCTTCACTTACACTTTTAACTTTGACCTATGGGGTATTATCCTTGATGGTCATCACACGTCTGTTTAGGCATTGACTAGCTATGTGTCCAAAACTAAGCTACTTAAAACATTTTATCTCTTAGGTCTTTCTTTCTGAGCTTTAACCTTAATCCTTCTTCATATTAGGCTCCTCAAACTTAGTCTTTCTTCAACCATCATCAGGTCTACTCAGCATCTGACCTTAGTAGTTTACCTCAAAACTCTACTGAGCTCGGTCATATCTTAGTCGACTTGGCATACCAGTCTTACTCGGTAAGCTAAGTCAGTTACTTAGTGCTCAGTTGAGCTCATTTCTCCTCTGCCTTTATACTCTTTGGGTTACTTAAATGGTTTCATCTAGACTTCCTAGCCTTTGCACCTCCATGATATTACCATTCTCTATCCTTAGTCTAGAAATGAACCTCGCTATTATCCACAACTTAAGTTCATCAACATTACAATGGATCATCAGTAGTTGAAAGTCTCGGACATACTCATTGACAGATCGGTTACCTTATCTAAGTTCTTAAAGGTGTGGGAAGGTGTTTTGGTCATAATGTCCTGAAACTAACCTACTTTTTAGAGCTCTCCTCATCTCATTCCTTGTTTAGATTTCATGTCAAGCTTTCTAACATATGTTTTGCAACTTCTTCCACTACATTGCTACATACGTAGAAAATTTTAAAGCAACCACTTGAATACATGTAGAGTCCTCATAATCATAGAAGTCAAATATCCTTTCAATCTTTTCTTCCCAATCCAGATAGTTATTAGCACTACCAAACCCATTTAAACTCAAAATCTGTACTTTAAGATGCTCAGCTCCTATAGGAGCTCGAAGTTCACGTTGCTCAAAAATGTCATATTACTTGTCCTTCTCATACTCCTTAACTTCATCCAACTTTAGTCTTATCCTTACAACTTGTTCAATATGTTAGATTAGAGCTAGATTCACATTAATAGCTTCAAGTGCTCGATACTCACCCACCTGTCTACTTAGCTTATCTCTCACTTCTTGGCCTTACTCAACAACAACCATCTCTTATAGCTTAACTTCTATTACCCTTTATACAAAAATAGATAGATTAGCTATAATAGTAATAAGGTCTTGTATTTGCTCATCAATAGTTCGTAGGGTCTTTTAGATAACATGACTGTAACCATGAGCATCACTCTTAGCATCATTAATCTCTCCTTGAACATTAAGACTTAACATTTCTCAACATAAAACTTCAAAAAATCTACTACTCAACGAAAGGTTGTACACAACTTTTCAAAACTAGATAACATATAGTGACTAAACAACTTGTTCTGTTTTGCCACTAGAGAAATAAAGTATAATGGAACATGCACAATACAACAAGGGATAACTACTAATATAATACTAAGCTTTTGGTTGCAACCTCAAGCTCTAATACTAGAATTATATGATGTACCTAAATCACTAGGATTTACTATAGGTATTAGTAACCAAGTGGGCCCTTCAAGATGTCAAAGAATGAAGAGATGAATAGAACAATAAACATAATAGCTTTTGTGAGGCTATTCGGAGGATGTGACACATCAACGAACATAACACGACTTAGTACTTCATCTGATATGAGACATAAGTGAATATTAAGGTCCACTTATCACTAACCTTGAGCTACTTGACAATATTAAATAAAAGTGTATTGAAAATTTACTCGAGAAGGATATCTCACAAAAATAAGTATATTCAATATTTGTGATGGTGTAATGATATATGCAGCTATAGGATCATTTATAGTAAGTCCTTTAGGGCAATAATAAGAAAAATTACATAAAGGATGATGTAAGGAAAAGATTCCAAGTATGCTCGAAAAGGGTAAATAAGACAGAACAAAAGGAATATAACATAAGTTTTAGAAAGTAAGGACAAGTAGTAGCCTGTTAATAGGTTCATATTTAGGAATATTAGGGTACTAGGGATGTTCTAAATGAATGTTGGAGCTATTGATTGGAAGTTGTGCTAAGAGCTACCAAAGTGATTGAAAAATGCTACAATTCAATAGGCTGGAAGAGTAGAGCTCGGTGCGTAGTGACCTCAACCTCAACACTCGGTAGCTTAGTTTCAGCAGGTGTATAGTAGTTTCAAGCTTAGTACTCGGTAGGCTAGCTTCGGCAATCGGTAGGTTGACATCAGCACTTAGCAAGTTGGCAACTAGGCAAGGGTTCAAGTAGAGTGGAGTGTGTTCGAGTTAGGATTTAAGAGAGTTTGCCTATAGTTCTTCAGTGTACATGAGCTTGTCCTTCGTAGGCTGATGAGAGATAATCCTCCTATAAGAGATTGGAAGCCTTTGAGATGGGTGCGAGTGATGGGTTCGAAGGTCGATAATCCATCACCAAGTATACAGGGTCGATCTACATCTTCGACCTCAAGCACCCTAGTAGTACTTATAGTTGAAAGGTTAATGCTTGGGACCAAGTACACGAACCTAGTAGGTGCACTAAGTCAAGTCCACACTTACTCGACGACCTTTCGCTCCAAATTAAGCATAACTCATTCACGAAGCCCATGATCCTACTAACAGTACTCTTAGGTAGAATGACTTTACTAAAGCACTACTGCACTTAGTATTAGGTGTAACTTGAAGCATAACAACCAACCCAAGTTCACCAAAACCCTGAAGGTTTTATGAGTGGTCGACTACTTGAGCCTACATTGATACTTGGGAAAACAAACGTGAAAAATAAATTCAAAATAAGGAAAAGTACAAGTAAACAATAACACTTGAAGAAAATTCCATTCATTTATTGAGTCGTTGATTACGAGGCTTTAGGGGCTAGCATGTCGGCCCCTAGTAAAACGAAAAGAAAAGAAAAGATACAAGAGGAAACTATATATAAGAGATGATATAGGTCACTAGGAAGGGTGACACACAGCTACTGATATCATGTGAACTAAGGGAGTAGGTCCAAACCTTGAGATGATCTAAAGTGTAAATTGTAACCGTTGGTTTTAGCAATCTCACGTACTTACTCTACGAATATAATGCACCATAGAACTACAAACGAACCAACTAACTTGCTAAATATGATGCACTAATCCAAGTCAGGGGGGTTACTCGTCACAATCCTTGCTAAAAGGAATGATAAGAGTGAGAGAGACCAAGTAAGAGAATACTTAGCTTAAAAAGAAGAATGTTTAGTATGAATATTCTTAATTGACTATTTTAGCTTTTGTATATTACAAATATTTATATGATACAATTAGGGCAAGTCTTAGATTACTAGAAATTACAAAAAGATTCTTTCTTGAAAAAGAAAGATAGACAACATACATAAGTATGTTAGAAGGTACGATACGTATCTGCTTCTCACTCTTTAGGTCTAAACAAGTACTAGATGCTTAGTAGAGTTAGGTTAACTAGGTCAGGCCCAGGTCGACAACTTTATAGCTTGAAAACACTAACTTAGTAAAAGGGGACTTGGAAGTACAGGCTTAGTAAAAGGTAAGTCAACCTTGGTAAGTCGGCTCTACAATTGGGCAACTTAAGCTCGAGCATTCTTGAACTCAATAGTCTTAAGATCTTCTACTTCCAAGTTTAAGATGATGAATGGTTCGAAGGAGTTTAGGGGATATGCTAAGTCTGCTTGGAGGAATAGTTCCTCTCCTATGGTCAAGTCTTTTTTAATAGTTCGCTACACCAAAGAATTAAGGCCATGCACTTAGGATCATGTGATCGGTCCTTAATTCCTATCAAGAGAGAAAAAAAAGAAACAAAATGCTTAAGAGGGTTCTTATCCTGGTTTTTAGCTTCATTACCCTCATTGCCTTTGGTGACAAACTCCTTGAATCCATCACTCGAGTCAACACTTATGTCTAGCTAGAAGAGGAAGCCTAAGTTAAGGGTCAGGTACTTCTGTTGGACCTCTACCCTTACTTGCCTCCATCCCTCTAACTCGGCTTAAGTAATTACCTCTAAGAAGTTCATCTTCGAGGTGATCTCCTTGAAGATCCTTTACATGGCATTCAATGTAAGATCATAGCCATCCCTAAGCTCGGATTCCCAAGCCTCGAACCTAACTTAAGCCTCTTCAAGCTTCTTCTTGCTTCATTCTACTACTCTCCTCGCTTTAGCTAGCTCTTACTCCCGAGTATCTACTAAAGCCTTCAACTCTCTTGCATTTTCCTCATAGCTTCAGCATCTACCTTTACATGAGCTGCTTTATTGGCAGCCTTCTATTTCTCTTCCTTGAGGCTATCGTAAGTTAAGATTAGGTCATTGATCCTCTTCTTTAGCTCCTCGACCGTAGTCTTTAGCCTCTCGACCTATCTTTCTATCTTAGAGGTTGTCTTATTTACCACTTACACCAATAACATCAAGGATTAGCTACGATTGCTACATTATACTTGAATACAATCGGAAGATACCATAACCATGCAAGAAGGCATATACGCAAACTGCCAAGGCCTCCTATAGCTTTGTCATAGCCATCAACATAGCCTTTAGGTAGCCTTTCTAATAGAAGAGCTTGGCAATGTCGAGGTCTATTGGCATTAAAGCCACCTCCTTCCCCTGGTGATGATTAGGCAAGATCTACATCTTGTCGTTAACCCTGACTACATTGACCTTGCAATCTTACAAAGTCGCCTTCGAGCCCCCTACCCCCTTTTTGCTACTCGTCTCAAGCCTCATTATTCAAGGGCTCATCATGAATACATCGCTCAGGCACTACTTCACTTGAGCTAACCATAGCTACGAGGATAGGTTTACCCAAGCCCCCCCTTAGGAGCATGTGGCATAATGGTCACTAGAAAGATTCCTATTGGCACAGCATCTACGTCTATGAAAGTCAAAGGTACCTTCTTGCCTTTCTTCCCCTTTGAAGAGCCAACATCATCCTTCCTATTCCTCTTCTTCAAGGAAGCACCGTCATCACCTTGGTTAGAACCTAAGGTCTATTGCCTCCAAAGCCTTCTACTTTTGTTTCTTTGCCTTTTCATAAAGCCTCTTCTCCTTTGATGTCTTACCTATAAACGTAAAGAGCTACAAATATATGAAGGAGGTTAGCAACAAAATAAATCAAGTAAAATAAAAGTCAAACCTATTACGGATGAGTAGCCCCAAGCTCCCTTCCCAGCGATGACATCTAGTGGTGAACTCCTAGCTAACCTCTTCAGCTATAAACTTAGCCAATACTAATCTCTTAGCCATACAACATCGTCTTGCGAAGGTAATGGCTGACTATGTTCCCAATGTAGAACCTATCTCTTTGCTAATAGGCTAAGTTGAGGAGCTCCTCCTTCATATCTTTGTCCTTAGGGCCTGTAAACTTAATTGAGGATGTCCTTATCAGCTTATTCCAACCAATGAGGAAAGGCAGATCATACTTTTCCTTAACACAAACAAACTTTTCTTTTACCCTTTTATTTTAGACTTAAGCTTATGGAAGAGTTACATGTGACTACCCTAGCTTAAGTAGTGGACCCAACCATCCGGTCTCAGTTTTAACTAGAAAAAATGTCTGAACAATCGAATAGTCAGCCTCTACAAGTGGTAAATTAAAACAGCTTCAAATTTGAGCAATTGCAGCTAAACATTCGGATGTAGGAACCCCAAGCATACCCTAAAGTAATTAAAGATCTCAATTTCGAACTTTAAGAATGATACTCAAAGCCTTAACTTGATAGACTTCCAATATAAACAGAATGACCTCAAACCCATAAGGTTACATTCCTTATCTCCCAGCTAAGGGCTCTTTACTTCCTAGCCTTCCATGTTATTCCCTACTTTAACCCAAATCTTACTCCAAGCCTCTTTGTAGCGTTTATACAGCACCCTATTCACTACTTGATCTTTTGCTCTTGTCAGAACCAACATATATACAGGATCCTTCTTTGCGTTGTCTATGGCGTACTTATCTTGTGATCTTGACTCAACAGCCATCCTTTGCATCTCCCATGACTACATGCCGCCACCACTTACCACTATTGCTGTTTGTTTGGGGCTTAGGCTTGGATATGATTGCATTGTAGGATCTGTTTACGATGGCAAAGACAGACTCCAGCGAGTTATTACCTTCGAAACTCCCTTGGTCAACAATCATTGATGCTTGGTTTGATAAGTGAAATAAAGTTATGAATGTTCAATTTTGGAGAAAAGTAAGAGAATTTTCTTAGAGAAAGTTTGCTAGATTTTTAGCAAGTGCATAATGATAAGTGGGGAAATGAGTTGCCCTCTAAGCCCCTTATATAGATGAAAAGGGGGCATGTTAGTTTGTCTAAGTATCATCATCGAAAGATCAATGACTCAAATTCACCCATTATGTGGATTGCCAAAATGGACCCTATGCATGACCAAGAATCCATGTACAGTCCCTAAAGCACCATCATTGTGCCTTAGGTATCCTAAGCATTAGGTAGGTTAAATCATCCATCACATCACACTAACAAGCACTTGATAGTGCCCCGTCTTTGGCTAACAAGCTTAAGCTTGTCACCTACCTCCTTAGGATCACTTAACCATACCTTAAGCCTCAACTTTCAGAACTTAGATTAAACTATTCTCCTTATCACTTAAGCTTTAGGGGGTAGATAGGGTGTGTTAGTGTTGTTGGTGGAGTTTTTATGTTGGGGGAAGGTAAGTTTTGATAGACCTTTTAGGCTTAAGCTCTAGAGGCCTAAGCCTAAGTGCCTCAGCATGCTTAGTTTCCCTAAAGCACCTCTTTGGGTTGATAGCCCAACCCTTTCTAACAAGTCAACTAGTTGCGAACCAACTCCAACCTAAGTTTAGCCACCTGTTTTAACCCTATGTGTAAGTCATTTAGACCATGTAGAAGGAATCTGTTGCTGGGCCTATCCAGTGCCAATGTATCTTACTCGAGCTAACCCAAACTAATTGAAGACCTAAGTTCCTATCAACTTCCTCAAGTGCCTAAGTCCTCGACACCTAAGACCCCAAGGACCCCATAATTCTTAGGGTATTTAGATCGAAGCTCAATAAGCCATGCTAACCTCAACCTTGAGCTCAAGTTAGGTACTTAGCATATGATTTGAAGACCTCAGTACCATGGCTACTCTTATAATCTTTTTCTCTATCCTCGTTAAATGCCACCTGATAGCTTACAGTATAGCCTAAACACCTAGCTACCTTAGCTATGATAGGTGTTTGTACTGATGTGATAGGCATCTTTCCCTAAAGTTACTAATTGGCAAAAAGGTGTTGTCTCCTTTTGCCCCACATATGCCTCCCTACACCAACTATGTATGAATCAATCTTAGTTTGCCACGTGTCTCAAGTAGGTAGGTTTCATGCCATATAAATAGGGCATGAAACTATAAGTATAAGGATCGAATTCGAATCTCTCCTTAGACCTTATTAAGTACTCTCTATTTCCTTTCTTATTAACTTTAACATTGGAAAGCTCATATTAGTACTTCCATAAGGGCTTTTTTATAGGTCTACCATCGTATGTGACTAATAGACCACCGGATAACGACCACCTAATAGTGATCTCAACATTACCAATAAGTAAATGTGATATTTACTAGTAGTATAACCAAACCTATATATCTCATATTTCATTTAAGAAAATATTTTATTTCTTGACAAAAAAAAAACCCTTAAATAGAAATTAAACGAAAAGGATATAAAGGGGTAAAAGGAGAAAAACACACCGACCTATATTCGATTAGAATTCGGAAGGAAAGCAGGTCCACACAAATCTTTTGTGCTAGAGCGGAGACATTTTAGGAGAAAGAGAGGATTAGAGCGCATGCATAACCTTATGATAGAACTTAAATTTAGAAACCCAAAGAAATGTTAAAGAAAATCTAATGTTAAATATATTGGAGCATCATGTTCATTCTATGAGTTTCTAAACGAGTTTGGACGTAATACCCAAACCTAGAACTCAGTAATAAATTCAAATTGATTTTTTCTTTTAGCCAACTTCTATAACAATTTCGGGGGAGAGAAAAATTTAATTTAGTTTATCCTGTTTAGAGATTAGTATTTATATTTAAAATGGTATAGTAATTTATCTAGTTTGAAAGTTTGACTATGAAATTCTGATGAAGTCCTAAATCTGAATACATATCTATCAAGGTGATGATGATAAAGATTTGCTGTCTAAAGCAATTTTGGATCTGACTAGTATATAACGTGAACCATTATTTAAAAAAAGTATGTACGTGAACAGATGACTTGCGTATTTTGATGGAACATATTTAAACTATCATTATCGGCTAGTTCTACTCTATCAAGATTACATAGCCAAAAGAAGAATATATATAAATACCAAAAAAAGAAAAGGCATTATTGACGTAGCTTATTATTAGATGAACTCCATTACTGTCCCGTATTTTTCATACAAAACAAAATCGAATTTAATATGATGAAGATATATTCATTTTCATTTCTATCAATTTTTTTAATTTTCTTCTTAAATATTGTCATTTGTAAGTGTTGATTGAGACAGTAAAAAAATTAAAGATGTCATAATGATATTAAACGATAGCTGTAAGAGTTTTAGACAATTTCAATGATTAATTTTGAAATTAAGGAAATTATTGAATATGGAAATGGAGGGGATATCAATACATGTGGGAGCCTAATACCTACCTACTTGAGAAATTCAATGATGCCTAATATTGCGTGGACGTTTCCATACCATGATTTTTCACATTCAATCCTCCATTACTCAAGTTTACCCCCTTATATAAAGGCAGCCTCCGAGGCATATAGAGAAGAAGGGAAGAGATTTGATCAAGCTGGAACTCAATCTAGCTTCCCAAAGAAGAGAAAAGAAAAATGGAGAATTCTCGTCAAGCGAAAATTGATTTTTGTCTTAGGATTTGTGCAATATTATTGTTGGTACTAACGGCATGTTTGGTTGGTACAGATACTCAGACCAAAGCTATCGTGTATACATACAAGCAAACAGCTGAATTCAGGAAGCTCACTGCACTTGTGTACGTGTATTCTCTTTCACTCTATCCTACTACTGAAAAATAATTTTTTCAAGAAGTCCCTTAGGTTTTTTGTCGACAAATAAAAGTTCTTATTTATAAAAATGTTTTTGATACAGAAATTTAACCATATTTTTATGTAGAGTTTTGGTATATTTGGATGCCGTTGCTGCTGCATATAATCTTCTTCAAGTAAGCAGACACTCATTTTCGGCTTATTGGAGAAGAAACATCAAGGCTGCCCCTGATAAGAAGAATCTTGCTTGGGCTTGTTTCTTGTTGGATCAGGTAATAATTTATATTGTTTATTGTTGTTTTCATATGGAATGCTTGGACAAACATATAAAAACATGAGCAAATTGCAATTATACCCAAAAACAAAAAAACTATTGGTATTTTATCTTTCTTGTACACCATCATCATCCCAAAACTGTTGCCAATATGGTTTTTTGAGTGATGATTTGGGATTTTACCAATAATTTAGCAGACTTTGTGCACATTTCCAAAATTTATGGGATAAATTCAAACTTTGAAAATTTAAGTATCTACTTCTATAGTTTTAAGTATACATTTTCTGTTTGTCAATATATTTCAATATAAGGTTTCCCTGTTTCTGGAATCCCAATTCGTTCTTTTCTTCAAACAAACTGGAAATAATATAGTTTAGTCTTTATTTCCAATAAGTTGTGTTCTTGACATAATTATAACATAATATAGAAGGAACTCATCAAACGAACCACCAATAAAGTAAGAAATCCTAATGAGTGGAAATTTATTAAATGTTACCCAAAAAAAACAGAGAAAGAAATTCATTAAAGTTTTGACCTGGCTTTTGAAGAACCCCTAACACCTCCATTTAAGAGGTTGTCAATGCAAATTGTTGGTAGTTTTATAGTATCACATACTATTTAATGATACTGATGAAGGTCACGTGTGATAGTAATGAAAGGTAGTTATCATACACTAACTAATAGGGCACGATAATATAAGAAGGGGTGACAATAATGACTTGTGAGGGATCAAACTAAAACGAGTAGCATAAAGAAAATTAATTTTCTCTTTTAATAAAAAATAAAAATATTTTATAAAGCGAAATGTATTTTTCACATTTAAACGAAACTCTAATAATGTACAAAATTTGCAAAAAACTTCATTTTTTTTTCCTTCATTTTTCACTTTGTGGACTGGACCTTCACTCACTGAAGAGGGATCGTTATAACATAGGATTGGAAAAAGAGTGATCGTTGTATCTCATTCTCTTTATTAACCTAGGATTGGACTTCTCAATCTTCAAAAATGCATCTTCCTTCTCTCTCTATATATGCACACGCTTATCTTTTAACGAACGCCAACTCTTCAATATCTTGCTAAAAAGCTTCCAAAAACAATAGTAATGGTTTTTGGGCTTTGACGATATTGGAAAGGTATAAGCGTGTAGTTCAAATAATGTGGGGAAGTGCATATGTTGTCCTAGAGTTTATCAAACTACTTGTATCCAATCAATAATTAGTTCTTTTTTTTTTTGGGGGGGGGGGGGGGGGGGGGGTATATTATTGTTGGATAGACTTCCTCGCATAAAAACAAAGTTGTTCGTACGCATGCATTTATTTGAGTTAAACTTGTATTATTGAGCGTGCCAATGTCAATATAGGTTTAGTACAATCTTAAGCTTATTTGTCCCGGAAACCAAACCCTAGAAACTTAATCATTTAACTTTAGTACACATCTCTATCAACTTTTCTTTCGGGACCTCTTACGAAACCTCTTTGCTTTAATGTTTATTGTATGTATTCCGAAGTCTTGCGTAGTGTTCATGCAAAGAAAAGATTTTTTTTTTTTTTTTTTCATTTAATTCGTGTGGTTAAAAGTCGCTTTCCCTGTTATCATTTTGTACTTTAACTCGGATTTTTAAATTCTTTTGTAACATAATAACATCAAGAAAAAATTTAATTAATTCGAATAGTTAGCTGCGGAACCAATAATACGGACCAAATGAGTACATTTAGATATTTAAGGAAGTCGAAGCATCAACTGTATTTTGTTTAAGCTAATAAATATGATGTACAAATAAAAGAATTTTTTTGGTCATGACTACATCGAATAATCACTTGTCTCCAAATTTGATTTCCTTTACGGTCTAAGAAATACTTATATATTTATAGATTCTTATATATATATATATATATATATATATATATGGAACTATAATTGGTACATCACGCAACTCTTGAGTTTTGGCTTTATGGGATATTAAAAGCACATGCAACATTTAACTTTCGACCGGTTTCATTGCATGAACACATTTGGTAGGAGACACATAGGACCATCATGCATTATCAGCTCGTATTTGTTCAGAAGTATTTAAGCCACCACAAGCATCGAATTAGCCAAGGACCATTTTCTTCATAACTAAATTAATTACCCAACTAGTTAAATTGACAAGCATGTTGCTTTTTTTTTTTTGGTAGCTGATTACCAATATGTGCTCATTGTTTAGGGAAAAATCTCCTTTAGATCAAGTGTAGATTTATATTCTCCCAGTTTATATTTTCTCCGTTAATAATACTTAAATATAATTAATAGTAGGAATTATAAAGAAAATGATAACGTTTGAATGATATTATGAAATAGTTAATAGTCAAAAGTTTAAATAACATCAATTATATAATGATTCATAAATTGATGCAAATTGTAAGGATCCTTTATTAAATGGGTTATAAATTCATGAATTTTAAACCTTTGGATACAGTGGCCCCAGATAAAATGGTGTCCGGCTCCATAGGCGTAAAAGTTCAAAACACATAATTTATATATAGACTAGGTCATTTCATCTTTTGTGGCGGTTAATTAACTTCCATATGTCTAGACGATATCCCTCTCAGCTAGGGGTGGAACTTCCCAACCTAAATAATTTTGAGCTTACTCGTGGCAAGATTACATTTGCTTCATGCTGAATGTTTTTGAGTTCTTCTTAAGGCGTGTCTTAAGACAGCCTAGTTTAGTTCATAGTGTTAGACTAGGGAGGACAGGAATGGTGGTTGGCCGGTTGCTGGAGATGATTGATAGATATTATAGAATTGCTTTTAGGAGAGGACATTTTAGAAGTTCTAACCATCTTCTATCATTTTTTATTATCGATTTCATGGTGTAGCTAACGGCCACTACTACTCGTCAGTTACTATCTTTATTGTCATGTTCAATCACAATCCATACCGATAGAAAAGTAATTGAAATAATAACAATCAAATAAATATACCAATTACTTGAGAAAGGATACGTCTAGTGAAAACTACAACAAGGAGAAAAAATACATGGATAAAACAAGGTAGTTTCACTAAGAAAAGAGTAGGAATACAAAATTAAGTTACAATGTTAATCTCTTGATAAGATTGAGAAAAAACTAGGACAAACGTATCTCTTATGAATATCCTTTTGAGATTATTTTATCTCTTAGTGATACGTGCTTAATAAACATTGATTCATCTGAACAGGTTATAGTTTATTGTGTCTTCGCTGTAAATACGGCAGCGTTTCAAGCAGCTTTTCTAGCTCTTACAGGGTCTAAGGCAATGCAATGGATGAAGATGTGCAGCAAATTTGCAAGATTTTGCTTCCAGATGGGTGGGGGTCTGTTCTGTGGCTACCTTGCCTCCTTAGTGCTTTTAGCCATATCAACCATGTCGGCTTTAAATCTGTTTAGACTCTATTCACCAACCAGATTTATGCACTTAAAGAACGAAGGTTCCAGTATGCGTAGCTAGGTGTACACAATAGTGGGGTTGGTCCAAGGTGTGTTTGTTTCACGGGATGTGTTTTCCTACGCTTTCTTTTTCGTTATTTATTATAATTACAATCTTAAAAATATTGTTAAATATTATCGTAAGAGAATAATTATAACTACTAATATTATTAATGGCAAATGCTGCTGGAAGATAAAGGTGGCAACCGTTAGACCGATGATGCTGGTTAATTATTATGAATAATGTAAAAAAAAAAATTGAAAAAAAAAGGGAATTTCATTTTTATTAAAGGGAGAATCATTTGGCCATCTTTTATTGGTTTTTTCCATTGTTGCTAACCATCACCATTAACAACTCCTTGTAGAACCACTTACTACTAGTCATGTATCCTTATGATAATATTTTTTTAATTTTAAAATTTTGATTATAGTAAATAACCAAATATATATTTATAATTTTTTTGGCAAAGTAAAGCCACCCTTAGTTTAAGGATGTACAGCCTTATTTGCATTCCCTGTTTGGAAGTTCAGTTCATGTAACAAGTTAATGGCTTCTTCTAGATACCGTACAGTTTAAATTTGATTTTGTTATGGTAATACACGCAAAAAGCTGATGGTCATTTGAAATTGATGGTAAAGTCATGGCTAAGTCAGTTTACAATCTGTTGACTGATCTTGATAACCAAGAAATAGAGGAGAGAGATTTGGAAAGCTCCTGTGCATCTTAACTTGCAGTTCCTAATATGGAGAATCTGTCATCAGAGTATTATGACAAAAGATAACTTGAACAAGAGAGGATTTAATTTGGAGATGCTTTGTCCATTATGTGAATCATGTGAAGAAACAATTCCTCATCTTTTCATAGAATGTATGTACAGTTGTGATATATGGCAAAATCTTGGTATAAGCATTCCAAATGATCAAAGTCAATTGGAGAATCTTGTAAAATGGCTACAGGATAGATGTAAGAAATTTAGAAGCAATTGAACCCCAATCCCAACCCTAAACCACCTACCACCCTACCTCCTACCCCCTACCCAAAGCATACACACTCCTTTAGAGGCCATTATTCTATTTGCCATCAAGGAAATTTGGAAGCAAAGAAACAATAGGGTGTTTTGATCTAAGCAAAATTTTTTTCCATGCATATAAAGGATTAGGAAGGAAGCTAATGAATGGTGGTGCATATTGCGAAGAGATAAGTTGCAATAATCTGATTCAAACCCAAACCAAGACTGGACAAAGATTAAAGAAGGCCAGGTATGGTTAAATGTGGATGGGGTTGTAGCAAGAGCTGGTATCCTTGTGGGTGTTGGGATATTATGCAAAGATCCACACGGAGTAGTGTTAACTAGAAGTTACAAAGGCGTATGAAATATTTCTCCTCTAGAAGTAGAATTACATGCTATTAGAGAAGGTTTATATTTAGCTTGTGGTTTAGGAGCTTTTAATCCTCTGTGAAATCGACTCCTAACAAGCTCTTTACTAGATCTAAAAGCATGATGTTAACTCTGATAGTTGTCACCCTATTCTTCTTGAATGCAAACAATTAATTAATTCTTTTTCTTGTTGTGTGTTAAATAGGGTAAGCAAAGCAAGGAATGAAGCAATTGATAAGCTTGCCAAGGAATGATTGCATTCTCAAAATGCTAATGTTTTTTCTTCTTCTGTTCCTATGTTTTGTTGATATTTGTTTAGCAAACTTTTTATGCTATGTATTGTTTTCGTATAGGAATCAGCATATGTATTAGAGGAGGATGCCCTTCCTTTAATATGTAGATTCTTTGTTCTCTTTAGATTAAATGTAGTTCTTCTAATAAAAAAAATGTCAATTAATTTTTTAAGCTAACATAATGGGAATATTTGTAATTTATCCATTAAATTTTAGCATAAAAATTATTCATTTGAAAACAAAAGGATTTAGTTGACTTTTCACGTTAATATAGATGATATTAAATGTAGTTATGTCAATGTTCACTTATTTAATTTCGCTCATAAACTTGTCAATGGTAATCATTTAGAGCATAACTAAAGTCATTATCAATAGTTTTTGCTAATTTATTACAATAAAAATTTTAGTTTATTGTATAATAGCATAATTATACATAGCTATGATTTAAATTACCTCCTAAATTGTGTGAAATTATGATTTTACTAAAGTAACCTAGTGAGTATTTCTTTTGATTGGAAAAAAAAAAGTGAGAAAGGGAATAAAATAAAACTCGTGAACTATTAATAGAATTAACTCATAAACCAAGAGTAACATGATCTTAAAATGTTCAATCTAACCAAAGTTGTTAGTTTCCCCCTTCAATTGCTAATAGTAATTAAAATATGTACTATAACAAAATTAGGCCTTTTAAAGCGGCGAAAACCGCCCCATTAGTCATATAATGGGGCAATTGAACTATTGGAGTGGTCAAAGCATGTTCCCTATGTATAAGGTGCTACAATAGGTCTTAAGGATGGTAAAAACCACCCCAATAGATATGTGCTCTAATATATAGTTTTTGAAGTAGCTAAAAATGCCTTGAAATCATCAGATCTTTTATCATACAACTCTATAAAGGCCATCAAAATTGCCCTAATAGATTCCTAATATGGCGGTTACAACCACCCATATAACCGCTCCTATAGGTCCTATTAGAGTAGCTTCAAATGCCTATAGGCACCTACTGGTAATACCATATAAATACCTATTTGAGAGGTCATTACCGCCCTAAGAAGTATCTAGTCATTTTCTTATTATTTCTTCTATCTTCTGCTTTTATTTCATAAAATTTCTTTCTAATGAAATTTATATCCCCCTAACATTATTTACTTACACAAAATTGGAAATTGATAATTAAATTAAAATCTCATAAACTTTAATATTGTATAATTCATATAAATACTGTAGGGTAAATGTATAAAGTCACAAAATATAAAATCACATCACAACTGTCTAGTAAACTCTACTATTTAATGGGCTATTAGATAATGCCCATATTTCACTAAATAGAAATCAACCCAATAAATATTAGTAAATTCATGTTATAAGTGAAGACTAATAATTTAAAAGCTTGAGGAGTGTTGAAAGCATGGCCTTAAGATCTTTTGCTTAACTTTTTATGAGATTTAAGTTGAGCTCCTATATAATGGCAATGCATGAAAGCTAATACATAACAAAAAAACGCAAGGAAACTTATGTGAATAATGTCATCTAAGATCTATAGCTAATCATACTTCTATAGTCCATTTAGAAAAATAATTCTAAGAGCTAAAAACACCATATAAATATTATGGTTACAATTTGTAATTATTACACATAATTTTCCTCAATAAAAGGATCAAATGATAAGGGGTGTGATGAAAGCCTATGCAAGTAATAGATTCTAATTAAAGCCACCTATCCACCAAAATCAAGGAAGCTAGCTCATAATTGTGCGAAAATTGTTAATCATGATATTAAGAAACCTTTTCGAACAATCATGTAGTAAATTTTCCTACATATACCAATGGTTTCATATAAAATGACACAACCTTGAGATACCTTCAATAGAAGTAAAAGATGCAAAAATGAGTATTCCAATGCATAGAGAAGCTATACTCCATCCAACAACTCTTTGTGTCTTTTCTCTATTTCCATTAGCACTAATTTTTATCATAATATGACTAAGTCTAACCTAATCATGCATACCAAATATTTAGTCACAAATTAACGAATCTACACTATTAAAAACTACAATGAATCTAGGTATATGACGTGAACACATTCAATACATATCAGTTATGTCGTATTTGCATGATTTAAATAGCCAAGCAAAACACAGAAGATCAAGATTACCAAGATCCTAAGGTAACACGAAAGATCATATAAACCTTGCTTATATCTACAACCTCAAATCCTTTTTCAACAAATAACTGACAAAAATAAATTCCTTTCTATATTACTCACATGATTAATCCAATATATGTGAAAGACCATATCAGTACATCCTAATTATGATTATCATCAAGAAAGCAAAGGAAATAAACTACTATTAGTACCATATGAAAGTTGGATATAATACATTTAGTAGAGCCTTTCAAATTAGCATTTAGCAATTTTAAGAGAAGGCGCATCATAGATTAACATTCATTTCTGTCTATTAAGGGGCTAAAATGTAACTTTACATATATAAAACAATATGTTTCTTAGTTATAGCAACTTATGATGATTAAGACCTATGAGTTGTCTTTTGTGATGGAGGGGCTAAATCCTTCTTTATTAAAGTTTCAGCAACCTATAATCATTAAGAAAGTCTTACTACACATTAATAAATAGCCAAATTTCAACCATAATTAAACAAATATGGAAATCTACCTTAATGAAGTGATTAAAAATATGAAAAATGAAAAGAAAAAGACCAATCTATGCAAACCTATTAAGGAGGGCCAAAGTCTTTGATGTCATGTTTGTTGGTTGGACCATATTTAAGCTCCCTTTCTAATGGTTAAATGACATCTTTGAATACCTTGTCCTGATCCTTCAATTACCATTCCTGTATATCAAAAATTAGAAATGACAATTTATTTGATTGTTCCATGTGGTTCACCATTGACAAATGAATGATCCACATGCTTTCTTTTATCTATTTTCTTTTTAAAAGAGGAAATATATAATCTCAAATAAGGCCACCACCAAGAACCCTAGAAACCTGCTATTAGAAATATTTATACCTTGAAAAGAATAAGAATCTAATCATATTAAGATCCTCGCATAATAAATAAAATGAATCCAATCGTTAAAATTTTTTTATGATTTAAGTGGAAAAGAAGATACCTTATATTAAAAAAAAAAATGCTAACTTAGCCTTTAAATCATGCATTGGCAAATCTTTCTACAAATAAAAACTAAAATTTACATGAGATTAATACTTATAGGCTTAGCTTAGTTCTTAGAAAAAAAGTTTGGAGAGTTATAATATTTAAGAAAAATAATGAAAGAAACTTTGTCATTTTTACCAAAATCATCAAAGTTAGGGTATTAGAAGAATTGCTAACATAACAGAAAAATGATTGCTTAAAATGAAGGCATTTGTATTTGTTAGCTTATGTTAGTATATAAAAGATCACCTTGCTATGTCATTGGAGAACAAAGTGTAGCAATACAAACAAAAGAAAAAACATCCAATGAAGTCCCTATGTCATTTCATGATATCTACATTTTTATTTGAACATATTAGATGATATAAACAAAAATAAACTCGTAATAGTTGAATTGAATTGGTCTCTCTTCTAAAGGAACAATAGCTACAGCATGTGCAACAAACATAACTAAAGCATTTGATGTTGATTGTTGGATATATTTCTTCCCATTATCAATAACTTCATAAAATTAAATTATGTATCTAGTTAATTACCAAAGCATCCCACTTTATTATGATATAGCAATAATTAAATAATAATAGCACTAAATTAATCCATAATTTAGCTATCATTATAAGAGTGTAGAATAATATTTCTTTCAAATTAAGACTTTCAAAAAATGAAATCATAATCTTCACAAAGGAACAACTAGTAGAGAATATATGAAATTATCACTAAAGTAATTAAGTAGAAAATAAGGGAGTTCTTATAATATGTTTATCAAGAGAATTTAATATGCTAAGAAAGCATAATACTTGATAAACCTATAGTGATCAAAGTGGGGAAATTTAATGTTTTGTCTTATGATAGTAACAAAGCATATCAATACAAAAAATAACAGGTTCAAAGTTTTTTTTTTTCTTTTTTAATATAATGTATTAAAGGTTAGCATGATGAGTGCTATACACACCTTAAATATATTACTACCAGCATACATCAAGAAATATCAGAATGAATTTAAGAATACACTACCAAAAAAGTGGTTCCAAATCAGCATCCTCTTATAGACGATCAAATACTTTTGAAAATTTGAGATAATAATCCAAAACTTCAAATCATGATTCCTTACATGAAGACTATGACTAAAGCCTCTTATTTGTCATTGAAATAGAAATAATATTAGAAGAAAAATCTATCATATATGATGGATCATGTAATCCTCCAAACATAGCTTTATGTAGTAGATAAGATAAATCTACTTCCCATCTATGACTCATTTAGTTATTGTATTTAAAAGTTTGATTTAATATAAATAAATCTTTCTAAGTTATTGTGAAACAAAATCTAGTTATTAAAAAAATAAGAGAGATCACCTACAATACATGACCTTCAATGAAGTAATATGGTTCATCATAATTGGAAGAATATAAGAGTGTATCTAATATATACTATTAATTGAAACTGCATAGATACGTTAAGGAAATAACCATAAGAAATCAACCAATATGGTGCCATGCATTTTCATCATAATTATTAATCTCTATTGCTTTTCATAAGTAAGGGATGTCAACATTAGTCTTAGTTTAGTTTCCTAATAGGGCATTTTCTTAATAAACTCAAATAGCATCCTTATATTTGGTCCTATCAAAAATTGGAGGGATGTATTTAATACCAGCAAATCATTAAGTGTTCTGATAAGCATAGCTAACAAAAAGATATTACCAGAATTGAACATCTTTAAATTGTTGAAAAGGGATGGAATTGGATAAATAAACAATTCATTATGAAATTATTATATACAACAAACATTAAAGTCTAGAAGCTTTTACTTATTACTAGTAATAATAATGAGACTATATTGAGTAAGTAGGAATATCCTTATCTTAAAATGATGTACATTAACACCATAAATACCAAGGGCTTGGTGAAATTTTTCATATCATGAGGACTTGGAATTATACATGTAATTAAGTTATGTTGCTTATTTAGGAATTAAAACCTAAAATCAACTTTTAAACCGCTATTCAAAAAGCATAATAGAAACTTACATTATCATAAGATACCTACTTAGCTATATAAATTCTTGTTTTAAACTCAATATATTCTAATCTTGATTCTTATTATCAAGACATACATTAATAGTGTTACAACTCTAATTTCCATATTAGAATGAACGTAAAATGTCAAGATCAAGTGATTAAGAATAAGTCCCTAACATGAAAATCATTACTTAGCATTAGGCAATGGTTAGGTTAAACCCAGATTGCTCTATAATTTTTATCATTTCTATGCTTAGAATGACGTATATCCGATAAAATCCTTGATTCACCATCGATACCAATAGATGGGTAATTCCAGTTGCTACCTGCATAAGTAGGTATACTTAGTTCAATCACAACTATCATTTATGTACAAGAGATAGCTAATCCAATTATGAATAAAGATTTCGTCACATGTGAGTAAAAAAAAAAAAAAATCAATAAGGGTGAAATGGAGAAAAATTGGAATGCATATAATATCACATGCTTTCATTTTAAATTGATTTTTCCTAATTTTAGTTAGCCATCTTAATGATTTTAGAAATGATAGTGAGTAAATCTAGTAGAAAAAGAATACTAATGAGAGACCTACAAAGAGAAAGGAGAGATAAGGCTGAATTTTACAATTGCTTATGCTAAGAAGCCAAGCTACCATGTTTTCTTCATATTCCTCAAAAATAAAAATAGAAAAAACAAAAGAAAAAAAAAATATGAAAATGAGTATCAAATAAAAAGCCTTAGTTAATGGCTACTGGGTACTACCTTAACATAAATAGCATGCTAAAATTATGCTAATACCAAATAGCCATGCAATTGTTAAGATTTTGAAAAACAAAATAAATATAAAAACATAAGAACACTTCTCCTATATAAGTCCATGTTTTGTTCTATAGCAACCACTTATTATCAAACATATTCACAACAATAAGAGATATATATGAAATACTATAACAATTCATTATTTAAGTACAAAGTAAAGATTTTTATAAAAAAATGAGTAAAAGGTACCTAAAAATGGTAGAATAAGTGTGTTTTGTGAAGGAAATGGGACTTAATTGCTTGAAAATGAAGGCATATGCAAACCCCAAGTCATGAATTTAGGATTGTGATTATTGAATCTTGAGTTCATGTAGACTGTTGCGCTTTAGAGATTTAATAGACTAGGGTTTAGGGTTTGATAATTAGGATAGTATTTGTCAATTTACGAATTGATTACTATGAGGAGCAATAATAAAAAAGAGTGGTATCTCTTCGTAAAATGGCTTTGGTCCCGTAATTTTTGAAAAGATTGGAATTTTATTTTCAGTTTAAGTTCAAGGTTTTTTATTTAGATCGGTGAATAGAGAAAAAGGGTTAGATAGGTTATGTTTTGTAGTATAAAGAGTAATGAGAGGAGAGAGGATAAGAGAAAAGGGATATATATGTTTCTTTAATTTTAATTTTTATTTAATAAGGAAAAAAGCAAAAAAAAAATTATTAAAATTATTTTCCCTCCTAAGTGATGCCTTAAAATGTTCCCACCCCCAATAGCATTTTCTTAAGCAGTTTTTGCCCAGCCGCCTTTAACGGTGTACCTTATTACCTTAAATTTGTTATATGTGTAAATTTCTCTTAGTATTAGCGTAATGGTTTTTGGTTCGATTGGCGTATGGGGCATTGATGGAGCTACCTCTCATGATTAAAGTCCTAGAGATCATGATGGGCATCTACATTTGATCATTTCCTTTACCTTAGTGGTTAGGGCATCATCTTCCTAATTAAACTCATTTTTAAGGGTTGGCTAATGGTTTCCTTAGAAGATGATGAGGAGAATGGGTTTATTTAGATACTAAAATTTACACATTTGCAACTGTATGGCCCATTTGAAAGGTTATAAGGAATTATTTCATTACCTTAGGCTTTAAGGGAGATGTGGAATTGGAGCAATCAATGCTTAACACACTACCATTAGGCCTTTGCTTTTGAATGACTACATCCGGATATGTACTTAGATCATTTAAAAGATTGATAATTTTATCATGCATTTCAAAATGGCCATAAGACTTCCATCCATGTATCAGTAATTTTCCTTAAACTTCTTAATGTTGGATCAACCAACAAGCAAGTTCATCTAACTATAGATAGGGGTAAGAAGAGGAAGGCAGTATTGGATGTCTCTAAAAATATAAAGGTAGCTTTTAGTAGGTAATAAGAAACATGGTGCTCGCGCTTTTAAGGTCATCTCCAATGCAGTTTCTTGGCATAAGTTTTAAGATCCAAGCAACTCTACACTCATTGCTTGAGTGTTGAAGGTAATTTCTTATGGAAGATGTAGTGCTCTAATAAGCACCGTAGCTTATTTCTTCTTCTTCTTTTTTTATTGTTTTTGCTCTTAAATTAAAATTTAAAAGTTAGATAATTCTAGTTACTGGTACATTCTAATATTTAATATTGTTATTTTTTAAAGTAATTTATTATTATAGGTCTTACGAATAATATAAAAAAGCTTTAAAAAATCACATTTGAAAAGAGATAAAGTATAGAATTTCTTATAAGTTGGAATCTTTAAAATAGTGACATCGTATTTATGAAATCCAAATTGAGCTCTTAAGGTTAATGATGGCCTAATAAAGCCTCAGAAATCACTTCCAGTTATTTCTCCCACTACTTGATCATAGGGCTAATTAGACCTAGAGAAATGCCAGGGCCGATCCATGAACCGTATAGGATTTATGAGTCACAGAGTTGAACTGTAGATTGATCCGTCGGGCTTAACGGGTTAGCACGGTTTAATGTGTTGGACCCGTCGAACTATTCTCTCTAATTAAAAAATAAAATAAAATTGAATATATATATTATTACTTATATTCAGAAGTTGATATCGAGATCGAATAATATATATAGGTTTATAAAAAAAAATTATTAAAACCCATAGATTTTAATGTTGGTAAAAGTAGATAATTATGGTATAAAATATATTATTTTAACTACTAAAGGGTTTTTCAACAAAAAAAAAAAAACAAAAGAGTTTAGGGCACAAAATATCATAAGTTTTACATTTTGAAAGAGCAACTACTTTTGTAAATAATATATTTTAATGATTTATAAAAATGCAAGTGTATTTATAAATTAATACTATTAAAGATCATAAGGAATATATTTATACTATATATAAAATGTTGAGTGTATTATAAATATTAGATAAATGCTATTCTTTTTACAATATTAGTTCAACTCCTATATAAATTATATCATTTTCTAAAGTTTCCTATAAAGTAATAATAGAGTATAGCGAGCATTATCTATCACAAACCAAATCCCATATTGATTATATTGGTACTTTCTTGATATATTGTCTATAAGAAGAAGTTTATTTACTTTATTCATTAATTATGAGTATAAAATAATAATTATACATTATTGAAAATGCAAATTATTAATATCATGCTCAACAATTAATGAGGTATAAATTATTATTCTTAGTGCCTAACAATTAATAGAATAAAATAGCCAAAATTTTAAATTTTTGTGATTTATCAATGTTTTCGTTCAAATAAAAAATAAAGATAAAAGATTTTTTTTCTAATTATAAAAAAAAATTAAGTGATTCACAAATCTAATCAAATTTAATGAATCAATCCATTGAATTGTCGGATCGAATGAACCAGTTCAAAATAGGTTTGGAACCGATCTAAATCGAATCGATCTCGATTTAAGGGGGACCAGCCCTTGACTCAATGAGTTTGAGTCAGGTTTGACATGCCCTTAGTCTAAGGTAATGTTGATCATATAACAATTCTATCTATTTGACCCACAAGACGATTACTACACATAAGCGAATCTAAGGGCTCCAAAGGCATCATATAAGGTTATTAAATGTAAGGAGACTCATTAGTAGGTGGAATAAGTAAGGAAAGTGGATGTAATTCCCAATACTGAAAATAGAACGGAAAGTGGATGCAATTCCCAATACTAAAAATAGAACTAGAGAAAGTAGAGTAGATCGTTTGACAAATAAACCATTGCTCCCATTACAAAAGAACCATTAAATTTGGAGAGCAATTAAGTAGATGATCATGGGATCGTAAATATTGAATAAAAGGAAAACATCGAAGTTACTATTCTTCCTCTAGTTGCTATGAGCATTAAGGGAACAAGTCTCTACCTTCATATACTAGTCAAATACTTGGCATCACCGCAAAAAAAAGTTTGGTTAAGTTTGTTAGGCCCAACCACGGTTAAAACACAAGAAAAAATATCTTCATCTCAAAAAAATTCCCTATCAAAAACTTGCTAAACGATTTATCCATTATTAAATGTACTACTGACAGTTCGCATGTCTTTACCCTATTACATTGGTAATACTTGATAATCTGTAAATTTTACATACTTTATCCTGATTTTATATTATATTTATGTGTGTATTTGCGTGTAATTGCAAGCCCACACTCGCCAGCCGCACTTTGAAGCTTCAGCCGTCCATTGTTGAATGAAGCAGCTCATTCCATAAAACGCCATTAATTGATGGGCCTTGAAGAGAACAACAAGCCGAACCATCCAAAGCATGTCTACGTTCACACCATCTATTTGCTTTGTACATTCCGGCCTTCTCGTTGAGTCTAGCCACATGTCCAGATAAAAACAACAACAATGTTGTTTGTTTCAGTAGTAATGCAAATTGGGAAAATCGATATATCCGCGGTAATTGGTTTGAAAAAAGAGGCTTTTAAAACATTTGATCCACTATCAAATCAGAAAGAAAAGGGTAGACAAGATATTTAACATAAAGAACAGATACATTCGTATCTTCAATTGAGGAAAGGGTTTATGTTTTTGAAAGAAAAAAAAAAAAATGTATAACCTGCCGGTATAGACGGAGATTTTTATGCTTTATTGGCTTTTCCTTTTCGTATTTTATTTTGAGAGAGCAATCGCTCCATCATTTTAGTCACAAGCGCAGAAAGAATGCTAATTTTTTCGCTCATACAATTAGTCATATATGTGTGGATTCTCTAAGACTAAAAATCGGAGTTGCACTAAAAAAAATTATTTAAGTTCTTTTTACTCCTTTTACTTTAGATTTATTATTATGTTCTTTGAATTTTCTTGTATATTATTTACAATTATCATGAACTAAATTTGTTATTATGGAATCTTGACATTACTTGATGGTTTAATTGAGTGTGGTTTTATTATATGTTAGTATTTAATTAATTATTATTTTTAGTCATCTAATTTCGAGGTTCACATTTTATTACTCAGCCAACAATACTTTTATGAATAGAAACTTAAAAAACTGGAAAGGAAATAAATAATTCGTATAAAATCATAGTAAAATTAATTTGTTCATATGGATACATGCACTAAAAATTACTTCTAAGATTCACATGCTTAGTGCAATTGATATTAAATTTTGTGATATAGACAAATGCATACATGGCTTTTGATATTAATTAGGATAGTAATATTTGTAAGAGAAATTTACAATGTAACTAAAGATTATAGATAAGCCACTCGACAAAAAGCATTTCTACTATCACATCTCGACTTAGTATGAAATGCACCATTACACTAGAATACCTATTTATTTTTTAAAAAAAGTTTTAACTATAACAAAGGAATACTACAATGGAGTTTAGCTTTATATTTATTTATACAAAAGAGTATATCCTTCAAACATAATAATATCTAAAACATAAAACTTTTTTCTTTCTTTTATTACATTTGTATAGAAGAGTACATCTTCCCTTTATACGAGGCTCATTTAGATGAATACCCTAATGGGCTAATCAGTTTCTAAGCTTTCCAAACAAAATACGTATCAATAAGTCAGTCATACATGAGAAAACACTTTATTCAGTTAATATACAGTCCACAGAATCATATATCTAATCAATTCAACACATCAGTAAAATTTACAATACAACTGACTTCAAGTTAAGTAGACATGGATCTATTTGCACAAAATAAAAATATCTACTTACTTCGTCTTCTAGTCAATTATTCATAAAAGCCTCCACTAAAGTTACGAATTTAACCTATTTGATGCAAAATAGCTTATAAATTAAAATATAATACTTGAATGAGACCTATTTAGTATATTAGAATTATCTCTTTTGATTTAGCCCAATATAGTCATAAATACTTATTATGTAATATCATTGTCATTTAACTTTATAATTGAAATTTATAACATCAATTTCTAGTATTTTTAAAGAAGTTTCTACCTTTTCAAAGAACTACTTTTTCACAAAAGCAATGATATTAGATTTGTAAAAATATAAAGTTTAATTTTAATAGTTCTGATAAAAAATTATTATTAGAGATTCACTTATTTTGGGAATCAATACTAAAAATATACAATTCCTACAGTTATTAAGGTTTTAAGTTTAAAATTTGAAAAATAAGAAATTTATGAAATTATATGGATAAAATACTCCATTTAGAAAAATAATAGGATTACAGATATATCTCCTATAAGACTATTATATATTAATTATAAGATAACACTTATTACTATGGAAATTGGGTTACTTAGAAATATTTGATACTAGAAAAATTAAATTATAGAATCCCTCCCTTTTTTTTTTTTTTATTCTCCTATTCCTTTCTTCCTCTCTCCCTTTGATTCATATCTCGTAGTAGCTATTAAGCTACACACACACACACACACACACACACATATATATATATATATATACATAGTAGGATTTCTCATCGCCTTAATTCAAGGCAGTTTTTTTCTTATTTTCTTTTATTTTTATATTTTAGTAAAGTCATATTATATCTTATTTAATATCCATCCTAATTATTTGGAATATTAAAAAAATATTCCCTTTCTTCACTGCCAATATTACTAGTAAAGAATAATTAATAGTTGCAATTTTCTTTTCCTAGATATCGTAATTTCAAGTGAATTTTAACGTGATTTTTAGTAAAATATTAGTAATATAATATATAGATAAGTTAATTTAATTATGTATGACTTATTCACATATATCTTATATGTAATTTTACACACTAATATTAATTATTAAAATCGTATAATTGATTTCAAAAGATTTATCATAAACTATATCTAAAATTATAAAACTTTACGTTATAGTAATAAAATTCAATAAACTTAATAGTTCTAAGGAAATTATATAGAAATGAGCTTAATTTGAGATATTATAGTTATACAGTTACTTTTTTTTTAAATTTTTATTTCCTAGTTATGTAGGTTCAACTTAATTTTAATTGTGTTGTTATAAATTATAATTTCTAAAATATGCCCTAAGTATAAAATTTTCATTTTATTTTTTATTAATTTATATAATTACATATTCAAGTCTAAGTATAATTTAGATATTCCAACACCTATAAATACTTTCAATCGATCCAATGAAAGGAAGATATATGGCTAACTAGTTGTCATTTCCAAATGATCCTACATGCCAATATGAAGTGCTAAATGAATATAAACTACTAGTTTTTTTTTTTAAAATCACTGTTTACGACTGCTAAGAGCTGTTATACTATATTTATGCATTATACATTATCCTTAAAACATCACTTAATAATGATTTATTAATTATTCAGCTAATATAGGTTTATCATATATATGTTTGTGGTTTTATTAATTTATAGGTATGTATTTTATTATGCTAACTGAAAATAAATTACTTTTATATATTATCTCATGTCACTAGTAATATTATTATATTCATTATTCTATTGCCAAAATCTATATTCTTGTAGTTATTAGTGAAGATAATATAAAGCATTTTATACTTGTTGACTTAATTTATAAGTACATATTTTTCTATAAAAGATATGAATTACTCCAAAGTTAGTAGATCGTAGTTGTAGGGTATTACATCTACTATAATTACAACACTAACAACTTGAAGTTAAAAGGGTAGTGAGTCCTTATAAATGTAATTAAAAACCAATTAATTAGTGTTAATATACATTAGAAGCATTTGTAAATTGATCAAATGATAATGTAGTTAAAATTCCATGCATTTGAATTAGTGAAGTTTTGCCTTATTGTATTCGCAATTTTAGTTTAATTGTTTCTTTTGTTTTAATTTGCTTTAAGTGGTTTTGATGGCTTAACTAAGGACATTTGAAATAGTTTACTAATTAGTTTTCAATTCCCAAGGATGGCTTAGTTTTTATTAATTTTATTAATATAGGGTATGACCTACTCCACTTGACGAAGTGCTTTTAATTGAAAATTTATTTGAAGAAATTGTATAGTATCAATACTCGAGTTACTTCACACTATTCACTAAGCAAATATACAACAAATAATTGGAAAGGTAACAAATCTAGGTCTCTCAATTCAAGTATACCTAAGATTTTTTCTTGTAATTTTAAAGTAAATAAGAAGTATGTAAATGCAAATTTCCTTTGTAATTAACATATATGTACTATTGACATTTAGTATATGTCACCCTCATCTATGATTCTTACCTTTCTATTTTCTAGTAATATATGCGATAACCTCCTTCTAAAGGGGAAAAATCCATCAATACCATTCATGGTTTAAGGCTTTTTAGATTAACATATGAATTTAGGTACATTTTATGTTCACTAAGCACATTACAAACTGTACAACCAAATAATTAAGTCACTAAATTATTTAGTTAGGAAGGATCTTACAAGATGTATTTATAAAATAATACATAATCCTAATTACACAATGAAAAGGCTAAATATAGCTTATACAAATAAATCATACAAGTATATGTAAATGTAAAGAAACATGTCCCCTCAATCTTTAGGTGCTTAAGTTAGCATGATATTGAGGCAATGATCAAGAAAAGCTAATGCAAATAAGTTTTTAGTGAGGATTTAAGTGTAGTGATGATGGGTAGGAATGTAACAAAGAAGAATCCAACTAAAGGCAACTATTTCACATACAAAGTAATAGCGAATGACAATAAGTTTGGTGCCACTGTGCTAAAAAGGACTTGCATATAGATGGACATAGCTCTCAGTTTATCACGACACAAGATAATGGGGCACAAGTTGATAAGCGCAATGATAAACCTAGTGGATTCAATGACCACATATGTAAGAGTTCTATAGATGTTCTTAATGGAGCTTCACTATTCAGTGGGTTACTCCTTTGATCGATATGGAATGAAGTTATGCTCAAAGTAGATGGCATAACCTACAATGGATTGAAGAGCATTTAGTAATCTAACCCAATTGGCATCTACAAAGTAGTCAAAGAGGTAAAGGATGTGTATATAATGAGAAATTTTAGTGATATTATGTCCTAAAGATATCAATAACACATTTTGTTATCTTTATGTCATTTGTGTTTAGAAGATACATGTATTAGCTAAATTGAATTACTACAAAGTTAATATCTGATTGAGTAAATGAAATATATTAATGTATACCAACAATCTCACGATAGGTAGTGGGGTTTGGTAATACGGGAAAATCATGGCTTTTAAGATGAATCCAATAAGATTGAAGGGACTTTGACAAGTTTGGATAGGTATATGTGATGACGTTTGAGATAATCATGGATAAATTGAGATTGACATAAATGGATTTTTTAAGCAAAATAGGTGATACTAATGCTAAGAAAGAAGCATAAAGAACCAAAGTCTTTTCATGGCAAGCAAAAGGAAGAAGATAGAAATGTGGAGGTGTAGGTTTGGAGAAACTACTACTAGTATAGATATATGTTATCGACATTAAGTAGGAGGATAAGAATGTTAGAATCTTTTGAAGGAACGAGCATAGATGTATTAGCTTTGCTTGTCAAAAACTTATGTGAGTATGAAAAAGGTTGTTGAATCAATAACAAAAATGGACGAATTTTAAGGTTATTTCATGTAAATTGTCTCAATGAAGTGACTACGAGGCAAGCATTCTTGACATCCAATTGGCAAATTTCCCATTATAATGGATAGCATGTGATATTGTAAAGCAAATGGTGGTGGTTTTGATAATAGCATTGAATGTTTTTATATAGTCTACAACATCATTTTAAGTGAAACCCGAGGCAACCAAGCATACTTTATGATGCATGAACTACTAGCACTATATCTCAAACGAAATTTCAATGTGTTGCTTGATAAGCTCCTAATTACTTACATTTTAGAGAGTGATTTTTATTGATTTTTCCTTGAATTTTGAGAAAAATAATACTTTATTGATTAAAATTTAGTTTTCTAGATGTTAGAATGATCTTCGAAAGAAAAAGAGAAAATATAAACAAGTTTTACTCAAATTAGAGCTACAATAAGGAAATTATAAAGTTTTAAAAATCGACATAACAAAATGACAGAATTGTATTATTTCTATTGGTGAAATTAAGTAAATTTGATGCGTAATTAGAAAGTGACATGACCTAAGGATATGACCAAGTCCGAGGTTATGTCATTCCCAAACTTGATGAAGGTTGGAAAAAGTTATGATGCTCATAAAGTAACACAACTAAGTAGCTTAGTCGTATCATTAGTTCGTGTTAAAGGTTGTGATACCCTAATCTTGTATCTCCCATCAAAGGCTTCTTTAAGGGCTTTTTGTTAGGAAATTAGAGATGACTTTTTTAGAAAACTTCAAGAGCTAAACACCTAAGAGAGCATAGTGCTTCAAAGGTTCAGGATTCAGGATTCAAGATTCAAGACCTTTTCATCGTTTTCATAGATTTTTCTTTCACTTTTCTCTTAGATCTTATTAAAGATTGTTATTTTATCATGAGTAGTAAGTGGACCCTTTGTATCCAAGTCTTATGAAACCTAGATCTATCATCGGACATTGGTTTTTATTTGATCTAGTGAAGATCTTTAGTTTTCTTGAATCAATTATGAGTACTTGAATGCTTTAGATTAATGTTTCACAAATGTTAGTCTAAAAACTTGATATTGTAGAAGAGAATCGAGAAATTTTTTATATAATTAGATTTAGGCATAGTTGATAAAGATTTTTGCAAGTTAAGAGAATTCACTATGCTTTGATGCAATAATAGATTATGTAATTGTGAAGAGATTCTAATATGCGATATAAAAATTAGGGTTAATAGAATTAAGAAAGTTATTAACTTTAATAAAGAATTCTCTTAGTCAAAAAAATTAATGATTTAGTTAGATTATCCTTAGTGAAAATTGCATGTATAATTCTAAGGGAAGCAAAATCTAGGTATGACATCGAATCATGAGTAAAATCTTAAATTAATTGATTTTCTTGTTTAGTTTCTTTAATTAAATCTTTATTAGTTGTTAGATTTATTAATTGCTATAAACTTAGTTAAATCCATCAAGTTTCTTGAATTCAATTTTCTCGATTAGATAATGAGGAACTAGTTACTATTAGTAATCATAGTTTCTATGAGATGACATCTTTTCTTTGAATTATATTACTAAAACAATAGTTGTACTTACCTACATTTTCCTATACCACTACCAATCCCCATTTTGATGTGGTTTTGGAGGAATAACCTTAGTGATGAAACTTTACACTTATTGTTTAATCAAAGGACAACACTTCCCAATACTACTTTGTTTTTACAGATTGGAGTAAAGTAACTTCATAGTTATAAAACACCCTACGGTTTCAACATACATTTGTGTTGCATTGACAGCTTTCAAATATATAAGTTTTACGCCATGCATGTCCCATTAATTAGATCATTAAATATAGTTATTAAACTTATTTATTTAGATCACAAATAACAAAATTTTCTACACCGATTCACATGCAGCATAAGATTTATTTACATAAATATATCATTATTTGGGATTAAGTTGCTTCACATATTCAGTTCAAATCAAATAAGCATAAGAATAGCCCATTATCCCCAAGCATGATCAACATGTCTGTTGCATTTAGGATACAATGCATAGGTGCACTTTTCTATATACACAAATAAGCAAAATAATCATATAGAGTAATTTAACTGACCATCATATTAGTCGTAGTAATATTTACTTGATAGGGAAATCCTCAAAGTTCATGTTACTAGGGCGGTTAATAAGTAATCAGGTATCTAGTATCATAATTAAACTTAAGTGACTAAGTTGATTCATCTTTCCCGATCTAAACCCAGATTTCGAATGAGCATGGTTTAATTATTTAAATTTCATCGTCAAGGTTAATTTCTAAATTTATTATATAATTAATTGAGTAAATTTGTAAGTTAAACTTATTTTTCTAACTTTAAGGATTAGCTTTTTTAAGGAAATGAGGTATTGGAAATGTCAGATGGTTTTACTGAATTATTTTCCCTACTTTATAAGTAATTATTTAAGTTAGTTAAATTATATATTAAACGTAACTTGTTATTTCGAGGAGCTAAATTATTTAATTTATTTTATTAGAATGCAAGGGATGCTGGCCTTCTTTCTTGTTTTGCTTCTAGGGTTCATTTCCTAGATTCCAATTTCTTTGTACTCCTGTCAAATTTATTGTGGCTTATGGCCTTAATGTAAATTGTTTCTTATCCATTGTACTTATAAGACTTTTACTTGAGTCTAAATGTAATTAAACTATAGCTTACATTCTAAAGTTGTTTCTGTTCGTTGGTTCAACGACATAACAGAATAAGGAACGAAAGAAAATTCGAGTTACACGTGTGCAATTGCCTTCAAAACATATAATCACAAATCAGTACAATTGTTACATTTTACTATCGTATATTACAATATTTAATTTATTGACAAGATCAATGAAGAATTAAAATTTCAAATTTATAGTTGGCTTGGCAATTAAAGGAACCACAAGTTTAGTTTTCATGACATATGGATATATTAAAGGTATGTACATATATTAATATTATTATGGTTCTGGTAGTGGTCATGTATATGTAAATACATCCCTTTTCTTAGCTCATTACATTGATTAATCGATTTTGTATACTTAACGAACAAAAATATCAAACACTATGATTGAAACATTTAAGATATATATATATATATTTATATATATTATGTCAGGGTAGAGAATTGATATTTATATATCAAAGTTAATTAGGAATTTTAAATTGAAAATTAATAAATATGGAAAATGTATAAATTACTATATATCTCTCAGGCATACAGACACCATCTTTCATTTCCATGAAAAGTAAACTTAATAATAATAGATTGAGAAATTAGAAGCAATTAAATAAGGATTGAAACAAATGAATACAACATATGAGAGTAGGTAGACAGAAACATTCATAAAAATAATCCAAATGTAACTTTAGTGGGTTAAGTTGTTAATGGATGACATGTTATTTTAATGATATATATAGATTAAGGGTAGAGTTAAACTCTGCCCAAAAAGCCGCTAGGTCGCTAGGTAGGTTTTCCTTGAATTGGCATCGATCTAGCTATGGCTGGTTTCGACCTAGTTTACTCAGCCAGATAATTTAACGAGTCAGTTCTTTACATATGAATTGGTCAATTTTTTTAATTTTTTTTAACTAGAAAAAAAATAGTTATAATTCATAAAAATTTAAAATTTTAATTATATCACTCTATTAATTGTTAGACACAAGATTGATAATTTATACTTTTAACAATACGCAATTATTACTCCATACCCACAGTTGGTGAATTAAGTCAGAAACTTTTTTTTATAGGCAACTTCTATAAAGTTGGTTGTTGATATAATCGATGTGAAACTAAACTTATGGTAGATAATGCTCACTATAATATTTTATTAATTTAAAGGAAACTTTAAAAAATAATATAATTTATATGGAAGTAGGATTATCTAATATCTATAATATTCTTACCCTTATCTATCTATATTATACTTGCCCTTTTATATATTGTATAAATCTATTCATTATGACTTTTAATGGTATTAAATTATAAATACACTTATCTTTTTGTAAATTATTAAAATATATTAATTTATAGAAGTAATTGCTCTCTCAAAAGTTAAGTAAGATTATATAAAACTTGTGATATCTTATACCTCAATTTTTTTAGTAATTAAAGTAATATATTTTATGTTATGACTATATACTTCCACTAACATTAAAAGATACGAGTTTTAATAATTATTTTTCTTATAAACTTATATGTATTATTTAGTCTTCAAATCAACTTATAAATATAAGTAATAACATATATTTAATTTTATTTTATATTTTAGTTAGAGTTAATACTTGCATTTAATTTATCTAAACTTGCAATTTATTTTTGTTTTATTTTTAAGTCGAAACCTGTAAATTGAACCACCGGTCCTTTGACTCGGGCTTGGACCTACCAAGCGCGATGGATGAAGCTATCATATAAACCTATGATATACAGGCTTGGCCGACTCGGTGAACTTGCGGGCCAAATTACTGTTTGGTTAATGGGTCAAACCCCAACTCTTTCTAAGTGTAGATATAGATAGCACTAGATATACTTTTTTTCCCAATTCTTAATACAACAAAGGTATAATAAATAAATATAAGATTACCGTAAAAAAATTCTAAAAAAGGTGACTATAAAATTATGGCAATCAACTAGAAGCAAATTAGATAAATATAAAAATGTGCATATGCCAAGTATATTATTTGTATATATGTATGTATGTATATGTGTACATATATATATCAAAGTTCCTCTTATACTAATAGATATTATATACAAAGTCATTATCATGCATGGAAATGAATTTGTGTATATATATATATATATATCTATTTGTGTGTGTCTGTTTTGTTTTTCCTTTTGCTTAGTTTAGAATTTGTTTAAACATATCTATAATGATATTAATATAGTTGAATGCTTTAATGAGAAAAAATGGATCCTTTAAAATAATTTAAGTAAAATTACAAAATGAATTAGTGAAACTTTTTATATTTTTTAAATATATATTACATCATGATGATATCATTTTATTTCTTTTAATCTTAATAATTGATTAATAAACTTGATAATATTTTAAAGGAATAATTTAAAAAAAAAATTAAATATTTCTAGTTCTAGGGGATCCAAAGCCTTTTGTTTGAATATTGTAGATGAAGAGGTTCTAATTAGAGTGGACACATGCAAGTCACGCAAGTATCGCATTGCATGTTGCTTTAGAGTAATGATGTGGAGATGATACTCAATGAGATGACTTGAGAGATTATGACAAGGAGGAAAAACAGGTAATCTTAGAGTCGTAAATGCACAAGTAACAAACAAAGGAGCCAAGAGAGCCAAGGACATCAATCTTGCAGTTATTGAGCAGTTGAGATCATTCTTTTGCATGAACGTTATTTGATTTTGAAGACTAGAGGTTTCATAGTGGAATGCCGTTTTTTTTATCTCTAGAATTATTGTCAAAGGAGGAGGAACGGGTAAGTATTTATAGGCTTTTAGGTTTGATGACATCCGTTAGATTATATCTTATCGATTGACGGATGAGATGAGTTTTACTCATTTCATAATTATCTAGAATGAGTTTACAAGCCAATAATCTTTCTCATGGTATGTAAGCCTACCTAGGAAAAGTTGGAGGGAGACAAACTGATCCAATAATCCTTATTCCTAGCCCATCAAACCAAATCTCCATGAATCATTCCAATATAAACCAAACTTCTTAAGTCTTATCACTTAGTTTATGGAGTAAAGCTTAAATAAATAATGGCCTTAGCCTAATAATTAATATAGTAATTTTTAGCCTTTTACAATTACTCCCTGACCAAACTTCTTAGATAGCGTCTAAGCATTTGGGGCATTGATTACTAATTTTGAATAGCTAGCTTGCTACTTGACATATATATGTTGTGAGTTAACTCTATTATTGTTGAGTGCGCTCACTTAGTTAGAGATTTTATTTTAGTCTAGTGCTCATGCTATAAATTTTTATTATATAGCTTAGTGTGTAACTTGCAGCATTGTTCAATTACGTGCAATGCTTTTAGCATATTGGAGAGGTATTGCCTCTGTGGTAATATATTGAATAAGTTTGTAATACTATATGGCCTTCCTTTATATAAGCCGATTCTCTAAATATTTCTTCATGCAAAATGGAAAAGAATTTTCAATTCAAAATCATTTCTTTTTTCATAAGCCACCTTTATTGGAATGGATGATAACTATATTAACAATGGGATTAAGACACTTTGTTGAGTTCATCTCTATGGAGGAACATGTCATGGTCATTAGTGTCATTGAATCAATACTTGATATAGATGAGCATTAAAATAATATTTTATGAGGCCTTATAATTAAAAGATAACCTTTCATGTCTTTGCTTGTACTTTCGAGGATAGGAAATCTTGAATCCATTGATTCACATTTGCACGTAAAAGAAAATGACTTATTTCATGTCCAGATCAGCACTTCATGCAAGTGACTTACGACAGTAGGAGTAAGACCCCAAATCCACCATACTTCTTCTTCAAATATTTACTTACCAAATATCTTGGCCATGCAATTAGATTTCCACTTCAATTGAATACCAGAACCAATTTTTGCATCTTGACAAATAGTATCAAATCCTGACTTTAAAAAAATTTCTTACCAAAGAAATCTCACCCATAAAATTTTATTTCCTCTTATATAAATATCAACTTTTAATAGATAATATCAAATCTTAAATTCAAATATTTACTTGCTGAAAACTTTACCAATAATATTTTCTCTTTCCAAAAAATATGATCAGTATCATATCCCATTTTAGATACTAACATATCTTCCAAATCTATGAACTTTCAGGATTAAATCATCTCTATATCTTTTCATTGCATTGTAGTTACTATATATATACACACACAATAATTGCTGATGATTTTTTTTTTCTTTGTATTCCACACTTGTATTGTTCGAACTCCAATCTTCAATTTATAAGTTCAAATGAATTAATGCTAGAATTATGATACTCCCTCGGAGGAATTACTAAGCAATTGCAATACTCATCAAGTCGTATCTAGTGATCATGTTTCCTCGAACCACTTTGCACAAGTGTTTTTTATTTTTTGTTTTTTCTCTACGTACCGTACTGACTCTTTATTGTTTTTATAATTTATTCTCTTATGAAACAAAATTCGTTCCTTCTGATAGCTTGAAAAGATCGTCGTTCTTGCTGAGATTATTGCCGAGAGTTGAATATTGCCTGTTACAACTTCAACAGCCACTTTGGAGATTTGGCTTTAATTTGACTACGGTTTGTTCTTCCCTTGATCAACTTGGTCCGTCTTGCTCGTAAATGTGTCCTTATTGGGAATTATGTCCACATCCTTCGCTATATTTGCTACTGTGACTTGCTTCACTTCTTGTCTATATATTCTTCGTTGGGATAGCTTGAGAGAACATACGCCGTACTTCTGGCCGTAAAATCTAAGCGCCAGTTACTTCCGTGTGAGTTTTGGTCTGTTTTTTTTTTTTTTTTTTGTTTTACTTCGACTTCGTTGAAATCGGAATATTTTGAAACTACATATACTTGCTTCATAATCGAACGACTTCTTCAATCCTCTACATAATTTTCACTTCATCAGCAACGGATTAAATTCCCCTTACTATAAGTTGATCTCGGCTTCTTCTTTTTCTTTTTCTTTTTTTTCTACTCTCGCAACTTAATGATTATAATCCCTTCATTGTCATTTGAATGGAGGAAATACTCTTCAACCTATCAACTTGATGGATGATAGCAATACTCTTAAGGAATAATAATTATTTTAATAATTCGTTAATCTTTCGATCACTGCGACTATTGCGATATCGATTGACACTTGGATAGTTGCTCTTCATCCATGTTTTGGTATTACATGAAATTAATTGTTTGTGAAAAGAACCATTAATCTATATTCCTCAAACCCAAATGCAAGTGATCAACATACTTTCAAGGTTGATTGATTTCATATCTCCTTATATCCCTCGTTGTTGTCATAAATATATGAGTTTTCAGTTTAAGACTTTCTATGAAAGATTTTAATTGCTAGCATCTTTGGCTTCACACGTAACACATGGTCTTGGACTTTTGGCTTTATCACCTAGTAGTGACTTCGGTATTGAGTTGTCATGTCGTGCTTGTATGCTTATAGCTTCCTGGTTTCTTATCTCTCTATCTTTTTGTTCAAACCCTTCATGTGTATACATTGACACTTGCATTTTGAAATTCTCTACCTTGTGAAATTGGATTGATCATCTTTCTTTTTTTCTTTTTATTTGCAAGTTTTGTCTTATAGTCAAAACTGCCTTCAAGAATATTGTTGATATATGGAAAAGGATTTTAGGAATAACCAGACTCAAAATAAGGAACCAGTCAAGCAAAAAGATTTACTGGTGCATTCGGATAAGCACTTACCACCAATCTCAAGCCCTTAAGAAAATTGGCTAGATGAGACCATCTTTAAAGACATATTTTAGGACAAGACCAAGCATCGTGAACTGCTCAAAACATTGCCTATAGATGGCAAACTTCACTTTATTAGACAAGAGTCTAGTATTGGTTTAGAGACCTTATTAATAAGGATTCTGTGTTGCAATTTAGAAATGAGAGGAAAGAGTTACCTCTTTCAAATACTCAATTCGTTTTTCTTAGGCAACCACCATTGGGATGGAGGTCTTGGGTGGATTACATTATTATGAAACTAGACTATGTTGTCCTCTTGAAGAATGTTAAGGTGTTTTATGCTATTATCACTTCTACTGAACTATGGTTCCTACAAATGAGTAGGATGGAAGTATAGTTGATAAAGGCACATTTTTTATGTTTTAATGTATAAATTAGATAGAATTATTATTGATTTTATAAAAATCATTAAGAAATAGTACTTAATTATTTTCATTTGAACATTTTAGGAATTGGAGGATTCAAAGTGGAAATACGGATGATTTAAAGGAGTTTTATGCAAATGAACGAAATCAGAATCAACATGTTGCAATTTGGAATTCAACACAACTGGCCTTTTAGCCGACTTACACTTCAATTGGTGGCCTTTGGAGTCTATGCTACCGGCCTTCATTAAAAAGAAAGCTTTAAACGAGCCAATCCTATTTTTTCTTATAAATAGCCTTATATTTCACCGTTTAAAAGACTTTTTTTTTTTTGGAGACACATTTTCTTTAGATTTAGAGAGTCATAGAACAGTCATTAGATAGTCCTTGAAGAATTCTTTTATAGTATTGCTTGGATCATTGAGAACATTTTGCTTTGGAGATCAAGTTTTGGAGTTGCAATTAATGCTTATCTTTTCCAATTACAAAATTGGTAACATCTATTTTAATTATATTTATGCAATTCTGTTAATTATTCATGCTTTTAATTATGAATTTCCTTACAATTTCAATTAGTAGTTGAATTAATTATGAATTAATTAGAAATTATCTCGAGAATAATGCTATGTTTAGTGATTGATTTCACTAAGACATTAGGAATAATTGATTTAGGACATTAGACAAACATAGTATTAAGAGATATCTGATTGTAATTTAGAGTCCACTCTTAATTGCAGATGCTGGAGCTAACTAATTAGTTAGGGGGTTAAATCTTTAAATTTTAAGGTATAATAATTTGCCTTGAATGACCATATAGCCAATAACTTATATAACATGATAACAATTTGATTTACATAATCTAGGGTGGATTCTGTTTTTCCCACAATTCTCAATTGATTGCTTAGTTTTAGAAATTTTATAGTTATTTTCTTGTCAATAGTTTTAGTATAATTATTATATTAGTTAATTTATTTTTGATTGCTTGAATATTGATAAGAACTATTATAGGTTTAGTAATATTATAGTCCTCGAAGGATCGATAACCTTACTTGCTCTGTATTACTTAATTCTGACTCAATATACTTGATGGTGTATTCATAATTTAATTTTTTATATATATAGTTTAAGCTAATCAAGTTTTTGGCACTGTTGCTGGGGATTGGAAATATTAAACCTTTTAGTTTTGTTGGTAATTTAGGCGCAGTTGACAATGTGTGTTATTTTTGTTCTCTTTGCAAGTGTTTTATGCGCAGGAGTAGAAGTGCTAAAATTTTACCACTAGATTCTGAAATATAGCGCACTTTGCATCAATTGAGACAAGAAAACAGAAGAAGGATAGAAGAGATGGCAGGTAACGAAGATAATAATTAGATACAAGAAGTTCTGTGAGCACTACAAGATTATATAGTACCCACGGTAATGGAGTAAGCTCTAAGGAAGCCTACCATTCAGGCTAACAACTTTGAGTTTAAGCCATCCCTCATTTAAATGGTTCGGACGAATCAATTTAGAGGATACACTAATGAAATTCCTAATGAGCATATTGTAGGATTCCTCCAATTCTACAATACAGTTAAGATAAACAACGTGATTGATCTGATTATCAGATTATAGCCATTTCCCTTTTCACTAAGGGATAAAGCCAGAGCTTGGTTTCATTCATTACCACAAGAGTTTATCACTACTAGGGTTAATCATTTATTGAAGTTCTTAAGGAGATTTTTTCTACCAGCTAACATCACAAAACTAAGGAACGACATCACAGACATCACCAACTTCACTAAGTTTAGTGGTAAGTCATTTTATGAGGTATAGGAGAGACTCAAGGAGGCGATAAGAAAATGCTCACATTATGGCTTGCTAGATAATCTCCTACTTGAGATCATTTTTCTCAATCTGAATGAGACACTAAGGTCCCTAGTTAATGTTGCAGCTGGAGGTGCTCTAATGGGTAAGACCTATAATGAAGCAAGTACACTGATAAAAGAGATGGTCTCTAGTGCACATAACTGGCAAAACGAGAGAAGCAAGTTAGGAGTAGTGACAGCCAGTGACAATAACACTGTATCTCAATTAACAACTTAGATTGCAGCTCTCACTACTAAGTAAGTAAACTCACCTCAATACAGTTTTTTAATGCTAATCCTACTGTTTTTTTGTGAGTTATGTTCAAGACTACATTCGACTCTTAAGTGCCTAACTAGGAATCACTCAACTCCAACTAATGGAGAACAAGTGACTTTTGTCAACAATTTTCAACGTGGCAATCAAGGACCATATTCAAATATATACAATCTTTGGTAGCATAATCATCCAAATTTTTCATGAAGAAACGAGAACGATGCATTTCAACCACTACTTGGATTCTAGAAGCAAGGTACTCAGAGCGCTCCACCTCAGCAAAATCAGTTTAGAATGGAAGAGCTTATGTTGAGCTATATGCAAAAGATTGACACCATGTTATAGAATCAACCAGTGATTATTCGGAATTTAGAGAATCAGATTAGTTAGATCTCTCAACAGTTGAGTAATAGACTATCAAGGTCTTTACCTAGCAATACTGAAGAAAATCCTAGAGGTGTCAACGCTATTATGCTAAGGAGTGAAAAAGCAGTGAAAACAGTTGATAAACGAGTTAAAGAAAAGGTAGAGATTCCAAAGGAAGAAAGAGGGAAGCAGGTGGAAGAGGAACGAAAGCAGAAGTCACCAAAAGTGAAACCGTATGTTCTTCCAATCCCTTTTCGAGGAAGACTGAAGCAACAGTAGCTAAACGCTCAATTCAACAAATTCCTAGATGTCTTCAAGAAGTTGCAAATTAACATTCCTTTTGTAGAGGCACTTCAGTAAATGCCTTTGTATGCCAAATTCATAAAGGATTTGCTTACTAAGAAGAGAAAGATTGATGGGAATGAATTGGTAATGCTTATAGGAAAGTGCTCCATGATTCTTCAAAAAAATTTATCCACCCTGCTTAGAAAACAAAGAGATCAAGGGAGTTTTACTATTCCTTGCACTATAGGAAATTTTCACTTTGATAAGGTTCTTATTGATTTAGGTGCAAGTATAAATTTAATACTCTTGTCTATTTTCAAGAAGCTGGGACTTAGAGATTATAAAGAGACTCATGTCACCTTACAACTAGCTGATAGGAGAATCAAATACCCAAGGGGTATTGTTGAAAATGTCCTGGTGAAAGTAGACAAATTCATCTTTCTAGTTGACTTTATAGTCCTGGATATGGAAGAGGACAAAGAGGTACCCATGATCCTAGGCAAACCGTTTCTTACAATAGGTAAGGCATTGATGGACGTGGAATATGGTAAGCTTACTTTAAGAATTATGGACGATCAAGTAACTTTTAATGTTTATTAAGCCATAAAGCATTTTGATGATTGCAAATCTTATTATATTATTGATATTTTTTATGAGATTACCTATGAGTCTATAGAAGAGAAAGTAAGAATGGATACCATGGAGTCAGTTCTTAGGAATCTAAATGATTAGAGCGATGACGACGAGGCTAAAGAAGAATGCATGGAACAAGTGTCAGAAATCAAAGCTTAATACTATTAAGAGCTAGGTACCGGTGAGAAAAAGCCAGTCCCATCATTGACATAACCTTTAGTACGTGAACTTAAACTTTTACCTAGTCATTTAAAATATGCTTATCTTGGAACAAATGATACTTTGCCAATAATTATCTCATCTTCTTTGATAGGAGACTAGGAGAAACAATTTCTAGGAGTTCCGAGAGAGCATCAAGAAGCCATCGAGTAGACTATTGTTGATATTAAGGGGATTAATCTCTTAATTTGCACTCACAAGATATTACTTGAGGTGGAGTGTAAACCCACAGTACAACCACAGAGATGACTTAACCCAAATCTCAAGGAGGTAGTGAAGAAAGAGATACTCACATTGCTGGATGTAGGTATTATCTACCCTATCTTAGATAATAAGTGGGTTAGTCCTAAAAAAAGGTGGTATGACCATAGTGAAAAATGAAGATAATGAGCTAATCCCTACTTGCACTATGACTAAGTGGAAAGTTTACATAGATTATAGAAAACTAAATGTTGCTACTCATAAAGACCACTTCCTACCCCTTTTCATAGATCAAATGTTAGAAAAACTTTTAAGGCATAATTACTATTGTTTTTTTTGAATGGATATTCTGGTTACAATCAAATTCATATCGCACTTGAAGGCCAAGAGAAAACTACCTTTACATGCCCTTATGACACTTTTGGCTTTGGGAGAATACCCTTTGGTCTCTGTAATGCACCTGCTATTTTTCAAAAATGCATGATATCTATATTCTCTAACATGTTAAAAGATTTTATTGAAATATTTATGGATGACTTTTTTATCTTTGGGAAGTCATTTGATTCATGTCTAACTAATTTAAATTGTGTGCTTAGAAGGTGTAAAGAAACTAATTTACTTTTGAATAGGCAAAAATGTTATATTATGGTAAGAGAGAGAATTGTCTTAAGTCACAAGGTGTGAAAAAAAGGGATCAAAGTTAACAAAGTCAAAGTGCAGATAATAGAGAAGCTACCACTACTCACTTCAGTCAAAGGAGTTAGGAGCTTCCTAAGGCATGTTGGCTTCTATAGGAGATTTATCAAGGACTTCTTTAAAAACTCTAGACCTCTTTGTAATTTACTTGAAAAGGATTCTACCTTTGTTTTTTATGATAATTATTTGTAAGCATTCAATCTATTAAAGGATTAGCTTAATTCGGCACTAGTGATTATTACACCTGATTGGGAGTTCCGTTTCGAGATGATGTGTAATGCCAACAATTATGCTGTAGGAGTAGTACTTAGGTAAAGGAAAGGTAAGTTATTTTATATTATATACTATGTAAGTAGAACCTTAAATGAGGTACATAGAAACTATATCACAACAGAGAAAGAACTTTTAGCGGTTATATTTGCTTGTGACAAGTTTAGGCCTTATCTCATAGATTTTAAGATCATAGTATATATAAACCATGCTACTCTAAAATATTTGTTTGCTAAACCTAAGTTAATTCGTTAGATTTTATTACTACAAGAATTTGACCTTGAAATTAGAGATAAAAAGGGAACTAAAAACATAATTGCTAATCATTTATCTCGTTTACAATTTGATTGTTTAGAGTCACCCATTAATGAAATGTTCCTTGATGAACAATTGTTTGTATTAGAGACCCAAGGGTTACCTTAGCATGCTGATATATTTAATTACCTAGTTAATAAAATCATACCGTATGGTTTCTCATTTCAAAAGAAAAAGAAGTTTTTACATGATGTGAAATTTTATTTTTGGGATGAATCGTATCTGTTTAAAAGTTATGTTGATCAAGTAATTAGACATTGTATACCAAAAACAAAACAGCGTAGCATAATTCAATACTGTCATTATAAAGAAGCAGGAGGCCACTTTAGTGTGAAAGAACTACAGCTAAAATTTTATCCTGTCGATTTTACCAGCCTAGTTTGTTTAGTGATTGTAGGAATTATGTTATGTCTTGTACTTAATACTAAAGGATCGGGAATATTTTCTAGGAGATATGAATTACCACAAAATAGTACTCTGGTAATTGAGCTTTTTGATGTGTAGGAATAGACTACATGGGTCTTTTCCCTTTATCAAACAAATATGTACTTTTAGCAGTAGATTATGTATCGAAATAGGTAGAAGCAGTTGCTCTATAAACTAACGATACCAGAGTAATAATTAAATTTTTGAAAAAGAACATTTTTTTCTAAGTTTGGGGTACTCGGGGCTATTATAAGTGATAGGAGGTCGCATTTTTGCAATTGGCAGTTTAAAAAATTGTTAAGAAAATATGAAGTTACTCATAAAATTGCCACCCCGTATCATCCACAAACTTATGGACAAATTGAGATGTCTAATGGGGGAAATAATGCATATCTTAGAGAAAATTGTTGATGCATCTAGGAAAGATTGGTCTTTAAAACTTGATGATGTATTGTAAGCTTATAGGACAGCTTTTAAAACCCCTATAGGAATGCTCCTCTACAAAATCGTTTATATTAAGTCATGTCACCTACTTATAGAGCTCAAGCATAAGGCCTATTGGGCCATAAAATACTTAAACTTTGGCTTACAAGCTGTAGGTGAAAAGAGATTGATCCAATTGAACCAGCTGGATAAGATCAGATAAGAAGCTTATGAAAATGCTAGGATTTACAAGGAGAGAGCCAAATGATGGAATAATAAGAACATTCAACAGTGGGAGTTCGTGCTTGGTTAGAAAGTGTTATTATACAACTCTTGACTGAAGCTGTTCCTATGTAAGTTAAAATCTCGATGGTTTGGGCCACTTTAAATAGCTGATTTTTTTTTTTTTTTATGGTATAGTTGAGTTAAGGGTAAGAGATAATCATACTTTTAAGGTAAATGGTCATCTCCTCAAATACTATTTTGAAGCAGAAAACATAGATAGTGATGCCATTATGGTGGAGAGCGAGAATTCATAGTAAGATTAGAAAAGTCAAGCTAGCGACTATAAACTAAGCACTTCATGGGAAGCAACCCATGTCTAATCAAACTAATTTTTTTTTATCTTATTTATTATTATTTTTTTAATTAAAAAAAAGAGAGAAAAAAGAGAAAATTTGAACTCAAGGCTGCTGACTTATTAGCCAGCCTCCTCATATACACCGGCAATGTATGTCATCAGCTTATAGAGGAAAGAGTCGGCGTAAAGTGCTTTTTAAAGCACGACTGTCAATTTTTAAAGCACGACCACTAGTTTTCTCTCTCTCCTTACTCATTTTTCTTCTCAATTTCTCTCTCTACCTTCTTCTCTCTCTAGAATTCTCTCAAGCACTCCCTTTCCTGTACACCTACCACTATATACACTCACTCTCTTCTTTTTTTCTACACACATTCACTATGCTACATAAGAAGATGTAACCTTAGCAAAAGAAATAGAAGACGGCAGTTGCCTCGTCTTCCAAAAGTTTAAGCAGTGATCTACTTTTACATCAGAAGTATGCTAGGGAAAGAAGGAGGAAGTTAAAATAAATGACATTCATGAATTAACAATATCTGGATTGGACTCTTTTGCATGAGTATAGAATGGACGATAGAATCCAGGGGATGGTTTTTGATAAAACATGGTTTCGGTTATTTGAGATAAAATAACCTACTTTTAGAAATTTAGCTATTGAATTTTTATCCACTTTGTAGCTGGACAGAAGTGGGCGAATGTCTATTTTCACATTTCAGGTTTATAGAGAAATTCATGTAATTGAATTAAGTTAAATTAGTTAGTTTTTGGGTTTATATGATGAAGAGAAAGTCAATTTGCCCAACTCCTAGCCTAGTGATATGACTGTTGAGAGATTTTGGTTTCAGTTGATTCATCCTAGGTGTGACAATTTTGTACCTTCAAAATTGCTCGCCATGACTTTCTCAAGAGTGGAGCACAGGCTACTCTACCATATTCTTGCTCATACTCTTAGTTGTAAGAAGACTAACCATAGTAAGGTAACCAGTTTTGACATATGTTATCTATTCCATATGAGATCTGGGTAACAAAGAGATCTAAGAATAGAAACAGAAAATTTTGTCTATAGACAAATAGATGATACCAGGACATAGGTTATCTTTTATGGTGGGTATATTACAGTATTACTGAAGGATATGAGGCTTTTTCGAGAACCGGAAGGGGACGATGGTACTCCGTGTAAGCTTATTTCTATTGTACCATTTAGGGGTTAGCGATTAGTTAAGATAAATAATAGGCCCCATCATGTTAATGAGGAGGATATACTTGAAAATCTTCCTGCTGCTAGAGCTTTTACTTCATATCATCCACCAGCTGGTAGTTTTGAGTAGTTGAGTGCTAAAATTAGAAAAGTCCAGATTGAAATTAGGAAAGAAAGGAAGAAAATGAAAAAGTTCCGAACTATTATTTTCAATATGTTGAAGTCTGTAATTTCATATTTCCAGCTAGCAGTTGTAAATCAACTTCATTACGAGACTTCCAATATAGAGAATGGCAGCACTAGCTGAGACAGTTAGATATATGTACACTTTTTTTATATTTTTAACGTTGTTTTCTTTTTTTATTTATTTATTTTCATTTTTCTTTTATTATCACTTTGTTGTTAGGTTATTTTTGTTTAGTGTCCATTTGTTTGAGTAACTCTAGATCATGAACTCTACTATATACTCTTGAGTACACTTTTTATGCTATCTTTCCTATTTCATGTTTCTTTGCATTTGATGAGACAGGTTAGATTTGAATTCTATACTAGCAACGATCTTATGCTTGGAATTTTCCTTATTGATGAAAATTTGAATTTAAGGGAGTACTAGTTTTTCATTTCTTATTACTACAAATTTTTATTTCTTCTTGAATATGGAATAGAAGACAGTGTGGACACTGTCTATTCTAAAGTAGGTGGAAGAAAATATAGGAAATGGATTTTGAATTAAATTGAATATCATTTTTTATGCCAATTTTTGTTTACGAATAGTTATACTTTTCTATCAACTTGAACTTTACTTGTTCTTAAGTGTCTGGCAATGTTTATGCCAATATTTTTTCAAAATTTTGAATTTTTTGTTTAGAATCTAGACATTATACAAAGAAAATTTTATTGATAGCATCTAAAAGTATGAAATATCAAATGCCTTGGATTAACAATTGGAAAATTTGTATTTTCAATGATAGATTTCTTTAGTTCTGTTTATTTTACTTGAGGATAAGAAAAAGTTCAAGCGTGGGGGAGTTGATAAAGGCATATTTTTCATGTTTTAATGTGCAAATTAGATAGAATTATTATTGATTTTATAGAAAATCATTAAGAAATGATACCTAATTATTTTCATTTAAACATTTTAGGAATTGGAGGATTCAAAGTGGAAATACGGACGATTTAGAGAAGTTTTACACAAATGAACGAAGTTTGAATCAACACATTGCAATTTGGAATTCAAAATAGCCAACCTACACTTACATCGGCGGCCTTTGGCGTCTACGTTGTCGGCTTTGAAGCCTGCCTTCATTAAAAAGAAGCTTTACACAAGCTAACCCTAGTTTTTCTTATAAATAGCCTTATGTTTCACTGTTTAAAATACTTTTGTTTTTTTTTTTTTTCGAAGATACACCCTTTCTTTAGACTTATAGACTTAGAAAGTCATAGAACAATCATTAGATAGTCCTTGAAGAATTCTTTTGTAGAATCGCTTAGATCATTGAGAAGATTTTACTTTGGAGATCAACTTTTGGAGTTGCAATTGATGTTTATCTTTTCTAATTACAAAATTGGTGACATTTATTTTTATTATATTTATGCAAATCTATTAATTATTCATGCTTTTGATTATGAATTTCCTTACAATTTCAATTAGTAGTTGCGCTTTTGTTTCAAATTTCATGGTTAGCTAAATTTATTTATAGGAATTGATGAAACCCTAGATAGCTAAGATAATGATTGTGTTTATATTATAGGATTAATAGATATAAGCATGATTCATGATTTCAATTTCTATGATTTCAATTATAGTTATTTAATTTATTATAATTATTAGAAACCCTAGTGATATGGGAGTGGATATAGGATTTGTTAGAATTTCTTAGTTAATTTGATTAATTAATGTAAAAGTAGCATTAATTGAATTAATTAGAAATTATCTAGAGATTAATGTGATGTTTAACGATTGATTATTCATTAAGACATTAGGAATAATTGATTTAGGACATTAGACAAACATAGTATTAGGAGATATTTGATTGTAATTTAGAGTTCACTCTTAATTGGAGATGCGGGAGCTAACTGATTAATTAGGGGTTTAAATCTTTAAATTTTAAGGTATAATAATTTCACTTGAATGACCATATAGCTAATAATCTATATAACATGATAACAATTTGATTTGCATAATCTAGGGTGGATTCTGTTTCTCCAACAATTCTCAATTGATTGCTTAGTTTTAGAAATTTTATAGTTGTTTTCTTGTCAATAGTTTTAATATAATTATTAGATTAGTTAAATTATATTTTATTGACTAAATAATGATAAGAACTATTATAGGTTTAGTAATATTACAGTCTTCGAGGGATTGACAACCATACTTGTTCTATATTGCTTGATTCTGACCTAATATACTTATTGGAGTATTCGCAATTTAATTTTTGATACATATAGTTTAATTGAATATTAGTAAGCTATTGTCTCTTGATGGAGTAATCAAACCCACACATTTATTACTTCATAGGGAGAGATCACATCAACTTTAGAAGATGTGGTTATACTTTTGAATTTACATTACATTGGTTGAACCAATATCACAAACTCCTCAATTTCTCATAAAAAGCACAGCTTGAAATATCTTTATAGGAAGCTTTGAAAGTTACTCATGATAAAAAATGGAAACCATGCTTTGCTACTTGGCTTGCTTACTTTTTGAAGGAGAATAGGAAAGATAGGCCTTGGGTATTGAGCCCAAGCCATGGGTAGGAGTAAATATTTTCACTCTTGTTTATATATATGTATACTGTTGATATTTCTTACTCATGCCTCATGGCTAATTCTTGCAAGTGTGAACTTGCAACTTTCTCAGTATATTGGCTCTCCTAATTTGTGTTTCCTAGAGGTCTTGAAGAAGGCTTGAGCCTATGGCTCTTTTCTTTTGCCATACGCATTTCCTAGAGTAAGTACTTCACATTAGCTTCTTTCTACCTTTGTTCATTATATCAAAGCTTGGACTTATATCATAAGGCTTCTATATGCTCAAAAGGTCATTATGTAAACATATCCCATATAGACCTTAACTTCCTTTAGCTTTTCTTCTATGGGCAATATCAAAACCATTTTACTCTTCCTGCCATTAATGATGAAACAAATATTACTCTTCCTAGAGTATGGGCTTAGGCTGAGGGAACCATTGCCAACTACTGCTGTAACTCATTGATATAGAGGACAAGTTTACATTTCATCCTTAAGCGAAACAAATAGCCAGATATGATAATAGTAGTAGATTCTATCCCCTTAGTTCAAAGTGTCACGCCCCGAAGCAGCAGAGTCGTAACAGCCCCGCCGTGTAAACCATCCTAAGATAGAAGTTGGCCTTACAACCGTTATCTTAGACCTGATCTACACAAGGCGTCCACAACTAACCCGCTTTGAAGTAGACAGTTTGTAATTTAAATAAATCATTTACCTATAAAAGTGAGGAATTATATATATGTTATAATTCAGTTATTGCAGTTAAAGTTTACAATATTTTTCTATAGTATTTTTCTATATTATTACATCATTCGGAAATGAAAAATAATAAAAACTTAGACCTTAAAAATATATATTTATTCTTCAATATTTTTCCTCACTCCTCAGGATTCAGTAATTACTAACTTCAAAGTAGTTGTTGCCGCTTCTTAGCCAGCACCTGCATGACGTCTATAGGGATGTGAGCAACCACAGCTCAGTAAGTTAGGACGGAGGACTTAAAACTATACCATACACACAACAAGGTTTTCAATCACTTATTAGGTGTAATGCATGTGCAAGCAAATGCAATCGCACGACGTTGTCCGGCCCGTCGTGAAATTAGAGAAATTACGCCCGCTCTAATCCGGGTTGAGGAGTTACCGTTAATGCAACAGCTCACGACCAAACCCAGGCTTATGTAATGGAGACCTTGCTCCTCCCGTGACTACCTTCGAACTACTGTCTTCACCCTCGCCGCGACCTCCTCTCCTGTCACTTAGTTCGACTGAGGATGAAGAAGGGACCATTTTGCAATCCTGCGCTATCCCTTCCGAAGGGGTCGGTATTTGGCCGGAGAGTCCTAAGTTCCCCTAACGGGTTACCATACATGTCCGATTATGATTTCTGGTCGGATATTTAATTAAGTCCAGTTTAGGGTGATCAATCCTTTCATACAAGTCATACAATATGTGCCAGAGCAACAAACAGAATCATAGCATCACCCATAATCAAGCACATGCACACATTCTCTATCTAACAAGCACAACCAAGCATAATCTTAAGCCTCCAAAATACAGTATCGTATTAATCCCAACTTACCTCAACTCCTCGCTCATTCACTCGAGGTCTGATTTGCTCAGGCCATCGCCGATTATCCCTATAAAACGAACGTGGTTTCAGTATTTCATATAATATTATAAGTTCATTTTTCTAATAACGCTTATTGGTAGGTTTTGTTTAAGGTTAAATATACCTAATTATCTAGATATTAAGTCTTTTATAATTATTTTAGGGTTGGGGTTAGGTTCAGGTTCGGTTTTCGCATCGATTTCTAAATTAGGTTTTTAGTTCGATTTCTAAGTAATGTTTTAGATTCCAGCCCTAGAAATCCGTTTCAACCCATAATGTGAAATTAATTACATTACTTCCCGATCTCCTAAATACGATTACTACTCCTAGTCAGCATTTTATTTCATCCGGTACACTTAAATCCGTATTAGTGTACCGAATTTACTCATATTGTGAGAAATTTTTACATTTTTCATATAATTACCTAAAATTGAATTTTGTTTCAGATTGTTATGTTCTGATTTTAATTATTTTATTATCTAATTAAACCTAATTTTTCCATATTTATTAATTTTTAATTCTACATATTCCTAATTTTCTACATTTACCACATAACACCTTCATTACTTATACTTAACACTCCATACACTAGGATTAGGTTTCCACATCAGAGATTAACATCCCTAAACATCTAATTACTATCTAAATCAGTAATTAATATCCTAATCACCTAATTAACTCCAAATTACCCAATTTTTCCATCATTTTAGGGCTAAAAATTAACTTAAAAATTTCGAAAATTAATTTTAAAAAATGGCTTCATAGCACTGTTATACATCATATGAGCATCCTATAGAAAATTTTTGAACTCCAAACTACATCCCTAAGCCTATTTATTTTCCGGTTTACTAATGCTCGGTTTTAAACAATTTGTTAGGGACCCTATATTTCCAGATATAATTAAACTAAATAAATATTTTTCCCTAAATCTAGATACAATAAAACCTCATAATAACAAGTTTCATAATTTTCTGGGCAAAATAAATAATTTTACAAAATTATACAAAAATCGGGTGAATAAATGACTAACCGGTCCGAAGCTTTTGGGCCGTCCAAACCCGGTCCAATGTTGTCGGCCGGTCCAGGCGGTGGGTCTATTGTAGGGTGGTGGTGGTGGTTCGGTCCCAGGTGGTGGTGGGTGGTGGTTTTAGTTCACCTTGCTAATCTACACAATTTTCTTCTTTTTTTTTCTGGAATTTCTCTCGAATTTTTTTGTGTTTCGATTTTTCTCAGATCACAAACTAGCCAAATGACTTCTGAGAATTTTTTTCCTTATTTATAGACAAATGTAGTAATTAATGTGCATTAATTTGATGGGATTTTGCCCCATTTCCTTGATTTTAGGCTTTTTGTTTGTTCAATTCCTATTGGTTAATTTTTTTTCTTTTCAGTCCACGACCTGATCTTGTTGCAGTTATCCTCTTCTGATTTTTTTCTGATTTTTTTATAATTATTTTGTATTTTTCTTTAATTATTTACTTAGTTTTCGGACAATTTTAGTAATTACGCGTATTTTGATCTACACGTAAATACATATAGGATACACGTGAACATTCCTAAATATTATTTTGGTCATTCTAAAATTTTTTGTATACATATAATTTATCTCTAATAATTTATTAGTTATTATATTACACTTTTTGCCTTTTCGGTAATTAGCAGTTATTATGCTTAAAATTTGAAAATTTTATAGTCTCCTATTTTACTATTTATTTTCTTAAATTTAAGTTTACGGGGTCATTTTTACTAATATTTCTCTCAATAGTTTATAATTTGGATGTGATCGGATCTTTTAGCCGATCGCCCTAAACCTTGGGTTCTAAGTTCAATCCTACGGTTACTTAGCTGAATTTTGGGGCTTACATAAAGGATGAGATAACCTTAGTAGGAAGACGTAAGAGTCTTTGTAGTTTTGAAACAAGGTTTTTTCTTTGGTGTACCCCTAAGAGCATGCCTTTCCTTAATGATAGCAAAGACTTCTTTAGGTGCTTTCTAGAGAATAGAGTAATGACATACTATCCTCATAGAGTTGTGTGCTAGTTTGGCTTTGACTAAGGAATTCCTAGCCTCATCACCATTATTAAGAATTTCAATTGATGTTGTTAGTCACTCTCGCAGAGTGATTTTGGGAAAATTCGCCTAAGGGTACGACAAATATTTTTTCCTTCTTTGAGTCATTCTAGAGTTGCCTTTATAGGCTAGTTGACTCATTGGTCAAATTTCTTAGATGTCTTTCGATCTTATGCTTTTGCTTCAGGAAGCAATGTACTTCCAACTCCCAGTATATACGACTATGAATTCTACCTCAAGTTGCCAAGGCTTATGCTTAGGTCAGATGGAGATGTTCACGAAGTTACTAAATAAGCACCTCAACATTCAGAGCCTTTTTGCTTAAGCTATTTATTTTCTTTATATAATTTTCTTTCTTTGACTATTATAGGCTACAACTAACTCTCTTCCTTTAGTTGGTGCAAAGAAGTGTTTTTTAAGCCATCATCCTACACTAATAATAGTTCCAGATGTGGAAGATGATGGACAAAACATCATGGATTATGGGGAATCACTAACCTAATGAAAAGGTAGTGAGGATGGTGATAACCATACTAAGGAGTTCAACAACTCCTTAGAGGTTGGTGAAGTAATTCTTGATACTAATGCACTAATTGCAGAGGTAGGGAGAACTAGTGATAGTTATGTTGAGAAGTTGCTTCGTGCATGACTTTATGGAGATTAGTTGTATTCAACACCTATTGATATCTATCCTCCCCCAATCGATGGCATGCTTCCTTGAGACATGGTAGCAACTTCAAATGTTACTACAATGTAGGAGACTACTTTTTTTTTTATTTAGGGTTTATCGTACCTCCTTATTTGTTAGAATCTTTAGAGAGACTTGATGTCATGGATAGAAACTTTTGGATTAAGTCCCCTATGATTGAGATAAAATTAGCCAACACCATGGTGAAGATGCTAGGAGAAGCCATGCTATTGCTAGATTAGCCTTGGAATTCTTTATCAGATGTTTAGCTAACACAATTGATTAAGTCTATATAAGGAGCTTATCTTTTAAAGTTTAGGGTTGACAGCTTAGACCCTATTGCTTACAAAGCTAGGCGAATATTTAGTTATAATGCTGCTATAAGACAGCATGATGAACTAAAGATGAAATTACAAAAGATATAAGGCAGTTGAAGCTATATATCTTGAAGCAAAAGTAGTACTAGGAGATATGGACTTTGAGTCCAAAGTAGCCTTAGATGATAAGCATTAGTTTAGTAGAGTACTTTTTATTTTGTTTATGGTTCTTCTTCTTTCAATGTTTTTTTTTTCTTTGAACTATTTTTAGTGCTTTATGGTAAGACATCCTAAATGAATAAACTTAGATTGCCTTTTCATTCATTTCTATTTGTGTATTTCAATCTGTTCAAGCACCAAAATTTGTAGAAATCATCGTTTGCTTAGGAGGCATAGCCTTCACTTAGTAGCATCAATGTAAACAATACTTGTAATGAGTGGTTATAACCCGTATGATTATAGGGTCATGCATTGGAGTGAAGCTCTCACTGGCCAGCAACGATTGATAGAACATTTTTTAGATCAATAACACTTTTTTAGCCCCAACGATTAAGAGGGTATTTCCCAATACTTAATTTTTTATAATTTCTATTTCATAAGAGATTATTCTCTTGTTTAATAATAATGGGCTATCGTCATGTGCCTAGGAGCATTGCTCTTACCAATCAGCAATTATTTATCGTTGCATACTTAAGAGGCAATACTCTTGCCAAGTTGTACCAAAAACTATAATTATACATTATTTAATTTCTATAAATTTGCCTTGTGTGCTAAGGAGATAGATCTCTAACTTTGTAGTAACAAAAATAGAAAACTGAGGTAGTTAATTATTGTGGGTGAAGGAGAAAAATCTCTAACTTTGTGGCGATGATAGACAAAATAAAGAGGGAGACATACTGAAAATTGATATTACATTCATAAGGATTGCAAGTATACTGTTGCATTTACATGTAAAATTTCTTAACATACTGAAAATTGACAATAGGAGTTATAGCATTTGTTTTTGGATTAAAGAGCTTATAGTAGCCACTATCAGGGACTTCATGTCTAATAAATGGTCCTTCTCACTTAGGTATGAACTTTGGCACTGGAATACCTTATTGCATATAATTTGCTGTGAGAAATATAATGTTGCCTTGTTGAAAAGATTGTTTTTGAACTAAGCGATCATAAGCTATGCTAAGTCTCCACTGATAGTTGGCAAGATTGCTCTTAGCTATGTCTCGTCTTTCTTTTAGAGCCTCAAGGTCTAAAATACATAGAGTGTCCAACTTTAGGTTGGCATTGATGGCTAACTATATAGATGGAATTAATACCTCTATAGGCATCATTGCTTTAAATCCATATACTAAGGAGAAGGGTATGACCTATGTAGGACCTTGCTTGGATGTTTTATAAGCCTATAGTGCTAATGGTAATTTGTTATGCTATTCTTTGTGGTTTTCATGAATCATCCTACTAAGCACCTTCAAGAGATTCTTGTTTATTGCTTTTGCTTAGCCATTTCCTTTAAGATAATAAGGTATGGACTTCACATGATCAATGCCACATGAGGCTATCAATTATTATACATATGAGTTGATGAAGGGAGTGCCATTAATTGATAAGATATGTTTTGAGATTCTAAAGCGGCAAATGACATGCTCTTTTATAAAGCTTATTACCATTAGGCCTACTACCTTCCATAATAGGATTGCTTCTAGCCATTTGGTGAAGCACTCCATACCCACAAGGATCCAGATGCACCCCTTAGATGGTAGGTGTATAGGTCCAATCAAATCAAGTGCCCAAGTATAAAATGGCTAAGGAATAGTCAAGTTATGCGATACAATAGTAAGAGTGTGAATTGCATAACTATATTTTTGGCATTTGATACACTTCCTGAAAAAGTTGAGTGCATCATTTTCCATAGTTGACCAATAGTATCCCATATTGAGCAAATGATGATATAACTTCCTTTCCCCTTGGTGCTCTCCATATTACCTTAAATATGCCTCAGATAAGATAGTCTCTGTTTCGGGTAACGCCATGCACCTAAGTGAGTTTCCTATGTACGATAACTTATACAACTCATCCTCATGCACAATATATTTCTTTGATTTTTGCTTTACTAGTCGGGCAACCATATTGTTAATAGGCAAAACATTGCTCTTTAAGTAATCAATATATGGGTGTCTGCAATTGCCAATGCTCACTACAAAGTTACATTCTCCTTGATTGGGAAGTTTAAAGCACTTTAAGCAACTCATTTGTAGTTAAGAAGCATCTTTGGACATTATTGGCTATTAATATCCCACACATTGAATGTAACGATACAAGGGAGGTCCTTCTTCTCCACACCAAGTCTTATGGTACTTGTCTAACTTCAAACAATTTTACTTTGCACAAATACATTGAGAAAAAATGTACTTTGGACCCTTAAAGTACAAGACGCCATTTATACTAGTAAAAATTTTTAAATTTGCAATAGAAGCTGCACTGGGATGCACCAACTGTGCCTTAATGGGAGTATGCCAATCATCTTGTACTTCCTCCTCTTCATCCAATAGTTACAGGGATGTACAAGGGATAGACTTTCTAATGACTTGGACATTCAAATTGTTTTGTGCAGTTTCAATAAGAACTTTAGAGGCTAATGTTACTAATGCATCCGTGTAGTGATTGGTAGATTGTTTAGTATGTTCATATCATACTGAAGTGAATTTTCTAACTAAAGCTTACACTATAGCCCTGCAAGGCACAAGTGTTGGCTCTTTAAGAGCAAATTCACCATTGGCTTATCTAATGATCAAATTTGAATCGCTATGTATACATAAGTGAGATGCTCCAGCATTTTGTGTAGAAATGAGTTCGATCAAGAGAACTTTGTACTTAGCTTCATTGTTAATACAATGAAAGTCCAGCTTGAAAGCTAAAGGTATCTCTTAGCCTTTAGAAGATGTCAATACTACTCCAACTCTTCGTCTAGTGTTACTAAAAGAGCCATCAAACTGCACTTGCCATTCTCCATTTCCTTCTACTCTAATGGAGTCTTCATGGAATTCTATAGGAATCATGTCTCGGGCATAGGTCCTATGTGCTATAGGAAATTGAGCTAGGAGTTCTACCAAAGCTTGAGACTTAATAGCTTTAGGTGGCATAACTATAATGTTAAATTCTAACAAGAGGAACACTAATTTTGCAATTTTGCTTGAGAGAGCTGGTTGTGATAATAAGTACTTAAATGGATCTGAGTTAGTGACAAGGTTAACCTTATGTGCTAAGAAGTAATGGCATAATTTTTGCACAGCAAATTCCAGCACAATACATCGCTTCTCACAAGCTAAGTAGTTAGTCTCACTTCCTTAGAGGGATCGACTTAAGTAGTAGAATAGTCGCTCTTTACCATCTAGATCTTATGCTAGCAAATCCTTGATGGACCTATTAGTGGATGTCAAATAAAGGATCATCAACAGATTTTTAATAGGCATTGTCATTGTTTGTGGAGGAGTAAGTATCTCCTTTATTCTCTATATGGCCTCATCTTGTGGTTACTTGTACTCAAACGTTGTTCCTTTGTTTATAAGTTGTTGTAAAGGATGTGAAATTTTTGCTGGTGTCAAAATGAATCACATGATACAAGAAACTTTCCCAATAATGGACTTTAACTCCTTCGAGTTAGTAAGCAGGGGCATAGATTATATTGTTGTTGATGAATTTTAGGAGTTGGAAATGTCCTATAAAAAAAAGGAAGAAACTTGGTACCAAAGTTAATCTAATGCAATCATTCTGGTGCTTAAGTTAATAAGCAGGAATGAGAAAAGTATAGTTAAGTGGTTAAGAGTTATTAGATTTCTCTTATAGATTTTTTTTTTTCCATATTTATAGGAGATTGTCATGTCTAAAGGAGCAGTTATTGAAATAACTATCGAGATACGTGAAAGCTTCTTGATTAGATACCTTCATTAAAATATAGGGAGAGCAAGCGGTTGTGTAATATAACTATACTTGTGATAACTATTTGCACCATGAACTTGAATTCAAATCAAGAATAGATCTGTGTTAGTCGACAGAATGTCGAGATGCCAATTACTCGGCGAGGTGCCGAGAATATAGATTATTCAACCTATTGGTAGCCAAATGGACGAGTAAGCAAAGTTACATCAATGCTTGTCAAACTGAGTGAACGAAAACCGACCATCAACATGTATGGTTTATGTCTTTGCTGGATCAACATCGATTTCTTGTTAATGGCAAATCCAAGGAATTTGCTAGATGCTAACCTAAATATACACTTTATTAGGTTCATGCATAACTCATACCGTCGACATCACTTAAAAACCTTCAAATGTATTAAGTGGTTAAGTGCTTGCTTTGATTTAATGGCTATGTCATCAACATAGTCTTCCATGAAGTCATGTATCAAGTCATAGAATATAATAGTTATTTCCTTTTGATAAGTAGCTCTCACATTTTTAAGCCCGAATGGCATGATAGTGTAATAAAAGTTCTCGTCTAAAAACCTGAAGGTGGTACACTCGGCATCTTTATTTGGTTATGGAAAATCATCCTTTAGGCAAGGCTTGTTAAGATTACGGAATTTTATGCAAACATATATTTGTCCATTCTTCTCTTTCAATGGCATAATATTGGCCAGCTAAGTAGGATGTTCAATTGGCTTAATGAAGCCGACTTAGAGAAACTTTTCAATATCTTCTTTTATTTATACTTCAGTTTCAAGGTAGAAGATTCGTTGTCCTTACTTCACTAGCTTAACCCTAAGGGTAATGTTCAATCTATGCTCCACTAGACTAGGTTCCAATCTTAACATTTCATCATATGACTAAACAAATATGTCCTTAGATACCTTCAACAATTCTACTAAGTGGACCTTAATCTCTTATAAGAGGTTCTTACTAAGGAAGATAGGTTGCGAACATTCTCTTAGTCTTACGAGGTTGAGCTCCTCAATTTGTTCTACTTGAGGCTTAAGTTGATCTTGCATTTGTAGAGGTACGGGTTGGGTTTCTTGTAATGATATGGGATCCGAAGAAGACAAATAAGTTTCTTTAGATCTTGTCTTCTTTAGATCCTGGAGATTGTCTTAAGTGATATACTCTTCGTCCGTCTGCTTTAACAAAAATTTCAACTTCGTTAGTCTCTCTTTTTTTTTTTCGTACCTCCTTAGGAACCATGCATTCTTCTTTTCCTTTGTTGTTTCTCTTAAGTTTCTTCCTAGGCAAGTAATAGTATTCCAAAGGGCTTTGTAACAAGTGTTTCTCCTTCCTTAGCGTATTCATCAAAGAAGCTAGCTTTAGAGACATATGCTTTGTTTTGTTCGAAGGGGTTCTTTATGGTAGGTATAAATATATCTTTTCCTTTTTAGTGGCCCTTAACACATTGGTACCATGTTCACGGTATGGATTGTAATTGTATAGCCACTTTCTTCTAATGAGTAGGTGGTAAGATACAAGTACATCAATCACATGGAATTGGGTAGAGCCTTGATAGGGCTAACCTTAAAGTCTACATCAATATATGTTATTGTATTTGTGGATGATTTAGTAAATCTATTAATTGAAAATGAGTTATGATGCATACCACAACCAAGAATAGACAAAGCCGTTTGTAGGGATGGGTCCAAGTTTACTGTAAGCTTGAAAAGGGGCTAATAGGAAATGCACGAAAGAATGGAAAGTAAGTAAACCCACGAATAACTTTAGAGGATATGATGCACCAATGGAACTTTCGAGGACTCTCGACACAGCTTGATATGACATATGAGTTGGTCTAGTGAGATTACTCACCACCTTGCCTTGCTTAAGGGTTAGGATAAAAGTGAAATGAGAGTGACAGTGTTTACAAAAAGGAAGAATATCCAATATATTAATGATAAGTTGATCCTTTACGGCTACATGTACAAAGAGTATTTATACTTGAGAATTTAAGGTAACCTACTTAAAAAGGAAAAAGACAAAAAGGGTATTATCCTAAAGAAGTAATATACAAAATATATGAAGGGTAAAAATGAATATTCATGGAAAAGCAATTAGAGTAGTAGATTCTATAAGTGGTCCCAGATATATGGCAGTAATATATTGGTGGTATTGTTGAACATGTAGACAAAGCAGTACAAGTTGGTTAGGTAGTCGAGCAAGGGTGCCAAGCAAGCATTGGGTTATTCAAACAAGAGTAGTTGAGAATTAGTGTAAGGCAGCCCTTTTGAGCTTTCGGCAAAAATGGTACCAAGTAAGTAGTCAGCTTAGACATGACTAAGTAAGTAGGTGAGGTTTGGTTGCTGTCAGGGCATGTTGACACACAATTTCTAAGAGATGGGTAGTCATTTGCCATAGTATAGAGAGTTGATCAGTAGCGAAGAGTAACTTGACTTCAGCAGCAATTGGTTGGAGTTAGATGATTCACTTTGCCAATCTCTCTAGTCCTTAGGTTAGGCTATGGGTTAAAGGCCTAGTAGCTTGATTCCTATCATCTCCTCTAGGTTGTTTTGGATTTGAGATCAAATTTGACTAGTCTTCATTCAGTTCTCTATCAAGGTAATATGGACTGAGACTGGTAATGTTGAAGGTGTCTAAAACCCCATAATCTTTAGGTAGTTCCAATTTGTAGGTGTTATTGTTGATCTTCTAAAGGATTTTGAAGGGTCCTTTAGCCGGTGCAGATAGCTTGTTTCTCCTCTTGCTTGGAAATATCTCCTTATTCTAGTATAAGCATACCAAGTCTCCAAGCTAAAACTATTTTGTCATCCTACCCTTAGCCTTCTCTTGTATTCTTTTGGCATAGGGGTATGATCAAAGAGCAACTCAAGATTAAAACCATTGATAACTTCTAAGGGGGTATGTTTAGTGGTATAATGCACTATTAGGTTATAAGCGAATTTGACTATAGGTAAATAAACATCCCAATCAACTAAGTTCTTACCTATTGTAGCTTGGAGTAGTGATCCTAGAGTGTGATTAATTACCTCCATTTTGTGGTCAATATAGGGTGACAGGAAGTAATGAATAGTAGTTTAGTCCCTATTCGATGCTATAAGGCTCTCTAGAAATGGCTTAAAAATTTTGGGTCTCTATTTAAAACTACATTTCTTAACACACTGTGTAACCGAACAATCCCTTACAAGAAAAGAGAAGCAATAGTCGAAGTATCATTAGTCTTAGAGTAAGGTACAAAGTATGCCATCTTACTGAGTCTATCTATGATGACTATTACAAAATCTTTGCCTTGAGCTATTCTTGGTAATTTGAGGACAAACTCCATACTCAATTCAGTATATAGTCTTGTTAGGATAGGTAAAGGCATTACTTTCCCTCGTTTGGCTCGACATTTGGCCCTCTTACATACAGCATAGCCCATAACAATTTGGTACATGTCTCACCTCATTCTTGGCCAAAAGAATTGTCCACTCAACAACTCATATGTTCTCCTCTCTCTAAAATATTCGGAGAGTCCTCTATGGTAGGCTTTTTTAATCAATAACTCTCTCAATGAACAGGTTAGCACGTACAATTTTCCTCCTTGGAATAAGTATCCATCTTCCATACAATACTTATCCATTGTCCTCCCATCGATACATTGCCCAAGTATAGGTCTGAAGTGCAATTTTAGAAATATTGCTCTTTGGTACTTGCAAATCCAAACAATCAGGTCTACAATTTAGTTAAGAGTGCATGTCTTCTTGAAAGAGCATCTACAACCATGTTGCTCTTTCCTGCTTATATTTTATTACAAACCTAAATCTCTTAAGAAATTCAAGCCACCTCTCTTATCGTTTTGAAAACTTAGTCTGACTTCGAAGATACCTCAAGGACTCATGGTTGGTATTGATAATGAATTCTCTCAGCAATAGATAGTGCTGCCATACTTAGAGAGCTTGGATAAGAGCTAAGAGTTCTTTATCATATATGAAGTAGTTCAGTTGAGGTTCTCTTAGCTTCTCACTATGGTAGGCAATTGGTCGGCATTTCTACATTAAGACATTACTTATACTAATGCCTAATGCGTTACATTTCAACTCAAATATTTTCTTGAAGTTAGGTAAAGCTAGTATAGGTGCAGAAGTTAGTCTTTCCTTTACTTCTGCAAAACTTCTCTCCTCCTTTTCTACCCATCTAAATTCGATGTTCTTCCTCATCAACTCTGGAAGGGATGCGGTTAAGGTGTTGAAATTCCTAATAAATCTCTTGTAAAATGACAATACTCCATGGAAACTTCTTACTTTGGCATAAGTGGTCAGAGTTGGCTACTCTACAATTGCTTAGATCTTCTCTTCATCCATTCGTAAGCCTCTTTTTCCAACTACATAGCCTAAGAAAACTACTTCCTCTTGGCAAAAGCAACATTTCTTAAAGTTGCTGAATAACTTCTCAGCACAAAGCACATCTAATATGATACGGACATGCCCATAGTAACTCGACATGTTGGCATTGTATACTAGGATGTTGTCAAATTACACTTTGACATACTTCCCTATCATATTTCATTGCACATGATTAATCAAGCACATGAAAGTGCTCGGGCCATTCAATAAGCCAAATAGCATTACCATTCACTCTTAAAGTCTATGCTGAGTTTTGAATACAGTCTTCCACTCTTCTCTTAGCCTCTTATGAATTTGATAGTAACCATATTTCAGATCAATCTTGCTAAAAATCTTAACCCCACTCAATTTATCTAGCATGTTATCTAACCTAAGGATAGGATACTTTTATTTGATCGTGATTTTGTTTGTGGTTCGGCTATCAACATACATCCACTAGGTTCTTCTATCCTTTTTTAGCATTAGGAGCACTAGAATGACATAAGGGCTGAGACTGTCCCTTGTGTACCCTCTTTTGAATAGTTCATTAACTTGTCGTTGGAGCTCGGCAGCTTGTTCGAGGTTTATCTAATAAGTTGGTTTGTTTGGAAAGACAACATCGGGTACTAAGTCAATGCAATGCTCGATGGCTTTGACTGGTGGCAATCCTTCTAGCAACTATTTTGGAAACAGATCGGTATATTCATTCAACAACTCCCTTACATCTAGGGGTAGTTTACCCTACTCCCTTAACTCTAATAGTCGCCTAACCAACATGAAGGTTGGCGTATTGGCTTTAATAGCCTCTTAGAGCTTAGATCTACTCATCATCAAAGTCTTCTTTGATCCTCAAGCAAGTTTTTCTTCCAATTTGTTAACCCGACTCAGTAATATAGGGTTTAGTGTAATCTTTCTTCTACCCTTCTTGAACACATATATGTTCCTATGCCCATCATGCATCATGCATAGCCCTCCAATCGAAAAGCTATGGTTGGCTAAGTAATATGTATGATGTGTACATGGGCAATACATTGGAGTAATTTCCAATTGAGATCGGCAGCAGTACTTACCGAGTGACATGTAATGCTCCCTTCTTACTTAACCATTACAACTTATATGGCTTTAGATGGGCGATAGTCTACAACTTTAACTTTGTAATTAGATCGACTGATGCCACATTGGTGCAACTACCACTATTCATGATGAGTGTATACAATTGGTCATTTACCTTGCACATGATATGGAACAAATTCTCTTTTTAGTCCTCATCGTATGAAGGGTCCAAGGTCATAGCACGTTGGACAACTAAGATCAATTGATCAAATTACTCAACAAACACATCTTCCTCAATCAAATCGGCATTTATATTAACTTCTTCTTTCACTTCTTTCTCCTTAGGTTCCACATCTGTGCTATTTACTTTGACTTCTAGGGCATCTCCCTTAATGATCATAGTCCTTTGGTTTGGACACTAAGCAACCATATATCCAACTTAGCAGTTAAAATACTTGATCTGACTCGTCTTCCTTCCAAATCCCTGTTTTTTCTCATACGTTCAAGTCAGCACATTACAGTCAGGTCGTCTCTTCAGTTTGACTTGGATATCCATCTTCCTAGTAAGCTTGGCACTTAACTGAGCTCGGTAACTTCCATAAATAGGTTGTCTTAGGTGACTAGTTCGACTCGGTGGAGGTTGGGTTAGCATTCTGTTTCTTCTTTGTCTCTCAACTCATTGGGCTATTCGTATAGCCTCATCCATCACAGTAAGTTGTTAGAGTTCCATAATGTCTTAGATATCACTCCTCAAACCAGTTAGGAACCTCAAGACTATTTGAGCTGATGGTTCCTCTACTTCATAGTGAATTACAAGCATTTGGAATTCTTGAACATACCGGTCTACAATTCGACTACCTTATTTTAGCTCTTATAACCAAGCAAATGTATCTTGTAAATAAGTTTTCGGCACAAATCTATTTCTAAGTATTCTCTTTATTTCAGACCAAGTATTAATCTCTCAGTATCCCTCTTGTTGCCTCATGACCTAAAAGTTCTTCCACTACATGGCGACTTATCCGAAGAACTCAATAGCAACAGTTCTCACTTTCTCATAACCTTTATATTGGTAATAATAAAAAACATCCTCCACCTTCTCCTTTGAATCTAAACAATCATCCATGCTTCCAAACCCATTAAAGCTTTACATGGTTAGATACTCAAGGTGCTCGAGTTCGTTATTCTTCCTCATCCTCTTCATCCAGATCTCCTAAGTCAATCCTTCTTCTCATTCGTCTACCTACTCCACCATTTCAAACTTGTCGTGCTGGATCCTAACCTCTAGTAGGTCGGGCAGCTTATGGGGTATTATATGCGGCTTTAGTAGGTCTATAAGGTAATGCATGGATAGCTTGAGTTAAATCTACAAGGAAGTTAACCACCTCATTAAGAATTTCATCCATGCTTCTCGAAGTACCTTGAGATTGTCACCCATGGTAGACAACACCACTATTGTCATCCTGAGCATCAGCATTAATACTCGAGTTTGTCATTTTTCTCCAAAAGATTCAAATCCCAAACTCTTCAATTTGATGCTACAACTAACATTATCCTTTGAAATCACACAATACACACTCCCTTCAAACTAAAAGCTCAATAACCAGCCAACACAACAACTAAATTAACATAGAAAATTGTTGTATTTCATACACCTTAAAAAAAAAAAAAAACAAAGTACAAACAGGGAACTTCAAGAACAAACTGTTACAATCTAAATGAAACCTCTACTTTGGTACCAACATGATGTATACTATAACCAAGAATAGACAAGCCAGTCGCAAGGATAGGTCTAAGCTTTGTTAGAAGGTTGAAAAGGGGGTGGTAGAAGAATTGAAATGAATGAAGACTAAGCAAATCCATGAACATCATCACAGGATATAACGCACTAATGGAACTTTTAAGGACTTACGGTACAGCTCGATATCATGCACAAGTTGGTCTGGTAAGGTTACTCGTTACCCAGCCTTGCTTAAGGGTTAAAAGAAGAGTGAGATGAGAATAAACACACAATGTTTACAAAAAGGAAGAATATCTAGCGTATTAATGATAAGTTGATCCTCTATGGCTACATATACAAAGGGTATTTATACTTGAGAATTTAGGACAACTTGCTTGAAAAGGAAAAAGACAAAAAGGGTATTATCTTAAAGATGTATTATACAAAATATACAAAGGGTAACAATGAATATTCTCGAAAAAGTAATGATTAGAATAATAGATTCTACAAATGGTCCTAGATACGTGGCAACAATGTATTGGTGGTGTTATTAGAGGATGTAAACAAAGTAGTAAGAGCTAGTTAGGTAGCTGAGCAGTAGTGCATGGCAACTCTCTTGGCCTCTCAATAAGAATGATGTTGAGTAAGTAGTCAACTTGGATATAATCGAGCAAGTGAGTGAGGTTTGGTTGCCATTAGGGCACTCTTAAAGTTGGCACACAAGTTTTGAGAGATGGGCAATCATTTAGCATAGTATAGAGAGTCGATTAGTAGTAAGGAACAAGTTGACCTCGATAAGAGTTAGTTGGAGCAAAGAATTCGCCTTGCCAGTCTCTTTAGTCCTGAAGCTTAGCTACAGTTAAATGCCAAGTAACCTAATTCCTATCAAGTTGTCTCACTAACTATCAATTGTTCATTTTTGTAGCTTTGAATGTAGTTATGGGTATGATGTTTACAGAGGAATCATTTTCTATGAATGCCCTTTTAATGGGGTAACTATTAAGAGTACTATCCACGTATAGTGGATGATTATGATTAGGATTCTCTGTACACATATCCACATCTATAAAAAAGTATCGCATTCCTATGTGTGTTGGCCATTCTTCGAACAGGTTGTACTGTGCTGTACTCCTTATATTGTCTTTTGGAGGTTTGATTGAGTACGAGTGCAACTCCTATTGCAAGCCATGAATTTTCATCAAACCCTAATAAATTAAAGAACTTCTTGAAATTAGAAGTCTTCATTAATGCAGTTACCTTTAGTTTCTACCATTGTCTCCTTTCCTTCTTATATCTCAATTTGTGGGATATCTTCATCTTCTCTCCTTAGATCATGATTGGTAGCATTCGTAGCATTCCACTGATTATCATGTGCGGGTAATGGATTGTTATAGACATTGTTATTTTTAATAATGAGTTCCCCATTACGGACCATATCATTAAATATCTTCTTTAAGGTCTTACATTCTTTAGTAGGGTAGCTTACATTCTTATTGAATTTATATAACTTAAGATCTTTCTTCTCACTTGCATTAAGTAGATGATCTACTCTTGGAAGCTTAATATTCCTATCCCATAGCCATTGATCAAGTATAGTATTTACCTTACCCATTAAGCATGGGAATGAGAGAGATGGTGTGGAGTTTCTTAGTCTTTCATCCCTTGGCTTTTTACTACCCTTAGAGCTTTCGCTATAGGCTGAGCTAATAGACATTCATTTCCCTAATCTCTTACCTTCTTCTCGTTGCCTTACAACGGAATTGTTAGTTCTTCTTGCAGTTTCGATGAGTGCAAAGAAAGAACTTTGGTTGAGTTTTTCTAGGTGAATGGCATACTCTTTAAACATTCCTTAGATGCAAATATTTACTAATTCGTCCTCATCACATACATCTTTGATATCCAGGTTACACTTTTGGAAGTGCTCTATATAATCCATCAAATATTCCTTTGGGTTTTGTCTTGTTCGTCCCATGTTAGTGATTGTAACTCTTTTTTAAGTAGAGAAGAATTTTTCTAGAAATAGCTTGCACATAGTCCCCCATGAGTCAACTAACCTTAAGAGGAGATTGACATATTAGGTATATACCTTCTCAATCAATGACTTAGAGAACTCTTTCAGTTTCAAGTCATCTTCGAGGCCATATGGCTCTAAGGTTTCAAGAAACTTTAATAAGTGTTTTTTAGCACTGCCCCTTTTTCCATTGAACAACATAAACTTAAGACTTACATAATCATTACAATATGGTTTTGCAGCAATTTGCAAATGATAAGGAAGCTTCAATTCTGGCACTCTTATGGATGACTTAGCTTGAATTTCCTTCATATATTGATCAAAGTCTTCCTTTATTATGAAGGAAGTCCTTGGGTGTAGATACTGTTGATGTTAAGCAGATACTACAGACATAGGATTTAGGGTTAGGTGGCTTGTGGATCTACCAACAACTGTACGAATGGGAACTTGAGAGGATGAAGAGCTACCCATCTAGACTATTGTACTCTTTGCTTTAAATACTAGATTTTGTCTAGTTATAGGTTATGGTGAGGGAGTTTGCTCATGCTTTCCCTAAGGTATACCCTATGTAGTAGTGGGAGGCTAGTTGTTTCAGTAGAAGAGGTAGTGCCTGTTTGCGTAGCAATAATAGAGTTTAGAGGAGCTGCTCCATGTTGTATAGTAGTAAAGGTGGCCAACCCCATCACAAGGAGAGGAAACATAGCGATTTAATGCTCTTATTATCTCTTGCATAGCTTGTGTAACTTCTGTTGCATCTTGAGGACGCTTAAGGATTGGATTATCTCTATTAGTGTCTTGAGGTGGTAGAGGTAGATCTTGCTCAATTTGTTCAACATTGGCATCTTGCTCTTGAGAGATAACTTCACTTATTGTAGCCATTTTCTTCCTAAGAGGCACCATCACTCTAATATCACATTTCATCCCTAATGGAGTCAACAAAATGTAGATGAAAGGATTTTAACTAGAGTGGTTACATGCAAGTCACCTAAGTATTGCATTGTATGTGGCTTTAGAGTAGTGACGTAGAGATGATTTTTAATGGGATGATTTGAGAGAGAATGATAAGAAGGAGGAACATGTAATTCTAGAGTCTTAAATGCATAAGTGATAGACAAAAAAACCTAGGGAGCTCAGGGCGCCTAGGGCATCAACTTTGCAATGCTTGAACAGCTGAGATCATTCTTTTGCTTGAACATTATTTAATCTTAGAGAGTATAGATTTCATAATGGAACACCGTTTCTCTAATCTCTAGAATTATTGTTAAAGAAGGAGGAATGACTAAATATTTATAAGCTCTTAAATTTGATGACATTTGTTTGATTGTCTTGACAATTAATATTAGATGAGATAGGGTTTTATTTATTTCATAATTATTTAGAATGAGTTTGCAATTGCCCAAGACTAACAACTTTTTTCATGGTGCATAAGTCTGTCTAAAAAAGGTTGAAGGCACACAGACTGGTTCAATAATTCTTATTTCAAGCTTATTAAGTCAAATTTCCTAAAATCATTCTAATGTAGATTAGATTTCTTAAGCCCTATAACCTAATTTAAGGAATAAAACTTAAATAAATAATGAGTTTAATTTAATAATTAATATAATAACTTTTAGCCTTCTACAAATATAAAAGGAATAGTTTTCTAAAAAAAATAAAAATAAAAATAAAAATAAAAGGAAATGGACTGGTTTGAGGAGTTTGGACCACTGGATTTTGTGAAATAAGCTTTCTGATGATTAAGTCAAAATATGCTGGTAATCCTCGCGTACAGGTTTTCGGAGATTAGATAAGATTGAAAAAAAAAAAAAAAAAATAGAGAAATAGATAACATCGGGTCTCCACTTGGGCATCATGTTCGGAGGAGATTCTTACAACAAGCCGAATTTTTTTTTTTAAAGGTAATGTTATATTTTCTTTTATAGTAATCGTGTTTTTTTTTTTTAATGGTAACTGTTATAAAACTTGGTGTATATACCTATCTTTTTACAGTTTTTTAATAACACTTATATTTTCTGATAATATTAAGAAAATAAAAAAAAAGAAACAAGCATCTACGTCAGCAGCTGAACAACCACTGGCGCCAGATATAATCCCAAGTTTGGGCTGCATTGAATAGCCTAGGTTGGGCTTAGGTTAATGATTGCAAATAGATGATTTGACGATGCTATACAAATTCTGTAAAGAAAAATTCATCTGCTATACTCTCTTAAATGTGCAAGCCTGGAAACTGGGAAGTGTAACATATATTATTACCATTATTATCTTGTTGACATGTAATTTTTTAATCAAATTTCCGTCTTTTCATTTGTTGTTACTGCTACTAGTACGATATGGAATAATAATAGTAGGAACTGTGGTAAATGTCATTTTTATTTTGATATATAAAACCATGGGGTATCAATTGCAAAAGCCATTTGAGGTTTGATTTTTGAAACTCTAACATGTTTTTTTCTAATTTTTTAATCTTTTCTATTTATTATTGTTACTTCACATTTTTTATATTAATTTTATAATATTTATTACGAATGAGCTGTTTATTTGTCTTAGCCTAGAAAATTTAAGAATAAAAAAAAAATATCAAAGTTTGAGTACTAAAAAAGAAAGAATCTCAAGTAGCATTTGGTTGTACAATATTTTTATTGTAGAGATTTAGAAAAAAAAAAATTTGTTTCATGTTTGATTTGTAATTTTATTTGGTGACTAAATAAAAATTGGATTCATGGACTAAATAATAAGTCCAAATTTTATTATATATACACTTTGGTATAAAAAAGAAATTCATTCAATAAAAACAAAAAATATTTTATATTCTAAAAAATATTTCTCTATGTTATAATATTAAGGTAATTAATATTATTTTTATTAAATATTACAAAAAATTATTTATTTTATAATATAAATAATTATTTTTTAATATAAATTTTGTATTTAATACTATGCAATCCAAACGTGATATAATAAACTTTTATTGTTCAATCTTCTTTTTATTTGTAATGTTCAGGTCCTTTTGTTTAATTCAATCCTTACAACCAAATATTACCTCAAACTTAAGACACTTATACTATTATTAGTATCTTAGCTTATTATTAGACTTAACCACTTCAATATAGTTATATTTTAGTTCTCTACATTTTATATTACAGACTTATCACTTCTCTCCACTTAACAATTTGTTGACATCTAGCTCACAAACTTGTTTGTTAGTTTCACATATCGAAAATGATATCATTAATTGAACTCACCCAAAAATAATCACAATCTCAAAAGCAATGGCCTTATGATGGTCTTAAAGTGAACCCAAGCCACTCAAGAAGACTTGTGGTCCCTTAGTCAAACGTTTAGAATTGCTTAGCCATATTATCACTTTACACGATGAAAATTTATCAAACTTTTGTGATGGACATCATATCAAGCTGTAGTCTTTTAGCTAGTTGTGATGTGTACTCCTAGCTAGAACATTATCACGAAGGACTTATCTCCATGATTCACCCAAAAGAGTTCCTAATTGCCCATTTTGCCTAAGTTAATGTAGGGTTATTACTATTGCTGTGGATAGTGGGGGATAAAGAAACTAAACCTGTTGGACGACAATATATTCAATATTGAAACATGCGTTGAGCCTATTAACATGATTGAATGATAATATATGAGGGTTTGAAAAAACTGTTTCCTTAGTAGAAGAAAGTTTATATTCCGTTTAACATTTAGAACTAAGATCCGATCCAAGATGAATAAATATTATGTGTGTATATATACAACATGTATACACACATATATACATATATATATATATATGTATTTACGTACACATATCAGTGTGGTTTTATAATTTAGCACTCCTCAGTTACTTTTGATTCCATATAATTGTGGAAATCCACGAGTGGGCATTCCCAAGACCTCTTTCCTTAGTTATGGTATGTAAAATTTAAATCTCGACTTGTAGAGCTGAAAGTTTAAGTTACTCATAAGGTTATTCTCATTGTATAATAAGCATCAAACTTATTACTTACTTTTTGGGGCAATTCTATTTCCTCATGCTGTCTTTTTCAAGAGAAATTTCTTTATTGATAAAGATGGTTACAATATACTTGAGTATGGATTGTCCTTAATTCTTTTTTTTTTTTGGTGATTACTAATTCTTTTTGTGTTATGAATAATGGATGTTAATGTCTTAATTTAAAAAAAAGAAAAAGAAAAAGAAATAGAGAAAAACTTGGCGAAAATAAGAAAGTTGGTCATAAGAATCATATGATAAGGTATTGTTGAAGATAACATTTACTAAATATCATGAGTTTGACTTTTTTATATAATAGAGATAAGTATACTAATTGATATATAAAATTTTGTAGTTTTTTTAGTAAACTATATAAGTTATTGATATATTGATGACACTTCAAATAAACAAATAGCTAGAATATTTTTTAAAAACTTGCTCAAAGGCAACTTTTTTTATAACATGCTCAAAATCTAGTAAAAGAAAATGTTCAAAACTATTGACTTTACAACATTAGTACCCACCGATTGGTCGTTGATTTACATACTTATAAAACTGATGACTTGGTTTGGAGCATAGACTAAAGTATTTCGTCCTTGTTCGGTTTCCTTGAAATGTTAATAACTCACTTGAATATGACCTTAATCTATATATATATATATATATATAAAAAAAACATTATCCCACCATCAACATTTGGCAAGTATTGGAACCCCTTTTTTTTTTCTTTTTCTTTTTCTTAATTATACAACTGGATAACGTCAAACTTATAAAATGCACCCTAAATACCTATTGGATCACTTTCAATTTCTAAATTATAATATAAAGTATTGGATCTAGGTGCACAAAGCAATTTATGTAGGTGTTGTAGTTTTAAAAAGTACTGGAGCTCATGGAATCGTAGGGTTAGTACAAGAGTGGATTAGTGTAGCGAGACAAAACCTAATGCTTCGTTCAAACTCTTATCCCAAAGGATAAGTGAGCGACCAGTAGCTCCCTCACAGATGGATTACTCCTTATGGCAATTTAGAGCATGGAGTGAGCGATCAAGATCAAGAGTCACATGCCAATGTTGTCAAGTAGACTAGGCATTAGATAGAGTTAGTAAGTAAATATGTAATATTCCTTAAATAGAAAAGTGACGAAATTTTAATAACTGAGGTGCTTTTTAATATAGTAGATTAGAGTTTATTAGAATCTAAAAGTTAAGCGTTCTCAAGAGGAAGTGATGAATGACCTTTTAGAAATTAAAAGTACTAAGGGATAAAATTGAATGCATATTATGTTAAAATGGATAATACCTCAATAAGAAGAGTTTCAATGATATTAAAGTAATTCATTAGCTGAAAAGTGAAGAAACTAATCGTAATAGAGGGTAAAATGTTGCAGTATGGGGAAACCTCTTGAGCCTATAAGGGAGTACATCTAAAGTCTTCCCTAACTAGTATGATCTTGAACTTGTGTAAAAATACTATCAAATACATTAGTTCTATAAAGAGGGACATATTGTGATACCCCTTAAATAAAAAATTATATAACTTTAAATATCGAGGCATTTTTTAATATAGTGGCCTAAATTTTATTGAAACTCCAATATTAAGTATATATAGGTGGGATTGATGGATAACTCTTGACACACTATTTTTGCCTACTCTAAGTTTATCTTCAATTTGAAAGAAAAAATGACAAAAAATTGAAAAATTGGAAAACACAAAAAAATTGAAACTAAGGAAAAACCTAAAAAAAAAGAAACTAAATAAGAAGAAGAACCCAAAAAAAAAAGAAGAAAATTAAAAAATCCCAAAAAATCATAATAAGCATCGCATAATGGTCCATTTGAGTCCGTTTGAGATAAAAATAATTTTCTAAGATTCAAAATAGTTTATAGAGTCAAAATAAACAAGTAATATATTTATATGAAAATTCTTATGTACTGTCTTCGTACCATGTTGATATATGTATTGTATCAAAGTTAATAGTCTTCCTAACATGCATGCTCATATATGTTGACATAATATATATATATATATATATATATATATATATATATAAAAGGCGAAGTGATGCATGGGCGTCTTTGGTTCCAGTCCAGACTTGAAAGAGAGCATAATGGTTTTTTTTTTTCTTTTTCTTTTGTTTTTTCGTTCCCTTGTTGTTCTTTTATTTTTTATTTTTTTTTAATGTAGAGCGTCTAATGTTTTAGTGAGCTGTGTTTGATAATAAACAAAAATGGGCTAGTTTGAGGAGTTTGGACCATTGGATCTTGTGAAATAAGCTTTTAGGGGATTAGATACTATTGCGTATTGTTCTTTGCAGAAATTTGGCAAGTGAGATAGGAAAAATAAATAAATAAAAATAAACAAAAAAAAATAAAATAAAGAGTACACCTAACCTCAACCTGAGCATCATGATTTTACTTAATAGGATGTCCTAGGTTGGATATAGTGTTTATTGGCATAATTAATGATTACTTTTAACTTGGGATGTTATATTTTATATTACGAATCACCACTTCTCTCCGCTTTACACTATATAGGCATCTGGCTCACAAACTTATTTAACCTTTGTTAGATTCATATTAACGATACAACTATCACATCGGTTTATAGGGCTTGGTTTATATTGAAAATGATCTCTTCAATAGAACTCATCCAAAAATAATGACAGGCTAGCAATTGGCTTATGATGGTCTTATCAACTCAAGAAGATATGTGGTACCTCAATTAAATGTTTAGAATTGGCCAACCGTATTGTCACTTAACAAGATGAAGATTTATCAAATTAGGTGGTAGTCTTCTAGCTAATTGGGATGTGTACTTCTAGCTAGTACATTATCACGAAAGACTTGTCTCCATGATTCACCCAAAAAAGTTGCGAATTGCCCATTTTTCCCAAGTTAATGTGGGGCTATTGATATAGGGAAAAAAATAAGACTAAACCTATTTGACAAGAATATCTTCAACATGGATACATTTGTTCAGTCTATCAACATGATTGAATGATAAAATATGAGGGTTTAAGAAAAATGCTCACTTAGTAGAAGTAAATTCATATTCCATTCATATTCCGTTCAACATGGAGAATTAAGGTTCAATCCAAGACGAAATTATGTGTGTATGTATGTATATATATATATATATATATTTATTGCAAATTTAATTTTAGGGAAAAATATACGTGTAAAATATGCAAACATCATCATTGATTTGCAAGTATAGACATGTAAATATGCATATATACATATATACTCATTTTACTTGTGAGTCCATATAATTAAAGGAATCCACCAACTAAGCATTACAAACAAAATTGGGTATGCCTCCATATGGACAAATTAGTCTTTACAAATGCAAGGACAGCAACAGTTAGAGGAGCAGTTAGAGATCCAAACAACAAATGGATTTTTAGATTTGCTAAAAAACTTGATAATATTGACATCCTTACAGCTGAGCTCTGGGGAGTATATTGGGGCTTAGTGCACTAGATTGAAAGAGACCTCTTATAAGTTGAAATTAGAATAGATTCATCAGCAGCATTTTATCTTTTCAATGATCATACTAATGTTAAACTTGCTTTCTATCATGTTGTTCCTGCATGCAGGGAAAAGCAATCCCGCCTCAGACAATGGACAATTAATGTTGTTCCAAGGGAGTTAAATAGTGCAGTTGATGCTATGGCTAAGTGGATGCAAGGCAAAAATTTGCAAGATGTGTTGCTGCTCTTCCCCATGTTTTTTTGTCTAAATCTGTTAAAGAATAATGTACTTTCTTATGGCCTTTCTAAGAATAGCAAGACTTCCATTACACCTGCTACTTATTTTAATACTTGTGTGGATGCAAATGATGGAGCTTCAAGCTCTACTTTGATAGTTCTTAGCTCCCATGTGAGTTAGGTTTAGAGTTTCTATTAATAATATTACTTTCTTTTACCACAATCTCTATCACCAATATGACCTGTAAAAGTGAACTCGATTGGTAAAGCTAAAAGTTTAAATAAATTCTAAGCATCAAACTTATTACTTACTTTTGGGGCAATTATATTTCCTCATCTTGTCCTTTTCCAAAGAAATTTCTTCAACAAACTAATGGATGATGGATTGTCCTTAATTCTTTTTTATGCTTTGGATGGATATTGATGTTTTAATTTGTTCTTTTTTATAGAGAGAGAGATAACCTCATGAGCATAAGGATGATGGCCATAAGATTTATATGACAAGATATTATTGAAGATAACATTTACTAAATATGATGAGTTGATATAAATAATCAATATATTGATGATATTCTCATGTTTGGCAATGTATATATATTTATTGATTATACGTCAAGGTTAAATTGATAAATATTCAAACACTTGCTTGAAGGCAAATTTTTAATAACATGTTCGATATTTAGTAAAAGAAAATGTTTCAAATGTAATGATATTATAAAGTTACTATCTATCAAAACTCTATCTTTTAGCTTCATTTGGAGTATATATTAAAACATTTCAAAATGTTAATAACTCATTTGAATATGATCTTAACTATACCCCATTATGGTCCCCCGTTGTAAAACTTGGTTTTCAACTTACTACCATAAATTTAAGATAGAACGTCACTTTTATTATACACGACACCTAAAAGGTATAGTTGAGAAAATAACGAAATAAAATTATTAAGGGAAGCTTGAGAAATAAGTTTAGTTATATAACCAGACCCTATCTACTTCGTATTGAGACGAGTTAAAGCGTTTGGTATAATTTAGGGCTTTTAGGAAAAATTGTCCGAATCGGGTAAGTTTTTAATATAAAATCATAAAAGTTAGAAGAAGAGTGATAATAAGGTTAATTTTTAGAAATAAAGTTTATATAAAATTTAACTTTAACAAAATGTATTTTTACTATGTACACTCAATAATTGTCAAAAACTCAAATTAGAGTTCAAAAATACCATGGGATCTTAGAGATAAGTTATTTAACTTATAAAAATAATATTGGAAGTTAAATAGCATGTAATGTAATTATATAATAATGCTATACGCATTATATGTACTTAGTATGTAAATATATTAATATAGTATACTAAATAATGCACAAAATTATAATAAATTAAAAAAAATAGTAAAACTACTTAGATTGATCTAGAATCGGCATGGTTTACGTCAAGACATATGGAAGAGTGTGTGAAGGTATTGGCAACAAAAAATCATGTTTAATTAGTGGGTTAACACCTAATATATTAACCAAATGACACTTGGAAAATTCCCCCCATTTCACCGCTACTTGGATATTCATAAAAAGAGTTATAAGATTAAACTTTAGTCATTTTGGAAGATTAAACTCCATGAAATCCTCTCAAAACCCCTAGTTTAGTATTTTTATAAAAAAAATAGCAAAAATAATAGGAAATATAAGTGAAATAGGGTTTTTAATGCTACACACAACCTAACATTGTAATGTTTTGATAGCTAAAGATTGGCATCAAGAATAGTTCGGCCAACCACCCCACTCTAGCCAAACGTGACTGAAGCTTTGGCGGCAACATAATGTTAATTTTAGTCCTTAAGCTATTTTATTTTACTAAAAATACCAAATGATGCTAGAAAATTATGAAACTTAGTTTTCTTGAGTATTTTTACATGTAAAGTCAGAATATTATCCTAAAATTTTGAAATTATAAGTGCTTATATAAGTTTCTTAAGAAAATGCCATGCTCCAACAAATTTTGTATTAATTCTTAAAAATACTAAACAATATTGTTTTAGGCTAATTTTTTGTAGACATATTAGGTTAAACACAACCTGATTGACATTGTAGTGTTTTGATGATTGAATATTGGTATCAAGGGTAGTCTAGCCAGCTACCCCTCTCCAAGCAAAGGTGACTAAAGCTTTGACGATACCATAATGTTAATTTTAGTATTTAAACAATTTATTTTACTAAAAATATTAAATGATATTAAAAAATTAGAAAATTTGGTTTTCTTGAATATTTTTACATGAAAAGTTAGAATATTATCCTAAAATTTTGAAATTATAAGTATTTATATAAGTATTTTAAGAAACTACCATGTTTTAACAAATTTTGTATTAATTTTTAAAAATAGTAAACAATGTTGATTTAGGCTAACTTTAGGTTGACACATTCCTTATATGATATATTTAATTTAAATAAAAATAATTTTTGATGAACTGTAGGTTTGGTATTATTAAATTTATTTTGTAAGATCTACCATATTTTTCTTATTGAGGAAATAATAAGTTTTTAATGAATCTAATTTGTAGAGTTTTGTTATAATTTTGAAAGTATTTATTTTGGGTCTTATAATTTTATTTGATTATTTACCTAATTTAAGCTAATATTTAGCAAAATTGAGCTTAAAATTGATAGTTTGGAAACTATTATATATCATACCCACCCTGTTGCACCCCCTCCCCCTGAAAAATAAATAAATAAATAAATAAACTATCCCCCATTAATTTATCCCCCTTTGTAACATAACTAGTCATTGAACATGGAGAGAAAAGATTTTCAATTATTAATAGAAACAAAAAAAAAATTATTAGCATCCTTCATAAACTTTTAGAAGTACTAGAACATATTTCCTTTTTTCTTTCTTTTTAGTATAGAACTGGACCCCATCAAACCCATACAAAATACCCTAACTAACCGAAGGATCACTTCATTTCTAAATAACAAACATTATGAATACTCGATTTATTTTAACAATATGTGGAGCAAATGAGTTGGTCCGATCCAAGTGCACATAGTGAAAGCAATTTAAGTTACTGTTGTGGTTTCAAAAGGTGTTAGAGCTCATGGAGTTGGTGCAAAAGTAGATGAGAGTAAAACTTAGTGTAATAAGTTGAGATCTAATGTTTCTTTTACACTTGTAACCTAAATAGTTGGTAAGCAAGTGGCTAATGGCCAATAGCATGCTAGTAAGCAAATTACCCATGATGATTTAGAGCATAGACTAAGTGAGTAAAGTTAGGAGTTGCTTGACTAAGTTGGCAAGCAAAAACAAGCATTTGATAAACCTAGTAAGTCAAATGGGTTAGCTAGTGGTGAATCATCCCTCGCATGATGTGTGCCATTTTTCTTTGTTCATTACCTTTTTTGGAAAGATCTCACTCATGGCTTAAGTAAGGATTATAAACAAACTTGTATTAAGATTTATACATACATAGGGTCCATTTTGCATCAAAAATATTTTGTAATACTTGTAACCCTAGCCTATTAACTTTAAGGCTTCCACTTAGTTACATTGAGTAGGAATATATTAATTATAAGATTCGAGTAAAGTAGAGTACTTCTAATATTAGGATTATTATTGTTGGCTCTTGATTAGGTCCTTGATTATCTTGAAGAGAGAGCTATGCTAAAGTACAACAATCAATATGATTTGCAAAATGAAATATACAAAGAGGAACCAAAGTTGTCTTTGGTAAGGAGTTGGTCTAAGAGCTAAAATAAATTAAGAGTTAAAGAGTATTAACTAGGTGGAAAAAGGGGGAAAGGATCTAGATCCATTACTAGAGAGGCATGATGGTGTATTTAAATGGGTTGTCACCTTATTGAAATAAAAAAACTTATATGGTCATCATTAATAATGCGAATCTAACATATATATTCTATAATAATTTTGTGCCATTTTGTATATGAATTTGTTTAATTTCATAGTAATTAAGAGCTTACTCAATTTAATTTTTAATTTTCAAGGACTATGGGACATATTCGATGAACTTTTGAAGGATTTATTGAGTTTTGAAGCTTATGGAACAAAAGCATTGATAAAAGATTTAAAGTAGAAGGATTTCAAGTGAGAAGCAAAGTCTAATGAAAAACATGGCTGAAGGCTACAGCTATGGTCTATGGCCATGCACTCCTCTTCATTAATTTCCATCAATTTTTTTAAGATTTTAGATTAAGTAGGAGTATACACTTAAGGTCCATTCTCATGTACCTTAACTATGGACATGTAATGAATTATGAATCTTCCATTTTTGTTAGGTTTTCTTTGTAAATTTAAGTCTAACCATTATAAATGAATGGCTAGGCTTAGATTTGCAAAGACAACCCCTCTTGAGTAAGAGCCAGTAGGGTAAATAATTACAGGTGCTTCTTTAAGCTTTTCTTTTATTTTGTTATTATGTCTTTGTTCTAATTTTCTTACTAAATTGTTATTAAACGCTATGTTCTAGGATGATTTTTTATTATTGATAATGCAATTTGATATATGATATTTGTATATTATAATCTAATTGTATTGCGCATATTATCATATTTAATTCAATATATTGGTGATTGAATTATTGTTACAGTCTATTGTAGAGTTCACGAAAGCTTGCAATATGACTAATTAATATAATTAGACAAAACTAACTAACAAAAATGTTTAGTAGTTCGGTTTTTCAAGATTATGGTAACCTAATAGTGGGATTTAAAGGTTTTATGCGATTTTACCATGCTCTATTTTTTATTTTAAAAACATGTTGATTGTTAAACACATCGCTCACAAGAATTCCTCAAGCTCCACTCCTTTATAACCTTACTGCCATTTTAGGAATCTTGGTAAAGGAAGAGATATACCCTGTTGTTAAAGAAGGAATTTTGTCAAACATCATATTTAAGTTGGGAACCACTTATTTAAGCTAGCTCTGATGCTAAAGTAAGACAGCTAATTGAATTTAGTGGATGGGACAAGTTGTTGATGATTAATGAGCTAGTTTATGAAGAATCTATGTTAGAAGTACTCAACATCTTGAGGTTAACATATCATACTATTAAGAATTGTAGGGAGAATACTTTATATTTTAGGTGTAATGGTCATGATGTGACCATATCATTTGATAAGCTACTTGTTCGTATGAGTATCTATTCTTCAGATTGTGTCCGAACACAAGAGTATAGGAAGCTACCCTATAAGTTGTGTCAAGGAATTTTTAAGTCTTTTGTATAGGTTGATTTGACTAATAAAGGAGGAGCTTACGACTTAAGGAGGTCTAAAGTCTCTAAGCTGAGAGATCCCAGCTCTTAGATTGATTCATTATATACTGGTTAAAGGCTTTATAAGAAGGAAAAATAGTTAGGAGTAGTGACTAAAGGGATATCATATACTTATATAGCATAGCTAAACGATGCCCTTTAAATCTAGGTATTAGGATGTCTTTCTTTCTTAGGAGCTAAGTTACCATGGGTTGTTTGAGTTTCATTTTTGCAGGTCCCTTTATCATTAAGTTAGTGAAAAATATCCTTGTTTTCGTGAACTCCTTCTTTTGTAGGTATTGAAACCACTAGCCCCACTAAGCTATGAATTGATTTGAGCCATAAGACTTTCTTCAGCACTTGAGGGTCCACTCTTTAAGCCTAACTATATAGGCTACATCTTCATTAACTTGGTTGTGATCTGGTTCATCTTCTTTAGTATTTGGTATGGTTAAGAGGATGATGAAGAAAATACTAAAGAAATAAAGGATCTTGACACATAAGCTAGATCGTGCTGAGGCAAGGATAGATGTACTCTTTTCCCACTACAGAATCCAACCACTACAATCACCACTCGTGCAAATGCTCGAGTCGGATGAGGAGGCAGAAGGGGAAGAAATTAAGGAGGAAGGAAAAGATGAAGAGGAAGAGGATGAGGTTGAGGACATAGATGATGAGTGATTTTCTTTTGCATATTTATTTTATTTTAGAAGACTTAGTTTTATTTTTCTTATTCGAATGACTCTACTTAACTAACTTATTTACTATTGCTTTTACCTTAAATAACTGCTTAACATTTTCTAGTTGGTAATTTTTGCTAGATGCTAATATTTCAAAACTTGAATCAATAATTACTTTATCTTGTTAACTTCTTTTCATTTTATAGTCAGTTTGTTTTATTAGATACAAAAAAAAAAAACCTTAAGCTTAATCAAACCAATGGAATTTGGATCCTAGACCTTTAAAATTTTTCAATGATCAATATAAAAATCAATGAAGTCTTGATTCTTTTTCTTTTTATTTTTCTTGCACTTTTATTTTGAATTGCATTATTATAATATACATTGAGGGCAATGTATAACTTAAATATGAAAGGAAATGATAGATTATGTATGTTAATAATTAAGATATTCACTTAAGCTTTCGAATTTTTCGTGGAATAGAAATCTTAGAAATTTTCATCCTTTATATACTGAGCAAGAAATTTTTTTTTCAAATTTGCTCCAACATCCTTTATGACTTTAGGACACTTTGCTGAATTTAAATAATTAAATCCCTATGATTCAAAATTTTCTATTACTTAAAGTTTAGACTTAGACTTAAGATTGGGATAGATATAGATGGATTAAGAACTAATTATTTTGATTTATAAACCTAATTCTAGAGGATAATTATTTATCCCTTTTTTTCAAAAATTTTTAGATAGGATAAATAAAGGAGATTTTTCATTTGAAAAATCAAAATAATTGGAGATATTAATTGAATTAAGAAAAAAAAAATTGTTAAGAATTAGTAAGGATCATCTTGGTCCATTAGAAGAGTAAAACTTTTTTTCATTGCCAATTGCAAAGAGAAATTTAATTAAAGTTGTGAAGGATCGACGTCGATCCTTAAAAGAGCGAGGTGCTTTCTCGCTAATAATTGTTAAATGGACAAATGGTAAATTAATACAAATTGACCTTGGTATGTCAAAAGAGTGAGGTTCTTTCTCAATACTAATCAACTTTGGTAAAGAAATTAGTTAAGTTAAAATCCTCCTAATGAAAATTGAAGGAAGTAGCAACAAGATGATGAGTTAATATAACTTGCATGGTAGTGAACCCCACCTCATCAATTTCCATCTAATTTTTGAAGATTACAGATTAAGTACATGTATATGCCTAAGCTTTAAGCCCATGTACCTTGCCCATGGACATGCAACGAATAATGAATTTTCTATTTTTGTTAGGTTTTCTTTGTAAATCTAGTCCAACTAATATAAATAAATACCTAAGCTTAGGTTTGCAGGGAGAGCTCCCTTTAAGTAAGAGTCCATAAGGTAAAGAATTACAGAGGCTTCTCTAGTCTTTTCTTTTCTTTTATTATTATGTTTTTGTTCTAATTTTCTTAGTAAATTGTTATTGAGCCCTATGTTCTAGGGTGACTATTTATTATTGATAATGAAATTCAATCTATGATATTTGTATACTATGATCTAATTTATTTTGCTTATTATTGTCTTTAATTTAATATATTATTAATTGAATTGTTACTAAAGATTATTGTAGAGTTCGTTAGAGCATGCAATATAACTAATTGATACAATTAAACAAAAATAGTTAACTAAAACGTTTAGTAATTTGGTTTTTCCAAATTAGGATAACCTAATAATGGGATTCGAGAGTTTGATGTGATTCTGTGACGCTTTGTTTAGAAGCAATTCGGGTAGAAAGGGTCTCAAGATTAGGATCTAGCTAGTAATAGGAATCCCCATGGTTTAATAATACAATTGAGATTAAATAAGTTACTCAGAACTAGATAGTAAATAGCAATAAAGATTTACTAAGGAAAATGTCTTTTCTTTTAATTTAATTGAATTGTTCTTATTTTATTTTTGTTCTTATTTCTTTTTATTTTAATTAATTGTTATCATATCTTTACTTTCCCATCTTTAATTATTCAATTAAATCTTATGTAGTAAAAGTTGGTTAATTAGAATAATTTAGGGATACAATTGCTAATTAATTAGACATTACTCCAATATATGGTTCATCATGGGATTGACACTTGAACTCTATATGAATCTATATTATAACTTAATTAGGTGCACTTGCCTATGTTATAAGTTGCACACATTCTAGGAATCAATCTTAATGCCTTAGATGATTCTAGAATTAGGCTATTATAATTGTCATTGGCTTACATGAAATGCCTTTATTATGAAGGGAAATTCTACCATATCATGACTTGGTGATATGTGTTGCCACAAGGTCAGGCCTAAAATCACATGCAACACTTGCCCTTACTCTAATGTTGATGAGTCAATGGCATAAGTATTTAAAGTATAAGAGATATTGTGTAGTTGGGATTGAATGATTTGAGTAATTTTAATGATATGTTTATCGAAGTTGCTAAGCTATAGGTCTAAGTGACCGTTTAAAGATTAAACATGCTTGAATCTTGGCACTCAGGCCTAGGTTGAGGTGTGTTCATGTTTATACCTTGCATATTCTAGCGAGGCATACATGTTGATCGCTTGAAGATTGTAGAGATTTGCTATGAGAGAGTCTTAAGTGTTTTAGTTCTAGTGAACTCCAAGCATTGATTTGTTCTCAGTTTACTTCTCTAAGCGATTAGACCTATATAAGGACGTTTTTTTCAATCATTGAGGTTGGTTCATCTAAGCCTCACTACATCCTTAAAATAGGCTAGGTGAGAGGTGTATTAGGTATGTCTCATTGTGATTGTTATACTTCCTCTTCAGCTATTATTCAATATAATTAATTTTGTGTTATCTCACATGTGCAAAAGTATGCAATTCAGTTCACTCGACATACATTATTTATGCAGTTAATGTAGGGCATATGTCATTCAATTGCTAGGTGTAATCAATTTAGGGAAGTAACCACATGAGCGATCCCATTCGTTGATTTTGAGAATTGTTAAACTAATGGTATAGAGGATTTCCGAGTTTTTGCTAGGATTCATGGTTTTTCCAAAAGTGTAAACTACTACTCTTAACTCCCTTATTACAAAAAGGGGTTCACAACTTCTTACTATTTCCTCCCAAAGACTTGTGATCTTCCTTGTAAGTGTTGTTTTAGAGAGAGAAGAGAGTTATCTTCTTCATTCCCTTTGAATCGTTTTTTGCATTTTAGTTTGGTAAGATATCAAGAGATGAATCAAGTTCTTTTAAAGATTAGGTACCTTGTCCAAAAAAGAGGCAATTATGGTATCACGGATGATATAGTATTTAGGTGCCTATAGGCTAATTAGTGCAACAAAGAGCTTATTTATATTCTTTTTAGCTATAGGCCGTTGCACTTGTAGGCATTTTAAGGCAACTATGGGCCATGTTGGTATAAAGGTAGTTTTCTAGTTAGGTACGAGGAGTAGTTAGTTAAGCCGATGATAAGCGATTTGGGTTTATAACTGCTAGTACTACTTTTATGTTTCAATTTCGACAATGCAATAGTTAAATACATTCATCAATCCTTGATGCCTTTGTGTAAGGTTAGATCCCTAATTTCACTTATTTCCTAGGGTCATGAGCACTTCTTAATTTTCCCACTTAATAATAAAAATAAATTATTTGTGTATGGCATTAGAATAGGAACGTGAACATGTGGTATGATGGTTATGTTATGGTTATGGTTGCTAATTTTACTGGATTCTTTAGAGCTCATTCTTTTATTTTTCATAGATGACTACAAATGTTGCACCCCTTGTTAGAGATGATGAGGAATCAGACAATTAGAAACTTATGTTACTATTGATTGATGTATTAGTCCATAGAAATAATAAGTTTTGAGTGATTGAATTTTAAAATTTTTAGTTTCTATAGTAGACCTTTTTGGATAGGCCATTATTGAGTTGTGTTGGGGGTCCTTCGAGCCTTTGTATTTGTTGAGTATTGAGAAACTTTATTATAATATCTAGAATTGATGTATGGTGGATATTGAGAAGTGTAATTTAGATTTAATTTGCAAAGTAAATTCTTAAACAACAATTTTCTTAAACTTAATAGCAATTTCTAAAATATAAAAAGTGGCTACAAACCCATTTTCTAATTTAGTAAGCCTTATATGTAATGCTCTTGAGTATCACATGTGGCAAATTCGCATTTCCAAATTTGAGGCATGACAATAATATTTTGGAAGTATAAATAACAGTGGCAGTTAATGAAAGTAAAAATATAAAAAAAAATTCTTAACGTTTCACGTTTTTATGAATTGGTCCTTAATGTTTTATTTAGTTCACTTTAATACTTAACATTTTCAAGTTATATTAAATAAGTCATTCCGTTAAATATTGGATTAAATTTTTTATTACTGTGGACACATATCGGCATATAATTAATCTATGCATGTATAAAAAAGTCTGTCAACATTTACTTATATATAGAAATTAGTCTTACTTTTTATTTAGTCTATTTTAGTTCTCAACGTATCCATACATCATGGAAAAACAAATGAAAGATTTTTTTTTATAAATTTATTAAAACGATTAAGGATTAAAATGGACTAAATAAAATTTTAATAACTGATTCTATATATAAGTAAATCGTTAAAGACTTTTTTTATAATTTTCCCTTAATAAAAACATTATTGTCAGGTATTGGGTTGATGTAATGAAGACTTGATAGGCTACTTATATTCTAATTGTAGTTATTAGTCTTACATATACAATAAATTGGAAGTTTGATTTGTTAATCAATTTGTTTTATTATATAATTAGTCAATAATGAATATTATCAATTTGAGTTGGTATTGAATCTCGTGATTTTGTCATATGTCAACAAGGATAGAAAATGATTTTAGGACATAACTATTTATATATATCAATGTACATCTTAGTTAGTGTTCTCCTTCGCTAAATGTACCCACTTTTTCTTCAGGATTTATTAGATACATTTGCAAAATTATTGCATGCAGGAAGTCGGTATATATCATATCTTAAATGACCATGTGGTAATATCTATCAATGCTAAGTTGATGAAGATCCAATAAAAAAACAAGCAACTTAGCAATGTGCACATACATTATCTAAGAAGATATATACTTATTATTTCAAATATGATGTATTCCATCTTATACATACAACAGAATTTATATGTTAATAGATACAATGGCAACGCTTTCTAATGCCTAGTAGAAAGGTAATTTTCAAATTCTTGATGTTAAGTGCACTTTACATGAGGCTAAAACAACAAACTTTTTACCATTATTGTGACGTATTATTCAAAAGTCAACTATCACTTTATAAAAAAAATTAAAATTACAATATGCAACTTTTGTAATTTTGTTATCACCAAAAGTTGATTGCATAAAAATATTTAAATAAGAAATTAAAGTGGACTAAAAATGAAATAACACTATATAAATATAACTATTGTATGATTGCTTTTTATGATGACTTTTCAAAATTGCCTCATTAGTAATATTACCAAGAAAAAAAAATAGTATCATTTCCTAATAAGTGATTAGGAAGTTAGTAGTTCAATAATCCATATTCATTTTGCAATATTATTTTTTAAAAGGGTTGATTATAAATATATGACTTGTGTTTTGGTTGTTTTAGAAAGACATGACCTATGATATTTTTTATAACAAATACATGACTTGTATTTTTTAAGTTTTGTGCAATGCATACATAGGGGACACATGGCATATTGTTAGTGGTAGATGAAAATATTAAATAATTTTAAATTAATAATAAAATTAAAAATAAAAAAAATACATAAATTAAAAGAAGAAGTAGGGAAAAAATGAAAAAAAGAAGAAGAAGAAACTTAAAAATGGAAAAAAGAAAAAGTTTCCGATTCCTCTAGTGAAGCTACGCAATGGAGATCAATATTTGTTAATAAACAAAATATGTGATCACCATGTTGACGAAAGTTAAGATCATGCAAGTTTATGGGATACGAAGTTGCCACCATCGCCAGAGAAGGAGGACGAAGTTGAAGAACAAGGTTCATCAATCGGAGTTTCTAGTTGGTGTCTTGTCTGTTTTCAGATTCTCCAACAGTGCTCGTCGATGTTCGTAGACTACAATCGGAGTGGTGTTTGTACAACAAAGTTGTGCTTATATATTTCCAAGGTGATTTGAAACTTTCTTCAAACAAGATTCCGATTGAAACCCTGGGAACAAAATCTTGGCTTGAAAGTTTATTGAAGCTTATCATTGATAGTGAAAGCCGTCAAGTTTCGAAAAGTGTTGACGCTCAAGCGACCAAAAGAAAAATGGTGAATAAAGAAATTAATAATAATTAAAATGTACAACTCTGGATGCATACTTGTTGTGGCTTGCTTTCTAATTTTTTTTTCTGTTTTTCCTCTTTTTAATTTAATTTATGCATATCTTTTTTGAACTTTTAATGATATTATCAATTTAAAATTATTCAATATCAATATCTACCACTAACAATATGACACGTGTCCCTTATATATGTGTTACACAAAATTTAAAATTATAGGGTCATGTATTTGTCGGAAAAAAAAAAGAAGATTTGAATCCTCTCCACTTACCCATTTCTAAATTTACAAATAAATGATTAAGATTATTAAGATTTTTGAAATATCATGTGAGATAATCATGACATTATCATATTTTTTATAATATCAACTATTGATTATATATGTTCATATTTTAAAAGTTAAATTAAAGAAAATTGAGAATGGTAAATAAAGAGGATCCATTTCTTAGAAAAAATAACATATGTTGCTTCTTTGCAAAAAGACCAAAACACAAGTCATCTATTTGTAATTTACCCTTTGTAAAACATAGCATGTCTAGTCATATGATTTTTGTTATATATATAATAATATTTATGTGATAAAATAAAAATATTTACAATATTAACAATGTAAATTTTATTTATTAAATAATACTAATAAATATATATATCTTTTTTGGAGAATTTATTTAGTTAATTAAATTTTTAATGAATGAAATTTCACATCATTTTTTTTTGTGAAAAATGTTAAACAAAAAATGCAAAAACAAAATGTCATTCAAACAACATGCAAAAAATACCACTTGAAAAAAATTAAATAAAATGACTATAGTAGAAATTTAAACCTATGACCTTATAGTTGCAAGGTTCTACATTGGACCCCTCTAAATATACATACTTGATTCTTTTTTAATAAATTTTAGAAAAATAACTTTTTTCTTCCAAAGCCTTTTTTTTTTTTTTTGAACGATAATCATTCATGTGTTTGTCAAAATTATTGGTAGGCAAAAAAAATAAAACAAATCAAATCATTTTGAAAAATAAAGTAAATTTTACTCATGATTGAAAAAAAGCTTTTATTCTAAAGTAGTAACTAAAAGGAACTTTTATTTATATATACTGAATTGTATATCTATTTAAATTTTAGGATCATAAGGTAATCAAATACCCATGTAAACCAACTCAATATTTATACCATATACACTAGCCTTGCCAATAGTAATCAATGTACATTTAAAATTACCTTAATTGCATAATAATTGGTCTCATAAACTTCTTAATAAGTTAGAATATTGTATTTATTTATTTTATTTTCACGTGTTCTATTAATGTAATGCCACTTATAATTTTCCTATTGGATAGTTCTGTTATTTTATTATAAGCTATAGCTATTAGTATAAATACCTTGTTGTACTTTATAGATTAATTGAACTTTACTTTCTAAACTACTCTATACTCTACGAGCTTATTAAATATGAACATGGATTCTTCTCCAGATGAGATCTATAGCATATTTCCTTGTGTTATCAGAGTAGGTATCATCTAGACTTTATTAATTTCAATCTCATAGTATCGTCTATTTAGTGGTCCTTAGGCACTTGTTGGATTTGTATATGACACTTCGACAGTAAAACGTGAATAATGATTTGGAATTTATAATCAGTCATCCATATTACTATCACGCCCCGAAGCGGTAGAGTCGTATCAGCCTCACCGTGTAAACCATCCTAAGATAGAAGTTGGACTTACAACCGCTATTTTAGACCTGATCTACACAAGGCGTCCATGATTAACCCGCTTTGAAGTAAACAGTTTGTAATTTAAATAAATCATTTACCTAAGAAAGTGAGGAAATATACATATACACTATAATTCAATTATTTCTATTAAAGTTTACAATAATTCTCCATAACATATTTCCTAGTTATACATTATTCAAAAATGAAAAGTAATAAAATATGTGTTGATTCTTCAATGTTTTTCCTCACTCCTCAGGAACCAGCAGTTGCTAACTTCAGAGTAGTTGTTTGCCACTTCTTAGTCAGTATCTACATGACGTCTATAGAGATGTGAGCAACCACATCTCAGTAAGTTAGGATGGAGGACTTAAAACTATACCACAAACACAACAGGGTTTTCAATCAATTTATTAGGTGCAATGCATATGCAAGCAAATGTCATCGCACAACGTTGTTCGGCCCGTCATGAGATTAGAGAAATTTTTCCCACTCTAATCCGGGTTGAGGAGTTGCTATTAATGCAACAGCTCACGACCAAACCCAAGCTTGTGCAATGGAAACCTATCTCCTCCCGTGACTACCTTCAAACCATTGACTTCACTTTCACCGCGACCTCCTCTCTTGTCACTTAGTTCGGCTAAGGATGAAGAAGGGACCAATTGCAATCCTGTACTATCCCTTTCGAAGGGGTCGGTATTTGGCCGGAGAGTCCTAAGTTCCCTTAATGGGTTGCCATGTATGTTCGATTATGATTACTGGTCGTATATTTGATTAAGTCCAGTTTAGGGTGATTAATCATTTCATACAAATCATACAATCACCCATAATCAAGCACATGCATACATCTAATTATCTAATAAGCACAATTAAGCTTAATCTTAATCCTCCAAAATACAGCATCGTATTAATCCTAACTTACCTCGACTCCTCGCTCACTCATTCGAGATCCGACTTGCTTAAGCCATCACCGATCATCCCTATGACACAAATGTGGTTTTAGTTTTCATATAATGATTATAGATTTATTTTCTCCTATAACGCTTATTGTTATGTTTTATTTAGGGTTTAATATTCTAGGTTTAGGGTTAGGTTCAGGTTCAGGTTTAATTTCCGCATCGATTTCTAAATTAAGTTCTAATTTGATTTCTAAGTAGTGTTTTATACTCTAACCCTAGAAATTCGTTTCAACTCATAATGTGAAATTAATCACGTTACTTCTCGATTTTCTAAATACCATCATTACCTCTAATTAGTATTTTATTTTACCCGGTACACTTAAATCCGTATTAGTATATCAAATTCACTCCCAATGTGAGAAATTTTTACATTTTTCATATAATTACATAAATTCAAGTCTTCCATTGGTTTTATTATATATTCCTATTATTTATATAATATCAATTTTTATCTAATATTTTATGCTTATTATAGTTCCAATAATTACATATTATGTATTATTACCTATTATGTATATAATACACTTCTAATATTTCTATCACTCTAATTATCATCTCTAAACATCAATTATCATTTCAAAATATCTAAATTCATCCTAAATCAAATTTTACTACTAATTACCCTAATTTACAAAATTAACTTAAAATTTACTATTTTTCCCTATTACTCATTTACTACATAATTAAGCTAATAATTACATCTAACACTTTAAATACTACAAGTATCATACTCCATCAGATTTCAACATCCTAAAACATACTTATTCACTAAATCAGTAATTAACTATTTAATTACTTAATTAACCCTAAATTACCCATTTTATGCTTCATTTTAGGGCCTAAAAATTATCTAAAATTTTCAAAATTTGATTTTTGAAAACGGGCTTCATAGCACTGTTCTATATCATCTAAGTAATCTACACAAAAATTTTAGGCTCGAAACTACGCTCCTAAAGTCATTTATTTCAAAACCGAAATATGCTCGGGTTTGTACTATTTCTTAAGGGCCATATATTACAAGACATATTTTCATCAAAATAATATTTTTCCTAAAAACAACATACAAAAATATTCTAGAATAAAAAAATTCATAATTTTCTAAGAATATTTACTATTTTTAACAAAATTACATAAAATCGGGCTAAAAATCGGACTAACCAATCTGGGTGGCTCCGGCCACTACCGGCTGCCGTGGCCTTGTCGGCTGGCCTGGGCACTACCACCACCACATGGTGGTGGTGGCCATTTACTCCCAGTTGCTCGTCTAGTGTAGGTTCCCATTGAAGGCTCTAATTGTACAGTTTTTCTTTTCTTTTTTTGTTTTCTAGATTTTCTCTTAAATTTTTGAGTCTCTAGATTTTTTTTTTCTGATTCCACACTGTTCAAATGAGTTCTGAAAATGTTTCCCCTATTTATAGACAATTTTAGTAATTAATATACATTAATTAGACATGACTTTGCCCAATTTCCTTGATTTTTGGCTTTTGTGTTGTCTAATTTTAATTGGTTAATTTTTATTTTGTAGATCCTGACCTACCACGACTAGATTTGGATCATTCTATCCTCTTCTGATTTTTTTCTGATTTTTCCATGATTAATTTATAATTTTCTTTAATTATTTACTTAGTTTTTGGTCAATTTAGGTAATTTTGCGTATTTTTATCTACACATAAATACATGTGGGGTACATGTGAACATTCCTAATTATTATTTTGGTCATTCTAAAATTTTTAGTATACATATAATCTATCTCTAATAATTTATTAGTTATTAGATTACACTTTTTACCTTTTCGGTAATTAGTACTTATTATGCTTAAAATTTGGAAATTTTATAATTTTCTATTTATTTACTTATTTTCTTAAATTCAAGTTTACGGAGTCATTTTTACTAATATTTTTAGCTTTACTTTATAATTTAGGTTCGATCAAGTCTTTCAACTAATCGAAACCTCGAATGGTTAGTTGTAGAGCTTACAATTACCTTTTTGGATCAAATAATCTAAGAATGACTATATGTAACATCATTTTTAATAGAAACAATTATATTCCTTAAAGCAAATCCATGAAATTAAGGTTAGGCACAAAAGTAAAATCAGGTTTTATTGATGGATCTATATAAAGGCTTGTTAATGATTCAAACAATTTGAATATGTTGATTACATGGTTAGGTGTTGGTTGTTGAATTCGATAAATAGTGATCCTATACAAAAATTTTTGTATGTACAATTTGCATTCATGTTGTAGAAAGAGGTTAAAGAATAGTATGGTGTTGAGAGTGATCCTTTAATTTTTCAACTCCAACATGAGATAAGTAATATCAGGCAAGGCAATCAGTTTGTAAATGTGTATAATAGATTACTCAAGTGTTGGAATGAACTTGATGAGTTGTATTCATTTCCAAGTTACGAATATAAAAGAATGGAATATTGGACTTATGATTTTAAGGAGAAGATTCTTGAAGATGAATCACACTTGAGACTAATACAATTTTTTATGGTGCGTAGTAAGGGTTATGAGAGTATTTGGAACCAAATTCTCTCTATGGAGCCCTAGCCATCTATTAATAGAGCTTATTATTTGGTTCAATGAGTAGAGAAACAAAGACAAATTTCAAGTGCTTTAGGTTTAAACTTGGATATGGTAGCTTTTTACTCTAATAATTTTTTTGCTACTAAGAGCAAAAGGAATAAAAAAAGGTCTGTTCTTGCAAGCATTGTAAAATGAAACAACATTTGGTTAATAATTGCTTTCGACTTATTGGTTACTTGTAGTGCTACAAAGGGAAAAAGGTTAGGTCAAAAGGCAAAAGTAGTTCGGTGTCATTATCTATAGGCCAATAGTAGAATTCTAGTTCTCTCGAGACTACTTTTGATGAAGATTTTAGTAGTATTCAAGCTTTTACAGGAAATAAAATTTTATGGAAGGGTTACATTATGATGTAAGGAAGTTTTTGTGAGAAAAAGATGCTACTGTTTCAAGCTCGAGTGTTGTCCATTGTACGGTTAATTGTGCAGGTACTATAACTTTTGTTTCTTCCTCTTTATTAGTTGTAAATAATTGTTTGGTAACACAGATTATTAACACTAGAGCAAATCACCTGACACCTTTCCTTGAATTACTACATGATGTTAAAACAATTAGTAAACCAATACCAATACGATTACCTGATGGCAATATTCTATATGCCAACCAAGTTGGGAAAGCCTATATTAGCCCACTTTTGGCACTATAAAATGTTCTCTTTGTTCCAAAGTTCACTCATAATCTAATATCAATAAATAGACTCGTTTCCTTCCAACCTCTACGAGTAATTTTTAACTCCTATTCATGTACCTTATAGGACTTGACCTCTTGGAAGATTGTTTCAATAGCTAAAGCTAAGGGTAGACTTTATCTTCTACATATTGATGGTTTTTTAGCTATGCCTTCTATTTCTATTGATTCTTTTGCTAGTACTTTGTCTTATTCTATTGACGACACAAATAAATAAGATGTAATGCTTTTACATCATAGATTAGGGCATACATTTTTTTCTAAGTTACAACATATTGGAATTTTTAAGAACTTACCTTCTAAAAATTTCTAGTGTAATACTTTTCAAGAGGCTAAATTTCATCATTTACCTTTCCATGTTAGTTCAAGTGTTTCTTCTCATGCATTTGAACTTCTTCATGTTGATTGTTAGGGTCCATATCATGTTGCTTCTTTGTGTGGTGCAAATTACTTTCTCACCATAGTTGATGATTTTTCAAGGTTATCCTAAAACTATCTGATCAATCATAAAAGCTAAACATCCTACATTCTTGATCAATTCTATAAATACGTTCACAATTATATCTCTATTACGTTTAAGTTGATAAGGATTGATAATAGGGGTGACTTTGTTTCTCATCATTGTCAAGAAATGTTTCATGACCTTGGGATTGTACACAAAAAAAAAGTTTACCATACACACCACAACAAAATGGTTGAGCAGAGGGGAAACACATACATCTTTTAGAGACTTCAAGAGCTTTTAGAATTGAAGCTAATTTACTTAAAGAATTTTGGGGAGAGTGTATCCTTATAGCTACCTATCTTATCAATTTGATGCTTATGGTTAAATCTTTCATGGAAGTCCCCTCATGAAATTTTGTTCCAAAAAGTACTAGATTATAGCAAGCTCCGAGTCTTTAGATGTTTGTGTTACATTACTAATATGGGTCCTCGTAGAGATAAGCTTGATTCCAAGGGAACTAAGTATGTATTTCTTGGATATGTTTATGCTCACAAATGGTATAAGGAGTATGATTTATCAAAAAAAAAAAAAAGTGCTTTGTAGTAGAGATGTAGTGTTTTTTGCGAGCATATTTCCATTTAAAGATTAGTCCTTTATCATTTTAAATTACGGTTCTACTATCCTTTCTCACACACAACTTCCTTCCATATCCTTTGAAACTCCTATTGCTATTCTTCCTTTTAATTAGAATTGTACAATGCTTACATCTCTTTCTATTCCACACTCAAACACATAAATTTTTGCTATATACCCTTCATTTCATTCCTATCGATTAGAAAGAGTAAGAAAGGCCCCCGCTTGGTTGTTAGACTTCGTTACTTTTGTTCATACTAATGCTAATGTTGTTGCTTCATTTCCAAATGCTATTAAATACCCTTTATTTGATAAAGCCATGTTTTCCTAGATTCCCCCTAATTATTTTGTATCTCTTGCTCATGTGTTGTTAATCCATGAACCATCCACTTATTCCTAAGCTATAAAGCATCAAGAATTGGTAGATGCAATGGATAATGAGTTGTATGACTTAGAAAGTAATGAGACATGAGATCTTACAACTTTATGTAGTGGTAAGAAAGCTATTCGTAGCAAGTGGGTCTATAAAGTTAAATATAGACTTGATGGTAATGTTGAATGTTATAAAGCAAGATTTGTCGCCAAAGGGTACACTTAAATTGAAGGTAAAGATTATAATGAAACTTTTTCACCAGTAGCAAAATTGAATACGATGAGAATATTAATAGCTATTGCTATTTCTTTTAATTGGCCTATTGATAAAATCGATGTGAATAATGCCTTCTTACATGGTAAGTTGAGTGAAGAGATATAGTGTTTTTTGTGAGCATATTTCCATTTAAAGATTAGTCCTTTATCATTTTAGATCACAGTTCTACAATCCTTTCTCACACACAACTTCCTTCCGTATTCTTTGAAACTCTTATTGCTATTCCTCCTTTTAATTAGAATTGTACAATGCCTACATCTCTTTCTATTCCACACTCAAACAAACAAATTTTTGCTATATACCCTTCATTTCATTCCTATCAATTAGAAAGAGTAAGAAAGGCCCTTACTTAGTTGTTAGACTTCGTTACTTTTGTTCATGATGGTGCTAATGTTGTTGCTTCATTTCCAAACATTATTAAATGCCCTTTATTTGACAAAGCCATGTTTTCCTAATTTCCCCCTAATTATTTTGTATCTCTTGCTCATGTGTTGTTAATCCATGAACCATCCACTTATTCCTAAGCTATAAAGCATCAAGAATGGGTACATGTATGACTTAGAAAGTAATGAGACATGAGATCTTACTACTTTATGTAGTGGTAAGAAGGCTATTGGTAGCAAGTGGGTCTATAAAGTTAAATATAAACTTAATGGTAATGTTGAATGTTATAAAGCAAGGATTGTCACTAAAGGGTACACTTAAATTCAAGGTAAAGATTATAATGAAACTTTTTCACTAGTAGCTAAATTGAATACGGTGAGAATATTAATAGCTATTGCTATTTCTTTTAATTGGCCTATTGATAAAATTGATGTGAATTGATGTGAGTAATGCCTTCTTACATGGTAAGTTGAGTGAAGAGATATATATGTTACCACTCAAGGGTTATTCTAAGGCACATCTACATCAAGTTTGTTGCCTTAAAGATTTTTATATGGCCTTAAACAAACCTTACACTAGTGGAACATTGAGATTTCTCTTTTCTTGGTTCAATGTGGTTTTATTCAATCCAAACATGATCACTCGCTTTTTACTGAAAATTAAAATGTTGGTTTTGTGGTTATCCTTTTATATGTTGATGATATGTTGCTAACTGGTTTTAATAAGGGTCTCATTATGGATGGTAAAGATTAGTTGAATGTTACTTTTACTATTAAAGACCTAGGCCTTGCTAGGTACTTTCTTGGCCTTGAACTTTGTTTCACGGCTATAAGTTGTATGCTTAACCAACAAGAGTTTACTGGGGATGTCTTGGTTGAGATTGATTTGGCAGTTGCCAAACCTACACAATTTCCTTTACCAAGTGGTCTTTAGTGGGACAAAAAATCTAATGAGTTGCTTTTGGACCCAACTTACTTTAGGCAACTTGTTGGGCATACATAAATTTTAGACGCTCTAATATAGTTACTTTAGGTTTATTCTATCCTTCCAAGAATGATTTGGTTTTGCATGCCTATACTAATTCTGATTGGGCTGCTTCATCCTTTGATCGTTGTTTTATTTTTTGATTTTGTGTTATGCTTGGCTTAGCTTTAGTCTCTTGGAAGACTAAAAAACAACCAACCGTATTTACTTCATCTACTAAGGCTTAATATCGTACACTTGCTACCACTACTAAGGAAGTTCTTTGGACAACATATATTCTTTATGACCTGTGTAAAAGTTTGTCACTTCCTGTTTGTATTTACTATGATAATAAATAGGCCCTCTTTGTTGCTTCAAATCGTTGTCTCCATGCATGCATGAAGCATATTGATGTTGATATTTATCTTGTTTAAGATCACAAATCTTCTAGACTTTTGCAAGTACAATATATTTGTTCCCAATCGCAAGTGATTGATGTCATGACTAAGCCATTAGGTGACAATAGGCTACAATTTTTTGAAGTAAGTTATCACTACATGATGCTCTAACTTGAGGGGTGGATGATAAGTTGGATATATTGTATTTATTTCTTTTATTTTCACGTGTTCTATTAATTTAATGCCACTTGTAATTTTTCTATTGGATAGTTTTATTAGTTTGTTATAGGTTATAGCTATTAGTATAAATATGTTGTTGTACTTTATTGAGTAATTGAACTTTACTTTGTAGACTATTCTTAATCTATGAGCTTATAAAAAATGAACATGGATTTTTCTCCAAATGTGATCTATAGCATATTTCCTCACTTCTTATGTAATACCAATAATGCATGCCATTATTAAACTACATGTCATGCATGTAACTTTTTTCTTAAATATGAAATGATGGTTCAATCCATAAAACGAAAGGAATCAAACTGGAGCTTTATGTTCTCAAAAATTTCCTAATTAAACAATACAATTTTGCTCAAAGTAATAGTAATAAAAAAAAACTATATTTTATGGTATGGAGTATTTAATGAAAAAATGGAGCCAAACTGAAGCCAAAATAGTGATATCATTGGTAGTAGTTATCATGTTTACTTACTTTTTGTGTGTGCATATATTCAATCGCATGACTTGTATTAAACAGGATCATAATTAGTGAATGATGCATGGCTTGCATCCATGGGAACCAGAAAATAATTCCATCTGAAATTGTTGGTAAAAAATATAAAAATATGTAACTTCCATAGTTTGGATTTCTTAAAAATATAATTTGATTATATAATTAAAATTTAAAATTTTATTCCAAAATTTAGATTATTTTGTTTTATGAAATCATGGAAATGTAAAAGCTCATTACTGTTTCTCAAAATTTAAATTATTAATAGCTCAATAAGAAACTATATAATGCCTTTTTTTAGGGAAAGAGACTAATTTGGTAAATTCATGTGTTACTCTTAAATTACTCATTTCCCAAATAATAAAAATGATATAGACGTAAGATATATAACATATGTAATGCCAGTAGTAGTTTGTTGTGTATATATGCCTAAAAAATATAAATATATATATGTAAGAGAAGATTATTGAATATTTTGATTCCCCGTATGTAAAAGGAAGTTGTTTTCCTTTTCAAATTTTAAATTATAAAAGTACATAAACAATTTTTAAATTACATAACTACCTACAATTAGCTTTGTAGGAGGTTATTTGGTAATTTTATTTATTGGTCCAATACTTCTCATTCTCCCTTGAATAATATATGACTTCCTTCTTTGGGAACACAAACTGTCAGAGATATCAATCCCCCAACAATTAAATAGAGGTAATTTGCTAATCAATGCATAACAATTAATGAGTTTTTGTGACCCATCAATAAACAAGAGAAAATACTATTACACGGGTGATTTGCTACATGCTAGACTCCTTCCTTTAATTGATAGTGGTATCCTCATACCGAAATGTAAACACATAAGCATTATATACAAAAATCACACAGAAGTGATATAGCAAACATATAGACACTAACGTAAAATCCAACACAAAGATAGAAACATATACTACCTCAAATAATTAGAGCACACACAGAAATATTATGATCCATTTATGTTCTAAATAGAACTTCAGATCAAGCAAATCTGATATATGTATAGAGGTCACACTGAGAAATCATTAGTAGTTCGATTGCACTAGGTTATGGGTTTGGATCGTCATCTTTAGTGAAAGGTTAATAGGTCTCCATGTAGCTAATTTTAGAAATATCTTCCATTGAACATATGATTTGTAGTATTTTTTTTTTTTCTTAAAAACTATACTAGTTTTCCTGATATCATATAAATAAAAAGATATAAACCTAATGTAATTTTTGGGAAGAAATTATCGATGTTATAAAGGTAATGGAGGATGTTTATAATGATAAGTATCGAGGGCTTACCTATAATAATAAGTATAAAGGGCTTACCTATTTATTTCTCAGTCAGCTTTCGGTCTTTGGTGAGTAGCATGCAATTAAAGGAGACCTAGACACTAACCTCTAATGGATTAAAGAGGGTGGAAAAGCAAATAAGAAGGGAAAAGCAGGCAACGAAGGATGATAGATGGGCTGAAGTTTATTAGTCATAGGTTTCTACATGGCATAGATAGATAGATAGAGAGAGAGAGAGAGGGAGGGAGAGGGAGAGGGAGAGGGAGAGGGAGAGGGAGAGAAAGAGAGGACATTAACCATAAACAAAGATCATCATCATATATGAATTTTTATGCTGGTAATTGATGATGATCAGTTCGTGAAATTGCGAAACATTTAAATTTAAACCCTCTTAAGTCTTATATGAGACATATTTAGTCGGAAAAAGACATAATATTACTTGATTAACCTCCATCCTTCGGTCTAAGGAAAAAAAAACCCTCCATAGTCCGGAAAAGGATCGTGCTCATGATATAACCAATATAATCATTTTCCCTCTAGTTGCAACAATTAATAACCACTCCCCAATAACACCTTGAATAAAAATAGATAAGATCTCTCTTACAACGGTAATAATTAATGATTGTTGTGTCCTGACGTATAAAGAAGGTCCATTAGGTTATCAAAATCCATCATTTCAACTTAATTCTCACATAAATTTTCGAAACTTACTGATCTCAAAGCTTCAATGACAAATCGATATATTCCTCCTGGACATTATAATGTTTCGAGTTGTATATTTGAGACCAACTTGAGTCACCAATAATACGCCTTTGAGGTTCAAACTCAATTGAAGGTAGATTATTAAAACTGCGTAGATCCTGGCCCAAACCATCGTTATGAGTGGTCGAACCACTCTGAGCCTTGACTAACGACTTGACTAAACCACTTGGCTCCCTACTTTTCTTGGCTAATGTTCTTTCAAGCTTGTGAGCATTCTGGTGACCCCCAAGTGCTTGAGAACTATAGAATTTCCTTTGGCAAAAGTTGCAAGGAAATATTCTACGGTTGTCCCTAATAGAACTAGTTGGTGACGATGAGGATGATTCCAAAACAAGTTTAAGGTTCACCTCATTATTATTTGGTAATGAGCTAAGGTCAAGGATGTTTGTGTTGGATCTATAATCCATGGTTGGGGGGGTGGAGGTGGTGGGGAATAGAACTAAATAGATGATGTGCAAAATGAGAGGGTATGTCTTGCATTATGTAGGAAGGGCAAGGGGTTAACTATTCTTGCAACAACAAACAATCAGAATAATAAGATTAGTCATAGTCAATTACAATGAGTGTATATCAAGACAAACAACTCTTTGATGTTAGTTCTAGTGTGCGAGATCCATTTGGAAAATGATCAGATATGGACCAGGTGTCATATACCTAATTCATCAAATACTGCAAGACATTTATACAGGATAAAGTGAAGTTGGTATCGATTGATTCATACATAGGTCATCACAGTTGCAATATATTAGATCATTTCCATATAACAATTTTGTTGAATTAAAAACTTCTTGAACAAAAGTTACTTTACATTTTCATGTAAGGATAAATAACGTATCAACTTTTCTTAATAGCAAGCATAAACCTCCATGTCAAGAAAATACAAATTTGAGAAAACTACTAACCAAAAGGTAAGTAAGTCAGTATGATACCATAAACTATAAATTAGACAAAAGCCCATCACTGTTTTCATGATTGGCAATTAGATTATATTTACGGATGCATCTTTTACTTGCGTTTAGAAGTTGTAAACTGGATATGTGATGTACCAGTCCCATCAAGTTATCATCTTATAAGATCGGTTTAGCAAAAAACTAAAAAGATTTCACATCAGAAGGCACTAATTTTCTGGTCTACTAAATGCGTTTTTCTACACTAATCTCACTTAAATTCAAAATTGTAGTAATCCCATTAGAAAAAATCAAAGCTAAAGTTATGATTGTTCATTGAGTTATAGATTGTAATTATTGACATGAGCTGTACACAATATATGGGGAAAATGAGTCCATGTGGTCCAACTTTTCCATTGAAAAGGGGGTCATTTCATTACTATGAATGGAAATACAATTAGGTAGCCTTATAATAGTCTGTTAAGCTACTTATTAAGTCATAATCCAAGTGTAATAGGCAACCTTTAGGTTGCTTTTTAGCTTAAAAGTTACCGTCACTGTAATGACAACATAAAAATCGCTTCGGTACTTGGTAGGTAATTTTAGATCAATAGGAATAGCATACACTCTCTTTTAACACTATAAGAATTTGGTATAATAGGTATCAATAATTAGTAGCAATTTTAGAAATGTATTTCAATTGATAATCAGTTGTGGCAATTTTTTTTTTTAAATTGTAATAGTAAGTATAGCCAATAACTACTCTTTTAAAAAAGTATGTGCCGAATTATGTTAACTTTTATGGAAATAAGATTTTTATATCATATAATATAGTGTAGCCAACTTATTAAGAGCCGAGAGGGTGCACATAAAATTGGCTAGATATATGGTTGTAGAGTAATTTGTTGATGATAGAAGGTATTGATTGGTATATAATATTGTAATGGAAACAAACATCATATTCTTTTCAATTTACATGAATATTTGGATTTTAGATACTATTTTGCAATTATAACTCATTCTAAAGAATGGAATATTGTAAGGAGCCACATATCCATTTAAATTTTGTTTTACATAGAATTGGATTTTTTTTTATGGGAAATAAAATTGACATTACATCAGTAACGGATTGTTTATATTATATTGATATTATAAATAATCTATAAATTATTCATTTATGAAAAGAGTATATATAGCTGGTAATCTTAGAAGCATATATATACTTTTTATTTTCTTTTCATGAGAAGTGAAATAATGGTAGATTATAGTAATTATTATTTTACATTATTGGTAACCATTTTAAATTGACATTAAATATAGAAAATAGTAATAATTTAGATTAACTTCTATATTGTGTACTAGTGACAGTTTTAAGTTACTTCTATGTAATTAATTTATTAACTTTCAATAAATGTTATTATAGTATACATATATCTTTACTTTAATAAAATTGGTATTATAGTATTGTGTATACCTATATTAGAAAATGTGTTGCTAATGACATTTTACTCTTTTTGTATCCATAATGCTTCAACACTATAACTGAAAGCTAATATATGAATTAAAAGTTGCTAAAAATCGAAACTCCTCTTATGTGAACACACAATTCCAACCATATAACATTTTAGTTTGCTCCGCCATCGTATATTGCTCTACAGAAAAATACTATTGATCTTAGCGACATGTGTTACTCAACGTGCATTAGCTAATAAATTTAGCCACTTCGAAAATTGAAGTAATAAATTAATGTTTTTCGTACAAAGTTTAAATAGTATTTTTTATATTGTTTGATTTATTTATGATATATCATGAAAATTTTGTGTTTTGTACTCTCTCAACTTCATCTGCCTGTTTTCTTTATAAAAAAAATTAGCTCCTGCGATTTATAAAACATTGTAAAATTTAATGTTACACAATCAATGACACAAAGCTGTTAATGAAATCAACTAGTCGATTGTTTTTCTTTAGTGTCGTACTAGTGCCTTGTAAACGTGGAAGTCCCATCGCCGTCTAGTTGACAACACTGCTATCCAAGCAAATGGTGGGGATGGGTTTCTCTGTTTCAGGCTCACTTTACGTCAGTGACATCGTTGGTCATATCTGCAGCAATAAAATGGATTCAAGCCATTATCATATTTCCATTATTAGTAAGATATAGCAAACAAGTTAAAACCCTCTTGACTTAGACTAAAGAACGAATTGCGATATCATAACGGATTATCTGCATCATCTTCCTACAAAGTTCTCCACCTGTCTATCATATAAGGTTCCTTAAATTGACATGGTGGCCCAGCACACCTTGCAAATTCTATGGTGATGGCCACTTTGATGGGGTTTTTTTCATCAGATTAGAGTACATTAGCAAATTAAACTGGAGCTTCTGATAATGCATTTTTGTACCCTCGTTTCTATACAATGAATGTGCCCCTTGCTTTAGTTGTCACCGAAAATGATAAATCAACTATTTAAATTTTAATACTAATAACTATCATTTGTATTTTATTAAATTTTATTTACCAAAGTTATTATCTTACATCTTATTATTTTGCACTTTTCTTTTCTAACTAATCAATAGTCATTATGATAAATTTTTAAAGACGATAAAAATGATGAATTTGATAAGTTTAAATTTAATCGAATATAAAATTTAGGGTCTATTTTTATATTTAGTGATAAGTAAATTGGTTGGACCTACTTCGAATGCTTATGAAATTATATGAACCCAATACTTATAAAATAGGATTCAATGGGTAGTACAAGTTACATGTAATATATATGTAATGTGTAAATATTAATAAAATGTTGTCATCTATATTACAGATAGTAATTAATTTTTAAACTATATATGCAATTATTATATATATAAATATCTTATTGGCATTTACACATTGTGTATACATAATAAATAGTATGTAATATGTAATGAATATTTTTTCAACTGTTACCCCTTTGGAAATGGTACATGTCCTACTTCTCTTGAGATTTGATGCTTATATATCATTACATCTAACATGTACAATTAAAAATAAATAAATAAATGCCACCTCAAAATTTAATGAAGACTCGTCAATTTACCCGTTTGTAAAAGAATTAGCTGGATGTAAAAAAGAATTAACTTTTTGTAATTTATATTATGATCCTGGAATTGCTATTGTTATGATCGTTTTCGAGAGATAGGAGAGGATTTTGCATTCGGAGGGGGGATTTCCGACGAGCATCGGTAGAACAAGTTAACGCCCCGGAAGCTGAGTCATGAGTGCTCTCCGGCTAGGATGAAGCTTACAGCGATATTGTGGATTTTACAACGATGTGTCAGAGGAATTCTCCCTTCTCTTCTGGATTTCGAAATTCCAAATCCGAGATCGACGACAAGAATTGAGTTAAGAGATCTTGATTGCAGCTCGATTGGTTACTCTTCGCAATTGCTTCCTCTTTTCTATCGTAGGACTTTCATGGCAAAGTTGTTGATCAGTTCGGTATCATGCTTCGATTGGCTTTTGTGATCCGACATTGAGGAACCGATGAGTTTACATATGCATGAAAGGAAAAGCAGACATGAATCATCAAGAACAAAATGCCACCGCATCATCAAAAGCGGTGAGGAAACCCAATTTTGATCGCATTCATGTTTATTTTAATTAGCTGAATAGAATAAAGGAAAAATCGAATTTTAATTATTTAATAGAATAAATATATAATAAGTAATGAATAAATATTGTAGTGTTTTATTGAGTATAATTGAATTAGTATATTATTTATTTCATATAATATGACATTGAATAAGAAATGAATTAAAAGAAAATACCTAAAATGTCCCGACATAAACAATAATAAAATAAAAAATTCAAACTAAAATTAAAAAAAAAAAAAACCCCACATTCATCATCGTCTTTTCAGTGTAATTATGGAGGAATCGCAATTCGTGGACAAGAACGTGAATTCCAAGAACGTTTATAATTTGCTTTCCAAGCGAATGATTATTATAGATTGAAAAGTCAAGCCAACATTGTAATATGGGGGCTGACGTAATCGCTATGTAATGACCATTGCATTCCGTGTCAGTAAACATGGCATTATGGCTTGTTTCCTAGGAAAATTTTTTAATTAGTGTCCACAATATTTATTTCTTTTACAAATTAGTAAATTACTGGAAGAGTGGATACAAAATAAATAAAATACAAAACCCTTCATGCCTTACATTATAAGATTAAATTCTCAAGTTTTTATATTTAAAACATATTTTTTGATATTTTGAAACTAACATATACTTTATAAATTTTACAAGATACAAAGTATTCTATAGAATTTATCATTTTTTTCTCAATTTTCCTTTAAAAGTTTACATTAGATACATAATCAATATTAAAATTACAACCATACTATCGATAAATCTACCTATAATAATTTATATAAGTTATAATGCATGTTAAGTTAAAACAATATAAAATTTTGATAGACAAAATATGGAATATTTTTACAGTTGGAAATGTAAAAACCCTTAGTTAGATCATGTTTAAATTTCTTTTATCCTTTTTCTCTAAATCATTAATATAAAATTTTTATCATACCATAAAATTATTTTACATAGATTACAAAAATCATATGTGAGTAATTTTAATATAATATATAGAATGATAAGTTAAAAATTGAGACATTTTTAAAAAATCCGTATACCAAAGTTAATAACAGAGGAATGTGGATAAAAAAAATGAAAAAGATAGCAAAAGAAGAAAGAGGTTTTTACAAGAAGAAGAAGAAGAAGAAGAAGAAGAAAGAGAAGGAGAGGGACTAGATAGTAATTATAAGCTATGTATAGTTTTCAGGTTTTATTATGAGTTAAGTTTTTGTTATTATTTTCTTAAAAATTGAAGTAGAAAAAGTAATAGTATTATTTTTCTTTATTTATCAATATTATTTAATTATTATTATAAAGTAGGTATAAGGTATAATAAAATCTATATCTCAAATACATTAGAATACATGTTCTAAGATAAAATAGGGTATTCCAACTTCATACTTATACCCTACCGTGTGGAACTAGATTTCGAGAAACCATTACTTGAAGCCAATCCAATGATTCATTATCCACTTGGAATCTACTTAATAGAGCACGATCTAAGTGAGTACCCTTCAAGAAAAGATTACTGGTTTACTCCTAGGTTAAGCCAGTATTAAATTTTAAGATGTTTTTGTTATTATTTTCTTAAAAATTGAAGTAGAAAAAGTAATAGTATTATTTTTCTTTATTTATCAATATTATTTAATTATTATTATAAAGTAGGTATAAGGTATAATAAAATCTATATCTTGAATATATTAGAATACATGTTCTAAGATAGAATCGGGTATTTCAACTTCATACTTGTACCCTACCATGTGGAAGTAGATTTCGAGAAACCATTACCTGAAGCCAATCCTATGATTCATTATCTACTTGGAATCTACCTAATAGAGCACGATCTAAGTGAGTACCCTGGAAGAAAAGATTACCGGTTTACTCCTAGATTAAGCTAGTATTAAATTTTAAGATGTTTTTGTTGTTATTTTCTTAAAAATTGAAGTAGAAAAATTAATAATATTATTTTTCTTTATTTATCAATATTATTTAATTATTATTATAAAGTAGGTATACGGTATAATAAAATCTATATCTCAAATACATTAGAATACATGTTCTAAGATAGAATAGGGTATTCCAACTTCATACTTGTATCCTACCATGTGGAAGTAGATTTCGAGAAACCATTACCTGAAACCAATCCTATGATTCATTATCCAATTGGAATCTACCTAATAGAGCACAATCTAAGTGAGTACCTTGCAAGAAAAGATTACCAGTTTACTCCTAGGTTAAGGCAATATTAAATTTTAAGATGGTATTTATTTATTTGTTATTAGTATACACTTTAAATAAAATGATGCTAATCAAATCATAAGAGTACTAGGACCGGATTCGTTTTAAGGAGATAGGTGTTAAACTTTTGAAATTGTGATGACTGCATTTATTTCAAAAGGGGTAAAATCCACTTAATATTACTACACTTTTAAAAAAATATCATAATAACCATACAACTTTTATTTTGAGAATTAAAACCATCAAACTTTTCATAAGAGTGCAATCCCATCACCTTGATGATTTTACGGTCAAATGGCAATAAAAAATCTTACATGACATTTATGATGTGTTATCTTACATATAAAAAATATTATATTCCTTTCCCTGAAAAAACACAAAATATTATAAAAGGAAAACAATTCTATCTATTAAAAAAATAATCCATTGTCCTCCAAAAACACAAACTATTCATTCCTGTAGAAAGACCAAATTATTAAGGAAAAAAAAAACTTTTTTTCTTTCAATCTGTTAGACACCACAATACAGTCAACATTAATCGAGATAGAAGAGAAGGATGTAGAAGATATGGAAAAGAAAGCTTTAGTGGTGAGAATAAATAATTAGCTGCAAGAGATTTCATGAGAGTTGATAAAAAAATTTGTTTTTCACCCATGATTTATGTATTGTAATTATACTCAATAATGGTTATCATTCCATGATGTTGTGGATGTTTTTATTAATTTGCAATAGAGGGTCTAAAGAATATTGGTATATTGATATTATGTATAGAGAAATTTTGGAAAGAAAGAATTATAAGAAAAAGCAAAAGCAAAAAATATATGGACAATTGAAGGGAAAAATTTTCCTTTTTTTCTTAATAATTTGGCCTTAAGAGGGAAATGAATTTTTTTTAGTAGATAAAAGTATTTCCATGTGTTTTTAGAGGGAAATAAACATATCTTTTAATATTTTTAAATGTAAGATGATAAGTCACAAATGTCATGTAAAATTTCTTATCATCAATTAACGTGAAAACTATTGGAGTGGTATGACTACACATTTTTATAAAGTTCAATGATTTTGGCGATCACAATAAAAATATAATGGTATGAATGGATTGTACCAATTTCAAAAGTATTCAAAGACTCTTGTAACACTACTATACTCATAATTCCATAGGGAGTGGACCATGACATTTGGTAGGCTGGGCTTCCATTTCCTCAAAACGAAAGGCAGTAAATTTTTATTTTTATTTTTTACCGAGTGGCAATTACAGTAATTATTACTGCCAAAAATCACCGCAATTGGCAATTCAACTAGAAATTGTAGCACAATCCTTATTATATATATGTAGCACTGAAAGGGTGGGAAAAATAACCTTCACTAGTATATTCTTTTAGTAAATTAAACAAAATATAATATGAGGATATTTTTTATAATACTCTCTTTCTTTGATGTTTTATGATAAAGTGCTTTTTGGTAATTTTAAAGCATCACAGGCTTAAGTAGGCCACAAACTAGATACAGCTTTTTATTTATCATGCTAAGCAACATAGTGGTGATTCTACTAGAAAGTATGAAAGAAAACACATAATTATATCAACATATAGAAATTATAAACACTGGGCAAATTACAAAATAATAGAAAAAAAATGTATTCAATAAATTCTTTTTTAATATTATAATGAAAACAAATAAAGTGCCAAAAGAAAACTGTGAACTTAAAAAAAATGGGGAAATAAGGTTCCGATATAGCTTGCTTACAAGAAAAAAATTTTAAATATCAAACAAACAAAGCTGAAAAAAGATTCTCCAAAATTATCAACAAGAGAAAGCATCTTTGCAATAAGCTTTTTTCAAAATTTTTTTAAATGCGTTGTTGGCCTTTTTTGGTTGTGCCCAATGAAAAAAAAAAAAATCTAAAATTGATTATGTTATAATTTTGCAACTTTTTTTTTGACACATATTGCTAATTTTCATCGTTAGGGGCAATTTCATAAATTTTGGCAACTCGCGCTTCTCCTAAAGCTTCATTTTGGGTCATTTTTGGGCCAAAAGCCAAATTTTTAAAAGTTGAAATTTTTTCTTTAAGGGAAAGTTTAAAAGGGCTTAACTTATTTTTTGGCCCCAAAATTTATTTTATTGATTAAAATTTTTTTGCCAAAAAAAATTTTAAATTTTTGCGATGTATTTTAATTTTTTCCCATTAAATAAATATTTTTAGAAAATTTTGTCTGAAATAATGAATGAAAAAATAATTTTTTTTAAACTCATAATGAAGCAAAGGGGAACATAATAATTGCTCGCTATCTACTGTTTTTATAACATGATAACTAAAAAAAACCCAAAATTTAAAACAGGAAGAGAAAGAAACTTAAGGTACAACAACTGCATCAGAAATGTTGCGAGGGCTAGTTGAGATGGATTTGTGCTTAGCAGGAGCAACCTGAAACCCTTTGTAGCTAATTAACTCCTTCAATTGATCGACTATATAGAACTCATCACGATCGTCAATGTAGCCTATGTCTCTGGTAAGCAACCATCCTCTTTGTTAATGGTTTTATTTGTAGCTTCATGATCATTTAAATAACCTGTTATATTAGCGTATATCATCCACATATATATATATATATATATGACTAATTTTCTACATGTTATGTTTCTAATATCGGATTGTTAAATAATTTCAGTTGGTCGGCTTCCATCAATGGCTCGAAATACATATAAGAAAAAAAGTTGAAACAAAAAATGGTTAAGCAATTTTTCAAATTAAAATCGTGTAGTAATGTTTTTTTGCAAAGAAAAAAGTTAATTAAAATTTTCTTAATTTTTTTAGTGCAAAGTAAAATATGGTGATGCAATCACATCAAGTCCTTGAAATTTCGTTGAAGAAGGGAAACAAAGACCATACATTTCCCATGCTATTTTTTTCACCCTTTAGA